>JANCRC010000001.1:16590000-17840000 GCA_024362995.1 Heteromeles arbutifolia
AATGAACAATTCGCCTGGAAGGTTATCCATGTTGTTCATCAGAGTGTAGTCTCAACCGTGAGTATATACTCATCCGTGGGCCTAACCGAGAGTGCACACTTCTCCGCGCTCTAAGACGGGAGCATACGCTATCTCGAGGGCCTAGCCGGGAGTGTACTCTGTCGTAACGCTCGGTTCGTGGCTGGCCGAGTGGCTGCTTACCGGGATGCTGTTGGAGAGGTTCTTCGTCTGCCCTTGTCCTACTTTAGGACACCTCGTCTAGGGCACGTTGCATCTCGATGCGCTGTAAGAGCTGGTTCACCAAGGTTGTTTGCTGTGCTAGGGCGTTCGTCAACTCTATGACTTATCAAGACAAGTGTTGTTCACCATTTAGATTGGAAGAGCTTAGAATGAATGTGCCTCATTGAGCAGTGGAAGGGTGGTAGACTCCGGGCGCAGGATTTGAGTTGGGAAATGTCAAATTCGCGGAGAAATGTGGTGAGAATGCCCCCGGCTAGATCGTAGGCTCAGAAATTTGAAGCCGGGACAGTTGAACTAATCTTGGACCGATTTGGGTTGCTTGGAAAGCCACGGGAGCAGATTAGGCCACGAGAATGGACTGCTCGGCATGAGCAAGCTAGGCCACGGGAGTGAGCTGCTCGGGAGCAGGCTGGGCCACTGGAGCAGGATGAGCCACGATAGTGGGTTGCTCGGCGTGTGACGCATGTAGGTGCGAGGCTTGGGCTCAGCTCGGCAACGCATTGGGCTTATGTTGGATTTGGAATACATGGCTTGGGTCATATCTTTGGTGTCGTGGGCCTTGGATAGCACAACTTGGGCTTGGGCCGTAGTGGTGCCATGGACCTCGCCGCATGTGGTTATCGTGGTAGCCACCGCGGTGGTTCCCGTGTTGGAAACTCGTGGTGGTGGTGCCACTCCACCTATTGTCACATTTAGCCTCGTGGATCGCCGTGGTCCTCTCTCTTGAATATTGAAATTTTCTTTTGTGGAATTTTCTAAATTTCTAGCCATTGTATTTCTCTTTTACATTTTATCAAAGAATCTTTGCAAATAAAAAATTCTAATAATAAGAACATACAAAAAAATACAAGTGGACTAGAAAATAGAGAGAAACCTTTTTACGCGAGAGTCTTCTACGAGTGTGGATCTTTTCTCTCAATGAAAGCACCAATGTATGGATGCAAATTTCTTCCTCCTTGATCTTGGACAAAATTGCACCTACAAAACAAATAACACCTTAGCTCAAGGCCAAAAGCCCCACGCGCCCACAATGAATGGGGGGAGCTTTGGTCGAAAAATCTCTGATGCCAAAGTTAGAATTTTGAGGGAAAAGTGTTTGAGAGTTTAGAGAATTTTAGCAAGAGTGAAGACTTAGGTTTTTAGAGAAAATGGGGTGATATATATAGGGCATGGCTAGTCCCCTTTGGAGAAAAGGTGGCCGGCTCTTTGGGGTATTTTTGTGTGAAATGGCAATTAATGGATTAATTAGGTAATAAATCCATTAATTAGCCAATTAACTCAATTTATATGGAATGTTTTGAAGGTTATGGAATAAATACCTTATGGAGAATATAGGATGATGATGGATGAAATAATTTTGAATTTGTTACCTATTTTGGGCACTTTTGGCTTGATTGAAGAATGATTGTCCACTGCTTGCGCATAGGAAATCCGGTGTGCCTTGAGTGTATTTTTGTCCTCTTCTATCCAAAAACCCACGTGTCGCCTTGTGATTATTTTTGGTTCCACAATATTTTTTTTAACATAATGTAAACTATTAGAAGCAAAATTTAAGTTAAGAGCAATTCCACCAGATAAGCAAGGGCAAGGGCAGCTCAATGCAAGGTATACTATTCACTCCAAATGGTAACTGTTCTTGTGCAACTTAGCCCTTGGGCAATAGCGATTACTATTTCCAAATATATATTTTTCTTTTTTTTAAGCATAATTAAGTTATCTAATAATTAGCAGATGTGTTAAATTTTGTGTATGGAATGAAGAAGGGATGGTTGGGTATTTATAGGAAAAAAATATTTTAAAAAATTCATAAATATAATTTTGAATATTTTCAAATGTTTTTATTATTTTTAAAGCCTTTTTCGTGTTTTTTCTTTTTCTTTTTAATTTTGAACTTCAGAAATTATCGCAGCGTTAAATCTTCTGATGTCCCTAGGGAACTATTCGCCTTGGGAATGGTCGGACGAATGACTTAGTCCATTTAGCCACGTGTCCAGACCGTTGGGGATGTTGTTTTTTCTGGCTCTGCTGGCTCCATGATAGCGAATGTTGGCTGGGCAAGAGTTGCACGAGCATTGGGTCGGGATTGGCTTGGCCCACCACTTGCCACTTGCCCTTTGCTTTCAACCACCGGTGGAATTTCTCTAAAGGACGAATAGATGCACACGTTTTAGTCAACTTAGTTACACTCCTATAAAACAAGTTTCCATATTTTTAAGGACAATACTTGCATTCACCTGATAGTACTGTGCACCACCCATTGCATTTAGCGTATCTTTACCCTACAAGTTTTTGTTATTTGAACAATTCATTTTCTTGATCCTCATTTAGGATCAGCTTTATAAAAAATCAATCAAATTGGGGATAATTTAGTCAGTCTTATTAAATAAATCAATGATTTTTTACCAAATAACATATTTATGATGAATCGTTTATTTAGTTGATACATATAAATAATTAAACGATTTCTAGATAATTGATTTTTCTTTAATTATGAAAAAATACAGTAAAAATACTTCAGTGGCAAGATGTCGGGTGGTACACCCTACAGGGTGAATGCAACTACCGTCCCATCGCTAATATTTTCCATGTGCTTTAATTCAAAGAAAAAGGACCAAAACTTCTCACGGACCACTTGAATATGCAGGAAGTGGTGGTAAAGTTGACATAGTACTTAAGTCTCAATCAAAATAACTTGCAACATCTTGGCCGGCCAACAAAACGACGTCAATAAAATGCTATATAGAAAGGATTATGGCCATATTATTGTTGATGCATGCAAGGGCTTAGCTTTTGGTTTGGATTTCGTTTCCTAGTTTCCATCCCATCGTTTGTTCAAGTAGTACTGTTATACAGCCTAGGTCGTGACTCGTGAGTGAACAGCATTGCCCCACAGAAGCCTTGCTAGGTTATCTAAACTGGTCTGCTTCTTTTTTTTTTTTTTTGAAAGAACTGGTCTGCTTCTTTTGGTCTGAAGAAAAGTCGCAAAAAAGTGCCAAAAGATAAAAAGAAAGAAAATCAAGCAATTTGTGTTTTGATTTATCAGGCGAAGAAAATAAAGGAATATTGTAGAGGAAAAGTTTTGGGGTCTGTTCTGTAGCTTAGCTAAACTCTTTTTCTCTCTAGGGTAAAAATATTTGATGTACAAATATATATATATATATATATATATATATATATAAATTCTTACAAGCTTGTTAGAGAACGTTATTCTATTAATTTAATCTCGGAATTTCATTTGTTTGTTGATTTGCAACATAAATGCATGCCAAGAAGAATGTGAACTCGATATATATTGCTATCTTAATATTGCGTGTAAAATATTTAACAAGCATTTAGTATCTATATTTTTCGATTGATCAATCTGATTATTAGTCACAAAAGTAAGAAATCTTCAAAACATGCTTGAACATGCGTGTCCTATCCATTCATCGATCAACGCTAACTTTTGAAATTTTTTGTGGACACAAGAAGTCGTTTGAACAAAGTATCAAACTTTTCTAGCAGTTTGTTTTCTGTTTTTCCAACCTGGAATAAATTCCTACAGTAGTGTAGTTATATATGGACCAGATACGTAGCAACTATATATATATATATATATATATATATATATATATATATTCACTTAGTGTTATATTTGCAACCCTTATTTCTAAAATATGTTCACTTAGTGTTATATATTCATTTAGTGTTAGAAACGTTACATTTGGTATATTTATATTTGTGGTTAATCTTTGTATTATATATTTCTATTTTAGTTTGTACTTTTTAATTTGCAACCCTTTTTTAATTTTTACCAATTTTCTTTTTAGTTTTAATTTGTACTCATATATTAATTTCATTTTGTGCCCATAAATTTAAATTTTTTATTTATACTCATAATTTATTTATAATGTACCCATCATTCTTTATAAATGTACCACTTTGTTGTATGTAAAGTGTAATTTTTTTTTTCTTTTTCTTTTTTTGTGTGAATGTACCAATTTTTTATGTAAAATGTTACCCATTTTTTAATGTAAAATTTATTTATAATGTATACATATTTTATGATAAAATGTACCCCTTTTTGACATTTATTATTTCAAAGTTATATAGCTATCTGTTTTTATCTATTTATTCAATCAAAATTTTTGAGTATTTTCTTTTTTATTGTAATTGTTTTTAATTTATATGCCATATAATATGAGATTTTAAATCCCATAAACATGTCAAGTAATTAATATCAAACATATGAAAATACATATTAATAGCAATAATGAGGTGTATAAAGTCAATGAACTTTGATAAAAAATTGAATACCGTTAAGATTTTAGTAAAAGAATGTTAGTGGTTAGAAACGAAATCCAAAGTCTCCTGTATATATTATATTTTGTTTTGGAGGAGTATGAGTATCCAAATATATGCACTTACATACTACTTTTAGGGTAATGCTAGGAATATTAAATTTGGAGACTACAAATGCAAACTAAATGATGTGTCACCAATAAGAATAAACATATTTATCAATGTTTAAGTAATAAACCAATCATCAACTTCCATATCTCTTAGTTTCTAAAACTTTTTTTACAAATATAGTCTCCTAGCATTACCCCTACTTTTATATATGGGATACTTTGTGTAACATCTCACATCGCCCAGGGGAGTGATCCTTAACTGTATATTCTCATCCCTACCTAGCACGAGGCCTTTTGGGAGCTCACTGGCTTCGGGTTCCGTAGGAACTCCGAAGTTAAGCGAGAAGAGGGCCATAGCACTCCCAGGATGGGTGACCCAC
The DNA here is from genome assembly GCA_024362995.1 of Heteromeles arbutifolia. Lineage (NCBI taxonomy): Eukaryota > Viridiplantae > Streptophyta > Magnoliopsida > Rosales > Rosaceae > Heteromeles > Heteromeles arbutifolia. The sequence continues at coordinate 16,595,012 of JANCRC010000001.1, forward strand.
TGGGAAGTTGCTCTGAGTTCCCAGAAACAAAACCGTGTGGGAATGGTAAGCACAAAGTGGACAATATTGTGCTACGGTGGTTGAGCGGGCCCGGGAAGTAGTTCGCCCCTGGCCGGGATGTGAAAATTGGTATCAGAGCCAATCCCTGGCCGAAAGTGTGCCGACGAGGACGTCGGGCCCCTAAAGGGGGTGGATTGTAACATCCCACATCGCCCAGGGGAGTGATCCTTAAATGTATATTTTCATCCCTACCTAGCACGAGGCCTTTTGGGAGCTCACTGGCTTCGGGTTCCGTAGGAACTTCGAAGTTAAGCGAGAAGGGGGCCAGAGCACTCCCAGGATGGGTGACCCACTGGGAAGTTGCTCGTGAGTTCCCAGAAACAAAACTGTGAGGGAATGGTAAGCCCAAAACGGACAATATCATGCTACGGTGGTGGAGCGGGCCCGGGAAGTGATCCACCCCGGGCCGGGATTGTAACATCCCACATCGCCCAGGGGAGTGATTCTTAAATGTATATTCTCATCCCTACCTAGCACGAGGCCTTTTGGGAGCTCACTGGCTTCGGGTTCCGTAGGAACTCCGAAGTTAAGCGAGAAGGGGCCTAGAGCACTCCCAGGATGGGTGACCCACTGGGAAGTTGCTCGTGAGTTCCCAGAAACAAAACTATGAGGGAATGGTAAGCCCAAAGCGGACAATATCGTGCTACGGTGGTGGAGCGGGCCCGGGAAGTGATCCACCCCGGGCCGGGATTGTAACATCCCATATCGCCCAGGGGAGTGATCCTTAAATGTATATTCTCATCCCTACCTAGCACGAGGCCTTTTGGGAGCTCACTGACTTTGGGTTCCGTAGGAACTCCGAAGTTAAGCGAGAAGGGGGTAGAGCACTCCCAGGATGGGTGACCTACAAGGAAGTTGCTTGTGAGTTCCCAGAAACAAAACCGTGAGGGAATGGTAAGCCCAAAGTGGACAATATCGTGCTACGGTGGTGGAGCGGGCTCGGGAAGTGATCCACCCTGGGCCGGGATGTGACACTTTGGATGTGGTCCCTAGCTATGAATATTCTTTAACTGAAACCTTGTTGGTTTTCAATTTTTGATCCAAATCCCTGAAATTAATGTGATAATTTATTTATATGTGCGTTACTATATTTTTTTAAATTAAAAATTGAAATTTATAGTTGTTTATATTAATGAGATTTGAAATAAAAATCCATAATTTGTGGGATTAAAAATATTAAAATATAAATATACTATTGTGTGTGTGTGTATATTTTATATATATATATATATATATATATATATATATAAACATGGGTACATTCATCAAAATTAACCAAAAAATTATTGTATCAAAACATGGGTACATTCTTCAAAATCATAAAAAAAAAAAAAAAAAAAGAAAAAAAGATATTAGGCTTAATAAAATTAGTAAATTTCTTCGATTAAACTTAACATGGATACATTTTCAAATCAAAGAAAAAAGAATGTACCCATATAAGTTTAAAAATGGATTAGAAAAAAATTGAATAGATTTTATATAAAAAAAAAAAAGGGTACATTTTACATATAACAAATTGGTATATTTAAGAATGAGTACATTTTAAGATTAAAAATTTGAAAAAAATTACATGAATGGTACATATAATTAGCATGGGTACATTTAGCAAAATTAAAAATGGGTACAAATAAATAAAAAAATATGGGTACAAATACAAATAAAACTTTATAAAATATGGGCACAAAAAGAAATTAATATATGAGTACAAATTAAAACTGAAAAGAAAATTAATACAAATTAAAAAAGGGTTGCAAATTAAAAATGGGTAAGAACTAAAAATAAAAATATATGATAAAAAATTTAGTTATAAATATAAATATACTAATTGTAACATTTTTAACATTTAATGAATATATTTAGAAATAAAAAATATTTTTTTATTAAAATAATTAATGATGTATTAATACCAAAGACTTTGATCAAAAAATAAAAATAAATAAATTTTAATCAAAAAAGTAATAAAATGAAGAATGAGAATCTAATTTCTCCATTATATATACCACGTATCCTGCCATCGACTCAAAGGCTCGTGTAAGTTTAATTTCCAAGAGCTTATATATAAATACCAATTAAAACAAACAAAATGAGGCGAAAAATCTTATACATCAGAGCAAGGACCATCCGTTTATTTTCTGGTTCAGAGCTGAGGAAGGCAGGCAGTTGACAGGGAAGACCCAGAAACGACATCGGAGACGAGCATGTGAGATGGTGCAGCTTTTGTCGGGCCAGCTACCTCCCAACTCCGACCAGAATATTGGCTTAAATCTTGCTTTTGTGGCTCTCCTCCTCCATTCCCACCTCCTTTTTACTTAACACTTTTTATATTATACACATCAGAATCTCACCGCCTGCCCTACCAACTGTACGGACTCGTAGTGATCTAGTCTTTTTTTAATAGTTACTAGCTTGCGCAAAAAATATTTTTAAATCACAACGTGTTACATGGAATTTACATGTTTTAAATATATTATTATGCTCGTGTAAAAGATCTTTTTTTTATAACCGGTGAGCTTGTGCAGAAGGTATTTTTTGAATCAGAACGTGCTACGCGCGATTTACACGTTTTAAATGTATTATTATGCGAGTGTAAAAGATTTTTTTCATAACCGGCACTAGACGATTCTTAAGATATTTTGAACATGTTTAAAAATAAAATAAAATTATATTTAATAAACAACTGATTGAATCACATTATTGCTAGCCTATTGGAAGGTATTAATTATAAAAAAAAATAATGTACAAAAAGAATTAATTATTAAAAAATACTGTTTTATATGATGAAAAAACCTCTACTTTATTTAATGCATTATTTTGAATTGCTTTTGAACTTTTTTGTTTGGAGAGTATTTTTATCCTAAAATTTTTGATGAAGTCTGTGACCCTAAAAGGGCCTCTGGCTTTATATATAAAGAAGATTTACTCCATCCCTAATTATCTATGAAAAAAGTTATATTTGGCTCCTGACCAGTTCCAGGATTTTCTGTTTGTTTTCTGAATGAATGATTTTGTTAAATGTGTCAAATAACAAGAAATAAATGACTTCTTAACCTAGTGTTCCAGTGTTCGACCCTAATATTAACTAAGAACAACTCTTATTTGCATTAATAATTGGTGAGTGCTAAATGATATACATCATGTACATTTTGTTTGAGTGACAATTTCAAACACCACACATTTTATATTCATAAATCCTTATGAAGGATTTGAGATGTGCACGATTTACACAATTTAGACATGATGAACAATGTTCAACAAATTTTATATTAATACAAGTGGAAAATAGGTGTGCCCATGTATATTGGACACAAGTATTTTCCATGAATTTTTTTTTTCATTTTTAGTAAATAGTAAATAGTATGAGTTATTGTTTTTATAATGCTTTACATGCATGTTGCCTTGACTTTTTGTACATTGGTATTTTGTCGAAATCACCAAATATCAAAATAACAATCTTTTTTTAAATTATACATGCATCTAGAAATGAATAACTTTTACAGTTTTAAGCGGGTTGTAGAAACCTTCCACCAGTGGATGCTTGATCAATTATTCATCAGCGGTACTATATATATTATTCTCAAACTCAACCAAAACCTCTTTATTAATTCAACCAAACTCAAGTAAACCTCTTTATTAATTCGTATCGGCTCTGATGAAAAGAAAAAAAACCATGCATACGATCACATGCATGGTTCTTCCAGTTGACGAAGTTAGATATGAGATATCGAAAGATCATGACAAAATTTAGGGTTAGTAGTTAATTATAGTCTTGTTCTCTTAGACTCCATAGTTCACAAAAATTGTGGCCATCTAGCAAAAATTATATGACAACTTGCTGTTTATTTAAAATCAAACGGTAAGTGATCATGATTTTTTGAACTCTACAGTACGAAAGAACACAAGACCATAGTTAATTAAACCCAGTCTAACAATATTTTTATGGTTAGTTAATAAAATTAAACAGAGATATTGTCATTTTGATGGGGTATCATACATACATGACATGAGAACAATGTTGTTAACAAGACCATCGCATGGACATCGTTGATTAAATTGACAAGGAATCATGTCACCGCAAGTGATGAGATCGAACATATGAATCGATCGGCCAAGAAAAAAAGGAGACAAGACGTAAATGCTTCGTAGTCTAATGATCTTCCGTAACCTAATTGATCGCTCAGCAATTGCGCTGATGCCATTCTTCAATCGATATTTCAGAAAAAATATATAAAATAAAAAACAGCAGTTTTTGCTTGTAATCAGCATGCATAGATCAGCACTAAGCTACGTCAAGTCCACGCAAGAAAGACTTCCATTACTAGTTAATATCACCATAAACTCATCATCAGTAACGAGTGCCAACTCCTTCTTCTAATATTTTCTAATACATGTGCCCTAATATGGATTGGTTCATTAACAATGTTAAAGTATATACATGCTTAATATATAGTCCATTCCTGGGCTATTATCATACTTGTGTTGTTAGACAAATTGCCAGTAAACTTTAACTGCATACTTTCATGCAAGAGCCGTGTTATTAAACGGAAATTAATATTTACAGTTTTGTATTTTAACAAAATGATATCCCCAACAACTCTAATCTACAGAAACAATGATTCAAATTAACTTGAGTCCGAAGAGAAAGCCACATTGCCCTGGCCACAAGTTTTTTTTTTATAATTTTTTTAAGGTAATTGACTCATGATTTGATACTGAGCATTTTATGTCTCCAAAAGCGTTTCACTATGATCTCATTTGGTGTCTAGGTTGTTAGATTGAAAGGATAACTCACTATATTATATATAAGTGAATGATTTTACATTTTTAGGGGATCATAAGGGATTGTACATACCAATTTGAGTGATGAAATGAATAAGTTATCTTAATAAGTATTCGATCTTCTACCTTCAAGTTGGATACAGTATCTTCTGTGTACGTATCTTAAATATAATGATCAACCATCTATTCCAATCCAATTAGACCTACATACATGCATTAAAAACAATGCAAGAATATGGGTTCCTTTATCTTAATTAATTACGGCTTGGGAACAAATGATTCAGCCTTTCTTAATTATATTCCGTTGCCTGTGGCGCTTGGCATGCGAAGGAATAATCTATGAAACCATGTTAGTTTGCACATGGCTTTGCTAGTGATGGTTTGATAGCGCAGAAAGGAAAGGGACAACAAGGAGACGAACACACTTAATTATATATCTTGGGGCCTCGGCCTGGGTGTCATTTAATCATTATTAATGAACTACTGTCTTTAATTGATTAAGCTAATCATGAGATTATTCCCCACTAAGCCAACCTCAATGAGTTTGAGTTTGATTTTATGGCTTGCAATGAAACTTACCTAATTTTATGCATGATCATGTTAGTATATCGTAAGACAATGAAATGACATGCAAACCTCTCTTAATAGATCCACCCCCCGTTAAACATGTGAGTCATGGTCCCTACATTTGTTTCTTAGGTAAATTTTGAAGGTAAATGCCTAATCAGAGTACATTCAATTCTACTAAATTACGTCTATATCTATATTTTGACTTTAAATCAAAATTTAGCTAATGCTACATATAATAGTGCTCTTTCTTAAACGTTAAACAAGATTTCAAATTAGAATATTGTTTCTTTTTTTAGGAACCTACGAATATAATTTAGGATGTCCTCTTTCAAGATTGTAATCTTGTTCAATGATCCAAATAAAGCACTATCGTTTCCTTTCAAAAGAAACTCTTAGAGATGCTACTCATCCTGTATAATTAATATCACTTAGTCTTGATGGTAAAATTTAAGGGCAAACCCTAATGTCATACAGAATACTAGAGCTAGCATGCATCCAACTGCATGGTTTGTTGTGGCGTATACAAGCTCGATCGGGAAAAGAGAGGGAGAAAGAAAGACAATGTTGATAACTTAGCCAGTAAGTTGATGTTGATAACTGAGCCACTAAGGTCGCCATCCAGGTGATTCAACAATATCTTCAAAGGAGAGGGAGGGGCCTGCAAGTTATTTGTATTATCCACTAAGAAAAAGAGTAACCACATTATTTTTCTTTATGTAGGCCAGTTCAAGGTGGCATCTTGTACTGCACTATCAATAGGTGGGGTTCAATCAATCAACTCCATTCCCTCCAACTTGTGCATGGCACACTAACGATTTTTGGAGGCTTAGCTTTGGGTGGATGTGTATGTTGTGCTAGCAAGCAATCCCTTCATAAACCCTTCCCATCTTTACTCAAATAGGTTTGTTTATATTGTTCTTATCGAGATAGAAGTACTGTATATAAGTCAAATGATACCTTATAAGTTATATAGCAACCCATCATTCTCAAAATATAGTAGTTTTACACATGGCAATGTTATTCCTACCCTCAGAATATAATTAAGCTTGTTTAATTTGAAATGATTCTCAGAATAGAAGTTTTCATGCCGGTAATGTTATTCTCACTCTCATGATCATAATCATGTTGATTGGAAATATCATTGAATTTGAATTGTAGAATGACAGGCATAAGTACCGAATAACCATCTTTGTTTTTATCAAGTGGTAGATTGACACGACATATAGATAAATGTGGAAATTACATAACAAAAGTCAATCCGCATAACCATCTCCTATTGTATTAATTTCTACATATATATTCCCACAAAATGGGGTTGGATCTCAGAATATTTGTTAACCCGAACCTAGCAATATAAATTACGTACAGTGAACATTGATTAGGAAGCAATTGATGAGCCCCCAAAAACCAAGCAAGAAACGAGATTGACGGAACAAATGCATGTTAGAGGGAACCTTCCCTTCAAGGTGTCCAATAAAATATATAAATCGAAAGAGTGAGTAAATATTGCCTTTGTCTCCTTCATTTTGTTACAGTACACTCCTTCCCTTTATATTCTCAAATCCAGATAATTTAAAACTTACTGTTAATTATTAAACCAGTTAATTATTAAAGGCAAATAGATTAATGAAAAGTCGGCTTAACTACAATATATTTGTATTGCAACGCCGACAACCCCTTAAAAATAATGCAGCCCATAGATTTATTCTGCTATGATTCTATGAACTATTACTGTCAGTCACGTGGGGACTGGTTGGTTTATTACTGCGTTCTTCTGCATGAAGATGAAGCTTTTTCTTCAAGTCTGTTTCTTTTATTTTTATTTTTAATTTTATTTCTGGTAAAAGTTGATGAATTATTTGCATTATTGCTGTTGCAGTTGTTTTTCTGACGCGCATATATGGCAGGACATTGTGAATTTGTCAATATATTAGATATCCGATTAATTATGGAAAAGTTAGGAACATTAACTTGTCTATGATACTTCAAATAAGGCAGACAGGGCCTTATGGTACCGCATCAAAAGGAGAGGCTACTACTAAATCATTTGCGTATGATTCCAACTTACACGAAACAATTTGTGTTTCCTGTTAAAAGCATTCGATATCTGGTATTTGGTGGAGAACTTGCGACCTAATATCTGCTCTAAGATCTTTTGCTTATCTAAGTGAACAAGGTTATACAACATCACTGCTTTCATTACCTACCTAAATGGGATTATAGTCTAGTATCGATTTACGAGAAACAAGGTAATAACAGTTTCTTTCTTTATCGATAATGTCGTCCATGAGATTTGAATTCAGGATTTTCTCCAACAAAGAGCGTATTTTGACTAGTAGTGCGCTGTTGATTATACCATAAATGTAGGTCAATTGAACCTTACATTTCCTGCTGGATGCCATGTGAGTTGCCAATAAGCAAAAATTGAGTTTACATTAATTCCATAAATGCTCCGGATCATGTACAGTTGAGCCACCAAAGATTGAGTTAGCTAAACATCGATCTTTTAGGATTTTTTTGTTTAGCTCAACGAATCGAACTAGGGGGTTTTTGGTTCAGCTCGACTGATGAAGCTAAGTTTTTTTTTTGTTCAGCTCGACTGATGGAACTAGGGTTTGTCGGTTGGATAATCCCTTCTGCTCAGCATGGAGTTTGTCCAACTTTTGACATCGACATGGTTCCTCCAAAATCTCCAGAGCAACAATTTTGTTAGCATGTGAAAAGCTTTTGCAGTGAGTACAAATTATTAGAGCTTTTTCACTCTCCCCCTCCCGAGTAAAAGCCTAAACAAAGTCGCAGTGAAAAAATTCAAAGAGGTTTGATGTTCGATCCGACAAGGAGGACGTCAAGTGGGCCCAAGGAAAGGGTACTGGGCCTTAACTGAAATTAAAATTGGGCCTACTTTTGTTCAAAATTAGGTGTTATTGTGGGCCTAAAGGAGAACTCAACCAAGTGATGGTAAATCTACCTGACGTGGGGTATGGACACCTCATCATTGGGTTATGGTCCTGAGTCCGTCAACGCGTCTGATGCATTCGGAGGGAATGAGTGTAAGGATGGTGTTGGGGCCCACTCGAATTCGGTAGTTCCGCCAATCCATGTGGGTTTGATTTTGACTCTTCATCTAACAGGGTTGACTGGTTGCAAATGTCTAACTCATACTATTTAGTATTTAGTATTCACTAAATTGAAATATCCACAAGCTTTTTCGAAAGTCGACCTTCCAGCCGTTGAAACTTATAATAAATCAACGGTTGAGTCTTTTCACTCGCACGAGTAGACGAGTGGGCTTGGCTTCCATTTTCTTGTCAAGTTGTCATGACCGATTTAGACAATAACTTCTTTTGGCTTCACAAAGGTGTCTGCATCTTTTTATTGGCTAATAGCATCTCCAATTCAAGTCCTCACCACCATATATACCCTATTAACGAGGAATAAGACTCTCCAATGCACTAGAAATTGAGTCCCTAAAGCATAGGGACTCGCCGGATACATGAGAAAAATCTTCACATATAGGGACAATATACGAACCAATAGTGGACATTTTGAGTGGAAAACTTGGCCCACCTACGTGCAGATTCCTTACTGATGTACTGTTGTGCAGCTGCATGCATGGTCCCATTGATTTTTTTGTTTTGTTTATTGAAGGAAAATCAACGGTCCTGATAGCTTTTTGGTTTTTGATTGTTTAGATAAATGAATGTGAAAGTAGCAATGACTTTTTACTCTTGTAATCTCTAAAGTTAAGGACTATACTATAATGACATTCCATTAGAATTATAACACTTTTGAGTCTCTAAATAATGGTGGTGGAAGTCCCTAAATAGGAACTCCTATTAAAAATGCTCATGGTAACAAAGGTTATCAAAACCTAATCATAAACTGGCTTAGCTTAGCAAATGATGGTTAGTACATTAACTAAAGGGGTCACTTTAGAGTGTTGGGGCTTTCTATCGTTTGGATGTGTGTGTGAACTAGAGTAATGAGTTTGTAATATTTTCTTGTGGTCAGTACGTACAATCTTAATCGTAAAATGCTAGATGGGGATCCGAACTTAAGTCCATTACTCTTAACAACGTAACCATGAAAGGTCTTGGAGAGTTATGAACACGGATATTAATCCATACCATTAGTTGAAAAGAATTTCTATATGATCGGCATATGGTGCTATGCCGAGGTATTGTAACAGTGGATACTGATTTTAGACTTCACAATATTTATTTACGTAAGAATTCGACATAATGCGTCGGGTACACAAAAAACATTTTGTCGTCTTACGATGTGTTTATTTTGTCGTCTTACGATGTGTTTATGCCAAAAACATTGTAAATGAAAGGAAGCTTTAGAGAATCCGAGAGGTGTTGTAAAACAATCAAAATTTTATTTTATAGAGTCAAATCCAAAAAGGTACATCTTTAACAAATTTTATAAAAAAGTTTCTATTATAGCAAAATAAATAATCACTCTTTAAATTTATAAGCTATTGTTGATCAACTAGATATTAAAAAAAAAAAAAAAAAAACTCAAGAGTGGGCCCCTGAGCAAAGAGAAAAGGACAGGAGAAGGCTATTTTAGAAAATAAGCAGGTAGATTTGAATTGTTAATAATAAAATATTTAAAATTGGTAAAAATAAAGAGTGTTGTTGGAGATGAAAGTTAAACTGAGTTACTAAAATAATTTTTGACACTGTTCAATTGCTAAAATTTTGAACTTCTCTTAGAGCAAGTCCACCGGAGGTGGAATAGCCCAGCACCTAGTCCAAAAAACAGACTGAGGGTCTGTCCATCTACTCTAGCCCACAAAGTTGCCTGGCACCCAGCCCAAGCCAGGCAACAAACCAGCCCATTTTTGATAGACCCACGAGCCGGCCTATTTGGCTGGTGTGTGCACGACACTCGCGCGTGGCCGCGAGTAGGAGACAATGTTGCAGAGGGTTGTCAGCCCACTTGTGCTCTGGAGCCCATTAGTGACGTGGCATGCTCATAGCCATTGGATTTCAAACAGCTCGTTTTTCTAGACCGTTGGATTTCCAACGGTAAAAAAAATTTAAATTTTACTTTTAAAATGGACCGTTCGATCACAGATCAACGGTCCACATTTTTTACTCCAAAAACAAAAAAAAAAAAAGGGGCCCAACGGTTAGATTTATGACCGTTGGCCACGTGGCAGATCCTTGGCTCTTGGATTTGAATATTTTTCAAATTCAATGGTCTAGATTAATTAACTACATTAAAATTAATTAAAAATTATAAAAAAATACAGAATTTTTTTTTTTAAAATACAGAAATTTTTTTCAAAAGTTATTTTTTTTTTCTATAAATACCTAACTCTCATCTTCCACCTTACACCACATTTCAATATTTTCTACACTTTCTATACTATCTACATTTCAATATTTTCTACCCTTTTAAGAGAAAAAAATGTCTTCGTGGAAGTTCATTGAAGATGTTATGTTATGTGAATGTTGGGTTCACACTACTCATGACCCGATTACAGGTAATGAGATGGATAAGCGAGAAATGTGGAGTAAAATTACGAAAGCGTTTTGCGATGTACATGGAAAAGATGCCAGAACTAGTCAAGGTCTTCAAGGTCGTTGGAAAAAACTCAACGCATCATTTACTTGTTGGAAAAACGCCATCTCTCATGCTTCCGGTAACCTGCGTAGTGGGACAAGTTTAGCGGATCAGGTGACCATATTTTTATTTATTTATATCCATTCCACCCACATCAATATTTTAATTTATTTAATTTCGTATGTAATTTTTATGTAATTTCTTATTTAATTTTTATATGCATTCCACTCGCATCAATATTTTAATTTATTTAATTTCTTATGTAATTTTTATTTAATTTCTTATGTAATTTTTTTTATTTCTTATGTCATTTTTATGTAATTTATATGCATTCCACCCGCATCAATATTTTAATTTATTTATTTGTGTTACACCTGCATTTTTTAACACTATCTTATCCAACATTTTTATAGAGACTACAAGCTCAAGCATTCTACAATTCAAAGAACCAGAACAAATCATTCAACAAATGGGAATGTTGGGAAATTGTCAAAGATTGCCCTAAATACAAAATTGTGGCAACCGGTCCAGAAGTTGTCATGCACGGCATGGGTCTACATAGTTTGCCAGAACCAGACACGGCCGAACAAGAAGTCGACACATTTGAAGACACTGAAGGGACGCCTGAACAAGTGCCCGAGACCCAACAGACTCGTCAATCCCTCAGGCCTCAAGGTAAAAAGGCATCAAAGAAAAAAGGCAGTTCTTCCAAAAATGACTACACTAAATATATGGAGGAACTTGCTCACCAAGGTGAACTGACCATAGCGAGGGAAAAGGCTAGAGATGAGGAAAAAAATGCTACAATGGCATCACTAATAGCAGCTACTGAGGCCCGTGATGCGGCGGCTGAGAGACAAAGAGAAATAGTTAATCGAGAGAATGAGCTGGTTAGAGAAGCACTTCATCGAGAAAATGAAATGCTTAGAGAAGAAAGGATGGGTCAAGCAGATCGTGACACTATAAGCAAGTCTCTAGTAGGACTGTCTCCCAATTCAAAATATTTTTTGACATCGGAAAAAAGAGATGTCGTGCGAAGGAGGCGTGCAAGAGATGCGGAAACAAGTCAAGGGGGTTCTAGCTACACAAATCATAGCAACCAAGATCCTAGCACCACATATCCTAGCTCCAGAGACTTTGTATAATTTCGTATTTGTTTGTAGTACTTTATTTAATTTCTTATGTAATTTCTTATTTTTTTTAGAATTTTATTTAATTTCTTATTTAATTTTTATGTTTTTTCTTTTTTCCTTTTGAACTTTATTTAATTTATGTAATTTTTATGTTATTTCTTATTTATTTTTAGAACTTTATTTATTTTTATTTAATTTATTATGCAATTTTAATGTAATTATTTATTTATTTTTGTACTTTATTTAAACACATGAAATAAGATTACATAAACTCACCAAATAAGATTACATAAACTCACCAAATAAACTTAAAAACAAAACACACTTCATAGAATTACATAAACTTAAAAAAAAAAAACACTTTATTCTTCAACCACAAGCCTCATTTTAATTATCTTCACCTTCTTGCAATCCCCACTGGTGCTCAATTAAGTCATTATGGCAGGTTACGTGCCAGTATGGCTCTTGCAAGTTCGTGTACCGCTGAACGATCAATTCATTGTAACATCCATCCCGTTCCAACGGCTCGTGTCGCACGGGATCTTCGGTATTGTCATGAACACAATAGATACGTGTTCGTGAGTTGTTGATCGGATCTGGCTCGTATTCATCGATGACATCATAATCATACTCATCTTCAACAATCATGTTGTGGAGAATAATACACGTCATCATCATGGATCGAAGAGCCTCGACATCAAACATTCTAGTTGCAGCCCTGACAATCGCCCAACGAGCTTGCAGGATACCAAAACAACGCTCGACATCCTTCCTACACCCTTCTTGACATTTTGTGAAGTGTTTTTCTTTTTCAGTCTGTGGATGTGGCACTGTTTTGACAAAAGTTGACCACCTTGGGTAAATGCCATCTGCAAGGTAGTATGATCCCTCGTATTGGGTACCATTAACCCAATATGTGCATCTCGCCGATTTTCCTTGCAGCAGTTCGTCGAACACTGGAGATTGGGCAAGGACATTTAGGTCATTTTAAGCTCCTGGAACACCAAAAAAAGCATGCCAAATCCATGTATCAAATGAAGCCACTGCCTCCAAAATGATGCTTTTGGCTCATTTTTTGTCGCCATAAGCTCCTTGCCACGCACTTGGACAGTTTTTCCAAGTCCAGTGCATGCAGTCGATGCTTCCAATCATGCCAGGGAAGCCTCGCATCTCACCCTTCCTCAGAAGCCTTCACATGTCCCTTGGAGTGGGTGTCCGGAGGTACTCATTGGTGTAGAGGGCTTCAATTGCAGAGCAAAACCGCATTAGGGACTCCAGAACAGTTGTTCTTCCCATCCTGGCGATCGCATCAACTTGATCTGCAGATGCTCCATATGCAAGCATTCGCAAACCAGCCATAATTTTTTGCTCGGGAAGAAGACCTAGAACATGAAAAGCATCATCTTTTTGCATAAAGTATGGATCATGGTTGCAAATAGCACTCATGATTTTGTCGAACAAACTTCGTTGCACTCTAAAACGACGTCTAAAAACATAATCAGGGAATATACTGTTGGGAATAAAATAATCTTCCAACAGATCTTTACCTCGTCTTTCCCTTTTTCTATCGAGGTTTGCAGCACGTCTGAGTTTGGCTATCTGACCCACGGCTTCTATGACATGGGGGGAATGTGAGGCCCTCTGCCTTCTATGGTGATCATCCTTATCCTCTTCCATGAAGAAAGCCTCATCTCTACCTCCACCTTCCTCGAGATTGGCCAATTCTGCCTGTTGTGCCAACAACCTTTTCTGTTGCTCCTGCAACTGTTTATACACTCTCATTGAAGAAGACATTGTAATAAGAACTCAAGATTTGAAAACGATGAACAAGGATTCTGAGCTAAAAAGAATGATTGAGCTTGGTGTGAGGATGGATGTAGGGATGTAGGGTTTTTATGGACAAAAAAAGAAAGGATGAGGTTCTGGAGAATGCCACATGACACTACGTGATTGATTGAAAATCTTAGCTAAATTATTGTAAACCGGAAGTGACATGTGGTGCATCGGGATTGGTTGAAAATCTTATTGGAAATCTATCCACAAAATAATACGTTCGGATAATGACATGTGGCATGACGTGATTAGTTGAAAATCTTATCAAAATCTTGACTAAATTATTGTAAACCGGAAGTGACACGTGGCGTGTCGGGTTTGGTTGAAAATCTTAGCGGAAATCTATTCACAAAAAAGTACATTAGGATAATGACATGTGGCATGACGAGATTGGTTAAAAATCATATCCGAAATTAAAACTATTTTATTTTTTTTATTCTTTTAGAAAAAATTTAAAAATATTTTAAATGGGCTGGGTGCCAGCGCATTTTGTAGGGGTGGAGATCATTTGTGCCAGCGCATTTTTAGACTGGGTGCCAACACATTTTTTTAGGGGTGGAGATGCTTTGGCCTATTACTGTTCACTGGGGTCTATTACTGTTCACTTGAGTGGATAAATGCGTTGGGTGCTGGCGCAAAGTCTTAGGGGTGGACTTGCTCTTAGAGATGCTCGAAGTTTTATCCTAAAAGTTATAGCATGTATTATAATTTTCAAGTCAATTGTTTAAAATCTTATGGAATGTGGACCATTATGTGTCATTGTCCATCACACTGAATATGATCGAGACAATTTCCGTATTTAATATGGGACATGGATGATGAATATCACTTTCAGTGTGATGGACAAAAAGAACTATTTTTTTAAGAGTGAACCAAAAGAAGAGTATTCCGCGCTAACATTTTTCTCACATCCCACAACCCTAATTGGAAAAAAAATTCAATCTAAATTCGATAAAATCGAATCCAAATTCAATTCAAATTTGATAGGATTTAGGATTATAACCAACTAGAGAGAATGAGAAGTGAGTTCAGGAGGCCAAGTACTTTAGTGGTGTCATGGTGCTTTCCTTTTCCTTTTGAGCATACCCTGATGAAGACGACGATAACTTTTTTCTTTCTTTTAGTTTTGGTTTTTAGTTTCTTATTTTACTTTTAGTTTTAAATCTTAAAAAAAAAAAGAGTTTCTTATAGTTAATCCATGTGGCGCCATATGATTGGTTTAGTGAGACAAAAAATATTGACGAAACTTTAACACAAGGATTAAATTGATGTGCGGCATTGAAAGTCAGGGACCAAATTTATCGATTTTTAAAACTCAGAGACCAAAATGAGGAGTTGGAACAATGTTAATCCACGTGTCACCATTTCATTGGATTTGTGGGTCCCACATACAAACTAATAGAATAGTTGACGAAATCTTAACGGAAAGACCAAATTGATGTGTGGTAGTGAATTTCAGGGACGACATTGATTGATTTTGAAAATGAGGGACCAAAATGATGAGTCTGATTAATCTCAGAGACCATTTGTGATAAAAACCAAAAAATAAATTAGAACTATATCCTTGAGTCATTTCTTAGTCAGCAACTTCAGATAGCACGTTGGTAAATCTATTTTATCCATTGCTTTTTTCCCTCCAAGTTAGCAATTTTTCTTTAATAGTTCAAACTACTCAATAGTATGAAAAATAAACGTTCAGAATTGTGTTGCAAAAATACAATTTTTTCTCACTTGTTAATCTAATTTAAGGCCGGACTACTAAGTAGTCTAGACTATTGATGACTAAATTGTTAGTCTCTAAAAATGCTCGTTAAAGTTGGGCATGAGTGTTAGGATCATTCGCATTCGGGATCATTTCTACTTAGCAGGTCTCACAAGCAATAATGAAATGACCAAAACTTGGCCGCATGCAAAGCTGATCCTGACCATTCATACTTTGCAGGTTCCACAAACATGAATGGCCGGAACTCGGCCATGTGCGGAGCTGATCCCAGCTCCTTGCATTTTCCAAGACATAAACAAATTGGTCTAAACTGTCAATTGGGCTCCCAGCCTAAGAAAATTGTGAGTTGGGCAACAGTTTAACAATGTTAGCTAAAATCCGGGCCTATTGCTAACTTCGGCTTAAGAAGTGAGATTTCGTACTTCATAAGTTACAACGATGACTGCAACTATGCGAGTGTGTCAAAACAAGGTAAACTTATCCTTGTATGATCCCAAAAATAGATAACAGCATACAAAATTGATTAACGAAAACAATCATTGACCGCGCAATCATGTTTTCCTCGAAACCTTCCTCGTTCTTGATAATCCCTTTTGCTTTTCACCCCTCTTCCTTTTCATTTCTTGATTGTGGAATGACTTACCAACCAAGGAAGGCTGGTCTTTCAATGCAAAGCTTTTCGCAACATGTCCCAAGTGAAGTTTCTTTACCATAAAAATTCTTTTCAGTTCACCGCGGTGGGCAGTGTATGCGCGAACCCACGAGCAAAATGTGTTCTTGGCTAGTGTCTTCATATCCGGCTAAGGAAAGAAACAAAGGCAAATAAGTTATCGTTAATCACATAGAAAGGATCTCAAAATACTGTGAATCTTCATATCTATACATCTGTCAAGCATAACGTGAGCTAACTAAAGACTATTTCTTAATCACCAACATATACAAAATATCACATCATTTAGGAAAGAAACAAATGCACGAAACCAGATGTAGGAGTACAACTTACATGGAACAGGTTCACCGCCACATAGCGTCCCAATCCACTAATACAATGCCATGCATTGAAAATCTTACACATGTCATTGTTTTGTTCAAACTGGAAGCCATAGTGGCGGTGATCCCGTTCATATAAGTCCTTCTCCAGATGTAGGGCTTTTTTTACAGTACAAACACAGCTGCGTAAAGCATACCCTGAGGCACACTGAAGAAGAAACAGGAGAAGAGAAGTACCTTATCTGTAAATGCTTCAAGTGCCTTTTGCAAAGACATCACCCAGGGATGTGCGTCAATGGAAACAAACTTCCTGACGTGCTTATAACCATATAGTGGAAAACTATCTAAAATTTTGAGGAGGGGAAACTCTGCTAGAGAAACACCATGTTTCTCCAACTCTTTCAAATAATCCATTTCAATTGGCTGTAAAAACAACAATGAATCTCCTCTTTCACCCAGCCGAGCAGTTCTTCCAACCCTACATCAAGGATGAAATAAACATCTTTGGGGAACCTCAATGTAATATCATGAATAACATTAAAGATGCATGATAAGTTAGCCTAGGGAACTCCATGCTCAGAAACAAATCTTACAATATATAAGCATTTAATTCTACCGTTGAAAAAGAAAATATTAGTCCATTTTAAAAACCAATTAGATCTTAAAATTTTCAAATATTCGAATAAATTCAGGAAAATTTGTTATCGGTAATTGTGTTATAATTATAAATCTCATGAGCATAGGGTTGATTATAAATAATCACGTAATGTTGCAGATAACAAGTTGTAATTAGTTGAACTAGCACCCATAGACTGGAGAAAAAAAGAAAAAAAAAAGTCTGGCTCATATAGTGCACATGCAAGAGAGAAGGGGAATAAATGAAAAACGAAAAGGAAAGACGGAGAAGTTCAAATACCTATGAACATATTCAGTAGCCTCGCCTGGAGAATCATATTGTATAATACATTTTACTTTCGGGAAATCCAAACCTCTAGCACAAACATCTGTGGACAAAAGAAGAGCCGATTTTTCTCTTTTGAAGGTCTCAAACGCAGATTTTCAGTCCTCCTGCTCCATATTCCCATGTAACCGGAAGGTCTTACAATTAACAAACCTCTGCTTAAGTTCTGCACCTGGTCCTGAAGAAGGTTTGAAATGGAACTCACTTAACAAGGAGTAGTGAAAATCCACTGCATCACATGTTGAAAAGAATAGCACAATCTGTAAAATGAGCATGTGAGTGAACCGACAAGGTAAAGGATAACAAAATGAAGTTGAAGACTGCATAGAAAGATCCGAACTGTGTCTATGAATCGACAATATAAGACATCACTTTCAAGAAATAGGATACAACATTGATGCTCAAGGAAATTATTGTCCCTCCATATGATGTTACGCACTCACTAGCACAATATCATAGAATTGAAAAGTATATTCTTGAATGTGAAGAGTCTATAAGACTGCCCCTAAAACAAACAAAAGAAATGCTAGTTTCCATGACCATTAGAAAATGGAAAGTTGAGAAGTAGGCTACCTTTTCGGATGTTTCTCGCTCAAAAAGATACTTTAGAATGGAAATAAGTACGGCAAGCCGTGCATTACATGGTACTGCAAGGAAATTTGATCAAAACACTTAATCACCATATATGTACTTTTATCAACCGCCCCAACAAAGAACGAAGAAAGGAAAAAGGAAATTTATTGGGACACACCTTTTACATATTTCTGTGTCAATTGAGCTGGAAGTCTATAATCTTCACTAACAGAGCCTGTTGCCTTCACTGTTTGTGTGTCATCATCATCTGTGTCAGATCCTAAATGTTCATGCAATGCAATAGACTGCCTCTTCTTCTCAGGCATGCCAATCATAACGGGTTTCTCTAAACTCATTTTTGCAAGATGATTGACTTTCTCGTTTAAGGTCGCTCATAATAGCAAATTCTGTCTCGGAAACTCAAATTTACTCGTAACAGTGCCATTCTTAGCGGCAGAGCCATGTTGCCTTGAGCCCAAAAAATCTAGTATTTCCTCTATTTCTTTTCCAAATCCCAATTCCAAAATTCTGTAAGAAAATCATATCGATATCTAATGAATACACGCCTGACATAGATGACGTTACAACTGTACAACGACAACATTTGGCTACAATAGTAGGCCTTATACACATCCATGTTAGATCAATCAAATAACAATTTGAATGGTGTATGTAGCATTATACCTATCTGCTTCATCGAAGATAATCCAACGCAAATTCGTGTGCACAAAAGAAGACGTATTCTTCAGGTGATCCAAGAGCCGTCCAGGAGTTGCAACAAGAATAGATATGCCTGAAGAGCAGCACATAGTCAGTAAGCCGAGAACACAAAAATAAAAACTTCAACAACATAAAAATCGAAACTTTAACAAAAACCGACACAAAGAGATACAATTCGGGTACCTTTTCGCAGCCAGGCCTTCTCCTTGGACCTGTTTTCACCGCCCATTACATAACCTGGAACAATCCAATGGAACCTGTGCAGGACCTTGTGCAGAATCTCATGAACCTGCATACACAACTCCCTGGTGGGCACAAGAACCAGCGTGAAAGTTCCGTCGGAGCGCTGAATCCGAGGCTGGTACAAGTGCAGGTGGTGGATGACCGGAGCCAAATACGCCACCGTTTTGCCAGTGCCGGTAGCCGCATTGACAAGCACATGGCTGCCGGAGAGGCCGACCGGGATGGCTTGAGCTTGAACCAGAGTCGGAGCTTTGAAGCCCAACCTCTCTGCTTCGATTAAATTAACGTAAATTAATCATCTTTTTATTACTTGTTGAGCAAAATTAAAGTGGAATTTCGGTGTAAAAACGAGAAACAAATCATGGGTTACCTTCGAGTTGTTCGCATAATGTTGAGTGAAGTCCGAGACTGGAGAAAGAGCAAGGCGCGAAGATATCGGATTTCTCTGTTTCTGTCGGTTTTCTCTTGGCGGCCACCATTTGAGCTGCTGCTGCTTCTGCTTCTGCTTCTGTTTCTTCTTCCTAGTTCCAAGTTCGAATTCGCTTGTTAATAAAGCACACAACCCGACCCGATTAATATTGGGCTTCAACCCTATTCTATTGGGCCTGGACTTACAACTGCTGAAAATCTCAAGTTGGACATGAGCAGTCTTATATTAATGGCTTAAGTTTGAGCCCTTTTAGTTCTTACTATTGGTACTCAGCATTATAATTTAGTGTAATTATTCTTCATTTGTTAATTATAGATCTTAGGTTCAATTCTCCTTGATGAAAAATTTGGTACCAAATTATTGTAGTCGGTCAATTATGTGCCTTAACTAGCCTCTTAGTACTACGGTTTAGTGGTATTCATCTTCACTTGTAAGTGAGTGGTCTTATGTTTGATTTTCACTAAAAGCGAATTTGAACCACATTATTGCTAGCCTATTATGAGGCTAAGCCCACCCTCTAGTGTAAAAAATATCGTTTGTTCAAAAAACAAAAAAAAATTATGCGCTCCCCTTCCGAGTTTGAATGCTAACGTATTGATATGGTATCATAATTAGGTTGTTCATCTAGCAGTTAGACAAACAAACATTTAAGGACGTGTGGGATTGCTTTCGGGAGGGAAAAGAATGCTTTTGGACCGTCAAATGAGATATCTAACAGTCAAAACCGTTGACTACGTTTGACAAAAAAATTTACAATTAAAATGCACTTGAATTTTTTAAATTTCATTATGTTCTAAACAATGTTTGTGAGCACAAGTATATAAGCAAACCTAAACGAAGTTTTCAATAAAAAAAATTCAACAATTTTGCATGTTTTCACGTCACTCAATAAGAATTATATTGATGTTTTAAGTGGATAACTAATGGCTGGTTTAGTATTGTTGTGTTTTGAAAAAAAACTGCTTCTGCTGTGCTGTGAGAATAAGCTCATTTTTGCTGTTTCACATTTTCAGCTTTTTTTTTTCACTCAAAACTGTAAAAATAATCTGTTTTTAATTATTTACCAAACACCTTTTTGAGCTCAACTTTTTTTGATACCTACTTTTTATAAAAGCACTTAAGTACCAAACCAATACTAAGTGAGTGGAAGTTGCACTAAAAAAGTAACGTCAAATAAATTAATCTGAATACTATTTAATACAAAAAATGTACCAAACGACCGGATCCATTTTATTAATCATATCCGGTCTCTTATAGGAACCGCCAACAAGACATTAGTCGCAAAAATATCCCAACACGAGGGGGCCTGTTACGAGTATCCCTCGTTGAAAATGAAAGACTTGCGTCAGAAGTTTTTGTCTCCCACCTCTAACAATAAATTAATTTGGGCCTTAGGCCCAGCCCATGCCTAAGCCTCAGAGTTATGCCCGCTTGAGCTGAAGTGAAGACTGAGCAGAAGAGCTGCGTCTGTTCTGAACCTCGTCGTCTTTCTCTTGCTTCTTCAACCTCTCAGAAATTCCGAACCGATCGCATACATCAACCAATCGGTAAGATTTCATTGTTTCGATGCGAATTTGATCGAGCTAGTACGTTTTTTCAAGTTTAATTTCTGGAAAATTTGACCTTTAATTCGTGGTTGGCTATGGCTTCTGGGGGAAATTAGGGTTTGGATCTGTGAGCAATTCAGATGGCGACGGGAAACGATGTCGTAGAGATTGATAGCTTGGAGAAAGGGTTACTGTCAGAAACTGCAACCGAGGCTGAAGCTGAAGAACCAGTTCTGTATTCAGCTTCGTTTCAGGAAATGGAGGAGAATTTTGTCAAGTACCAAACAGCACAATGGCTTCTTTACTCTGAGCTTTTGATACTGGCGTGGGGGATTGGGATTTTTATGCTGCTTTATCTGCCCGTCCGGCGCTACATTCTGCGAAAGGATATTCGTTCGCGGAAGCTCTATCTCACTCCCAATGCCATTGTCTACAAGGTAAATTGGAAGTTGAAGTTTGGATCTCTATCTTGTTGCTGATGATTTGAGCTCCCTAAATGCGGTTTTTTGTTCTCAGTTAATTTGGTTGTTTATGGATTGATCAATCTTTTGAGTGCTGGTGGAATTTGGTTGCTTTTGGTATGTGAAATTATGGGCTGCTGGTTACCATTGGATAACGCTTTGTTTATCAGTATGCAAAGCCAGTTCCATTTCCAATTTTCGGCGTGTTGAAGAAAGAGAAGCATGTTTTGTTGCCTTCAGTGGCGGGTGTTGTGATCGAGCAAGGTACAGAGCATTGACAGTTGCTACATAAATGCGATTTTCCCCTACTACTCTTGAAATATATGTATTGATCTGTGCATTCTGAGGTTTCGATTCTGGGCACTTGCATTACCTTAGACTTGCTGTTAGTGTCGTAGAACCCCTTTTGACACTCTTGTTATACTCAGGATGTCTGCAGTCTCTCTTCGGTGTCTACTCACTTAGAATAGAGCATGTTGGTGTCAGAAGGCTGCCAAGCGATGATGTTCAAATTCATGGCGTTGCAAATCCCAGTGCTTTCAGGAAGGTATTTTACTCACCACTTTAATTAAGCACTTATTCTCAAGTTACCCCCAATTTTAGAAAATATGAGTTAATTTGTCTTCCCTGACGTCCATTTCAGGCAGTCCTCATGCGCCTTGCAAGCATGACAAATGAGGTCTTCACTGGACAAGTTTCCACACTCGAAGATATTCCAAATTTGAAGGTAGGGTCATATGCCAGTTTTTATTTTTTTGGTGTGCGTGTGCCAACATATTAGTACAAGCATTACAAACAAACCAGTCTCAATACTTCCTTATCCAAAGAAGCTGAACTTTTTTGGTCATATCTGGCAAGCTTTATCGGGACATATAGATTAAATCCTTGATAACACATTAGGCCATTAAGAATGCTAGCAAATATCCCCTTGTATCATAGTCAATTAAGAAATTCTCTTTCTTTCTATTGTCAGCTTCAGGGGTCCCCGTCAAAGTCTCTTAGGTATGGGGATCTAACACTACTGCAGAAACTTGAGGAAGTTGGAAGTTCTGTAAAGGTAAAACGCTAAGGGTCTGTTTGGTATCCTATTTGAAATTTTTTATCATTTCTCAAAACATTTCTTAAGAACATTTCTTGAAAACAATTTTCTTTAAGACTCAAAAACTTGATTGGTTTGCGATTTAAAATTTTTAAATCTTACGACTTAAACTAAACAAAGAGATCTAAAAAGAGGGGTCGCATGAGAGGTTGAAAGAGGAGAGAGGAGGAAAGAAAGTAATAGATGATTGAAGGAAAGAGAAAGAAGAGAGAGGATCGGACGAGATAGAGAGGAAGAGGAGTGAGAGAAGGAACCGAAAGAATGAAGAGAGCGGATTGGAGGAGAGACGAGAAAGGTAAAAAAAGAAGAAGAGAGATTTGGAGTGAGGGGGGGGGAGGGAGGGAGGGAGAGAAAAGAAAGGAGTGAGTTTAAGTTTAAAAACTCTAAAAACTCACTTTTTATGTTTTTAGAGAATAAACTATATTTTTGAGTTAGTCTTAAGTTCAATTTTTGAAAATAATTCTACCAAACAAGTTCTTAAAGCCTAAAACTTGAAAATTTCTGTGTTTATTTTTAAATTTGGTATGCTGTTCTTTCTCGTAATCTTTACTTTCATCTGATGTCTATTATACAGAGGGTTCAAACTATACTCGAGGAACAACACCCTCAAACACCAGAACCTATAGGTGGAAGCGTGCGAAGAGTGTTAAATTTGTAATTCTTCTGGCCTTTCACATTCTTAGTTGGAAATTTTTTTTTTAACACAAGTTGATTGGTCAATTATATATACTGAATTCGATCACATTCTACTTCCTGGATCTAGTGTATGATGCAGGATACGCACTACGCAGGACGTTGGAAATTTCATGACAGGCTTTTGCTCGTACAACTTGCACACGGATACCGTGTTGCTTTTATCACCTATTTCGTCGGACAAATCCAAGATTGCATTTTACAACCCCGCGAACGTTATACGTTCATCCGACATTTCTGTTGGTGCCCACTAACGAGTTTTTGTTGATTTCAGATGTACTTTGTATCTTAGCATTTGCAAATATAGAAATTGACCCATGTAAAGATTCATGATTTTCACTTTGAGGTTTGATATGTGCCATCCTTTCCATGAAAGAAAAATGTAATTAATGTTTTGTTTCAATCCTTCAATCTTGTTCTCCCTTGTACTCTGGAAATCGCCGTATATTTTCGGGTAGTCACCAAAACTGTTTATACGATTATCATATATTTGATGCTCTATATTATTGTCCAACTTTAGTTGGCTCTTGATTCTTTTAAAATCTTGATTAGCCAATCAATTTGTTATGGAAGCGAGTGGAATTGAATTGCTCAAATGTCGCAATCAAACTATCCATCTATCATAATTCGAACTCATTATCCCAACTGAACTATGAATTTATTGGGCACAATTACTGAAATATTAACTTAGTTGGGGTGGTGTGAAGTTGAGATAACACCTTTTTCCAAACTTTTAATTCCTTTTTTCAGGTAATTTAATGACATTGTCCAAGCTTGCAAGGAGCTTGGATACTTGTAGCTCAATTAGTTAAGAACGTTCACCCTTGCATTTGAGATCTCGAATTTAATTTCTGGCGCTTCCGATATCTTTAAACAATGGCGATGTCCAAGCTTAAAACCTAGACTAGCCATTAGAAAAATGTGGAGGACTAAGGCCATCTCCAACCGATCCGGCTAGAGGGCCATAAGGCCGAAAATAGCCTGAAATGACACGAAAATCGTCTCCAACCGAGGGTTAGGCCAAAGGGCTTGTGGGCTCCATCGGGCCAAAACCAGCCAATCAAGCCAGCAGGCTGGCCATCTCCAGCTAGCCAGCCAGCTCGATGAACCAGCCCACTTTTTTTTTTTTTTTTTGTTCTTTTCCATTTGCCCAACCCATTTTAGGGTTTAGGGTTTAGGATATTTTTTTACCCAGCCCACATTTTTTTTTTCTTTGAATTTCTAATTTTTTCCTACACAATTTCTCACATATTTTTCACCATTCCATATTATTTTACCTCATTTTATTTCAATTCTTCACATTCCATACTATAGCCCTTTGGCCTTCGGTTGGAGATGGTTTTTTGTCACAGGGCTATGTTTGGCCTATGGCCCACTGGCCCCTCGGTTGGAGATAGTAAGAAATATGGCCATGCATTAAAATATTAATTTCTTGGAGGGCTAGAGGGCTAAAACGAGCCATGTGGCCCTTCTTCGGTTGGAGATGGCCTAACCGGGCTGGCCATAGGGCCATAGGCCGAAGGATAGCCCTTTTTGACACAAAGCCCATCTCCAATGAAGGTCTGAGCCAAAAAACCCTAGGATCCACGGGCCAAAAATGCAGCCATATGCCAGTGGGCTGGCCATCCTTAGTAAGCCAGCCAGCCCGTTCAGTTGGGCCCAATTGGATTTTTTTTAAAGACAAAATTAAAAAAAAAAAATTCTAATTTTTTTCCCTATAAATACCTAAGACATTTCTACACAATTTCTCGCATCATTTTCACTCTTTCGTACTATCTTACACTCTTCATATATACCCCTCTCTTACCTCTTCTACTAATCTTTCCTTTAAGTTTTTCAATAATTTTCAATTGGCCACATCTTCAAGTGGCACTCAAAATATGTCCGAAAGCCTTATTTTAATATGATAGTTTAATTCAATTAACCAATAAAATTAAAGAACAAACTTAAAATAATAAATTATTGAGGGGGATAAAAATAGCCCATTTCAGTTGGAGATGGTATATAAATATGGTCTTGTTGTGGCTTATTTTATCTGACAGGGAGAGAGAGGGGCTGGCGGCACAGAGAGAGAATAGAGAGAGATGTGTTTGTAGGGTTGTGTAGAGGATGTGTTATTTATTTATAGTAATAAGGGAGAGAAGAATCCTTCTCCTCCAAAGAATACAAGTCCTAACAGGAGAGAATAACTAGTATCAAATCTAATCTAGGATTTACACAATCACACTTAAATAAGAAGTTTATAACACTCCCCTTGAGTGTGTAAATATTCAAGTAGATTCGGCATAATGTAGAGTTGAGGAAGTCGACTCGTCTGCACTAATTCTACGAACACACTAGTCTCAAAGTAAAGTAGGAGCGAACACACTAGTCTCAAAGTAAAGTAGGAACTTACATAAGGAACTAAGTCTCACAAAAAAACCCAACGGCTATGGTAAAACCCAAGTAGGGACAAAAACCCATAGTCTAAGGAAAAATGCGCGAGAAAATGGAAAGTCAAATAAAACGTCTACAGGACGTCATCAGGGATATGATCAACCCAAGGTGGGTGCCTCGTCAAAACCTCGTTAGGTAGCAAAAACCCAAAGGAAAAAATTCTCCTAATCGTAGGGAAAAAGAGTACATTAAGATCAAGCAAGTATACTTCAGGATACTCATTCTGAGTTTGGCATAATTCCAAAGAGAACTAACAATGTTATAACCCAGAAATTTTACGCATACCTATTCCTTGAACAAGCTTCTGGAACGTCTCATTCGGTAATGATTTGGTGAAGAGGTCAGCTAGATTGTCTTGTGAATGGATTTGCGTGACTTTAATCTTCTGAAGCTCTTGCTGTTGATGTGAGAAGAAGAACTTCGGCCCAATGTGCTTGGTGTTTTCTCCTTTGATGTAACCCTTCTTAAGTTGTTCGATGCATGCTGCGTTATCTTCATAGATCGTCATATGGACGTCAACGATGAGGTAAAGATCGCAGAGGTTCGAATATGATCCACAACTATTCTTAGCCAGAAGCATTCCCAGGTTGCTTTGTGTAAGGCGAAAATTTCAGCATGGTTAGACGAAGTGGCAACTAAGGTATGTTTAATTGACCTCCAAGAGATTGCGATGCCTCCAACGGTAAAGACATAACCTGTATGAGAACGCGCCTTCTGCGAATCAAATAAGTATCCTGCATCAGCATAACTAATAAGGCGAGAATCGACTCGAGATAAAGAGGTGCGGCATCACTCGAGGATTCGTAGGCATAGAACAAGCCCAAATCCGTAATTCCCTTAAGGTAACAAAAGATGTCTTTAACACTAGTCCAGTGTTTGCATGTTGGTGCATTATTTTATCTTGCCAAAAGATTAACAGCAAATGAGATGTCGGGTCTAGTGCATTGAGCTAAGTACAATAAAGCGCCTATCGCACTTAGATAATGAACTTTAGGCTCCAAAATCTCTTCATCATCCTCCTACGGATGGAAATGATCTCGTTTTGCATCTAGCGATCAAACGACCATAGGAGTATTGAAGGCTTCGTTTTATCCTCGTTAAAGCGGCATAACACCTTCTGGGTGTAGTTCGATTGATGTACTAAGATTCCATATGAACGGTGCTCTATCTTGAGATCGAGACAATATCGAGTCTTTCCTAGATCTTTCATCTCAAATTCAGACTTAAGGTGCGCGACAATTCTCTCGAGCTCTTCAAGAGTTCCAATGAGGTTCATGTCGTCGACATAAACTGCAACAATCGCAAAACAGGAATGTGACTTCTTAATAAACATACAAGGGCATAGTTCGTTGTTCATATATCCCTGACTAGTCAAATACTCACTCAGACGGTTATACCACATTCTTCCGAATTACTTCAAACCGTAGAGTGAATGCTTTAGCTGAATTGATAACGTGTTATGAGGTTTGGAAATATTTGATCATATAATGTAAGTCTTTCAAGAACTTTTATATAAATTTTCGTATCAAGATCCTCATAGAGATATGCAGTTACTACGTCCATCAGCTGCATACTCAGTTTTTTAGAAACTACCAAACTGATAAGATAGCGAAAAGTAATCACATCCATAATGGGTGAATAAGTTTCGTCGTAGTTAATCCCGAGGCATTGTGAGAAGCCTTGTGCAACAAGACGAGCTTTGTAACTCACCATTTAGTTATTCTCATTACGCTTCTAAATGAAAACCCACTTGTAGCCAACGGGCTTCACATGTGGAGGAGTATGAACTACAGGTCCAAACACCTTACATTTTGCAAGTGAATCAAGTTCGACTTGGATTGCTTGTTTCCAGTTTGACCAATCAGTTCTACGTTGACATTCATCAACGGAACGTGGTTCAATGTCATCGCTCAACATAATCTCAGTAGTTACTGCATATGCTAATGCATCATCGATGATCATCTCATTTCTACACCAAACATTATCCAAGCTAGCATAATGGACCAAAATCTCACGATTCTCGGAAGGTGGATTCGTCTCTTCAAGGACGTTTTTGTAATCTAGAATTTCTTCATGAGTTGGAGAGAATGGGTAGGCAATAATCGGATTTATAGTAGGCTCAGAATGAGCCTGTGTCGTGGGTTTCCTCTTCCAGGAGTGTGAATTATTTGAACCAAGTGGTCTGCCACGCTTTTGTGTAGGGGTAGAGGATTGGCTAGCTGCTAATGTACGTGGATCGGCCAAAATGGTGTCCCAGGCCTCCAGGAGGGAAGTTCGTCATACATTTGGTACATCTATCTTTGCAGGCACATTTGCAGCTGGAATATGTGATCTTATCACTCGTGCTAGATTGGTGAAAGCATCTGGCATGCTTTGAGCTACGCTTTGAAGATCTAATATGCGCTGCATTTCAGTTTCAAACTGAGCAGTGCGGGGATCTAAATGAGACGAAGTGGGAGTCGTCTATGATAATTCACGTCATTTTTCAGGAACGTTAACATTCTTATCTACCCCTGACGACGAGAAGACTGTCTCATAGAAGTGACAATCCGTGAAACGAGCGGTAAACAGATTGTCTATCCAAGGTTCTAAGTAACGAATGATTGAAAGAGAATCATATCCGACATAGATTCCTATCCTTCGTTGAGGCCCTATTTTTTTACGTAAGGGCGACGAAATTGGCACATAGACCGCATAACCAAAAATGTGCAGATGCGATATGTCATGTTCGTATCCAGTAACCAACTGAATGACGTTATATGGTTGGGTCACAATAGGCCTCAGGCGGACCAACATGGCTGCATGCAATATTGCATGGCCCTAAGCAACGATCGGGAGCTTGGTACGTATGACCAATGATCGAGCAATCATTTGTAAGTGCTTAATGAATGCATCTGCCAGACCGTTCTGGGTGTGAACATGGGGTACTGGATGTTTAACTTCAACCCCAACCGACATGCAATAGTCATTAAAAGTTTTAAATGTGAATTATCCAGATTATCCAATCGAATAGATTGGATTGGATAATCAGGGTAGTGAGCCTTGAGCTTGATAACCTGAGCCAACAATTTAGAGAATGCAGTATTCCTTATGGACAACAAGCACACGTGTGACCAACGTGTGGAAGCGTCAACCAAAACCATAAAATATCTAAATGGTTCGCAGGGAGGGTGAATCGGTCCACAAATGTCCCCTGAATCCTTTGTAGAAAAGTAGGAGGATTCGAACGAATCTTGTCATAAGAAGGCTTAATAATAAGTTTTCCCATTGCGCATGTTTGAAATGCGATTCCTTGAATCAAATCTAAACTTCGGGTTATTGGATGCCCGTGTGATGATTTGAGGATACGGCGCATCGCTGTTCATCCAGGGTGTCCCAAATGATCATTCCAAAGTGTATTTTCTTGCACGGTCCCAGAGGTAGGGTTGGCCATATAGTGGCTTTCTATAGGGCGTATGGTCGTAGTATACAAACACTCGGGATACGCTCAATCTTCTATAGAATACGCTTCTGGCCATATTCATAGGAAGTGATACACATAAATTTAACTACATTTTCTGC
The DNA here is from genome assembly GCA_024362995.1 of Heteromeles arbutifolia. Classification (NCBI taxonomy): domain Eukaryota; kingdom Viridiplantae; phylum Streptophyta; class Magnoliopsida; order Rosales; family Rosaceae; genus Heteromeles; species Heteromeles arbutifolia. The sequence continues at coordinate 16,624,398 of JANCRC010000001.1, forward strand.
ATAGGTTTAAGCATGATAATTATTATCTTTAATGTCCTTGAAACTCAACAACGTTCTTCCGGAATTTGGAGAATAAAGTGCCTCAGCAATGGTCAAGATTGTACTATTGGACAACATTATACGTACCTTATCATATCATTCGATTAGGTTGGATGGGCCTGAGAGGGTTGTCAGAGGTGCATTCTTAGGTATGAAGTTAGTGAAATAGATGAGTTCACGCAAAATGGTGTCCGTGGTTGCACTATTTGCCAGACAACTGACTTTCCCATTAGTTAGACCTAGAAATAAAAATTATCCATTCAAAATAATTTAAGTTTTCAAGGATGGTAATTAAAAAAAACTTAATATCCAACCACAAATCACCAACAAATAATCCAAACATAAAGGGAAATTGTTCAAACTTAAACCAAAAACAAGATGAGGGGTTCGGCCATTATGTGGAATTTGGTCCATTGTCTTAAAATTTAATTAGAAATAGTTTGTCTAAGATTCTAATCTTCCATAAGGGTAATAGCCTCTTGAAAATCAGAAACCTCCATCTTGGTACTTTTAGGTTCATCCACTTGCATAAAATTTGATTCAAACTTCTTACGACGAGAATGATATTTAGCTAAAACCTCCTGGGGAGCACGGCATACACGGGAACAATGGTCCTTTGAACCACATCGGTAGGACATGTCCGCATTCATGGTTTGAGGTGCTTGACCCTTATTCTTGAAGTTTGGGGCCTCGGGAGTGAGGTTAGGGTGCTTCTGGGCTCGGTTTCCTCCTTAGATGGGCCTTGGCTCTCTTGACCTTGACGGGGTGACTTCTGGCCGCCTCTACTATGCCTATATTGGCATTTTGGGTGTTGGTTTGTGCTATATTGTGCTTCAGGCACAACAGTAGCCCTAGTAGGTCGAGCTTGATGATTTTTCATCAACAACTGATTCTGCTTTTCAACGAGAAGTAAAACAGAGATGAAATCCGAAAACTTAGTGAGCTTCTGAGCCCTATATTGTTATTGCAGGACAATATTAGTAGCAGAGAATGTCGAATAGGTCTTCTCCAGAAGATCACCTTCGGTCAAATTCTTGTTACAGAACTTGAGAAGTGATTGAATTCGACAAACTTCATAATTATATTCATTCACAGACTTCAAGTCTTGAAAGCATAAATGATGCTGGTCATGTCTTGCTTCAGGCAAGAAGATTTCTTTTTGGTGATCAAAACGATTAGCCAAAGCGACCCAAAATGCTTGTAGATCTTCCTCAGCAAGGTATTCGGTTTACAGTGCATCATGAATGTGTCTTCGGATGAAGATCATGGCAATGGCTTTCTCAGCTTCGCCAACCAGGTTATCCATCTCATCTTCAATGGCGGGACGCAAATTCGTTGCGATGAGGTGAAGCTTCACATCTTGGACCTACTTGAGGTAATTTCTTCCAGAGACCTCTAAAGCGGTGAAGTCGAGTTTGTTCAAATTTGACATGTCCCTATCTTAAAATAAATGGACAAGAATATGGTTAGTGTAATGGAGAAAAATCAATCCATTCACATAGGAGTAAAACATTCAGGTTCTAATAGACATTTTGTAACAACCCGTCCCAATAATTTTTATGGATTTTAGAGTGAAAAGGTATTTTGGTAATTGTACCTTGTTGGGCTAGATATTTTTGTTTTGGGTTAGTATTTGGGCCTTAAATGGTGTGCCATATGGGGCCCCCATCTGATTTTGTCCCCGGCCCCATTTCCATTTTCTCTCTCTCTCTCTCTCTCTCTCTCTCTCTCTTTCTCTTTTTTTCTCTTTCTCCTTCTTCCCGTGTGAACTCTCGGACACTCTCTATCCATTTTCCTCTTGCTGCACTCTTCCCTCCTCGAGAACCAACACACATACACACACATAGACACCACCACCCACCACCATCATTCTTCACTCCTCGTGAGCCCCACGAAACTTGTAGCAAAGGAAAAACACACTCAAACCCCCTGTACCTTATCGCACCGTGGCTGCACACCACTGTGCATCTCCTCATTCAACTAACCCTTGACGTAGGTGAGTCCCCTTAACCTTTTGGACGATGTTTTAAGGTCGATTTAAGGTTAGTGTTAAGTTGTGTACGATTGTTTGAACACAGAAACTCGTTGGGGAAGGATTTCCCAGTTTTTGGTGAGGAAACTGTAGCTTGCAGGGCATTTTCTAGCCAACTCCAGCTACCACACGTCATGAAAGTGGTATGATTATCTTCCTCTCCCTTGTGGCTTCATTTCCATAGTTTGAATGTCGAGTTTAGTGTAGCTTGAAGCTTGATCGGAGCTCTCTGAGCTTCGACATTCTTCTCTGTAAAAAACGGCCAATCCGGCCTGAAAAATGGGTTAAACCTGACCAACAACCTAGCCGACCCAAAGTTGTTGGGCCATAGAACCCAACCCAAATTCCCGGCCCAATCCATAATTGTGACCTATTGAGACCCAGCTTAACCTTTTAACCTGGGCCCAAGCTCAGCTACCTTAAGCCCAAACCCAAGGAGAACCGGCTCAACCCAAAACCCAGAATCGAACTGGCCCAGCCATGAACCCAGGCCGCGCTTGGGAGCGCAGGTCTTGGCCGGTACATAGAGCACATACGCCTCCACCGGAGGTACTGTGCTCCACTGCCGTCCATGGCGGCATCGGCGACTTTTCTGGCGACCCAAAATGGCACGTGGTAGCGCATGTGGCGGCGCGTGGGGGTACTCGAGGTCTCTTTTTATGTTTTTCGACGTTCTGATCCGTTTTTTACATTCGTTTTTTGAAATTCATTCGTTATGATAGAGTTTTATTAATTGGACCCTTTATGTGCTTAGGTGCGTTTGTTAGTGGTGTTTCCATCTAACCTTTTTTGCATGGCTCGTCACCAACAGTGTAAGGTGAATGGACCCTTTTTAAAATGCATGATTTTACTATTAGAAATGCATACATGAAAAGCATGATTTATTGGTTACGTTTTATGAAACGTTTATGAGTAAATTGGTTTTACGCTTTATGAAATATCATGCTTTATCGACTTTACGTTCCTTGTGGTATATATGATTGATGACTATATACATACTTGTGAACGTGGTTTTACGATATGATGTTTTAGCTACTGAACTCCGATTAAAATAGATATATATATAAATATATATATACATATTAGAAATATTATGTTAATGTTTTTATGTACTTACTTAGTGGTTATTCATACGATCTGCCTATAGGCGAATGATACTGCCTACGGGCGAATGATACTTATATATGTCTTCGGCCGGGCGTTTGTAGATGGCTTCAGTCGGAAGATATTCATATTGGCTACGGTCGGGCGTTTGGTTGGTGCATACGGGCGGAAGATATTTATATTGGCTTCGGCCGAGCGTTGGTTGGTGCCTTCAGGCGATCGATGCACTAATTGCAGGCTGAGATCGCGTGCATGCGGGGACATGGATACACCAACGTAGGGCTGGGATCCGGTGCAGTGCAGGTGCAGGGACACCATAGCCCTACGGGCTGGTGTCGCGCTTGAGCCAAGTGGCAGATTATAGGCGGCAATCTTGTGAGCTCAGATTAACAAATCTCTCTAGTGGGTTGAAAAGAACACCAAAGCCCAAAGGGTTGGTGTTTGGACCAAAGTTAGCTAAGCCCATATGAGCTTGGGTAAGGACCAAAGAACATCATAGCGTTGTTGGGTAAGGTCGCCGGAGTTGAGGCCAGCGCTGCCTTTTCTAGCAGCCGTGTTTTAGGTTAATTTTGGTCGGGAGAAGCACAGGTTCGACCTGAAACCCTATTGTGAACGGAGAAATTTGATTTCTCGACATTGGGTGTGAAAACCATAGGGATTTCAAATTGAAATCCTAAAAAACTCAACGAAATTCGTCAGGAATTTCAATAATTGGCGTGATTCCCAATGAAAATTGGTGTTGGTACTATGGCTTGTCTGCGGGTGAGTGTGGGTTTGGGGACGACACCATGGACATCGTCGTTTTGGTTTTCAAGGAGAGAGAGCCGCTGGCTCTCGGCTTCGTGGCTTACAGCTTTGCTTAATCATGTAGGTTGCATGCCTGGTGATAGCGGCTCGACGCGGTGTAGCTTGGAAGCCAGCGGCTCGCGATGTGACGGGATGAGTTTTGTGAAAAACCCTATTTTTAATTATTTTCTTAATTCCAGGTTATAAATTTAATTCAATTGCATGAATATTCAATCAAATAATTCAATGTATGGACATATATTTGATGCAATTCATGTTAATATCAAATTCACATAATTCAACAATTATGGATATAATACATACACAATTTATGTAGAATCTAAAATTCGAAAAACGTAAAGTTGGGTCATGCATTATGGTGAATGTTCATGCTATCAGGACTGCAAAACTATCGAGATTAAAATCGTTGTTTTGAAAGAACATGATTGCGTGATGATATTGATGAACTGGTTTAATGCAGAATACTTCCACGTTAGATTCCTAAGCGCAGCGGTAGGAGTGTGCTGATAACGTGTTGTTAGGGGTGGTATTGGTACGATTACCGTACCAAAACCCATGAACCAATTACCATACCAAACTTTTGGTATGACAAAATCTATTACCATTACCGTGTCAAACTTTCGGTATACTGAATTTCGGCATGCCAAATAGTTCGGTTGATATGGTATGGTAATGGTAGTTACTACTTTGTTTTGGGCCATTCTTCTGGGCCAAAATTTGATTTTTTTTTTCCAACCCAATTCAAGGCCTAAACGTGTTTTGGCCACTCCCTTTGGATTTCTAAAACTTTTTTTTTATTTAATTATAAGATTTATAGAGATTTCATTTAAGAAACAAGAAGTAAATAGATCGAAGAATTGCTGAAAGAACCCAATATCCCTAAAAAAATAGTACAAAGATTCCTAAATTTTATCTCTATATTCTTTAAAATTGTACAAAAATTAACTTGATAGACGAAGCCAGGGAGAAAGACATCCCAATTTGATGAAGGTGAAGATGAGATGGACTCCGGAGAGAGAGAGTCGTCGGAACTGGAGCAACAGAGGTGAAGTCAATGGCTAGATGAGTGAAAAGATGAAGAGTCGCAGAGCAAGAAGGCTTTGGTTTTTTTATTGGGAAAGTAGAGGTTAGAGGGTGAGATGATTGGATAAATGATTAGGAAAAAAATATAAAGTGCATATATAATGATAATGGTACATAATTTTATATAAATGAATAAATAAATGATATAATATTAATAGTAACGGTACGGTATACTACTGGTAATAGTTTTGAATACCATTACCGAACCAAAAATGTATGGTACGGTACAAATACCGTACCATTACCAATGGTACAATTTTTTTGGCACAACTTTGGTATGATACGGTTGGTATAGTAATTTGGCAAAAAATTCCACCCCTACGTGTTGTGGCTTATTTTATCTGACAAGAAGAGAGAGGGGTTGGCGGCATAGAAAGAGAATAGAGAGAGCTGTATTTGTAGAGTTGTATAGATGATGTGGTATTCTCCCTACGCAATCCCTTTATTTATAGTAATAAGAGAGCGAATAATCATTCTCCTCCAAGGAATACAAGTCCTAATATGCAAGAATAACTAGTATCAAATTAATCTAGAATTTACATAATCACACTTAAATAAAAAGTTTATAACAAGTGTGACACTATTCATAAAAAATAATTTTTTGCAAAACTATAATTTTGACGAAGACTAAACATAGCCTCTTCAATTTGGAGATGACCTAACATTGTGTACTTGTTGTGAGCCACATAAAAGAAGCAAGAAAAGTCCTCGCGGTCACGGCAGTATGACTGTACTCATTCGTACGAAAGAGAGAAAAATGACAATCCATTGATTGAAACATGATTTTAGTTGTCCTACAAAAATGAATTCGAACTTTCTTTTTCGCTCATTTCCTCCTCTTTCGTCCTTCTAGTATTTGGATTTAATAAAGCACACAAGAATCAAGAGACAAAAATACGAACAGAAATACATATATAAGGTGAAAATGAGACTACTAGAACGTGAAAATCAGTCATATTAAAGCGTCAAGATATTATATCTATAATTATTTATATGAATTTTTTATGTGTTTGTTTGTTATCATTGTCGGAAACCTTTCAAAAGAGAGATCCTCATTTTTCTAAAAAAATAGGAACACCCTCTTGACCGTTGGATCTGACTTTAATGAAATTGTGTGGCTGAGATTGTGTGACCTGTGTTTTAATCTCAACCACACAATTTCATTAAAGTCAATCAAACGGTCAAGAGGGTGTCCCCATTTTTTTAGAAAAATGAGGATCCCTCTTGGTAAGGGTCCTGATCATTGTCTTCGTAACATTATATATATATATATATATATATATATATATATATATATTTGTTGGTACCGTTTTCGTTGTGATAACAGGAACTATTTCTTGTAAGGAACTTAAAAGCTTTGGAGAGATGGTTGAGATGAAGTTGGAGAAAAGGAAAGGTGGTTGTGAGTCCCTTTCCCTAATAAAATTTTGTGTTGGTGTCTTGGCCATGGGGTTTGGGTTTGCCAACTTAATTTGTTTATTGCAAAGATATGGACGAAAAGGAAGATACGAGAGGGGTTTGGTTGAGAAGATACAAGTTTGGCTTACCTATGTTGACTTCTCATTCAATTCTCCCTTATGTTTCATTTCCTCGTATACTTTGGGTCCTTTCCCAACTTCCTTTCTTATTTTTTGAGCACATACATTTTTTATTTTTTATTTTACCATTCTAATTGTACAATTCTTAACCCTTTGTAGAGCATGTAAAATGTTGAAACATGGGTTGGGTAGGTACATGGAGACTGTTTCTAAAGTTGTTAAAAGCACTCATAGTGGTGTTTGATAGGAAATAAAAAGTGTTTCAGGAATGTAAAAGCACTCTCAAGTTGCTTTTCAAGTACTCTATGAAAATACACTTGGAGTTTTAGAAAATACTTGAATTTTGAATTTTATATTATGTTTCTAATAAAAGAACTGTATCGTGCACGCTTATGATTACATTAGTGTTTTTTAAATAAATACTCTAAATAAAATACTGAGTTCATTTACAATGCACACGATATTCTATGTTACAGAAAACAAAGAGACATAAGAGTGTCTAAATGATGGTGCCCTTCAAGATAATAACAATAAGAGAGTATGAAGCTTGGGTGCTTATGAGTCGACTAGATGGAGTTCATAGAACATGCTCTACGAATCAAATCAAAAGAACAACAAAACAAAGATATGGATTTTACCTATGGCAATATTTGGATATACAGTTAGTCATTATCAAGTGCACCCAAGTATGTACTCATCATTCCCTGCATGAATAACCACTAGGAGATGCCCTTCAATAATAATCTCCTTTTAATGACACCAAATTAATTAGAAATGAGGCTTATTAATTGAATTGCCCTTGAAGCTATTATGTAGTCTCATTTTACTTTTTGAAACTAATTTTTTCTCACTTTGTTTTTCGAAATTATCATTTTCATCTCATATAAACATTAAATTAAAGGGTATAGACATTCATATTTAATACAACTCTTTGCCTCCAAATTGCCTGCTAATTAAAATTTCGATCTTAACTTGCAATAAAACGGTTGCTCTTCTCCAGATTTACGACAAATGTCATCGTCGCCAAGAAGATTAGCCGTCAACTAAACTCAAGGACTACATTCACAAGCCTAAATTCCTTTATCCTCTTTCACGTACCTCATTTTTGCACGTGCCAAAAATGAATTGTCCATACTACCCTTTAATTTAATGTATATTTAACGCAATAGTCGAAAATGGGGTGAACTGAGATTAAATGAGACGAAATTTGCAATTTCAAGGGGTAAAGTGAGAAAAAACTTGGATGTGAAATGAGACTAAATGGTAATTTCAGGAGACAAATCAACAAATAAGCCTAGAAATTAATTAGGGAACTGTTATTAGCACTCTAAAAATTTCATTTTGTGCAGTGTATTTTTCTTTCAAAATATAGAAAATTTAAAGTGCAAAATCGGAGTTTTAGAGTGCCAATAACAATTCTATTGATTAAGCTAAAAATGAATTAAAGATAGTATTTGGCACTTGAGAACTCATTAGTGTCATGCAAATTTTGTGATTTTGGGAAAATGCAATTTTGCATTTGAACACGGATATAAATTGTCATGTGAATAAAACCGTGAAGTGAGATGGTCGATGAGTTTGAGGCGTCAGAGCAAGAGCGTCAGTGCGCATGCATGTCCTTGGCCTTTGCATGCACGACGTGTTTTCCAGATAAATTTTATTTATCCAACATGCTGCTTTAATTTTGCTATTTGTTTGGCATACAAATAAATTGGAGGCTTTCTCTAAAAACAAAAAAACAAAAAAAACATGCATGATCTTATATTTTTCAACAAATATTATGATCAATAATCTATTTGTTATTTAAAATAGTACTAGCAACATGCACATATATGCTCTGTATGTGTCATGAGAAGGTTTTTCAAGAAATGACAACGAAATTTTATTGATCAAACCAACACAACTACAAAAGGTGCAAAATGGATAAATTTTTCAGTGACCAATAATTTGATATGGAGATAATTTGTGTGTAAGAAGTTAAATAAAAACAAACTTGAAATTTCACTCTCTTCATCAATCTCCACAGCATTAATATAATTGTCTTTGGAATTTGTTTTCAAATTGAATTCAAATTTTAGTGTTAATATAGAATTCTGTTCTTTATTTTTTGATGTCAAATGTAGATTTATGTTCACTGCCACGGGTCACAAGTATTTTGCAGGCTGTGTAGACTAATAAAACTTAGTTATAGGTTTGGAAAACAAAATATACAAACCTATTAACATATTTGAACAAAAAAACCTGGTACAGTTAGGAAAATATAAAAGCTAGAAAAAAGGTATTTGGAAAAAATATAATCTAGTAGGTTTGGCAGATATAAAAACCTTAAACCTAGTAATATAGTTTGGCAGAAATAAAACCTAGTATTATTGTCTTCATCGAAAATCTTACTAAAGCCACCGTGATTATAAATCTATATGAAATTACTTAAATTAATCTAACCTAGTTGATTTGTTTAATTATTACATATATATAAACCTTATATACTTATTCTCCTTCTTGTTTTTAATAATATAATCGACAGGAAATGCCGGTCTGAACTTTCTCATTGACATTTTTTCCACCGAAAAAAAGAAGTTTCTGTTGACAGTTTGAAAGACAATGACTTGGTACCCTTACCATGACACCCTTCATTCACTAGTTCCATACGACATCTCAGCCTCTCAGGCTCACTTTTTTAAAAATTCCCGCCTAGCGCCGCCTAGGCGCTAGGCGGCTGGTCACCGCCTCAATTAATGCCTAGGTGTTTGAAAATTAAAAAATGGCGCCTAAACCTACTGAGGCGCCCACCTAGACAGCCTAGGCACCCGCCTAGCCCGCCTAGGTTGCGACTTATTTAGACAGAAGATAGATAACTTTCATTTTGCATTTTATTTTTTTCAATAAATTGTAAGAGACTTGTTGAATACTTAAATGAACACACATTATATGCTTGTTTCTCATGTTTTCATTATGTTCCACTAGCTCATAATATATATATATATATATATATCATTCTATTTTGTAGTTTATGAAGAAATTATATATATTTTAAGTATAAATAGATACTTATTTACACGAAATATAATAATTTAATTAAATCAGCCTAGTCCGCCTAGGTGCCCACCTAGACCCCGCCTAACCGCCTAGGCGCTAGGCCCCAGCCCGTAGCCCGACTAGCACCTAGCGTCTTAATAAGAATAATTTATTTATTTAGAAGAAGAACAAGAAGAAAATGGATTGTTGTCATATATAGGTAAGCCATTGGTCCTTTCTTGAAAGTTCTTAAGTTTTAGACGTCTTTATTTTATTTTCATTAAGAGGACCAACAGATATGCAGCTAGATATTCTTAATGCTTATTTTTAGTTACGCCCTAAAAATTTGATTTTGATCTCACTTTGTTCCTTGAAACTCAAAGTTTGCTCCACTTTGCTCCTTAGAACTCGATTTTGATCACATTGACACCTCATAAACTTGAAAGTCATATCTATAAAACTCAAAATTCGCTCTACATGTCAAAGTAGAAAGAATTTTGAGTGTCAAGGAGTAAAGTTGTGACTTTTGAGTTACAGGGAAGGGGTAAAGTGAGATTAAAACGAAGTTCTAGGGGCGTAACTAAAAATAAGCCTATTCTTAATGTCAATACGTCCAAATACATATAACGTACAAATGATCGATGTTACGCTTTGTTGGAGCAATATTAGAAAATATGAAAATAACACAAGAATTCTAATAATAATAATCATAAAGAAATTCACAACAACGATTATATATATGAGATTAATATAAACTGACAAACTTAAAGTTAGAAAAATTGACAAACTTGGAGATTGAGGCTTGCATAAATGCAATGTCCTAAAGATAGAATTTCGCCCCTACTCTTGTGCTTGTAGTTCGATAGGCGTCCATCTCCCAGGATTCAACAATCTACAATCCGAAGTCAAAGCACTTCAATCTTCGGACTCTGGCGAACTTCATATATTCCGTACTCTCAAGACACGACTCAGAGTTTGACTAACAAAGAATAAAAGACATTGGAGAAAACTCTTTTCTTCGATACTTAGATATGTGGGATGTTTGAGTTTATATAGAACTCAAGCCACCCCCTTTTGAAACATTGTGACTGTTGCCTAAAGTTCCAACGAACAGACGCAACTCATGAATTTGAATTCAACTATGACACGACTCTTATTTTTCATTCATATAAAAATTAAATATTATAATATTAATTATAATATATAATTTCTAACACGCTTAAATACTTAGTAAGATATAGCTAAATTTTAGAATAATCAACTTTGATCATTTATCTCCAAGAGAAATGCTAATGAGACTCTTTTAAAAGTGGAAATATCCATGTCACTCTCTGCTACCTCATATTTTTTTTGGCACAATTCCCGTATAATAAACACAAGTAACATTGAGAATACAAATTTGAAGTATCACTTCACCCTTCGAAAGTCATATGTTTGCCTTTGGATACGGATGCGTCCGTAAAAAATGACATTGTGCATGTATATCCTTGCAAGTAGTTTGTTAGAAAGGGGGTGATGGAGGCTTCAGGATCCTCCGGCGGATCCAACTCAGTAGGAGGTGGAAGTACCGTGCGGGGTAGCAGTAGGGGCTCCGGTTGACTTTCCATTTCCTTGTAGGTAGTTTGTTTCCCTCGATTTAAATTTTTTAGCAATACTTGAGTACTAACTAGTCAGTGCCCTTTTTACTTGTGAACCTATGTGGCTTAATAAAAACGAGTCATGTGTTGGATGTTTAAGTTGTATAACCAAGTAACCAAACACCCCTTTCTTTTATTAAACTTACCAAACGGTCTTCGTCTTCATCCTCCATCATGTTTGCAAATCTTCCATGTCATGGCTAGCACGGCTTCACTTTTCTAGCGACCCTAATTGGCCAACCCCACCACCTATCCTTCTTTTCCCACCACCAATCCTTCTCGTCTTCAATGACTCCACCTCCAATCCCTCCCTTCTACAGCAACCGTGACTCATCGTCCTCCATCGTAAACGACACCGATTGTTGATGAGGACCTCAGTGATGGATGTGTCATCGTTCGGGAGAGTCTCGTCCCGTGATTGCTGAAGCCATGGCTTGGATAATACAGAGGATGGTGGAGTCGATGAGGTAGTCGTGGTTGCGGACTTGTGGTTGTGGAGGACGGGAGATGGAGTGGAGGAAGACGATCCATGTTTGGTTATGGGTTTAAAAGGAGAAATTGGTTGAGGTGGTGAAGAGTGAACAAACAGAAATAGTTTAAATTTTTAAAGAGTAGAATTCTCCCTCATCTAAATTTCTATCTCATCCAGTCCCCTTTTCTCTTATTTTTCTCTCTCTATAAAGAAGTCAACACAAAATGTTAATATGATTGAATCGTGATCGTTCAAATAGTAGGGGCCTGGAAGGAAAGAGAATTTGGAGGGCAGAGGATCCTACTTCAAAATTGAGTAGTTCTTATTTATTTGAGGTCTTAATTAGATGATGTTTGCCACTTAATACTACAGTTTAATGATATTCTTGTTCACTTATAAGTAACAAGTCTTAGATTCGATTATCATCATGAATTGAAATCACATTATTGTTAGCTCATTATGAAACGTGTTTGAATTCACATGGATGCATTTATGTAGATTTCCTCATGCTCTTCAAAGAAATTAAAATATAGAAGGCATGTGCATAAGTGTCTTTTTGAGAACTATAGTGTCCTATAGGCTTTTTTTTTGTTTTTTCTTTCTTTCTTTCTTTTCTTTAAGCTCTTATTACAATACGCATTGTTTATGGTGAAAATATCATATTTTTAGTTTAGGTACTAATTAAATTTTAAATTCGTCATGTTGTTTTTGTGTTAAATTCGTTATTTCAAGAGATGGCTCGATAACAACCTATCAGTTAACAGGTTCATGTGAAACCTGTTATTTGTGTGTCATTTCTTCTCGATTAACATATTGCGTAAATTTTTTTTTTAATTATTTTGGATTTTTTTTTAGTTGGTACTTAAATTAAAAATATGATACTTTAACTAAATTTTTTATTAGGAATTAGTATTTAAATTAAAAGACCCTGAATTATACAAATGGCCGTTTAAAGTGGCGTTTAAAATGGTAGAACTACTCTCCTAAGGTCCTCACTTTGAGGACTTGTGAGGTCCTTTTTCATATGAGCCGTTAGATTAATCTTATGGTAGATTAATCTATCAACTTTAATAATTTATCTTATGGTAGATTAATATCAACATCAATAATTCTTGTTACACCGAAACACAATAATTTGGGGAAGTAATTAAACAAAGATTAGATGAAATTGGACGTGTAAAATTATTAGGTTTTCATATTTGGATTTGATGGGTTTAGATATTTGATGGAGATTGACATGGCGTGAAACTTTCTTTTCTCTTCTTATTTTTTTTGTTTTATCAGTTTGTATTTTATTTCCGTATAACAAAAATTATTTAAGTTGATAGTTTAATATACCGTAAGATTAATTTGAAGCTTCATATAAAAAAGGAATCTCATAGATCCTCAAAATGAAGACCTTATGAGAGCAGCTCACAAGCCAGATTATAAACAAAATAGACTAAAATAAAAAAGCGCAAGATAAATGGTCGGGGTTAAAAAAGCGCCACACATGCCCAATTCACAACTCAAATCATGAATTAAGAAATCTAATTATAAATTAGATGACAACTGGACCTCTACTACAGTTGTGATGAGAAGTGTTGTCCTTGCACCATGGTATGAGTTCGAACCTGTTAACTCTTTAATCTAACATCCAATCTAACAAATTTATTGTTTAACAAAAAAAATTATAAATTAGATTAGAGGGCTGCTAGTGACCATACTGATCATGACTCTATTATTTTATCAAATACTGACTCACTCACTCACGCTAACCGAATATACATATATATTTAATCTATTATTGTAAACTAAATATAAAAAAATAAAAAATATATAAAAGTACAAAAATTTCTGGTCATAGATCTTTGTATTTTGCTAGACGATATATGTATAAGGTTTTCTTTTTTTTCTTTTTTTTTATCCAAAATATGTACAAGGTATTCGAGTCTGTATTATCGATGCCTCTGTTTCCTCATAGCACAGCGACTCAGTGAGAGAGGAGAGAGAAAGAGGAGAGAGAGACTTGTCATTGTTATTCTGAGGACGACTCAGTTGCCCAATAGTTTGGCGTCTCGTCTCGAACCGTTTTAAAGCACACACAGTGACACACAATATCGAATGCTACCACCACCGATTCACTTCGACTTCTTCACCACCTCCTCTACCAAACCACCATTTCTCTCTCTTCCATCTCCCTCATATACCCTTTAACTCTCTTGGGATTCTCTCTCCTCCTTTCTCTCTCTTCCCAATACGGGCGCAGATTGCCATTGCTGCGAGCTTTTCATTTCTGGGGTTGCTTTAAATCGATTTACCCCAATTGGGTTTTTGTATTTTCCGATTTGAGCATCTGGGTTATCATAGTCGTCGTCCCCCATGGCTGCCTCCTCTGTTGCATCTCCGCTCTGCACGTGGCTGGTGGCCGCTTGCATGTCGGTCACGTGCGACAGGGACTGCTCCGCCAGGCCATCTATGCTCAGCTCCTCCCGGAGGCGGCCGAAATGCGCCGGAAGAAGGAGGCTGCCGTCCAAATGTAGTAGCTTTAGTGGCGAATTCCAGAAGGGCCTGATTTCTGCGTTCAGTGGATCCAGCATTCAGGGCCTCATGAGCTCCTGCTTGGCTTTCGAGCCCTGCGATGAGTACTACAGCTCAAAGGGTTTATCTTCTTTGGGATGCGATGGGCTTTCGTCACTGTTTGGATCCAATCGAAGGCAGAGGCGATTTAATGGAGCCTCCTACTCTGGTAATTGTGTTTTTATGATTGTTTTTGACATGTTCAAAGTTAAATTATTAATCTTGTGATTGCTTGTTTTATCAGAACATGCTGATTGTGTTGCTGTTTTGACTTTTGAAAAAAAAAAGATTATTTGGAATCTGGCAGCTATCAATGCATGTATTTTGTGTGCGTGTTTTTTGGGCTTTTTAGCCAAAATGGTATTGGCATAAACATTGAAAATCGATAGTAGTCCCTGCGTTTTGTCCACTGTAAATCATTCTAGTCCTGTCAATATCCTCGTTAAATTGTCAAACTCAGGGATCACTTCTATCGATTTTCATTGTCAGTGACCAAAGTGAGGAGATATGCTAATCACAAAGACCATTTTGGCTGAAAAACCTTTTTTCAATTATATATTCTGGAATTTTACTTTATTCTTGCTTTGCAGTATGAGTTATTTGAAGTTGGTTATGTTGGTATACCAAATCTTGTTGGAAAGAGAGGAAAAAGTTTTCCATGCTGTGCTGTCTTCTTTTCTATTGGAATTACAGTTGCCAAAAAATAAACAATGGTTGTAATAGTAAAGTATTCCAGTTGGACTCATTGATTCAGAGCATCTCCGATTCGCAACTGTTGAGTGATTCATGATTATACTAGCCAGGAACTTTAATTTACAAAGAATAAGGAATAGAATATCTTGTTACTGAAGAAGTTTTATGTATTGGACCAGGAAAGAGAGGAAAGATATATTATTTACGTTGGTGTGAATGTATATAGAATGATCTCCCGTTGCCTTATAGATCTTTGAGGACTCTAACTTTGGTTTTTCCATCAATGTATAAGTAAAAATATTCTTTGACATGCATGACATC
Source organism: Heteromeles arbutifolia (assembly GCA_024362995.1). Taxonomy (NCBI): domain Eukaryota; kingdom Viridiplantae; phylum Streptophyta; class Magnoliopsida; order Rosales; family Rosaceae; genus Heteromeles; species Heteromeles arbutifolia. The sequence continues at coordinate 16,639,698 of JANCRC010000001.1, forward strand.
TTCGTTTGTTTTAAATCATTGTTATTGGTGGAAATATAGGGGAAACCATGGCTGTAGCTGTGCAACCTACTGAAGAATTAACAAAACAGAAGAAGCCTTTAACAAGACAGAGGCGAGTGGTTGTGACAGGAATGAGTGTGGTGACCCCACTCGGTCATGATTCTGATGTCTTCTACAATAATTTGCTTGAGGGAGTTTGTGGCATTAGTGAGATAGAAGCTTTTGATTGTACCCAGTTTCCAACGGTGACTAATTTACTAAATCTCCCTTCAAATTGCTGTTTTCTCAGTACTATGTTCTTACTTCTCTTTATTTTCTTTAGAGGATAGGTGGTGAGATCAAGTCTTTCTCAACGGACGGATGGGTAACACCAAAGTTTTCTAGAAGAATGGATAAATTCATGCTTTATTTGCTTACTGCTGGAAAGAAAGCCTTGGCAGATGCTGGAATCACAGAAGAAGTCCTGGAAACATTAGATAAAACAAAATGTGGGGTTTTGATTGGCTCAGCAATGGGTGGCATGAAGGTACCTCAGTGTTTTGTGCCTTAATATTATGTACACTTTTTGCAGAACATTGAAAAATCTTTCTACTGGTTTGTCTTCAATTTGAGGTTTTTAGCAAGCATGGTTTAGAGTTTGTAATGTTATGTCACATCTTCCAAATGTCATTTTCGATGGAGATGCAGGAAACTAGTTTTTTTTTTTTTTTAATTTCAGAACTGGACTTGTTTATGTTATTTATTTGTTTATTTAAGACAGTGTATCAGTATCTCTCTCCTGTAGTAACACATCTTGTAAACACAAAAGATTCTTTTCGCAAAATTAAATTCGAAGCCAGATAGTCTCACAGTGACCTACAAAATTTGCCTCTGGAACAAGATCTGATGTATTTTCATCACTTTAGTCATTTCTGGTAAGTCCATTTTGTGTTTGATATTGAACAGGTCTTCAATGATGCAATTGAAGCTTTACGGGTTTCTTATAAGAAGATGAACCCTTTCTGTGTACCTTTCGCAACTACAAATATGGGTTCTGCCATGCTGGCAATGGATCTGGTGAGATTACAATATATATGCGTATATATATTATCGATGCAATACTCTTACAATTCGTGATGGCTGCTGAGATTTTATACTTGTCCTTTTAACTGCAATTTACTTTTTACGCTTGCAGGGCTGGATGGGCCCAAACTATTCAATCTCTACTGCTTGTGCTACAAGCAACTTCTGTATTTTGAATTCGGCAAATCATATCATTAGAGGCGAAGCAGTAAGTATTCTGCTAATCATATTAAGTGGTAGAGTTTAGATGCAAAATGTTGTCCTACAACATGAAGTAATTTAGTGGTAGTTTAGATGCAAAATTGAAAATAATGATATCTGATGAACGATCTTTAAGTATTATATAATAACTAATTTACAATTTTCTTTGAAATCTTATGCAGGACCTTATGCTCTGTGGTGGTTCAGATTCAGTGATGATACCTATTGGTATTGCTCCCATTCCTTGCATATGTTATTTCTGTCTTATTTTTACTCTGAGTTGAACGTAATTTTTAATAATCTTTTTCGTATGCTATCACTGCAGGATTGGGAGGCTTTGTGGCATGCAGAGCACTGTCACAAAGAAACAATGATCCGACTAAAGCATCACGCCCTTGGGATAGTGTAATGTGACCAAATAACTATGCTAGATTCATTTATTCTTTAATTTCCACTGTGATTGGTTATATGATGAAACTTTTGTAAATATTCTTAAGAACAAGAACGGTAAAAATCACCTAAAGGCATGCCATATATTGGTTATCACAATGTAACTTTGTGTTGGAATCTAGTCAGCTTTATTGAAATGATATGTCGTAATTTATAACTAAACCTAGTCATCTATTGAGCTTGAGATTTGAGTTTCTTTGTTTTAGAAACGTTTAACAAGTGCAAAGGTACTGCATTGTGAAAGAAAATGTTTGGAACTGCAATCATTGTTTCTTACTAACATGTAGACTTACATAGTGGTGTTTTTAACGAAATCTTGTTTTGGTTATTGGACAGAATCGTGATGGCTTTGTTATGGGGGAAGGAGCTGGCGTTTTGCTTCTAGAAGAGTTAGAACATGCTAAGGTATTTTCTAAGTCTATGACCTTGGCAATGGCACTTGGGTTGTCTGTCTGGATATTCTTTTTCTCTTTCTGTGTAGGATCATATCGTCTGTAGGGTTGTAGGTGCAAAGTCTTTAGGGACATTCTGTATACTGTGGTTCCCTTGAGTTAATCCATATCATGCTTTCTGTTACTTTTTTTGTACTATGTTGAGTGATTATGGTCAGCTGAGCTTGCTGCTACTCCTATATTAGTCTCACACACATTTTCTAATCATTCATTTCTATCTTACTATGCGATATGGTGTTTCTGTATAAATGCTTCTTTTAATTCATCGATGTTTATTTTCTTACAGAAAAGAGGTGCAACTATTTATGCAGAATTCCTTGGTGGAAGCTTCACATGTGATGCTTACCACATGACTGAGCCACACCCCGATGGTAATATGCTTTACCTTTGGAACCTTTGGAAATATCACTCCTATGTTTCTCTTGTTCTTTTTGTTGAGAGGTTCATTATGGAAGAACATTACATGGAAATATTTGTATGACTAATGTCGTTATAGCATTTTTTGTGTGAATAATTTTATCCACCTTGCACTTTGTTTCAGCGAATTACATCATATGTGGAATTTGAATTTTTTATTAATGTCCTTGGAAACAGGGGCCGGGGTTATTCTCTGCATAGAAAAGGCTTTAGAGCAGGCTGGGGTGTCTAGGGAAGATGTTAATTACATTAATGCACATGCTACATCCACACCAGCCGGAGATCTCAAGGAGTATAATGCTCTCATTCATTGTTTTGGCCAGAACCCAGAGGTAACAACAATACATTACATTCGTCATCTGTTTTCTTAATTCCTGTATTTCCATGTTCAATGAGATCATTACGTTTTACAGTTGAGGGTGAACTCTACAAAATCCATGATTGGTCACCTACTAGGAGCAGCTGGTGCTGTAGAAGCTGTAGCGGCAGTACAGGTAACTTGATGTTTTCAACTTGGAAAAACTGTAATATTTTTAGACCTTATATTTAAAGGCCAAATACAATTCTTCTTTGGTTTGAAGTGTAGTTCTTGACATGTTATCTTCTTTTTGGGTAGGCGATACGAACTGGGTGGATACATCCAAATATCAATCTGGAAAACCCAGATGAGGGCGTGGTACGTTGTCTTCCGTTCCCTGCTAACGTCCAATGAAAGTATATTTGGGATCCTCTAATTCTGTCAGCACATGAATGCAGGATACAAAACTACTAGTGGGTCCAAAGAAAGAGAGGCTGGACGTTAAGGTGGCATTGTCCAACTCATTTGGGTTCGGTGGCCACAACTCATCGGTCTTGTTTGCCCCATACCAGTAGAAACACAGATCTAGTGTGCTACTCCAACCTTTGCTGCAATCATACTGAAGGTATGTTTGCATACTGCCACCTATTTTTAGAACTTAGAAGGATTGTAATATGTAAACAAATCAAGCAAAGTGTCGGTATTTCTTTTGAGAAATAGTAGTCCGAAACATAAACCTGTAGTATCGTGATTATTTGTCTGAGTTAATATCTTTCAACTTGAAATCAACATATGTAGAACAGTTACGAGCCCTCACATATTTCTTCAACAATGAAATCAATGATTTCTTTCTTTCGTATATTTTGCTTGTAAATTAAGCAGAACCCGTTATTTACAGATGGGACTGAATCAACATTGAAGTACTTCATCTTGTGTATGGTCGGATGGATTGCGGCTATGAAAACTGAATCGCTCGAGAAGATTGTTGAGGTGGCCCCTAAGTAGGAAATATTAAGAGCTCACCCAATGGTTAACAAGAAATACTTTTGCTTCTTACTGTTAGAAACTTCCCCTTTATAGCCACAGTAGCTTTTGATCCTTTTATGTGCTGCTGCTAGTCATCGAACCGCCGCTACAGCAACGGTTGCCTTGCCTTATTTGATTTTGGTGTTCTTGTACAACTAGTTGGCACATCAGATAATTTTAATGAAATTTAGTTTGCAGTTGCATGACTTTACATTTTTCGAATTCCGACCTACTTGTATCTTGTTTACAAATTTTATACTTGGATTGGGACCTGTTCGAGCGTCTTTATAATGTCCATACACTCATTTATGGCGAAGCGATATTCTATTCTAACCTACACGCTCCTTTCCTTGTTCGCCATCCATCGCTATGAATGTTCATGTTAATTGCCAAGCAGTATCAACATACTGAATAAAAGTTGTGAAAAAAAAAGTTGAAGAAAAGTGATTTCAAAATTCAAACATAAAACGGTCGCTGAGCTGTATTCAGTGGAGCAAATAGTAATCAATAAATCAAGAAATGTGGAGAAAAACTAAAATACAAAGACCCCTTGGTGTTTATATATTTCTCTTGAATGTGTTGAACGAAGTTGAAGAGGTTCTTCACCTTGTTTTCTTCTTGCCGCCTCCTTTCTTCTGAACCCGCCCTTTAAACTTCGAGCCTTTAGCGGAGAGGATAGCCGAGGCACTCTGCCCTTCCAGCTTCTTCGTCATTTTCACCACACTCGATATCCCTTTTCTCGCAGCTGCCCTATGCTCTGGTCTACGGCTCATCATTTTCCGATCAAGTGGCCAATATGCATATGGTTCAAGCTTGTCCTTCCTCTTCAAATCCCCACCAGCCTTCTTGCTGGCGTACTCTTTGCCGGTGGCAGCCCACCCAGACTCTGATGTCTTCCTGCGTTTTTGTGTTTTCTTTGAGTTTACGGACAAGTGACCATCCGCTTCACTTCTTGCATCATAATCAGGTTCAGATGGCTTTTCCTTGTACGATTCTGCTTCGTCGCGAATTATTAGGCGCCCATCAGGGTCTATCTCTGATCCATCATCCAACTCCATCTTTCGCTTTAAACTCTCAGATGACCTGAGTGCAGACCTAGTTCTTTGCCGATCAAGCAGATCAAGCGGCTCATCCTCTAGCTGATCAAGCAAGTTCTTATTATTTGTTCTTCTGTAATACAAACAATTGTGTTAGTTAATTTAGGCCAATCGGATCGGCCAATCCAGATTGTGTTGTTGATCATATTATTTTTTAACATTTCTGGACAATCAGATATGATCCAACGAACACTTCAAGCTACCAAGATCATGAATCATGCAAAGTGTAGTTATCTGAACACGTAAACATTGCAACATGAACATCAACAACCACCTACCGTAATGAAGATGCTTTGGATTTGAGCTGTGTGGACGCCTTGCCACGTCTGCCCGACACTGTTTTGGCATCCATATAATCTGCATCGCTATCCTCAGTTTCTTCATCATCAAAATCAGAAAAGATTTTTGTATGGTTCCACCTGCTTAGCCTGAAAAGAAGATGGAAAATAACAGAATGTTAGAGAACATGAAGATTAAAAACTATATAAATCTCTAAAAATGAAAGTTAAAAAATGGGTTGTAAAAGTTTCATCGGCAAATACACACATGTGATGTGCATTTACAATAAGAATACATGTGCACACGTGCGAGTTGTGCAAGTGCATGTATTTAAATTTTAAATTATGAAAGAGTGAGACCTGGATGTAGTTGCTTTGGACACTTGAGATCTAGCTTCCTCAGATTTAGAACCCAGCTTCCTCTCTTTTCGTTCCTTCAGCTGTGTCCAACAAGCAAAGGGAAAGATCAGAAACAAGTAGCAAGTACCCTGGAAAACTTTCACTCTAGCAAGATGCCTCTCAACAAACCTTTCGTATGTTCGTAAGTAGTTTCATATGCTCTTGAGGAATCACAGCCTTAACAGCATCAAGCCCGCATTTCTTGACAAGCATTTCTAGAAGAAGCTTAACCTGAAAAAAATTTGAGTTTGAAAAGCATGTGATAAGAATCGTGGGGATATTCATCAAACCAACTGAACTCAAAAATATTGAGGAGGAAAAAACCTTGGCTTTGAAGTGGCTTTTAGTAGCATCTTGCCACTTCAGCAAGCCTTCCACCATGCTTTTCAAGTGCAACTGCAGACCCTCAGCTTGTGATTTGGCTACTAATACTTTCAACAAACCCAAATTAGCCTGCAAAAAGGAAAAAACAAAGAAGTCAATGAATTATCAAGCAGTTCACTCAAAGTAACTAAATAACTCCGAAATGCTGATCTAAAAGGGGAACAAACTTTAATGATTTCTTTGTTCTTTCTCTGGAGGAGGAGAAATGTGGATGGGAGCAAATTGCTAGCACTTGAAACAAGGTCAGAAAATTCATAAGCCAACCGAGCTAAGCCCTTCATTGCAGCACTGATCATATGAGGAGTTTCACCAGCTAGGCCCCCAGCTACCTGTGACCATAAGACTAAGCTTAGACATGCTGCAAAGTTAAATAATTTCTGATTTCCCACAGGACCAATTATAGCGAAAAGACTATCAGTGAAAAACTGATGCAGTCTGAAACAATAATATTCAGTACCATGTTAAAAAATTGCTGCAGGTTTTCTCTCTTCCCGCCAGTCTCCTCATCTCCACAAGCATGGCCAATTTGGACAAGGATATCATAAGCTCTATTTCTTGTTTTCTTGTTAGCCTGCATTGAGAAAGAAAACCATTAGTAGCACTTCATATAAATGAAAACATTCAGAAGCCGCAGAATGCAAGATCTTCTAGCTCTTTAACAGCAGAATTAAATTCTCAGGAATTTAAAAACTACATAAGAAACCAGATTGCAGCTGGTAAACCACTTTACCTCTTTAAGTGCAAGAATTATTTCTGTCAGGAAAGAACTTATGATGTCATGCCGCATCTGCTCTGTATCGCTCTACAGAAAGATTCAAGTTCTTAGGCAGGGAATGGCACATATGTGAAATTTTTTCCCTAAATCAAACTTTGTTCCTAAGAATCAAATAATGCATATAGTGCATCTTAATAAGATTTGGCAAATCAATGTGTTTAAATGTACCTTTGAAACATGGACTACTAGGAGGTGCAAGCAGTCAAGTCTGTGCCGTTTAGCTGAAAAATGGCATGAAGGAAGTACTTCAATCATAATATCAGACAATTCCTTGAGCTTCAATGAAAGAAACCAATCACAGTCCTGACCATACATCCAGCAACAAGATCCATAAGTAAAAGAAATGGGCAAAGAAAAAAACCACCATAACACGGATAGAAGATGGCTCAGCAGCACATAATTCCAGAAAATTATGAGTGACCTTGTAACCATGTCTTCTTTAACTAAGACATTAGCAGTGAAGCAAATGACTTTGAACCAGTAAACCATGTTTCCAAATATTCCATTGACTGGTGATAATAATTTCAGTTCAGTGCAAAAGCATTAATATAGACAATCCCTAACATTCAAATCATACAAATAAATTAACTTTTGCATACCCTGAGAATGATTGAAAGAACTTTGTATGCCTTCTTTTGTATCAAACCTTCATTATCCTGAAGTCAGGAAGCCCAAAGTTAGTAAATTAGAGCAACATTTCCTTCTACCAAGCATTTCTAGATCCCCTTAAAAACAAAGTAAATAACCAGATGGAGGAGAAAGATTTCCAAACCTGCAGTGCAGTCTTTATTGCACTAAATAAAACATCAACCTCTTTGGCATCCAAACCAGGTAAAAGTGAGACTGCCAATTCAAATAGTTGTGCCCTGCAGTTAAGATGGAAGAATTAATGTCAGGTCAGATATCCTGCTAAGAAAGAGAAGTAATAACTCAATTGCTAAAATGAAGAATTAAACATCATAGACATACAAAATAAAATAAAAAATAAAAAAAATTCATGTACCGCATGGTATTAGAATCTCTAGAGCTTTCTGCTTTCCTAGCCTCTTCAGTAACCTTTAAAAGCTTCACCAATGTACTTCTAAAATACCTTGAGACAACTTCTTTATCTGATATTGAAGCGAACTCACCAATTGTGGACTGTAAACGGTGCAAGCATAATTATTCCCAACTTAACAAAACACTAATCATGCAAAATTAATCAACAAATTTCGTACACAAACACGCATCTAAACAAAAATGTGTTCTTAAATAGCAAATTGAACCCAATATGAAAAAAGACAAGAACATTTGGGGAAGCTGCGGGGACAAAGAGGTGCAAATGTTTTCAAAAGGTCAAAGGGAAGTCAAAAGAAAGAAAGAAAAAAGACTGAAAAGGGTGATATTCTAAAAAAGGGATGCAGCTTATACAGTGAGTCAATTCTATTTTATTCCTGTGTCTTTGTAGCTCAATTATGTTTAAGTTCTTTGAATGTTCACTACGAGGTACCTAATACATTTAGGTAAAAAGATAACTCCACTCCGCCTCTCTTTCTCTTATAAAAGAATGTGTCATGGTTTTAACAAGGATAGGCATGACTTATAGGGAACTGCAGTTGCTACACCAGCAGGATGAGTACTATACAAAATCAATGCGGATTTGGCATTCTTGTCAAGTATTTTCCAGAACAAATAAACAAAACACGCGTCTACATGTAACCTCAGCATGCTTAAGTACCTGCAAACAGCCTGCATCATCTTTTGTGGTATTCAAGAAGACCCCTGAGAGGACAGGTAGTAACTTGCGAGCAGATGACTTGAGTACGCTCATGTTACCTTGTGTAACTTCAGGGGTATAATTGGCCATAGCTCTATGTGTGGCACTACCTAATTCACTATCAGACAGATCATTCACTTCCACAATTTTCTTATTTTGTTGAACAAGAATCTGCAAGCTCAAGCATATTATTCCACGAATCTCAGGTTCATCTTGAAGGGCACTGCACAAGGCTTGCTCTAGATCCTTGAAACTTTCAGCAGTATCAGAAGCATAGTTGCAAAAGGAAGGTAACAGTGACCACAAAGCATGTACAAGTGCATCTGAACTCCTTGATGAAACAATACGGCCTTGTGACTCTAGCTGCAAATTATAACACATAACTAAAAAATTCCATCTGAAATAAACAACTAGCATTCCATCAGTATGATCTGCTCAATACCTTTTTAGATTTCTGCTTTATCATTCCAACCATACCCAAAATTGACTCCATAAAGAAGCTCAAACGTGCACCAATAGTATACTGCTTCAGTATCGGAAAGAGCCAAACATTCACCTTACTTAGGTCTTCAGCCTCCAAATTAAGAGGTAGAAGACCTAAAAATGTTTCAGGTCCCATTGCAACAAGAGCCGATCCAAAGCATTCATGCAACTATATTAATAAAGTCATTATATTAGTAAATGTGCACTAAGTGAGAATAAACAAAGACAAACCCACACAAAAAGCTTCCAAATAATCTTTTAAAAAATGAAACGAGTTTCACTTGCAACCTAAAAAACTTGTAAATGATAATAGTGGACATAGTAAATGCTAAGGTTCATACGCACACGCACACACGCGCACACACACACACACACATATATATATGAGTTTGCAATATAGAGGTCATAATATAGAAAAGACCTGTTTCCTGAAAGGGAAATCTTCATCAGATAACTTCTCCATCTCCGCCAAGCTCTTGATCGCACCACTCATGAAATAAGATGAGTATACCCCTGCATAATAACAGTTGTTATACCTCTGATATCAAATGGAGATAATAAGTGCATGGTAACTGAAAAATAAATCAATTAAAAACAAGAGAACAGTCAGATGCATCAAAAGTATTACCAAGTTTATCAAACATTGCTGAAACAACTTGAAATGCAAGGTCCCAGACACCCGCGTAGTGATAACCAAGTAAGCTTTCAATAGTAGCACACACTTTTTCAATTATAGTTGGCCCGGACTTCCTTGCATCATTTTTTGCATTCATTACAATCTGGTCAACTCCCTGTTTGACCAAGCTTTCATCAATGCAAGCACGAATGAGAGACTTAAATGTGTCCGCTGCTGCGTGTATAGCCTCTTCATGCTCAGATGTCAACAAATCTGCCAAAATCAAAGAAAAAACATAACAGGACTTTTTGAGTTTTGCTTTCTAGAATGGAAGAGATAAAAGGGAACTTAGACGAAGATTTCTTTAACTAATAAGAAAGTAAAATGTACGCAACTAAAGTCAGTGGATGACAAAACACTCCATACCTTTGATTGCATTGAATACCAGAGGGAGTTTAACTACACATATTTGCCTATTAAGGGAATAAACTTTCGCCATTCCACTACCAAGCAAGCGAGCTGTAAATGTCATGCCATCCACAGATGTCTCATTCGTAGAGACAGAAAAAGCTAATGAGCATAATAGACCGAGCAACACTTCAGGAGAAACGTCTGTCGATGGATTGAGACAAAGTATATTCAAACTGTCTGTTATGCGTTTTGTAACAAGTGGTTGGCGCAGTTCCAGAAGAGTTTTGTAGTACTTGAGGACGTCGGTTTTGTACTTGATTGACATAAGAAACAGACACTCTTTCAGAGCATCCAAAACATACAAGACCTCTTGGGCTCCCTTGGGTCCTTCACTCGCATCTGCCCTTGACCCACCGGCAAGCAGAAGAAACCTTTCAAATAAGTTAGTTATCCCTTCACTTGCGGGGGCAAGGAGCGGTGTTCCTTGAAAAATTTGCAGCACATCGCGAAGACACAAATGTGAGTGTCTTCTCACCTGTTTCCAAATCCAATTACAATACATTCAAGTACATGGAACAGAATCAAAATCTGAATCAATTATAACAATCGACATTACCAAAATATGCAACAATTGTGCCGTAACGTCATTTAATAAACCTCAAATTCATCGAATTTATATACTAAATGACCGAAGCAATCTGAATTCTATCATAAACAATCAACAATAACGATAAGAACTCAAAGGCAAATAAAATGTGAGAAACTCACCTTCGGGCGAGAATCGGTAACGAAACTCAATAGGAATCCATACAATTGAGAGACATCAGACCAGTTGACGCGGCCTCTGACAATGAGCAAATGCGATATACATTTCAATCCCGAGACGGCGGCACCCACCGTCAACGACGGCGACCGAAGAACACGGACCAAGAGCTCCAATAAGAACTCGCTCTTCTTCACGAGAATCCCCACCGATACTTTCTGAAAGACAATGGAGAGAATCGTGAGGAGGGCGCCGATCACGTGACCAGGTGAGTCTGGCTGGGAGGCGAGGCCGTCGAGGGACGAGCACGTGAAGCCGAGGTATGCGACGGGAGTCGAAGGGAGGTTCTTGTCTTTGAGCTCCTGGGCCATGGCGCCGACGGCGGCACAGAGGTGGTGGTGGTCTTCGCGCGTGGAGCTGCTGAAGCTCGTGAAGATTGAGGCGCAGATGTCGTCATCATCGCTTAGAGGGAGGGAGTGGACGTCGTCCAGTTCAATGCCTTCCATGTTTGGGCGGGAGTTTTGGGGAGTTGCAGAAAAACCCTAGCTTCGATGGTTCTTGGGTTTTTTTGCCCACCTCTCAGCACTGGCTAGGGTTTTAGGGAGACAGTTGAGGGTGAAGAAGGTGACCGTTAAGTTGCGGATTTACGGGTCGAGGTTTTAGTTAAGCTTTTGGGAACCGGGTGGCCCAGTTGTGGCGGGCTCGGATGGGTCACTGAGTTGGTAAGCGCGCGACCGACACTTGTTACATCTTTGGACTCAGCGGGCCCGTCACCAAAAGAGGATATGTATCGGTTTTGGGCCGGGTCGGAAGTATTGACCCGAATTTAACTCTATTCTCCCCAATTTTAAGAGGTTACAATTATTTTATCGTCACGTGAAGAGAAAGATAGAAAAATGATAACAATAATACTGATACATTAAGGTAATGCTTCTAAAATTTAGTTGGTAAAATTAGAGTAGTGATATCCACACACTTCCTTTTATTTCTCACACACCTTTGTTAATTGATCTTCTTCAATTTGTTTAATTCGACGGCTGAAAATTAATAGGTGTGTGTGAGAAGTAAAAATAAACGTGTGGATAGCACTACACGTAAAACTATTTATGAATTATGACCCCCTGCACAATTTTCACTATTTTTGGACATGCAGATGCAGTGTTGAGGAATGAGGGTGGTTGATTGATGGAACAAAACATATTTTTAAGTAAATGGAGGTAAAATGTGGGGTATTTATGGGGTTCACAAGACAAACTCTAATGAGTTGATATTTTTCGTACGGGTTGTCTTATGCAACAACTCTCCAACAGGTTGTCACATGGGACAGTCCCACAAATTTTCGTGGATCATAGGATCTTTTAATCACGTTCATCAAAAATATCTTAACTACCGGAGCAATCTATTGTTTATCGCAAATAATTATTTCAAAATAAGGTAAGATCTTGATAAGTAAAATATCCAGAAATTTTAGAGTAATTTAAACCCAGACAACAATATTTTAAACTGATTTTATATATATGTAGCATCATTACTATACTCGTTAATATCATACGTACAACTTGAAGTAAACACTGTACGATACCAACTGCGGCATGGACTGACACTGATACCCATAATGACAGAATTACAGCCGTCCATCATCACGATCATCATCAAGGTCCAGATCTGGGCCGTCTGCGGCTCTTGTCGAGGCGATTGATTAGGTACAGCGCGTTGCTCGTAACCCTAGCCGCATTCCTAATCTTCCGCTTCACATCCGCGGCCTTGGCCTTCACATGCGCCTCCTGAATCCCATCGAGACACGTCTCGTCATCCGTGAGGGCGGCGCTCAGCCACGTCTGTGCATTGCTCATCTGGAACCGAAACGTCTCCTTCCGGAGGTGGTGCAGCTCGGCGAGCGTCTCGCTCAGCTCGTCCACCGACGACGACATCAGGTCCACGCAGTCGCCGATCGCCGAGCGCTGCAGCTTCGTCCCCTTGAAGGAGGCGGAGAGCTGGGCGAGGAAGCCGGAGACGCGGCGTGCGCGGGCGAGGCTAACGTTCACGGCGGCCTGGCCGAGGTCCCGGGGGGTCCTGGCGGGGCCGGCGTAGTTGGATAGAGTGCGGAGGCAGATTTTGGGGTAGGTGGCGTGGCGACATGATGAACGGACGATATTTGATGCTGGGTGGTGTTTCCGTGCGGCGGAGGCGGAGTACAGCGAGCAGAAGAGGAGGACGAGGAGAGGGAGAAGAGAGAGTAGGAAACGCATCGTGTCGGTGGCGGATAGGGTTTTCCGGCGATGGGTATAAAGAGTAAAAGAGTGGAGGTGAGTAGAGTGAAGATTGAAGAGTGGAATTAATCTGTGGTGGTCTGGTCGCTGGGTGGGTGAGTGGTTGGGTATATATAAGGGGTGTGTTGTGAACTAGTGATAGTGGGAAAGTAAACGGGCAAATCTCCGTTTTAAACTAAACTTCTTTTCCTTAGACTGGGTTGAAAGCCCCGTCAAAGTTTTTATCGAGGCTCAGTGAGCACACTATCCTCAGGATGTACATATTTCTTATTTGTTTAATGAATGTCGTACTTTGTTTCAAAAAAAGAAAGAAAAGAATAGTGACTTCGACAAAAAAAAAAAAAAAAAAAAAAACAAAGAATGACTAAAACCTGTATTATTCTTCTCGATCACATCTTAATGGTCACTTCATTTGATTATGAATCATTGAAACCTGTATTGCTATTCCTTATTTACAGAGGATAAACAACCCAAAATCCTAGCCATGCTCTTTTTTTTTCAACGTACATTCATTATCAAAGAAAAATAACAACATTGTTCCTCAGGAATACAATTCAGTGATTACAAATGCAACAAAAAGACAATACAAAATCTACCCCATATAACCCGTAAATCTAACCAAACGGAAGGATAACACTCATAAAGACAAAATCTTGCATCACTTTCTTAATAACTTGCAAAAGACGACGCTCATTTGACAAAGAAGCCCTGCTATGAGACATCACAAAGATGTCTTCATAGTCCTTTGCCAAAAAAAACAAACAACGAAACCACAACCAAAACAAAACAAAATTATACAACACAAAATAAACTCTTCCAAGGTACAATTCCTCAATCACGGGAGACCCGCACCTAACTAACAAGAAAGATAAGCTCACAATGCCTAAACCCAATGATCCGGCTGGACCTAACACCATCAAGACACACAAGGTAAACATCCTACCATCACCTGAAGAATTTGCAATGACAATAAAACATGATAGTGAATCCCTCAAACCACTGCAACAACCCCACAAACGAAAGGCAACACCACCCTTTGATGATCTTCAAATCGTCAACAACCTTGCTATGAGTCACCTCCAACAAATGTGAACTTTTTTCCATAATCCTTGCCAAAAGCACAAACCACAAAATCATCACTTCAAATTTGAACAACAAATATCACTTTTAAAATCCGAAGTTGAGTAATAAGTTATTACCGCAATAAAAACTCTCATCCTCAACTATAAAAACTCTCCTCGACAAAACAAGCAAAAAATATGACTTTTCTCTTGGCGTCCGAGTATCAAACTCTTCCTCCTTCCTTTTCCGTTATGGTGCGCTTCCTTTCCCTCTCTCGTTTTACTTTGTATTGATACCGACTCCTGTATGAAGAGAAGAATACGTCACTTCTAGTTATTAGTCTTCTCCATCACATCTTCATCGTCACTTCAATCACATCTTAATCGTCATTAAATCTTTGAAATTTTGTATTTTTGTTCAAAAACCTACCCACTATTTCACTCTCTAATATTGTTCTTGAATTTAAAGTTGAAGATATTATTTCAAGTTTCAACCGCTTCTTATAATTCAACCAAACCATGTCCACATTGTCCACGTAGAGATTTCCATCACCAGACTATGTACTATTTTAGAATGATAAATTAAATGGCAGTATTGCCATTTTTGTAGTGCTCAACTGTATTTTCTTGTTTATGGAATAGTCCTCACAACCAATGAAGATCGAAGTAACACTCAAACCGACATTGACAGCTACGCACTTCTGTTTATATGCATTTTTTTGTGTTTTTTTTCAATTAACCTTACGTTTTTATCTCAAACATTATATCACAAATGATTTTGATTTTTTTCAAAAAACGTATTTTTAACAAAACGATAGTATTTACACTAAGAGAGAAGAGATGGACTTAGTCTTACAATGGGCTGGCAAAATGTGGTTCAAATTCGCCTTTAGCGAAAATCAAACCTAAGACTTCTTACTTACAAGTGAAAAACGTTTTTAAGCTTTCTAAAAACACTAACAAACAAATATTTGTTATTTCAAACATGTAATAGGGAATTTAAGCGCCCCGATTTGTGGCTATTTTGGCTAGTGTTGGGGACCCGTGAAGGAGTTCCAAATAAATGCCCTGGTAGAATAGCTCACCTTTCAGCCCATCACTAACCAACTAAAATCTGCAAACGTATATTTATTAACCAATAACGAAACTCATCGACCATCATGTACGGTGCATGCCAACCCTCTTACTTTGCTCCTCTCTCTAATGGCGTTGTGTCACCAATTTGTTTTCAAGTTTGTAACCAAGTGGTATTCAATACGTGAGGGGACCAAACAAAGATGGATATCCTATTTTTTGGGGACATACATCGTTGGCGACGTCTCCAAACCAATCATAAACAACTGAGAGTCATCCACCAACACGTAAACAACAAGACCTAAAATGCATGATTTACTAAAACATATATATGTGTTGTACAGTATGCACACATAAGCTCTAGCTTGTACACTAGAAACAATGCGTCGATCAATGAGATTGATTGGCATGGTTTAACCCTGCAAGAAACGTTGGCGTAAAACTTTATTTTTTATTTTTTATGTCGCAGTATTCATTAATCATGCTGATCGTTTAGAGACGTCAATATTTATTTATTGAAATAAGTTTGATGAGAGAACGTTATCTGATCAAAATTGTTGGGACTTCACAACTAATTATTTGATGTGTTGTAGATTAATGAGATGAGATTTTTACTCATGGTAATTGCCAGAATATACCAAGGAGGATAGAATATAAAATGAACAAAAAGAGCTATGGCCCTATTAGAATTCAGAAAGCATCGTATTTGCACGAAGAATGTGATGGGGTGGGTGGGAGTTTGATGGGGAAACATGGGACCCTTGATTTATCAGGAATTATTTGCTGAATTCCGATAAGAAACGAAACCTTGTGAGCCCAGCAGAGAAGCATTCCCATGAATTCGACATGTAAGTGGTGAAAGTTTTGAAACAAAGCATGTGAATTGCAGTCTGGAATCTGCTATAAAAATTCCTACCCCACTCATTAAATTGCACTATGTTTATCTATATAATATGCTAATATCTTATGACTCGTTTGTAAGTGTTTTTAAAATGATTAAAAGCTTTTTTGGTGAAATTATTTTTGGATTCCAAAACCACTTGAAGTTCTTCGTGCAAAAAACACATAATTGGTTCTTCTTGCAGAAAGCACTTCAAGTACTTTTTCAAGATTCACTTGCATTTTTAATAAAAATTGGTTCCAAAAACACTTTTGAATAAAGTGTTTTCGTCATTTTAAAAACAATTTCAAACTATCCTTTATAAACACATTATGCACTGTCAATTTCTGTAAGAAATTTCTTCAAACTTGTCTTCACAAGTTTTGGTAAACACAAGCTAACTAAAACTCGTGGGGATAAGAAGTATAGAGATGAAACGTAGAGACCTGTGGGAAAGAAATTCTATATGTACTAAAACCCCTGGAGAAATCAATGTGGCTTAGTAACAGTGCATTTTCAGTTTTACACCCGCTTATTTCAACTTCGCCCCGTTTGCTTCCTTCTTCTATGCTCCCTCCTCGTGTAATATGCCAAACCTTCATCTTCAACTCGACCTCCCCCTTCACCAACTCCCTCCCCTCCCTCCCCTCCCCTCCCGACGTCGTCCCTTTTCTCTATAAATTGTAACCACCGCCACCATCAGTTCACTCAAACTTTGTCTATAAAGCCCCTGTAAATCCACAAGAATTGAGATTTTTGTATCATCAACAACAAAGACATGAAATTTATCGCAAGAAATAAGATTACCTGAACAAAAAGAGGAGGTTTTCTTTGATTCTCATCGTCTCTTGGGCCACCACCTCCACATTCATTTCCAGGTGACTTTTTAGGACCTGATGTTGAACAGAAAACACCTCTCGATAATGGAACAGACGGCAGTGATGCCAACAGAAAGTACTGCAACTTTCCCATTCAACGTTGCCACGTTGAAAGCAATAATGATGGCGAAATTTTTGAAGATACTGTTGAAGCCAAGCAAGAAATCAATGGCTTCTCCCGCTGTAAAAGAGAGGGTGAGAAAAATGCTTTTTCTGCAGAAATTTCGCCATCATTATTGCTTCAACATGGCGACATTGAATGGGAAAGTTGCAGTACTTTCGGTTGGAATCACTACCGTCTATTCCATTATCTAGGGGTGTTTTCTGTTCAATATTATGAGGTCCGTAGAAAGGCACCCTGAAAATGAAGGTGTTGGTGGTGACCCGATGGAAATCCAAGAAACCTCCTCTTTTTTAGGTAATCTTTTTTCTTGCTATTATTTTCATGTCTTTTGCGGTTAATCATGCAAAAATCTAAATTCTCACGACTAAAGCTTGTGAGCACAAGGCCATATTAGATGACTTGTATGTCTGCGACTCTGAATTGCGGTTACTAAACTTGTGATTGCAAGAGAGAAAATTGTTTATTGGGCCGGCAATCTGCCGTAGAAAAAAAAAAAAAAAAAAAAAAAACTTCACGAAAAAAATATATTATCCCATCACACTAATTATGTTTCTGAAATGAATGTGTGAAACAACTGTGATCTTTAGTCAATGCAATTCTTACCTTTTAAGTTTCAAGAATTTCTGAAAAGCTTAGTATTTGTGAAAATAATTCAAGTGTTTTTTTGTGCAAAAAATTATTTTTTATTTAATTTTTTTATGGTGAAACTTGATATAAGTCCAATTTTTTAGCCAATAGTAGGAATAGTCCAATTTATTAAAATAAGTCCAATTCCTTAAATTTAATTATTTTATTATCAATAATTATCTATTCAATGATAAGATGTATTATAAAAATCAAATTTCTTCCTAATTATCTCTTTGATTATTTCTTTTTATTTTTTATTTTTTGTTATTTCTTGTTCTTCCTCGTGCTTGAAACCCCATTTATAGATTTTATTTTTAATTTTTATAATCAACCTATATCACAGGTTAATTATTTTTATGTATCTATATGACAGATTCTTTTTTATAATCAACGTGTCACAGATTAATATGTCTTGCTTGTATGTATATTATGTTTTTTTCCTACCTTTTAATTAGGTTTCATGTGACAACCCGTCCCTGATTTTAAGATTTTTTTAAAGTTTTAATAAAGGATTTTACAAAAATGCCCTTTGAGGCACGCGCATTGTTCGAGGTTAATCGTTGTGTCGTGCCATCTAAGATTTGTTTTCTTGACATTTCCTCGTAGTATTCGTCGCTACGGACGCGTGGGCGCAAGCGGTTCGTGATTTGGAGTTCTAACGAAAAAGATATTAAAGTTTGAAGTTTGGGCATTTTGGGAATTATAATAATAAAATATGGAAATTCTTTTATGAAAATGGACGGCCCAGATTTAATGAGGAAATAAATGGATGGCTGGGATTAATAGGAATAAAATTATATGTGTGTGTATGTGTGTGTATGTGGCCGGCTGGAGAGGAAAGGAGGAAGAAGAGATTGGGCAAAAACTGCCCAACCAGGAGGAAGGAGCAGCAGCTCCGGGAGAGAAAGGAGGGAGCCGGACGAATGGGGAGAGGAGAGAGGAAGAGAAGGGCCAATCGGAACAGGGGAAAGGAGGAAAGGAGAGAAGGCGAGAAGCGGAGGAGAGAAGGAAGAAAACGGGTCTTCACCCGCGACCCATTTCGACCCGCGGCACCCACACCCACATTTCGGCGAAATTCACCCGTTTTTCCGGTGAATTGATTCAAGGAACCTCATGGGAAACACTCTAGGACCCTTTCTCTATCCATTCCATCTCAAATTTGGAGAGATTTGATGGTGAAAATAGAAGAAACCGTGCAAAAAGGGGGCGCACGGGTTGGGTCCCTTTCCCTCAAGATGTGAAGCAATTTCTTCCAATCACCACCACCCATGGCATCCTATTGAGGCCTAGAACAAAGCCCAAGCAGTGGTTGAGGCGTTGGAACAAGTTTGGAGGTCGAATTGGAGCACACCAAACCTAGGGTTTCCGACGGGTTTTGTTGGAATTGGAGGCTTTGCCGACCGAATTGGCCTTGTCCACAGGTATGAAAGTTGTTCTACTCATTGAGATATTCATTTCTGTAAATTTTGGTAATTTTTGGATAAAGTTGGATTTTCCGGCGAGCCGGGGCGTCCGACCGCCACCCACGGCGGCGCGTGCGGCGGCGCGTGGCCAGTGGGCCGCCAATGTTATTTTTAAGCTATATTGGATGTCCTGAGTTCAGTTTTGATAGTGGCTTAACGTTGGTTGATCATTTGGACTTAATTTCGATACGATGCATGGTTAGGCCAAAATATGAATTGACGATCCGACCGTTGGATCGTCACCAAACTTTGATACGTTGTAATACGTAATATTTGAGGATTATAGGAACTTACAGATCGAGAATCCGATTTACGAATCTCCCGGAATTGGAGTTGTAAGTTCATAAAATATAATGTTAACCGTCACTTAGTTTGGTAATTGGCGGAGATCCGACCGTTGGATGGTCATGAAATTTTAGGATGTTGTTCTAGAGATTTATTGTGGACCTCTGGAAGTTACGGATTGGAAATCTGAGTTGCAGATCTTCCGGATCGAACTTCATAGTGACGTGTTTTATATAAGTGATATATTCTATCGATATGATTCTGAGGTATGATTTGATGATTGTTTTAGGCGCCGATCGCCATGACGCCTTGATGTGTTGTGCTAGGGAGTTGCAGGGCGAACTCCAGGTGAGTGGGCAGTTTTGTTTTACGTATATACCTATATAAAGGAGTTTTTCCCAGAAAATCTATTTAAGTGAAATATGATTTGAAAGTGTGATTTGAAATGCCATGCATAGATTCTATGAATCATGTGATTTGAAATGCCATGCATAGAATTTATATGAGATATGTGAATTGATATTATATGATGCATATATGTGAATTGGTGCTGCGGACGCACAGGTGAGTATCAGGTGAGTTATATTTGGTGCATTGAATTGTTTGATGTGATTTATGTTGATAGCTCATAACCTGCACCCCTGGTGTTAGTGCTTATGTTATTCACCGCATCACACGCTCACCTTGGATCCAAGTAGATGCTAGTCGTACAGACCACTAGAGGTGGTTCCGACATGCTAGTCGTACAGACCTTAGAGACGGTTCCGACTAGTAGGTGACCTTAGATTATGTGCACAAATGATTGATGAGAGAAGCACTAGAGCGTAATATTACACCATCCTAGTCGTACAGACTACTACAGGTAGTTTCGACTTATGTGCAGTGTAGTGCCGTACAGGTCACAGTTGGTGACTCCGGCTGGATTGGATATTGAGCTCTAGAATCAGCCGTACAGGACCACTGCAGGGTCTCCGGTTGATTCATCATTTCACCTGATTTATATTGATGCATCCATATTATGTTTTTGACGCATGGCATGGCATATTTTCTGAAAAGTGATAAAGAATGGTGTTTTGAGATTTTTGAAGCTATATATATATTTATATATGCTATTTTTCTGGAAAGTATACATGTTTTACAGCGAGGGGTTAGAACTTTGATAAAGGAAAGTTTTGAAAAGATTTGTTTTACTGACCCACTCAACTTTGTTTTGCGCCCCTCCAGGTTTGAGATAGCAGAGCTTTGGTGGCCACGAGGAATCCAACGGTGTTCTGACAGAATTCACAATTGTATTTTTTTAAGCTTCCGAACTGTGTAAATGGTTACGTCACTCTCACGTGACGGCCAGCATGCCCTCCTTCGGGACGGGGTGTGTCATTTCATATCTCGCTTACATGTATAATATACATTCATATATTTGTTACTTGAGTTAAGGTAGAATGTTTTGTAGATAATTTATGTTAGTATATTAGTTTTTTTTTTTGTTATAAGATATTAATTAGATTTTTTGGAGTTGAAAAATGCATAATATTAGAAGATTTTAATTGATTTTTAATATTTTAAAAAAATATTAAATGATTATTAAAGAAATAAAAAGATGTAATTAGATAACTGGACTCACTCCTAAAAACCATCTATATTTTTGGACCTAGATCTAAAAGCCCCTTTTTTTATTTGGTTTTCATCTGATAAAATCGTTTGACAGCACCAGGGTACCAGATACATACCAGGAGGCTCAGTTCAAAATATGTGGCGTGTGAGGTGTTTGATAAAAGGCAGAGTGAAGATAGGACAATACTTGCGTTTCACGAAATAGTTGATCTAACTATTAAGCATATTGCCATTTAGTATTAGGGGTGGGAAAATGGGTCTAGGATCCGTGGGGCGGGACAGGTACAGCTGGTTCGAGGCGGGTACGGGGCGGGGCTGGGTGGGACAGTTCCAAAACTTTAGTATCATGGGTGTGACAGCCCGTCCCTAATTTTAAGAGTTTTTTAAAGTTTTAATAAAGGATTTTACAAAAATGCCATTTGAGGCACGCGCATTGTTCGAGGTTAATCATTGTGTCGTGTCATCTAAGATTTGTTTTCTTGACATATCCTCGTAGTAATCGTCGCTACGGACACGTGGGCGCAAGCGGTTCGTGATTTGGAATTATATCGAAGAAGATATTAAAGTTTGAAGTTTGGGCATTTTAGGAATTATAATAATAAAATATGGAATTTCTTTTATGAAAATGGACGGCCCAGATTTAATGAAGAAATTAATGGATGGCTGGGATTGGAAGAAATGAGTTTTTGTGTGTGTGTGTGTGTGTGACTGGCGGAAGAAGAAGAAAGAAGAAGTGAATTGGGCAAAACTGCCCAACCAGAGGAAGAAGAAGAGAGCTTCGGGAGAGAAAGGAGAGCGCTGGCGAATGGGGAGAGGAGAGAGGAAGAAGCCCAGCCAATCGGAACAAGGAAAGAAGGAAATGAGGGAGAGTGTGGCGCGGGGGATCGGCCGGATCCCCTTGACCCGTTTTTGGACCCGGTCGGCACCTGTGTTCATTTTCGACAATTTCCACCCATTTTTCCAGCGAATTGCTTCAAGAAACCTCATCGGAGACACTCTAGGACCCTTCCTCTATCAATTCCATCTCAAATTTGGAGAGAATGGGTCTTGAAAATTGGAAGAAACCGTGCAAAATGGGGCGCACGGGTTGGGTCCCTTTCCGTCAAGATGTGAAACAATTTCTTCCAACTACCACCACCCATGGCATCCTCTTGAGGCCTAGAACAAAGCCCAAGCATTAGTTGGAGCATCGGAGTGGTTTTGGATGTCGAATTGAAAACAACCATTTCTAGGGTTCTTCACGGTTTTGGCAAAATTGGAGCCTTTCCAGGACGAATTGGCCTTGGTCACAGGTATGAAAGTTGTTCTACTCTTTGAGATCTTCAATTCTGCAAATTTTAGTAATTTTTGGATAAAGTTGAATTTTCCGGCGAGCCGGGGCGGCCGACCGCCACCCATGGCGGCGCGTGCGGCGGCGCGTGGCCAGTGGGCCGCCAATGTTATTTTTAAGCTATATTGGATGTCCTGAGTTTAGTTTTGATAGTGGCTTAACTTTTGATGATCATTCGAACCTAAATTCGTTACGATGCATGGTTAGGCCAAAAGATGAATCGACGATCCAACCGTCGGATCGTCACCAAAATTTGCTACGTTGTAATACGTAATATTTGAGGATTATAGGAACTTACAGATCGAGAATCCGATTTACGGATCTCCCGAGATTGGAGTTGTAAGTTCATAAAATATAATGTTAACCGTCACTTAGTTTTGGCAATTGACAGAGATCCGACCGTTGGATGGTAATGAAATTTTAGGATGTTGTTCTAGAGATTTTTGTGGACCTCTGGAAGTTACGGATGGGAAATCTGAGTTGCAGATCTTCCGGATCGAACTACATAGTGACGTGTTTTATATAAGTTTATATTCTATCGATATGATTCTGAGGCATGATTTGATGATTGTTCTAGGCGCCGATCGTCATGACGCCTTGATGGGTTATGCTAGGGAGTTGTAGGGCGAACTCCAGGTGAGTGGGCAGTTATTTTCCGTATATACCTATATAAATGAATTTTGCCCAGAAAATCAGTTTAAATGAAATGTGTTATGAATGCGATATGAAATGCCATGCAAAGTATCTATATGTTTAATTCTGCATTATTGATTGTTTATATTAATGTCGGTGCTGAGGACGCCCAGGTAAGTGGCAGGTAAGTTTATATGCTAGTTATTGAGAACGAATGATGAAATGTGATGTGATGTGATATGATTAGAGCTCATAGACCTGCACACTGATATTAGTGCTCATGCCCAGAAAGGGGCTCAGTCTTTCACGTGTTATTCACCTCCCGCACCGCATGCTCACCTTGGATCCAAGTTAGGTGCTCAGTCCTGTCGAATAGGCCACTATAGGTGGGTTCGACTCGTAGGTGACCCGCGATTTATCGCTCAGTCTTCACATGATTGTAGCACTAGAGCATATTAGTTTATTATCAGTGATGTTGTGCAGACCACTAGAGGTGGTATTGATGTGTGTGCAGGGTATATATATGATTTGATTATGATGATATTGAGATATATGAGTTGTTGAGTATGATATGAGCTATATACAGCCGAGGGCTGAGATGATATCTGATGATTCAATCACATTCACATGATGCTTCGGCATTCAGTTGATACTTTGGCATGGCATATGCATACTTTCATACATACTTGTTTTACAGTGGATTTTGAGAAAGATATATATGAGTATATACTTTATTTCTGGGAAATTATACAGGTTTTACGGCGAGGTGTTATAACTTTTGAAAGGAAAGGTTTTGAAAAAGAATTGTTGCTGACCCACTCAGTTTTATGTTTTTCGCCCCTCCAGGTTCGAGATAGAACAGAGCTTTGGTGGCCACGAGGAATCCAACGGTGTTCTGACAGAATTTCACAAATGTAGGATTCATCTTCGGGTGTTATATCTTAGTATTTGTATCTTTAAAGCTTCCGAACTGTGTAAATGGTTACGTCACTCTCACGTGACGGCCAGCATGCCCTCCTTCGGGACGGGGTGTGTCAATGCGGCCTCGGACTGACCATTTTTAACATACCAAAACAGCACATCTGAGATATTCTGAGCTCCAACGTCCACCATTTCTCTCAATTTTCTAGAACTCTCTATGTCCTTCAAACTTTCTCACATGCCACAGAATCTCTGTGCTCACTACCCTCAAATTTCTCTTTGACCCCACGCCCCAAAGGTAAATTTCAGTCTCATCCTTCTTTGATTTTCTTTTCCAATGTTTAGATTTTGAAGGACAATGTCTCATGCATGTTGTTATTTGTGTAGGGGATCTTGCAATCGAATAGTATAAACCCAGATCCTTTGGTTGACTTTGAAAAGGAACTGGAGACAGAGGGGAAATCAGACCAGCGACAGTTGAAACTGTGCGGCAGTACCCGTTGATTTTGAGTCTAAAATAGAAAAGGTATAAACCCAGATGCCTTGTTGATTTTGAATCAATATGCCATGGTTTTGTGTATGAATCACTTTGGTCTCTAGAAATTTGTTGTTTGTCTAATCAATGATGCCATGATTTTGAGTCCTAGTTCCGTTTATTGAAAAAGAAAATTGGTCCATAGCTTTCTGAGTCCATGATTTTATGTGCATGCATCCACGGGTCCATAACTCTACAGATTTATTGATATGCCTCGCAAGAGCGGTGAGGCCTGTCGTGTGGTGGTATACCTTATTTCTTCAGTGCAACGAGGCAGAGAAATGGAGGTCGAGAAAGTTCGGAGTATTTCCTTGTTTCTGTGTTTCCAAATAATATATTAGAAAGAAAGAAAGAAAGAAAGAAAGAAAGTAATTAGACCCGTGGACCCGCCCCGAACTAGCCCGTTTCAAACAGGTCGGGTTAGGTCCGGCTCCAAAACTCAAAATCTCTGTACCCGTCCCATTGTAGTTTAAAATGGGTTAGGTTCGGTCCCTTCAAATTTCAGCATGTGCCCACTCCTACTTAGTATTACGGTCTAGTAGTATTTCTCTTCACTTGTAAGTGAGAGGTTTTAGGTTTAATTTGAATCATATTATTGATAGCCCATTGTGAGGCTAAGCCCACTCCCCTCTCCCTTAGTATAGACAATATTGTTTAAAAAATATAAAAAATAAAAAAACTATTGAGCATATTGTATTCACAAATTGGGATTTCATGCTCAATTATTTGGGTACTAGTAATAGTACATCTAAAGGTCCTACAGTTCAAGAGAAACTTACATATGTATATCTTTTTTAGAAAGAGACTTGCAACGATAATTTGTAGGAAGAATACTTTCTTCTAAAGAGCATTTCGAAAAAACTTATTTACAACATTCGTATTCTTTTAGAAGAGACCTGCCCACAAAAATATATGGGATTTTAGCTAACATAGTCTCATTTGCAAAAACACAATTCCAAAGAAGTCCATTTTGTAAAATAGAATCTGCAATGGGCACTAACTATTGGTTAATTGCATATCAACCCAAATTGATTATTATGATATCGTCATTATTTTGTCACACTGTCGTCCTTAGCTCCTTGTCATAATATTTAAAATAAAGGAAAACTAATGAAAATGACTTAAAAACTTTGAGTTTTAACGATAAGGACAAAATAAAGGGTAAAGTGAATAGTACCAGGATTGACTTTTTAATGTAAAAATATGATTTTTCGTTAAAGTGAACAGTACTAGGAGCTTTTCGTTAAAATTCTCTTAAAAAACTTCATAAAATTGATCATTATGTGATTATTATATCATCATTATCTCATTCTTAAGGCCTCAAATAGATCATTAATTTGTCATTATATCGTCATTAACTCCAACTTGTCATGGTATTCCAAAATTTCTAAAATTCACCCACATTCCACAATCTCCTTCCACAACTTTTCAAGTTGGTTTAGGGCTTTAAAATAGCGGAAGTTGAGCTCGGATTCAATCATTCAAGGCCACCATCCGCAGACCTCCTCCTCCTCTTTGTAGAAATCGAATTGATCCGATCGATTGATTCATCACCTTTCTCTGTCTCTGTCTCAGATCCAGTCCTTCGGAGCACCGCCATTCTGATGGGTTGAGATGATGGGAATGAAGAGGAGTAGGGATGACAATTCCAATTGTTAAACCCGATAACACCACCAAAATGGATTGGATTTGGGTATGAAAATTCGGGTATATTTTGGGTATGGGGAAAAACCGTGAATATTATTCGGTTATGGTTTTGGATATGGTTATAGGGGTCTCAAATCTATATCCGTATCCGAATCCGAAACGAATAATATATAATATTAAAGTATTATATAATATGTGTGTGTATATATATATGTATATTCATTATTCACCGAATCCATTATCTTGAGAATACAAAAATTGCATTGTGAGTTGCATTTTGTGGCAAAGTTAAAAAGTTTTGATATGAATAAAAATCTATGAGAATTTAATGGTATTTATGGGAGATATCAAAGATCAACCAACATTATCAATGTTTAGCTTTAATTTTTATGTTCCACAGGATCCATTAATTAAATCATTTTATACATCAAATATTTAATAACGAAATGAATATTTACTAAATTATCATGTGTCAATTGGGCGAATATATTTTTTGTATTAAAGAAGATAGATATAACCGTTAACCGATGACGAATCCGTTATCTGGTGGGTATGGTTATGGATAGTACCCGATGGTTAATTTACGGTTATGGATATGATTAGTTTTTGTGATTATGGGGATAGATATAACATTTCGGTCCTAAACCGATCTATTGCCATCCCTAAAGATGAGGTGTAGAGGTAGCGGAGGAGGAGTCTCCGGAGTTACAGAGGCGATAAATACCGCATTTTGAGAGAGAAACAGAGAGAAAGGTTTTTTTTTTTTAATTTCTGGAATGAGGAATGAAATGGGTTAATGTGCAATTAATCAGTAGTTAGTGGCCCCTGTAGATTATGTTTTACAAGATAAACTTTTATAGAACGTGTTTTATAAAAAAAAAAATTATTTGAACTCATATAACTTCTTTTTACGCCTAGCATTACACGTATATTATTTTTAATTAATTTAACAGTATATATTTGAACCGAAATTTACTACCTAAACTAACTTCCCAACCCCAATTTAATATGTAAATTTATCTTTACACCAATTGAAAAATTAAAAACCAAAATCAAAGCATTCTCTCCTCTGGCGTTCTCTCTTTTCAAAAGTTGCGTAGTCTCCATCAGCCTCTACAGTGTTGCTCTTGATAAATCCCATATTGATTTGCATAACCATGTCAAACAAGCCTTCCCCACTAAACTACCCTCTTGCATTTATTTATTTTGGCTTCTCCAGCACACTCGCTGATGTGTGCATGTATTTGAACCTAGAAGCAGGCGAAGGAAGATAGAAGAGAAGCTAGTTGAGAGCAACTCCATTTGGTGATAAAACTTGTTGTTTATTTGTACCTAGTGCTGTCATTTTTGGTGTAAGAGAAAGAAGCATGAACATAAACATAAAAATTGTATTACTAATAAATTTTTTAATAACATGATTTGCAATGAGTGTTCATATTTTGTTGGGGTTTAATTACTGAGTGTGAGTTTTTATTGATAAATCTTATTTTTATTGTTAATTTCATGTTGTATCTGATGATAATTATGCAATAAGGTACATGTGAAGTTTAAATTAAGGGTAAAGAGAAGTTATAGAAGCTTAAATAAAAATCCCAAAATATAGGGAAAGGATCCTCGCTGGATCCCTTCCAGCCGGATCCTCCGGATCCCAAAGATTGCCGGCAAGGCTTGCCTCTAGCAGAGCCATCGCAGCTTCTTCCCCTTCCTCGAATAGGGCCGCGAAGCCACGAACGCAACCTTGCTTCCAACTACTATCCCGACGACGCCGTCGTCTTCTCCACATCGCTGCTGCTTCTCAATCGGGATGGCGGCAAGGCGGTCTAGATGTTTTCGGACCATTCGATTTTATTTTGAACGAATAAGATTGAAGGATCCTCTGGATTCGGATGGAAGGATCCGGGGAGGATCCAATCCCCAAAAGGAAATGATCCTATATACCTTTGTTGCAGACAAGTTCTCGTGTCCGCGGTCATTACGAATGACGCTCTCCCAACGTAACACATGGCTGCAATTGGCTGTGGTTTTGGTGGGAAACACAAAACAACCATAGCAACTGGACAACCTCCTGCCTGGAACCCATCATGCAAATAATTGACACGGAACAGACATTTGCTCCCCCAAAACAAGAAGAGAATCTTACTTGCAACCCAATATATATACATCGCTTTAACATAAGAGGCAATGTATTTCAATGACACACCATTTTCTCTCCACAGGTAGGCAACTTGAGACCATGATTGCTTACTGTAACATTCATTACGTGATTTACAACAAGCACATATGGGCAAAAATATGTAGACGCAGGTCGGACTTTAACTTGTCGAATTATTTTTCCGCATTTTTTCTATTTATCCCTATAGTTTATCCTAAATCTCGTTTATGCTCCGGTCAATCTTACTCGTAAGTAAAAACTTACATCCGTCTATCCCAATCTACGTTCAAAAGTTGGTTACATGGTTGCAATCAGTATTGTCAATCATTCGTAACACATCCATAATAGATCAACTACTCCCACATTAGTCTTAATAATTAATTAATTAGATGCTACTATCTTCTCATACAATTCAGTGGGATTGTTGATAAGGGCTGAAACTTGACACGGATAAAGTTTTGTTGTTGTATTTCTGACACATAATTATTTTACGCTTCACAAGGCTTAGTTAAACATTGTACATGAAATAAGTTCTTCCCAGTTTGGTCTGGTACTGTAGTTTCGCAATTCAAGAGAACATACAACTGATTACTAGAGGATCAACAACCGATTATCAAGCAAACTTTCTTGTGGTTGACAATCGAAGGTTGTTAACATATTACATCACTTAGTACGTACAACAAGAGCATATACAATTGATTATAAAACAAACTCTCTCGTTGTTGAGAACGGAAGAAGACATACGACTGATTGATTATCCCACACGATTTGATAGACACAATATTATATGTCGTTAACCAATTACATAACTTAGTAGATACAATACAAGAAGATATACAACCGAGACCTATATGTCCAATAATAGAGACAGATGTGATTTGATGTGCATGCAATAATGGAACATCAGATAGTGCCAATTCTTACATCAATTTGCAAACACTCATCGTACAACCAGCTACCAATTCTATATATTATAAAGTAATATTATAGAGATCAAATTTTATAACAAAATGATATGGTTGTTGATGATTGAGTTATTACTTAAGTATTGATTAACGTGCTTATTTTTTATTGATGATACATTGTGAATACAAATTTCTTCCTCCTTGATCTTAGACAAAATTGCACCTACAAATCAAATAACACCTTAGGTCAAGGCCAAGAGCCTCACGCGCCCACGATGAATGGGGGGCTTTGGCCGAAGAGCCTCCGATGCCAAAGTTAGAATTTTGAGGGAAAATTGTTTGAGAATTTTGGAGAATTTTAGCAAGAGTGAAGACTTGGGCTTTTAGAGGAAATGAGGTTGAATATATAGTGCATGGCCGGTCCCTTTGGGGGGAAGGTGACCGGCCTTTTGTGTATTTTTTGGGTGTAATTGGTGGTTTAATTGGCCATTAATAGATTAATTAGGTAATAAATCCATTAATTAGCCAATTAACATAATTTAAAAGGAAGGTTTTGGGGGTTACCTTGTGAAGAGGATTTGATGAGGATGGATGAAATAGGATTAAAAATAAATACCTATTTGGGCACTTTTGACTTGATTGAAGGATGATTGTCTACTGCTCGCGCGTAGGAATTTCGGTGTTCCTCAAGGGTAATTTTGTCATTTTCACCTAAAAATCCATGTGTCGCCTTGTGATTATTTTTGGCTCCACACACATCATTTAGTTTGCAGATTTGTTTTAAGAATTTGATGTAACTAACATTACCCTATACTTTATAATAGGCACACGAGCATGCACAATTAAATCCGAGATCAACTAGGAATTACATAAAAAATGCAACAAGTAGCGTTGCAATTTGCATTGATTTGAGTTTATTAATCATGTTTAACCCAACAAAATGTATTTACAAGTTCTTCTTCGAACCTTCAATCCCAAGACCTTAATACATAATTAAGCCTAAAACCACATGCTAATCTAACTACCAAACGACACGTCGCCTTGGTTTTGCTGAGCTGGACGCGGTTTCACCAACTATTCTACTGTAATCATCCCATAATCTAACGACGTTACCGTTAAGCTCCGTCAAGTCCTGGTACCTGTACCAACTCATCTCTACCGTTCTCAACGTCAAAACATCCTCCCACCAATTAGCCGCCACCACCTCATCGCTGCCGCTCTCTTCTGTTTCATCCTCCTCCGGCGTCAGCGATGAGGTCGCTGTCAGGTCACTCTCAACGTTACTATCCTCAAAATACACCGCAAACTTCGAACCCTTTGTCCGCTGCACTCTGCTGTCATCGAACTTAGCCAATGCTGGAACAAAGCATGGTGGCTCCACCTTCTTCGCCGCCGAATTTGACTGAGTTATCTCGGGAACCGGCGACGACCCATTTGAGCTGAGGCCGGAAATGACAGGTTGGGAGCGGAATTTCGATGCAGAAGAAGAAGAAGAAGAAGAAGAGATGGCACTGGTGGCGGCGGCGGCTCTGGGTCTGAGCCTCCAGAAGCTAACGGCGGCTGTCAAAACGGCGACCCAAGTCCACAGATTGTTCACAACAGTGAACAATCCGAAGCTCAAGTAATTGAAAGCAAGAGCTTCGAGATTAGAATCCAACACGTTCATGATTGAAATCAAGGGTTGCGAAACAGAGACAGAGGAGGGTTTTTGGTGTTCGTTTAAGGTTTGTGAGAGGTGTGAAGCTTACGAGGTGTTGGTCTCTGGTGGCGGTGAATTTATGGAGGGAGGAGAGAGAGGGCGAGGGAGAATGTGAGCCGTTGGTTTTCTGTAGGCCCTGTCCAGTTTGGATCTCGATAGAGAGATGCCAGAAGAGATGCCAGGAATCGAGAGCTAAGATGCGAATTGCTCAATGGTAGATTCCAATTCTTAGAGTAAATTGTACGAATTGTCCTTTAACTTTAATCAAATTGGAGCAATGGTCACTCAACTAAAAATCCATTACAATTGGTCCCTCAACTTATCAAAATGTGTAGCTATAGTCCTTTTCATAAATTTTGTCAAAATTTTGTCAAAATAAGTTATATTGGAATGACCATTTATACAATTAGGGTCCCTCAACTAATCAAAGTGTATAATTATGGCTCTTTTTGTCAACTATGTCAAAATTTTTGTCAAAACGAGTTACATTGGAAGGACTATTGCTACAATTGGGTTAAAGTTAAGGGACCATTTCTCCAGTTGAATTAAAGTTGAGGGACCAATGGTAATGGATTTTTAGTTGAGGGACCATAGCTGCACGTTTTGATAAGTTGAGGGACCAATGGTAATTGATTTTTAGTTGAGGGACCATTGCTCGAATTGAGTTAAAGTTAAGGGACCATAGCTACAATTTACTCCAATTCTTATACCGCATTTTTTCACCACTTGATTTGATTGAGTCCATTGACACGTGTCTGGCTAGGAACCAAGTGTCGTCTTCCTTTCGTGAACACCCCCAGTGAGATGCAAACCCTTGCCTTCTCATGCTCACCGCTAAAAATAGCATGGTCTAGAAACTGATAGAAAATTGTAGGATAACAGACATACTTGTGGTTCATAGGCTTTGGCAGTCATTTCAGTTAACCACGCATCACTCTTAGGAATGTTCCGTCATTTCAAGTTAGTCACACATATTTTAATTTTTATGATGCAATACGTTTTTTTTTTTTAAAGATTATACATGGAATTATATATTCCCGTAAGCAAAGAACTGAAGCTCACAGTAATTTCTAATAGTATGAACCTCTATATTTGAAGTTTTATGTTCGATTTTTTCTAAGTAAATCAAATTATAGAATATATAAAAAATAAATAAACAACCGTGCAATGCCTATCAAAGCCAAATATGTGCACCATTATAGCATTATCCAATCAAGCTCATGGGCTTCGGACATTGTTGCATTGTGTGCTGTCTTTTTCTTAATCTTCTCCACGGCTCGCATTCAAAGACTCGTATCAGCCAGCATTACACTAGGTAGAATATTACCCTTTTTTTCAGTTTAACGCAAGAAAATAAAATAAATGTGTGTGGTCTAATGTTTTAATGGATAAACTGTTGAGTTTTCATTCATGTATTCTAGGCTTGAAAATCCATCATTTTTAAATTAATGTAATAATTTTAAATCATCTTCCTCCCCTTAATAACAGTAACCAAGAAAAACATAAGAAAATAAATAGGATAAGAATTTCAAGAAAAGAAAAGTGAAACGTGACTGAAGGTTGTTAGCTCAACATGGAGTTACATGCACATGTAATACTACATTGTATTTTGACTTTCGAATTGAATTGAAAATGAATAACTCTAATTTGAAATTTGGAGACAGATAGAAATAAAATAAACTTTAATTCTATAATTCTCGGGAAAATTGTAATTGATCAGTCTTTTTTCTCAGTAATCCATTTATTTTCTTGAAGAGCTACAATTTTCTCATTTCTTTCTTTTAACGTACGTTAAACTAGTGGCTTGCCCTTTTAATGCAAACTTTGGTACGAAACAAGATTGTATAGTGTTCACATCCCACACTTATATTCGGAGATAAATTAGCTGGTTAAAGCTTTCGAATTCCACTACCTTATCATGAACGTACCTTTACGCTGATGATACGTAACCTTCTTCTTTTTTTCCACCGATGGTACGTAACCTTCGAACTTCACCTTTCTTATATATCCATGCAGCTACACGTATATGAAAAAGATTTTAGCCTAATTAGGATGCAAGATATGAATGCTGAGCGAACTAATTGGTGGTTGTGATTGATTAGAGTAGCGTTAGGTAAAGATGATCTGGTAGATATCTTGTTAAAATGTTTAAGCTTGATGCAGAACACAAAGTCCATTAATGTGGAGTATGAGGTTTAATTAAACTTAAAATGTTCTCACTTAGGAATTTGTTAAGTCTTGTAAGAGTCCCATAGAAAGAAGAGGTTTATAAAATATTATAAGCCTTTTAAAGTGTATTAGAATGCCTAGAATGGCAGACTTGATTAATTAGTAAAGAAACATATTAATATATGCCTTGTACAATTGAAGTGAGTGACTTTCATTTGAAGAGTTATATATCACCGGAAATCTCTGGGAGTCTAGTTTCCAACGCAACAAATCGTGCATTAAATCAAATTTTGTGTGTGCAGATATTGGCAAAACACCATAGAGCATCAATGTTATGGCGAAAAAACAATCAATTCTCTTATGGCTCATGTTTTGATTTGAGCATTTCTCGACTTTGATGCCATATATCATTAGAAAGCCCTTCCAGTCTAGTTTTTAACTTTTCAAGCGATTCCTTAAACATTATTTCTACAAAACGATATCCTCAATTTACTAAAGCATGTTGCTGCTACCAGTAAACGAGGTTAGGTGGGTTCTAGAAACGTCTGCCTCTGATTTTTCTGGTGATGATTTTCTAAATTTGAATCTTCCTCCAATTTTTATTGATGTCCCGATGGTTCATGTGAGATTTGTTGTACTACATGTATTGAGGTTGAAAAATGTTCCAACATTGACTTTGGCATGAACGGGGAACATATAGAATGTAGTGACGAAGTCGATAACTTTGCTAAATGGGATTTTGCCACAGTTTATGATCATTACGAAGGCAATGAAGATGTAGTTGAAGAGTTCCATGGGCAAATATATAATGGAGTACAAGCTTTTAAGATCTATAGCATTCATGATCCATTTTGGGACAGTTTTGTTGCTCGAGATATGAGAGGAGAGCTATTTGATAGAAGAACTTTTCAACATGATTTAAATTATCTTTTACTCATTCACAAGTCATGAATGTGAAGAAGTGATTTGGAAGGATTATTCCAAGGTGGTTATTTTCAAGAAGAAAAGATTAATGTGTGCATGGTCTATAGGAATTTGGAAAATTTTGTGGCTAAATTGGGTATTGTGAAACATCTTAGTTGGACATCCAGAAGATCAATGAGAAAAAAGTCAATTGAAACTAGAGAACGAGTTTTTTTTTCTTCAGAGAATAAGAGAATGATGCAGTACACAAAGTTCATTAAATGACAACCAATTGTATGGGGAGTATAAGGTTTAATTGAACTTGCAATGTTGTCACTTAGGAATTTGTTAAGTCTACTTTGGTGGTTGTAAGAGTCCCGTAGAAAGAAGAGGTCTATTAAATATTGTAAGCCTTTTAAATAGTGGTATTAGAATGCCTAGCAAGAATGGCAGACTTGATAAATTAAGAAACTGTTTGGACCCGATTTTATATCATCGGCTCGAGTAATCAAGGCAGTTGAGAAGGCATACTTCTACACCGTCGATCGAAAAATGAAGATATTTTTATTATTGTTAAAGGATAATATTATGGTTTTTCCATAGTAATTATCTTTTAATTAACTTAGCATTATATCTTCAAGCATGGACATTTCGGGTGAACGGGGGATTTCTGCTATCAAATTGGAGAAGCATGGTGGATAAGGTTTGAAAAGTCAAGGTGCATGGATGGGATGGAATTATGAGATGGTGATAATTAAAGATGAATTTAATATTCATTTAGATGAAAAAGTAACGTGGGCTTTTTGGTGATGTCAGATGAATAGGAAGCCTAAGTAGATTAGGTTTTTAAGATGATGTGGATGTTGTCAGACATTATCAAATCAAAATACCAGTTTGAAGGTTACTATGCATGTGTGGATAAAGGTTCTGATGGTAGGATAAAAATATCACTGAAGATCCTTGGCATCAAGTTACAAGATGACAACAAGTTTTGATAAGGCGTGGGGTTAGCAACAAATAGGGACTCAGAGTCACAGTGCAATTGAAATTGGTTTTCACGACTTGGGTATGTAGGGCTCTATAAATACCAAACTACAAACAACGGAAAATGACTCTCTACAACTTAACATACAAATTTGCCCTGCGCAAACCCTCATTCTACGCGAAACCTCTCAACAACCTTGAGATTTTTATTTTCCTTTTCGCCAACACATCTTCAGTTTGGATAAATAGCACTGTGAAGACAACTGGTGATACCTTCAGTTTGGATAAACAGCACTATCGCCGTAGAATCAGCCGACTGCGAAGCACCTTCAGTTTGGATAAACAGCACTGCATCGAGGCCTACTGGTTACCTATCCAAGTCTCGGTCGAGAAGGATTTCCAAATCCTTATTGGCAGAGGTCATGTCATTAGCCTTCTCGGCGAAGTGAGGTGTAACAGTTTACTAGGGCTCCGCACATTGAACGCTGAGTTGTTTTATGATTGGATACTCACAAGTTGGCTTTAAAGTTCGGCATTCTGACGGCCGAACCACATTCACCATCAAGACGTACATCCGCTTTGAGTATTTGTGCCCTTACACTTTAGGAGGGTGTAGTCAAACTAAGTTTTTAAAGGATTTTAAAGTGACAGATTTTATAGGATTAAAGAGGATTAAAGACTTCTTCAAAATTCATATGGATTTTATAAAGAATTTGAATGGATTGTGGTGGAAGGATTTGAAATCCTAGGGGGTGAGGTCGGTTATATATACTTTTTGCTTTCAAATCCCACAAAATCCACAACTTATTAAAATCCTCCAAAATCTTAATTTGTTTGAATACACTTAGATTTCGATGGATTTTAAAAACCTTTAAAATCTTTTAATTGACTACACCTAGATTTGAATACATTTTAAAATCCTTTAATTGACTACACCTAGATTTGAATGGATTCTAAAATCCTTTAAAATCTTTTAATTGACTACACTAAGATTTTAAAATCTTTTAAAATCCTCTCAAATCCAAGTTTGACTACACCTTCCTTAATGTCAATTCGGCGTGAGTTTACTCTAACGAATACCATTACTGTGACCGAATCTGACGATAACGATTTGTGAACTTCGCATAATTAGTAGCCTTGTCTTCAGGCTTTAGAATCCAAGGGCTGAGTCGAGTTCCTTCCTTGGCCGTAATCACAAGACGCAGAAGTCAGCCGCGCGCTCAACGCAACATCAACAAATTTTACTCACCAGCCGAGTTCGGGCGTCGAGTTGGCACGCCACGCACACAATCGAAGGACGTAGTTAGCTCATAGATTACTCGGCCTGCGCGCCACTTAGGCTTGGTAGTTTTTAGGGTCAACATTTTGGCACGCCCGGTGGGACCCAGTGCTAAAACTACGAAGTTCACATGATATATCAAGATCACAATCAGGATGAGATTTGGTGTCTATTTAAGGAAATTGTTGAGCAACAAAAATGCCTTGATCGGATCGTTGAAGCAAATAAAGAAAGGCAAAAATCTTTCTCTCAAATGATAAAGGTGAAGGTTAATCACAACTTACATGATCAATGGTTAAATGAAGATAGAGCTTGATATTATGACTGGTTCGATAAGAAAACGCCTTTTGGGTTCAAATCAATTCCATTTAAAGAATGGTTGGCTCAAAAGACTGGGGGGCAATTTTTCGCTCCAGCCACAATTAAAATTCGGCCTTAACAATTGTCGAGACGGCTGAAGAAGAACCTAGGCCACCTGTTGTCTCGGTCGAGATTGAAAGTGTGGTAGGCCTAGAAGAAAAAATTCAAGTTTCTGAGCCACAAATCGACTTAGAAAATGATTCGTCAGAGGAGTGCTCTAATGACGAACAAGGCCAAGACACAGGCCTAGCCAAAAAAACCACGCCAATCGATATGATTATTGGTGATAAAGCCGATATGGAGAAATCCCGTTCAGCTAAGATGTTTGAATTAAAAGCCGAAATTATGCCTGGGGGGCATAATAATTGTTCAACACATTCGGCTGCCGAAAATGAAAAAAATTTCGCCAAGTCACAAGTATTTGGTGATTATTCTTTATTCGGCCTGAAGCGAAATCAGATTGAGAATTTTGTTATTACAAGATCTCGGCTTGGAATAAAGCATCATTGGCCTCCTCCTAACTATGGTTCGGCCACTTTTCTTTTCGTTTGTTAAATATATGTTATTTTCTTAAACATACGGCTTTGCAAGCCGATGCATAAGAAAATAGGGGGGCAATGCCTCGGTAAATAAAAAAATTTGGCCGAATAAAAGATTGACATTTGAGGCCGGCTTTGGAGTCTTGGTGGTAGAAATTTGGTAATTCGGCTGACAAATCCCTGCGCTCGGCCAACCATTAAGCCGAAGTCGAGGAAGCATGAGGACGAAGTCGAGATTAGGTGGGATGAAGGAAAGTAAGTCGACAAGGTGGGCTGAAGGAAAGTTTTTTTAAAAAAAAAAAAAAAAAAAAAAAAAGCTTCTAGCTGAAGCCGAAAAAAAAAAAAGAGAAGTTTTTTGGCCGAAGAGGAAAAAGCCTTGGTGGTAAAGTGCGCGCCACATCAGGCTACTTTTGTGTGTGTATATATATACACACACACACTATAATATCAGGTTTAATATGTATATATAGCTTGAAGTGGGGTGGCAGTTTGAAACAATATATTAAGCCAAGGTAAGCCGAGCGCCAGGAACAATTTTCCTTGACCGTGACTGTCCAAATTTTTCAACAAAAATGGTTTTACCACTTTCTTTTTGGTAGAGGTGATTTGACCAAAAGGAAAGAAGATTAGGACTGGTGGTTGTAGATAGTTTTTAACAAGAATGGTTTTATCACTTTCGACCTCAATTACTCTCGGCCTCGGCATTACTTTGCGACATTGGTAGAACAGAGGTGATTTTAGCGCCGAGAAGCAAAATCTGTTTCGTCAATACGACGAAAAGGTGTTGGCTACGAATAGTTAATTTTCTTAACCATTCGGCTTACGAGCCGAAGCTCAAGAAAACTGGGGGGCAATGTTTGGACCCGATTTTATATCATCGGCCCAAGTAATCAAGGTCGTTGAGTAGGCATACTTCTACACCGTCAATCGAAAAATGAAGATATTTTTATTATTGTTAAAGGATAATATTATGGTTTTGCCATAGTAATTATCTTTTAATTATCTTAGCATTATATCTTCAAGCATGGACAGTTCGGGTGAACGGGGGATTCCTGCTATCAGATTGGAGAAGCATGGTGGATAAGGTTTGAAAAGTCAAGGTGCATGGATGGGATGAAATTATGAGCTGGTGATAATTAAAGATGAATTTAAATTAATTTAGATGAAAAAGTAACGTGGGCTTTTTGGTGATGTCAGATGAATAGGAAGCCTAAGTAGGTTAGGTTTTTGAGATGATGATGGATGTTGTCAGACATTATCAAATCAAAATACTAGTTTGAAGGTTACTATGCATGCGTGGATAAAGGTTCTGATGGTAGGATAAAAATATCACTGAAGATCCTTGGCATCAGGTTACAAGATGACAACAAGTTTTGATAAGGCGTAGGGTTAGCAACAAATAGGGACTCAGAGTCACAGTGCAATTGAAATTGGTTTTCACGACTTGGGTATGTAGGGCTCTATAAATACCAAGCTACAAACAACGGAAAATGACTCTCTATAACTCAACACACAAACCTGCCCTGCGCAAACCCTCGCTCTATGCGAAACCTCTCAACAACCTTGAGATTTTTATTTTCCTTTTCGCCAACACATCTTCAGTTTGGATAAATAGCACTGTGAAGGCAACCGGTGATACCTTCAGTTTGGATAAACAACACTATCGCCGTAGAATCAGCTGACCGCAAAGCACCTTCAGTTTGGATAAACAGCACTGCGTCGAGGCCGACTGGTTACCTATCCAAGTCTCGATCGTGAAGGATTTCTGAATCCTTATTGGTAGAGGTTATCTCATTAGCCTTTTCGGCGAAGTGAGGTGTTACAGTTTACTAGGGCTCGGCACATTGAACGCTGAGTTGTTTTATGATTGGATACTCACAAGTTGGTTTTAGAGTTCGGCATTCTGACGGCCGACGAATCACATTCACCATCAAGACGTACATCCACTTTGAGTATTTGTGCCCTTACACTTTAGTGTCAATTCGGCGTGAGTTTACTCTGACGAATACCATTACTGTGACCGAATCTGACGATAACGATTTGTGAACTTCGCATAATTAGTAGCCTTGTCTTCAGGCTTTAGAATCCAAGGGCCGAGTCGAGTTCCTTCCTCGGCTGCAATCGCAAGATGCAGAAGTCAGCCACGCGCTCAACGCAACATCAACAAATTTTACTCACCAACCGAGTTCGGCCGTCGAGTTGGCATGCCCCGCACACAACCGAAAGACGTAGTTAGCTCATAGATTACTCGGCCTGCGCGTCACATAGGTTTGGTAGTTTTTAGGGTCAACAGAAACACACATTTGTCTTGTGCAGTTGAAGTGAGTTATTTCTCCTTCTAAAATCAAACATTTAGCTAAGTCGTATGAGTGAATCCACAATTAACAACATCGAGAAAACTCTGTTTTCTTGAGCAAATCCTAGGTGACTTGTCCTTCGTCCCCAAAACTCCTTTGTCCACCCTGCACCAAAGCTGATAAGGTTGGGGAAGTCATGATTAATTGATGGGCCTATCTTTTAAGCATTACTTTATATACAAATAATAGTTTGACACAAGTCACACGTATACCAAAAAAAAAAAAAAAAAAAAATTGTTATCATTTTAAGGCTTTTAATGCCGTCCTTTGGTTTTTAATGATAGATTTAAATGAATTATCTTTGATGACTTCGTCATGCGATGTATATGTACACATTTATAGAGAAGGAAATCAAGTTGCAGAAGCTTTAGCTTAATTTGGGGCAAAATGCTTATCAGTCTACAGTTCTAGATTTTGTTGCATTTGCCCGTGCTCATAACATTTCATTTTGTCTTTATTATCGTTTTCGTTGATCATGTTATCTTTGGCTTCTTGGCATAGTCCCCCGGCTTGTATTTTTTCGTTTACTTTCATTATTATCAACAAATTTGGTGGAGGAGGGATATGCGGGAGGTTTCTGGGTGCAATGGTCCTCTTCTCTTCAGGGAGGTAGGTGTCTTGCACGCGATCATTGTCGAATAGCTAATCTTGCCTAATGTTTTTCTACCTGAGAAGAAAAAAAAACTAAATTTGTTTGTGCCACTTAGTATTACAGTCCAGTGATTTATATTCAAACTTTGTAGATGAAGAAGACTTTAATTCCCTTACATGTTAATGTAAATGTATTTTATATAAGAAAATAAAATAAATAACACATTACCTATTACATATAAGAACAGCCAAATATTATCTGTTGATGACAAGAGATAGAGCTTAGAAAGCCCGAAAGACAAATATGGAAGAAAGGCCAAGAAAGGATTCAATCAGAAAAAACAGTTTTGGGGCGCGTTTACGAATCCGTAATCAAATTGAGAGGAATTGAATTGAGGATGAATTGGATTGAGGAGGAATTGAAATGAGGTGGAATCAGAATCAAATTCTTGTTGGAGTTGTTTACTAAAATTGTCTGGAATCGAAGTAAGAATGATGTTGAGTCCATATAAGTTGTTTACTAATTCACTTCAATCGGAATGAAAACTAGGTTGATTACTATATTACCCTTACATAAATACATTATTTTCATACTCTTTCTATATCATTCCAAATTCTTTTTTCATTTCTTTTCTCTCCATCTTTTATCAATAATTTACTAAATTTAAGGCTTACGAATCTTGATAAGTGGTGAATTACTGAATCGCTCTTATGTATACTGTATAGAGTTTTTTTTATAGGAAAACTAATGAAAAAAGCTTGAAAACTTTGAGTTTTAACGACGAGACAAAATAAAGGGTAAAGTGAATAGTACTAGGTTTGACTTTTTAGTGTAAAAATGTGATTTTTCGTTAAAATGAACAGTACTGTGAGCTTTTCGTTAAAACTCCCTTTTTTTATTCACCCTACTCTATTCCAGATTTTAAAATTTTCCCTCTCTTAATTTTGTTTATATATATATATATTTTTTTTTTTTGGTTATAGGCGAAATTACTATTATAAGCTTGACTAAGGAAAGCAGGGAGGGTTTTGAACCAAAGACATTATGTATTGAAGAGAGACACAATCCACTAAAGCAATCTACCAGTTGCCCTTTTGGTATATCTAAAAGTAGTAATATCATTTGTAATAATAATAAAAAAAGAGTGATAATAAAAAAACTTCACAATAAAAAAGAGTTTTCACAATTTTTTTTAAATAAACGATACTATCTACGTTAAGTGAGTGGGGGAGTGGGCTAAGTCTCACAATGGGCTAGCAATAATGTGGTTTACATTCGCCTTCGGTGAGAATCGAACCTAAGACCTCTCACTTACAAGTAAAGAGAAATATCACTAGATCGTAGTACTAAGTGGCAATAGTATAAACAAGTTGAGGTTTGGTTGCGTTGACAGTATCGTAATTAAGTTGAATTTTAGTGGCACATTCATCTGTTTTACAGTAAATTTTAGGTTACAAAGAGACAATTGCTGATTTCATGAAGAAATAGTAGTCGGTGCTATCAAACTTTAACTTAATTACGATATTATCGCAACACCTAGACTTTAATTTAGTTAAGATATTGTCGTCGCACCTAAACTTTAACTTATTTATAACTAGCCATTTCTTTTCATTTCATTTAAAGAAGAAGATAAAGATATAAGAAATTTGTAGCTTAGTTGGTTAAAAATATTTATTCATGTCCTCCAAGTCTTAAGTTTGATTTTCTTCTTCCATAACTAGCATATGGGCACACACAAAGTGTGTGTGAAATATTTTTATTTTTGTTTTTGAAGTAGAAGAAGAGAGGAAGAGAGTGATAGAGAATATGGGAACGAGATATATTTTTTTTTTTTTTTTCAGTTTTTAATTATAAATATGTTAGGATTACATGTAGGTGAGATTTTGAAAAAAAAAATCAAAATTTGGTTGTGTGAAATTACATTCTGCCCATATTACTTATTCATGTTCAGTTTTAATTAGATGGTTAAACTGGTAA
Source organism: Heteromeles arbutifolia (assembly GCA_024362995.1). Classification (NCBI taxonomy): domain Eukaryota; kingdom Viridiplantae; phylum Streptophyta; class Magnoliopsida; order Rosales; family Rosaceae; genus Heteromeles; species Heteromeles arbutifolia. The sequence continues at coordinate 16,681,821 of JANCRC010000001.1, forward strand.
TTTCATAAGATTTTGATTGACAATGATTGTTTTATTAATATGTAGTTTAGATACAACCACATCCTTTTGTCTTTTTTATTAAAGAAAGTAAAGCAACTTTAAAGTAGTTTTTAGTTTTCTTTTTCTTTTTCTTTTTCTTTTTCCTTTTCTCTTCTCTAACAACATCATTGCTCCACTCGTATTCATATCTTGTTTCAATCATGTTTTCCCAATAACAAAAAAACTAAAAACCCAATTGTTATCCAACGACCCTTAACAACCATTTTCTATATGTACTGTTGTTTGCAAGAGGAGTACGTAAGAGGGTTGGTGAGATCAAAAGCCACTCTCAAGGTGAATAAAGCGATCAAAACCATTTTGTTCGACTGTTTTTAATAGCTTCATATGTATATATTAGGGGTGGGCGAACGGGTATAGGAACCGCGGGTAGGGGCGGGTAATTAAGGTTCGGGGTGGGTACGAGCCCGTTCTTAATTTTTTAAAAGAGAAACGGGACGGGGCTTTGAAATTTTAGGTTCGGACCGGTTTCAAAAGTATAGAAAAATGGGTACCCGAACCGGCCCGTTTGTAATTGAAATGGACGTACGAGATTGAACAGATCATCTCTCCATCCAATCTTAATCCTCGACCTCGACTCTGTCACTTGAGTCCTTCTCTCTCGCCGTCTCCCACAGTCTCTCTCCAAAGCCAGTGCCTTGTCAGCAACCCAATCGATGATTGCTGGCGCTGCGAGGACTGGAGCAACAACCCAATCGACGATGAGGATCCAGCGAAGGCAGGCGTGGCCTTGGCGGAGGGAGGCGGATCCAGCGAAGGAAGGCGTGGTCTGTGCGTGGAAGGGAGGCAGTCTTTTCGATGGCGAAAGGCAAGCTCGATCTGCGCGACGATCTCCTCTTCTCCAAACCTTCCGATCAGTCCTGGACCTCCAATGGTTCTTCCACCATTTCATTTTTCTTATGCAATTTTATTTCTTTAGCAATTCAATTTTTTTTTGGATTTGGGTAGTCGTTGGATTTGATCGATGTGAAGCTAATGTAAGGTGAAATTGGTTATTGATTTGAAGCGTTTAAGTATGTATTGGACCAGTTCATTTTCTATTTCTTTCGGCATCAGCTTCCTTAGGCTTCCTGCATCTTGAGCTATTCGAGTTTTTACATTTTGGTTGAATGTTTCGTGTATTGGATTTTGTTCAAATCAGTTTTTCTTCTCTCCTTTTTTTTTGGGAGCGGAGATAGAGAGGGTGAGGGCGAAGGGGAGACGAGCGAATGTCCAGGAGAGGAAGAGGATGCCAGCGCCAATTTCTACGAAGCGAAGGAGGTTTGCGGCGGTGCGGATGGGGTTCTGGAGCTCTGTATCAAAACCGGAAAAAAAAAAAAAAGAAAAAAGTAAGAGGACCCATTGTACTCGGCCCAAACCGGCCCATTTTATACGGGCCGGGTTAGGTCCGGTTCTCAGTTTTAAAATAGTAAGATCCGCCTCGGCCCGGCCCGGCCTATGCCCACCCCTAGTATATATGTGTGTGTTTTTCGGTCTTTTTATTCTATATGCAAATTTTTTTGTCAAACGATAAATTTTGTTAGATTAGATGTTAGATTAGCCACTGAAGAAGTTTGAATCCACGTCGTCATGCAATGACTCAACATCTTTCTGTTGGATATTTAATATTATAATATAATATTATAATATTTAATATTAGTTTGAATGAAAAAAAATTAGTTTGTGAAGTGTTTCATGCAGAGAATGCAACACTTGCCGTGTAGTATTCAAAACATAATAGGTGTAACCTTTCCCTAATTTACTTACGGTTATGTCATAGCTAATTGGCTGTCATGGTTATAGAAGTGGTGCGAACCGCAAAGCATCTGTATAGAGTTACTCATGCTGTTTAGAAAATGGCACTTGGGTTCTATATAAACCCAGTAACACTAAGCCATGAAAAAAGTAGAAAATAACAGAATTAATTACTCTTGAGAAATAGGGTTTCCCCACTCTATTTCTCTCATTCTTCGTTTGTCTTCCGAGCCATGTCTTGAGAGTACGGAATATATAAAGTTTGTCGGAGTCCGAAAATTGAAGTGCTTTGACTTCGGATTATAGATTGTTGAATCCTGGGAGACGGACGCCTACCGAACTACAAGTACAAGAGTAGGGGTGAAATTCTATCTTTAGGACATTGCATTTATGCAAGCCTCAATCTCCAAGTTTGTCAGTTTTTCTAACTTTCTCTCTAGTTGTTTATATTAATTTCATAAATAATTGATGTTGTGAATTTCTTGATGATTATTATCATTGGAATTATATTGTTATTTTTCATATTTTCTAATATTGCTTCAACAATCTAAAGACAGAAATTTAATTATGCAATAATTGGAAAATAATATGAGTAAAGCCTAGGGCTTTAGAGATTCGCAATGAAAATATTGTAAAGATAGATCAGGGATAGATGATGTGTTGAAAGTTGCATATATAGTATACAAAACAACACAAGAATTTTGGGATTTATTGATGATGATTAGAGAAGTTTATTTGTCTTATATATATTTATTAGAAATTATAATCTAACTGCTTTTAAATTAATGTTAGTTTGAATTTAATTTCTCTTGGCATTCAGGGCATGTCACGATCAGGCAATGTTTTAAAGTTTGAGGCCTAGTAAAATTATGCATGCCGCCAGTGTTGTTGCTGTTGTTGTTAATAATATAAATTCTATGATATATAGAAATCTCATACTTGGCTGTTACTTTATGTACATGTCTCTGTTAACTGTTTTACGTAGAACTTAAAAGATGGAGATACTAGTTTCCAGAAAGATACATTGATAACAATTTTATTATATGGGTACTGGAAATTATTATTAGATCCGTTTAAAATCCATGTTCAGTGTTTCTCTTTTATATGAAGAAAGGTGTCGTTTAAGGCCAAGTGAAATGGTATGATTGTGAGGAAGTGTAGACAAAAGGGGTTCCACATCGGTGAAAAGAGAAACATAACAAGACCTTATAAGGAATTGGGTTGTTCTCCATATTGTCAATTGGTTATAGGTTGGAATCCCAACTTTCTTCAATAGTTATACAAAAATTTGCATTATTTGCAAATCTAAAAGGGCCATAATGTACCAGTTCGTGGACTGATGCAATGTTTCTTTCTTGGGACAAAGGAGATCAATATTTGATTGGGCACGAGAATGATTAATAGGTTTTTGTTGAGAAAACCCTTATATTCATAAAGATGTCAGCGAAAGCTCTTGATGAAGAGTGAATACCCAAATAAAATGGGGTTGTTTTAAATTTGTATTGAAACAGTTGGAAAAATTCCAGTACAAGATATGAACCCAACTTCCATGGTATCATGGAATATAAGATGAGTGCAGACTACTCATAAGTAAGTGTCCATTCATGGAAAGAATGGAATACGTATGAAGAAAATTGAACAATCATTCAGGCATATGTGTGCATACGCAAAATTGGGTCTAGCCTTCTGTCATGATAAGAACCCAGAAATTGGATGAATTTGGCTTTGAGAAGCAACAAATATAAACTGATAAACTGAACTCATTTTAGATGAGTTATCTATCAACGTGGAAAGATGCTTATTTAATTATAGGGTCAAGGTCCAAGACTTATATTGAACCATGCTTATTTAATTATAGGGTCAAGGTCCAAGACTTATATTGAAACATGTGGCGGTTAAGTTGCAGAAAAATGCATCTATTTAACAAATGGATGGTTTTGTAATGTGGTGGAATTGAAAATTGAAATCTGCCACGTGAGATTCAAAGAAAAAGCATGCCAATTGAAGTGCTGCTTTTGACAGTGAAAGGGTATGACCTTTCCAACTAGTCATTGACATATATTCAAATGTGGGCTGGTATGTAAACTTCTACATACCAACTGGATGTATTATCATATAGTGATAATAATGTTGCAAAATCATTTATATGCTTTCTTCGAAGTAATATATTTATAAATTACAAGAGGCCCATGATGATATTGAATGTCATTTAAAGTGATATTAATATAAAGAAATAATCATGAAATTGTGGGGGACATTTTGCAGATTTGAATTTGACATAATGATGCTTATTAAGTAAGCATATGAATGGACATGGCCATTGGGTCATGCATGTTAGTCATAGTAAGGAAAGAATGAAAGCCAAGAAGTGATTTTCTCATAATTTCTAGTGAGGCATGAAGGCCTAAAAAGATAGATAGAGTCTATCTTAGTTGTTCCTTACTTCTTAAAGTGGAAAATGTGATCGATTTAACGATAGCATTAAAAGAAACTACAATTATGAAAGAATTGTGGGGGTTGGTTAAAAGTAATTTGCTAATTGAACAACATTTAAGATGTCATTTCTTGTAATGAGTAATTAGGTATGACAAGGTTAGAGATCTTCTTACAAATACCTTAAATGTGGGGGAGTTTACCCAGGTGCTTAGTGTTGGCAAATTACTTAGTAATCAAGTCCTAATATAATTTTGAGGACTTCACATTTCAAATAATGTCAAACAACTACTCTTGTATGAAATATAATTTCATAAGATGGAATGTGCACACCATTAAAAATAATCAACCTAGTAGTGAATCCAATTATTAAAGGTTAGACTAGAGAGTAAGTTGATCATCGAGGGGAATGAGGCTAAAGCCAACATAACTAATGAATCGGCCGAGCGGAAACCTAACTTAGTTGATTGGAGATCCCATTGTCTAAGTTCAGTAGGCAAACTGGTTGGGCATGATTCAAAGAAGTTAACACACTATATATCTCATTCCTATGATGGAAGAAGTGTGTTTTCTGCAGATGTTTTAGGTTGTATATTTATACTTAATGACAATGATATCTTATAAATAAGAGGAATAGAGCAGACTACTCTTAATCAGTGGTCACCTATGTGAGAGTAGAAGTGGGTCGCTTCTATGAGAATGAGATGACTAAATTCTCTAAAGCTGTCATGAACACGGGATTTGTTCAGGACTAAAATGAACACAACCGTATGAACCAGAATATATTAGGATTAGTGATGTGTGTTGCTTATTGTCTCGGTGTGTTGCTTATTGTCTCGGTTTACTGCTGCAGCGAACAGTTCAAGATTCCATATTCACTGCGTCACCAAGTAAATCCGATAAGTATTCACTAGGGTAGGTTCAAGTTCAAAAGACATATCTCCCGATGCATCTCTTGTCCGCCTGTACTCTCAAATTCTTCCTAAATTTTCATTCATGTTGGGGATTGTTGGATATTTAATATTATAATATTTAATATTAGTTTGAATGAAAAAAATTAGTTTGTGAAATGTTTCATGCAGAGAATGCAACACTTGCCGTGTAGTATTCAAAACATAATAGGTGTAACCTTTCCCTAATTTACTTACGGTTATGTCATAGCTAATTGGCAGTCATGGTTATAGAAGTGGTGCGAACCGCAAAGCATCTGTATAGAGTTAGTCATGCTGTTTAGAAAATGGCACTTGGGTTCTATATGAACCCAATAACACTAAGCCATGAAAAAAAGTAGAAAATAACAGAATTAATTACTCTTGAGAAATAGGGTTTCGCCACTCTATTTCTCTCATTCTTCATTTGTCTTCCGAGTCGTGTCTTGAAAGTGCGGTATATATAAAGTTCGCCAGAGTTCGAAGATTGAAGTGCTTTGACTTCAAATTAGAGATTGTTGAATCCTGGGAGATGGACGTCTACCGAACTACAAGCACAAGACTAGGGGTGAAATTCTATCTTTGGGACATTGCATTTATGCAAGCCTCAATCTCCAAGTTTATCAGTTTTTCTAATTTTCTCTCTAGTTGTTTATATTAATCTCATATATAATGTTTATTATCATTGGAATTATATTGTTATTTTTCATATTTTCTAATATTGCTCCAACACTTTCCACCCCTGTAGGAAATTAGTGACATGACATGCACAGGTGCTTATCACTGTGTAAGTGTTGTCATTTTGGTTGTTAGGGTTCTACATTTTTTCCCGGTTTTAATTCCCACCAGCGGGTGGTATGTAGGCGATTACGAATTTAATTAATGAGTTCTAATTTATGTAAACGATAATAGGCAGACACTGTTACTGTTGTGGGGGAAGCTGGAGGTCCATCTCATGACAGAGAGATGGTGAGGACTTTGGTGGAAGGTTACAATGGCTATGGTGTCAAGCATACTTGCGTGATGGAACACAGGGAAGCGACGAAGTCTACAAAAATAAAAAAATGAGAAGAAAGAAGAAGAAGCTGCATCGCTTACGAATATTGGAAGTTCAGTCGAGTCTTGAAACTGAAGGAGAAGATTTTCTCCTTTTGTATTGCAGAGTTGGATGTACTTTAGCCTACCTAGGCTTCTTTAGTGATATAGATTATAGAAGGAACTTTATGTACCAAAATCTCCATCTAAATTTGATAGTAAAATTTTACACCTAAATAAGAAGAAGAAGTAAAGATCACAAGGAAATGAATGGATCTTTAGAATTGACAAAAAGTTTCAGTATGTGAAAACATTAAAAACTGCTGTAAAATTCATCGGGCAACTCCAACATTAAATCCTGCTGTAAAATGACTTGATTTGCTTAAAAATTCATCTCCAATCGATGACTAATCTATAATTCTGTGGAGCTCACTAGACTATTATTTGACCAAAGGGGGCATCAGGCTGACCAAATGTAGTCCTCCTCTTAACCTTTTTTTTTATTTAGGAAAACTAATGAAAATTGCTTGAAAATTTTGAGTTTTAACGATAAAGACAAAATAAAGGGTAAAGTGAATAGTACTAGGATTGACTTTTTAGTGTAAAAATGTGGTTTTTCGTTAAAGTAAACAGTACCGGAAGCTTTTCGTTAAAGTTCCCTTTTTTTTTGGCCCAGCTCTTCAGTTACAGTAATTGATTCAAATTTGAAAACATCCAAAGATAGATTTATTAAATTAATCAATAAACTTAAACTTTAAATTGTCACTCAGTACTATGGTCTAGTGATATTCCTCTTCACTCGAAAGTGAGAGGTCTTAGGTTCGAATCTCGTAGATGGTGAACTTGATACCAAATTAGGTTGCCCATTGTGTAGCTTAGCTGAACTCATCTCCCCTTAGTGTAAAAATATTCATGTACTAAACAAAAAGTATAAACTTAAAACTAATAAGTTATTGAGGGGGCTATGTTTAGCCTCTTCTGGTAGATATAATATATAAGTATGACCTGATACTATTTATTTAGAAATATTTTTTTGCAAGACTATATTTTTGGATGGGGCTATATTTAGCCTTTTTCGGTTGGATATAGCTTAATCTTTTAAAATCATATACTGATTGTGTTGCAGATGCCGCTATAAGTCCCACGACAGTAAAGCTTTCCTTAATATGCCCTTACCATACATGAGAATTAGTTTACAATACTATATATTGTGTGAGAGAAGGAGAAATTACGATGCGGTCTCTGGTCACCAATTCTCTATGGCTGAAATCTTGTTGAATTTCAGTTTTTGATTAAGATCCATGTACTTTGTACACATTAACATTTTACTATTCACATATTTCCATGTTAGCTTTTTCTTTTTTGTCTTTTTCCTATGTTAAAAATTTAAAACAAAATATTGATATGACTTAATCATAACCGTTTAAATATGAGGGGAGGGAAATGGATGGGAGATAATCTTCTTGTAAAATTGCTTGAATAATTCTTTTTACCTTTATGGTAGGGCTGGGCATTAAAAAAAAAAAAAAACCAATTGAACTGCCTGAGCTGCACAGACTGTTTGGTTTGGTTGGTTTTTTTTTTAAATAAATTTTCCTGGTTAAACCAACCCGCACCGATCTTAATCAGTTTGGCAATCAGTTCTCAAAATTCTTAGGGCGCGATTAGCCGAACCAACCCGCATATATTAATTTTATTTTTTAGTCATAATTAATACGTGTAGTAATAAAAATGGTTAGTTATTTACGAGTTACCGTGTTTCCACCACATGAAAACAAAACCTGTTTAATTTAAGAGTCCCTTTGGAGAAGAACAGGGGCACCATTTGGAGAACCCTGCAGCTGCTACTTTAATGCTCTCCTTGAGTTGCTTCATTTGTGTTTTTCTTTGAGCAATCACTTATATTAGTGTTATATTCTGTAGCTTTTGAAAGATAAATTTATTATGTATTTTTATCTTCACACAAAATAAAAACTAATCCAAACCAACCTACCACATTCAATTAATCGACCTGATTAATTTTAAATCTAATTTGATCGGTTTCAGTTTGCAATAAAAACAAACCCGCGTCTACCCCTACTTTATGGGTAATTGGATCCTCTCCAAGGCAAACCCTCGGGATCCTCCTGACCCATTAACACATACCGTTGGATTTTAATCCAACAGCTACAATTATTATAACTTTTTGTAGCTGTTAGATCAAAATTCAACGATCCGTGTTATTTGATGATCCTGAGGATTTGCCTCGGAAACAATCCAATTCCACTTTATGGGGCTTAAAAGTAGACCTGACATTCGTGTCGTGTTTTTCGTGTTCGTGTCGTTTTCGTGTCATACCCGATATCTTAACGGGTCGTGTCTTGTAACACCTGTTAAAATAAACGGGTAAAATGACTCGACCCGAAATCAACCTGATAATATTAACATGTAATATGACTCGACCCGTTACCCGTTAAGGAAAATATATTTTAAACCAATAAATAATCAAATGAAAAACATAATACTAAATAAGTATATACATACCATATTGTCACATCCAAAACATAAAAACGCATTTTTCTTTTAAGTATATTTTCACTTACCTAAAGTCTTTAATAGTTTTTTTAATTAATGTAGAAGTGTAAAAAAATATATAAATGCTCATAATGACAAGCTTTACAACTTTCATGAAGAGCTTAACTTCGAAATTCGCCACTATAATCATATAAATTATAAATCAAAATTTAACCGTTGATTGTTGTTTACATTTATGCTTCATTGTTCTCATCAAAATTTATTTTTTCAGATTTTCTTTTTTGAAAACATGATCTATTAGATGAAGCAGGAAGATGAACGGTTTGGATCGTTGATATTATATTCAGAGTTTTACAGTTAGTGAAAATATTACTTGATGTTTATAAAGTTTCTACAAACTATATGACATCGACTCATATTCCAGTTAACTGTAAATATCGAAACGTGATATCAAACATCTGAACCGTTCATCTTCTTACATCCGCCAGATGATCATGTTTTCAAAAAAGAAAATTTAAAAAATGAAATTCAGTAAGAAGAATAAAGCGTAAATGACAATCGACGGTTAAATATAAATTTAAGGTTTATGGATTATAGTGTTGGATTTCGAAGCTAACCCCTTCATGAAAGTTGTAAAGCTTGTCACTATGAGTGACTGTATATTTTTTTTTACATTTTTTACACTTCTACAATAATTATTATTAATTTTATTAATTTTGCCCTCAAATAAAAAACATTATTCATGAGGGTTTGGAGGATTTTAAAAATCTAAACGATAATGTAAGTGTAACCATTATCTACTCGTGGAGGAATAATGATGAATCATGAGTGTTTATATATTCTTTCACATTTTTAATACTTGTATGTATGTTTTCTTAGTTCTTGCCTGTGCAAATACTATACCAGTTTATTTTAATTTTGGACAACAATATGTTAAGTAAAATTTATCCTAGTAATGATAATAAGGAACTCTCATAATAAAAATAAATAATGACAAAAACTTTTTTTTAAAACTTATATAAAATAATAATACAAAACTATATATTTAATATAGAATATATTGTATATATTAATATAACTATTGTATTTTATAATAAATCTTTTAATAAATAAATTTTAAAATTAACAAAATAGTTTTTTTCTTAACGGGTCGAAACAAGTTACTCACGTGTTACCCGCATGTATACCCGTTATTAACAGGTCACCCAATAATGACTCGATAAGTTATCGTGTTGACCCGAAACCCATTATTTTCGTATCGTTTTCGTATCATGTTAGAAACTACCGAGTCTACTTAAAAGGCCAGCGTGAGGAACTATCTTTTTGCATTGGGCACGTTTTTTTTTGTTAGCATTTATGGAGACTGCAAAACCAACTTTTGGTACGAACTATGTAATCAGGTAAACATAATGTGAACGCAAACATAAATACCACAAGATTTTTGCGACAATGGGGCTTCACAAGGCCACGCGTGATGGGGTCCAATCTTAAATGCAAACATATATATGAAAAGAATTTGAATACCAGAAGAATCTTAAATGCAAAGACATAAATACCAGAAGATTTCTGTAGTCAATGGGGCTTAAAAACTTATTCAACCTAATTGTCAAATGTTTTATTATTTAAATAGAATTTAAATGATTATAATTACTAAAAAAGTATTGAAATGAATTTTTTATTAATTGAAATGTTAATAAAAAAAGCGATCCACCATTAAAATGAATTAAAAATAAATTTAACATTAATATCTAATTTGACTCTAAACCACAAAGCTTTCCAATCCAATCAACAAATAATACTTTGGTTTGAGAGATTTTTGATGTCAAATATTCATAGTAACATTCTACCTTGAACTTTGACATCCCCTTTGGAATGCGTGGTGGGTACAATTTTATTGCATTGGGTACATTTTTCTATTAGCATATATAGTGACTTCACAATTCACTAGTAGAAAAAATAGCTTGCACGATGAACAATATTTCGTAGCACAAGATGTACTTGGGCGAAGGAAAAAATGTTTTGTCGCGCAAAATAGACAGGGCAGGAAAAAAAAAATATTTGCGTGACGAATATTTGTTGTTGTCGCATAAAGTCAGCAAGAAAACGCGAGGTAATTTTTCTTGGAGCGAAAAACTTGCGCGATGAAAATGGGACATTTGTGCAACCAAGGATTCGTCGCGCAAGTTCCTGTCAGTTTTGACCATTCACTGCAGGTGAATCAGAGGAATCAATACTGAATTTATTACATATGTTTGCGCAACAAAGGCTTTGTCGCGCAAAGGCCCTAACCTTCTTATAAATATGCGCTTCTGCAATCCTTATTCTTCACAATTTTATTCTCCTTATTCATCACAATTCTGTTTGTGGTGTGATGAAGGATAAAAACAAAGATCAGAGCGTGACCGACGCCGACCCGAATGATTTAAGGCAACATTTTCAGTTTGCGTATGCGATTGCTGTAGCCATGGGGAACAATTGTCTTACTGCTGAGTGGCGTTCTTGGAAAGATGTGCCCGGGAATGTGAAGAAGGTTGTAATGGATGAACTATTAGTAACTATATTGTTGATGGATCAATAATTAAGTTTGTGAAATTTTTAGTTATATGTTGGAATTAATTATTTGCATATATGTGTAATAGTGTATGTATACTCTTGATGATGATACGAACGAACAGTTGATGAAGTTGATGGAGGATGCTGTGAGATCCCACATCGGCGGGGTGAGGGTTGGTCCCTGGCCTTATATGTACATGCTCACCTCTCATTGCAAGACGCGTTTTGGGAACTCACCGGCTCCGGATCTCATAAGAACTCCGAAGTTAAGCTAGTTTGGGCGAGAGCAGTCCTAGGATGGGTGACCCCATGGGAAGTTCTCGTGCCGAAGCCCAAGAACAAATTCGTGAGGGCGTGGCCCAAAGCGGATAATATCTTGCTATGCGGATTGGGATGTGACAATTTGGTTTCAAAGCCATTCCACTCCCTGGCCGGAAGTGTGCTGACGAGGACATTAGGCCCCTAAGGGGGTGGACTGTAGTGTCCCACATCGCCCAGGGAAGAGGATCATCTATGCTTTATATGTGCATGCTCACCTCCTATTGCAAGACGCGTTTTGGGAACTCTCTGGCTCCGAATCCCATAAGAACTCCGAAGTTAAGCGAGTTTGGGCGAGAGCATTCCTAGAATGGGTGTCCCCTTGGGAAGTTCTCGTGCCGAAACCCAAGAACAAATCCGTGAGGGCGTGGCCTAAAGCGGACAATATCTTGCTATGCGGACTGGGATGTGACAATTTGGTATCAGAGCCAGACTCACCGTCCGTTCGAGTGTGTCGACAAGGACGTCAAGCTCCCAAGGGCGGTGGATTATAAGATCCCACATCGGTGGGGTGAGGGTTGGTCCCTGGCCTTATATGTACATGCTCACCTCTCATTACAAGACGCGTTTTGGGAACTCATTGGCTCCGGATCCCATAAGAACTCCGAAGTTAAGCGACTTTGGACGAGAGCAGTCCTAGGATGGGTGACCCACTGGGAAGTTCTCGTGCCAAAACCTAAGAATAAATCCGTGAGGGCGTGGCCCAACGCAGACAATATCTTGCTATGCGGACTGGGATGTGACAGATGCGTTGGAGGGAGGTTACAATCGGTGGCGTTATGAAGTCTTATGGAATGGACCAAGACCATCGAAATAGTAATTTTAAATTTATGTTTTGTATGACAATATTTAAATTTAAGGTTTTTTTATTTTTTATTTTTTATTATAAGTTATGTATTTGGACTTAATTAGGTTTTAATTCCTATTTGGTTTTTTTATTGAGGCCTAATGTAAGCACCTTATCCTCGGTTTGTATGTGTTTTCAATCTTCGTACCTATGCTCAAAATAATTGTATGGATTAAGGCATTAATTATTTATAGAATAAATATTTAAGGTATAAATTATTTATAGAATAAATATCTCAGGTATTAATTATTTATAGAATAAATATTTAAAGTATTAATTATTTTTAGAATAAATATTTAAGGTATTAAATATTTTTAGAAAAGATATTTAACTGAATATTTGTTTGTAATTAGAAAGTTTACGTAAACATAGATATATATGTTTACGGAAACTTTATAATTACAATCATTCCATTTGTCGCTACATATATTGCGTGACGCCACTTTCGTCGCGTAAGATATCTTTGCGCAACGAATATCAAGTTTTTGTCGCACAAAGCACGGTCGGATTGCGTTCAATCCTTCCCATTTATTGCGCATTTATGACATGTTTTGGGCGATGAACATGGAGATTTGCACGACAAATGACTTTGTTGCGCAAATGTATCCTATTGCTATATAAACATAGTTTTAGAACCCTAGTTTTCAAAAAAAAAAAAAGTTTAAAAAAGAATGGCTAATTCTGGAGAAGGTTCTGGCAAAAAGAAACTTGTAGTGCAATCAGAGAGGTATCGACAGAAGCAAGTGCTATACTTTGGATGCAAAAATATGGTTGAGCCGTACGCCGAATTTGTGTATGACATAGGGAATTTGGTGCAGAAGGATTGTTCTGCCGAGTTTGAGTCTTGGAAAAAGGTCCCTGAGGAGTTGAAGAAGTCCATGCTGGGGGAGTTATCGGTAAGTTTGTAGTAAATAATGAACAATTATTTTTGTTAAAACGTAATATTTTTCAAATTACTAATTTATTGTTATTGGCATTAATGTAGGTTCATTGGAATGTTGATGAAACCGATGAGAAGCAACGGATTTATGTGGATGGGCTTTTCAAGCAGAGTTTCTGGCGGTGGAAGTTTGATGTGTTGCGGGCTAGGGAGGAATGAAGTTAAGGAATGTTGCTTTTTTTTTATTTTTAAGATTTTGGGGACTTTGTTTTTAATTTAATAATAAATTTATGTTATGTGGATGACTATTAATATTTACATTAATTATAATTTTTATTTGGGATAGTAAATTAGTTTTGTTAATTAATTTAATGTTTAATTAGGTTTGAGTTTTTTATTTATAATAAAAGAAAAATTTACAATATATACAAATAAAACAAAAAAACAAAAAAAAAAAATTAAAAAATATGCATTGCACGATGATACATGTTTTTGTCGCGCAATTTGTTGAAAAGAATAAGGGTAAATTACACAAAACTATCTCAACTATTGGGCTAATCACAGTTTCATACCCTATCTTTAAAAAATGTCAATGTCATACTTCATTTACGAATTTATTGCAATTTCATACCTTTCCTTAATTGTCTATCAATTCCTCCGTTAAATGCTGACGTGGCTTGAGGCGGAACCCACTTTCTATTAAAAAATTAATTAAATATTAACTAAATATTAAATAATTATAAAAAAAAACAAAACCAAACCAAAAAACCAAAAAAACCCACCTACACCCAGATCTTCCCCATCGATCGTGTCCCCCCCACCCCTAGCTGGGATTAAGAACTTGAAGAAGAAGAAGAAGAAGATTCGGGGAGAAAGATCGAGAATCGACAGAAGATAGAGAGGGAGTCCCGACCCTCTGCGTCACCTGCGACCGTGACATCTACTCTGCCAACCCTCTTAGCCGATGCCACGAGCGAGTCCCAGTCACGCCCTTCTATGACTCGGTGAACTCGGCCACCGATTCCGTCCCTGCAGTCAAATCCGCTGTCAACTTCCTCGATGATCGTTACTTCTCCGACGTTGATGAAGAGATCGATGCGAGGAGGGAAACGTCGAGCAGTCACGCTCCTCGATTCAAGAGGGAGGAGAGAGAGGGAGTCCCGACCCTCTGCATCACCTGCGACCGCGAAAGTGGGGTGGTGAAGGAAAGTTTGGGTGGGGGCAGGACACGGGTCGATGGGGAAGATCTAGGTGTGGGTGGGTTTTTTTGGTTTTGTTTTGTTTTGCTTTTTTTTTAAAAATTTTTAAAATTTAGTTAATATTTAATTAATTTTTTAATAGAAAGTGGGTCTCGCCTCAAGCCACGTCAGCATTTAACAGAGGAATTGACAGACAACTGACGGAAGGCATGAAATTGTAATAAATTCGTAGATGAGGTATGACATTGACATTTTTTAAATATGGGGTATGAAACTGTGACTCGCCCAATAGTTGAGGTAGTTTTTGTGTAATTTACCAAAAGAATAAATTATAAAGTAAAGGAAATAAAATAAAAAAATGGTTTGCGCAAATAACACTATGTTAGTCGCGCAACATTTGCACGACGAAGACCTTGTTCGTCACGAAAAATCATTCGTCCAAAAGTAACTTTATAATCTGGATTCAGATTGTGCAGAGGCAAACTGCCCAAAAATTGTAGATTTAGCCTCTGGACTCATCCCTTTCGGTTTTGCTCAATCTAACATCCGTCATTTCCATTTTCTCTCAATTTTATGATCTAATACTCCCTCAATCTTATTCTCTAGGTTGATCGAGCTATCTCGGTGTGTCTGGTAATGGTTTTTTTTTGTTAGGGTAAAAGTATTAATGTAAATTCATACTAACACCATTAATTTCGTTGTCTATAGGGATATTGTGTGTGATTAGTGATTGGTGGAGAATGATTGAGAAGGTATTTTCTTTGTTTTATTTTTAAAAAATATCAAATTAATTAAATTATGTTGAACTTAGTTTGTTATGTTTATATCGTGTTGTGAAATTATATTTATATTATGTTGTTAAATTTGTACGTGACGTACAAATATGTGTTGTGATGTACAAAGTTAATTGAAATTAACTTAGTACTTGTTTTTTATTTTTAGTAAAACTTAGTTTCCTGTTCGAGGATTAGTTGGATTTTGCGCATGGATGCGAAAGCATGACTGCGGTCCAATTAATTCTTGAATTGTCCCATTATTTGGACAGTTTGGGAATGACACACCCCGACCGGAGTCGAGACGTGCTGGTCGTCACGTGAGGGTGACGTAACCAAGTGCGCAACATAAGTGATGATAATAATAAGAAAATGCAAATAAATAAAAGCCAAAACTAAACTTATTTAACTAGAGATAATAAGTAAGTGTGTGAAAGTGACCAAGTATAAGATACACACATCTCAGAGCATAGGTAAAACGAAAGTGCAATCGAACTAACTAAGTACTAATTATACAAACATGGAGAATATCCCTACTTTTATTTATGGGAACGTCAAAACCGCTGTGTGGTCCTCGTGAGCCACCAAAGATGAACAGCTACCTAGAACCTGGAGAGGCGCAAAACAGAAGGGTGAGTGGGCAAAAACAAAACTTTAGAAAACACATTTCTCTTTTCTGAAAGTAATAACCCCTCACTATAAAACCTGTATAGTTTCCAGAAAATAATACTACATAAGTACGAAAACTAATGCACAAGAGCAACGAAAATTGAAGTATGCCATGTCATTATATCTCAGCAATAATAAATGTAAGCCAGGTGTGAAATTAGTCTATACTAGCACGCCAGTCGGAGTCACCTAACGTGACCTGTACGACTGGACCTGTAGCTCATCAATCTAGGCTAACACACGAGTCAGAGTCACCTAGTGTGATCTGTATGACAGGCTGGATATAAATATGTGTGCTCAAGTGCTACGATCACGTAAAAGCTGTACGATAAATCGCGGGTCACCTACGAGTCGGAACCACCTATTGTGGTTTGTACGACAGGTTGTCACCAGACTTGGATCCAAGGTGAGCGTGCGGTGCGGGAGGTGAACAATCATGTGAAGGCTGGCCCTAGCCCCGGGCAGGAGCACTAATACTAGGGTGCAGCCATGATGAGCTATAAAGAAATGTGTGCATACCAATGCAATACAACCCATTCAATCACATAATACTCACCGGAAACCTACCTGAGTCTCCACAACATCACACAATACAATTCACAAGTGTAACAATGCAATATTTCAAATGTAACTTATTTATGACATGGCAAACAAATCATAATTCCATATAAAAACGTTTCTGGAAATAGTGAGTGTGTGTGTGTGTGTGTATATATATATATAAAACAAATGCCCACTCATTGATAAGTAGTAAGATCGTAACCCCTTAGCCTCGCCAATCCACGCTCGTCCTAAGGGTACGCCTCACCTATATGTGAAATAACTAATTTAACGTTAATTCGATAGCACATAAACAAAGCCTAGGATTAATTCCTCATATGTTGGTCAAATAGGGTGTTTGAATATACCAACGTGATTTACTTGACAATATGAACACCCTCATAATTTTAGAATTTTTTTTGGATGTCGGACACGTCCTTACGCGCTGGCCACGCGTAGGCATATGCTTGGAACATGGGACGAAAACCCTAACGGCGTTAGGAATATTTCGTTAAAATAGTAGAATATTCCGTTAAATTCTAACGGTGTTACTTGACGCGGTTAAAATATTCCGTCAACTTTGACGGAATATTCTTCTTCTTCTTCGGTGGACCTCACCGGTCTCCGCCGGCCACCGTCTGGTTCGCCGGTTTCTGGAAAATTTTCAAAGCTTAATATCTACTTCATTTCTCAACTAAAATCCATGAAATTTATATGGATTTGAAGGTTTTGAAGAGTAGAACACATTCGTACCTATTAGGAGTTCAAAATCCTATGAAAAACGGTCGAAAAATTCCTTGGAAAACCTGGCCAATTCTGCAGCTTTCCAAACTCGCCTATACCGACGTCTACTTCACTCTAAAACTACTCCGAAGTGCAAGGAAGTTGCGTGAATACTTTTCCAAGGGTATGGCTAGGTTCGTGAGTTTGTGATGAGTGTGATGGTAGTCTTCGTAGGTTCGATCCATACTGTTTTGGTGTGGTTTGTGCATGTGGGATGTCTCGGGTGCAGAAGGGAGAAGAAATGAGAAGAGTTAAGAAGGAGAGAGAGAGTGCATGTGTATGTGTGTGTGTGTGATTGGCCAGAATCAGAAAATAATATTTTCTGATTGGGCTGCCGTGAGAGAGATACAGTTCCAATTGGCCCAAAGAAAGATAAAAGACCAAAATCTGATTGGTTTAGAGGTAATAAGAGCTAATATAATTGTTTCGTGATTTACCCGTTTACGTATTCAATTAATCATAGCTTTTTCGTTACGAATCCGATTCGGCCCTAACTCACGTCGACGCACTCGTGACGTCAAATACGATTTAATTACGACGATGAGGAAATAATTTAAAACTACATATGTACATCCACATCACTAAGCCAACGAGGGAAATATCATCATTTTACACAATTGGGGAGAAAATATATATAATAATTTGGGACGGGTCGTCACAGGGAATTCACAGTTATGGCGCGTAGTGTATGGTTGAAGGATTAGGTTTCGGTTGTGGAGATTTCGGTGTCATTTATGTACGTTCTTCATGTGGCACATAGGTATTTTATATCTACGTCATACACCTGAAGAACTGTGACGAGATGCTGCCGAAATTTATCCACGTTGAAATCTAATCTGATGTAGCAGTAAATTACGTGACATGACTATGCATTCTCGAATGGGATAGGGCCCTTACCGGAGGCATAATGTGACATTATCATTTGTATGAAGGTGTTGTGATTATTGTGTTTTTATTGTGGTTCCATAAATTATGGATAGGACGTGGATACAGAACCCGAATAGATGTGGGACGAATACTTGGATGGAATCAAGGATTTATTGACTTTGCATGTACACACAACTCGGGCGCAACTAGAATCTGGTGTCCTTGTCGGAGGTGTAACAATACGTTAAGGGAGACAATTGAAAATGTTTGATTTCATTTAGTAAGGAATGGAATGATTGAGACATATAATACTTAGAACCATCATGGGGAACAATTAGACAATGCTTCGCCTTCAAACGCCACAAGAATGGACAATGTTGAACCTATTGTGGATCCTAATGAACAAGTCATGGATATTATAAATGATGCTTTTCCATTTGCATTGATAAACACCAATCAGGAAGGGGAAGATGACTTGCCTACACCATTGGACAGTGCAGAGTTCGAACAATATGAAAAACTATTAAGAAATGCCAACCAAGAGTTATACCCGAGGTGCGAGAGCTTTTCCGTTCTCACGGCCATTGTGGAACTAATGCACGGAAAAATAAAGTATCGTATGTCGAACCAGTGTTTTGATTACTTTTCGGGGGTTTTCAAGAGAATGCTTCCGAAGGACAATTGTTTGCCGAAAGACCATAGACATGCGCAAAAGGTGTTGAATGGTCTTGGATTGGGTTATGAAAAAATTCACGCTTGCAAAAACAATTGTATTTTATTCTACAAAGAGAATAAAGCATTGGATAAATGCCCTGTATGTAATGAGTGGAGGTTCAAAATGACATCTCAGAATAGAACAGCTAAGATCCCACAAAAAGTCATGCGTTATCTGCCCCTAAAACCTAAGTTGTAGCGATTGTATATGTCGACGCATATTGCCACATACATGAGATGGCATAAGGAAAAACGGGTAGACGACGATGTGATGAGGCATCCTGCAGATGGGGAGGCATGGAAATAGTTCGATCAAATGTTCCCTGAGTTTTCTACTGATCCCCGGAATGTTAGATTAGGACTTGCCATTGACGGATTCAATCCATTCGGGGTTCTAAACCAACACCACAACACTTGGCCAATTTTTGTATTCCCATATAATTTGCCACCTTGGAAATGCATGAAAAAAGAATACATGATGACGACTTTTTTGATAACTGAGGATCCTGGCAGGTTAATCGATGTTTACTTAAGGCCGTTGGTTGATGAGCTAAAAGATTTATGGACAAACGGTGTGCGCATGTACGATAAGTCCATTGGGAAGATGTTCACTTTGCGGGCAACAATTATGTGGACTGTGAACGATTTTCTCGCATATGCTATGGTTTCTGGGTGGAGCACTAAAGGTTATATGGCATGCCCTGTATGCAATGACGAGGTAACATCTGGTTGGCACGCCAGAAAAGTTTGTTACCTTGATCATCGAAGATGGTTGCCATGGGACCATGAGTGGTAGGAAAATGATAAAGAGTTCGACGAGAACGCAGAGTATTGCCTCAAACCTAGAGAATGGTCCGGTGATCAGATTTTGGAACAACTTAACCGTTTGGATTTTGCTCTGTTCGGGGAAACAGTGAGTAGGACCAGACCTTCTACACATATGAACTGGATGCACAAGCCTATGTTTTTTAAGTTCCCGTATTGGTCGAAACTAAAATTGAGACACAACCTTGACGTTATGCATGTTGAGAAAAATGTCATTGACACATTGGTGGGCACCATTTTAGATATCGAGGGCAAGATAAAGGACATGATCAAAGTTCGTCATGATTTAGAAAGAATGGGCATACGGAGGGGTTTATGGATGAATATGGACAGTGATAAAGCCAGAAGGGATCTTACATTTTTTTCCATGAAACCGAATGACAAAAAAGAGTTTTTAAAGTTTGTATCGTTTGTAAAGTTTCCCAATGGGTATGCTTCTAATATCGTGCATTGTGTGAATGTTGACGGGGGAAAATTTGCTGGACTAAAGAGCCATGACTGCCATGTGTTTATGGAACGCCTACTTCCTGTGGGTATTCGACTCCTATTGTTGGAAGATGTAGTGAAGCCAATCAGGTTGTTGTCCAGATTTTTTTAACTGACGGTAAGAACGTTGCGAAAGAATGACGTTAATCAGTTGTGCCATGATATTGTCAAAGTCCTATTCAAAATTGAATGATATTCCCTCCAGCTTTCTTCACAAGTATGATCCACATGATGATTCACTTGCCCGAAGAAGCATTGCTTGCTGGTCTTGTCAACTATCACTGGATGTATCTAATAAAAAGGTATATAATCCTCATCATTTGTTTATGCATCATTAGTCCACGCTTACTATTTTGTATCGTATCGTTTTATTTTGGCAGGCTTCTTGGGAAGCTGAAAAAAAATGTACGCAACAGGGCGAAGCCAAAAGGATCAATTATAGAGGCTTGGGTTCAATATGAGTCGCTTACTTTTTGTGGAATGTATTTAAAACATGTGGAGACAACTTTCAATCGTCCTCAGCACAATAATGACGAGGGTGTGAGAAAGGAGAAACTTTTTGTTTTTGCCCAAAGCGCACGACCCTTTGGAGATTATGTACGAGGCGAGTTGTTTTCCAAAAATGACATGGAGGTAGCGTATTGGTTCGTACGGAACAGTTGTGACGAGATAATGGCATACTTAGATGAGCATAAAGAGATGATGAAGCGAGAACATCCATCACATTTGTATGCCAATAAACACCGAGAATTGTTTCCACAATGGTTTCTCGAATATGTAAGTTATAAGTGTTTTGCATTTGTGATATATATTGTAGTATTTAATTTTCTCAAACTAACATGTGTATGTTTTTGTATAATATTAGGTGAATAAATTGAAAGCATCGAATTCACCCACTTACAGTGAAGAGTTATATAACTTGGCATTCGGCCCGATTCATGCTAAATTGTTCTTGGGTTGCCATGTTAACGGTGTCAAGTTTTTGGGGACTGCACGAGATGACAAGTTGTGTACGCAAAACAACGGTGTCCATGTCCCAGGTGGAGGCGAAAGTACGGACATTGATTTCTATGGCAAACTAACAATTGTCGTGCAATTGCTTTACAAAGACTGATACAAAGTGATCATGTTTTAAGTGTCGATGGTTTGATACAAACCCAAATAGGCAGGGAAGTGTTAAAATCGACCATGGCTTGCTATCTGTGAACATTAACAGAACTTGGTATGATGACGACCCTTACGTTTTGGCAAACATGGCAAAATAGATTGTGTATCTAGATGACCCTAAAGCCGGGAGAGGTTGGAAAGTTGTTCAGAAGATGGATCAGAGGAATGTGTATGCTATACCAGAACAAGACCCAACTGACGATGACGTCGACAACTTCGCTGACCAACGTTTAGAATCTTCAATGGAAAATGATGTGGAGACACTTCGAGATACAAATCTTATCTAAGAATTGTTTCAGATACAAGGATTGTCTTCAATTGAAATATCGATTCAGTCAATTACAATTGACCTCGATGATCTTTTGTGATACGATGATACAGTGGGCCCGAACGACGACGGTGACGTACCTGTCGAGGAAGAGGATTGGGAGACCGAAAGTCATGATAGTGACGATAGGGAAAGTTATTACAGTTCGGATGACGAATAATGCAATTTATTTATGACTTGCTATGTAAAACATAATAAATGAATTTTTTGTAATTTATTTATCTTATGTTATAAAAAAAAATTTGTTTTTTTTTTTATAAATATAAGTTCAAACATAAATTTTCAACTCTTAGAGCGACGAACAAGAACCATTTGTCGTGCAACTATTATTTGCGCGACGATTAGTTTCTGTTTCGTCGCTGAAGAAGCTGAAAATTTTGGACTTTTTGGCGCGCACGAAAATTATTTCATGAAAATTTGACTCTTTTACACGACGAATATCTTATATTCCTCGCGCAAGAAAGTCGAGATTAAAATGAAATTGCACACACTTTTCCCCTCACCTTTTCGTCTTTGGTAAACTCCCTCCGACACACCTTCCATTTCTGTCATCCTCTCCCCCTATCGCCCCCTCGCAGTCTCTCTTCCTCCTCCGAAACACCCTCACCCTACCTCTTGGCACCTCACCCTCTACCCCTATCGCTGCTAACAAGGTAAATATTTCAAATTTTATTAATTTATTTCGATTTGTGTTTAAGGAATTAGGGGTTCCAGTTTATAGACCATTAGGTTAGAGAATTAGGGTTTACAATTTGGGGATTAGGGTTTACAATTTCGGGATTAGGGTTTACAATTTTTCATATTTTAGGGGATTTTGTGGTCCTAACAATCCCACCCAATCCGCATAATTTTGTTACATGGGTGAAGAATTATGGGATTAATTAGTTAAATTATGAACTGTGCGTTGAGAATTTAGGGATTAATTTGTTGATTTTTGGGTACTTTGATACGATGGCACAATTTACTGGAATCTGTGGGTATTGTACGGATTAATTAGTTGATTTTATGTTGGATGAGCAATTTTGTTGGAAATTTTGGTGGATTGGTTTTTGGATTTGGATTGATGTTGATGTTGTTTGTTATATATACATGTTTATTATATAAGGTAGGTATAGAATGTGGGTTTATTAGGACAAACAATGACCTTGTATTGACTTACCTGAGTTTCGTCTATAATTTATTGATGAGAAATTTTGTTGGATCGCATATGAAAGTGACATATATGGCGTGGTTATGCTTCCTCAAATTTGTAAGCTTTTGGGACTTTATTAAATATGTCGGTGATATTATTTGGGAATGTTTTTGTTTCTCCTTGAATGAAATGCATATAGGTAAGTGGATTGGTTTTTTGTTCCTCCTTTAATGAAATGCATATAGGTCAAGATGCTTTTATGGGGTTGGTGTGAGTGATATGCCACAGAATTAGGCATGTTGAATGATATGTTTGTGTTTATGTTTCGAGGCCTACATAAGGCAGTTGCTGCCTAAGTCAATTGGCTCTAAGTACCGTATATATTTTTGTTTTCTTGTTGTTTAATTGAATGGGGAAATGCATATAGGTAAGTGGATTGGTTTTTGGTTCCTCCTTGAATGAAATGCACATAGGTAAGTGGATTGCTTTTTGGTTTCTCCTTGAATGAAATGCATATGGGTAAGTGGATTGGTTTTTTGTTCCTCCTTTAATGAAATGCATATAGGTCTAGATGCTTTTATGGTTTAATTGTCTGTTTTATGTTTAACGGTATATATATGGTTCAAATGCTTGATTTAGGCCCTGTTTGGTACGCCGTATATAGTACCGGATAAGACTATTAATACGGAGTCGGGTGTTTGGCGCCCTCTCGTATTAAATTGGACTGGACTAATTTAATCCGATCTACTTATTTTATACGGCCTATACCCTCTTAGTAAACCAGTCCACAATGGGCGTATTAATTAGTCGGCTCCCTTTCTTCTCTCTCGCGCGAACTGGGCACTCTCTCTCACCGTTTGCTTCGTCTCATTCTCTCGTCGACTGTGTTTTCCCCGTCTCCTCTGGCAAACTCTATTCTTTACATCTCCTCTCGGCGACTCTATTTTCCCTGTCTCATTTGTTATCTGATAACACCCACAGAGAGACGACTCGCACCACCACCGTACAAATTCGAAACGATTTCATCTGGGTTTTAGAACCTTGATTGGGAATCGATAATAGGATTTGAAAATTCAGAAAGATTTCATCTGGGTTTTACGATTCAGAAAGATTTCTTTTGGTTTTAAGATTTCATCTCGGTTTTTAATTTCTTTAATTTATGGGTTTTAAGATTCCATCTGCTTGACGGTGTTTTCAAGCCTATTTGGGCCAAGAACAGGTAAGGAAATTAGGGGGTTTGTGGGGGTGGTGCGACAGAGGGATCTGGGATTCTGGGGAAGAGATAGATTTCAATTTTTTAATTTATTTTTAGTAATCTGATTTAAACAGGGGACAAATATGAAGTGAAATATCAAAGTTACTTTGAATTCCTCTTATCCATTCAGCACCAAACACTGTATAAATAATACAGTCATCAGTCCGATACTGCACCAAACGCCCGACTAATTTAGTTAGTACTATCCGGTGACTATTTATCCTATCCGACAGAAATAGTCAGTACAGTCCGAGCTGCCAAATGAGGCCTTAGTTACATAATTTGGCATGTGATGGGATTTATGTATACTTACTGATTTTTTTTTTCCTTCTAATTATGCAGATGTCAAACCTTATTAGAAGTCATAAGGCGGTGACGACTGCACCCCATTCGGCTCCCCAGCTCATCCGTCAGCTGCCACTGCTCCAGCACAAATGAACCACTTGCCGGTTAGTCCCGGGGTCTCCCAAGCGCTGGCATCATCAGCCTCATCAGTGGCGCTGCCTGTTAGTGCTAGGCATGGTCATCGCCGCCCCCGCACGCCCAACACACCATCGGCATCCACTACTGATGCCTCGGGTTCACAACTAGGTAAAGTTTAATAAACCCCGCACGTTGATAACTGTTTTTTTCCTATAGTGCCTTGGTGATTTCTCCATATAGACTGTTCTACATGATATTTGATTGCCTAATGATGCTAAGAAGGTGGTCATTATTTCTTTGTAGAGAACGTGTCTCAAAAAATGTTTGTTCAATTTTTCTGCTTAATTCCGAGTTTTACTAGTTTAATTTTGTTCAAAAATTTAAGCTCCAGTTGCTCTAAGTTCGATCTTTAGTTATTTAGGCAAGTAGAAAGAAAATGTAAAGCGGACGTATGCTTTTCAAATGCATATGCTTCCATGAACTGAAAGTAATTGTTGTTTACTTATGCAAATTGCGGAGTTGGATTGTATTTACATTTTGTAACAGTACATACAATGTTGGCAAAAGTACAAACCTTATACAGAATACCAAATATGAAATATGATAAGAATTTGGTTAACTTAGTTTTGTTATTTTAGGTTCAGTTTGTTAAGTTATGTCATTTAAGGATTAAAAAGTTATTATATATATTGTTTATTATTGTCATCGTTCTGAACCTATTATTAAACATTTGTGATCATTCTGTTAGATACATATATTGTTTATGTTATTTTCAGGGTTTTGGGAAATGTTTTAATTATAGGGAGGTTATGTCGAAATTTTAGTAGGATTTGTTATTAGTTTTGGGTTAACGTTAATTTTATATTTCTTTGCAGCCAAGAAAAACACCTGGAGACCTTGTCGCCAGTTGAAGACGGCGAAGATCACCTAGGTGACCAACGGACATATCACTATCGGATACGACGACCGGCATCGGGATGCATCAACGGCGGAGCAGCAGAGCGCTCTAGCCCATGACATTGGTCACATCGTTCAGACCTATTACCCTATGCAATGGAAGTCTTGGAAGGTGATGCCAGACGAGCTGAGGACGAAGGTGCGCGTACAATTGTCGGTTAGTATCCTACCTTTTAATTGTTTTTCCTTCAAAATTTATATATTTATACTACTTAATGTATGTAATTAATTTGTTACATTGCAGACGAAGTACAATTTTGAGGACATCAACGATGATAGGTTGGCGTACGTCAACATGCTCTTCTCCGAATGGTACAAGAAGTGGAAGAGCGACTTGCACCAATATTTTGAGACATTTGATGATTCGCATGATGCTCTTGAGGAGGGTTGCCCGAAGGAGTTTAAAGGTCGGGAGGATAATTGGGTGTGGCTCTGCAATCATTTTCAGGAGCCCGGCTATGTGGTACTTTTTTATATTAAGTTTAAAATTATTATACGTTTCTTACTAATGTTTATTGATTTTTTTTATATTTCATTTAAATTTGAACTAATACGTTTGTTTTGTATAACAGAAGAAGGCGAAAGCCAATAAGAGCAATAGGGAGAAGAAGACTCTTATCCACCATTCCGGTTCGAGGCCCTTCTCATATAGGATAGAGGCGCGGCGGCGGGTAATAATAAAGTTTTTCATATTCAATTTTTAATATGTCATTAATATTAATATTTTTTTTTCGTACTAACATTTTTCTTCTCTTGTTCTATTCGGGGGGGGGGGGGGGGTTCAAAATTCCTGGAGATTGATGTCTTTAGCGACTTTTATGTTCGACCCGGGGATGAGTTAGCCAAGTCCCTTCATGTAAGTATTCTTCAATTTTAATTATTATCTTACGCATTCAAGTTTCATGGTTATTATGTGAATGTTATAATTAATATTTGATGTTATATTACACATGCGACGATGATGGAGAAGAGGCAGTTGGTTCTTCAGGAGTCCGCCTCCCAGCTTTCTCCTGAGACTCTGCTTGAGTTTGTGGATCCCCCAAAGGATGCGGGGTTTCAGATCCTTACGAAGACCTTGGATCAGACTCTCGGGCGGAGGTCGGGGACATATTGTAGGGGGATGGGGAATGCCAGGCGGCAGGAACCTAGAGCCCCTTCATCAACGCAGTCAAAGAGTCAGGTGACAGCTTTGACAGCAGAGGTGGCCGACCTTAGGACTAAGCTCGCCTCATATAGGAGCCAGATGTCACAGATTGTACAGGCCTTCAGTCAGTCCGGCATTCGTCTCCCGGATCTTCGTCTCCCGTCGACATCCAAGCCCCTCCAACCCGAGCATGCCCACACCTCTGCTCCTTCGACCTCTGAGCCCGTCGACAACCCCGAGACCTTCCAGCCGCCTCCACATGACGACCCCGTAGATTACACTGCATTATTTTCTTAGTATTTTACTTCCTTACTTTTTAAACATTTTTCTTGTACATAGTACATACATTTATATTAATTTAAATATATTACTTTTCTCTTCATTACATTTTTTAATTGCAATTTAATTTTATTATCAAAAAAGAAAAAGCAATTTATTTTTATTACAAAATAAAAAAAACAGAACGTAAAATTATTATTATTATTTTTTTTTTATTTTTGCGCGACGAAAACCTTCATCTCGCAAAACTCAAGCGAGAAAACTAGGTTTCGTCGCACAATAATAAATTGTCGTTGCGCAAAGTTTAGAGAGACGAATAATAGTCGTCCCACGTATGTGTCTTGGTATTTTGTGCGAAAACATTTGTTCCTAAAAATTTTGTGCGACGAAGGGTCAACCGTTGCATCGTGTTTTTGCGACCAATGATGTATTTTGTCGCGCAAAGTCTTTCTTCACGATATTTGCGCGACAGATTCTGCGCAACGAAGTTTCTATCACGCTAAAGTTTGTGCGACGGAAATACACTTTGTGCAACCAACTTTGGTTCGTCACGCAAATAGTATAACGTAGTAGTGATTAGCTTTTCAATGGCAGACTTTGGAGTGAGTTCATGTTTGTAGTGAAGATACAGAGGACTTGTTCAGTTACAGACTGTGAAGTTTGTTTTTATTCAGACTTTATGCTTCATGAAGTCTTTCTTGCCTACAAACTATAAACGAAACGGAACAGCTTGAATTGGGCCACTGTCTAAAATTTGGGAATGTTAATTACAACGTTCTCCAATTATTTTGACTGTGGTAATGAGTGATATCAGAGATAATTTATAAATTAAATTTTAATAAACAAAAATTAAAAAATGATGGAAATAAGTGAATAGTAAATGCTGATGTGTACAAAGAATGTTGACCAAAAACTAAAATTCAACAAGATTTCATTCAAAGAACTCTAATAATATCCCACTAGAGAATGATTAGAGATCGACCAGTAGTTGTGCTTAATATACATATATGCCATAAAAATAAAAATAAAATGTCGGTTATGATAAGTCAAGTTAGTCAGCCGGAAAAGGAGCTTTGCTGAATGTTTCTAGATTATGCCAACGTCGATGGCTCTGTTTGACCTCCATTTATAAAAAAAAAGAGTGATATTGATTTCAATGTTATGTTCTACTACGTATTAACTCTAACTCACCAGCAAATCATCAAGAATTAATGTTCAATTCTTCTGATTCCTCTTGTGGCAAACAAGACTTTTGGATCAATTCAGGAATTAATGTGGTATGCATGCATTTTGTCCAAAAAAAAAAAAAAAGTGGTATGCATGCATATTCCACACAGACACAGGGCTCGAAAGGTCAAAGCGTAAATCAGTGCATGTTACTGTTAGGGCTTATCAGTGATGATGCAGAGTACGTACTGCTGCAGACTCCCTCCTTCCACAGTTGTGTGAATCTGACCATTTCATGTCCTTTTCATCTAAAGTTGCAAAGTGACATTTTGTCAAATTCTTTTGGAAAAGCAATAGCTTTTTTTTTTTTTTTTTTTTGGGTGAAAGTCAATAGCTATTTTGAATTACACATTATTTTGGACTATGTTCTCCATACTCTAAATAATTAGTCACGATGCGCTCATCTGTATACCAACATGAGTTTGAGGAGTGCAAAACGAAAGTTTCAAGTACCATTTTGTCCAATTCTTAAGGAAAGCATCAAATATTTTAAATTATATTTTAGAGACTCAAATAAGTCATCATGCTCTCACATGTTATACCAACATAAAGTAATGCTAACACCATCTCGAATCAATGAGATAAAGTTTAAAATATAAGCTTTAAAATCCCTCTAAATCATCTCCAACCATTAGGCTAAAATAAGTCCTGGAGAGAAAATATATCTCTAGGTTAGATTCCCCCCATGATTTAAGTTTGGCTTAAATTATTCTGAACTCACCAAACTGTAATATTTCAAACTTTGTTTTTTGTTTTTTACTTATAATCTAACGGCTGTGATCAAATAACATCAAATCTAACGATAAAAAAAAAGATTTGAAGGCCCAAAATAATCTAACGTCTAAAATAATGTAAGAAAATTATTTAAATAAAATTTCACTTAAAACTTTATAAATAACTATATATTTATATGATTTTTAATTAAGATTAAAATGTTCATAAAAATAATTAGGATAATCTACATAAATTTTATTTTCAAAAAAATTACCCAAAAAAAAAAAGAGACTAAAATCATTATTTAATAATCTCATGCTAAAATTTTAAGCCATAAAGGTTAGAGGAAAAAACAGTTTCTGAGTTATAGCTTAAAATTGTTTGACTTAAATTTTTAAACTTTATCCCCAAGGTTGGAGATGGTCTAAGGAGGCTAAAATTTTAAACTAAATTTACTAAACTAATGACATGGTTGTGATGATTGAATTATTAATTAAGTGTTGATAACGTGCTTATTTTTTTATTGATGACACATTTGGTTTGCAAATTTAACCAAATATGTAGACCAAATTTTATGAACCAAATAACATGGAAGTTGATAATTGAATTATTACTTAAGTATTGATTAACGTACTTATTTTTTATTAGTGATCACAATTTTATGAACCAAATGCAGAATAATCTTTTTAAGCACCAATCACCATTTCTATACGTACAATTATACATGTATCATTTATTGTAGAGCTAGCACATCAATATATAACTAGAGTTTGAAATAGATAATTAGATATATAATTTACAGTGTAGTCGATATCATGTTATTTTGCGCGGAAATTATATTGAAAGAGATGGATGCATGGATAGCAACGGGAGAAAGGCAGGTGGTACTATTAACACGTGAGCTGTAGTCTATGGATATCAAAGAAGAAAATTAAGAGAGAAAAGCAAAAGGAGACGGGCAGGTGGTACTATTGTCTGGTCTGTATACACTCCACAGGTTCCAAGTCCAGTCCAGGGCAGCTGAGGATCGCAAGATCGAGATGTGGCCAAAGTGCCGCTGTCCTTGTGGAAATTAAGATGGATATCTGGTGAGAAGTGAATTTGAAATTGGAATAATATATAATTAGATAGATGCATGGCTAGCTCTCGATAAACAATGCATTTGAAAAGTCCGGTCAGAACATATTTATTTCCTTTTTCTGGCTTCCTAAATGTGGATTTAGTGTGAAAGTCGCCTTCTGATTTCTAACCACCACCTTCATTAGCCAAATGGTTCCTTCCTGATGTGACTACTTGCAGAAATTTTTCAATATGATCAGAATACGGTTGGTATATCACATATTTTTATATACGTGGTGGAAAATTTTATTTTTTAAGTTATTAATTTTTTAATATATATATCCCACCATTTGTATAATAACGCATGGTGTACCACCACGTATTCCGGTCACACCAAAAAATCTCTCGGCTACTTGACTCCTAATAGGCAACTAAGGCAAACCCTAATAGGCTAATAGGTAAGAAAATCACATTTTTATTCAACAACACTCTAGACTTGTCCAACAAGAACACCCATAAGATGACAAAATACCCTAACATAATAAGAAACCAAACAACTAACTAATTAAATTCCCATAACAATCCACTTAATTTTTTTTCTTTCACTTTTATGAGTCAGTCCAATTTTTGTCTCGTTTTATTTTGTAGTTTTATATAAATGTCGATTTCCCTTTTTCCCAAAATCCATTTTTGAATAGTTTAAGCCAAAGGTTTGGGTTGCAAGTAAATGCCTAATTTGTCTTCTTTAAGCCTTATTGAGTTCGGCCCCAAACAAATATTGGTGAACCGATTACGTTCGTTCGAAATTTTATGGTTAGATTATGTAGTTTGGAATTAGCCAAACCGCAACGTGCAAATTATTTGCGATTTAGATACAAATTCGAAACAACACAAATCGCGCTCAGCCCCCATTCGAGACCAATAACATATACCTAATAAGAATATGGTAGTAATTTTACTTATATCAAAATAAAAACAAAGGTCTTCCACATTTTTCTCCTCTCTTTTCCACATATTTCTTTCATATGCATAGTACCTGATAGTATATATAATTCATCCAAGAACTTGCATGGCAAGTCTTACTATGGACTTCTGTTAAGGAGACCATATGAATCGTGTATCTGCATGAAATCAATTAAAATATTTTGAATGTCGTCCCGGTATAAACCAGTTGAGTCATGGCTAAGAAATTAACACTTAAATATCCAGTCAAAGGTAGCTTTGAAACTGCTATGCAATTTCATTAAACTGTTTGAAGTTGGAACAGAAATTGTAAACCAAAAACTCCAGGTGTGTATCTGACTAGTTGGTTTAAGAGTCACAAAAGATTCATGCGTTCGGATTGATATATTTTAATACATTTCCAGTTTGCTTGTCGCTTAGCTTTAGCGTGATAAAGAAGGGTAAGACATAGACCCCCACTTAATTTCGATTAGTTTCCACTTCGCTTTTGGCTTAACTTCGCCAAATATATAGAAAATACATTCTTTCCGTACGAAATATTGAAAAAATCACCCCAATTAAGCCTATCTTAGTTGTTGGTTAAAAGATTAGTTTGATCGTTTTCAAGAGAGACGTGTTGTCGTTAATTTATTTTCTGATTCTGTATATTCTTTTTGGTAGATTTCAGTCAGCATGTTACCTCATTTCCTATTAGTTTCTTGTTCAATTCTTGGATGTTTCCTTTTGCACCTATTGCATTGGACTTTCTATATTAAAGTAAGAAGGCCAAACCGTCTAGTATTTTTTTTAATCTACCTTAAATACGACCACATGGTGTTATTATTCAACTCATGTTTATAACACTTCAAGTTTTTTGTATTACTATACTTTAGAATTGTGACATATCAACCTTGTCATCCACTCATATCATAACACATAAAATAGTATACCATGTGAAACTATCCAAACCATCAATCAACGACTTTTACATTTTCACTAAGTAAAAAGTATTGATCATTTACATTTTTATTTTTACTTGTAAGATAATATTCTATATGTGTTGAACCTAAAATTTACTAATCAGCCCATACCCCACGGCTGGAATTCTCTCCTTAAAATAACAAGTTTAAAATAGTTAATCTAATACCATTAGACTTTTATTAACATATACTTACTAACTAGTGAAAGCAAGTGTATGATCTTGAGATTATCTAGCTAGTTTAACTCCATGAATATAAAATTCTATCTGTTTGTTTAATTTATGTGCCCGTATGTGCATGAATGCCTACTCCATAACACAATATCCAAATTAAGCTGCATTCCATTATTTGGTGGATCTTACTCAAAAGTTACATGGACATCATTATTAAATTGTTTGGCCTGGATCATTAACTCAAATTGTTTCGTGGATTATGTTGCATCAAATTGTTTGGTGGGTCATTAATTAAAGGGAGTTTTAATGAAACACTTCCGGTACTGTTCACTTTTAACGAAAAATCACATTTTTACCTTTTCCTGGTACTATTCACTACACCTTTATTTGTTCTTTTTCATTAAAACTAAAGTTTTTTTGGACTTTTCGTTAGTTTTATTTTAATTTTAAATTGTTTGAGATGTACTCTAGGGATTAATTTTAGCATGCAAGTACTACTTAATCAATGGGATTTAATGTAGGTTATATATATGCCATGCATGAACATATGTATAAATATGACTAAAATCGTACTTTTTACATATACGACATGCATGTCAATTAATGATTTTATTCAAGCTCTATATCATCACATATGTCTCCTAAAATGTAGTTGTAAAAATGATCAACATAAGGTGATCTTCTTAGTGTTTTTCAATAATATACGTAAGATTTAGTTGAGACTAGCCTCTCCGCACCCCTACGTGTTTGGCAAAATTACTTTTCTTTGTCATTATATGTATAGATTTAAAAAAGGGAGACTTTGGATGCGGTCCCTAGATATGAATATTTTTTGACTAAAACCTTGTTGGTTTTCAATTTTTGATCCAAGTCCTTGAAATTAATGTGATAATTTATTTTTATGTACGTTACTATATATTTTTTAAATTAAAAATTGAAATTTATAGTTGTTTATATTAATGAGATTTTAAATAAAAAACCATAATTTGTGGGATTAAAAATATTAAAATATAAATATACTATTGTGTGTGCGTGTGTGTGTATATATATATATAAACATGGGTACATTCATCAAAATTAACCAAAAAATTATTGTATCAAAACATGGGTACATCTTCAAAATCACCAAAAAAAAAAGAAAGATATTAGGCTGAATAAAATTAGTAAATTTCTTCAATTAAACTTAACATGGATACATTCTCAAATCAAAGAAAAAAGAATGTACCCATATAAGTTTAAAAATGGATTAGAAAAAAATTGAATAGATTTTATATAAAAAAAGGGTACATTTTACATATAACAAATTGGTATATTTAAGAATGAGTACATTTTAAGATTAAAAATTTGAAAAAAATTACATGAATGGTACATATAATTAGCATGGGTACATTTAGCAAAATTAAAAATGGGTACAAATAAATAAAAAAATATGGGTACAAATACAAATAAAACTTTATAAAATATGGGCACAAAAAGAAATTAATATATGGGTACAAATTAAAACTGAAAAGAAAATCGGTACAAATTAAAAAAAGGGTTGCAAATTAAAAATGGGTACAAACTAAAAATAAAAATATATGATAAAAAATTTAGCCATCAATGTAAATATACTAATTGTAACATTTTTAACATTAAATGAATATATTTAGAAATAAAAAATATTTTATTATTGAAATAATTAATGTGTTATTAATACCAAGGACCTTGATAAAAAAGTGAAAAAAAAAAAAAGGTTTTAATCAAATGAATAGCAAAATGAAGGATGCAAACCTAATTTCTCTTTTAAAAAATTGAATTTACATGTATTTAAAAAATAGAGATAAAAATAGTTATATCAGTAATTTACTCCCTCTTGTATGTGAGATAGTTTTATTTTGTATTTTTACATTAATTACATTCTTTAAAAATTAAAAAGGGGGCTTTTAGGCATTTTGAAAATTTCACATTTTTTGCCTTCAACATTGCCACACGCCTACGCATGTGACAATTAATTTTTTTTTATTGTTTGAGTTTTAGTTATTTTAGATATTATTATTTTTATTTTGAAAAATAATGAACTTACTAACCACCTTACATGTTTTTAATTTTTTTTTGAAATTGTAACGGGAGAATGGCAATTTGGGTATTATGAAAGCTTCACCATTTTTTCCTTCTTCCTTTATATATATATATATATATAGATATAGATAAATGATTCTTATTATACATTGAAAACAATCGCACCATCACACCAAGAATTTTTTGTGTACCTGAAACACTTGTCACATCATGTATCTTTCTATGTGTTATAACATGGGTGACTGATAAGGTTGATATGTCTCACTTGTAAAGTATGTTAATTAAAAAATAATTCATGTGCTACAATTTTTGTTTGACTATAATATCACGTGACGATGTTCCAGCTCACACTTCATACAATCACTATTTTTATAATGTCAATTTGCACGAAATAATTAGGATATTATAAGTGTTTGAATGCTCAGAGGTATTCAACAGAACTATATACTTTGATCAACAAATCTAAACGAACCATGAAGAGGAAGGTTCCCGTCCATGACTTACCAATTTCGCATAACATTTACTAGCTAGAGAAATGATCGTGAACCACGATCGAAATTTGACCCTAGCAAAGCCTTTTAGACTTGAAATTCAATTTCACGTGCTTCCATCATATATGACGACCTTCTCATGCAGCCCTAGACCTCCACTATAAATACGATCTGCTCTCACATTGTTTTAGCAACCAAGCAAATCGATAGTATACAAATATACCACCCTCATTTCTAAACCCATCTCTTTTTCCAATCATCTCCCCTAACCCTTCATTAGCTGTCCCTAAAAAAAATTATGGCTCCAATAGTCTCAAAACTTGGCATCATTGGTGCCGGTGTAAGTGGCATAGCAGCAGCTAAACAACTAGCCCATTACAACCCTATTATTCTCGAGGCCTCCGACTCCATTGGAGGGGTTTGGAGGCATTGTTCTTACAGTTCCACAAAACTTCAGTCCCATCGATGTGACTATGAGTTCTCTGGCTTCCCTTGGCCTGACAGGGACAACACTGAATATCCTTCTCACCTTGAGATATTGGCCTACTTGAACTCTTATGCTGAGCACTTTGATGTGCTTAAGTTTGTCAGGTTCAATTCCAGGGTGGTCGAGGTCCGGTTCATTGGTGACCGAGAAAACACTGAATTTGGTGTCAAACCTGTGGAGTATCGGAGTCTCTCGCTGGCTGGCGGTCAGCCTGTTTGGGAAGTTGCTGTCCAGACTAATGATTCAGAGACCATTCAGGTTAGTCAATTACTTCATATCCGAATGGTATTTTAGGACAGTTTCATGCATGCCTAGGGTTTGCACATCACTTCTTACAATATGTTTGTGGAAATGGAATTCTCGGATTAATTACCAGAGTCTTATAGGAATATATAGATGCAAATATGTTACAAATAGTACTTTTAATTATTCGTAATCAAATTAATGGTAATCAATAAAATTATTTGAACACGCAAATTACGAACACTATCCGATACAGGTGGACCATACCACTGTATTAGATAGTATACCAGCAAGTGAGACTTTTTTCTGTAATTCAAATGATCGATCCATACTAGTTATTATCTTGGATGTGGTAAAATTAAGTTCTGATTTATTTTATTTTTTGTTTGAATTAATTCAGTGGTACGCCTTCGAGTTCATTGTGGTTTGCATCGGGAAATATGGTGATACACCCAAAATTCCAGAGTTTCCAAACAACAAAGGCCCTGAAGTGTTTCAAGGCCAAGCTCTTCATGCTCTTGATTACTGCAAACTGGACAAGGACGCTGCTTCTCAATTACTAAAGGATAAGAAAGTCGTTGTAGTTGGCTACAAAAAATCAGCTATTGATTTAGCTGTCGAGTGTGCGGAGGCAAACCAAGGTAAAAGTTTGGTCCTCAAATTTCATACATATATGGTGAAATCTTAGGGTAAAAATAGGTCTACATTTCCACTTTACGGGGTTGTAATTTGCCTGGTTACACACAGCAGAAAGAAATTCAAGAATTGAAAAATACGAATTGCGTGTGGTCAGGGAATCAAAAGAGCTGACCAATATATATATGATGCGCTTTGACTTCTTTTTTTTTTTTTTTTTGGTTGAAAGACTTCTGTTTTTTGACGAATGCTTTTTGACTTCTTTGACTCCAAATGTTTTTCAACGATTCCAAATCACATGAATTGAATTACGTACAAACCATTAGATTTGACATTATAAACGTCTATTAAACGTTAATTACGTAAAAACCATTAGATTCATAAATATTAATTATTAATCAATTATTTACTAATCATCAACCGCCACGCATTCATCACGTCACTCATAAATTATCCGTGTATAAGAGATTTGAAATTTCGTAATACATGAAGAGGCCGTGTGAATATGTAAAAAATAGTTTCATACAGAAGAAAAAAAAAAAAACCTTGCAAAGACTTGGAAGGAGTTTTTTCAACTGATTCTAAATCACATGAATTACCTACACACCACAAGATTTGACTTCATAAATGTTAATTATTAATCAATTATTTGCTAATAAACAGTCATGCATTCTTCAGGTCACTCAATTACTTTATCTGTGTATAAGAGGTTTAAAATTTCACGATACATGAAGGGACCGTGTGAATATGTGAAAAATAGTTCCATACAGAAAGTAAAAGAACCTTGTATAGACTTAAAAGGAGTAGTCACTTTCTCCGTTACCAATTGTTTATGGAATTAAGACCTCGATTTCTTACCTTTTATGAGTCTTGATTATATTGACCTGAATTACTTTTGTTATTCCTTTTATGGATGTATTGCAGGACCAGAAGGCAAACCATGCACCATGGTAGTAAGGACTTTACATTGGACTGTTCCCCATTACTGGATTTGGGGCTTGCCGTTTTTCTTGTTCTACTCTACAAGGTCTTCACAGTTTCTCCATCAAAGACCTAACCAAAGCTTCCTCAGAACCCTCCTTTGCTCTCTAATTATGTCTCCAATGGTAAGTTAAAAATAATAATTAATCAGTTCATATCAAGAAAAGAAAATATTAAACTAATACATGAGAAGTGACTCATGCACACTTTCTTCTCCCCATACACACTTCCGGCCTTTGGATTGAGTAAATCCAATGAGAATCACGAGACAAGACTTAAAAGGGTGTGTAGAAGAAGAAGAAAAAATGTGCGGGAATCATTTCCTTAATATATAAGAGATGAATGCTTAAAGGTTTGGTTGTTATTTACAGAGGCATGCAGTTTCAAAATTTATTGAATCATATTTGCTGTGGAAGATGCCTTTGGAGAAGTATGGACTAAAGCCAGATCATTCATTTGAGGAGGACTATGCATCCTGCCAGATGGCTATCATGCCGGAAAATTTCTTCTCCGAGGCGGATAAGGGAAAAATTGTGTTCAAAAGATCAACATCAAAATGGTGGTTTTCTGCTGATGGAATTGAATTTGATGACAATACTAAGATAAAAGCTGATGTTGTGGTCCTTGCAACTGGTTATGATGGTAAGAAAAAACTCAAATCCATCTTACTGGACCCTTTTCGCAGCTTGTTGGAGCATCCTTCTGGTATCATACCCTTATACAGGTAAACCTAGTTTTCGGATTGGGATTTTAAAAATTTACAAGTCTTAGAAATGTTAAAATTGGAGAGTAAAATTTTTGAATGCGTGTTTCTTCTGCAGGGGAACAATTCATCCCTTGATCCCAAACATGGCTTTCGTGGGTTATCTCGAGAGTGTTTCAAATCTTCACTCTTCTGAATTGCGCAGCATATGGCTGGCCAGGCTGCTGGATAATAAATTTAAGCTTCCAAGTGTGCAGAAAATGCTTGAGCAAACAAGTAAAGAAGTGGAAATCTCAAAGAAAACAACCAGGTTCTACAGGAGGCATTGCATTTCTACTTTTAGCATCAACCACAGTGACGAAATTTGCGAGGAGATGGGATGGACATCTTGGAGGAAGAATACTTGGTTGGCAGAAGCATTTAGCCCATATGGAAGTCAAGACTATCTGAAGAAACATTGAACCTACAGTTCGCAATAACCTATTAAGTTTATAATCGAGAGTTACATAAGTACTAAGAATAAAGAAACCCTAGCTCCTTACTGAAAAAAGTAATGAATTATTGTGCCATGTATAAGCAATTCAAAATCTATTTAATTATCTCAATAAATAATTTCTCCATTGTTTACTTGAGAAATTCCCACAAAATTATGAGCTGCTCGCAAAGTTGCCAACTAATTCACATATACGAAAAATAACTGATTGTTATATGTTATAACCCTATTTTGTGGAGATGTAACACACAGATGGAAAAACAAGTAGCTAAAAACATGAGAGCTTTTGAAGTAGTTTGAGCTAGAGTTTCTTCGATATGATTCTCAGGTTGGAACTGGTTGGTTTAGATGAGTTGAACCACACCATTTTTGTCCAGAACACATCTGTCTCCCAGGCAATGTCCCCAACACATCCGATTACCCTCATCACGTGCAAACATTTAAAATCATAATCAACCTCAAGCATGATTTGTAGTGGTTATGCATTCAAGGCCTAGTGCGAGATTACCATACAACATTCTCAAGCTATTGAAGGGTTTATTATGTGAATGGAGATGGTTGATGGATCAGTAAGCGAAACATGCCGGCCTCAAAAAGCTCTGAGGTGTATATCGATCCATGTAGGGCTTTTTGTGCATTCAAGAAGCTCCGGCTGATCGGGCTTTAACTTCTAACAATATTAAGTTATAGTTGTTGGAATTCATGTGATTTCATCACATTTGAATTCCAGTGAGTTCATCAAAACTTGGACAGCAAGTTAACTTATAAATAAGCTATAACTCACTTGAACTTATAAGGGTTTGTATCTGGACAAACGTAACACATAATGGAGGGAAAATGATATAGACCACATGTGTTTCGCTTAAACCATAAGGCAGTTGGTTTATAATTCGAAAACTGATGGTAACTGTTATAGTAATGGGATGAGGCAGTTACCAAAATCAATGGTGTAGATTGGTCCCTCTTGAAGGTATATAATCTTCGTGTTCATTAAGAAAGGATAAGCCCCATTGTGTATTATGAACACATAAGCATTGAGTACAAGAGAAGAGAAGACTCCACCATAACAAGAAGTATGGCTGCGAATTCTGGTCAGTACATACATCTACTTGTTTTAGGGTTTGTACAGATTGCTGCACTTAATGCAGCAACTCATTAGTGTGCATGCATGCATTATAAACTTGATGTTCATGTAGTTTAGCAATTTGGTTGATTGGATCCTTTTGATTAAAGTCTACATGTGGTATCAGAGTCGGTCAATTCAAGTTCTAAACTCATGATTATGGAGAGATTTGTGAACTCAATCTATGTTGTTTAAAATTCAGCAATAATCAGTTTTTATAACTTAAAGACTATTATGTCGTAACTACTTTGTCTGATTCTTTTTCTGCAACTTATTATAAATTTCTGAGTTTTACTACACATTGATCTATTAACATATCAATAGTTGGACTATGAACATATGAACGGATAAATTTATGCAGATTGAGTTACATAAGTATTAGTGTCGATGTATTATGTTTAGTTGGTATACACCAAAGTGTGTGTACCGATGTCAAGTTATTAAACATCGAAGTGAACACTTAAAACCAGTTTATAAGGTTAACAAGTAAGAATGTTTCCAAAGAAATTGATTACTGGGATTGCTTATATACTGTTGTATAGTGAGTGATGATGATCATGTTAATTGTGTAAAGTTAACTTGCCTAAAGGTGTTACTTTACATGTATTCATACGTTTTTATCCTTGGCTATGCAAAATTTCGTGGAGTTCATATTATGTACATGGATAGTGTCTTGCCCAAAGGTGACATTTATTCTGTAATAAAGTGTGACAAGAACATAAAGTTGAGTTCTTGATTACAGATAATTATGAACTCACAAATGAAGGAATCATTGTATTGGCTGGTTTTAATAT
Organism: Heteromeles arbutifolia; assembly: GCA_024362995.1. Lineage (NCBI taxonomy): Eukaryota > Viridiplantae > Streptophyta > Magnoliopsida > Rosales > Rosaceae > Heteromeles > Heteromeles arbutifolia. Next base: position 16,721,766 of record JANCRC010000001.1, read on the forward strand.
GTTGAATTTGGTGAACATTGAGAAGTTGAACGGTAACAACTTCAACACCTGGAAGAATCAAATAGAGATGAACTTGGGAATGTTAGAGTTCATTGTGGCTTTCAAGATGCCTCAACCTGCTGCACTAACTGATTCAAGCACTGCACAAAATATGGAGACTTTTGCAAGATGGGAGATAGCTAATCAATTGTCTCTCCTCATTATGCAAAATGCTATGGAACAGCACATTCGTGGTGGTATACCTAGTTGTGACTTAGCCAAGGATTACATGGCTAAGATTGAAAAGAAATTCAAAAGGTCTGATAAAGTTGAGATAGGTACATATCTCACTACACTGATTAACACCAAGCATGATGGGGTAAGCAGTGTTCGTGAACATTTGCTGAAATTGGTGAACATCTCCAACAAGTTGAATGCATTGGAGATTAGGATAACAGATCAGTTTCTGGTGCACATGGCCCTATACTCCTTATCTGGTGATTATGACCAAATTAAGGTGAATTACAACACACAAAAGGAGACTTGGACAATCAATGAACTCATTTCCGTTTGCTGTCAAGAAGATGAAAGAATGAAAAAGTCCAAGGTTGAAAAGATGGAGTTGGCAAACCTTGTCAATTCTGGAAAAGGAAATATGGGGCCTGTTGCATTTAAAAATGAGAATTACAAAGGCAAAAAGCAGCCATGATTCAAACACCAAGCTAGTGCAGACTTTGGTATCAAGAAATTTTTCAAAAACACTTTAGTTGCTGCCAAAAATGATGGTGCCTCTTCCTCCATAGGTCTGCAAGTTAATAAAGTTCAACTTAAAAAGTGTTTCCATTGTCAATCCATTGAGCATTTGAGGAAAAATTATCCTGCATTCAAAATCTGGTTAGTTAAGAAAGGTAAAACTAAAATCAACGTTTTTGTCACAGTAGAATCTAACATGGTTTTTATTCCTCAAAATTCATGGTGGTTTAACACTGGTTGTTCAATCCATATAACTAATTCATTGCAGGGATTTCAAAACTAGAATAGGACAAGTAATAAGGTCTACAATGTGTTTGTTGGAAATGGGAATAAAGTGGTAGTTGAAGCTATTGGTAGAAATATTATGTTAATACTGTCATCTAGATTTATTTTAATTTTGAACAATGTACTGTATGTTCCTTCAATAAGAAGGAACTTGTTTTCAATTACTCAGTTTGTCAAGGATGGTTTTTCATATGTTGGTGATACTAATCAAATTCAATTTTTTATTTAAAACCAGCATGACAATTAATCCAATTGGTTATGCATTCCCAAATGGAGAACTTTGGCAAATTCAATGCACATATTATGAAGAATGTTTCAATCTTGAAACGTAAGCTTGTTAATGAGAAATCTTCAATGTTGTGGCATAAAAGGTTGGGGCATATATCAAAAGAGAGAATGTTGAAACTCATAAGAATGGCATATAGTCAAATATCAATTTTGATGACTTTGAGGGCATAGACTGCTATAAGGGCAAAACTACCAATACCAGTAACAAAAAGAAAGCCACAGGAAGCAATGATCTCTTGGAGATCATTTATACAGATGTGTATGGTCCATTCCCAACAAAAACAATATGTGGAAATTCATATTTTGTTCTCTTTATTGATGATTTCCCAAGGTACACTTACTTGTATTTGATTTCAGAAAAATCTCAAGTTTTAAATTGTTTTAAAGTTTTCAAAATTGAAGTGGAAAGACAATTGGGAAAACTTATTAAGGTTGTAAGATCCGATCGTGGAGGAGAGTTTTATGGTAAGTACATTGAGAGTGGACAACACATGGGTCCTTTTGCCTTGTATCTGCAACAAAATGGTATTGTAGCACAATACACTACCCCATGAACACCATCACAGAATGGTGTTCTAGAAAGAAGAAACAGGACTCTCAAAGATATGGTGAGGAATATGCTTTCTCAATCACATTTGCCTAAATTTTTGTGGGGGAGCAATCAAAATTGCCAATAACATACTCAATAGAGTGCCTACAAAAGCTGTTGAGCTTACTCTTTTGAAGCTTGCACAAAAAGAAAGCCAAACTTTACTCTTTTTCACACATGAGGGTGTCAATGTAAGGCTAGATTGTACAATCCAAATGAGAAGAAATTGCATTTGAAGACAACCAGTTGTTATTTCATTGGTTATGTAGAGAAGTCAAAAGGTTACAAATTTTATTGTCCCCATTCATACACCATAATTGTAGAAAGTCATAATGTTAAGTTCATTGAAAGTGTTGGTGAAACCTGTGTTCCAAGTACTCACATCAATGCTTTTGAAGAGAGCAATGAAGAAATTACAGAACCAAAAAATGGTTCTGTGATGAATCAATCCTTGTTGTTACCATTGGCCACTGCAGGAACCATTGCAACTTCATTTTCCAGCAACAATTCCACTGCACCACTTGACAGTGGCAATGTGGCATCCTGCATCACATTACGTAAGACTCCAATAAGCACTCAGCCTCCATTAACTATGCTTCCAAGTGCTGCATTGACTTCTCAAGTACCAATAGTTGTCCAGCCACAAGTAGACTTGGATCACCCTTCACAGGTTGTGAGAAAGTCCACCAGAACTAGAAAATCAGCCATACCAGTTGACTATGATCTATTTGCAAGAAATGGAGTATGATATTGGTGATGAGGATGGCCCAACAAGTTACAAATAGGCCATGGAAAGCTCTAATTCTGCTATGTGGGAGGCTGCAATGGAAGATGAGTTAGCATCCATGTCTAGAAACAATGTCTGGACCTTGGTTGAAAATGCAGAAAATATGAAATCCATAGGCTGTAAGTGGGTTTTTAAAACCAAACGTGACTCACATGGCAGTGTTGAAAGATTCAAAGCTAGATTGGTGGCCAGGTACACTCAGAGAGAATGAGTATACTACAATGAAACTTTCTTGCCAGTGTCCACTAAAGACTCGTTTAGAGTTATTATGGCCTTGACTGCACATTTTATCCTTGAATTACATCAAATGGATGTAAAAACAACATTTCTGAATGGTGAATTAGATGAACTTATTTGTATGAAGCAGCCACTTGGATTCATTGAAAAGGGGAAGGAGCAATGGGTCTGCAAACTGAACAAGTCTATCTATGGCTTAAAATAAGCATCAAGACAATGATACAAAAAGTTTGATCAAGTTGCGACAGCTTCTGGTTTTACAGAAAACAAGATTGACAATTGCATCTACATGAGAATGGTGAAGTCTAATTTTATTTTTCTGGTTTTATATGTCGATGATATTTTACTTGCAAGTACCAGTATTGACTTATTGAATGAAACCAAGAATTTTTTGTTCAGTCATTTGATATGAAGGATATGAGACCATCTCATTATGTCTTGGGTATTGAAATTGCTAGAAACAAGTCTCAACGAACTTTGGGATTATCACAAAAGGCTTACATTAAGAAAATATTAAAAAGGTTCAATATGGAGCACTGTAGTGGTGGTGAATTACCTATTGGTAAAGGTGACATACTTTCTTTGAAACAGTGTCCCATTACTGATCATGACATGCAAGTAATGAAGGATAAACCTTATGCATCTCTAGTTGGCAGTGTGATGTATGCACAAGTGTGCACAAGACCTTATTTGGCATTTGCATTGAGTGTTTTAAGGAGGTTTCAATCGAATCCTGGAGTGGCTCATTGGAATGATAGGAATAAGGTTATTAGGTATCTGAAAAGAACACAAGATCATGTATTATGCTACAATTATGTTGATAATTTGGAGTTAGTATGTTACACAGATACAGATCTTAGAGGGTTTTGCTTTGAAGCAATGAGACAGTCAAATTGGTTGAAAAATTTGATGCATTACATGAAGGTAGTGAAGAGCATTGAGAGACCACTGAAGATATTTTGTGACAACACTTCTACAGTATTCTTTGCCAAGAATAACAAGAGATTAGAAGCCTCGAGACTTATGGATATCAAATACTGAAGGTGTAGGATCAAGTTAGAGATGGGGCTATAGACATTGAGCATATTAGTACTCATCAAATGGTGGCAGATTCGTTGACAAAAGCACTGAATGTCACTGCATTTAACAAGCATGTGATGAAGATGGGACTGCAATTTTCAGTGGACCATGAGTAATGTGGGAGCAAGGTATTATAGATTTGAATCTTGCTATTCTGTGTTTAATAAAGTTGATGAATTGTATTGAGTTGATTAATTTCACTTGTAATGCAAAATACAAATTGCTGAGTATATTATTTACTTGAATGAATCTTTGCAAAGTTAATTAAAAAAAAGATATTCATAACATCTCAGGACCAAAAATATGGGAGTGTGTTAGTATACTATTATGATCCCAAATAATAATGTACCTCAATGTCAGCATTCACATTACATTATATTTGTTTAGTGATCTTGGAGAACTAATACATAAATTAGTATTATGCTTCTCTTAAGTTTTGCAAATACAATGTTTTAGTTAGCTGTGAAAGTTCTTGAATCAAGATTAGCTCAGTGATCACATTTACTAAGTTATTGCAGTAAAGTAAAAAGTTTTGAAATCACTCATGTGGGAGAATGTTGGAATTCATGTGATTTCATCACATTTGAATTCCAGTGAGTTCATCAAAACTTGGACAACAAGTTAACTTATAAATGAGCTATAACTCAGTTGAACTTGTAAGGGTTTGTATCCGGAAAAACATAACACATAATGGAGGGGAAAATGATATGGACCACATGTGCTTTGATTAAACCATAAGGCAGTTGGTTTATAATTCGAAAACTGATGGTAACTATCATAGTAATGGGATGAGGCAGTTACCAAAATCAATGGTGTGAATTGATCCCTCTTCTCGGTATATAATCTTCATGTTCATTAAGAAAGGATAAGCCCCATTGTGTATTGTGAACACATAAGCACTAAGTACAAGAGAAGAGAAGACTCCACCATAACAAGAAGTATGGCTGCGAATTCTGGTCAGTACGTGCATCTACTTGTTTTAGGGTTTGTACAAATTGCTGCACTTAATGCAGCAACTCATTAGTGTGCATGCATGCATTATAAACTTGACGTTCATGTAGTTTAGCAATTTGGTTGATTGAATCCTTTTGATTAAAGTTTACAATAGTAACATTTTGAAAAATTTCAACAGACTATTATACACAAATTAGAACCAGATTATTGCCATCCGTGTTCGATCTTCAGTTTTTGTAATCTCATTAGTAAATATAAAATACCATTTGAAATTTTCCACAGTTGACTTACAAATGACATCTCACTTGAGTTTCATTGCTACCAAATATCACAGTAGTTTGCCTTATAGGGCATAGTTGCCATTAGTTATAACTAGATTGGATTATACAAAAATAACTACTTGCTAACCCTGTTTTGTGGAGATATAATGGACATAGGGATGGAAACACAAGCAGCTAAAAAGATGAGAACTAATTCAGAGGCTTTGAAGTAGTTTGAGAGTTTCGTCGATATGCTTCTCTGGTTGGAACTGGTTGTTGTAGATGAGTTGAACCACCCCATTCTTGTCCAGAACATATGTCTGCCTCCCGGGCAATGTCCCAAACAGATCCGACGGCACTCCCCATTCTTTCCTCAACTTATTGCCCTCATCGCTTAGTAATGTGAATGGAAGTTTGTACTTCTTTGCAAAAGCCTACAAACATTTTCAATTGTAATCAACTTCGAGCATTGATTTGTAATGCTTATGCATACAAAACTAACACGCTCAAATTATAATTGTTGGCTCACGTCTTAGTAGCTTACATTTTCAATTAATTTGAAAAACCAACAAATTTATCCTTACATCTGTTGAAGAATCATTGTGCATAATTACCAAAAAAACTCTTTTGAAAGCAACATATACTAAGCCTTAATGTGATGACACTACATGATATATGTAATATCCCTAAAAAAAAAAAAAAAAAAAAAAAGTGGCTGACGTTAGCAAGAGAAATAAAAGGGTGATGGGTTTCTAGAAAAAACCCTCACTTTTCTGTTTTCCTTCCAACAGCCGAAGGAGAAGAAGGGGTTCACCCCTTTTAGGTCCTAATTTGTCAAAAAGAAATTCCAAGGAGGAGGAACTTTGTTTTTCCTTGCTTGTGAAGGTTAGAACAAGTGACGAATCCTTCCTTTGTCTCCATTTAAGGTATTTATTTCTTACCTTTGGGATCTAATTATTATTTGATTTGATAAACCACAAATTAGTTTGGGTGGAAGTAGGAAATATGAAAGTAGCATAGTTCATGTCCTAAGTTTATAGTTGGGCACCAAGTGTTTGATTAAAGTCCTCAATTAATCTTGAATTAGGGTTTTTATTTGGTATTTGGTATAAATGGTGTGTGATGATTTTTCTTGCTTATAGATAAGGAAGAGAAGGTCCAGGTGACAAAGGAGCAAGTCGACGAACACCCTAGAAGTTGAATATCAAGAAATTGAGTTGAGGTAGGGGGGTTTTAACTATAAAAGTATTTTGGTTTTTCATTTTTATTTGATCAAGGTTTGTTGGCATTTGAGCATTTTTTTGAAGCTTACTTAAAATGTTTCCTTTTTAGATTTTGTGAAAGAAGTGAAGCAAATGTTCTCTATGGTTTGAACTAAATGATTTGAATCTCGTTTGTTACAAACTTTGATGAGTTAAAGTAGTTGAAATGATTTTTCAAGATTGTGGTTTTAATGTGCATGCCTCTTTGGATACTCATTTTGAGATTTTGAAGTATGTTGAGATAAATGTTTGATTTTTGAAAGTAGATGGAAAGTAGTATAATACCTGTGCAGTTGAGAATGTTGAGAAATGTATGAATGGGCACAATGACCCGTGAAGTTGTTGATTATGGGCACAATGACCCAAGGTTCCCCGGGGAAAGCTCCATGTGTGGGAGCTGTGAGAATGAGTTATGAAAGTAATGAGTATATGTGATGTAAATGTTGGCCAGGTATATTACGATTCTTTCCAATCTACTTGTCCCTTGTTTGAGATAAAAGAAAATCTTTGTGATTTATTATGCTAGTGGATATTTAAATGATAATGGCTTTGTTATCCGTTAGACAAAGGAAATGTCTTTGAAACTATGTGTTGACCGTTGTTATCAAAGCTACTAATGCTCTGAAACCTTGGTTTCTCTGTCATATGTTGCTTCTAAGCATTTTTAAAGCATATTTCATATTGTTGGATTTCGTGGTTATGGATATAAATGGTTTTCGAATCACTTTTATTACTTTCTGGCATGCACCATAAAATTTTAAATGATTTCGGACTTACTGAAAAACCCCTACTGGGCATTTTATGCTCACCCCGTTCTTCTAAACATGTATTTTCAGGTGTGTAGAGTCGACTAGCTGGGTTTCAAAGTGGCAGCTTTAGTGTGGGCTAGTAGAAAGGAGTCCAGACGTAGGCATCTTTTGGGTGAGCTGCCAAAGTATTGTATAGTTAGTTTCTGTTTGAAAATGACCTTTTTGTGGAGTAGTAGACTAAAATGATGTAGACCTTGGTGGGTTGGAGTATCTACTTACCTGGGCTATGAACACCATGGATGTGTAATTATTTGTCCTTTGGGCTTGTATGTTTTGCTCTTGTATATTTCATCAAATGGCTTGAATATGTTTTCTTGTAAGAGACTTGGGGGTCTTTTGTGACCTTATTAAAATCTGTAAGGGTTATGAATAGCTTCTGGAAAAAACCCCTATGATCTTGGTTACGTTTAAAACTGTGGGTGTGTATCTACCACCTAAGTGGCATTTTGCAAAAATTTCAGATTTTTGTTCTTTGGAGTATAGACAGTTTTATATGCAAAGAAACTTGGTGCTGCTGAAATTTTTTTTAGAAGACAGCAGTATTCCTGTTTTGGATTTAAATTTTCCTATACTTCCCGAACTCGAAATTCAATGAAATTTTGATACAACTTAGTTTCATGTGTCTACTTTGGATCTGGAAATTTTCACAATTTTTGGTTGAACGAATTATTTTTGGTGAATTTTACGGCTTAGGTCGATTTTGCAGTTTGCATTACTATAAGATCTTCAACTACATTTCTTAAATTGACTTTTGTAGTTTGATTTAATGAAATTGTGAAATATAAATTTTCGTTGACATAATCTTAAGATGAGGGTTGTTTTATACCCTTGATAAATCGCTTTGTCCTAGTTATTTCTCTAAACCTCGCACCTCGAGTTTTCGGGGTGTGACAATATAAACACACAAAACTTTCACCTTACCTTGTGTGATGAAGGGTCATCACCACTAATCCCGACAACCTGGGCGCCGGCCTTTTTAAACTTCTCATAAGAATCTCTGAAAGCACAAGCCTAGAGGAGTATCAAATTGTCAGTGTCTGCACTAACTAAAGGCACAATCTATCTGGCATTGTTAGCTCCAATGCATATTTCATATCATAGCAATCGAAAATTTACCGGACAGATAGCAGAAGTCATTGGCCAAAACTAATCCAGGATAAGCATATTAAGCATAAACAAACTTCAAATTAAGTGGAATTAGAACATGCTAAACAATGTGGTTAATTCGAACCTGTTTAGTGCAGCCAGGGGTCTCATCAGCAGGGTAGAAATATAGAACCACAGGCTTTCCCTTGAACTTGGAGAGGCTCACTGTCTTTCCATCCTGATCTTTCAATGTGAAGGCTGGAGGAACCTTACCCTTGTCCACCTGTCCACAAACCAACCAAACCATAACCAATCAATTAAAAAAAAATGTAGCCGTCGTAAGGGACTCGTAGCTCAAATGATTAAGAGCATTTATCCATGCACCCATTAATACGAAACAAAACATATATAAGCAAAATGTACCTTAGCAGAAATGAACATCTTGCCAGAGGAAGATGAAGGGATTGGCAGAGTGGAAGAAGTGGAGAACTTGAGGCCATAGAACTGGGAATGTGAAGAGCTGGAGACAATTGGGAGGGTTTGAGAAGATGGGTAGTGTTTGGGAGTTTGGGTGGGAAGTAGAGAGGGGAAGGCTGGGTGCTTGGGAACAGAGAGGGAGGCCATTGGATTGGATTGCACTAAATTAAACAGAGAGAAATATGAAGTGTCCTCCTTAGTTTCTCTGTTTCTCTGGTGGGTATTTTCACAATTGGTGGAGGAAGATAAGGGAGGGAGAGTGTTGGGTGTTGGGGAGAAGATGGGGATAGACAGGCTTTTGTGGACGATTGCTGACCCCAACCTTGTGTTACTTAATTTTTTAGTATTTTACTACCATTTCTATGGGAGTATTGTTTTTTATTGGTACAAAGTTCACCTTATAAATTATTTTTTGAGACGACAATGTTTTTACATTCAAGGATGAGAGAATAAATTTGTATCGAATTTGTCATTCACCAGATTTGAACTTAACTCTTACTTATAAATGAAGAAAAATATTATTAGACCGCAATACTAAGTGGTCACCCCACAAAATTTGATATCAAATTTTAGTGATGAACTACATCTATTGATCTACATTATATGTATTTATTTACTGAATTGACATAATACATTCAAGTTGGTGCACGTGCATGATAAATTATGACAAGTTTTTTCTATGTCTAGCAGACATTAAATTGTCATTAAACATGGGACATGTGTTTACTTGTTGGGTAATCCTCCTCCTACAACAAGTATGTGCTTTCGTCATGTTAAGTGATTCTGTTGCCCTTAATCAAGTAATTCCCATGCCATATGTTTCATCACATAATTTTCACAGAATAATGTTAGGAAGACCATCAATTTAGATCATATTTTATAAACTATATGACGTGGTTGTTGACTATTAGATTGTTTCTACGACTTGATCCTAAGCCTTCTCCGGTTAGCAGTACACATGATACAAGACCAAGTGACTTTTTTTGGTCCAAGCCCAACTGTCTGGCCCAAACAGAGGAAAGAAGAATAAACTCAAATATAAATCTTTGTGATTCCGCGAAAATTCAGGGGGAGAAGAACTCCACTGTAATAAACTTGGGATCTTTGAATAGTAGAAAGCGTGCTCAGTACGAATCGAAAACGGTGATGAACCCTAAACCGCTAAATTCTCTGTACTTATCTCCTTAAGATTGGAATTCCTACTTGGGTTTCTGAATTGTGAACAGGATAGAGCGTTCTGGGTTGGGTCCTCTGCGTTTTCTCTCGAAGCATTCGAATTATGGAGGGTTTGCAGAAGTTGATTGGGAAAATCCCAAAAGACACCCCAAAATTGGGCTCCGCTTCGGCTTCCTTCGACCCTCACCGTGGGACTGAAGGTCTCGCCGCCGCTCTGTCTTCCTCCGATCAGTCTCGTATTTTGCTCAACAGACCCGCCAGGTACCTCTAAAAGTTTCAGATATTTTAATGGTACTCTGTAAATTGGGTAGCGTTTGGTTTGGGATGGGAGGCTTGGATTTGTGAGTTGTCTTTGAAATCTCAAATGGTAGGATTTTTTGCTCAGTGATTTCCGCAATCATGGTTTAGGGTTCTAGAGGCCTGGGTTTTGTGGGGTTTAGCTTTCAATGATTTTCCGTAATCGATTTTTGCGTGTTTTTTAAAGAGTTGAGGTTGATGCATTACTCAGGCATGAGTTTGTTCTTATGTATGCTTGTTGAATGTAAGCAGACTCTCATTGTAAACATTGGATGCCGCCGCCGTTGTCTTGTGTTTTTTACACTAAACTGGCAATTTTTACAATGTCTACTTGCAGGCAGGTGGTTTCACTGTGGACATGCTCAAAGCTTTGTACACTTTGCTTTGTTGCTGGAATTGTTGTTGGTTATACGCTGAAGCGACGCGTCCGAAGTTGGGCTTCCAAACTTCTCAAGAAGATCAGAGATGATTGATTGCAACTGGATCGCATTATACTGATCCATTAAATGTGTTGTTCTCCAACGAAGAATGATTCTCCAACATTAGGTGTCTTCTCTAGAGGGTGCAATTTGATTAGCTTTCCGCGATTATAGTAACACTGCTTCTGAGGATTCTGACCTGATCAACATATATTGTTACCCTTGATTTTTTATTATGTTAATGATAAATTTTACAAGCTAACTATCAGCAGTGCCTCTGTTCCCGTACTTTGGAATTGTTGCACCTGCTGATTTAGCCTCGCTTGCATTATCAATGTGATTTCAGTCGGATGAATTCTGAATATCAAGTCGGAAAGGTATCTCTTTTGCTTGTATTGTCCGCCATGAATACTTGTTCATACTCTCCAGGCTAGGTTGTTGTCCCTTTTTTGTTTTTCCATCGAAATTTCAATACGTTGGGTGCATATTTGCTTGAATTTTGTTTTGTCATTGTAGATTCTTATTTTCGTCATTGTCAATCCGACCAGGGCACCTTTCTTCCCATGTTTTACGGAAACTTTGTATTACATTGGATATGTATGAAAAACAGTTACATTTACATCTTTCTAAGCTACTATCCTTATACATTATATCTATCCTTCTCTATGGATACTCCATATGATTAGAAAAAGATCGCTACTTGGCACTTTGACGATGGTGGTCTTCTGTTTTAGAAATACTCCTTGTGGAATTCAAACCGTGTCCTTGTCTTGTGACTGAGTTCATGTGATAGCACCTTCAGCTCCTTTGCCAACATCGGCATCCCACAGTAGAATACCCCTGCAAATTAGCTGATTCGTTTAATCTCTCGGTTCTTTGTTTCGTTGCTCTACTAGATGCATGATTAGGGTTTATGTTTTTAACATAAAAATTCTGTTGTGGTAGAATATCTTTACCTACTGTTGAATACGGATGCTTGGAAGCTATCTTTGTAAACACTTCTTTCCAATCCGGTCTTGCGAAGTGAGTTCTTACCTGCAATGCATAATTCAATGTTTGAAAGGTCAGTAACTGCTTAAGAACACAATCTACCGTACGTGTCAACTGAAACGGCGATGAGGATCATACTCGGGTGCCAGATAGGATGTCGACGCCATGTTTGGCGTGGTTTAGAGCTTGGACCATGGTGATTAGAGTCGACCTAGCGTCACCCTCTTCGTAGACACTCGTAAGATAGTTGTGTAGTTCAATCTGACCCTGTAACAAGAAAGAAGGTTAACAAACTAGTAACTTAGCAGTAGCACATCATCAAGGTCGAAGAAAATTATGACGTAAAGTGGTAAAGAAGTTAATTCATTACTTTGTGATCCATTTCTGCAACCTCATCCATGACTCCTTTAAACCACTCAAAAGAGCCAGGCTCTCTGGTAACCCAATAGAAGTGAGCATTCATAGTCCTCTGCGATTTCTTCTTGTCACTGGGCGTCAAACTTGAAGACGTAAAACTATTCTGGCTGTCGTCTGATCTACTAGTTTCTGTATTTGAATCCTAGTTCATGATCAATGCATTTTAACTTAATTATCAGAACGGAAAAATCTATCGAAACACTGAAAAGTATGTACTCAAAGAGTCGGATATTATGAATTGTACCATTTGTTCTTGTGCTGTTCTTGTGCTGTTGAGGAGATCTCGAAGAATGCTTATGAAAGGGGTAGCTCCAATCCCAAGCCCCACGAGGAGCAAGACATCGTAGTTCTGGTAGTCCTGCGCTGGCGCTCCATATGGACCGTCTATAAACAATCTGGGTTGGCTGCATTGATGTTGCATGTAACGTTAATAATCCCATGCATATATATACTGAACGTAAATCTCGGAAGGTGAAATATTGGTTAGGTGTGTTCATACCCTCTCTGATCCAGATTTCGCATCTGAACAAATCTTGCTGAATGTACTGCAGGGGATGAATCATCTTCCTCCGCTATGGCTCGCTTCAATTCTCGAGTCCAGTCTCCTACTGTTCGGATGTGAACGCTGAGGTACTCATCTCCTGGCGCTGAGGTAATGGAAAATGGATGCCTGTAAATAATAAAGGATCTAGAGGTTTAGTATTTATAGTTGTCGGGGTGCTTTTTCTAATTTATGTTTCATGATAGACAAAGTTGTATAAGAATCAGACTCACCATTCAAATGGGGAGATTGTAGGGCATTGTAGAAATATGTACTGCCCACTTTTGTACTTAAATCCAGGTGGTTTGGACATGATTAAGCTAATCACATTTCCGGGTAGGACCGAAACCTGTTAACACAGTCAGAAATCAACGATCGCAAAAGTATATGAACAGTCGACCAAAAAAAAAAAAAATACGAACGGATTTGAGTAAATTTTTCTTACCTTGAACATCTTAACAGAATAATGCTTCGATCTACAAGTTCGCAGACTGCGTTCGGCCACATAGATCAACAATGGAACAGAGATGTACATCCATGTCTGCTAAGTAGGAAAACATTTATTACTTGATGCAATCAGTTAATAAGTAAATGAAATTTTCTTTGTAATTTTACTGTGTTATTGTTCAAGTTTCTTACCGTTTTCTCGTACCACTTGTGGGCTAAATACAAGCAGCTTCCATGTATGATTAGCAATATGTAGACAAGACCTAGCAGATGATGAGAATACCAGAACGCATTAAACCCAGTCAACTTGTTGAAGGGGGCAGGAAGCCTCACCATGTTCCTCCGAAATCTATGCGCTGCTAGAGTGAATGAGATGGCTATTAAAATCACCATCAAAATTCCAGTCGTGCCTTCAGTTCCGGTGAGTAGGAATTCATAGGTGGGTTTTTTGTTGTGGAAATCTGAGGATAGCGGTGCAAATTTTTCCGGCGATGAGTTTACTATGCGAGGAAAGTCGCATGCCAGATGGTTCCCGGCGTGAATGATTATTCCAATTGCTATAGCAAATGCAATTATCTGTGGTAAAATAGGATCAATGCAAACAAAATGTCAAATTGTTGTGTCTCAGGAGAAAAAACACATAGAATCGGCTACAAATAGATATAAAAATGGCACTAAATTGTAGTTTAATACGACATATTGTCTATTTAGTATCCCCGAGTTACTGAAGATTAGCGCTCATACCTTGTGGAAATTAATGTTGTCATCAAAAGGGATGAAGCACATAGCTCTTGTGGATCGAAGCCATGTCAGCGTGTTTCGACAGACCGGTAGGAGGATGAGAGCCATGTTAAGCTTAAGAGTCTCTGCAGCCCCTTTGGCCACTGGCAAGCAATAGTGCATGACCTGAAATGCGGCCCTATTTTTTCTATATTGGTAGAATTTCCAGCCAAAAAGGGAAGCCATTGCAACAACCCACAGCAGTAGAATCCAACCGCGTTGCCAGTTCTCGAGTACGAGACACTGAAGTGAACGGCTCAGTCTCCGGACCAGATTCTTGGGCTTCAAGGAACTGAGGTTCTGACTCCAAGATACACTTGCTGTGCTCAATGGTCTGCTGTAGTTTATGTACACGTCTCTTTGTAGAAGCAATGCTTCCAATTGCCATAACTGAGTAATTGGTAAAACATTATTAATTGTTTGATCTAGAATCCCCACAAAGACGAGGAAACTTTTAAATGTGATTGTCACACTGTCAACGTTTATAATATGAGTGAACTAATAACATCACGTGACGGTATGACAGTCATGGCTTTTATTCGAAGGTTGTATTAATTTTACCTCAATGTAACCGAAGTTTTCGGGATCAAGTTCTTCCATTATTAATGAAGCATAATCTTCAGCTTGTTCTTTCAGCTTAGGTAGCTTGTTTGCAGAAGCACTGAGCATTATAAGCTGTAATTGAACAAAACAAAACGAAACTCCATTAGAAACTGATGGGATTTTTTTTACCTTTACCGCAGTGAACAATTTTTACCTCTCGAACTCCTTCCCTTGTGATTCTTCCATCTTCATTGCTATCCGCCCTGAAAATTAAATCGGAAAATTTAATAAGAAAACAACTTTTGACCAACTAAACACCCAAAGAAAGTGATCAGATCTCTAACTTTCTTGTTTTTCTATCCAACCAAAAACCTATAAGCCATTTTTCTTTTCTTTTTGTTTTTACCAAAAAAATACATTTCCACAAATAACAGAAGGCAAAAGCTACACGCAGTTAAAAAGCATTTAATTACCTAACTTTTATTTTAGAGGCACTGAGATGGGAAAGGTTGAAGTAGATAGAACACACAAAAACACAACATAGTTTAACCTATGTGGGTAAAGTTCTCTCTTTTTGGTCAACTAAACATAAACTCACACCAACACAATGCACAACTGCAAAACGCAAAATGCCAAAACACAATACAATCAAACACTCCATGACGATTAGATTAATAACTTTCCAAAAGGGGTGACTTGTGAACCTCTTTTGAGAATCAATCACTTAATTTGTTGAGTTAATCTTGACTGATACAACTATAATAAATTTTGTAATGATCAGTCGTGTGTAAGCTCTTAACAATCTTTGACCATAAAATTATGTGAAACTCATGTATACATGGAATGACAAGCATCTGCATGTCATTGACTTTAGCACCCTTCACTAACACGGTAATATAAAAGTTAAAAATATCAAAAGAAAAGAAAAAAGCAAACATAAGTTAGGTCCGTTAGCCATGGTGCATGTCCCCTTGTATTCGAGTTTCAGTCACCTTAAGATGTATGACATTAGTTTAGAATTAGAACTCTGTCTGTGTGGACGGTGGATTTGTTAGAAGCAAAATCAGAGAAAGCTAATCAACGGCTGAGAAAATAGAGAAATGAGAGTGAGAAACCCACATGTCAAAGAAGATTTGAAGGCGTGCGTCGAAGCTGTTGTCGGAAATTTGCAACCAGAAGTCGCGAAGCTCCTCTTTCGTAATTTTGCTTATCTTCTGCCGCCTCCTTCTCGCCAATGCATCAAATATCCCCACCGCAAACTCCTCCGAGTCCCCCATCCCTTCATTTATACAAAATATCATTAATCTTTTTCCCTCGCAATTTTCCCGGGAACGAAACAGACAAATTAATTTAATGTCAATCAATGTTAACTTATTAAACTTAGTTAAGATCAATTAATTAAACTTTTATGAGCACTTAATATACCTATACATTCACCGAAGTCTGCACTGGCGAGCAAGCCGTCCTTGGCGAGCGACTCGAACCTCGCCTCCACTTGCTGCCACTGCTCCGCCGCGTCACTTCCTCCGGCAGTCGTCTTGCTGATGAATCTCAACCCATTGAGAGCTCTCTGCGCGCTCGATCTCGTCCGTTGAAGCTTGGCCTTCATCCTCCTCGCCTCGCGAACCGACAGAGTGAACTCCGCCACGGACTCTGAGTTCGACGCCGTCGTCCTCGAAGACGCCGATTTCAACCACCCAAACGTCCGCCGAATACTCCTCGACGTCGCCGAAAGACTCCTCTGTAAAATCCCGTTCGCCACCGCGGCCTCCGACGATGTCAAGTCATCGTTTGAGGGAGCGACGCTGCACACGACAACTGAGCCGTCGTCGTCATCGTCGAGCTCCAATGTGACTTCGACCAAGTCCTGATTGAGGTCGTTGAGAAACTTCGGCAGCATTGCACCGCCGATCGACGATGGCGAGGAGTTTCCCGGTAACTCAAACCCGTGGGTGTAAGTCGACCGCTTCGAGCTAAACGACGCGGTTGGCATCATTGTTTAATTATTATAATTCTTGAGGTTTTGTGTTTGCTTGAAAAATTGAAATGCTGAGGATTTTCTAGTTCTAGAGAGAGAGAGAGTGAAACAAGACATGCACCTCTCAACCAATTCGTCCCCCCACAATTTCAACGCAAGTCGTGCTACCTCTCTCTCTAACTCTCTTTCTCTCTCTAAAGAGTAGTTGAGTTTTTGCTCAAGAAGCAAATTTGTCCAACAACAACAATAGATTTCCACTTACTTATAACAATTATATGATCTTTGAAAGGAACGGAGAAAGTACGTACTATATATTACTTCCCAGTACTATATTTTCCCCGCCAATTTTGTTTGCGTACATATAAAGTGTGTTATTGAGATTTGATGATTTTGTAATGATTTTATAGGAGGAGCTTACCATCTATAATTTAAGAAGAAACAATGATTACGTTTATTGCATTGTTTAGGCTAATTGTAAATGATTATTGCACATATGCACATGTTGTATAGATAAATATTTATATTTCTACAAGACAAAAACCCTAAAATTTAACACTCTTGAATCTCACATTTTAAACTCTATTGTTGTTGTCGTAAATTTAGACTTGTATTTTATATTCTTTTGTAACGTATACATTGTATCATACTCATGCATGCATATATAGTAAACTTATTAAACTCAATTCTTCATGTATTTTACGTAAACCAATCGAGTTATTTTGTATGAGTAATATATTTTGCCCTTATGATATCATTACAACCATCAACTAGCTATGTGATTGAAATGAGAACCATAAAGAATTAATTTCGGATTAACGCTAGGAAGAACATATGTAGTAAGTGATGTGTACTGATTGTATGCATCATTTTGTAACATCACGTGGTACAAAAAAATGTGTTATACTGTTACTCCAAGCAATGCTCATAGTATGAACATGCATACATAAATGGTTAAAATGTGTATTATCCTAATACGTATAGGTACACATGTTCATATGTATATGTGTAGAAATGTATATATATGTCACATATATACATAAGTTCATATGTATAGGCATGGACCGAGCCAATGAAGGCTCACTGGGGGGCATATGCCCCCACTCAAGTAATTCGTTTGTTTAGTTGCAGACTACAACTATATAATATATACGGTTATTTTTGAAGAAAATATATGTATCTAATATCCAACATACATTCATTCTACTTATACTCCATATCAAATATTATATGAGCAATAGTGCTCTTGTTCTGTCATTCAAACTGAAAAAACCCTCTCCCGCCTATCATGTACTTATATTTTTCTCATCACTTTGCCACTTTCCACTACTATATTGAAATTTTTGTAACATTGGATTTGTGATACATCATCATTTGAAACCATCCTTAATAACATATTGCATACAACCATACTATAATAAGGTTTTCTTAATTGTTTTCGGTTGCCCCTACTAGAAGAAATTTATGGCTCCGTCCCTGTGTATAGGTACACAAATGTATATATAGGTGCATATATGTCGGTACATAAATATATATTTATGTACATATATATGCATAGGTACACAAATTATGTATTTATATACATGAATATAAACATATACGTATTGTTACCACTTAAGCAATTTTTTACCCGTATTGAATATTAAGTAAAAATCTTTTATTTATAATACTAAAAATAAAACAATGTTGCAGTCATATTTAGAATAGGAATGTGATTGTGTAAATCCTAGTAGATATGGGAATGTATCTTATATTTCTATTAGGGGTTGATTACCTATTAAATGTTGTAATCCTAAATGGAAAGGTTTTTACCTATCCTACTACTATAAATAAATGCACAATGGGGTGAATTAAACACACCTCACAATTAAATCACTCTCTCTTTTCCCTCAATACTGCCAGCCCACTCTCTTTCTCTAAACCCTAGATCGTTCAATCAAATAGGCCTACAACACGTTATCAGCAAGTTCTTGCCAGAAGCTGAGAAACTGACGCATCGTAGAAGGAGGCTATCATCCACCAAATTCAAAGGCTTATTTGTTTTCTGCTAATCAGGTACGCTTAAAATAAAAGAAGATATTTGAAACGTCCACGAAACATGAAAACATTCCTCATGATGCATGAACCCCTCTATGTTTATATTTTCCTTATGATATATATATATATATATATATATATATATATATATATATATTGTATATGTTCATATATTTGTCAATATATATATATATATATATATATTTGTTTCATGCATTGCACAATTAAATTGTTATGTGGAATATGTGAGTCAATGTTTACAATTAAATTAGAAGCAAATTAGGGTTTTCAAACCCTAATTATGTCGAAAAAATATATGGGCACTTGCGGCATCACCATCGCAGACACCTTGGACCCCTCATGGCAGCAGCCCTAGGGCCTTGCTGCGCTGACCTAGACTACTAGACCTTTTGACCTACCTCTGTTTATAGGGCATTCAGTCCTTAAGTCCAAAAACTAGCAGATTCTGGCCCATTGTCCTGCGTCCCTTGGCCCGTGAGCTCACTGGGCTTTGCCTTAGTCTCGGCCCGCTTGCCAACAGCTTTGGCTACTGGGCTTAGGTTGCCTTGGACCCAAAACATAGAAACCCAGCTTCGGCTAGGCTTCTCGGACCCAACCCAGGCCAGCTTTCCATTAGGCCTGCACCCGTGCCTCTCTCTCGGCCCATTTAACCTAGCAAATTGTTGCTGGGGCCTTTGTCCCTCTCGGCCCGTGGCTTGCACCCACCGTGGGCTGCTCTCATACACCCAACCCGAGCCCAAATTATTTTTGGGGCTATATTTTCGACCCGATAATATTATTTAGCTTCTACAATTGACCCCGTATGGCCCAATTTATTGAATTAATTAAAAGTGACCTGCAGTCCATTAATCTGATAATGAATCCAAAATTATTGACCTGAAGATCACTTGTGGACATTAACGATTCAATAATTTATTTATTATACATTGAATCATCACATACTTTCGTAGTAACGAAGCTCTCACACTTGAGTTCCCGAAGAACCTCAAATCCACTATATTCAAATTAGTATATTGCATTCTGTGTTTTTTGCAGGAACCTCTCATTATGAACTAATTGTTCATAAAAACTAAATTGAACTTGTAGTTTCAAATTTACTGCCTTTGAAACCTGAAGTTTTCATTCAAAACATACCACATGAAACCTGTAGCTTTCATGCATAAATTAAACCAATACATGTCCATAGAACCTGTATGTTCTACAATATATGTCTATGGCTTACCATATAACTAATCACGTTTTTTTCCCTCCGTTTTAGGGACATGTCGAACTTGAACAAGCTCGATTTCTCCACTCTAGAAGTCTCTGGAAGAAACTATCTGAAGTGGGTTCAAGACATGAAGCTCTATTTAACTGCAAAGGGCATTAGAGCCATCATCGAGCCACCTATCGTCGAAAAACCTGTTGACGAAGCTCAAAAGGCTACTGCAATCATCTTTATTTGAAGACACATCCATGATGCACTGTAGACTGAGTATCTCGCTGAAGAGGACCCACGCACCCTCTGGCTTGCTCTGGCCGACCGTTTCAATCACCAAAAAGACATATACTTGCCTAAAGCAAGACACGATTGGCAGCATCTTCGCTTAACTCTGAAGTTTGTAGAATCCGTTCTTTGTTGAAATTCTACAAAGTGGAACTCACCAAATCAGATCTCCTAGAGAAGACCTATTCGACCTTTCATGCCACCAATATTGTCCTGTAGCAACAATATAGGGCACATAAATTCACCAAGTTTTTGGATTTGATCTCTGTTTTACTTCTCGCTGAAAAGCAAAACCAACTTTTGATGAAGAATCATCAAGCTTAACCCCGTTGGCTTGAACGCTGCACCTGAAACGCATGCAACCCATTCTAGCAGCCATAAACGACGAAAGCATCATTGTGGCCATGACAATGGGTGGCAAGCCCAACCACAGGCCTAAGGTCAACAGAGTGCCACACCTAAGGGAAGAAATACGACCCAGCAGCGTCCACCACTCGCCCCTAAGGTCCCAAACTTCAAGAATAAGGGCAAAGCTCATGTTCAGCCCACTTCTACTGAACTGGACATGTGCTACCGTTGTGGATTAAGGGATCATTGGTCATGCGTATGCCGAGCTTCCCCTGAGACTATTGCCAAGTATCATTCTCGTTGTGAGTCTAACTTTGCACATGTGGATCATTCGGAAGATGGTAACTACATCAATGGAGATATCGAATTTTCATGAGGTGTCAACGCTTGTGGATGAATAAATTAGACATGTTTTTAGGGTGTTTACCCCTAGTGGCCGAACCCACTAGGAGTGGCCGGCCCTACCCCCTTATTTTCTAGGTTTATGGTTTAATTTTGAACAATTTTTCTAAGTATTTGGAATAATTTGTTTGGTTTTGGATTGTTTTGAATTATGGATCGTTATTTGAATGGATATTATTTTCTTGAATTGCTTAATTGAATGAATGGACTTATATTTATGCATGTGACCGATTCAATCAATTTATTTCTATGTATGTCTAGTGGGGAAGTTAGTTTTCTGGCAGATAGTGCAACCACGCACACCATCTTGTGTGAACGACACTATTTACTAACTTAGGCCTATCCAAGTTAGGCCTATCCAACCTGATTGAAGGATACAGAAAGGCATATATCATGTTGTCTAATGGTACAATTTTGACCATTAAGGAGGCACTCTATTCTCCACGTTCCAGAAGAACGTTGCTGAGTTTTAGAGATATTCGAGATAATCAATATCATCTTGAAACCACTGAAGATAATGGTTTTGAATTCCCTTGTACCACTTCATACAAATATGGCCAGAAGCATATTCATGATAAGTTAGAACGTCTACCGAGTAGATTGTACATCATAACCATTCGCGACATAGAAGCCCACAGTGTGGCCGACCCTATGCTTGAGTTCTAGGACACTTTGTTGCTTTGGCATGACTGTTTGGGACATTCTGGACGTAACATGATGCGCCGTATCCTCAAATCTTCACACGGGCATAAGTTACATCCCTATGTTGGACTCCCGCCATGCAAAGTGTGTTCTTTAGGGAAGTTGAATACTCAGTCCTCACATACAAAGATTATTCACGGCCCCCCTAAGTTTCTTCAGAGGATTCAAGGGGACATTTGTGGACCTATCTAACCAACCTACGGACCATTTAGATACTTTATGGTGTTGGTTGATGTATCGACAAGATGGTCACATGTTTGCTTGTTGTCCACACGCAACGCCGCGTTTGTTAAACTCCTGGTTCAAATCATTAAGCTTAGGGCTCACCACCCTGATTATCAAATTAAGTCGATTCGATTAGATAACGTTGGAGAGTTTACGTAACAGACTTTTGACGATTGTTGCATGTCAGTAGGGATTGATGTGGAACATCATGTGCCCCATGTTCACACCCAAAATGGCCTGGCAGAAGCTTTCATAAAGTGTATTCAAATGCTCGCTCGGACTTTGGTTATGAGAACCAAACCGCTATTTGCCTGGGGCTATGCAATATTGCACACAGCTATGTTGGTCCGCCTAAGGCCCACTGCTACTCAACCACATTCACAGTTACAGTTGGTCACTGGATATGAGCCTGACGTCTCGCATTTATGGGTGTTTGGGTGAGCCATTTATGTGCCAATAGCGCCGCCGCTACGTACCAAAATGGGAATCTATGTCAGTTATGATTCGCCATTAATTGTTCGTTACTTAGAACCCTTGACAAGAGATCTCTTTGCCGCACATTTTGTAGATTGTCACTTTGATGAGACAGTCTTCCCGTCGTTAGGGGGAGATAAGCATGCTAACATTCTCGTAGAACACCGCGAATTGTCATGGTATCTCCCACTATGTCTCATTTAGATCCCCGCACTACACAGTCTGAAACTGAGGGGTGATGCATTATAGATTTTCAGAGCATTGCTCAAAGCATGCCGGATGCTTTTAATGATCTAGCAAAGGTGACAAGATCACATATACCCACTGTAAACACAACTACAAAGATAGATGTACCTCGCATACGTTAACAACCTGCCTGGGAAGGCCGGACCGTCCCCGAAGATGGGGAGGTCGCACATTCCACACGGCCAGGTACATTGGCTGCTAACTAATCATCTGCTCTGACCTTGAAGCGTGGCAGACCCCTTGGTCTAAAGGATTCACAACCCCAGAAGAGGAAAATGGCACCAATTAGTGACCCTAGTTTGAATCCAACCATCACTCACTTATCTGTTCCAACGCATGAAGTTATTCTAGATTAAGATGTTTCAGACGAAACATGCCGGCCTCTCGAGAATCGTGAGATTTCGGTCCACTACGCAGTATTAGATGAGGTTTGGAATAGGAATTAGATGATTGTCGACGATGCATTCGCGTACTTAGTAGCTACTGACATCAAGCTTAGCGATGACATTGAACCACGTTCCGTCGATGAATACTGACATAGAATTGATTGGTCAAACTGAAAACAAGCAATCCAGGTCGAACTCGATTCGCTCGCGAAATGTAAAGTGTTTGGACCTATCGTTCTTACACCACCAAGCGTGAAGCCCGTTGGCTACAAGTGGGTTTTCGTGAGGAAGCGTAATAAGAAGAATGAAATAGTGCGATACAAAGCACGCTTCGTAGTGCAAGGCTTTTCTCAGCACCCTATGATTGATTACGAGGAGACATATTCTCCCGTAATGGACGTTATAACGTTCCGTTACCTTATCAGTTTGGTAGTTTCCGAAAAACTGAATATGCAGCTTATGGACGTGGTAACCAAATATCTCTATGGGGATCTAAAAACAAAAATATACATGAAAGTTCCAGAAGGACTTCCATTGACTGGCTCAAATAGTTCTAGACCATAGAACACTCTTTCAATTAGGTTGAGGAGGTCACTCTACGGATTGAAACAATCTGAGCGGATGTGGTAACACCGTCTGAGTGAATATTTGACAAGTCAGGGTTATGTGAACAACGAAATATGCCCATGCGTGTTCATAAAGAAGTCACATTCCGGATGTACAATCATTGCAGTTTATGTCGACGACATGAACCTCATTGGGACTCTCGCAGAGCTTGAGGAAATTGCTGCACACTTGATATCGAAATTTGAGATGAAAGATCTTGGGAAAACTCGATATTGTCTTGGCTTGAAGATCGAGCATTGTTCGGATGGAATCCTAGTACATCAATCGAACTACATCTAAAAGGTGTTACGACGTTTTAATGAGGATAAAACGAAGCCTTCGAGTACACGCATGGTCGTTGGGACTCTAGATGCTAAATGAGATCCCTTCCGTCCAAAGGAGGATGAGGAAGAGATTTTGGAACTCGAAGTTCCTTGCCTAAGTGCAATTGGGGCTTTATTGTACTTGGCTCAGTGCACTAGACCCAACATCTTCTTCGCTGTTAGTCTTTTGGCAAGATATAGCAATGCGCCCACACGCAGGCACTGGAATGGTGTTAAAGACATTTTCCGCTACCTCAAGGGTACTACGGATTTGGGCTTGTTCTATACCCGTGAATCTCCTAGTGTTGCCGCCCCCTATGGTCCCCGGGTTAATTCTCGCCTTGTTGGTTATGCAAATGTTGGATATATGTCTGACCCACATAGGGCACGTCCTCAAACGGGCTATGTCTTTACCGTTAGAGACACCACTATATCTTAGAGGTCTACCAAGCAAACGCTAGTTGCGACTTCGTCGAACCATGTTGATATTTTCGCCCTGCATGAAGCATCGCGTGAGTGTTTTTGGCTGAGAGAAGTCATGGAACACATTCGAAGCACTAGTGGTCTTACATCAGTCGTTGACCTTCCTACGACGATCTTTGAAGACAATGCAGCATGTATCGAGCAGTTAAAGAATGATACATCAGGAAGACAACACCAAGCATATAGCGCCAAAGTTCTTTTACTCACACCAGCAGCAACATCATCAGAACATTGAAGTCAAGCAAATCCGTTCCCAGGACAACTTGGCCAATCTCTTCACCAAGTCATTGCCCAAGTCTAATTTTCAGAAGCTCGTCCAAGGAATCGGTATGCGTAAATTATTTAAGTTGAAACGCTTGTAGTTTTCTTATTTAGAAGTTATGTCTAACTCAAGGGGAGTATCTAGAAGCATACCACATGATCTTAAAGTATTCTTTTTCCTACAATTAGGAGCATTTTTCCCATTGGGTTTTTGCTACCTAACGAGGTTTTAATGAGGCACCCATCCTGGGATGATCATACTCCGTTGAGTTCACTACTTTCGTCCTGTTTGACGTTTATTTTAGACATTATGCATACTTCTCACTTTTCTCTTTAGTCTATGGGTTTTCTCCATGCCTTGGGTTTTACCATAGCAAGGTTTTTGTGAGTTTTACTACAAATGCATACTTCAACTTAAAATTGAGACTCACAATCACTCATTGTGCCGATAGAAGATAATGCTTTGAATTGTATTGTATTCTTCTCAATAAGAGGTACTTATAGGTTTACAACCCTAACATAAATGGAAAGAGAACTAATTACAAGTGATTACATGAGAATACACGGAATTACAATCAATTAGGGATCCCACCTAAAATACAAAAGTCAACACTCCTCCTCAAGTTGGTGCATATATGTCGCGCATACCCAACTTGTGTAAGAAACTTGAAAACTTGTGACTTGAAACAGCTTTTGTGAGGATATCTGCTAATTGATCTTCTGTTCTTATCGACGGTACTTCAATTATTTTCCCTTCCAATTTTTCTGTGATGAAGAACCGGTCAACTTCAACATGCTTTGTTCTATCATGTTGTACCGGATTATGTGCGATGTCACGGGCAGCTTTATTATCACATAATAATTTCATGGGCTGATCATGTTGTATACCCAAATCGCTTAACAGAAGCTTAAGCCACAAAATTTCACAAATTCCCAAAGCCATACCTCTGTATTCGACTTCTGCACTGGAACGGGCAACCACATTCTGTTTTTTACTACTCCATGTAACCAAGTTACCCCCAACAAACGTAAAGTAACCTGATGTAGAGTGCCTATCGTCAATTGAACCTGCCCAGTCTGCATCAGTATAACCTTCAACGCTAAAGTGATTATTCCTTTTAAACAAAATTTCTTTGCCCGGACTTCCCTTCAAATATCGCAATATTCTCATCACGGCATTCATATGTTGTTCTCCGGGATCATGCATGTATTGACTCACTACACTCAAGGCATAAGCAAGGTCCGGTCTTATGTGTGCCAAATACATCAGACGGCCTACTAACCTTTGGTATCTTCCTTTGTCAACTGATACTTAATTAGAATCAACACTAAGTTTCAATCCTTCTTCTAATGGTGTAGCTACTGGCTGACAAGCTGACATGCCAGTTTCGTGCAACAAATCAATAATATACTTTATCTGAGACAAGAAAATTCCAGAACTGTTTCTCGACACCTCAATCCCTAAAAAATATTTCAGGGATCCAAGGTCCTTCATTTCAAATTCTGTAGACAGGTATCTTTGCAAGGCCGCACGTCCTTCTGGATCATTACCTATTACCACCATATCGTCTACATACAAAATAAGTGCAGTAAGTTTCCCATTCTGTATTTTCAGGAACAAAATATGATCGGAGTTACTTTGTCTGTAACCAAATGCTCTCATAGATTTTGTGAATCTTCCAAACCATGCTCGATGAGACTGCTTTAAGTCATACAAGGATTTCTTCAACCTGCACACCTTTCTTTTGTATTTATCTGGAGCATTACATCCAGATGGAAGATCCATATAAATCTCTTATGTCAAATCTCCATGCAAGAAGACATTCTTCACATCAAACTGCTGTAACGGCCAATCAAGATTTGCAGCCAAGGACAATAAAACATGAATGGTGTTGATCTTAGCCACATGAGCAAATGTATCTGTATAATCAATTCCATATTTTTGAGTGTATCCTTTTGCTACCAGTCTTGCCTTGAAGCGATCCACCGTCCCATCAGCTTTATACTTCACAGTATAAACCCATTTACATCTCACATGTTTCTTATCAGCTGGCAAGTCTGTGATCTCCCAGGTAGCATTCTTCTTCAAAGACTTTAACTCTTCATTCATTGCTGCTTGCCAACGTGGATCAGCTAAAGCCTCATGCACACTATTAGGAATAGATACAGTAGATAATTGAAACACAAATGACTTATTTGATTCTGACATGTGACTGGTCGACACATAATTAGTTAATGGGTATAACACATTGGATTTAGGATTAGGCTTATTCATTGGATACCTAGTTTTGCATTTAGGGTCAGCTTCATAAGTAGGTTTAGGAATACCTCGATTTACACGGTCAAGGGGGCGACGTGGCGGGGTGCATCCGGGATCAAAGGCGATTGATTATGGTTATTGGGGCTCAAGGACGGTGAGATTAATTGTGAGGTAGTTGACGACACAGGGTTGTCCGCTAGTGAAGAAACTGCCAGTGAGTTGTCAGGTGGAGATAAAGGCTATGAGTTATCTGGTACAGTCAACTCATTACTTTTAAAATTTTCAACATTGTTTCCATGTGAATGATCACCACTTGTCTCCAAGACATTACAACTTACCTCCAATTCATTCACATTATTATTTTCTTGTGAATGATCACCACTTATTTCCAAGACATCACCACTTAAATCCAAATCATTCATATTATCTGTCTCCGGAATAGTATAGTCAAGAGTTTGAACTTCTGTTTGATTCTCCCCCTGAATTGAAGACTCAGTACTGGCAAAGTACATATCATTCTCATGAAAGGCAACATCCATAGTGACAAACAACTTTTTCGTTGAAGGGTGATAACAACGATATCCCTTCTGATTTGAGGCATACCCCTCCACAAACACACACCGTAAGGCCCAAGGTTCAAGCTTACTCATCTGTTGTTTATGAAGATGAACGAATGCCACACAGCTAAACACATGAAGTGGAAGATTAGGGACTGCATGAGCATCAACGTGTGAGGAGAGAGCCTGAAGTGGTGTTTAAAAATCAACGGATCGAGATGGAACATGATTAATGAGATACGCAGCTGAGGTTAGGGCTTCTCCCTAATAGGATAACGGGAGATGAGCCTAGAGCAAAGAAGCACGAACAACCTCCAAAAGCTGACGGTTCTTGCGTTCTGCAACCCTATTTTTTTATGGAGTATATGGGCACGTGGTTTGATGAACAATGCCATGATGATCAAGAAAGGCACGAAGGTCAAAGTTAACATTTTCACCGCCATTGTCACTCATGAGAACCTGTATGTGGGACTTATATTGTACTTGTACCATTTTATAAAACTGCTGAAACGAAGAAGGAACTTCACTTTTGGACTTCATCAAACATACCTAAGTCATACGTATGCAATCATCAATAAAAGTAACGAACCAATGAGCACCACCAAACGTAGCAGTTTTAGATGGCCCCCAAACATCAGAATGAATTATCATAAATGGAATTGAACTTTTATTCATACTGGGCGAAAATGAAGTGCGATGACTTTTAGCCATTTCACAAACACCACATTTAAAGCTAGAAACATCATGCTTAACAAATAAGCTAGGAAACAACCTTCATAAATAGCCGAAAGAAGCATGTCCAAGTTGACGATGCCACAAACAAACCTCAGAAGCCTTATCCCTCTCCCCATGAGATCCTTTCATGGTAAGAGCTTGAGTTCAATTTCGAGAACTGTTTGATGTCAGCTCCAAGTAGTAGAGCTTTCCCCTCCGAATCGTCTTACGAGTCTGAATGTCCTTAAAAACCAATCGTCTTACAAGTCGGAATGTCCTTAAAAACACAAAAGGAAGGCCAAAAAATAACAAGGAAATGTAGAGCGACAGTTATTTGAGCAGCAGATAATACATTATAGTCAAGGGAAGAAACAACAAGTACGGAGTTAAGATTCAGGGTATCAGATAGGGAAATATCGCCTTCCCCAATAATGGGGACAACATTACCATTGGCAACACTAACTATAGTATTGGTGGATGGTTTTAGGGTTTGGACCTGTCTAGAATCACAAGTCATATGTTCAGTAGCACCATAATCAATTATCCATGTACTATTCATAACAGATGCGGAAATTTTTAAAGCCTTACCATCATTACTTGTATGATCAGAATCTGCCTTAGCTTCGGCAACCAATGCACGCGACTTGAATGGGTCATGATTGATCCTACTCTCATGTTCGGTTTGATCAAATTGATGCATAGTGAGTACGTGAGTACGTGATGCAGCAGTGGGTCGTGAATGGATACAGGGATCGGTTCGGTAAACTCCGGTCAGCAACGATGACGTCGCTCGCTGGTCGGACGGGCACGGTACACAACTGGATGCGCGGTGGTCTTCGGTGGACTCGGATCAGCAACGATGGCGTCGCTCGTTGGTTTCATAGTGCGCGGCACAATAGGCTGCACATCGATTTCTGTTCTCCGGACAAATTGCGATAATAATAATATTTTTATTTTTCTTAACCTGGCTCTGGTGCCAAGAAGAGAATACTTTGAATTGTATTGTATTCTTCTCAATAAGAGGTACTTATAGGTTTACAACCCTAACATAAATGGAAAGAGAACTAATTACAAGTGATTACATAAGAATACACAGAATTACAATCAATTAGGGATCCTACCTAAAATACAAAAGTCAACACCGATGACTTCATCAACTATTCTACCTTATCTGATGTGATGGTTTGTTGAGTATTTACACACTTAAGGGGGAGTGTTGTAGTCATATTTAGAATATGAATGTGATTGTGTAAATCCTAGTAGATATGAGAATGTATCTTATATTCCTATTAGGAGTTGATTACCTATTAAATGTTGTAATCCTAAAGGGAAAGGTTTTTACCTATCCTACTACTATAAATAAAGGCACAATGGGGTGAATCAAACACACCTCACAATTAAATCATTATCTTTTCCCTCAGTACCGCCGGCCCCCTCTCTCTCTAAACTCTAGATCGTTCAATCAAATAGGCCTACAACAAACAAAACAAAAGTTAATAATTATTAGTTAGATTTTAGGTAAAGTCAAAGGGCCAAAATCAATATTTAATCTTACACCCAACTTTAAAATAGATTTTATTTAGGGATTATAATCTAGTTTCTTAAATATTGTTCTATATATTTTTCAGACAGTTTTATATTCTCTTTATATATGTATTATTGATGAATAGTTATGCACAGGGCATATCCGGCCGGTGGTTCTTTCACTATTTTTATGCATAACAATTGGCCATCAATGGCTTCTCTTATTTTATATGTAGACATTGGAAGTGGTCATCACTATTGTTGAGCAGTCAGTCTCAGACTCGATTTTTTATACAAACGTAACCACATAGAGATAACCCAGCATAGCTTAATTACCAGCTGGAACCAAACATGCATGCATACCTCTTTTTATTTATGTGTTGGCATTGTCTTCGACTGTTTAAGATTCTAAACAAGTTCAATACGTATTTGACAAGTACATTGGCTATTTAGTTAAATTATTTAAATTGGATTAATAGGATCCCTTGATTAATGAGTGTTAACTACATTGGAGAAGTAGCAAAGATGAACAATTATAAAACCAAGAAATGAAGTTTTACAGAGAGGAGAAATGTGTGAAAAGAATGAATGAAGGTTTCATATTGAACTTAATGAACTAACTTTTACAATCTGTTTACAATAGCTATATATAGCTGACTAGATGGCTGGCTCATAAGCTTTGAGTAACAAACTCTTTCAACTAACAATTTTGCTAACTTTATTGCTAACTGTATTTCTAACTGTATTGCTGACTTGTACCCTTAATACTCCCCCTCAATCTCAATTGGGGTATCCCAGTTTGAGATTGCAACAAAATCTCAAATAACAAACACTGAAATATGGACAAATGGACTTATTGCAGAGTGTCCTCGTTCCATTAAATGCTTGCATAGGTACTGGAAATGAGGAAGGAACATATGAGAAAGAGAGAAATCGCAGCTTTGGTGATGCTTTCTGATTGAAAACGGTTTTTTTGCCCTGAGATTGCAGCAATTTGAGCTTGCTTTTGCTCCTCATTTTCTTATCAACTGCGGTCTCCCAGATGTCAAACCCCAAACCAACCTAGTGGCCAAAGTTCTGCTCACTGATAACACTTGTTGATAAAATGCACAGTTGTTACTTGCTCATGGTTAAAAACAGAAGTTCTAGAAAATTGAACCCACAAACATGAAAACTACATGAGCTTGATGACATACCACCCAGAAATTCACTAAACTGACAGGTACAAATGGTAAAGCTGCCTTTGGAAGACTTCAAAACTACTTGCATCTTCTTGTGAAATCTACTCAGATACCAACTGCTATATTGGTCACTGACTATGGTAAAGCTGATTCAGCTAATCACACCACTGGATATTTAGAAGAAATTCCATCGTTTCTTGAAAGTGTTGGGGCTTGTAAGGTCATTCAATCCTATAACAAATAATTCTGTTAAGAAAGTACTTTCTAGAATATGCAAAGAAGAGTTGTATAATGTGACTGCTGAACATCTCAGTCTAACAGCAAAAGCAAGTGGAGGTGACATCCGACATGCAATTACATCATTACAATTCTTCTTTCTGAAACCTAAATCCATACTCAAGAACGGTGCAATTTCATATTGGTTCTTCACAAAGAATTTCAGCCTCCCAAACTAATGTCTACCCCTCTGTAGCTACTACCAAATAGAAATATGCACCTTTTGCAGATACAATTTTCCCATCCAAAAAATCCAATATTCCTCTGCCTCTCGCAGGAGCTTCAATCAAAGAACAGCCTCTTATAAAGTTGTAACACACCTTCATGCCGGTTATAACAATTTATTGCAGGATTACCCTTCGTGGGATTTACCGTCAACAACATCAGTTAACATTAGCTTCGGCCTTTAAAACAGAAAATTAACAAACTATAGTGTGACATCGGCCTTAACTATAGTACCACGGGATCGCCCTTTGTGGATTTTACTAAAAAACAACTACTCTTAACAATGGCATTGACCTTCAGAATTTCAACAATAGAAAATGAACATCTATGTAGGATTACCCTTCGTGGGATTTACCTACTCACATCACGGAATTACCCTTCGTGGGATTTACCGTTAACAACAACTTCTTCTACCCTTCATGGGATTTACCTACTCACATCATGGAATTACCTTTCGTGATATTTACCGTTAACAACTTCTTCAAACTTCATTGTATAACCGGACTTACAGTAGATACATGCTAACAACTGAGCTGGTTAGACTCGACATTATAGACTGTAATAAGGAAAATACTGCACCACTCCTCAGTTAGCTCCTGAATAATCTTCTCAGACATTACACTTTTCATTTTGGTACAAACCATAAACTTGTATATGTCAGAATGCAAGAATTCACACCCATTTCTCCAAACATATCAAGAGTTGCAGAAAAATCAAACCCAATAAACTTGCAGAATATCAGTGAAGCAGAGAGACAAGAATTGGACATCATACAAATTGCACAATACATGATTATGAAAAACTTAGCAAATCAAATGGAGGCCATCACAAACACTGATCTTGACGCAATGAACAATCTTAAAAGCAAATATCACAAACAACTGGAAGAACCCAGAAAAGATTCACAAGAAAGATGACTCTGAACTCTTTAATACTCAACATATCAATTGAATGACTTACAACGACAAACTAATTGATTTGCATAATACTAAAAGAATCATAGTAAGAAATTCAGAAAAAGTGACTGAAAAACTTAACCTTCACATGAAAATTTTGAGCTAGGCATTTCGTCAAACACTTGGACTACACAAAGGTCTAAACTTTCTTCCACACCGGAGAACAGAGCACAGATCAAATTCACAAACAATATCGAAGGCACTGAAGAAAATGCACCATAACGTGATGACCATATGTGATTCTTACCACCACACCATGTCCTGAGCAAAACCCATTTCATGAAAGTGAGCAGCACAATTTCATGCTTAGGTCAAACAATCTTTCTTTAAGAAAGTGAGCAGCACCATGGATAATCATGAAACTCGTTCCATTTCTACAAATCGTAGATCACCATCACGAGCCCATCCAAAATGAAGGCATTCCACTGGATCCAAGAATGTGCTTGAAAGACCCCATTTTCTTTCCTTGTATCAGAAGGTGACGAACTCAATGAAAATATGAAAAATTCCCGAATTCAAGAACCGAAAACTTCAAGAACTGAAAAGAAAGAAAAAAAACAAAAACAATTGCCACTTCTATTTGGCCTGAAGAAACAATTTTGACGACCTATATATCACCAACAATCTATGTTCATAGCCCAGACGAAAAATCAACCAAGAAGTTACAGGACAATCGCAGAAGCACCGAAGAACTTGACAAAATTTCTATTGAAAATCTGAATAGAAAATAAAACTAGAAAACGATGAAATCTAATGAAAAACATAACCACTAGAATCCATGGCGTGAGCCTGATGGCTCTGATACCATGTTAACTACATTGGAGAAGTAGCAGAGATGAACAATTATAAAGCCAAGAAATGAAGTTTTACAGAAAGAAGAGAAATGTGTGAAAAGAATGAATGAAGGTTTTGTATTGAACTCAATGAACTAACTTTTACAATCTGTTTACAATAGCTATATATAGCCGACTAGATGGCTAGCTCATAAGCTTTGAGTAACAAACTTGCTAACTGTATTGCTGACTTGTACCCTTAATAATGAGTAGAGTTGGGATTAAGTCTCATTTTTCAATTCTAGAGAGGAATACCACTAGACCGTAGTACTAAGTGGCAAATATATATTATATGTATATATGTATAAGAGCTAATCTCGATTAATTTTTTGTACAATTTAATTATATAAAAAAGATACACATGACCCTTTTTTAGAATACTTTTCTTCAATTTGTAATTATTGTTAACACATGGTTTCGAATAGTATGCATATATGCAGACCAATATACACACACATATATTATGTGCATATATATATACAAGTGCTAATCTCGATTAATTTTTTTTATACAATTTATAAAAATATACATATATAAAAGTTGGTCTTTGTTGTTATAATTAAGTTGTCATATATACGTACTCTCGTTGAATTTGTTGCAAAAACTCCCATTTAGGAAGATGCTTTAACAATACTCTTTTATTGTCCGAGCTAAAAAATTCTACAATGACTCTTTTGCAAATGTTGAAAGTTAAATCTTGTGGCTGTTTGACATAGCTAATTAGAGCATGGCTTCAAGTTGAAACATGTTCCCTCATAGATTTCGGATAGGATTATAAAATTACTTCAAATACAATTCAGGTACCTCAACTAGTCAACTCTAAAAAATCAGTTTTTAAACCCATTAAATTGAGAGATATTGTCTCCAAAGAATGTTCTAGATTGTATATGTGAATTAGATCATTTAGCCAAGTTAATCTAATTTCCTCTTTATATGAGTTCAAAACTCCCTCTCCATGTATCGGAGTAGTTTAAGAAATTGCTTGTATCAAAATAATATTTATTAATTATTCTTTAATTTCTCATACATGTGATGGCATATATATATATATATATATATATATATATACATACATACGTATATATATAAGAGGATACATAAATATGCTTTGAATTAAAAATATGTGGGAAATGGTAGCAAGAGGCTTTTAGTTCAATGAGTTAATTAAGATCATATTCTCTTGCTCTCGAAGTCTCTAGTTAAAGTCCCTCCTCCTCAACATCTATTATGTAAAAGACAAAAAAGCCTATATGTGTGTGGCAGAACACCATTAACACAACACAAAGATGCTGGTATTCCAAATTTATGCTTTCGGTTGGTATTAATTGTGTATGAATTAGAGGGCATATTTTTTATAGTCTTCTTATTAGAAGGTTCGTGTCTTCCACTCCTGCCGCCCATGAGGCAGCTCGTAATGCACTTCACATCAAGATAGAGATTGGAGATTTGGCGTTGCCCTAAAGTCACACGTATAAGACCCTTCCATTTATTACTACGTATACTAGGTTTTTTTTATTTGATAGAGAACCAAAATTTGTTTATAACCAAGCATTGTTCTATTTGTTAATATCATGTTTAATGTTATATTGCACAAATCTCATAATAAAAATCATTTATTTTTTTAATCATCATTTAAAAAAATTAATGTGCTTTAAAGGTTTAAATTCAATGCTTGCTCTCAAATTCAATTTTACGTGACTACGTATTTTTAATAACAAGTAACTTAAGAGAACATGACTCGGTAAGTAGATAACCAAGGTAGTAGCTTCAGCGTTTATTTGACTATTGTAGCTTTTGCAAACTAAGAAAATAATTAACGTTTGACTGAAACTTACTACTTGTCAAACTATTATTGGCTACAATTGATGTTAAAAATATGTATATATACGAGCAATGGTGCTGGAATTTGGACCGTAAAGAATTGGTAAATTATATGTATATACTGTACACAAAGAAGAAAAAAACGAATGAAGTTAATTGTCATTTCGATGCTGTTCAGATAAGTTAGGTACGGATGATGACAAATTATTGCTTAGGTCGAACTTAATTTACTTGTCACTCTTTGAGTCTCTGGCTCAGCTGATTTTTTATAATGTGATTTAAATGCAAATTACTTTCAAAAGTTCTGCATGCTATCTCATCTGAAAGCTATAGCTTACATCCTCCTGTCGTCGTTTAAGAATGTCTATCAAGCACCAGAGATGCCAAGACATATGAGGGAAGTAACTCAACCAACCCATTGACTTTAACAAGTTTAATTACAGAGGTATTTATCTTTAGAGTAAACTTAATACTTTACTGTTACTGTTCTGAGAAAATTTTGAGTCCGATGGTCACAATGCTATGTCTGATGTTACTAATGAACATGTATCATATGTGTGGATGCAAATTTCGTACATGACTGATTTGACAAAATTTTACTTACAAGAGAACAAACCATTAGCCTAATTGACAAACATCCTAAAAAAGGCAAAGGGTGTTCGTCAAAGGGCCTCCAATACATAAGTGGCGATTACGGTTTTCTCTGTTTGACTTGGCTATTTATAGAGAAAACCCTAACAGGCAGCTGGCTGGGAAGGTTGCTGAGCATACTAGGTAGTCCTTGATTATGCAAGTCAGTCTTCGCAGTCCTGCCAGCTAGCAGTTCTAAAAGTCCATGTTGGTAAGAGCGCAGTTGCGTCAGACACCCAAGGAGAACTCTAGAGAGTCGGTGTCCTGCCACCATTGGACCGTGGAGACTTCGGAGGTCAATGGCATGCTGTGTTGTAGGTGGCCTAGAGAGCTCATAGTCCGTTAGCATAAAAGTCCAATTATTTTAAGGCATTCTACGTGTTTTTCTCTTAGGGTAATTTTGCGGTCCACTCACAAGGGCAAGGGTAAAACCGTCTCATAGAGCATATATTCCACATATTCTTCTCCTATTGGATGTGGTTATTTTATTTTTCCACAATACATACAGAAATGTTGTGGAAATTTCATGTATTTAAGATATAGTGTTAACAAATAAATATACTTATTATAATATGAGTAAACTGGTAACATCACGTGACAATATTTCAATATCGAAAAGCTCTTGTTAGAACGAGAACATTGTAAAAAAGGGAAGGTTCTGTACTTTCAAAACCATTTGTTCTTGGATTGTGTTATCCATATACCCATTTTTACCTCCCACACATCCCTTGTTAATTTTTGTTATTTAATTTTCTTCAATTCATTTGATCAATCAGCCGAAAATTGAAAAAAGATGCATAGAAGGTAAAAAAGAGTGTGTAGATAGCACTACCCTTTATTTTTAACTAAATTGTTCCACAAATTTTTAATTAAACCATCAATTGCATGAAGTTATCTGTGTCTGTGAAACTTTCTTGGTTAAAAATCACATTTGAGTTCGTACGTACTTGAAATCCTATAGCAAACAAAGAAACCTTTTCATATATATATATATATATATATATATATATATATATATATATATATATATGTATGTATATGTATATGCGCGCGCGCGCGCGTGTGTCCTAGCTCATCGATCTTGTACTCCCTCTCCCTCGTACTGAAAATATTGTACTAGGCAACAACGACATTAAATAAATTAGAGAAATTAAGATTTCTTAAGCAGCATTTTGGTCAATTAGGTGGAACCTACTAATCAACTAGAAACAAAATGCATGTCTTAATGTGGACATTTTTTGATGGTGATACATGCTGGGTGTGGCAAAAATCCAAGTTTCGAAGCAAGTCTGTGGAATGACACTGACACAAAATCTATATGTTATGTTTAGTCGCTCAGTCCACGAAGTAATTTAATCCTTCAAAATCAAGCAATTGAACTCATCTCTACTCGTGAACTTCGTGTCCCTTCTCATTGTATTCATTTTATTTGCATGTTTCAATCTCAAAAATTCAAAATTGCCAGTAACCTAAGCAACAAAATAATAGTAATAAGAATAAATAATCAGCAAGAACAATGGCGGATCCATGATTTTTCTTTTCAGAGATCAACTTGTGCACTAACATGAACCAACAAAGATAAATTTTCATGCTTATTAAGAAGCTTAAAAGATAAGTAAACAGTCCATTTTTGCTTACTTCTTAACCCTAATGCAACCCTACCTCGATTTAGTATCGTGTCATGTGTCTAAGAAGGATCCATTCTTAGAATAATTTTTTTCTCATGTGCATTCTGATAGGATTTTTAGGTATCCGCACAAAGAGGTTAAAATCACACAAAATACTTGCAAGAGAACAAGGTTATTGTAGTATAAATGGCTCAAGCAAAGTCGTTTTTCGCATGGATTATTTAAAACAATTTATGAAAAACCCTAATCCTAGTTAATTATTTGCAAACAAAGATTGCAAAAAGTCAATTTTGAATTTAATAATAATAAAAACGAATTTTAATAAAAGTAATTTAGGGAAAACAACTAATAACCAATTAAAAAGGAAACAAATCAAAGAGAAAAGGTTTTGAGAAACAAATTTGGAAAAACACTAGGGTTCCACCGTCCCCTTAACAGTCCTATATAGATTTATTAATTACTTATGAATTATCCATGCAACTTTGAAGGTTAGGTTTTCTTGATACATATTCTACTCGTGGTATTCAAGCTAGAACGTATAACAAACATGCAATCCGTCTGTAGTATTCAAATCAAATATAAACATGCATGACTCATTACGCTTTATGAAAACCCTTTGAAAAAGGGGTGTGTGGATATCACACCCATTGAAAAACTACGCAACCCCTAAGACGTGTTATTTATCTCGGGTGAAATTACAACTATTAATCACAAGAAGCAATACTCAATTCCTTGGTGCTATTCTGACCAAATTGCATCCAATTACTTATCTAAACATCCTAATGGTCGCGAATCATTAAAACACAAAGACAGTTTAAAGCACAGTGATTAATAATTCAAAGTATGCATGTATAATATCATAAGCAATTAAATAAAAACTACATATTCATGCCATGGCTCAGGCATTGCCCTAGCAAAAAAAAATTAGTTACGCATACTCATAATTAAAATCAACATAATTGTATTAAACTAGAAAAAGAATGAAAACACCTTGTAGAATAAAGTCTGAAAATCTCTAAGCTTTAGCCAAATTCTTCTCTCCAATATTGTGTTCGTTCCCCATTAGAGCTGGCCAAAAAGGCTTATTTATACTACTCTAATTAAAATCCTCCTAGTAAAAGGTCCTAGAATAAAACTAGGAAACCTAATAAATTGAAATAAAATAGAAAACATAACCCTAAATTAACATGGTAAATTCGCCCAAAAATCTGCACAGCCACGTTTTGGACCCAAATCACCTCCAAAACTGGCCCAAAATAGCTGGATTTAAAGCTTGGACTATTCTGAACACTTCTCCAGAAGGCCACGAACCCATTTGAGGTCATCTTGGGCTCCAAAAATGTAATTTAAGCCCAAAAAAGTCATTTTTCAGCAATGTGCGCTACTTTTTTATTTGATCTCCAGAAAATAACCGTGTGGTAGAAAAATCCAAAATTTTGACACGAACACGCCAAGAGACACACGAATGTCCTCCAATTTGAATCACTCCAAAATTCGTCCGTTTTGTCACATTTTGCTCCAGAGGAAGTCGAATGTCCTACATTGAAAATATAAAGCAAAGTATCAAAATTCTACCAAAATAATTACCAAATTGTACTAAGAATACAGTAAAATATATAATATAATATTGACACATCACATTCTTTGAACTATTGTTAGAATTGTTTTGAATGGGAGTAAGGTTACACCAAGATTATGAGTGAGCAGGGACTCATCAATAATAACCACAAATTGCCAATGAAAACCAACAGTTTCTCTATCGACAAAAAAAAAAAAAAAAAACCAATAGTTTCTCAACAGAATATTGTTTGACTGTATTCCAAGATAACTAAATTAAAAGGAACTTAATTCGGTGAAATGATCTTCACGAGTTTTAGTTAGGTCATATCAGGCTCAAGAAGCTTAACTCTATGTTACTGACAAGAAGAATTGCTCAAAACTATGTTGATCTATCTGGCCCAAAAGATAGGAAAATCTTTGTAATCCCGGAGGCAAATTAGTGGCCCAAGTCCAAATATCATACTTTTCAATAGTTGGATTCTAAGAATCCATAATTAACTGAGGCTGCTGAGCTCCTCCAATGAGAGCAAATAAAAAACAATTTGTAATATATTCAGCTTATAGTGTAAACGGCTAAAAGAGGAGTCTCAACATCGCTATTCTTAAAGAACTGTATATTGACGCGGTAGTGATTCATCTATCTTGTGATTCGAGAAAAATTCTACTATATAAAGAACAATGTCTTGCAAGCGTTACATTTTTTAACGATTCAACATGACATTATTCATCTTTTCCTGATATGATTTAGAACGATAGTCACTGTTAATTTAGTAATGTATGTTATACATTGTTATATGGTATAAAAAAAATGCTTTGAAGTTAAAATGCATCCCTTTTAAGTTTCATAAAGTAGCTTCTAGCATACATACTCCGATTTTGAAGCTTAAATATAATTATATAAATGTTTATCCTCTCCATCCTTATCAACAAATGTGGCTGGTAATGTATCCTTAAAATGAATTCATCTTTTTGGTCATCTCAAAAACAATTCCTCTACATGTGCGAGAGAGATGAAAGAATTCGATGCAAATTTCTGCAGTCTTCAGTCTTGACAAAAATGCACTTGCAAAACAATCAACACCTTTGATCAAAGACCTAAGCCTCACACGCCCACGAGGTGGGGGGTTAGGTCAACGGATCTCCGATGCCTAAGTTAGTTTCTCTGAGAGAGTAAAGTGTTTAGGGTTTTTTTAGGGTTACCAACAGCTCTCCAAATTTGGTAGAATATGGGGTATTTATATAGCTAGGGCCGGCCATATAGTGTTTAATGGAGAGATATTTTCTAAATATTCTCAAGATATTTAATAAGAAATAATATCTTGAGATAATGGAGTAATTATCCCTAATTGATTTAAATTATGATTACTTACTTGATTAGAGTCAATCTTCAATTAGGAATATATTAAAGATAGCATTTGGGTAATTAATCCTTATCTTTAATTCCTTGCCAAGGGCAGGTGCGCCGTGGGCGGTTGTGTTTAGCTGCTGAGACCTCCACGGATGTGAGCATGTGGGAGCATCTGAGAAGCCTGCTCATTTATTAAGGGCAATCTTGTCCTTCTTGAATAAAAGTCCACGTGTCGCCTCTAGAATTTTTAGAATTATTTTAGGTTCCACAACGATTTCAATGAGTGCATGAACATGCATGCAACAAAGATTAAGACCTACATTTGTTATTTTTAAATGCTAACTTTTAGAGATGAATTATAGTGTGGGGGTGCTAATCACGTGGAGAAAGGGTTTCTGGTCTGATAAATTAACGAAAGGGATTTTTGGCAAAAAAAATATTCATGCACCAAGCCTGCTACATGTCACAAATTTTTTAATTTTTATTTGACTTTGTGAGTGTCATCATCTAATGTAATATGTAATGTCATGTGTGGGTGCAAAGTTGCTTAAAGTCGTCGAATGCTACAAACTAAAGGTACGTACTAGTGTATAATATTTAAAACATTCTCATCACCCTCTTTCTCATGTCTCATAACTAGTAAAATTAGCTACGAGACACATAAGGAGACACTATTTGAGGACAACTGATCATTGGCCCTGTTAGTAGTGTTACAATCATTTCAAATAGACGTGGATATAATATTGACTTCAAATAATTTTTGTTATTGTTATGTTTTCGATTGTTATAAGGATGTTATATTGGCGCTATTGAAATGTTTCAACATACTCTCATTATTGTTTCTTTATTCTTTTATGTTTAATTCAACTTTCAAAACTTCCCTTTTGTGTAGTTGATACGAAGAAGAGCATATGGCTGAAAGATCAAAAGAAATCGATGAATGCAAATTAACATTTTAGGAGTGAGAAACGAAACTAAAAAAAAAGCGATGTTATGTGTTTGTATTTTGTTAATTCTGTTAAACAATCTGTATTCCTTAAAAAGCGATCTTATGTGTTCGTGTTTGTGTTTTGTGATGTATTCTTTAAAAAGGAAAAAAAACCAAATAAAAAACTAATGACTTTGGCATCTCATAAAAAAAGACTTGGCATGGGATTGGACTATGGAGATTCCTCAAAGCACGTGGAAAAGCCAAAACTCAAAAACGAAAAGCAAAAGCCGATGCCATTATGCACACGAAAGGTCGTTCAAAGTTGAGTGCTCATCAGCTATAAGTATGCTCCTCTGTTTTTCTTAACATGTCCTCTTCCAAGTCCTCATAATTTTCCAGTTCATCAAATATAAAAAACACCTTTCTGTTTTTTCCCTTTTTTTTGGGTCTCACGAGAAAACAAAATTATATAATTTATTTTGATATAGAAGAAGAGAAGCCGTTAGGTTTGCTTGGTTCCTAGGAAAACCGAAAAAACAGAGCCCTCCGAAAGCGTAGGCAGAGCGAGTGAGAAAGGAAAATTTGCTTCCGAAAATTGATGGGATCACAAAAGTAGTAAAAATCCCAAAACATTCATCTCCTTTTTGTCTCTGGGA
Source organism: Heteromeles arbutifolia (assembly GCA_024362995.1). Lineage (NCBI taxonomy): Eukaryota > Viridiplantae > Streptophyta > Magnoliopsida > Rosales > Rosaceae > Heteromeles > Heteromeles arbutifolia. The sequence continues at coordinate 16,763,297 of JANCRC010000001.1, forward strand.
TTTATTATTAATTATTATGATTAGCAATATTTAGAATTTTCTGAATACAATCTCTCTCTTTGGAGACCTAGAGCTCGGTCCGTTATTTCCTTCCGAAGCTCCCATGGCGTTTCTTCTTCGGGTTTGCAGCTGATGTCCTCCCCCTCCTCAGGTAACTGCATGTTTATTTGATATTCATTATTTGGATTCGTGGGTTGAAATTGGAATTTTCATATTTATTACTTGTTTTTTACTTTGTTGCATTTTGATGTTATGTTTTTGGCAATATGGGTTTTTTTTTCTTTTCTTTTGGAATGTTGGATTTATGGGATTTCTGGAATCTGAATCATCATACATTCATCATACATGCAAGTTTTTTGGTAGAGCAATTGGGTTTTTCAATTTCAAATCTGGCCTCTTTGTTAGCCAAAAATGAAGAATTTGAACCAAAACTTAAAAATTGGGATGAAATTTAGATATTTTATTGAATTTTCACAAGGAAAGATAAAACATTTCACTTTATGGAATAGAGAAAATATTGAAGAAGTATATTACCCATGTTGCTATTTCATCTTACGTGAATGTATAATCCTAGAAATCAATGTAGGGCTGGTTAAAGTTTGGAACTTGGTTGTAGATGTGGGCGTAGGCACATTGGCTAGAGTAGATGTGCTCCTCCGCTATGCACCCAAGTTCAAATCTTCCTCCCTATACTTTAGATTAGTTTAAAGTAGAATATCGTTTATATCAAGAATAAAATAGAGTTTGGAACTTGGTTGTATACTTGGTAGATTTGGCATTTAGTAGAGATAATGATAATGATGATTTGAATTATAATGATGATGTTGATTTGAATTAATCCTTTCATAGTGGAAGATCTGATGAGACCTTGTGTGGAATCGGACAATCTGATATCTGTGTTGGGATTCTTTCAACAATTGCGGTAAAACCTGTAGCAATGAATGAAAATGGTGGCACCAAGTTGACTGGAATCAGGCAGATCGTCAAGTTCAAAGAAATCCTGCAGAAGTGGCAAGCCGTCACGCTTGGCTCGAGGGCAAATAGCCCCCGAGCCAACAATAGTCCCCATTCTGAAAGAAGAGGAGGGGATCCCCATTCTGAAAAAAGAGGAGGGGAGAGCACCACTCCCTCTGAACGAGGCCATGGGGGTATTTCACCGGCAATTAGCCAGAGGCTAACAAATGTTATTTGTGACTCGGATGAGGATATATGCTACAGTCCCGAACCGCCACATGATATCCCCAAAGGATATTTGGCGGTTTATGTTGGACCGGAGCTTCGGAGGTTCATCATTCCCACTAGCTACCTCAGTCACTCCCTTTTTAAAGTATTGCTGGAGAAGGCTGAGGAGGAATTTGGGTTTGATCATAGCGGCGGGCTCACAATCCCATGTGAGACTGAGACCTTCAAGTACCTCTTGAAGTGCATGGAGAACCATCAGAAAGCTCACCCCGATGACAGCCCAGGTAAAAAACCACATACTTTAACTACCTTCACATTATAGTGCCTTATAGATCAAGTCATCCTCTTTGATACCCAAAATGAATTCTAAAGTTCTCTAACCGGCAGTATCTCAAGTCAATCGCACACTCTCATGCGTTTTTAGCTTAATTTCTCGTATGAATGTGTGTGATTATCCTGAGATACCGGCACAGTGACATCCCAAGTGCATGAGCGTACTCCAGAAGCCCTTGATCGGTTTTCAATTTGATGGATCCACATTGCATAATAAGTATTTATGTCTTTCTTCACGAAATAGGTTGCTGGTTTTATTGATGTTGTTAATTTGGTATTGTTGGTGGTTTTGCAGCCGGAGACTGGAAAGTCATTCAATGAAGAGTAAGTGACTGTGATGAAGTTCCTTATTAGTGGTCCAGGTTTTTAGGGGTGTGATTTTCTGGTGTAAAGCAGGGTCTCCTTGTATTCAGACATCTTTTTACTTTTCTCTTCTTCTTTTTTTCTTTTTTTTTTAATTAACAACAATTACAGAAACTTTAGTTAAATATTTTTTAACCTCTCTATTTTTTCTCTGATTGATTGTTACCTACATCTTCTGATGTTTGATCCTCAAGTACGAAACACATTTGTCCTCCATCACAATATATGTCAAATATGAATTAATTTCCTAATTAATATGGTTCCCGCTAACCAATTCTAGCCAGCTTATTTTCAAGTGCAACCATTATATCAAATTTGACGAAATGATTTTGCACACCCTTGTTTATCTCTGTCTCTCAATTCTTCTTTGTTTTATTCGATTCAAATGCCAGAAATACACATGGATCTATGTACTGAGAAAAATAGCATGAGGAAATCACTTTCCGTATAATTTATATCACCTGACTATGTAGAGATGGTTAAAAAAAAAAAAGATTCTCAACTATCTATATATTTCCAAATATATAATGCATCTGTTTTTTGTTCATTGACAAATAATGGCACATGCTTAAGCTTGAAGACAATATCCATGTACAACCTCTCTCTCTCTCTCTCTCTCTCTCTGCACATGGTTCCCAGGATCACAATCTTTTAATACATAATTATTTTTCCAATGGCCGTTGCTAATTAAGTTCATAGTTAATATTATATAGAAGCTGATGGCAGTTATCATGTGAAGGACCGAGTAAAATTGCAGACTTTATTTGGACATTAAACTAGCTCAAATAGTTGTTAATTACAAACAAGCGTGTCGTAGAGACTCGTATGATCTCACCAAATAAACGAGTCCCCTTCTACTCAGATTGATTCTCAAAATATTGGTACCCAAAATTCATCTATAGCTCCAATAGCAAGGCCATCCACAATCATGTTTTTCTTCTGGTATACATGAATCAATCCACAGTCCTCTATACATCACATACACTGTCTGCATGCACTGAGATAATATGAGGAATATCATATATTATACGTGATCGGCCATGATTTTCTATGAGTTTGTGTACTATACAAAGCCAGTTTTTCAAATTAAAAGGCTTCTTCCAGCGAATTTTAGTATTCTATGGTGCATTCTGGGCTGTACATGTCGGCTAACTTAGATCACTACTCAACGATTACGAAAAGGAAAAATGTAGCCAAGTTTGAACTTAGTTTGGAAACCCATTTGACACTGGGTTAATTGTTGTTCCACGTAAATATGTGCACATAAGCTTCTAAATTAAGGTACCAAAATATTTCATCACCTCAACCAATCACTGGAACCGTCGACGTGTTAGGGAGAAACTGACTTGTATCCGGGAAGCTAATATGGTGATATCTCAAACTTATCACGTGTCATTATGTGTTTTGACTACCACGTAGCATCTCATGATGTTAGAATTCCTCTGTCCCACATCGGCTAGAAGGCTTGAGAATAAGCCATTTATATAGAATTACCTCACTCCAACTATTACCGAGGCCTTTTGTATTAAAACCTCACACCTGACGGATTGAGCAGGTGGCCAAGTGGGGACAGTATCGGTGTTGTTGGAGTGGGCCCATGACCCGTCTACCTGAAATTTAAGATGGTATCAGAGCCAGGGGACGGGCCCGTACATCCACGTGAACGGGTGGGTCCCCTTTGACCCCGCGCGAACGGGTGAGCCCTGACTTGGCTCCACGTAGACCAAGAGATGTCATGTGAACGGGTGGGTCCCCATTGACCCCGCGCGAACGGGTGAGCCCCGGCTTGGCTCCACGTGGTTGCTGATGTGTGGAACTTCACGTGTGACCCATAAAATGCGGTCTCACGTGCAGGGGAGTGTTAAAATTCCTCTGTCCCACATCGGCTAGAAGGCTTGAGAACAAGCCATTTATATAGAATTACCCCACTCTAACTATCATCGAGGCCTTTTGTATTAAAACTCCACACCTAATGGATTGACCAGGTGGCCAAGTGGAAACAATATCAATGTTGTTGGAGTGGGCCCTCGGCCAGTCTACCTGAAATTTAAGACATGATAAACTTAAAATGTAAGTTTCTCTGCCGTTAAAGGGGATGATGACATTAGTGCTTAAATAACAGAAGAACTACTCGCATGGTTGGAAGTTACTGCAATTGCTTATAATAGAGGGGGAAAACAAAACATTAATTATGGAGAGAAAAATCGTGGTATATAGTTGTTTAGTTACAATGATAATTCTATTATAAAATATATGGTATATACCTAACCGTTAAGTTTTTTTTTTTTTTTTTTTTAGAGGGTGGGGGTGTCAAATTTTGTTTGAAACTTGCAGAAAGAAAAGGGTTTTTTAAACTTTAATCTTTCAAGAAGATTGAAATTTAAAATAAATATGGTGTTAGATTACGTTTGGACCCAAAATTACATCATCGGTCCGTGCAATCAAGGCTGTTGAATGGGCATAACTCCCAACCGTTGGATGAAAAAGTGAAGATAATTTTGTTATTATTAAAGGATAATATTATGGTTTTTATCATAATTATCTTTTAATAGTGATTTATCTTGACATTTCTTATGAAAGATGCAAATTATATCTCCAACTTGTGAGCGAGCAATGTAGTTCAATTTGATTTGGGATTCCTGGAATTTAGACGTGTGGTGGATTGGAGCATCAGAGCATTTTATCAAGAGTCCTAATACATTGCGGCGTTGGTTGGCAAATGGATATTGATTGGCAGAGAGATAATGCATGCCTAAAGATGAAGATACCAAATATTCTGGTTTAAACAGATACCAAGATGGAATCAGCAGAGAATATCCTCCACGTGTGCTTGAAGTTGGTCAGCCATGCATGCAGGTTATTGGCATATTTCAAAGTGGGATGCTTATCAGCACAAAGATATATGCAAATAATTGGTATATGCTATCAATTAGCACGTGGTGGTGTCGAGCTGGTGAGTGATAAGGCATAACAATCTTTTGTTTTGCATGAGATTGTTATGCAGAAGGAAGCTTTGATATTGATGGCATTTTTACAACACAACGGCCATCAAGATGATAGTCCTATAAATACGAAATGCGCAACAAACAGAAAGCTCCTCCAATTCAACACACAAACTACCCTGTGCAAACTCTCGCTCTATGCAAAATCTCTGAATAACCTTGAGATTTTTATTTTCTATTTCCGCCAACACATCTGCAGTTTGGATAATTAGCACTGTGAAGGCAACCAGTGACATCTTCAGTTTGGATAAACAACACTGTTGCCGTAGAATCAGCCGACCGCGAAGCACCTTCAGTTTGGATAAACAGCACTGCGTCGAGGCCGACTGGTTATCTATCCAAGTCTCGGTCGAGAAGGATTTTCGAATCCTTATTGGTAGAGGTCATCTCATTAGCCTTCTCGACGAAGTGAGGTGTTACCAGGTTACTAATGAGCCTAAAAACTACCAAGCCTACGTGGCACGCATGCTGAGTAACTAATGAGCTAACTACGTCATTCTGTTGTGTGCGGGGCGTGCTAACTCGACGGCCGAGCTCGGCCGGTGAGTAAAATATGTAAATATGGCGTTGAGCGCGCTTCTGACTTCTTGATCTTGCGACTGCGGCCGGGGAAGGAACACGCCTCGGCCTTCAGGTTCTAGAGCCTGAAGACAGGGCTGCTAGTTCTGCAAAGTTCAATATCAAATTTAGCTTTTAATGCGCCGAATGTAGTAACCTGGTAACACCTCACTTCGCCGAGAAGGCTAATAAGATGACCTCTGCCAATAAGGATTCAAAAATCCTTCTCAACCGAGACTTAGATAGATAACTAGTCGGCTTCGACGCAATGCTGTTTATCCAAACTGAAGGTGCTCCGCGGTCGGCTAATTCTACGGCAACAGTGCTGTTTATCCAAACTGAAGATGTGTTGGCCGAAAAAGAAAATAAAAATCTTAAGGTTGTTGAGAGGTTTCACGTAGAGCGAGAGTTTGCGCAGGGCAGTTTGTGTGTTGAATATGACTATCATCTTGATGGCCGTTGTGTTGTAAAATTGCCGTCAATATCAAAGCTTCCTCCTGCATAACAATCTCATGCAAAACAAAAGATTGTAATGCCTTATCACTCACCAGCTCGACACCATCACATGCTAATTGACAGCATATACCAATTATTTGCATATATCTTTGTGCTAATAAGCATTCCAATTTGAAATATCCCAATAACCTGCATGTATGGCTGACCAACTTCGAGCACACGTGGAGGATATTCTCTGTTGATTCCATCTTGGTATCTGTTTAAACCAGAATATTTGGCATCTTCATCTTTAGGCATGCATTAATCTCTCTGCCAATCAATATCCATTTGCCAACCAACGCCGCAATGTATTAGGACTCTTGATAAAATGCTCTGATGCTCCAATCCACCACACGCCTAAATTCCAGGAATCCCAAATCAAGTTGAACTGCATTGCTCGCTCACAAGTTGGAGATATAATTTGCATCTTTCATAAGAAAATGTCATGATAAATCACTTTTAAAAGATAATTATGATAAAAACCATAATATTATCCTTTAATAATAACAAAATTATTTTCACTTTTTCATCCAACGGTTGTGAGCTATGCCCATTCAACGGCCTTGATTGCACGAGCCAATGATGTAAATTTGGGTCCAAAAATAGCCCCCCAGTTTCCTTGAGCTTCGGCTTGTAAGTCGAATGGTTAAGGAAATTAAGTTTCTCCAGCCAACCATGAGTACATCTCCACCGAAAAATATATTGAATTTAAATCACTACCACAGCCTCATCACCGAAGACAACCAGACAACTCCTGCTAACTTTTCACTTGGGCCGAAGAATTTCTAAATTACTTCGACGGCCTGTTTTCTCAAGTTTCTCGGTCGAGAAACACAAGACCGAAGAATATATGTCATCGAGCTCGACAAACCAACTTCGGTCATCAAACTGATGTCGAACTCACAACTCTTCTCTCAGCCGAAGTACAACCTCCTTGGACTTGAAAACTAAAATAAAACAAATACTCAGTGGCATGTCCCAGAGCCAAATAAAAATTCACGTCCTTAATATCCTTAACCACCACGCTATGGCAGGACGCCAGTGCAGAGTCTTGCTGTCCAAATACTTCAGCGTCATACGAAATTCCTTGGGTCGAGTATTAGTTACGTAGTCACCATTTAGACTAAGTCTTCATGTTGGCACTCTTTTCCAATTTGTGTCATTGTTTCCAACATGCATCGTTTCACCAAATAGCATCTTGATTCTCTTAGCTGTTAACAATTTGGAATGAGATATATTACCATCATGCAGCCGCCAAGTGGTTGAGAAGTATATGGGCTTCTGTGCTCACATCCTGGAGATCATCACTGCTTACCCCAAAGCAATGCTATTGCCGACTACATCCTAGAAAACCACCATCAAGTAGCACTTTGAAGCCAAAAATGATTTGATTCCTCAACCAATCTGCAGCGTATACATTCTAATCTCTATGAAGTTTTCTGTTCCAGACTCTACCCTATAAATTTTATACTCCACCGAGTATGCACATAACATATTTACCACTGAGTACAAACACAACTCAGCGATACAAAGCAACAAAAACTTCATTAACCTGGGTCCCGCTCTGCACATCGACGATACAAAGCAAAGTTGCTTCATAATTGTCTTTCTCCACCAAATAGGCCCCCATGCCTAGCTCGGTGATTATCGACAAATAAACTTGGTGGCTAGCCTTTGTAATTTTCTCAGTTGAGACGTACCAGAAAACTTGCCATGCACATACCCTCTTCTCTGAGAAAAGATTTGGGCCTCCCATTCTCTGCACAAAAAACTTGTACTGGTTCTGAATGGCATCTTCCTTCTTCGAATTGATGAAAATTGACCGGAACCACTCATGTTCGTCATCGTATACCCTAGTGTAGAAATTGGTGGAGAGGTTGACAAAGGCCTGGATGCCGAGTTTCTGAAATAGGTTTGTCTCGTCGATGGCGAACATGTCGGCCTAGTCGACGCCGCTCCACTCAGCGGCCTTGGCTTGCAGGCTCTACATTTTCTTTTTGTTCACTGCTTGGTGGCGGAATCTCTTGATTTTGTTCAATTTTTTTTTTTATATTATTTTTTCAGTCGGTGCGTCAAAGACCATGACCACCAAGAAGCAAACCATGATTCCTCATTTTTCTCTCTTCTGCACCGAGTATTAGATTTCACCAAGCAGCTCCTTTATATATGCTCATCCTCGGGGAGATTAAAATAATTTTAACCGCCGAAACTGTCGAAATGTACCACTTATGCCCCCTTTATTTTCTTAGGCATCAGCTGAGCAGCCGAATGGTTAAGAAAATAAATTCTTATTCTTTTTTTTTTTTTTTTTTTAGCAAAAGAAAACAAAAGTGGCCGAATTATAAAGTGGAGGAAGCCAACGATGTTTTATTCCTAACCGAGATCTTTCAATACCAATATTGCTAATCAGATTTTGCACCAAGCCGAATAAAAGATCATTTCGAAATATGTTTGGCTTCACAAAAGATTTTTTATCATCGACTGCCAAATGTGTTAAACAATTATTATGCCCCCTAGGCATAATTACTTCATTACTTTCAGCTTTTAACTCAAATAACTTTGCCGAACGAGATTGCTCCATAACAGCTTTATCACCAATAACCATATCGACTGTCATGGTTTCAGCGTCCAAGACCATATTTTGGCCATGTTCGTGATTGGAGTACTCATCTGACAAATCATTTTTTAATCAGAAACTTGAACTCTTTTTTCTAGGCCTACCACAATTTCAGTCTCGACCGAAAAAACAGGTGACCTAGTTTCTTCTTCGGCCATCTCAACAATCTTCTTAGGCCGAATGTTGGTTGTGGCCAGAGTGAAAAATTGCCCCCCGGTCGTTTCAACCAACCATTCATCAAATGGAATTGATTTGTAGTAAAAAACGTAAGGAAAATGTTCTCTATGTAGCCAGGCATTAAATCGAGCCCTGTTTTCATTTATCCATTGCTCTTGGAGGGTAACATGAGCTTTTGTTCTCAACATTTAAGCGAATGACTTTTGTATCTCTCTATGGCCACAAAGAACCTTTTCCGCTTCCAAAGATATTTTACTTTCCTCATGGCGTTCTTCCAATTGCTCTAGGAGCTCGTACAATCGGCTACGTGGAGCCGGATTAGGATCTTGACATATCATGTGAACTTCGTAGTTTTAGCACTGTGTCCCACCGGGAGTGCCAAAATGCTGACCCTAAAAACTACCAAACCTACGTGGCGCGCATGCCGAGTAACTAATGAGCTAACTACGTCATTCGGTTGTGTGCGGGGCGTGCCAACTCGACGGCCAAGCTCGACCGGTGAATAAAATATGTAAATGTGGCATTAAGTGTGCTTCAGACTTCTTGATCTTGCGACTGCGGCCAAGGAAGGAACACGCCTCGACCTTCAGGTTCTAAAGCCTGAAGACAGGGCTGCTAGTTCTGCGAAGTTCAATGTCAAATTCGGCTTTGCGTCGAATGTAGTAACATGGTAACACCTCACTTCGCCGAGAAGGCTAATGAGATGACCTCTGCCAATAAGGATTCAAAAATCATTCTCGACCGAGACTTAGATAGATAACCAGTCGGCCTCGAAGCAGTGCTGTTTATCCAAACTGAAGGTGCTCCGCGGTCAGCTGATTCTACGGCAACAGTGATGTTGATCCAAACCGAAGATGTCACTGGTTGCCTTCACAGTGCTGTTTATCCAAACTAAAGATGTGTTGGCGGAAAAAGAAAATAAAAATCTTAAGGTTGTTGAGAGGTTTCTCGTAGAGCGAGAGTTTGCGCATGGCAGTTTGTGTGTTGAATTGGATGGGCTTTCTGTTTTCTGTGCATCTCGTATTTACAGGACTATCATCTTGATGGCCGTTGTGTTGTAAAGCTATCGTCAATATCAAAGCTTCCTCATGCATAACAATCTCATGCAAAACAAAAGATTGTTATGCCTTATTACTCACCAGCTCGACACCACCACGTGCTAATTGATAGCATATACCAATTATTTGCATATATCTTTGTGTTGATAAGGATCCCAATTTGAAATATGCCAATAACCTGCATGTATGGCTAACCAACTTCGAGCACACGTGGAGGATATTCTCTGTTGATTCCATCTTGGTATCAGTTTAAACCAGAATATTTGGCATCTTCATCTTTAGGCATGCATTAATCTCTCTGCCAATCAATATCCATTTGCCAACCAACGCCATAATGTATTAGGACTCCTGATAAAATGCTCTGATGCTCCAATCCACCACACGTCTAAATTCCAAGAATCCCAAATCAAATTGAACTGCATTGCTCGCTCATAAGTTGGAGATATAATTTGCATCTTTCATAAGAAAATGTCAAGATAAATCACTATTAAAAGATAATTATGATAAAAACCATAATATTATTCTTTAATAATAACACAGTTATCTTCCCTTTTTCATCCAACGGTTATGAGCTATGCCCATTCAACGGCCTTGATTGCACGGGCCGATGATGTAATTTTGGGTCCAAACAATTCTTCAAAATTGAAAGACTCGATTAATGTACCTAAATGTGTGTACCGAAATATGTGTACCGAAATGTATGTACCGAAATATATGCACCAAAATGCATTATATTAAAGGGTGAAGTCACCTGACACACTTTAGAGTGTAATACCTTCATTTTCTCGTCTATAAGTGCTTAACATTTCATATAGGTTGCAAATTTAATGTCTAATTTACCCTCAAAAGTTAACTTACACTATTTCTTTATGAAAAACTACCAATTTCTCCTCCAAAGTTAACTCCATACACTATTTATTTATGAAAAACTACCAATTTACCCTCCAATGTGTATCACATGCAAGTAACGTGACTTAAATTGACGGAAAGTTGAATATAATAGCTTCAAATATAACATTAGGGATGTAATTGGCAGATTTTTATAATTCAGGGACTAATTTTTTTGAAAAAATAGTTTAGGGACCTAATTTTCACTAAGGTGATAATTCAGGGACTAAATTGGCAGTTTACCCTATATTAAATTAATGTACCTAAATGTGTGTACCGAAATATGTGCACCGAAATGTATTATATTGAACTAATGTACCTAAATGTTTGTATCGAAATGTATGTATCGAAATATATGTACCGAAATGTGTGCACTTAAATGTATGCACTAAAATGTATTATAATGAATTTAATGTACCTAAATGAAGAAGACAAAGTACATCGAAATATATTGTATAACAAAAATTAGTTTACCTAAATGTTTACAACAAAAATATATTACGATAAATGAAATGAAAATTATAATTATAATGAAATAAAATTAATACATTAAAAATTACGAAGAAAAAGAGAAATAATTAAAAAATCAAAATATAATTAATAAATGAGGTTATTAATGTATCAAGGGACTAAAATTAGATTTTGATCTTTTACTATAGATAAGGGAGAACCCACTTTGTTCCTTTGATAAAAATCAGGCGGAGAAAGGGCTTTGCTCCTTTATCAGATAACATTCGTGCATACTTGGCCCGACCCAATGAGCTCGAACCTGGTCCCATACGCTTGTACTATCCATAATACAGTCCTACAACAAAATCACCATCATCGTCACTTTAATTTCCTCTAAACTAATCGTTCATGTCTTTAATAAATTTAATATGCATGTTATCATTTTAGACCATCTCATGATGTGAATATATCTAAACTATCGACCAATCATGTTATTTTGGCTTAAACATAAAATTTCAATGTGACAATATAAGTCTAGTAAGAGAGGTGCTCATTTGTCCGGCTCGGGATGTGCAAGTAGTGACTGTAGTCGAACCATCTTTGTCTGTCGATGAGAGAGCCCATGTATGTGTAAGCAAAAACAACCCTTGGTCTCTCCCTCCAAGTTCGCCCAAGAAATGTGTCACCTGTCTGCGTTATGTTGTAATGTACAAACACAAAACCACTCTCATCTTCCACATTTTCCCTGCCATGCGCCGTTATCACCCCCATACCATTTGCAACTGAATGTATCGTCACGAGCCTTGATTTAACTCTTGGACGAGTTATGGGATGGTTCGTGTGATCAGAGTTTGTCATTTTTTTTTTCTTTGGATGTATACCTTATACATTGGGGTTGATGGGTCAGTGTAGAACAGGAGAATTCGTCTTCTGTGTTAAAAAAAAAAAAAAAAAAAACCTCGTCACATGGTAGAGTACTTATGTGAGAGGGACGTTGTGTAGAACGATTGTACTTATGCAAGAGTTTTGGGGAAGGTAAATATTTAAGGTGGCTAATTTTTATGAGTTGTGAATTAGGAGGTGAAGAGTTTGGAGGAATTTGGGTAAAAGGAGGGGTTTAGGTGGACAAAGAGGAGAGGTTGGTGTATGAGAAGTAATAGATGAAGTTTTTTCAAGTAGGGAAAGGGGAGGTTGGCAGCAGAGTAGAAGTTTTTCGGCCACGCCCAAAATAGCAAAATGTCCAACTGCTTCTTGGGAAACAGCGTTTGCATTTTTCAGCTACATGGACTTGGATACTATTTGGGCTGAAAGTACGAACTCTAGCCCATTCATATGGGAATTCATAGACTTAACATGAGGGCTTCTTACCGAAAAGAAGCCGTTAAAGGTTGGGCCAAGAAGCAAATCGGTGCTGCGGCCCCAATGTTTCCGCATTGTTATACCTTGTGATGTCAAGATTTCTATCACTACAATGAAAGAGCACGCATGCACGAATTTATTTTGGTCAACGATGCATGTGTGCTCTAGCGTTGTAATGAAGACATCTGAAAATGGCATGTTTACTTGTTTGGAGTGGCGTGTATGCAAGGCAGTGGTTGATTCAGAAATCGTATTATTAGTTAATTTTTGTTGAGTTTTGTCAATCACTTGGTGAGTCTGTCCAAATTTGATGAGTCATGATTTTGAGACATGTAAACATCTACCAAGCCATAATGTCAAGGCTCGTCGAAATCTGTCCAGGTCATTTCAAAAAAGACAACTATCACCTATACAAACCTACGCATATTCCCATAGGACCTTCCGAATCATTTTTACCAGCTTCCACAGAGTCCCAGGACCCTATAGGCCCTTAATGGATATGCCGTTGATGCAAGACAAATGTATCATTTTGATTCATGTCAAATTATGCGTTTACTATTAGATAAAAAATTAAGAGTGCTACTAAGCCCACCCCAGTGGCTTATTTCCCCATCCACTTTGAAATGATAATTTGATTGACAGCTTTATTCTTGTAGAAAATGACCTTCAAAGACCTAAAGACCACCCAATCATGTCTTGCCACATAATTAGTTATATTGCCAAAAACCTAAAATACATAAATGAGAAAGAAAAAAAAAAGAGGAAAAAAACCTAAAAACCGATCAAATTATGGGGCTGAAAATGGAGGAGTTTCTAGCTTTAGCAAAGAAGATTTAATGTTGTGAAGGGTAAAGACCCCACTTGCAAGTGCCGAGGAGAAGCAGGTATGAGCGTTCAAAAGCTTTCACTGTTGAGTTTGCTACAACATTAATATTCCTTTGCCACCAACAAGAGCTTCCTCTGATGGGTCTTTCCATTTATCAACTACCCAAGCGTAATGGCGGTCGAGCAAAAGGCGTTTGGAAGGGGAATTTCACAACGTTGTAAGCTTGTAACGGAGAGTGAGGAAGCAGCTGATGACTCCATTATCTACCTCTACCACCCTCCTGTTTAATGATAATTTTTTTTTTAATTATCATAATTCTTTTAAAGCAAGGGAAAAATTGGAGAATAAATATATAGGGTTATTTTGGAATAATGGTGGGTGAGAAAATAGTTATATGTTTTTTTCACTTTTTATGGTAGGTATAAATATAAGATGTGTGAGAAAATAAGACACTGACTCAAAATTAAAAATATAAGCGAGTCCCACATTATCTCATACCTAAATAACATGCTATCAAGGTATCAAAAGAAAGTATGTCTGCCTCATGCCTAAAGAAGGAAAAAATAAACAAGTATCAACAAATCATAATTTTCCTAATGCTAATTGTGTAGTGTAAAACACAAACACGATGCATAGTACAACCAATCCACGTACACTGGTTGTAGCACATAGATTAGTTTTACTGCATGACCTTGTTCCAATAACATGCCTTAATTTTTAGGAATAGGTCTAACACCCGGCCTTTAAGTACGTACCCGATGTCATCAGTCACCTAATAATTTTGCTCAAGATGAGTGCAGGAATACAAATATTGAAGAGTGTAAAGAACACTAACCATTATATTATTTGTCAAAGATATTACCCTATACAAATCTTATTATGCTTGTAACTTGGGACTCCTCCGCCCTGTGACACATGCTGTGAGTGAAGTACTAAGCGTGCAACCTAATTAATTAGAGGGATAGAAGGAAGGAGAATATAAGCGGGCATGGCCATGGGGATGGGCATGCTTATTTGTATACCAAACTCTTTTTAAGGGTTTACTTTTCTTGGTCGATTAAGCCCCAGTTTGGGGTTGAGGTGATTTTAAAAAAAGCTGCTATGAAAAAAAGCTGGAACAGTTTTTGGTGTTTGGTAAACATTCAGCTTCAACTTTTTTTCACAGTTTTGGGTGAAAAAAAGCCAAAAACAAGAAGCTGCAAAACCCAGCTTTGAAAAACCAGCTTTTTTTCACATCTGTTTTACATAAAAGTTTACCAAACACTATAATACTGTTTTTTTTTCTTTTAAAAGCACTTTTACAAAAAAGTTTACCAAACACTCTGCTGCTTTATTTCACAGCTGCTTATTCTCACAGCACAGCAGAAGCAGCTTTTTTTCAAAGCACAGCAATACCAAACCAGCCCTAAGTAGCTTCCATTTTTAAGGGTCAATTATTCCTAGCTAGCTAGACACTGAATTTTAGAAAAACTCCTATTAACTGAAAATAAGAAGTTCATATTTCTCTTCACTTATAAGTAAGAAATCTTATATTTGAATCTCGTAGATGGTGAATTTGATACCAAATTAAGTTGCACATTGTGTTGCTTACTCGAACTACCCCCTCTCCCCTTAGTGCAAAATATATCATTGTACCCAAAAAAAAAAAGAAAAAAAGAAAAAAAAAGAGATATACTTGGTATTCCGCACCCTAGCTACTCACTATACAAGAGGATGGGTAATCTAATAACATATCCAATGACTCTGTTTTATTTTTGGCATGCATACAGTCTCTAGTTTATGGACGGACTTGTTCAATATAGTATTGTCGATGCAAATTTCCGTCTTTCTTCGCTTTGACGAAAATGTATTTGCAAAACAATCAACACCTTTGATCAAATACCCAAAGCCTCACGCGCCCATGATTAGTGGGGGAAGGGTTTGGCCAATGAATCTCTGATGCCTAAGAGTGAGTATTTAGGGTTTT
Source organism: Heteromeles arbutifolia (assembly GCA_024362995.1). Classification (NCBI taxonomy): domain Eukaryota; kingdom Viridiplantae; phylum Streptophyta; class Magnoliopsida; order Rosales; family Rosaceae; genus Heteromeles; species Heteromeles arbutifolia. Next base: position 16,778,571 of record JANCRC010000001.1, read on the forward strand.
ATGTGTATAAAAAAAGCTCTACCATTTTTGGTGGAGAAATAGGGTATTTATAGAGGAGATGGCCGGCCATTAGGGTAGGTTTCTGTGAGAATTTTCCCAAGATATTGTGTAAATAACATCTTGGAAATAATGGTAATTATCCTAGAATAAATGTGACTAACTAGGATTACTTACTTTATAAGATTTGTGTTCAATTGGAAACGTATTGATGATAGGATTTAGGGATAATCTTACCATTAAATACCTTTAACTTTTTCCACGTGCAGAGGAGCTCTGCGTGCATGTCCTAGGATGCTGAGTTGCGCGTGGGATGCCTTGCTCATTTAATAAAGGTAATCTCATCTTTTTTGGCTAAAAATCCACATGTCGCCTCCAGAATTTTTAAGATTATTTTTTGCTCCATAAGTATAGCAGGAAAATGGACACTTTTGTTACCTACCTTATCAAGTAGTTGAGTTATGATCCTTAATTTACCATTAGAAAGAATACTATTCACGAAGTACATTTGAGTGTAAGATTACACCGCCACTTGCCTTGTCCACCCAAATTATAACATGTTGATCGTTGATTAGTGAAGCACAATGACAATGCGTATGAAAATTGGAAACCTAGCTAGTGCATGCCCCTCAACTTGCAACCTCAATTGTTCGAATACACAACAGTACTGAAAACACTTGACCAAAAAAGAAAATTAAAACAAGGGGCGTTTAGATTGAAATGCCTCATTGTTTTATTTGTTAGATTAAACATCTATACCTTTTAGATTTTAATTAAACATTTTTCTACATTTTAGGTGCCAAATATATTATAAGTAGCATTTTTTTAATGCAAAATTAAAGGGGTGGGCACAGACCAGGCTGGGCCCAATTTTGAAGGGACCGGACCTTACCCGGCCCGGTTGAAACCGGCTAGTTCAGGTCGGGTCCACGGGTCCCTTTTTTCTTTTTTCTTTTTTAAAAAAAAAGAATAAAATTTGCACAGATTGCAATTGCATAAAATAAAATTAGCTCCACAGCTGGAATTTGGCGCCATTTTTTTTCCAGACAGCTACAAGAGAGACGATAAAAATGTATGAGTTACTCTTGACCATCTGGGAAATTTACAATAAAACTGTATGATAAATGATATTTAGGAAATAGAGGTATTATTAATGAGAATAATATCTTTCCTTTCCTTTATGTAGACAGACTTCTGGAACCTCATTAACCCCAAAAACTACAAACTATATCTTTATCAATATCCCTTTCAAAACATTACATAAGCATGTTAAAGTTTAAACTTCATAGGTGTGAAACTGTGAAAGTGTTTATGAGAATCTTGAGAGCAAAAACACGGTTTCCAATCCATAGTTTTCATTTATTCAGTAGTGGTCACACAGTCCGAACATTACAGCATAAGCTCGTTTTTGTGTTTGATTTTTTTTAGCTCTGCTTTTATAGGATCATGAACCCTAGATCGATATTGATCACCGTCTCTGCCACTAAGCCTAACATACATAATAATAATAATAATAACAATAATATGAAATTAAAAGGGGAAAAAAATCGCAAATACGAATAAATATTTGTAAATATTGTCAAACTCAGGGTGGGGCTTGAAAGCTCTATGAAAAATGATTGTGATGCTGATGCAGGCCAAGATTTTGACCAGTTTTTTCATCCAACTCAACTTAAAAGGAAGAAGAAATGTATAGACTCACACTATCTAGTATCTAATTTCCTTAAGAACTTAAAAGTTAGAAGGCATCACAGTTTGCCAGATTACTGCAAAATTATCAATTCAATCATAAATCTACTGCAAAATTAACTCTAGTAACCTAGTTCGAAAACCCTAAAATCCCAAATTCTAATTTAAAAACCCTAAAATCCCTACACCCGAAATTCAACTTAATAACAAAACCCTAATTCAAAATTACCTAAATTTTAGAGGGATGATGGCTAGTATCAGTGTCCTCGACGACGGTGATGGGGTCATGGTGGTCGCAATGACGGAGGTTGCTGTCGAAGATGAGAAAATCAATAGCGGGGGTGATGGCCCTCTGGGATGTTGTCGAGGAAGATGATGGGTGGTGCCATTGTGTTCGCCGAGGAGAATCGATGGTTGGTGAGCACTGTGAAGAGGAGGACGACTGGAGTTGAGGGAAGGGAGTCGAGCTGTTGAGGGACTGAGACTGAGAGTTTAAGAGTAAAAGTGAGAGTCGAGATGAGAGAGATAGAGAACCTAGGGTAAAACTAAAACTAACAGTTCAGATTAAAGATGATAACTTATTCATTAATCTGGTCCGTCCATTCAATTACAAACGGGCCGGTCCGGGTACCCGCGGTTCCAATACTCCAGGAACCGGCCCAAACCAAAAATCTCAAAGGCCAGCCCCGGCCAGCCCCGTTTCTCTTTTTTTAAAGTAGAAACCAGCCCGTACCCGCCCCGAACCTTGATTACCCGCCCTGACCTGCGATTCCTGTACTTTTTTACCCACCCCTAGAAAATTACACAATTTGCCATATATATAATGTACCAATTAGCTAATAATTATCCAAATCTCCTAGAATCTAGTAGATGTATGTTTTAAAAATCTAAAAACATATCAAATTTGATTTATTTAAGCTTCTAACATGATATATATTTATGTTCTTGTTTCACGATCATTCTACAATTTTTTCGTGTCATTTCTTTTCTGTTAATCGATACTCTTCTGTCCTCCTTTGTGAGTCATGTTCACTCCCTTTCTATTTTCATTTGATGCGAACCTCTTGATTTGAGTATTCGTACCATGGTACATTTGGAAAATAGATTCTAGTGGTAGATGATATAGGGTATGTTTCCATTTAGTATTGGTACGTTTCTAGCCGATATATTGGTACGTTTCTAGCCAATATGTTGGTACATTTTAAGTTGGCATGGGTACATTTCATATCAGCATCAGTACGTTTCAATTTGGCATGGGTACATTTCTAGACGATATGTTAGTACATTTCAAGTTGGCATGGGTACATATCCTATCAATATTGGTACATTTCAATTTGGCATCGATACGTTTCAAGTCATATTAGTACATTTCAACATGGCATGAGTACAATTCAAATTAGAAATTAATATATTTAAATGGCTTATTATATTAACACCCACAAATTGTTGAATAAACCACACATACTTAATACACCCCACATTTGTTTTTTTTCAATGAAAAATTATCTTAATACACCCGACATACTTCTCCATAATACCCTCACACCTCACGTTCTCAATATACACCTTACATTTTCTACATGCACCCCATATTTTCTATACACCCCACATTTCTCAAATCTTATAAAGCTTTTAATTTGGACCAAAAAATGCTGACTGCAATTTTGACAAAAGATGCCGCTTGGGATTTAAAATATATATGAAAATTGTTTTCAATTACCCATGTCGTCTGTTTTTAATATGTGGTGGTAATTTTAGGTGTTTAATTGTTCATATAATCCCTGTGATCCCTAAAAGATGAATACGAACATAGAAACTTGAATAACGCAGTTACGCAGCAAAAACAAGATTAAATAATTATCGATGTCATCAAAATCACTAAAACAATAAAAAAATATGAAGTCTTAACTCTTTTGAAGCTTCCGAAAAATAGATTTCGTGTTTCATTCGTCAAAAATATTTTTTTCTCAATCAACATGTTTGTAGTTTCATTGGTTAGGGTTATGTTCAACAATGGAGGGTCGGAGGGATTTTGATAGTTGAAGAAGATAAATAATACGTTAAAAATGATTTGGGGTGTATTTAGATTTTTTTTTTGAACCTAATAAGCTCAAAATTGTCATTGCATAGTAGGATAAATAAATCAAATAGTATTAAATTTTAATGTGGGGTGCATTCAACATTTTGTGAGGTGCTAATATAAAAAGCCTATTTAAATTTGATTTCAATTTAAAATTTACATTCATATATCTCATGCCAAATGACATTAATCTCATTCCAACTAATCCATTTTGTCAACAACTTTTATGCAAATTATATTGTACTACAATATTTTAAAATCACTTGTTTTCTGTTGCATACTACATAACCATGCAATCAAACTAGAACTCAACAAGATTAATGTAGCGTCTATGGTGTTTTCATCATGTTGGATTGGATACCTCCATTTTTTCTGCTAATGTAAGTTTTTTCCGTGATCAATGAAGTTTTATTATAGAAAAATAAATGTTAAAAATTCAAAAATTAAGAGATAATATTGATGATTTAATAGTTAATATCTATTAATTATCCAACATCCCTTAAAAAGGGGCATCGATTTTGACACACCAAAAAACCTCTATTAACTAAAAAGATTAAGTGGGAAATCAACATATAACATTTTTCATACTTAGGTTGCCACTAGTCAAAGCGTCTTAATCAAATCTTTAGAAGACACAAATGTTTAATAAAAAAAATTGTAGAAACGGAATGTGGCATTCTAACTTTCTCTTAAAAGAATATCCAATTTAAATATTTTTCTAGGTTATGTCCGAGAAAGTTAGAGCTAAGGGGATTGGCGATTTGCGTTCGAAACCCTAAGGTAAGGACGACAGCGCGTTTCAGGAACTCGTGACAAAGGCAACTGGGCTACTTACGAACGAGAAGGTTAAAGAGAAGGGTCTGCGTGGGGGTGCTGGTGCAGGTTTTACGTGTGCATGAAGTCCTAGGGTTAAGGTTTGTGGAGGTGGCAATGGCAGGAATGCAAAATATGGAGGGTTTGGCAATAAAATTTGGAACCAGTCTTTCTTTGTCGGAGAAGGAGAAGGATGGGGTCAAGATTGAGAAGAAGGTTGTGGAGGGCACACTGTTGGGGTTCCATTATAGTGTTGTGGTGGAGGTTTTTTTTAAGAAACATGTCAATGAGAATGGGTTTATTGACCGATTTACAAGTCTGTGGAGAGGAAAGAATGGGGTATCTATTAGGGCTTTGGGTGGGGCTCGATTCATGGCTTGTTTTGTAAGCCGTCGGGACATATGCCGTGTACTAAAGGCGGAGAAGCCATAGTTGTTTCGGGATGATATGGTTTTGGTTGTTGATGGAGCTCATCATGGTCGACGGGCTGAACCTCTTCACTTGGCAACAATGTAGGTGTAATTGCATAATGTTCCTCCGCTTAATATGATGAAGGTTGTTGCTCTGGCAATAGGAGGCTTGATCGGTAAAGTCGTTAAGGTGGACAATGACAATGGTAGGGATTGTATTGGTCATTTTTTAAGTGTGACGATCTCTTCTGATGTCCGAGAGCTGCTTATGCGGGGAGCAAATGAGGAGTTCCCTGATGATGGGACAATCTGGATAGATTTTCACTATAAGGGGCTACCCAGCTACTGTCTTATTTGTGGCAAGGTGAGGCATGTCACTAGGTGGTGTAAGGCGAAACGACTTGGTGAGGAGGCCTCTGAGGTTAACACAGAGGCGTTATATGTGTTTAAGGGGCTTGATGCGGAGTATGATCTGAGAGGGAATTGGTTCGTGGGGAGAGGAGATAGGCAGAAGGGAACAAGGGGGCAGAGTGGTTCATCATCCTCGTCTAATTGGAGGCACCATGAAAGCTTGGAAGAGAGTGACCTACGTGGAAGACGTGCTTTGGAGGCAGAGGAGAAGGAACGGCAAAAGTTGGAGGGGAGAGAGCCTTTGATGCAGGGCTTATTGGTCTAAGAGGTTCCATTGCACCTGGAGCAGGGATGATAGAGTTGGTGAATCATCCAGAATAGGTTGTAGCTAATGGGGAGAGTACTGAGGTATTGCAGCCAAGCCGTGACATTGATCTTAATATGCCAATTGTAGAAGTGCACGATGATGTGTCTGAAATGGCTCATGAGAGGGATAGTGCAGATGGAGATTTGGGGGCAGGTTTATTGTCTCAGGATTTAGATCCGTTCAATCTTCTTCTTATCATTGACACTGTCTCACGGGGATGGGTGAAAAGAAACCGTGAGGAGGATGGTAAGGAGCTGGAAGTGTTCGAAGAAGGTTTGACCCGTGTGAACAAGATCCAACGGTCTGGAGTGGACCAAGCGGAGGCCACCTACAAGGGGTCTCCGCGATCGCAATGAAAATCATATGTTAGAGCTGTTAGGGTATCGGGGGGGGGACCTGATAGTTGACGATCTCTTATAGCAAAATCGGCTCAACTCCCCTAAGGTTGTGGCTTTATTAGAAACTAAAAATAATAGTCGAAGGTACCGTTACTTGAAACGTAGGCTCGGAATGTCAGGTATGCATGCTATTGAGCCTAGGGGAATTGCAGGTGGTATGTGTGTGTTTTAGAGGGATACCAAGGATGTGGTTTGGTGAAGTATGGTGATTTTTTCCTTGAGGTCCTGATTGAGGATGAGGTGCGGCATTGTAGATGGTGACTGGTGGTTGTTTATGCGAGTACTGATGAGCGTAAACGGGTACAACAACTGGGTGTGTTAACGGAGCATATTGCTTACTACCATGAACCACGTCTGTTGATGGGTGATTTCAATGATTTATTATTGGAATAGAAGAAGGAGGGGGGCAATGGACGAACGGTTACCAGTATGCGGTCTTTTAGGACCTTTGTGGCACACGCACCCTTATTGGACTTGGGGTTTGAAGGCTACCTGTATATGTGGAGGAATGGACATAAGGAGGGTTTTATCCAGGAAATGATCGGTCATGCTCTTGCTACAAACGAATGGGTCCAATGTTATCAACAAACGGTTGTAAAGTATGTGGTGTTGGATGGGTCGAACCATGCAATGTTAGTGCTCTCAACGGATGTGGATCAACCCCGGTGAAGGAAAATGTTCATGTATGATCCACGATGGAATCAAGTTGCAAGGTGCGATGAGGTGGTGCGTGCATGTTGGGGTAATACTCTCGGTGGTACTCTTGCATATAACATGGTGAATAACTTGTGGAAGGTTAAACACGGCTTGGTGATGTGGCGGAAAAAGGAGGGGCGTAATGAATAAAAGGAGATTTGCCGCCTGAAAAAAGTCATCTGTGATGCATATCAGCAACCTGTGTTTAATGACCAACGAATTCAAGAGTTGGAATAGGATCTTACACGGGCAATTAGAAGGGAATAAGTTTATTGGCGCATGAAGTCTCGAGTACAGTGGTTACGTGAAGGTGATAAAAATACTAGGTTCTTCCGTGCGCAAACTTTAAAGCGAAGACGGATGAATGTTATTCGTGGGATAGAAGATAAGGATGGGACATGGTGTACATATAGGCATCGAATCCATGGCATTGCAGTTGGTTAGTTCCAATCTTTGTTCTCCACATATAGGCCTGCTAGTTTTATAGGATCATGCCGTGTGTGCTGAGTAGGGTGGTGGATAAGGTGGTGGATATGGAGAATAATTTATTGATTGCTCCAGTGACTGATGCAAAGATTGAAACTGCCATATATCAGATGCACCCAACGAAACACCGTGTCTGGATGGGTTTAATTTGGGATTCTTCCACCATCATTAGGATACGATCGAAGGTGTGGTTATGGGTATGGTTAAATCTTTATTTTGCTTGAGGAGAATGTTAAAAGAGTTAAATCATACTAATGTTGTGCTCATTCCTAAAGTAGATAACCCAACGAAAATGTCCCAATTTCGGCCGATTTCGTTATGTAATGTGGTGTATAAAATTATTTCCAAAGTTCTAACGAATCGGTTGAAAAGAGTTCTCCCTAAAGTGATTAGTTAGAATCAATAGGCGTTTATGGCGGGAAGGCAAATTTATGATAATATTTTGGTGGTTCATTAACTCCTACACTTTATGCAACATGGCAATGAGGACGGTGTTAACTTTATGGTGACAAAATTGGACATGGCAAAAGCTTATGATCATGTTGAATGGTCCTTTTTGAATGCTATGTTGCACAAATTGGGATTTGACGATATTTTTTGCCCGTGGGTGATGGAGTGTGTGCAAACCGTGTCGTATAGTGTCGTAGTTAATGGTGAGGCAACGGGTTATATCACACCTAGTGGGGGACTTCGGCAAGGGGATCCGTTGTCGCCTTTTCTATTCCTAATTTGTGTTGAGGGTTTTTCATCCCTAATTCATAATGAGGAGAGGGTTGGACGTATTCGGGTGATATCAATGAATGCCCTTGCCGAGCCTTTATCACATGTTTTCTTTGCGGATGATTTGGTTTTATTTTGTAGGGCTACGGAGCTAGAGGCTCATAATGTTAAATGTTTGCTCCAACAGTATGCCGAGGGGTTTGGGTAGTTCATTAATTTGGACAAGAGTTCGGTCCATTTTAGTGAGGATTGTTCGTAGGGGTTGAAAGATCAATTATCGTAGGTGTTGGTGATTAGACATCAGGAAGGATTCGGGAAATATTTGGATATTCAAGCGGATTTTGGGGTCTCGAAAAAGAAGGTGTTTGAAGATGTACGGAATAGATTGGATGAGAGAATCAATGGATGGGCAGAACAGTTTTTGTCGGTTGCGGGGAATGAGGTATTGATTAAAAGTGTAACGGCAGCTTTACCTATTTATACTATGTCATGTTTCCAATTGCCAATCCAATTGGCAAAGGAGATTGAACAAATTATTGCACGATTTTGGTGGAGGGATAAGAAGACAAATAAGGGAATTCATTGGGTTACTTGGAATAAAGTTGCAAAAAAGAAGTCTTCAGGAGGACTCGACTTTAAGGAGATTATTACTTTTAACTTAGCTATGTTGGTTAAGGTGGGGTGGCGTATTATATGCAATCCGGACTCGCTTTTGGCTAAAGTGCTCCAAGCCAAATATTATCCTTTTTCATCGTTTCTTGAAGCACCGGTGGGAAGGGGTACCTCATAGTGTTGGAAAGGGATTTTGCAGGGGAGGAAAGTATTGAAGGCCGGTATACGATGGAGGGTTGGGGATGGGAAAAGTATTCAGATTGTGAAGGACCTATGGTTGCTTACGCCGCGGACATTTCGGCCTATTTCAAGACATGAGAAGATGCCTAGAATGGTTGCCGACATAGTGGTCCCTGGGGGTAAATGAAAGCATGATGTTATTGAAAGGTTTTTCAATGAAGATGAAGCATGTATTATTTTAGGTATGCCGCTTAGCCAATTTGGATGCCCTAATCGTATTATTTGGAAGTACACTCGGAATGGGGTGTATTCGGTGAAATCAAGGTATATGGTGGCTCAAGAGATAAATCGGAATGGGAGCTTGGACGGAAATGGGTGGGTCAATCCAGTAGGGATGACAACAGGGAACCGGTTTGGATGGCTTTATGGCAGTTGAAGGTTCCTCCTAAGCTATGTCATTTCATTTGGAAGGGATGTAGGAATATCCTTGCAGTGCGTACAAATTTGCAACGCCAGGGGATTCGGTTGGAGACTAGTTGCCCGTTTTGTGCAGGTGATGTGGAAACGCAGGTGCATTTTTTCGTTGCCCATTTGCTCGTGTTTTTTGGTTTGGTTCTCCGCTTCAATTGGATGTGACAACGGTGGTGGGTGGGGATTTTATGGAGTGTTGGAAGTGGTTATGTAAGAAATATGGCGAAGAAAGGGAAGCTAGTGATCTAATGTGCTAGGTGGTTTGTGGTTTGTGGAGGATATGGAAGTGTCAGAATAGTGTGGTGTTTGAGAAGATTGAGGTACAACTTAGTGTTGCGTTGTAACTACTTCGACAACAATGGGGTGAGATAGTGGGGTGTGAAGGGGAACTGGTGCAGCAGCCAAACCGTGGGCAGGAAGTGAGAACGGAGAACCATGAAGGGTGGGTAAAGCCTCCATTTGGTACAATCAAAGTGAACTGTGATGGAGCTTGGTGTAGTCGTACTGGTGTGGGGGGGTTTGGGTGGGTTGTGAGGGATTTTGAAGGGATTTTTAAAGGTGCTGGAGGTGTGGGAAAAATTCTATGTGTATCGAGCATCATGGTGGAAGCAGAAGCAATGAGATCGACTTTACTGGCTTGTGTGGAAAGGGGCCTTGGGGTTGTTCAGTTAGAAACTGATTCAAAGGTCTTTATCGACATGATCCATGAGAGCTTGCAACTGGAGGCAGTTAAGGATGGTAATTTATGGGATATTAACCATATTAAGCAACAATTATGTTCTGTTGAGTTTCTTTATACTCCTCGTGCCTATAATGAGGTTGCGCGCATCTTGTGGCATCTTATGTCACGCGTGTGGGGGGTGGTCATTTGTGGGATGCTTTTGAACTAGAGTGGTTATTTAATTCTCTGGCTTCTGATGTAAACATTTCGATTCGTATTTAATAATATCTAACTTTCGACCAAAAAAAAAAAAACTTTTCTCTTTTTTTTTTTTCTTTTTTTTTTTGAATAAACGATATTATCTACACTAAGGGGGAAGGGGTGGGCTTAACCTTACAATAGGCTAGCAATAATGTGATTCAAATTTGCCTTTGGCAAGAATTGAATTGAAGACCTTTCACTTACAAGTGAAGAGTAATATCACTAGACCGTAGTATTAAGTGACACTTTCTCTTAAAAGAAAATGGTGAAGAAAAAATCTTTAATCAAACAACTATATATATACAAGGAGATTAAATATATACAAAATTGGTGATCAGAATTAATCATATAAATATGGATATATATCCCGACAACTAGATACCAGGGGGAACATTCTACAATTCCCCAACTTGGCCGACCAGCCCCATTATATCACGGTGAGCAATACATTCCACCACCAGCAATATTTCTCTAATTTTCCAAGTTGTGTGCCATGTCTGGCACCGCCTTCGATATCTTATCCAGTAAACTTGAGGGCATGCTAGGGTTAATTCATGGCTCCTGCTTTGGATTAATTAATTAGGTCATGACTTGTACCTAGCTTGTGTGATCCATATATATCTCATCACTCCCCGTTAGATTTGGTTACATCTTACCATGTCTTCCACACACATTCATGACTCAGTACAATTAATATTATAATTTAAGTGAAGTTGACACGCTATATCATCACGTGCAAGTCTGAAATATCACGTGCTTGATCGGAATCGGAACACGGTGTACGAGATACTCCCACTCTAGTCTCTAGGCCGGCCAACTGACAAGATATCCTATAGCCAGGCTAAAAACCTTAAAGAGCTATATATGTCGATCGTATAGTGCTTCATTAATAACCAACACACCTCTTTCCCTTTCAGATCACAACAGATTGATCAAAGCATGCATGCATATGAAACCCTAGTTCTATAACAGGTTCTAGTATGGGCTGCAGTAGTGAACAAGCTAAATAATCGTGCGCTGATCACAACATGATAGGAGGGGACCCGATTTTGATCAAAATATTACAACCAAATATTAAATAACATGTGCGAAACCTGAAATGGTAAGACATGCATGGTGTATTTTATCTGCAAATCTGATTAATCCTGATCATCAGGTAACAGCACATGTCGGTATTTGGCGTCATCGAAACCCAATCCATTCCATCTCAAAATTCTTAACGGTCCCCTTCTATAATTGGTAATTTCACATGCATGAAAGTTTTATAACGGTTAGTAAATATGTATAATTTCACGTGTTATAATATAAGATGATACGGTTGATTATAATCAGGGTCGTCTCTGAAATTTCGGAAGCTTTTTGTGAAATTTATAAAGGAGACCCTTCTTAATATAGTCTTCCAAAAGAAATTGAACAATGCACTGATGCTAAAAAACAATAACTAAAACATAGAACTCATACTAAATAATCAACAATTAGTTCAATCTTAAGAAACCAAATGAACAAAATCTTCAAAAGTCTAGCATTGAAGACTTGAAGTTTCACTTAAAGATGGTTCTTCATACATTCTTTGCTGCAAAATCATCAATTAAACCTTCATAATCAATTTTGTCTAAAAAGCTAATTTCAATCGATATCAAACCAAGCCCATTTAACCCTCCTTGCAACATGGTTGATTGCAAGTATGATTTTAATAATTTTAACAATGAAAAACTCATTTCTGCAAATGCAACGGTAACAAGTACAGCCAACAAAATTCTATATGCAATGCTTGCAGTCAGGAAACAACGCATCATCTTCAAGTAGTTCAATACGTCAATGGATGTCTTCATTTCTTTCAGTAAATGCTCTCATAAAAGCTTCAACTCTACAAATAATGCATACTCATTAGCATAAAAGAACTCACATTTCTTGAGAAAGTTTTGAAGACGATCACAACAATCTTTCAATTTATCATTGCCCATCGAAGTCAACATTTCTGAAGTAAATAAAAACCCAAATATATCATCATGTGCTTGATATTCTTCAAACCTTCTCTTCGGCGAACCAATAACTTGATCTATTATATATAACAAGTAATGAACCCTAAAAGGTTCCTTCGTTGATTATTAAGTTAATTGGGATGACTCATCATTATCATCAGTGTCATTTTCTACAAATTTCACCCTTTTTTTTTTTAAAACACGAGATCAATTTCCATAAATTTTGATATAATACTGTTATATATTAGATAGCAAAAAAAATTTTGGGACCCCTAAAATTTCAGGGCCCTAGGCAATCGAACACTTCGCTCCTCCCCAAAGTCTCCCTTAGGTTGATATGTCTCACTCATTAGACCCCACCCAGTGCCGCCTAGGTCCCACCTAGGCGCTATGCGGTTGGCCATAACCCTAATTAATGTTTAAGCATTTGAAAATTAAGAAAAGAAGCCTAGACTCTCTTAGGTTGCGACTCTCACTTAGACATAAAATAGATAATTTTCATTTCGCATTTTGTTATTCAATAAATTGTAAGAAACTTGTTGAATAATTGGATGAACACTAATTGTATACTTGTTCCTCATGTTTTCAATATGTTCTATTTCTAATACTTTATAAATATATATTTCATTCTATTTTGCAATTTATGTATCTATAATTATGTATTTTTTTAAAGTATAAGTAGACATTTATTTATATGTTAAATAATAAATTTAGGGAACTGTTACTCCAACAATCACATTCTACACTTCGCACAAGTATATTTTTCTTTCCAATTATAGAAAGTTTGGAGTGCAAAATGAGATTTTTGGAGTGCCAATTACAATTCCTTAAATTTAATTAAAATAAAAAAACCGCCTAAGCTCCGCCTAGACGCCTAGGTGCTAGACCTCTGCGCCACCCGACTAGCATCTAATGTCTTTTAGAACCTTCTCACTTCTACAATATATTATCAAAAATAAACATAAATCCATCATAATTTGAAAACAACTCCAAGTGACGGACTTCCGAGCACAGAACAATCTCTCCACATGCATGCGCCTCTTTTTCTTTCTTTGACTTCGCTTTCTTGCTGTGATAGAAAATGAACTTCTCTCTCCAGACTCTTCATATGGCTCAGTTTGGATGAATAGAATGAATGGAACCCACTGATTTTGGATAGTGGTAAGTTTGGTAACGTGGGAGATTTAATTTCAGATTTCCGGCATCACATGTCGTGTCTTTAATTTTGTGTTGGGGTTTTGTAGTCTAGTGCCTCCAAAAGTTTTTTGTTGTGTAACAAAACGTGCGCATCGTTAAGTTGATAGAAACTTTCTGCAGGTGCAGACGTCGGCTTTGCTCTTTCCTTTTTTTTCTATTTAATTCTAAATTGCGACCAAAGTAATTCGATCCCACATAGATAAACTCATCAGGGAGAAGACTAGGACTGCAAAATATGATATTAATGTTTAAGGAAAACTGCTTTATAATTTTAGAGGATCTAGCTTCCTTTCTATATTTCTTATTTACGTTTTGGATTTCACACCCATATGTAGAACTTATCCAATATATGATTTGGCAATCTGAGATGTGGAAGTTATTTCATATCGAAATTTTATGAAATTTTACTAAGATGTATGGATTAGGAGATGATACCATTTCTCATTCTACTCTCTGTATTTTGTAAATATATATTTTAAAGTTAGACTCTAATCTTTATGTCAAATTGAATTATGATTCGGATTTTCAGCAAACCATATAAATTTTACATTATGTAAATATAAATTTTAAAGTTAGCCTCTAACCAACTTATCAGCCTTACATGTGGAAATACAAAGAGGGACCTTTCACCATCAAGTTCATAAACTGGTATATGGAGAATCAATTCCCATTGAATTCACACTAAGCATAGCTAGGTCTTTAGTTTGCATGATCCTGACTGCGTGCTGCCATGGCGCGCACCATTTAGATTACTGTTCTCTACAATGTGACGCTTCCTCATGTCCTCTCGTGCCCTCTTGGTAGTGGCAGACGATGAACCCTACCCACACCCCCGCTCTCTACTAAATATATATGCTGTGGGCCGGCGTATATAACCATTTTTTTGGGGAGTTACCTTGTGGAGAGGATTGGATGAGGATGGATGAGGATGGATGAGATAGGTTTTGAATTGTTTACCTATTTTAGGCATTTTTGACTTGGTTGAGTGATGATTGTCTGCTGCTCTCGCATAGGAATCCTGGTATGCCCCAAGGGTATTTTTGTCATCTTTTACCCAAAAGTCTGTGTCACCTTATGATTATTTTTTGCTCCACAAATGCCCCCACACCTGTTGGGCTACTCGCAGGAAAGGGCAACAGGTGTAGATATCTTCTTGCTTTAGGAAACATAGGCTTGTTTCCTATTTTGATGTAGATTCCCTCTTTAATAAGAAATTAGATCCTTCTAGGAAAGGGAAATAAATTTCTCTCAAAGCTTATTTATGTCCACCTTAAGTGGGTTATTAAATCAACTTTGAAGAGCGATTCATTCTACCTTACAAGAGAGAGAGAGCTTAGAGGATATTTGTTCCCCCTCCTTTTTTAATCTTCTACATCTTGCCCGTGCAAAAGATCGTCTTTTGTTGCTTTCTTCGTTTTCTCCACGCTGCACCGAGGTAAGAAAAATTTAATTTTCCTTGTCTTCTTCTTGGATAGTGCTGTCGCAAGGCAGCCGTCAGGGTGGTGCAGCACGTCGGCTGGCAGGGGCCAAGAGTCGGCTTGGCATGGGCCGAGGAGATGTTGTAGCAAGGGCCACTGCTTGGGCTGCTCGACTTGGCTAGAGCTAAGGGCAGCCTGCGCGGCTGGGGCCGTGGATTGAGACGCTGGGGTACAGTGCTAGGCGAGCCGCATGGCTCATGTCCTTTAGGCTCTTGGACCTGATAGGGGCTAGGCCGGCGATTGAGAGAGATGAGGAAGTCGCTGGCCTCATGAGCTGTTGGAATGCTGGGCATGCAGGCCTCCTACCTGCTAGGAGGTAAAGAAGATCAAGGCGGATGCATTGGCTCGTCTGATCGCTGTCGTGGAGCTTACTATAATTAAAAGTGGAAAGAAGAGATCTTTCCCGCTTGCTCAAGAGATGTCGGTTGAGAAAAACTGAAGAATTCCTCTGCTACTCATGAAGGTCTGCCTGCTGCCAAGAGGCCTGTGATTGACATGACTTCTTCCAATGGGAAGAAAAATGAGGTTGCTAAATTTGAGCCTGTGGCGCCTGCCACGTTGAGAATGGTTAGTACGATTGTTGATAGGATTGCTCAGCATAAAGGTGTTGTCATGCCCCTAGTGCTGAAGTCTGTGACAAGATAACTGTTGAAAGCTAAGTCTGATTCTCCTTTGGAGAGCCTTGCTATTATGAAGAGCGATAAGGTAGACTCTGCTACTAAAGTGGCGCTAAGGCCCACTCCCTCTGCTGCTAAGACTGATTCACCTGTTGAGAAACATGAGACTGCTCGCATAGGCAGTTGTGAGAAATCCACTAAGCTTGCTTCTGGGGAGGCTGTTGAGATATGTGTGCTTTTAAAACCAGATTTGTTTGAAGATATGAACGCTTGTGCCAAGTTTGTCGATGGCATTAGAAAGGTTGTTTGCCCAAGTTCCTATACGAAGCATACGATCCAATATAGAATGACTGTTCTACTTGCTATGATGCAAAAGATATAACAAGGCTGCCAAGGTGGTAGCGAAGACTATGGCAGGTGAAGCATATTCCTCGGCCGATGAGATCAAGAGGTTGGATTCTGAGCTCGTTACTTTGAAGAGGTCTAATATTTCTGCCCTCACCTCTCTGCAACTTGAGACCGTTCGCCAAGAGTTCATTGACTTGAAGGCTAGGCTTGATGCGATCCAAGTTAAGTATGAAAGTGCGGAGAATGAGATTTGATGTTACATACCTCAGATTCAAGATCTTGATTTTGCAGTTTCTGAACTTCGTTCCGCTGCTTATGCAAAGGATGAAGAATTGATTACTACTTATAACCAAGTGATCCACTTCAAGAAGGTCGTTGATAGGCTTGAACCCCAAGTGTTGGAACTCCAAGGTGCGCTGAAGATCAACGAAAATCTGAAGAAAGAAGTGGATGAGCTGCAGCGCTTCTGTGTTGGTCTGCTCGAGGAAAATGAGCAGCTGAAGGGTAAGAAGTATAGGCTGAAGGTTTCGAGACCTTCTCTATTTCTTCAGAAGACTTGCTTACTTTTACTTTTGAGGCTTTCATTGGCGAAGTAGTGGGAAAAGTTGGTGCCCAAGCTGAGGCAACCGGGGGTGAAGCGCTGGATGATGTCGCTGCTAAGAGCGTCGCGACTGCTAAAGGTATGGCAACCGAGTAGTCGTGGGATGTCCAAGTTGCTGTAGTCTTCTAGGTAGCCTTTAGGATTTTCTTTGTTTTCCCTTGTAGCTCTTGTTTTGCTTGAACTTCTTCAGCATTTGCTAGTTGTTTATAAACATACTTCCTTCGTTTTTCTTCATCTTTGCTTCTTTTGTTCATGCCTTAACCTTTAGACTATATAGACTAGTGGCAAGCGTGCTACTTTTCTATAAACAGACAAGCCCACGTAGCCTATGCAGCCATAGGTGTTGGTGTAGAACTTTACAAAGTTGTTAGCCATAGGGTTGGCAGCCAGATGCCTTACCTACAGAAGCAGACAAGTTCGCATAACCATTAGGCTGTTAACGTTGGCTTTCTCCAATTCTGTAGGTTGCGTAGCAAGTATCACAACACCTTAGGACTTGGTGTAGGTTGTTCCGCGCTTGGCAGAAGTGAAGCTTATCGACTATGTAGCATGTCGGCAGTGGATAAAGCTTCGTATATGCACGCTAGCTTGTTTAACCTTTCACAAGAATGTGTGGTTCTATAAGTCTAGCATGGCTTTATTGCTTGAATGGCAAGTCGTAGACAGTCTTCCGAAAATCGTAGGCTACCTTAATGCACTCGGTAGCAACTTTAGTGTTCCAGGGCAGTCGTCCATCGGATGTACTGCGCAACGTGCCTCCTCCGTCTTTAGGGCCCGGTTTCTAACGAATTAGGCCAAGAGATCCAAAATCCTTCAATTAGCTAAGCCTTGAAAAAGACCATTGTGGCTACTTCTAGGAATCCCGGTGCAAGCCATCGTGCATCTAGTTATACTAAAGCAGCCAGGCTCATCCACGTCTGGATATTCGGAGTGTAGAGCTTATCATCCCGCTTTGGAGAGCAGACCTATGTGGGTGTCGGGGAATTAGTTTACCCTCTTGCACTAGAGAGCATGGTTGGTCTCTCGAGGATTGCAATTCCTACGATGAGTCCCTAAGAAGGGCGCGATCTTCTTTTGAAGTGCAGGAGTAATCAGTTGTTGTAAGCATGTAATCGAGCCAAGTTGTGATTACTTCTGAATTCTTCATTGAAAAACGAGTGAAACGAACAAAAACTTAGTTGTAAGGTAGGAGCTGCATAACAACTGGATAGTCATCGGCTTGTGAGGTGGTGTCCGTCGAGATGTTTGAGTCTTCGGGCTTTGATGTAGCGGGAGGTCATACATGGTACTTTTTGATCTTTTTGTCGTTTCATGGTGGCGAGGGTGTAATTACTCTTACGGCCTATTCTACTGATTTTGTATGGACCTTCCCAGATGGGATTCATCTTTTTGGAGCCTTCTCTGCGGGCAGTGATGAAGGCTTTTCTTAGGACTAAATCTCCAGGCTGGAACTGCTGAATCTTGGCCCTTTTGTTGTAGTTGGAGAAGAGTTGTTACTCGCAGGCTGCGATGCAGGTGATGGTCTGCTCGCGCTTCTCCTCTGCCAGATCTAAGCTTGTGGTCATCTCCATACTGTTCTACTCAATGCTTGGTTGTAGAACGGTGATACTTGGCTTGATGACATTGGGATGAATGATTGCTTCTAAGCCAAAAAAAGCCAAAGAGAAATGAGTCTTACCGGTTGCTCGTCTTTTGGTGGTGCGATATGTACACAGACATCCGGGGAGTTCGTTTGGACATTTTCCCTTCTTGTTGGTGAAGGATTTCTTGAGGCAGTCGAGGATCATTTTGTTGGATGCTTCGGCCTACCATTGCCTTGAGGATATCTCGGCGTGGACATATGATGCTTGATGCCATATTTTTGGAAGAACTTCGCCAAATCTCTGCCCATAAATTGTGGGCCGTTATGGGTGACAATGGACTGGGGATGCCACATCGGCAAATGATGTTCCTTCATATGAAGCGCTCTATGTTCGTCAGAATCATGGTCTTCATGGGCTCTGCTTCTACCCATTTGGTGAAGTAGTAAATTGCCACAATCATCATGCCTCTGCCCCCAATAGTAGGCGGCATAGGTTCTACTAGGTCGTTTGCCCACTGTATGTGGTAGGCAATGTTGGTACCGGCTTGTAGCGTTGGCAGCAGTCATACTTTTGTACTAACTCTTTAGCATCTTAATGCATGGTAGGCCAGTAGTAGCCTGTGTTAAGAGCCTTCTGTGCAAATGATCGTCCTCCGGAATGATTTCCACAAACGCTTTCGTGGATTAGGCTTCGAACCTTCAAGTCATCTGGAGGCGCTAGGCAGCGGAGATGTGGTCCGGTGTAGTATCTTCAAATGAGAATGCCGTTCCACATGTAGTAGCGTGCTGCCTTGATTTGGAGCTTCCGAGACTCCAATCTTTCCAGGAAGAGTGTGCCATTGACCAGGTACCCTATAATAAAACTTTGCCAGTTGGGAGTTACACTAACCTGCGACACTTCGACTGCCGGCTCTGCTTTTATGCTTGGTTTATCTAGATACTCCACCGAAATCGAGCGTTTGAGTTGATAATCGAAGATGAAGCCTAAGCCGGCTAGTGCATCTGCGTGGGCGTTGTCTACCCACGGAACTTGAGTGAGAGTGTAAGTCTAAAATGCCTCAAGCTACTTGCGTACCTTATCTAAGTATTGCGCCATCCTTGGATGTTTTGCCATGTACTCCTCAGTAGTCTAGCTGGTGATTATCTGGGAATCAGAATGAATTGCAAGCTTCTTCACTACCAAGTCTTTTACCATTCGGAGGCCTGCCAGTAGGGCCTCGTACTCTGCTTCATTGTTGGATGCTTTGAAGCCTATAGTGATCACCTGCTCGAGCATTGAGCTGTCTGGGGTGACAAAGACCATGCCTGTTCCTGAGCCTTTGTAGTTGGATGCGCCGTTGACATGCAAATGCCAGAAATCTCCATCAGGTGAAGTAGGCACGGCTAAGGTGAGCTCAGCTGCTTCTGGGGCATTGCTAGGCTGCTCTGTTACATTACCTAGGCTAGGCGTGAATTCTGCTATGAAGTCTACCAAGGCTTGGGCCTTTATCGCCATGCGGGGTCGGAAAACTAAACCGTATTGGCTAAGTTCCAACGCCCACTTCATCACTCATTGAGAAGTGTCCGGACCATATACGATTGATCATAGAGGATACTGAGTCATGATGATGACTGTATGAGCTTGAAAGTATAGTCTGAGCTTCTGAGCCGCAACAATTAGTGCCAAAATTAATTTTTTGATCTTCGGATATCTTGTTTCCACATCGAGAAGAGCTTTAGAAATGTAGAATACCGGCAGCTGGACCCCTAGCTCTTCTCGTATGAGGGCAGAGCTCACTACTACTTCAGAGACTGCCAGGTAGATGTATAAGTCCTCCGCTGCTTCCGGCTTGGATAGTAAAGGAGGTGATGTAAGATACTTCTTCAGGTCTTGGAAAGCTCTTTCGTATTCTTCATCCTATTTGTCTCGTTGTGCCCTCTTGATGGCCTTGAAAACAAGGCTTGCATCGATCGGTGAACCGCGAAAGAAAGCGGTTGAGGGCAGCTGCTCGTCCGGTCAAGCTTTGGATCTCTTTCAAGGTAGTGAGATACTTCATCTTTAGGATTGCTCGAATTTTCCTGGGATGTGCTTCAATTCCTCATTGGGTTACTAAGTACCCTAAGAATCAGCCTCAAGATACTCCAAACGTTCATTTGGTGGGGTTAAGTTTCATCTTGTACTTTCTAAGGATGTTGAAAGTTTCTGCCAAATTGCGGATGTGGTCTGACCGCTGTTTGCCCTTCACCATGATGTCATCAACATAGACTTCCATGGTTACCCCAATTTGTTTCTTGAACATCATGTTTACTAACCTTTGGTAAGTGGCTCCCGCGTTCTTGAGGCCAAAGGGCATGACTTTGTAGTAATAAGTGCCTCGCTCGATCACGAACGCGATTTTTTCCTTGTTAAGCTCGTACATGGCTACTTGGTTGTAGCCGGAGTATGCGTCCAAGAAGCTAAGCAGCTGGTTTCCGAAAGTTGAATATACCAATAGGTCGATCCGAGGGACCGGATAAAGATTTTTTGGGCATGCTTTGTTGAGGTCGGTGTAATCTACGTAAACCCTCTATTTACCCTTCTCTTTCTTCACCACTAGCACAATTTTGGCAAGCCATGTTGAGTGTGCTACCTCTTCTATGAATCCGGCCTCCAGTAGCTTGTCAATTTCTGCCTCGATGATTGCCACTTGCTCAGGTACAAAATGTCTTCTCTTTTGGATCACCGATTTGGCAGTGGGGTTGACGTGCTGCTTGTGGCAAGCTATCTCAGGATCGATGTCGGGCATGTCAGAAGGTGACCATGCAAAGACGTCTCGATTTTTCCTAAGGAAAACCATGAGTTCTTCCTTCTCATCTGAGCTTACACGTGAGCCAATTCTAGCCGTCTTTTCCAGCTGTTGGGGATCAAGAATGATGTCTTCGGCGTCCTCTTCGGGTTTCCATCATATCTCATCTGCTTGGGTGCCATCTTCTTGATCTGCCTGCTGTAATTGCTATTTGGTAGCTTCTTCATCCCTTTGGATCTTTGTATCCTCTATAGGGGTAAAAGTCTTCTTCTTTGATTCCTTCAATACTTGCATAGTGCATTGTCGGGATGCCATCTGGTCAGACTTGATTTCTCCGACTCCTCCTCCCAGGATGCGGAATAAGATTGTTTTGCACTTGAAGGAAGTGACGGCATCCAGCTTAATCAACCAAGGTCTCCTAAGAATCCCATTGTAGGGAGATGGGTCACTTATGATCGTGAACGTCTGCTTTGAGACAACTGACGATGTTTTCATGTTAAGTGTGATATGGCTGATGGCAGTCGAGGTGTGCCCGTTGAGTCCGGTGAGTACCTCTACTCGGCGTATGATTGTGCTTTCTAGGCCCATCTTCTGAATAACTGAAAGTTGAAGTAGGTTGATTGCACTTCCATTGTCGACCATCATTATGTCAACTATAGCATGGGCTAGTTGGACAGATACTACCAGTACGTTGTCATATGGAAAATTGACAGCTTCTGCATCTTGCTCGGTGAAGCCAATGATGGGTCCACGTTGGGTGTCGACTGCTTGGACTTGTAAGACTAATAGAGCCTGCAGGATCTTTCTCTTTTTGGAGTTGTTGGTAACCTTCAGGTGCTCGGATTCGACGAAGATGCCATTGATTCAAATTATCTTGGTTGGCGGCTCCTCGTCGTCGTCTGCGTTTCTTCTAGGCTGCGCAGTTGGCTTGTCTAAGTATCTATCAACCTTGCCTTTTTTCACGAGCTTCTCTAGGTAGTTCTTCTAAGTGTAGCAGTCGTCAGTCGTGTATCCCTATTTGATTGTTTCGGTAGCTTGGACCATGGTTTATTCTTGATGTCGTGAAGGATTTGGTGGATTGGGATTAAGAACTTTGAGTAGTTCTTGGTCATCGGCCCTTCTTTGGTCGTGGGTCGGTCCCTACGCTTAGCCTCATGCCTGCTTTTGCTGGGTTACTTCATGTCCTCCTTCCTTTGAGCCACCACCGACTCTTTTCGAGGCTGCTCGGGTGGCTTGTCTGCTCGCCGAGCCTCGTCCCAAAGTGTATGCTTATTTGCTAGAGAAAATGAATCTGCTAGAGTTAGATATTTTTTCATGATCATTTCTCCGAACAGTGGGTGGTCTGCTGGGAATCCCTTTTGGAAGGCTGCATTTGCTATCAAGTCGTCGCATCCAACGATCTTTGCCTTCTCTGCTTTGAACCTCTTCACGTAGTCGCAGAGTGACTTATTTGGGTTCTTCTTCACGTTGAACAAATGGTCGGACTTTTTCTTGATCGAGCGGTAAGATGAGTATTCTTTGGTGAAAACCAAGGAAAGATCATCAAAACTTCGGATTTATCATGGTGGCAAAGTGTGAAACTAATCTTGCTCCTCGCCTTGTAAAGTGGTGGCAAAGATTTTGCACATAAGGGCATCATTGTTCCGATAAAGGACCATCGTGCTTGGGTAGTGCTTCAAGTGCCTCTCCGGATCTTCATCTCCTTTGAAAGATGTAAAGTGTGGCATGCTAAACTTGTGTGGAGGCTCTTCCTGCTCGATCTCGTCCGTGAAATGTGACCTGCTCATGTTGGTCATATTCCGTTGATGTGCTTCATTGGCCCCTTTGCTGCATTGGAAATTACGCAATCGCTCATTGAGGAACCTCTCTACCTCTTCCTGAATTTGCCTTTGTTGAGGTGGCAGAGCTCTCAGCTGCCCTCAATCTTAACCTGCTGGTCTAGGCTGCTTTTCTACGTTTTCGGTTCGTCTATGTCGTGGCGGCGGTGCATGTGGTCTATTTCTACCAGGCGAGAGAATTCTTCGCAAGCTGCTGGTTGAACTTGAGCCGGATTAAGTAACTGCTTCTCTCCGTTCATCGCGCTGCCTACTCCGATGTGATATGGATGATGCTCCTTGTGGGCCTAACCGTGAATAAATGCTTCGCCTGGAAGGCTGCTCATGTTGATTATCGGAGTATGGCCCTAACCGCTAGTGTATGCTCGTTCGTGGGCTTAGTTGAGAGTGCACGCTCCTCCGCACGTTTAGACGGGAGGATGCGCTATCTCGAGGGCCCAATGGAGAATTTATGCTACCAAAATGCTCGGTTCGTGGTTGGTCGAGTGGCTGCTTGCCAGGACGCTACTGGAGAGGTTCCTTGTATGCCCTTGTCCTAGTATGGGACACCTCGTCTGGGCCACGTTGGATCTCAATGTGCTGCAAAAGCTGATTCACCAAGGTTGTTTGTTGTGCAAGAGCGCTCGTCAACTCTATGACTTGTCGAGACAAGTGTTGTTCGCCATTTGGATTGGAAGAGCTTAGAAAGAATGAGCCTCCTTGAGCGATGGAAGGGTGGTAGACTCCGAGCGTGAGATTTAAGTTGGGAAATGTCAAATCCACGGAGAAATGTTGTGAAAATGCTCCCGGCTCAATGGTATGTCCAAATGGTTGAGATAGTCTTGGGTCGACTTGGGCTGCTTGGGAAGCCATGGGAGCAGGCTGGGTTGCAGGACCAAGTTGGGCTACAGGAGCAGGTTGGGCCACGAAAGTGGGTTGCTCGGTGGGTGATGCATGCAAGTACGAGGCTTGGGCTCGGCTTGGCAACGCGTTGGGATCGCGTTGGGCGTGAAGTGACATGGCTTGGGTCGTGGCCTTGGTGTCGTGAGCCTTGGATGGCACAACTTGGGCTTGCTTTGGTGGCACGGCTCGGGCCGTGGTAATGGTGCCATGGACCTCGCCGCGGGTGGTAGTCGTGGTGGCCACCGCGGTAGTTGCCATGGCGAAGCCTTGTATTGATGGTTCCACTCCACTTATCATCACATTTAGCCTCGTGGATCGCCGCGGTCCCATCTCTTGAATATGGGAATTTTCACTTGTTGAATTTTCTAAATTTCTAGCCATTGTACTTCTCTTTTACGTTGTATTAAGAATTTTTGCAAATAAAAAATTCTAAAATAAGAATGTACGAAAAATCTACAAATGGACAAGAAAATAGAAAACCTTGGATGCGAGAGTCTTCTACGAGTGTGGGACTCAACTCTCAATGAAAGCACCAATTTGTGGATGCAAATTTCTTCCTCCTTGATCTTGGACAAAATTGCACCTACAAAACAATTAACACCTTAGGTCAATGCCAAGAGCCTCATGCGCCCACAATGAATTTGGGGGGGGGGGGGGGGGGGGGGCTTTGGCCGAAGAAGCTTCGATGCCAAAGTTAGAATTTAGAGAGAAAGTGTTTGAGAATTTTTTAGAGAATTTTGGCAAGAGCATTGCAAGTGAACTTTCAAGAGAATGATGGGGTTTAAATAGGAGAGTGGCCGGCCTCCTTGGGTGAGAGAGGACCGGCCACCTAGCTCCCTTTGTGGGCTAGGTTCTTGATTTGTGTTAAATTGGGAGTTATGGAAAAATTACCTAATCAATTAAATTAGCTAATTAATAGAATAATTACCTAATTGATTAGCTAATCAATATAATAAAAAATGGGAAGATTTAGGAAGTTACCTTGTGGAGAGGATTGGATGAGGATGGATGAGATAGGTTTTGAATTGTTTACCGATTTTGGGCATTTTTGACTTGGTTAAGTGATGATTGTTTGTTGCTCTCATGTAGGAATCCCAGTATGCCTCAATAGTATTTTTGTCCTCCTTTACCCAAAAGTCTATATGTCGTCTTGTGATTAATTTTTGCTCCACATAACTCACTAACTTAGAAAACAGGACACAATCTCCTAACTTTATTATTTTTTAACATTACTGTGAACAAAATAAGTATTCTATATCTACTAAAATTATCCAACATACTTCGTATTGTGTTATATAATTTATAAATCCAACATGTTTTTTGTACATACATACATATGTCCACATAGTAGAAGAACTATTTGTAATATTACCAATTATTTCTTAAAGTACTTTTTTTTTTTTAAGGAGACAACATGTAGTAAGCTACGATTATCCATCATTTCGAGAGCCAGAAAGACTTACAGAGGCATTTCAGCCTCTCATTGACCACAAGTTTGGCTTCCACACCAGCAGTAGATTTCGAACTCAAGATCTTCAATTTTTAGTTTGAAAGAAATCTCGTAATCCGTCATTTATTATTAGACCACCTGCTCATGGTTTTTATAGTACATTTTGAGTCTGACTAACGAATTCAGTCTCTTCACTCATGCATGCATGAATATTTTCATGCGATTCATTAAAAAATCAAACACTTCATCACATGGAGTGGGAACTGGGTCAAATCCGATTTGGCAACGTACTCCCACGTGGGCTGGTTCTTGGCGCCTGACTGGGTTGATATCAGACAGAATGACATAAACATCATCACACAGATGCATGTCCAGTCACCAAATCACACCGAAATCAATGCAAGGGATGATTGGCATCCGGGGGGGGGGGCACCCTTGCCATCAAAAGCGACGAAAAATGCGTCTTTTCTGCAACTCCTTTTTTGTCTTCTTCGATCCCGACAGTTTAGCCTGCTTCCACCCATTCACCAGATGTTCCATTTTATGAACATTGTTTAACCAAGTAAAAATACTTTGTATCAAAAAATTATTACTATATATTACATGGGATACATATAAATTTTTTTATGAAGTATTATTTTATAAATTTAGTGATGTTGCAGTCCTTATTTTCTTAGATCAACTTCAACTTTTGGAATAAATCCTAAAATTTACCTCTTATTCTCCAATTTTCTTCCAACCCTTGGGCCAATTTAGGGTTATGGGTTAAAAGCTAAAATTGGGCCAAAAAAGTGGGCTGGGTTAGTGGACGGACTCCCAAATGCGCATGGAAGAGATGGAGTTGGACGATAATCGCCCAAAATCACTCGCGCCTATTGCTGAACGTGCTGGGCTGTTTTCAAGCCATCATGATGTCTGCAAAAAGCAGCCCCACCCACGTGGATGTGTTTGCTGCTTGTTGGCTAAAGAACCTGAGCCTAATGGCTCTTTTATTTGATCGATGGATCGTTGGTTATCTAACGGTCCACATTTATTCTAATTAATATTTTGTTTTATATTTTTAAATTTATTGAACTCAACGACTGAGATAGTGCTATGATGAAATCTAACGGTAAAAAAAAAAATTTAATAGCTCAAATTTAAATTCAAAACAATTTATTTAAATCAAAATTCATTCAAAAACTCTATAAATACATGTTTGACGAGGCTGGTTCAATGAATTTTTAAATTTATCATAATCAAAATATTTTTAGGTTAAAATTTCATAAAATTAATTTAGTATGATCTACATAATTTTTTTCTTTAAAAAAATTAACGTAAATTCATTCCTTAATATTCTAAGGCTAAAAATTTAACCAATAAGGATTGGAGCAGAATCATTGTTTCTGGGTTAAACCTAAATTTTATAGGCTAAAAATTTTAGGTTTTAACCCAAGAGTTGGAGTTGGTCTTAGGAGTGTAATTGAGTTAGTCATAGTAGGTTTGGTATAAGAATCTTATGAGATTTAGAAGACCTGTCATTGTACAACTTGTATAAGTTAGAGATCAAGTTTCTTTCTCCCTTATTAGTATAAATAAAGGAACAAGGCAACAGAAATACAGACACAGAATTCCTTAAGCCCTTCTCTCCCTACTCTTCTTCTTTGGCCGATCTCCCTCTCGTTTCTCCACTAAATTCATACTACAACACGTTATCAACACACTCCCGTTGCTGTGCTAAGGAACTGAAGGATTTTGGAGAAGGATCTTCTACAACATTCTAATGCTTTATTGTTTCCATCAAATCCAGGTTCTTCTAAAATATGGAATCGATATTTTATAAGCCTTGATAACATGAAAACATTCAATGCGAGTGAACCGTGGCCTGAAACCATGTCACACTAAGCTGAGTTGAGCCGTGCGATTCATGGCTTGAAGCCATTTGAGCCATGCCGCTTAACCGAGTCGTCGACCCACTAAAACCCAGAACCCAAATTGGATCAAAATGACATTGTTATACATCGTCCCATTCCTCGATCCACTGTGCACCCCATCGTTTCTTCGGTGATTGTTTCTCGTAGTCGAGACATACTTGTCGGAAAACATTGGGCCTCTCACATTTGTAAAAGTTTGAAAACCAGGACGTCATAGTCTTTGAAGTCAACACCGTTTGAATCGATGAAGTTGATAAAGTTCAACGCAATTTCATCAAGATTTGGACCCCTAATCACGACTTACCCTAGCCGCCATCTTTCGAGATGTCGCCCGTTTTTTAAACCCACGGAAAGCGCCTACAGTGGTTCACCGTTGAATTTCTCTAACTAAAACTCGAACCCAGTTTCATTGGGCTAGTTCAAGACTTGGACCCTGCCTTTTGAGCTCCACTATCAACTCGACCTGTACCTAGCTTGATGTTGGGATGCCTCACATCGCTACCCGACCTGCACCTATCAGATTATTTTAGTGACCCGCAATCAATAAATTCGACAAAAAACATATTTTTGGCCGGCATCCCACTTTTTTATAGATAACGATCCAATATTTTATTTTATTTTCTTTAGACTGTTGACATCATTTCGTAGTCCTGGACCTACTCACATTTGGTCCCCAAAGCAACCCATATTTACCAAACCAGTTGTATATTGTATCTCGTGTTTTTGCAGGTACCCATGAACTGGAAGTTCATTTAAATCAAACATGTAGTTTGAATTAGTGCATTTGAAACTCAAAGTTTTCATAAAACAATACACCTATGTAAAACTCGAAGTTTTTCATACAAACCAAACTATCTCTTAGAACTCGAATATTCTAACTTTAATGATTATGGAGGTATTTATTTCCCATGGCGCCAACAACAAATCTTGTTCCCTCTATTTAATGGATTCTGAACCGTCACAAGTTCAATTTCAGTAACATGGAAGTTTATGATGAAAGCTACTTTACGTAGGTACAAGACATGAAGCTTCACTTGACTATCAAGAAGTTGAGAATCCAATGAAGCTAACAATGGCGTTAAAGAGCTGAATAAGCCACCATCATGTTCTTCATTTGAAGACTTATGCCTGAAGCATTACAAACGGAAGTATATAGCCAAAGAGGATTCCATGGCTCTTTGGCTCGCTCTACGAAGTGTTCAATCATGAAAGATGATCTTGTCTAAAGAAAATCATGATTGAAACCTTTACGTCCATGAATAAGTACAGTTCTGAAGCTTATGGCCTTGCGTGTTTATTAACAAGTAATCCAAATTGCTAAAGTTGCAGTTTATGTCGATGACAGAAATCTCACTAAGACTTTGAAAGAGCTTAAGAAAACTGCCACGCACCTAAAGATGAAATTTAAGATGAAATATCCTGGGAAAACTTATTTATGCCTTAACCTGAAGTTCGAGCATTGTTCTGATGGTATTTTGATCTACCAGTTGAACTACACCCAGTGGATGTTACCTTTTGAGTATACATGTGATCATCCATACGCTAAATGCAAATGAGGTCCTGGAAAAGGTTGTGGAACCTGAAGTTTTATATCTAAGTTCAACTTTGCGCTAAATAAATGCAAATGAGTATACATGTGATCATCCATAATATCTTGGAGGTCCATGAAATAAACCTTAGTTGCAAAATCTTCAAATCATTTTAAAGCTCACTACGCCACACATGATAAATATTCTTGTTGAGCATCTTCGAAGTACCTGTGGTTTTTCATCCATCATTGAGTCCCAGCGGCTGTTTATGAAGACAACATGTATCGACCAGACCAAGACATGATACATTAACAAAGTCAACACCAAGCATATTGCACCCTCATCTCATCGCATTAGAAGATTAACTTCAAGCAAATATGGCTACCTTTTCATGAAGTGGTAACTGAACACCTTTAAGAAACTTGTTCGAGGAATTAGTATCTGTAAATTGTCTTATTTGTAATGTTTATAATTCTCATTTGGATGTCTTGTCAAACTCAGAAGGAGTATCCAGAGGTATACTCACTTGACCTCAACGTACTCTTTTTTCCTTAGATTATGAGCATTTTTTCCATTGGGTTTTAACTACATGACGAGATATTAACGAGACACCTATTCTCAACTGGTCATACACTTATGTGCATTCCACTTGCGTCTTAAAGGCATTTAGTTTTGACTTAATGCAACTTCCACTTTTCTCCCCAAACTATGGGTTTTATCCTATATTGGGTTTTACCATAGCCATATGTTGTGAGTTTTACTACTTATGCATTCTTATGTTTATTTTTCAAACTCACATTCGCTCATTAGGCTGACTAGACGAGACAACTTCATCAACTATTTCTACATCATCACATCACATGAAGACCTAATGCACCATTTACTTGAGTATTTACACACTCAAAGGAGAGTATTGCAATCCTAATTTCATTAGGAGTATGATTGTGTAAATCCTAGTAGATTATGTACAGAAATCCTATGAGATCTAGATGATTTTTTTCTTGTACAACTTGTATAAATTGCAGAGCAAGTTTCTCTCTCCCTTATTAGTATAAATAAAGGCAATATGTGTGAGAAATATCACACACGTAATTCCTCAAGCCCTTCTTTCCCTTCTCTTCTTTCTGGTCGATCTCTGTCTCTCTCTTTTCCCTCACTAAGTTCATACTACAACAAGCGAATTATTAATTTAGCATGTTATTTCCAAATCAAATCTGACCAAAAATATTATTTAATTGAAGTTATTAATTTACCGAGTATTAAATATTGAGGTTTTACTGTACCTTATTATGCTAGTTAGTTAGTCTTTAAAACTTTGTCATTTAGAGGACACTTTAAAGATTCAAACCACCACCAAGGTCCTATTATCTATTTTTGTAAATATATAATTGATGAGTACAACCGCCTTCACCAAGAGAAACATGGTGTAGTATGCAGAAACTACCATGAGTTTTGGATTAGATTTTAAAAAACTTGTTCATTGGCTTCAACTTATTCAATGGCGCCACGTAGATTAATATATATTTTTTGTGCCCAAATGGAGGTATTCCACACCTTGAAATGTATGATTAATTTTTAAAAAAATCCTGAAAGGCTAAAGATATATTAGCCCACTCATGATCACAAAAGTTTTTAACCAGAGAATCACCCGTATTTTTACTAGCTTTGTGCCTCGAATCAAAATCAGAGAACATACCTAGCTTAAAATTCTAATGTATTTCTACTATGCCTTGGTTATTAATATTCCATTTATATGTTCATGCATGCATGCATGACCTTTGGACAGTAAGCAGGGGTGGGTTCAATTTCATTCAGTTCGGTTTTTTGCCAAAACCGAAACTGAAACCGAATTAAAACTTCTTTCGGTTTTTTTTTTTTGTTTGGTTTTGTTCAGTTCGGTTTCGGCTCGGTTTTGGTTTTATTTTATTTTATAAAACTTGATCTTTTTTTCAATATGGAATTTAAAAAAGAGGCTTGCATTGGTAGACTAATAATAAGAACATGGGGAAAGTTGGAAGGTAATTGTACGTATACAAGATCATAAAAATCAATCATATTCTATCAACAACCTCAATTGAAAAAAAAAATAATTGATCACCATATTCATTCCAAAAGAAAACAAATAGAGAAGCTCTTCCAAGTTCCAAAGGCTTCCAAAACTTTCCTTTATAACCAATGGAATATCCTCCCTAATTGAACCAAGTATGCTCATTGAAAAAGCCCTAGGCATAGTTTCAAACTTGGTAACAAAGTTTCACAAAAGAAACATCATGGGCATACATTCATAAAGTGTAAAGGAATTCGGTTTGGTTCGGTTTCCGAACCTTCAAAACCAAAACCGAACGATAAAGTTCGGTTCAGTTTTTCCTTTTTCGGTTCAATTTTTTTTCGGTTTTCGATTTTTCGGTTTCGATTCGGTATTCGGTCTACTTTTTTTCAGTATTTTGAGCCCACCCCTGACAGTAAGTATAAGCTGCTGCAAAGCTTAGACTTTGAAGCTTTACGGGTTGGCACTGGCAATCACAGCTCGGCCAAGACGCGTTACTGGTACTTATGCGTTCATTCCAACAAAGTTTTGTGTCTTCCACTTCGTATCATATAATTGATTAATTAAATTCTTTAATAATTTCGAATTAAAAGTTCCTTTTTTTTAGTACATTGATATTTTTACAGTGAGAAGAGGGAGAGTTCGGTATAGCCATATAATTGGCAGCCTAATTTGGTATTGAATTCATCATTCACAAAATTCGAATCTAAGCCCTCTCACTTCCAAGTAAAGAGGAATATCACCAAACTATAGTGCTGAGTGGCTAAATATCATATTGTGAATTAGGGCTTATTTTGGGGTTTAATTTTTTGATGTTATTCTTCTCACCAAGGAGGGAAATATATATTGTACAAAATTGATTTACAAGGAAAGAAACACCAAATAATATCTATCCTAATTACATTCAGATTACAAGGACCCAAACACGTAACTAAGTTAATTACAAAGGTCAACTCTCCAACACTCCCTCTCAAGTTGGTGCATAAATGTCATTTTGCCCAACTTAACGAGAGAGTTGTAGAACGCTTGACTGGCAACAGCTTTAGTTAAGATGTTCGCTAATTTATCATCTGACTTTACGAACGGGAATCGAATAATATTCTCATCCAACTTCTCCTTAATGAAGTGTATGTCAACTTCCACATGTTTCGTGCGATCATGCTGGATTGGATTGTGTGAGATATCAATCGCTGCTTTATTATCACAAAACAAATTCGAAGCTGACATTAAAGGATACCCAAGTTCTGCGAGTAACTTCCAAAGCCATAATAATTCACGTACTCCTTTTTCCATACCCCTGTATTCCGCCTCTGGACTTGATAAAGCAACCACTTTCTGTTTCTTACTCCGCCAAGTCACTAAAATTCCCCCCCCAACAAATGTAAAGTAACTCGATATGGACCGTCGATCAGTAATATGCCCTACCCAATCTGCATCGGTATAACCTTCTATCCGGCAATGAACATTCTTGGAAAACATGATGCCTCTACCCAGGGAGGACTTTAGGTATCATAGAATGTGTTCAACCGCACCCATATGCGTAGCACTCGAGGAATGCATAAATTGACTAACAACACTTACTGCATATGCAATATCAGGCCTGGTATGAGATAAATAAATTAACCTCCTAACTAACCTCTGATAACGATCTCGGTTAGTGGGAACTTGATCAGGGTGCACAGCAAGATGGTGATTTTGGACTATAGGGGTGTCAACCGGTTTACAATCAAGCATTCTGGTTTCGGCTAACAAGTCAAGAACATATTTTATTTGAGATAGAAATATACCCTATTTAGATCGAGCCACTTCTATACCCAAGAAATATTTCAATCCACCAAGATCTTTCATCTCGAACTCAGTTGCTAAGTAATCTTTCAGCCTTGAGATTTCCTCTTTATCATCACCCATAACAATCATATCATCCACATAAATAATAAGTGCCGTTAATTTACCCATTCGACGTTTCAAGAAAAGTGTATGATCGGAATTGCTCTGCCTGAACCCATACGTCTTCATAGCCGTCCAAAACCTACCAAACCATGCCCGAGGTGATTGTTTCAATCCATACAATTCCTTATTCAACTTACACACCATTCCAGGTTGTGAAACCGATGTAAGAAAGCATTTTTCACATCAAATTGATGTAATGGCCAATCCAAGTTAGCCACCAACGAAAGTAACACTCTTACCGTATTAATCTTTGCTACCGGAACAAATGTTTTTGTATAATCAACACCATACGTCTGAGTGAATCCCTTGGCCACTAATCGTGCTTTGTATCGTTCAATCGAGCCATCGGTAAATCCCATGTTTGATTTTTCTGAATTGCATCAATTTCTTCCTCCATTGCCTTAGTCCATTAATCATTAGATAATGCCTCATTCAATGAACTTGGTGTGCTATCATTGGATATTTGTTATACAAAAGCTTTGTCGGGTTCTGATAATTTATGTGATGACACATAGTTGGCAATGGGATACTTAGAGTCTTTCGTTGTTTCTTGTGAATATTGATTGGGTGGCTTTCCCCGGTTGTGCCTGAAAGGTAACTGATAATTCGAAACATCGGATACATCAATAGGGATAGTAGATCTTACCTCAGGAATATTCTATGGTGTATGGTCATCTGGTGGTACTATATTTTGAGACAAGGGGGTAGTATTAGTAGAAGTCTCAAGATCGGCAAGTGGCAGCACTATTACCTGGGGTGAGGATGGCACTATCGTGCCTGCCACTGGTTCTGTGGGCAGCGCTGCTACTTCTGTTGGCTGGGCTGGCAGCACAGCAACTGCGGGCTCGGCTAATAGTGGCAGCTAAAGATCAGTGGTAGTAGCCATGGTCCAAACATGCTCGTCATGCAATGTCTCCCCCTGAAGATGAGGGTTGGAAGAAGCCAAAAAGTAATACATCTCAAACTTGGAAAAAGTAACATCCATGGTAGTATACATCCGACGTGAAGGAGGGTGGTAGCAACGGTACCCTTTTTTATGCAGTCCATACCCCATGAAAACGCAACGGAAAGCACATGGGTCAAGTTTTTTTTGTTGATTTTTATGTAGATGAATAAAGGAAACACATCCAAAAACTCGCGGTAGGAGCACCAAAACGGACGATAGAGGCACGAATGTAGCAAGAACTTGCAAAGGTGTAAGAAAATTCAATACTTTGGATGGCATGCGGTTGATAAGGTAAGTGGCAATCTGAAAAGTAACATCCTAAGAGGAATGGGGAACATGCACCCCAATCAATAGCGATCGAGCCGTTTCTAATAGATTGCGATTTTTGCGCTCAACCACCCCATTCTGTTGAGGAGTCTGAGGACAAGTAATCTCGTGGAGGATTCCGTGATTAGTTAAATAATGTGTAAAATCATTATTAACATATTCACCACCATTATCAGAACGCAAAATCCGGATTTTAGTTGAAAACTGTGTCTAAACCATGGTGGGGAATGTCTTAAACGCCAGAAACACATCACTCTTATGCTTAAGAAGGTATAAATATGTCATCTGTGTACAATCATCTATGAAAGTTACAAACCACCTAATACCAGATGAAGTAGTAATCAAAAATGGTCCCTAAACATCCGAATGAACAAGACCAAAAGGAATATCACTTTTATTAGAATTCAACGGATAAGAAACACGATGACTCTTGGCAAGTATGCAAGTGTCACATTTAAAGTCTGAAACCGAACAACCAACAAATAAATCCAGAAACATATGTTGTAAATAACTGAAAGACGAATAACCCAAACGGTGATGCCATAACCATATCTGACGCCGTTTGTGATCAACGGCTCATTGGGCGAGATTGACCCGTCCTGTACTGACATCGTCCACAAAATAGAGATCATCCCTCTTAGTACTATGACCAATTATCTCATTCGTGAGAATATCCTAAATAAGACAAAACTTCGGATACAATAGTACACAACGGTTCAATTGCTCAGTAGCTTGGCCAGGAGACATCAATTTATGTTTTAGTGAAGGTACAAGTAGTGTATGCGGTCAAGAGAGGGTAGGCGTAAGGCGTACAGTGCCAGTGCCAGTTACCAGTAAGGTAACACCATTAACATTAGTAATATTTCGTTGAAGTGGAACAGTATCACAAGCTAAATTAGTAGGGTCATAGGTCATATAGTCTGTGGCACCAGAGTCAATGATTCAACTAGACTGAGTATCACAATTATTCATATTAAAAGCATAACCACAGTTACCTGAGGACTCCGGAGGCATGTCGGAAGAAGTCGAAACAAGAGGAGGATTCATGGTAAGGTC
Source organism: Heteromeles arbutifolia (assembly GCA_024362995.1). Classification (NCBI taxonomy): domain Eukaryota; kingdom Viridiplantae; phylum Streptophyta; class Magnoliopsida; order Rosales; family Rosaceae; genus Heteromeles; species Heteromeles arbutifolia. The sequence goes on from JANCRC010000001.1 coordinate 16,813,268, forward strand.
AGTTAGGGTAGTAGTGTTTAGGGTTGTAGTGTTTAGTATAGGGGTAGGATCGGTTAGGATGAAATTTTTTCCACCGTAGAGTGGTGGTAGGTTCTCCATATAAGGGCTGAGTTTGCTTGAGGGAACAGGCAAAGTAGAAATCCTAGGATCTCTGCTCTGATACCATGCCAATTAGGGCTTATTTTGGGGTTTAATTTTTTGATGTTATTCTTCTCACCAAGAAGGGAAATATATATTGTACAAGATTGATTTACAAGGAAAGAAACACCAAATAATATATATCCTAATTACATCCAGATTATAAGGACCCAAATAGGTAACTAAGCTAATTACAAAGGTCAACTCTCCAACACATATAAATCAAACAAAAGAATTTAAGCGTGTGGTTAGATATATCATATTTCTATATCTGTATGGATCACAAAGGCATCTCTAACTACCTAATCATTAGCTTCCTATTTAATAAACTATGGGTGCGTTGCTTCAGGGACTAAGCTGGATTGGCTTGGCATGGACTAAGCAGTATAAGAATAATGAAGTGTTTGGTACAGTGTCGAACTAACCTACGGACTAAATTATTTTCATATACAAATAATCCTTTAATTATTTTCTAATTAATTTATTAATATTTTATTATTATTAATGTCACTTTTTTTTTTGCTGACTACTTTCTTCCCCTCTCTGTACTTTCCTTTTCCTTTTCTTTATCTTCTTCGCATCTAGCATGTTTACTAACCCGTAATCGGAATGAGAATAATGAATCTGATTCCGATTACAGATTATACATGTGTTTACTAAAATTGGGAGGAATCAAAAGTGCATGGGGCCCACACGAAAAATGGAATCCAATTCCAAGATTTGGCTGATTTGGATTCCCAACATAGAGAAAGTATTTGGATTCCGGATTGCCCAAGCAATCGGAATGCTAATTTTTTTCCCTTTATGCCCTCACTTACTTTTATTATTTCCAAGATTATCCTTAACCCTAGACTCACATTATACATAACTCCATACATATGCCGAAGAGAAGAAACTACAACTTGAGCCAGAAAATTTAGATATTAAAGTAAATACTTAAATTTATAAAAATAAAAAAAAAAAAATCATTTTAGTGTGTCTATGAAATAAAAAAGCGATTTAATTTTTTCTTACTATTATATACTATATCAAATTTTATTAAAAAAAAAGTACATAAAATCTATGTTTTGGGACAAGGGCATTTTAGTAATCATACTGGTTTATATTCCGATTCTGCTGAATTAGTAAACAACTTTATGGAATTCTATTCTGATTCAAGACAGTTTTAATAAACAACTTCAACAGGAATCTGATTCTGATTCCGTCTCATTTCAATTCCTCCTCAATTCAATTCTTCCTCAATTCAATTATGGATTAGTAAACGTGCCCCTAGAGAATTCCCTTCCTTTCTCTTCTTCGACAAGCTTCAATCCCTGCTCCGCCATCCTTTTTCTCCTTCAATCTCTCTTGGTTTGACAAAAATTCCAACTGTTTCGATCCCTTCAGTCCTATCCACAAACCATTCTTCCTATTCATGTCAGATACCAAAAGACCCTTCGTGCTTGACGGACTGGCGCTGGGGACGGGTTGCGTCTGGCAGCGGTGTGAACTCCTGAACCCTAGACCTTTGGAAGTAGCCAAAGTGGCTGATATCAGAGGCGTTGGTGATCAGATCAGATTCATCTGGATTTCACTTGAGGACTAGCAAGGCTGTGATTTTCATCTTCCTGATTTTCTATACGCATGTGTAATCACATAGTCTGTACGCTGGCGGGGAATTAGGGAAGAAATTGACCCTTTATTAGGAAAGAAATGAAACATTTATTGGGATGTAAAGGAGAGGAAGCGAAGGTCTTAGTAGTACCGACGTTTTCGGGGGGACTCGCTAAGACTTCTTAGCGAGCTACTTAGTCCACATGAGTCCCGTTTAGTATCATTAAACTTAGCCCATGCACATAACAAACGCTAGACTAGACTAACAAGTAGTATAGTCTAGTCCAGTGAAAGCTAACGAGATCAAACAAACGCCCCCTATATGTATTAAAAAGCATTTATGACTTTTTATGTGTAAAAATATGTTGAATCAAACTTAATAATGATAAAAAAGGTAGCTTAATTTAACTAATTAATTAATTAATTTTTGCTGAAAGGTGCTCTCACCCCCCCCCCCCTCCTTTTTTCCGGGGTAAAGTTGTTGACCTCCCTTCTTCTCTCGTTTTGCATCTACCAACTTAATTTTACATGCCTTTTGTTTTCTGGCTATTTCAGTGTTTCTGTAGGTGGACCTTTATAATTGGTTAGTTACAAGGGTGTATTTAACTTATTGATTGTATTGAAATTGACTTCTAAATTCCAATGGAAAAAACCTTAATTGACATTTTAGTTCTCAAACTTTTCTATTTTATATATAGCACCATTAGTATGAAATACATCTGTGAGTCTTCTTGGTCCCCGAAATGAATGGATAACCGTGACTTGCCACTAATTGTTCTTTTTTTATTTTTTTTAAAAGAAGGGGATATAGCACCACTAGTATTTAATTAATTATCGCCAAGTCACATAATTCCTCTCCACTTCAACTTACAAGAAAATTTGGTACGCATCTTGCGTCGACGGGCTCTAACACACAAAGCAATGAAGTATATTAAAATAAATCTCCAACCTGTACAAAGAAGAAAATAATTTTAAAAAGTTTCACACCCATTTTTGAAAGAGTGTGCCGGCTGTATACAAAAATTTGTAATATCGTTTGTCTTAATACGTAAAGATTAGTGAGAGTTTATGGACAAAAGGACATCACTAGCTATCCAAGCTAGCTCTGAATAAACTTTTTATACCAGTAATATAATATATTTTCGACGTGATACTTGTAGGGTTCGGAAACTTAATTTCATCAAGTAATTGACATGGTATTTTCAAAACAAAACACGTAGGATAAGTAAGGATTTGTTGTCTTTTGCATTTGAAATATGAGAAAAGTATATGTATAAAACGAGAAATGAAGAAAGGTGATGAGATACACTACTACAAAAGGGCCTTATAGTGTCAGTTGTTGCGTCGGTTTAATATAATATAGTGGCGCACAAGAGAGTTGCGACACCCACTGAACATAACGTCGGATTTACAAAGCCTGCGTCGCTTTTAAACTGACATAAACATTGTGTGTCGCTTATAACCGACACACATTTTAATAATTTTAAATACTGGCGTCGCTTTAAATAAAACAGTGCCACTTTTAAGCGACATAAAGTATGGGTGTCGCTTCTATGCGACACTAATTGTTGTTTTTATATATTTTAAAACCTGTGTCGGTTCTGAGCGACATATATTTTATTTTTTTAAATATTTTGAAACCCGGTGTCGGTTGCAAGTGACAGATTGATGGTGTTTATATACACTCCCCCGTGTTTTCTTCTTCTTCTCTTGCATTGTTCTTATTCATTCTTCCAATTTACAAAACCTTCTCGTGTTCTCTCTCTTTCACCGTTCTTATTTCTTCTTCTCTTTCACCTTCCCGTGTTCTTGCAAGTTCATGTGTTTCTTCTTCACAACGGTAAGTTTTTCTTGCTTGTAATAATTTTATTTTCTCCTCTTATGTTTATTTTTTAGCTTATGTTTAATTTTTAGTTACAATTTATTTTTATAAGGAATTTATTTGAGCTGGTTGAGTACATAAAGAATTGATCGACGATGGAATTCTTCCATAATTCAGGTTTCTATCACTAAATTCTTTAATTTTTAAATTGTATAATACACAAGTTTATTTATTTAAAAATTGTAATTTAAGTACTTAGATAAATTTCTACTATTTTTGTTAAATTAGTTAATATTTAGTCGAATTAATTAATTTTGTCACTTGAATTGTTATGAGAAAATGGAATGAATAATATTTATAAGCATTTATGTTAAATTAACAATATTAAATATAACATAAACTTATAATATTTAGTAATATAAGAATATATTATGTTAAATTAATTTTTTTTTGCACTCTAATTGTTATTTTAATTTGTTGTTATTTACTAGAATGGATTAGATGAGAATAATTTGAATTGTTATGAGAAAATGGAATGAATAATATTTAAAAGCATTTATGTTAAATTAACAATATTAAATATAACATAAACTTATAATACTTAGTAATATAAGAATATATTATGTTAAATTAATTTTTTTTGCAATTTGAATTGTTATGAGAAAATGGAATGAATAATATTTAAAAGCATTTATGTTAAATTAACAATATTAAATATAACATAAACTTATAATATTTAGTAATATAAGAATATATTATGTTAAATTAATTTTTTTTGTAATTTGAATTGTTATAAGAAAATGGAATGAATTATATTTAAAAGCATTTATGTTAAATTAACAATATTAATATAACAAAAACTTATAATATTTAGTAATATAAGAATATATTATGTTAAATTAATTTTTTTTTTGCAATTTGAATTGTTATGAGAAAATGGAATGAATAATATTTATAAGCATTTCTGTTAAATTAACAATATTAAATATAACATAAACTTATAATATTTAGTAATATAAGAATATATTATGTTAAATTAATTTTTTTTGCAATTTGAATTGTTATGAGAAAATGGAATGAATAATATTTATAAGCATTTATGTTAAATTAACAATATTAATATAACATAAACTTATAATATTTAGTAATATAAGAATATATTATGTTAAATAAATTTTTTTTTTGCAATTTGAATTGTTATAAGAAAATGGAATGAATAATATTTATAAGCATTTGTGTTAAATTAACAATATTAAATGTAACATAAACTTTTAATATTTAGTAATATAAGAATATATTATGTTAAATTAATTTTTTTTGCACTCTAATTGTTATTCTAATTTGTTGTTATTTTGATAACTTTTGGTTGTTATTTACTAGAATGGATTAGATGAGCATAATTTGAATTGTTATGAGAAAATGGAATGAATAATATTTATAAGCATTTATGTTAAATTAACAATATTAAATATAACCTAAACTTATAATATTTAGTAATACAAGAATATATTATGTTAAATCAATTTGTTTTGCACTATAATTGTTATTTTAATTTGTTGTTATTTTGATAACTTTTGGTTGTTATTTACTAGAATGGATTAGATGAGCATAATTTTGATGACTTTTTGTTGTTATTTTAATTTGTTTTTACTATAATAGGTGTTGAAATTGCAATCGTGATAGAGTTCAAGGGTTGAAAGATAGAAATTGAAAATTCTAATAGTTATGCCTACATGATAGGGATTGAAAGATTGTAGGCATCTTAGTGTCAGCGTAATATTTTACCCTCATAAACTAGTAAAACATGGACAAGAGTTGGTTGACGATACCCCGAAATTTTGAAGCGTATACAGTTGGAATTAATTTGTTTTTGGATCAAGCAGTTGCAAATGGTGTTGGTCCTGATAAGTTTAGATGTCCTTGCAAAAGATGTTGTAATCGATATACTTTTGCTAGGAACACTATTATTGAATCTCATATTGTATGATATGGATAAAGATTATAAAAATGCTTGCTGGCGACATCATGGCGAGCAAAACATTGGAGAGCAAAATGTGGCAATTGGAGAAGAAGAAACAGGAGATGAGGTGATTGGCATGCATGATTTTCTTAATGATGTATTTGGCCAACCATTAACAGAAGAAGGTGTTGGGCCGTCTACTGAACCACCTATTGGGGAAGGGCGTCCAGAAGAGGTGGAGACTTTTTTTAGGTTGCTTGAAGAGGCCGATCAAGATTTGTGGTCAGGGTGTAAGGAGTTTAAGAAATTGGAAGCAGTTGTAAGATTGTATCAGATCAAGTGTTTAGCAAGAATGCCAGACGAGATCTTCACAACTTTACTGGAGTTAATTAAAAGAATGTTGCCTGAAGGGGATTGTTTGCCTGAATCTTGTTATAAGGCAAAAAAACTTATAAACGACTTGGGTCTGACGTATGTGAAAATTAATGCATGTCCCAATGATTGCATGATCTATTGGAAAGATACTTTGGATTTGACCGTGTGCTCAGTTTGTGGTGAATCAAGATATAAAATTACCAACGCAGTGGATAGGTCGAGAAAAAAGATCGCAGCTAAGGTTATATGGTATTTTCCTTTAAAACCACGATTGCAACGATTTTTTATGTCGAAGCATACAGCTGAACATATGAGGTGGCATGCAACTGAATGTCCTAAGGATGAGTTTATGAGACATCCTTCAGATTCTCCAGCATAGAATCATTTGGATAATTTATATCCGGATTTTGCGTCAGAAATTCGAAATGTCCGATTAGGGTTGGCCAGTGATGGATTTAATCCTTTTGGGAAAATGAGGAATGACCATAGCACATGGCCTATGGTGCTTTCTGTTTACAATTAGCCGCCTTGGATGTGCATAAAGCAACCAAATTTGTTGTTGTCTCTATTAATACCAAGACCGCGCAGTCCTGGTAAAGAGATTGATGTATACATGCGTCCACTGATTAATGAGTTGAATGAGTTGTGGGAGGTGGGCACTCCCACTTATGATGCGTATTCCAACCAAAGTTTTACGATGAAGGCTGCCGTCTTATGGACTATAAGTGATTTTCCAGCTTATGGAATGTTGTCAGGATGGAGTACACATGGCTACAAAGCCTGTCCACATTGCATGCATGATAAAGAATTTATTTACTTGCCGGCGAGTCGTAAAGTTTGTTATATGGGGCATCGACGTTTTCTTGAAGATAATCATAGGTTTCGAAGGCAAACCACAGCTATTCAACGGTTATTAACGAAAATTGCAAACCACAGATATTCGAAGGCAAACCACAGCTATTCGACAGCTATTCGAGATCACATCTGCCAAAAATTGCAAAAAAACAAACATTCTGAGATCAAGTAACTGGAAAAAGTTATTCGACGGTTATTAACGAAAAATCACGATTTAACGGTTATTTTAACTCCGATTTTGATGATTTGTTACAGCTACACTCCTTGACCCTATATGAATACAATGAATGATTTCGATCTTCAATTTAAAATATTTACACTAGTGTATGTTATACTTAATGAAAGTATGAATAAACTCTTTAAGTGTTAGTGAATATATCGTTTTCATGGAATACGAATTCTACGAAACTAATTTCAACGATCCAACCGTCAAACATATTTATATATAATTCGAGATCGCATACGCCAAAAATTGCAAAAAACAAACATTCAGTAACTGGAAAAAGTTATTTGACGGTTATTAACGAAAAATCACGATTTAACGGTTATTTTAACTCCGATTTTGATGATTTTTTACAGGTACACTCCTTCACCCTATATGAATACAATGAATGATTTCGATCTTCAATTTAAAATATTTACACTAGTGTATGTTATACTTAATGAAAGTATGAATAAACTCTTTAAGTGTTAGTGAATCTATCGTTTTGATGGAATACAAATTCTACGAAACTAATTTCAACGATCCAACCGTCAAACATATTTGTATATAATTCGAGATCGCATACGCCAAAAATTGCAAAAAACAAACATTCTGAGATCAAGTAACTGGAAAAAGTTATTCGACGGTTATTAACGAAAAATCAAGATTTAACGGTTATTTTATCTTCAATTTTGATGATTTTTTATAGGTACACTCCTTCACCCTATATGAATACAATGAATGATTTCGATCTTCAATTTAAAATATTTACACTAGTGGTTATACTTAATGAAAGTATGAATAAACTCTTAAGAGTTGACAAAATATCTTTTAGTGCAATGTTTTAATTTGAAAAGTTATCTTTTTTTTGGGTTACACAACTTACACATAACGTAGTACACTCCTTCACCCTATATGAATACAACAAATGATTTTGATCTTCAATTTAAAATATTTACAATAGTGGATACCACAAAACCTTGTGTTATACTTAATAAAAGTATGAATAAACTCTTAAGAGTTGACAAAATATTTTTTAGTGGAATGTTTTAATGTGAAAAGTTATCTTTTTTTTGGGTTACACAACTTACACATAACGTACCATAAGTTTTGTACGTACCAAAATAAGGATAATACAACGTACTAATAACTTGGTACGTACTAAATAAAAAATTGCATAACGTACCAAAATACTAATACATACCCAGATTAAATTTATGACGTACCAATAACGTACCAAAGGATTGGTACGTTATATTTAATATATCTGTTTGGTACGTTATATTTAATATTTGTGCATGTTATATTTCATAATTGTATGTTAATAGGATGTTTATGAGTTTTTGGAATTTAAAACAACAAATTATTTGAATAAGAAAAATTCATTTTAAACAAACTATGGTAAGATAAGATGGGAAGTTTGTGGTGATTTTAGAATATTTGTGACATTATTTTCTGAACTAGTTGGTTAATTATTTACGATAAAAATCATAATTTTTAATTAAAAATTAGCAGAATAATGTTTGATCAAAAGTTTAAAAGTTATAGATGTTTCATTAAAAAAATTCAAATTTGAGGCATCTATATCGAAATGATCCTAAAATTATATTTCTGTTTTTTATTAAGTATTATGTATAAGTTAAATTTTATTTATTAAAATATTATATGAAATAACATAACTGCTTATTTTTTAATTTTGGGTTAAACTTTTTTTTTTTTTCCCTCCTTGTTTCCATTTTTTTTTTAAGTTAAACTCTTTTTTTTTATGTTGGGCGGGAATTTTCCCGGTTTTTTTGCACGGGGAAATGGATTGGAAGAGTTTTTCAATCACTGTCAGAGTTGGCGTCGGTTTAAACCGATGCAACCACTTATTATTTCGACGCCTCCTTCATTCACACGTCCAATTTTGAGGCCACTGCAATGATTGTGATTCTGTCAGAGGCACGTCGATTTTAACCGACGCAATGTGACCCTATTTCGACGCCAGTATCCTCTTTTTGATCAAAAGTTGAAAACTTATAGATGTTTGATTAAAAAATTTCAAATTTGAGGCATCTATATCAAAATGATCCTAAAATTATATTTCTATTTTTTATTAAGTATTATGTATATGTTAAATTTTATTTATTAAAGTATTATATGAAATAACATAACAGCTTATTTTTTAATTTTGGGTTAAATTTTTTTATTTTTTTATTTTCTCCCTGTTTCCATTTTTTTTAAAGTTAAACTCTTTTTTTTTATGTTGGGAGGGAATTTTCCTAGTTTTTTTGTACAGGGAAATGGGTTGGATGAGTTTTTCAATCACTGTCAGAGTTGGCGTCGGTTTACACCGACGCAACCACTTATTATTTTGACGCCTTGGTTCATTCGGACTTCCAATTTCGAGGCCACTGCGATGACTTTCTTTCTGTCAGAGGTACGTCGGTTTTAACCGACACAATGTGACCTTATTTTGACGCCAGTATCCTTTCAGTCAAAAGTGTGTCAGTTCTTTCAGTGAAAAGTATGTCAGGCTACGTGTATGTAGGTCGAGTCAGAGATTGTGTTGGTTTTAAGCAACGTAATGTTTTCATATTTCGACGCTAAGTTTGTTTTCATATTTAAGCTCCTATATTTCCTATTAGTTTCGTGTGTTTCCTTTTCATTCTCTCATTTCTCCCTCTCCCTCTCCTTCTCCATATTTAAGCTCCTATATTTCATATTTAAGTTCGTTTTCTCCCTCTTCTTCTCCATCTACTTTATTTCCGTGATTCCTTTACTTTTGCTATGGATAGTTCTAGTGAACATCAACGTTATGAGGAACTTCATGTGGAAGAGGATGAGGTCGAAGCTGGTTATTTTTTGAATTATTATTAATTTCTGTTTTTTTTTTTTTTTTTTGTCTATGTTATTTAGTATTAAGCTGAAACTGAAAATTTAAATTTGTTTCCTTGTTTTTAATTGTGTTTTTTGTTTTAACAAGGAACATCTCAACGGAGGCGCGGACCCTCAGTTCCCAAATGGACGAAACAGCTTTGTTCGTTTGATTTGTCCAGAAAATGCATTAGTGATAATTCTAGTGCATTTTCAAAATATGTGGCAGCGGAGGTTAGAGACCCCAGAAATCTCCCGTTTGCGAAGAGTTGGCGTAGGATTAAGGAAAAGGATAAGGAAGTTTTCTGGAATAGAATAAAGGTATAGATATTTTTATTTTTACTTGAAAATAAAAGAATAATTCAATGATTGTAATAATACTTGACTTGCTTGATTTTTTTTTTTTTTTTTTTTTAATGGATGTAGGGAAATTTTTTTTTTTGAAGATGCAAATATACCAAAAATGCCTTTGATCCGCTATATGACGCTTAAGGTTGCGGAGCATGCACATAAAGAGTTTAGAAATAAGTTTTAAAAAAAAGTACTACACTAAAAGAGTAGCAGAGGAGTGGCGCCAGCCTCCTCCTGATGTGAATCCTGCCCAGTGGGATAATTTGTTGGCATATTGGAATGGAGATAAAACAAGGGTAATAGTTATATAATTTATTTCGTTATAACTATAAATTTGTCTAATAAAATCTTTGTTTTTATTTTCAGGAGGTTGCTGAAAAAAATAAGATTAACCGACAACTGAAAACAATGAACCATACTACTGGTACAAAATCTTTTGCATGAAAGCGGCAAGAATATGTATGGATTGTACAATTTGAAGAAATGTTATTAATTTTAAATATTCTATTGTTGTTATAAATTTTAATTTTAATATGAGGTTTGCTTAAAATTGTTTGTGTGAAATTTTATTTTTGATAAAGCGGAACAAGCATGGGAAAGAAGCAGATCTTGTAACCTTTTTTCGTGAATGTCATACACGAAAAAATGAAACTTGGATTGATGAAACCTCGGAGCGTACAGGGGTAATTTATTTTACTGTGTTAGTATTTCATTGTTATTAATTTTTATTATCTATAGCTTATTTTTCTATTTTACGATTGAATTTTTATTTTTAAAAATTGTAATGCAAGACAACAATGGAGAGGAATCTGCAAACTTTGATTGGGTCGGGCCAAGAGGATAATGAAGATCTTAGGACCCGAGTGTATGTTGATACAATGGGTCCTGAGAGGTATAATAGAGTTAGAGGATACGGTCATGGGGTGACTCCTGATATGGTGTCCTATGTGTCTTCTTCATCTTCTGCATCAATTTCCTCCAAGAGGTCATCTAACAGTGCAATGGCATTGCTGATGACTCAAAATAATAAGTTGAAAATGAGGGACGAAAATAATAATAAACGGATTTCGGACCTAGAGAACAACCAAAAGCAGATGTTTGCATGGTTTTTCCAAAGATTTCAGCCACAACCATAACCACCGTATAGCCCGGGAACCCAACAATTAGGCCAGAGTCAACCTTCTCCTCAATAATCGGGCCAAAGTCAGCCTCCTCCTCAACAGTCGGGCCAAAGTCAGCCTCCCTCTGCATATCTGTATGCTGGCCATAATCAGCAACCTTCGTATCCTATGTATCTGATGCCTATGCAGCCCACGACATACATGCAGCAGCCGCCCATGCCATACATGCAGCAGCCTCCCATGCCATACATGCAGCAGCCGCCTTATCAAGTGCCAGTATATCGACCCGAGATGGCTGCTCCTAGTGGATTTTGTCCTGAAGTTCCAGTTGGGGCGTTTTCTAAAATGCTTGTGGGTGGATTTGATGTGGACTTAACGAGGATTTTGGGAACAGATGGAGGATGTCAAAGAGGACAAGGATCTGTGCCACATTCAGGCGCAGATTCGGTTCACTAGTTTATTTGGTTCGCTTTCTTGTCGGATAAATATGACCCTTTGAACGTTGAATCTTTTTGGTTTTTTATGTTATGTTTGTAATGTCGGATTTAGTAGTTGTTATGACAGATGAGTTTTTGTATATTATGTGGAATGTTAGATGTATCATATTTGTATATTTAGGCACTATTTTTCTTGTTAATTATTTTCATTAATGTTTATTTTGGCCTTGAAATTTATTCTTGTAATTATATAATTTTTTTCTATTTCAATTAATTGAAGACGAATGCAGTTTTTTGTTTTTTTTATTATTATTAACAAAGGTGGTGTCGGTTAAGACCGTTACTAGTTTGCATATTTTATTTAATTAATTGTTATCTGACGTCGGTTTATGGGATATTTAATTGATTTAATTTTATTTCGATTTCGTTTAAAAGCGACAGTAGGTTGGATATTTTACAATTATATTGCTAATGAACGTCGCTTTAAACCGACGTAACGTGTACGTATACGTCGCTTTAAACCGACGTCAATATCAGTGTCGCTTTAAAGCGACGCTGCGTAGTGGCGAATTAAGCCAACAAACCGACGTTGAAGCCCTTTCATGACGCTAGCAATAGTGTCGCTTTGACAATGCGACATTACATTGTTTTATGTCGAATTTTTGCCAAATTTCCGACAGAAATTGGATTTCTCGTCGGTTTTTGTTCCGACGGTGATAGCATATATTGTAGTAGTGATATATGAGAATAAATAAAGAAGAATGAAATAAAACAAAATCTTTCAACAGAAAACAACTTAAAGTACATTTAATTTTTTTAATTTGTAGTTTTCATTTTATGTGTCTTTCCTTGTACATTTCTCTCACCATCATCCTTCATTCACTCTTATTCATGTTCATTTCTCCATGCGTTTCCCATATACCACTAGCTAACACAAAAGGAAAATAAAAAAATAAAAAACAAAATGGGTATCAAACGTGACTTAAAATTATTGTATTGCAACACTGTTGGTGATATTATAAAAGAAAAATACATTTTAGTACAAACAAGCTATTGGAAATCTCATATTGGAGATTTGAAAAAACAAATTACGATTTATTTACAAATGGTTCCATTCTTTATTATACTGATGCATTTTAGGATAAAATTCCACACCTCTTGCACTACATGTGGTTAAGTTGGAGACAATATCGGTGTTGGACCATTTGACCCCTCTCTTTGAAACTATGACATGGTACTAGATCGGGTTTGTTTGGGCCTGAATACTGGGTCTATACTCTTTTTGGACCCCATTACTGGGTCTGTTCCAAAGTGCGTAGTATTTGCGTGTGGATCACTAAAGATATGGTCCCACGTGCGGGGGGGTGTTAGAAATCTATCTAATAGATTTGACAAAACAAATTACAATTTATATACAAATGGTTCTATTCATATTATTACACTGATGTCTTTTAGGATAAAGTCCCACACCTCTTAGGTTATAGGTGGTTAAGCTGTGGACAACATCGGTGTTAGACCATTCAACCCTTCTCCCTGAAACTTTAATTTAGGCCTCGCTTAACAGAGAGAATTGGCTTGAGTAGGATTACTCAATATATTGAAGACATTTTTAAAGAAGATTGGATGACAATTTTCTTATTTTGTCCAAGTTGAAGGTTACTTATGGACAAAATAAATCACAATTAATCCCCACAAAAATGATAGTATTAAAATTGACAACTATTCTCTATGAGTAACCATCAACTTAAACAAAATAAATTTATCATTCATTTATTCTTTTAAAATACGTTTAATATAGTAAACAGTTTTATCTAAGCCATTCTCTCTACCAAACGAGAGGCCAGAAGGAATTGGAGGCAGCCATTATATTTCTGTTCCTTACCAATTGTAAATCTCACACCTTTTTTTAACGGTCTTCAAAAGTACTCCTGTGAAGGACCCATGATCATTGAAATTGATGGGTCATTTTTGGGACATAAAAATACGAACCACACACCATTGTTTCTCTTTTGAACAAGTAATTTGAAATTAATCACATTGTTCACAAATTGTGATAAAAGGAAAAATCTCATTTATTCCCAAATGTCACAAAGTTGTTAGTTAATTAACTAGGACATAGTTCTTATCCAAATAAGGATAGTGTCATCCATACATTTATTTTTACTTTTCACACACTTATCTCAATTTTCAGTCTTCGAATCGAATGAATAAAAAATCAATGGACAAAAAGTGTGAGGTAAAAAAAAAATGTGTGAATAGAACTATCTTAAATAATGCCTCAGGTACTACCTAATTTGTGTGGGACATGAAAATAATGTATGTACTCTATATTTCGTTATAATGTTGACATTATTTTGGACATAGACGAATACCATATGTGCTACATATGTACCGCATTATCGCATTTCTCATATGGCTTGAATATTCTACTTTCACACATAAATACTGGATTTCGATACATATTCACATTTAATCAGTATAATGGGTAGGTTTTTCTTCTTTTTTTTTCAAACGATAAATTTTGTTAAATTAGATGTTATGTTAGCCACATGTGGGATTCGAATCCACACCGTCATGCAAGGACTCAACTTCTTTCTGCCAGTGTGGTAAAGGGCCACTTGCAGTATAATGGGTAGTTAACAAGTATGTTACTCTAAGTTACATTTTGAAAAATGTGAGAATTCGAATCTGAGACGCAATGAGATAAAAAAATCATACCATATTAATCAAGACAATCTACCACTTAAAAATTGAATAAAAATTACTTATCAAAAGATCAATCCATGAGAAATAAACATTAAAATTATATATATATATATATATGTATATTTAGAATGAACAAAGAAGAATTACATAACTGACGAACTTTCCCACCAGCCCAGATGTGAAATATTGGGTTAATTATCCTCAACCGTGCAATCAAATCACACTCAAATTTTTCCCTCAGTCGATGATTTATTGACAATGTACAACTTTCTATACCGTGCAGATGACCACTCAGAATCACCTGTTAGATATATGTTAACCATATGTGATAAAATTATATATGCTAATAAATAATAAATACGAATAGAAAAATTAACAGCATATGAACAAAACAAAAATATAAAAACAGACAATTTGAAGATCGAGGCTTGCGTACCGCAATGTCCTTGAAACAGAAATTTCGTCCCTACTCAGTGCTTGTAGTTCTACGAACGTCTACTTCACCAAGATTCAACAATCAAGTTAGAATTTCAGCATCGGAAAACTTAACTTCCGACGAATTTTTGTGTGGCTCTCTCAGTAAGAAGGTTTAGGAATGTAGAAGAAGAATTTGATATTTTTTCTGTGTTCTAAATACCATGCAGATAGATGTATATATAATATGATTATGCATGTTCGCAACAGGTATGGAGAAGGGATGCATCTGTTGGGAGACATCTTTTCAAAGGGATGTTTGCTTTCTGCGTTCTTTCACCACACTTCAGACTTCATCTGAAATGATGAGTCTATTAGTTAAAAAATAATAATTAATTAATTAATTAAATATTTTAATTATTAGAGCCCCAGCCTCAAGGCCCAAGGTACATCTTTTGATAATTAATTATATATTAATTATCAATTAATTATTACACCCCAAAGCCCAACTTCAAGGATGTTAAGGTTCATCACTCCAATCACTTTCTATAAAGGACAAAGCCTTATAAAGTAAGGAAAGCTTTTGGTGGTGAGCAGTGTAGGACAATGAAATTCTACTCAAAATTTCCAACATCCCCACCACTCTCTCATTATTTTCCTCAATAACCTACTCGCACCATGCACATACATACAAGGCATTAGTAAATATTTCCCTCAGCAGGCATAGAACTCGACTAACTCGTTCAAGGACTCGGGCTGTGGATCGGCATTGTCTAGCATCCACAACAAGTGCTCGAACAGCACGACCTCACACGCGACGTTGATCGTGTCGTCGTCTGACCTGTCGGCCAGCTCCTTGAAAAGCGGGTGGTCTACGATGTTAGAGGCCACAAGGTAACGTCTTCGGGACTTACCCACGTAGACAGGGCGTAGGTCTCCTGAGATTACGTCCGTGGAGTAATCGTCATCGGCGGCGGAGACAACAGAATTGAGGCTGCGGCGGCTGTTCTGCTTGCTGAAGGAGTTCCACTTCTTCAGTACTGACTTGAGCTTTGTTAGCTTCCCACCTTTGGCCATTTGATAAGAATAATGGTTTTTTCAGAGAGAGAGAGAGAGAGAGAGTTGAGTAGTGCTGTGTTGCTTTGGGGGGATTTGGAAAGGGGAAGGAAGGTTCATATTTAAAGAGAACTTAGGTGAGGAAAAGGGGCGTAGTTGTAATATCCTTATATTATCGGGCCTAATTGCATGAGGAAATTTAAAGGGATTATTATGTGTGCTGTGACATATTTTATTTTTAGAAATTATAAAAGAAATAGATGGGCACTTGCGGTGCAAACAATCAACTTCGCAATGTATATGTAATCGGTTGTATAATTCAAGTGATTAAGAATATTTTCTTTTACGCATTTTTATTTTAATTTGATTCAGAGTTTAGTATCGTAGATGTAATAGTGTGCTTTCATGTTTCTCAATTACACACATTTATTCTAATTTTATTCAAAATTTGGTAACATAGATGTGAGACCGTTCTTCCATTTTTCTTAGTTAACATAAAAACAATATGATGGAAAATGTTTATTTTTATTTATCAATCTGATACATATGAGAGTTTTCTTCATCATTTAGCTACACTTTTTTAAAATGCATATATATATATATATATATATATATATATATATATATTATGAACGATATATTTGTGAATATATCATCGGTAAACTTAACTACACTTTTAAAAAAAATTGTGCAGTTAACCATGCACACTGAAGAGTAATTACACTTATTCAAAATAATCAATTAAATTCAGTCTTATGACATAAACATATAAAGTTGTTTAGTAAGCAAACATTACTTATGTTGGCTTTTGGCACATAGTGCCTTCAAAATTTGGTTGCTGCATGACGCTTACTAGAAAGTTGTTGGTCTCCATGATGGGAATGCATGTCTATTGATTCCTTTTATAAAAACAAAACTGATTTAATTCTAATATTTTCCATTTCAATTTTAAATTACAAAAGTATTGTCAGTGAAAGAGACAGACATGTGCAAATGGTGTTACCAATAACGTCTTCGTCAAATCGATCATCCATAATTTATTTGTTTGTATGGACTTGTTTATTGTTTTTTTCTTTCTGGTAAACGGTTTGAGAAGGTGAATTTTAAAATTATTGAGAATTAAGAAGATGATCGTTGCCTCCATCTTCCAGAATATGGGCGCCAACACCTGGTAAGTGAGAACAACTAACAACCTTCATTTTCAATATTATCAAAAAAGACAAGTGAATTAATTAATACACTGTATACAAGTTGAAATTGTCATATGTATTTAGTTATTATACTGTTCTTATATATATATATATATATATATTTTATTTTTTTTCAAATAAAAAAAGATTAGACAAGATTAGCCTTTCGGCTATGATCGTGTGTGAGGCATCTTTTATCCCTCAAAGGATTGAGGACCATTACACTCAAAACCCACCCGCCTGTCCATTCTCCACCAATTTTTTTTGTAATAAATAATAATAAACGAAAAAGATACATGCAGGGGAACTATGCCAAGACTCGCAATGACCAAAACGATCAACGAAAACGGTAAAAAATGTCACGAGCATGAGCAGAGACTACAAAATCTAAAATTCTGGACCACCAGTATAAGCATAACTATCTGTTCCAAAAGAAGTTAAAACATATACAACCTAATTTCCTTATCTATAAATATGTGTACACGTAAATCGCTTTTGACGAAGTTGCCGAAGACAATTCTTCCAATCCACCATAAGAAACTACAAGACTCCATTAGGAGCACTAAAAAGATTGTAAATACCAATATGAAGTTTGTTTTAATCCATAAATGAAGGCAAAATATGATGCTTTTAACTCCTTGCACTTTCTTTTGGAATAGTCATTAAAGAAGGAAATTCGAACTTGAGAATTTCGTGAATCAAGGTCATTTAACACTCAAACAAAGTTGTATTTTTATGATGAGGTTAATTACAACTAGGTATCAAATTATTACAAGTAAATATTTTTGTCAGGTTCATGCGAGTAGAGTTCAAACCTCCTTCAACAAAGTAACGACAACAATAGCTAATTAGTACGTTAGAGCATCCCCAGTTAGGGGCTCTATATGGGGTTGGAAAAGTGGTGGATATAGCCCATTTTAGAGCTCCAAGGAATCTTTGGAGCTTTATAAATCTCCCAATGAGAGGCTAATTCTTTCGGGCTCTACATGGGGTTGTATATATTTATTTATGTAATAATTTGATTATGCGATAATTTTATTTTTTTTTGTGTTAACTTTTCTTAAGTTGATTTTTGGACTTGTTATCTTAATTTTTTTTTATGAACCTTTCAACCTAAAAAAGTTCAAATTCTACAAAGTTAGATTTCATCACTTATAAAACATTCGTTGGATTAGATTCTCTTATCTCAATCTCAGCTGTTGAATGATACAAACCCCTAATTTGCCTTATGAAATAATTTGATTTTCACGTACAACACAACAATTTACCTAGCACCAATTGGTAAGTTAGTAACATAAAATTTTTAAAAAAAAATTATTTGAAAATTTCACCCACCAATGCCCATGAACGTTAAGTCAATTTGAAATTTTAATTCTTATGGAATTTAAAACAATCATTAATTAGCCAAATTCCAATAAATTACAAACAAACACAACCAAATGTTTCATCACATAATAAGGGGCATTTTAGCACTATAAAATTTTGTAATCTGAGTCGTAAAGCAAATTTAATGAAATTTTTTTTGTTAAAACCCAGTAAACGGGTTTAAGTCAGGAAAAAATATATAGGATGTGTTAAAGTTTTAAGAGAGAAATCTAAATTTTTAGATTAATAAAAGTGAGCCTTTTTAGTAGAATAGCTTATCTCATTTTATGTCTTAAGCATTAAACATACAATCAAAATGTAGGAAGATCATTGAAACAAAAATATATAAGAAAAAATAAATAAATAAATAAAAGAATAAAA
Source organism: Heteromeles arbutifolia (assembly GCA_024362995.1). Classification (NCBI taxonomy): domain Eukaryota; kingdom Viridiplantae; phylum Streptophyta; class Magnoliopsida; order Rosales; family Rosaceae; genus Heteromeles; species Heteromeles arbutifolia. The sequence continues at coordinate 16,832,090 of JANCRC010000001.1, forward strand.
TGAGAGTATAAGTGTATTCGCAAGTGGAGGAAGAGTAATAGAATTTGACTCACATGGGTTGCTACTTTTCTCATGGGACCACTGTTTTTTGGGGTTTGATGTAGCCCAATTTTATGTTATCCAATAAAGGAAGTTGCTAGCTAAAGTAGTGGATCTAGCCCCATTTTTTGGCTTATTGGAGATGAAATTTCTCACTAAGATTTCAAATGTAGTAGCTCATGGAGGATAAAGCCTCCATTAAGGATGCCCTCATGTTCATATTTTTTTTTTTAAAACGAGCCTAAAAAGTTTAGGGTTGAAATTAAATAAAGGAAAATATTGTAACTACTCCGAGCTTATGCCTTACGATAACGTGCGTGAGGAGATGAACTAATATAAGTTTGGACACCATCGACATTAAAATTAGTGGTCACTTAACCATGATATAGTTTGGCATTTTATGACAAATCTTGATAAAGATACACGACGGGCGCTGGTGAGCAAAATCATGTGAACAACACATGGACTTGGCATGTCCTAGAATATTTGAGCCATGTCTACATACTAGCAAGGTTCTAAAAGACGCTAGGCGCTAGTCGGACGGCGAGAAAGGGCCTAGCGCCTAGGCGCCTAGGCGGTCTATACGGATTTAAGTTAATTTAATATAAAATTTAAATTTATTATATAAATAATATGTTTTTTTTAAATAATATATATGTAATGTTAGGGTTTTTAATATAAATGGTCTTAAAAAGAAAAAGAATAATAAAACAATACAAAAATATTTAAAAAGTAAAAAATGATGATTGATTTGGGTGCGAAAAGAAACAAAAGAATATTGACAAAAAAAAAAACAGAAATAAAAGAACATAAAATAGTGGAAACATGGAACCAAACAGTGTGGTGGGACCATAAAGACCACATTTGTCCATTTAAATTGAAATAAAAAAGATGGACCCCACCAGTCATCTTCTTCCTCTCGACTGCAACCTGACTTTTCCAGATTCAAAATTTTTCAAGGTTCCGATGTCTTCAAATACGGCCGACTAGACTCCGTCCAGCCCCGCGTAGACCTGCATAGCTCTGCCTAGACCCGCCTAATCCCGCCCAACGTCCGTCTAAAACTTTCTTCGATTTTGCAACCGATTACGAGTTAATCGGGGCGGTTGGTCTCTGCCCAGCGCCTAAGCGGTCGCCTAGGCCGATTTTTAGAACACTGCATACTAGTAACATATGTCAGGCCATACCTCCCCCACGTGGATTTGTGCAACTAAGTATAACTAGAGTGGTAATGGACTCATAATCTTGTCAAATTATTTCGAATATTGTGTGTCCAATAATGGTTAATCCTAACATGATATTTAACTAATTGCATTTTGATTGATTATCTATAAAATATTACTGTACTAGATAATCCTAGATGTTTTAATCATGTCATGTTCGCCATAAATCAGTTTAAACAAATTCTTTGTTTATGTCTTTTCTTGCGAGAAAATTAAACTTAAAACCTCTTCTAACATTAAGAAAAGAAGGAGCATGCATTACACTAATAACTAGTTGACACTCATATTATGTATGAATTTCTGTCAAAACTCTATCTTACGAACTTTGTATTAAAGGAAAACTAATGAAAAGGGCTTGAAAACTTTGAGTTTTAACGATAAGAACAAAATAAAGGGTAAAGTGAATAGTACTAGGATTGACTTTTTAGTGTAAAAATGTGGTTTTTCGTTAAAGTGAATAGTACCGGGAGCTTTTCGTTAAAGTTCCCTTGTATTAATTGGTTGTGTTAGTAGCTTAATCACGAATTCAAATCTTCTTCAAATCTCGTAGTCCGAAGCTGACAGACCAAAAAAATCTAAACCACTTATTTTAAATTGTACTCCATTAGCTCATTTCACTGACCCACCTCACACAAACTAAGGGTCTAAATCTCTCTCTCCCTCTCTAGAACGGTCCGGATTACTCCATTCGTCGGCTCTGGATTGTGAGATCCGAGAAGGACTTGATTTCCAATTGTAAACAATACCACAAGGGCACAAAGTAAATAAGATACTCAAAATCGAAAAAAGAAAGTAAATGATTCAGGAATTTAGATCATTTCCGAATCTTATGGTCCGAAGCTGATGGATTAAAAAATACAGGCTACTCATTTTAAATCCTTCAACAAATTAAAGAAACATATTAGTGGAACCACAGTTGATTTGAGAAGCTAGTAAGCTACGAATTGAAGAGGACATTTGTAATGATTGAAGCACATACAAGCAACGAGAAACATGGACGCCGAATATAGTCTTGTCATGTTGTATCCAATAGTTCGTAATTAATTAGTGATAACATCAACTAATCATGACCGATGCATAGTATATTATCGGACTTGGTAGATCAATTTCTTAATCATTCATTCATTAGCTCTGCAGACAATACATGTCTACTTAAGCACTAATAAGACGACCCTAATCTCCAGAAGGGAACAAAGATTAATGGATTAAACACAGCGAAAACGTGATACGTGGTTGAGAGTAATTGGGAGAGAAGGTGTTCAAGATTCTTTGCGTCCTCCTATATATTCATACGTCAGTTTATAATTAGTTTTTTCTATACAACGTTATATTTACATCAGGTAGGTGGGGTGAGATTAGTTAATTAACGACACAATAATTAGTCATAATAATATGATATCAAACTTGTTGTATGATTAAAAAAAATCAAACTAAAACCTTTCATTTACAAATAACAAATACAACTAATCCGTGCTAAATAATAATTTCCTTTTGTTCGTCAATTCGAAAGCAAAGTTGCATGATGGGCCAAGTAAGTTTAGTCATAATCAAAGAGCAGAAAATGATGTGATTAGTCGAGATATGCAATCTGATTCTCTGTTGGAGACACAATCTCATAATTTGCAGGTGGGTATGTATGTGACAAAGAGCATATGAACAAATCTATGCCATATTTCGTGAACAATATAATTATTTGCTCTTTCCTATCAAGAAAAATAAAAAATTATTATATATGGACAAGAAAAATTTCGAAATTGATTCCTACTGATTGGATAAAATAAATTGGGACAAAATATTAAAAGATATTGATTGGATTGAACATAAATAAGTAGATACAAGACCTCAATAGGATGTCTCTCTATTTCTGTAGCAATGGGCAATAATATATAGGTTCCAAATCATGTGCTTAGGAAAATCTGGTCGACCTCATTTAAACATTAATGCAATTATCTTATCATATATGAATCTGGCTATGTAATTAGTTTTGTCTTGCTGCTTTCTGATGCTCATATTTATCTGTTATCATAGGCGTGAAAAATCAAGGCATAAGATAAAATATGTACTGACATTGTGTTTGATCATGCATCAAGCTAAATACTATAATATGTTGTGCAATTTTTTTTTGAAAGTAAATGGAAAACACTATAAGATGATGTAGTAGATGTTATTTTCTATGTAAAAGCGGTATTCTAGAACAAATTCATCTAAACTACGGCGAGAGAGATTCGAACTCAAGTGCATAAGAGAAAGAACACTGTTTTAGTATGATGTAATAGATGTTAGTTGATTGAATTGTTACACCCCCTTTCTCCAACTCGGGTTTTGTCCCACTTAGTTTTCTCGAGGTAAGGTTCTAATGACGTAAAGGATGGTAGAAAATTTGGCTTCTTCCGGACAAATTAAACTTTGCCATAATGTAAAGGAAAAACATTTTTCTTTCTGTAGTTTTAATATGATGATTTTGTATGTGTGTTAAATTGATGTTTGCGGTTAAATGAATAACTTCTTACATGTAAACGGGCAAACAATGTTGGCCTTCCCCCTTGAACTAAAACCTAAACCTCCCCACCGTGCTGTTGGAATCGAAGGATTTGAAGTTCATGATGAAATTGATTTTACAGGATAATGAAGGTGGGCCTGCCTAATGGGTTTCATCATGAAAAAGTATCCATAAGAACAAGAGGCTTGGACTCTTGGTAGGTCCGTTTGATACTAAAATGTGGGCTGGCTACAATAAGCCCGTTCAGATTGAAGAGTATACTTGGGCCACGTAAGAAAAAATCAAAACCCGTACCATTCAATGCTACGAAAATATATTGAAGTAAAATTACATAACTAGTGAGAAAAAGAAAAAAGGGATTCTACTTTGCGGGCATATCACAATTGGACATATGTGTATAATCACTTTCTAAGATTTCTGGGCTCGTTTGGATGTGCTTTTAAAATGACTTAAAAAGCTTTTAAATAAAATGTTTTTGGATTCCAAAAACACTTTAAATGCTTTTTTCCAATAAGCACCTTAAGGGTGCGTTTGTTGCATCGGACTGTCCCGGACTGGACTAGCTGTAGGGACTAAGCTGGACTGGCTTAGACTAGACTAAGCTGGACTCGCTTAATGAAGCGTTTGGTGCAGTGTCGGACTAAGAAGTAGGATAATTAAAACAGTACAGTTACCAGTTTGTTGTTTGCTTAGATTAGGACTACATTATTGTTCTATTTTAATTGCTTTTTATATTAAAGATATTATTAAAATTAATAATATTGGATTAGAGTGGGAGTCAATAAAAATATAAAAACCAAATTGTCTTACCAATGAAAGAAACATACATGATTCAGGATGCGTTTGTTGTACCGGACTATCTCGGATTGGACTAACTTTCAAGACTAAGTTAGACTGATTTGGCTTAGACTAAGCTGAATAAGAATAGTGGAGTGTTTAGAATTCAAATACTTCTTTTGTCATTCATTAATTCATTTTACTATTATTCATACACCTTTTTTATCTTCAAAAAAAAACAAAATACAACTATTTTTATTTGACTCTCTCTCCCTCCCCCCCCCCCCACTCCGTCTCTCTCCCCTGTCTCTCTCTTTTCTTCCTTCATTTTCTTTGGTTCTTCATGCCCACATTCACTCCCAGTAAAACTCAAACCAGAAAAAATAAAACCCACATTTTTTCTTCTTTGCATTTGCTTTCTCTTGAATTCAAACCTATATTTTTCTTCTTTTAATTACTTACTTTCTCTTCAAATCAAATCCAGAAAAATCTCCATTTTTTTTTCAATTTGCAGAGGCTTCGTCGAATCGTCGGATCTGCAAATTCATTTCAATCGACCTCTCCAAATCAACGTTAATCGATCTTGCAGAAGAAAGAGACAAACTTGCTGGCGCATCTTCCTGGCGAAGCTCTTGGCAAACTCGAGTAGGGCGCGACGGTTGGTGCGGGATCTGGAAGAAGAAGCAAGTTGAGGAAGACAAAGACAAAGTGAGTTGAGGAAGACGAAGACCAAGCAGACGAAGCGAAGCGATGGTCTTAGCAATCCCATCCTTTTTGGGCGGTCTCGCTACGACCGGTTAGTGAAGAGTTTAGTCGGCACGAGTCCGACGTAGTCCCATTAAACACAATCCTGGCTCGCACCAAACACGGGATTAATATTCTTAGTAAGCCAGTCCAATCCAGTGATACTTAGTGAGTGCAAACAAACATGCCCTAAGTGCTTTTCAAGGATTTACTAACATTTTTTTCTAAGGATTGCTTTCAAAAATATTATTGGTCTTAGAACCAGAAAAAAATAGGTTGACTCTTCAATTGAATTCAATCAAAATAAAATTCCATTTCACTAAAAGCGCTTTCAGTTATTTTAAAAACACATTCAAACGAGCTCTTAGTAACACTTAAAAATAAAATTGTGCGTTCACCAATAATTAAAGAACAAAGAGAAATGCAAATGATTTTTTTGAAGTGTCAACAACAATGCTCTTTCTTTGTGATTTTAATTTGCATGTGTCAACCTTTAGTATCATGAGAAAAATGATTTTACATATCCAATGATCATAATGTTATGTTATTAAATCAAAACGTCATATAGCTGGAAAACGCAACTTGTACCACAAGGGACGTGGAGCCTCCAGGGCTCACTTTATAGCCGGAAAGCGCAACTTGTGGCACAAGGCACGGCCTCCCGCAAATATATGGACCGTCGAAGTTTGTGTATTGGTTGCTCTCGTAACATTGCCTTTTAGTGCATTTTATTTCCTCTTAAAATATTAATTGAAAATATGGACCGTTGAAGCCCCTTTCTTTCGCTCCGGCCTCTTCTTCTTTTCTGACCAATCAGGTCGGATCCCTCCAACCTACGTTCCATCCACCGTCTTCTTCTCCACCGTCCACGTCACTCTCCATCACATCTCTTTCTCTCTTTCTCTCTCTCTCTCTCTCTCTCTCTCTCTCTCTCTCTCATTTTTTCGAAAACCCAAAAACGATGAGCAATCTGAGCTCGAATCTTACCCACCAGTCTGCCTTCACTCCCCGTTTCTCGCCCAGGCACGCTTTCCAGATCCACGAGTTCCACGTCTTCCGCCGCCGCAGACTCAAACCCGTCCCGCGAAGCCAACTAGGAATCGGAATCCCATTCCACGAATTCATTTCCCAATTCCCGTCCCCCAATTCCCTCGAATTCATCGCTCCGGTTCTCGGATTCGTCTCCGGCGCCGCCCTCTTCCTCTCCAACAATCCGAACACGAACTCGAACCCGAACTCGGTCGAGCGGAAATTCGACTCGGATATCGGGGAGTGGGTTCTGTTCACCAGTCGGACGCCGTTTAACCGGTTCGTGCTGCTACGGTGTCCGACGGTGTCGTTTCAATGCAGCGAATTGCTAGAAGACTTGAACGAGAAGCTGGTGAAGGAGGACAGGCACTTCGTGCGGCTGAGTAGCGGCAGAATCCGATTTGATTTGGGAAGCGAAACGGGGAGTTTAGTGGAAAAGAAATTCGAGTATCAGAGACTGTGTATAAGTACGGACGACGGAGGAGTAATATCTTTGGATTGGCCAGCCAATTTGGATTTGAGAGAAGAGCATGGCTTGGATACCACCTTGGTTCTCGTGCCGGGCACGGCAATGGGAAGCTTGGATTGGAGTGTCAGGTCGTTCGTGTGTGAAGCTCTCCGGCAAGGCTGCTTTCCGATTGTTATGAACCCGAGGGGCTGTGCTGGTTCGCCTCTCACTACGCCGCGGTATGTTCATTCACTCAATCAATTCAGTGAGACTAGGATTATGTGTTTGTGAATTGTAGTTCAAAACTTGAAATAATGGGTTATGTTTGGAAATTTAAAATCTTGGATTGAGTATTGCCTTTATTATATATAGCTAAGAAATGGGTCTGCATTTGTTTTGGATTTTATGTTTTGGAAGGCTAGGATCATGTGTTTGTGAATTAAAGTTCAAAACTTGGAGCAGTCGTGGGCGGAGCCACATTGGATAGAATGCGTGTGCTCCCCATATGCACGCAAGTTCGATTCTCCTCGTAGTTTAGCTTAGTTTAAAGTAGAATATCACTTGTATCAAAAAGATTAAAACTTGAAAATTTATGGTTGGAAATTTGGTATCTTGGATTGAATATTGCCTTCGTTATATATACTTAACGAAGTGGCCTGGGTTTCTTGTGGATTTTTGTTTTTCTGTTTTTGGATTTTGGGAGAATCACAAAGTGGTGATTGTAGGGCTACTTAAGCTACTGCATGTTATGTAGGTTATTTTCAGCTGCTGACAGCGATGATATCTCCACTGCTATACAGTTCATCACTAAGGCGAGGCCGTGGACCACATTGATGGGTGTTGGCTGGGGTTATGGTGCTAACATGTTGACGAAGTACCTGGCAGAAGCTGGGGAGAGCACACCGCTTACAGCTGCCACCTGCATTGACAATCCTTTTGACTTAGAGGAGGCCACTAGGTCCTCTCCTCATCAGACGGCTATTGATCAGAGGCTCACTGATGGTTTCCTAGATATTCTAAGATCTAACAAGGTGGTTAATCAGCTTGAAACTTATACAATAGTGCAAATTCATTACCTCTCAGGCTTTCCATCTATTAGGAAACAAATTTCTACTTATTTCTTAATGTGGTTGCCATCAAATTATGTTCAACCCTTTACTTTGCGAAAACTATCCCTTACCGCTAGTAAATTATGCTATATGCATGCCTGGTTTTGTAGGAACTGTTTCAAGGAAAATCAAAAAGGTTTGATGTGGAACAAGCGCTTTCAGCAAAATCTGTTCGTGATTTCGACAAAGCAATCTCCATGGTATCTTATGGTTATGAGGCCATTGAGGATTTTTATTCCATATCAAGTACAAGAGGTGTAATTGGGAATGTGAAGATCCCCGTCCTATTTATACAGGTGCATACGGGTAGTTGTCAACTCAATGCTATGTTCTTCAACATTGACAAGAATACTTGTTTATTATACACTCATAGTTAAAATCTGTCAATTTATCAGAAAGATGATGGATCAGCGCCACTCTTCTCAGTTCCACGCAGTTTGATAGCAGAAAATCCATTCACAAACCTACTGTTGTGTTCTCATTTGCCCTCTACTGTTACTGATGGTGGTAGATCTGCTCTGTCGTGGTGCCAGCACATAACAATTGAGGTAATCGTTGGTTTTATTTCTCTTTCAGGTTAATGAAATTTCGTTTATCACTGAATCATTAAACCACCTCGTGCTGAAGATTTTGATGGAATCTAAGTTTGCATTCTGATATTCTGATAAGAATGCATGTGGTATGTGCAGTGGCTCACAGCAGTAGAGCTTGGACTTTTGAAGGGCCATCACCCTCTTCTTAAAGATGTAGACCTACCCATAGACCCTTCAGAAGGATTAGCTCTTGTGGAAGGCAGACTGTCCAACAATAGTGGTTCCAAGCTGTTGGATCTTGCCCATTCAGATTCTTTAAATGGATATTCCGCAGGTCCCGCAGACAATATGCCTGAAGAAAATGATACTGCTGCTAGCTTCAGGATACGATCCAGAAAGGACTCGGAGAGAAAGTCAGAGGTCCAAAACACAGGGTTGCAGGATGTGGAAAATGGTTCCCTGGATCAGACTAACTCTGATGATCGAGAGTTGGTCAATGAGGAGGAAGTCAATCCTGTAGATGAAAAAGGTCAAGTACTACAGACAGCAGAAGTTGTTATGAACATGCTAGATGTAACCATGCCTGATACTCTTACAGAAGAAAAGAAGAAGAAGGTGGTGCTTGAAATTGCAGTTTCATGCATTTGTTTTACTTTTGTGGTTGTTTTAATGTTAATTTCATATGTTAATTAGGGTCTCTGATCTTCTCTATGTATGGTTCTGGTCCATCCAAATCAGATAATGTACCCAATTTAAATTTTATCTCACATTTATCTGGTATATGGGCCCAGGTCTTAACAGCAGTTGATCAAGGAGACACGCTGATGAAAGCTTTGCAAGATGCAGTGCCAGAAGATGTTCGTGGAAAGCTAACATCTGCTGTTTCTGGAGCTCTGCATACTCAAGGAACAAAGCTAAAGTTTGATCAACTCTTGGGTATTGCTCGGATTCCTGACATGTCTTCAGGTCTAAAGTCAAAGATCGAAGACAAGGTCATGGAAACATCAAGTTCAGAAGGTGTACAGAAAGAAAATCGTTCGTCGGATCAGTTGAAAAAGGATGGTGATCTGGTGGATAGCTCAATTAACAAACTACCCGATGCAAACAAACCTCCAGGGGGACTAGAATCAGAGGATCCTCCCGCAGAGGGATCAGAAAAGATTTCAAATCTAGACCAGTCACAATCATTGAGCAGTCAGGATAGTGATATTTCTGGTTCTGTCGGAAAGGACTCTAGCAAATCAGGAAATGATTCTTCCAAAGAAAAGGCTTCCGAAGATCTTTCCAACAGTGAAAAGAGTTCAAACCTAGATCAGTCTCAATCATTGAGCAGTCAGGAAAGTGATATTACTGGTTCTGTTGGAAAGGACACTAGGGAATCAGGAAATGACAAGTCTTCCAAGGAAAAGGCTCCTGAAGATCTTTCCAATAGTGTAAAGGGTTCAGAACTAGAAAAAACTCCTAACAATTCCAGCCAGGTTGAAATTGTCGGTGGCACTGAGGAAGCAGTTGTTGAGGAGCAGAGAGACCAAGATGGTAGAAACGCTCCGTCAGACACAAAGAAAGAAGAAGAAAACGATATCCAGAAGAAGGATAATAAGAATGTGCAGCCCGTGGCAGACCAAAGTAAGAACTTCAGCGTTTCTGAGGCATTGGATGCATTGACAGGGATGGATGATAACACCCAAATGGCAGTCAACAATATTTTTGGTGTTATAGAAAATATGATAACTCAAATGGAGGAGAGTTCAGAACAGGAAAGTGAAGTAAAAGAAGTTGATTCTGTGGCACAGTCTGAATTTGCAGAGGACCAAGTCAGTGATGACAATAGTCAAGAAGATTCAGAAGCCAGTAAGACTGACCAAAATGTACAAATGGATACATTAAGCAATGTCCGTGTATCTGATCACCCTGGGAATGGTATGGATTTGCAACCTGATGCACCAAATGGATGGGTAGAGAAATCTAATCATACCCCCCCGTCAGCTTATAGGAATGCTTTGAACAGTTCTCAGGGAAGTGATGCAGTTAACAATGTAGATGATGATAAAAATGAAAAGAAAGATGAATTGGTTGGTCCAAATCTTCTTGCTGGAAGTGTAGACAAACTTAATCATGTAAAGAAGGCTCCAGTTTCCATAACTTCAATTCCAAATGGGGTGAATACTCTTCTTTCAAAGGTACCTGACGAATCACTTGATTTAGATTCAACCACCTCTCTGTTGTTGGACTATTTTCCAGAAGAAAGTCAGTGGAAGCTCTTAGAACAACCAGGACATGTTTCCGATGGTACCGTTGCAACTCATAGGGGTGTTGACAGTAAGATTCACACCCATTCACCTGCAAAGGTAAATGGTAAAGTTATCAAACTATCATATGCAATATTAGATACAGAAAGGCATCAGGAACCAGTGAAAGAGTATGAAACGGTGGAAAATATTGAGGGGAGAGTCGAAATTGGTGAAGAGAAAGTAGGGGAGTTTATGCAATTTGTGAAAAATATTATATTGAATACATTGAAGATTGAAGTGGGTCGCAGACTAAGTGCGGATGACATGAAAAAGATGGAACCCCATCTTTCCAAAGATATGGAACAAGTGGCTAATGCAGTTTCATTTGATGTTGGATATGACAAGTATGCTCCATGTTTGGAAGTTGAATACCATAGTATTATTGACTGCACTACGGAAAAAGTTGGTACTCTCCATGGTGAGCATATAATAAGAGCCATATCATCTTCTGTTCAGGGAACTAGTTACTTGAGAAGAGTGCTGACAATTGGTGTCATAGTAGGCTCGAACCTAGCAGCGCTGAGAAAATATTTTGATGTGGTTACGATCCATAATTATGGTCAAATAGAAACTCTGACGCTTAGTCGAGCAAAAGTATCTGGAAAAAAAGATCTGGGTAAGGCTAGTGGCACAGAGATTCACCACATGCCTGTTGATAAATCTGATCAAAGTGCTAGCTTGGACAGTTCAGTTAACAGGGAAGGGGAAAAGAACGGGTTGAAGAATATAAACAACAGTGTTATGGTTGGTGCTGTTACAGCTGCCCTAGGGGCATCTGCATCTGCGTTATTCGTGGAACACCAGGTAATATGTTCATTTCTTCAAACATTTTTAGTTTTATAAAATGGTAGCCATATGCCCATGTAAAATTGGTTTTAGGGCTTTTATTTCTTGAACTACTGCCCAACTTGGTATTTACTAGACAACCTAGTGTCTTCTTTGAACATTAACTCGTGGAAATCTTCCCATTTGTATTGAGACAGCTTTACTATGATTATTTCCACTTTTTATTACGAACTGGTTCAAAATCAGTTATTTTGCATTTACCTTCCTTTTGGTGTTGTTCTGTTATTCTTATCAGTATGAGCGCTGCCTAAGATGATGTCCATATCACTATGTCAGATCCCATTGCCTTATCCTCTATTTTTGTGTTTATTTGAATTTGTTCTTTGTGAAGACAAATCAAGCTGACTTTATCTATTTTTATATGTTGCTACTTATTATGCTTATATACAAACACACAGGATTCGTACAAAGGTGATGAAACTTCTGGCGAGAGTTTGTCCAAGTCGTTGGTGAAAGGTAAAGGTCAGAAGGAGCCTGACATGTTTGAGGAGGCTGAGAAAAACCAAAGTAACATTGTCACAAGTCTTGCGGAGAAAGCCATGTCAGTTGCTGCTCCCGTGGTACCCACCAAGGAAGGTGGTGAAGTGGATCAAGAAAGGTATTAACACAAGACGTGTATTTCCAATATGTACAGACGTACCACTACTTTCTTTTACTAATTTTGTAACCCATTTGCAAATAGATTGGTCACAATGTTGGCAGATTTTGGACAAAAGGGTGGCATGTTGAGGTTAGTTGGAAAAGCTGCTTTGCTTTGGGGTGGTCTACATGGTGCGATGAGTTTGACTGACAAGCTTATCCAATTTCTTGATATAGCTGAGCGTCCCTTAATCCAGAGGTATTGTGTAAGTTGTCTTGAGAGTAACTAGATAGGTTAATTTTAATTACTGCTTCAGAAAGGCAAAAGGCAAGTCTTTATCTCAAAATTATTTGGGGTCCAAATTTCTATGTTCAGGAAGTGAATCTTGCATGCCAGTCCATATAGTTGATGACTATCATGAGAGTTTCAAATTGGAATTTTTATCTGTATGTTGCATCATGCATTCACGAAATCAGAGATGTAATTTCCTATAGTTTGTTGGGTTCCTTTGGTCTGCATTGTGATCTTTTTCCGTTTATGCACAAATTCTGTTCTTGATTATTTTATTTCCTGATATGCTCTTTTATCCTGATTTGCTTCTGTAGGATTTTTGGGTTTGTCGGTATGGTTCTTGTTTTGTGGTCGCCAATTGTTGTTCCACTACTTCCATCATTTTTGCAAGGCTGGACAACCAATACATCCTCTAGAATTGCTGAACTTGCTTGCGTTGTTGGCCTCTACACGGCTTTTATGATACTTGTTGTGATATGGGGCAAAAGAATTCGTGGATATGAAAATCCTCTTTGCAGATATGGGCTAGATTTAACGTCATTTCCAAAGGTATGTGTTAGCTGAAATTGTGGACATGACTCTAAGATCATGCAAAATAAGATAGTGTTCATTACTTGCAATTGTATGATTTTCATCTCCTTGCTTGCAGTTCGGTGATTTTTTGAAGGGCTTGATTGGTGGAGTTGCCCTTGTTTTGTCAATACACTCAGTAAGCGCACTACTTGGCTGTGTGAATCTCTCTTGGCCCTCTACTCCGTCGTCTTTGGATGCTGTCTCACAGCTCAAAGTGTGTACGCAAGGGCTTTTGATGGTTGGTCAAGGAGTTATAGCAGCTACTGGTATTGCTTTTGTGGAAGAATTGCTTTTCAGGGCATGGCTGCCCCAAGAAATTGCTGCAGATCTTGGATATCATCGAGGAATAATTATATCAGGACTTGTGTTCGCTTTATCACAGAGGTTTCTTTCTATTCATTTTACCTCACTCATCGCCTTCTAGAATCAGTGCTTTCTTTTTGTCTTCTTTACGGTTACTGGAATCGATATTTGCTAGAATCTTTTAACCTTTTAGGTGGCCTCAGTTTCTGCTATTGTTGTGCTTTACACGATAAGCGCAATGCAATACTGGACTTTTCTACATAATGATTTCTGCTGACCACGTGCAAGACAAATCCAACAGCCCTTTTATTTCAATGGAATTTCAGGTCTCCGCTATCAACACCAGGTCTATGGCTTCTATCTTTGAGTTTAGCAGGTGCTCGGCAAAGAAACGAAGGCAGCCTTTCCATACCAATTGGGTTGCGTGCAGGAATTATCGCTTCAAGTTTCATCATACAGAAGGGTGGCTTCCTGACCTACCGGGGTAACTTTCCTCCTTGGCTTATGGGGACACAGCCATTCCAACCGTTTAGTGGGCTAATTGGTTTTGCATTCACCTTAGTTTTAGCACTAGTTCTGTACCCTACACAGCCTCTTCGTGAAGAGAATGCAGAAAGGACAACTGAAGAATCTATAAAACAGCATGCCGGTGAATAGTGAGGCGGTCGACTTGTTGCTTACTGACACTGTTTGCCCGGATACTTCCACCTTGTAACGGGAACTGCCTCGGGCCATGGAGTTCAAGCATGAAAGTTTCAGAAGAGATGTTTCTTAAAATTTCAAAGTGCTTCATGGGAGCTTTTTGTCGCTAATGCTACCACTCGCCAAGGCGATGGCCATGGTGTATATATATAAGATCTCAGACGCTGCCGGCAAATTTTGTAACTAGGAAATAACTGCACCAAAGTGCTGGTAGTTTAGCTCATTTTGCTGCTTTGCTGTTATATATCATGTATACAGTGTACAGATCGAACCACCACCAGTCTGGAACCCTACATTGTATATCATGTAAATTCGTTCTTATTCCGATTCCATATACGCAAACAAGACATAAAAACGATGTCCGATAACTTGCCGTGTTTTTCGTTTCGTGATTTCGTATATTTACAAAATGGTTCTACCTTATTTGTAATTACAGAAAATCACTCAAATTCTTATGAGCCATAAGAGAGTGGAATCCCAGTGGTCTGAATCCAGTCACCTTCCCCATGCAAAAACAACCCAACTGTAAACTGCCTCACCACAACTGTCCTTGAACAGTTCCTCCATGGCATTCCCAAAAACGTCGTGAAATTTTGCCTCTCGGTCTTGTTAAATTCCGGTGCAGGGACAATGGTGCACTTCTGTAGTGAAATGCCAGTGTTCTGATTCCGGTCCGTTCTGCCTTGTGCGGTGATTTTCACTTTGTGTCCGGGGATTGGTTTTCGCACAACCACCCCGCAGTTTTGGAAGACTGCAGCTGCATTTCCGAAATGAAATCAATCGTGCCGTGGATGATGCAGTCGCGGTAGCACTGGCCAATCGAATGGACGTGGAGGCTGCCTTGGTATGAAGTGAAGTTGCAGTGGTAGAAGGCAGGGTTTGAGGTCACTCTTGCAGCAACCGCCTCGAACTTTTTTGAGCCTGCTGTGTTGGTTATGGTCAGGTCCCTAGCTAAGAACTTGTCCCCGATTACAGCTGCAATGATCGAAAACAGGAATCACTGCTTCACTTTCAGTCATCAAATTGCAGATACATCTGAAATCAAATGCCAATAACGCATACGAATTTCACTACTCTTCGTAACCACGAATATGTGACATTCTTAAACCCTAGCTAAGAACCAACAGCTGCAAACATCAAAATTTTCGGAACCGAAAAAATGTGACATACTTAAAGTGGCTGTAGCAAAGGTGGAAAATCCATCTGCAAAGCTCTTAGACCCTGTGATTATTGTTGATTTCATTCCATCTCCAACAAGCATGATATTATACTTTTCTCTGCCGACCTCTACAGTCTCATTGTAAACCCGGGATTTGAGTATTATGGATCACAAATAGAAATGAGCACGTTTATCAACGCTTTTGTGGAGTGGAGGTGGGGTCGGAGGGACGGGGGCTGGATCTGTGGAGTGGAGGACAGTGAAGGGAGGGGGTTGGGGAAGTACATGTGTGTTGGGGGGGGTGGAATGATGATGAGGCGGTATGGTGTTGAGAATAGGGTGGGCGGCTAGAGATGGGTGTAGGTGAAGGGGTGGTGCGGGTGTTCGACACAAATGGGGGCAGCGGGGCGAGGCTTGGGGAAGGGGGATTAGAGAGCCCGAGACCAGAGAATGTGGGGTTCGGGGTGAGAATAAGGAACGGAATGAAGTGGTAGGGATGGGGGTGGAGGGTCGGGTAGCAATCGAAGTTGGGTGTGTGGTGGGTGGGTTTGTGGTTTGGGAGGTAGGAAGACCCAATTTCAGAAGTCGAAGCTCCTCGAAGCAAGGACTGAAAAGCTGAAAATTGGGTTGTCATGTTGTTTTGAAAAGCGGAGGTCGAGTTGTTCATGTGGCCGAATGATTTTTGGAGGTTGGCTTGCTGGGTTTCAAGAACGACCATGGAGTCAGAGACTCCCTACACCTGAGTGCGCAGGTGCTCATGGCGAGAGTCCAACGCGGCGGCTACCACATCTGGGTCGGAAGAGGTGGCGGTCTGGGTGTTTTTGCCCATCGAACGACGGGCTCTGATACCAATTGGTACGCCCAATCGGTCCACAAACAAAGAAGACAGTAATTTGATAGATTTGTGCAGGAATTATAAAAGAGAGGAGAAGAGGCAGAAGAAGAAAGGAAAGGCAATTTCATTCATCATCCCTTTTTCAGAAAACAACACGTTGTTTAATTATGTCTGAAAGAGGAAACCCCAGCATCACAAGGCTGGGCCCTGGACAAAACTTAGTTGAAGGCTAACAAGTGTGGGCTGGGGTCAAGAGCCAAAAGGGCCCAACGATATAGTCCTAACAAAGTCGGATAGATTAGCAGTCAAGAATATGATTTGATTGTAATTGATTACAATTGACTTTGTATATAATATTTACTTGATTGTATTCCCTGATTATAGGATCACAGTTGTATATATATTTCAACTCAATGAATGAAATCCTCATTCTAGCAAATATCTTGTTCAATCATTCTTTACATGGTATCAGAGCTAGGGCAAACAAAAGACCCTAGTTTTCTTCCCGTTGCCTATTTTTCCTCTGTCGTTGCCAACTTTCAGCCATGGCCAACGAAAACAACTCTAATGGGAGTAAACCTGATGCTTCCAATCCCCATTTCATCCATCATGCCGATCATCCGGCGATGGTTCTCGTCTCCAAGCTTCTCAACGGAGACAACTACACCACTTGGTGTCGTTCTGTGAAGTTTTCTCTGAATGGGAAGAACAAGTTGGGTTTTGTGAATGGCACACTGAAGTTTCCTGATGAAAAGAAAAAGCCAGATGCTTATGCTTCTTGGAAGTGATGCAACGATTTGCTCGTTTCTTGGATTTTGAATTCCGTTGACCAACTCATACATAATACCACACCACATCCCAAGCAATTTGGAGTAGTTTAAAGGAGTAGTTTTTTGTTTCGTGATTTCGTATATTTACAGAATGGTTCTATGTAATTACAGATATTCACTCAAATTGTTATGATCCATAAGAGAGTGGAATCCTTTTCGTGTTAGATATTAAGAACAAGTGAAGCAAAGTTGACTTGAATTGATTAATGGGGGTAAAAACCCAGGTTCAAACATTTCCAATGGGAATCGAAAACAAAAAGTACAAAAAAAAGGAGTTAAAGATCCTTTGTAAATCATAATATATCCAAAATCCGCATACGACGGAGGAAAAAACTTCACCCAAAGCCAACCAATGCCTCCGCCTCTTTATTTACTTGGGAAAACGTTCTCTTTCACTCCTCCACAGCAAGAGGAACAGACGCCGCCAGCTTGCTGTACTTGAGGGCGTAAAACATCTCCAGATAGCGGCGGCTCTCCAGGCGATCGAGGTTTGAAACATGCTTCCAGAAGCCATAAACTCCGGTGAGGGTCAGGAGCCTCTGAGAGTAGATTTGCCATGTGAACCTAAACAAAAACAGAGCAAATATGTAAGATAACTTGCAAGGCAAGCAACATAATTTACTGTGAAAAAAGGGATTTGATTTTGCTTACTTCTCATAAATGCGCTGCAAGCCGCCTTGAGAAATCTTGTCCCAGTGGCTA
Organism: Heteromeles arbutifolia; assembly: GCA_024362995.1. Lineage (NCBI taxonomy): Eukaryota > Viridiplantae > Streptophyta > Magnoliopsida > Rosales > Rosaceae > Heteromeles > Heteromeles arbutifolia. Next base: position 16,849,604 of record JANCRC010000001.1, read on the forward strand.
GGATCTGCCTTGCTCTTCTCAAAGAAATCAACAAGGATCTCAGCAGCTTGATCGCCGTGATATGGATCAATGTGGTAGCCAGATTTGCCATGCACTATAATTTCAGCCGGGCCACCCTTGCAAGTGGCAAATGTGGGCAGTCCACAAGTCATGGCCTCAACGACAGTCAAGCCGAAAGCTTCATACACAGCAGGCTGCACAAAGGCTCCCTTGGTGTCACAAATGTAGCGGTAAAGTTCACCATTCCTGACACGGTTCATCTGGGAAGAAATCCATCTGAACTGCCCGTTCAGCTTGTAGGTGTCGATAAGCTCATACATCTTCTTCATCTCAGCCTTCTCCTCATTGTCCTTGGACTCCTTGCGGCGATCACCAGCAACTACAACCAGGTTAACCAACTCTCGGAGCTTGGCATTCTTACCATACCACTCGACAAGCCCAGTGATGTTCTTCACACGGTCCAGCCTTGCCATTGTGAAAATGATTGGCTTGTTTCTGTCCTTCAACACACATCTGTTCGAATAACAAATATAAACCCATTAGTACATATTTGAATGGAAGATGAAATGAGCAAAACATAACCACGGCAAAAAAATGATGCGGAAACTTACAAGTGTTCCTCATTTTCGACTTGGCTGTAAAGGAGCTCTTCGATTTCAGGGTGGAAGTTAGTCAGCCTCTTTTCTTTCTCAGAGTAAGGGAAGTAGACGCTCATGTCAGCTCCTGGTGAAACAATGTTGAACTTGGGATCGAAGACATCAATACCATGAACAACACGGTAGAGCCCAGGAAGAGTAAAAGCAGTATGACTCTCATACTGACCAACAGTTTCTTTGCTGCAAACATTCGTCGAACACAAATTTAGGATCCAAAAGATGTGACGGTTGAATGTACAAAAAAATCTAACAGGTGATATTATTACCTTCCAGCAATCTCTTGAAAGGTACTGGTGATGATGAAATCAGTGTGGTTCATGGCGATAAGATCAGCCGTAAATTGGCATGAGAAGTGATAACTGTCATCCAATTTCTTCCAGTAAAGGTCAGAGTCAGGGTATTTTGACTTCTCGAGAGCATGAGCAATGGTGCACTGCAGGACAACAAAAACCGAACAATGAATTTAGCGACTAAGATGCAAAAGTTATCAAAAGGGTTTAAATAATTAGATCTAATCGGAATCACAATTCACAAACCTGTGTAACACCCAATTTGAGTGCCATCAGTGAGGCCACAATGTTGCCATCACTGTAGTTTCCGATGATGAGATCAGGCTTGCCATGCATTTCCTTGGAAAGTTCCTTGATCGCATCCTAATAACACAAAAATCGGTATGCATTAAAACCAAATACAAGCAGAAATTGGAATATGTCAGTGAAGGAAAAAAAATATGGAAACTGATATATATATATATATATATATATATATATATTAACAGAGAAATTCACCTCTGCGTATGTCTCTAGGTAGGGCCAGACTTCGAATCTTGAAATCCATCTGCGGACAATGGCTCCTTTCTCATCTCTGAATGGAACACGAAGAATATCTGAATGCTCAGTCCCGTATACTTTCTCAAGTCGATCACCACATGTGGTTCCAACGGCATCAGGAAGAAGCCTTGTGAGCTGTGTTTAAAACATAATCAAAGCATCAGAATGGAGAGCATAAAATAAAATCACCAAATAACATAAATTTCGGAGCCACAAAATTTCAGATAAAACTCACAATGATAATGCGGGGTATGATATCCAGTCCCTGTTGCTTAACACGCTTGAGCATCTCAGCCTCCAATGCGCGAACTTGATCCAAGATATAGACAACCTGGCCACCGGTGTCAGGGTACCCCAAGACATTGTCTTGGGCGAAATAGCCGTGGGGGGAGAGGATCACAACATTAAAGACCATGGGGATTTGGTCAAGGAATTTCTCAAGAGTGCAAGGATCGGGTGCCTCAAGAAGGTCCAACAGAAGTTGGATCATTTCGAGCACACGCCCAGCAGTGTCACCCCAACCCCTTTCCAAGCCAATGGCTTGCAACTTCGGCTCGAACTCCTTGTACGGAGTTTCTGGGGCAATTGCAGATAGGAAATCCTCTGCCTTCCTCAGAACATGTTGCAGCTCATTCACATCCCTAATTTTGTTATTCAGCATCAGGTTCTGCACAAAAATGCCGATCAAATTAAATACAGAGATCAGCAAAGCTGCACAAGATTACTAATATCATTCACAATCAAGGATGGTAAAGTTGAAAATGAGAGGAAATCATACCCTGCCCTCGTAGCAGTGAACACGGAGAAACTTGAGCAGCGGGTGCAGGCTCTCCTTGTCATGGAAGAGCTTAGCAGAAAGGTGGCGGTTGAGGAACTCAACGCCGTTTCCAATGGACTTGGAAAGAGTTGGGCGGGGGAAGGAGGCGTTGAAAGGCTCAAAGTCCAACTCGAGCACAAAGTTGCCATTGGCACTGCAATTGAAACCAACACAAATTATTAACATCACAGACAGAGTTACAAACGGATTTTATTCTACAATGCGATATTCTAAACTACTCTAACGAGTCTAATCTACGAACTCAAGCGCAAGTAACAAACAATTAAGAACCAAATCAAAACTTTGGAAATCAAAATATCAAAAGACCCAAAATCTACCTTCCATCAACAAGTTCCTCCTTGAATTGCAAGTACTCAGCCACACGTAACTCCTCGACAACAAGAGCATGGACATTCACACGAATGTACTCCCAAACACCAGGCCTTGGGCGGACAGCAAGAGCCACCCATGGGGGCAGAACAATTACCTCCTGCATTACACAAAACATCCACAAAACGTTCAGAAAACTCCTACAAAAACACAGAAACAAATGATGTATGATCGAAAATGTTTACCTGGGTGTTCTTCAAAACTTCACCAAAAGCCCCATCCAACAGCTTCTGCCTGTTCGTTTCAGGAATCTCTTCGAACTCGGCAAGAAGCTGATGGGGTTGCAGAAACCCTTTCCCCTTGCTCTCAATCCTAAAACGCCAACAACCCTTTTAGTGATCAAACCAAACAACAACAACCTCAACAAATACAAAAGACAACAACTTTGTGCATCTTTTGAAACATTAGACAAAAACCCATTCGTGATCACAACATAGTAGTACCTTGAAAGAAGGGCCAGAATCTCATTGCGGTGAGCAGAGAGGGTTTCGTCCAGCCTCTCCCGGAGACTCTGAACGCGGGTCAGCACACGTTCCGCCATCGACAGCAGCTTGGAAAATCAGACAACCTTAAAAGCTGCAAGAAAAAACAAAACTGTAAGCATAACAAGTCATCCACAAAAAGTCAACAAATCAAACCTTAAATAAGACTAATATCATGAAAATAATAATATTACTATTAATATTCTGGAAGACAGAGATTTTGTTTTTCAAAACCAAACCACCACCATCCAACAACGACCGTACAAAAGGTTCATCTAAGTTTGCAACCATAAATAGTGCTAAAGAATAATGGAAAAAGGATTTGCAGAGTATTCTGTAGAAGCAAAAGCACTGATATTTTTAATAATTAGATCCCCCAGAAACATTTAAAGAGTTCAAACCCCATCACTCAAAAAATTAATAATCCAGGCTTATCGTAATTAAGGGCTCTTAACAAGGATATTTATGGGGCATTACGCAAAGTTGATAAGACCAACCAGATGAAAAATTAAAAAACCATATTTTCTTTTGCTTGTTGGACTAGAAAACCCAACACATCAAAGATACGAGCAGATTTTTGTATCTTGAACAAAATAAAAACAGGGATCTACACAAAAACCCATAAAACAAAATCTAAACCCAAAATTAAGAAGCCATTGATCCATGTGAAAATGTAATAAAAATCCAAGAAAAAACATTATCATTTGGACTAAGAGAAACCAACCAAGAACAAGAAAAGTAGATAAAAGTAGAAATTGGCGAAAAGAAAAGGAGTACCTAGAGAAAAGATCAGTGGGAGAAGGAAGATGATTTGATGAACATAAATGGAGGGGATTTTTATAGTGAGGGGAGCGCGAAAAAATATGGTAGGAAACAGACTTGGACAAAAGTCCATTTCACTTTTGACCCTTCGTCTTAATTTCTTACCATAATTTCTACGAAAAGTAAATAAAAACAGGGGTAATTTTGTAAAAATATCCACATTGGAATCGGATATGATGAGATGTTTCACTGCGAGAATGCTAGAATTTAATTTAATGCATGGACTTGCTCTTCAAGAATTTACTTTTCCCATTGTCCTTGCTCTCCAAGAAAAAATCCGATTGGATTTTTTTTTATTTACTTTTAGGGCGCGAATATTTGGGAAATTGCAGGGAAAGAGAGGTTCATGTCAGAGAAAATTTTCAATATACCACTGTATATTAAGTATTATAATATAACTTATTAAAAAAATTTCCAAGTTTTCACCAATTTATCATTACACTTATGTATCAGTAGCACACTAAAAATTCTATGATAATGTTAGGCATGGAATGGGATCTAATTGTAGTTGGAACTTGAAGATGGTGCTTTGGTGATGATTTAACAGTTAGACTTTTTTAATACTTCTAGAACTGTGTAGGTGTTCCCAATAAAATTTGATGATGACAAAACCCTGAATTTTGTTGCCCATCTCTTGGATTTGTGGGTTTGATGTAATCCACTCTTTAGAACTGGACAAATTTATATGCATAATATTAATATATTTCTTTGTAATTTGCACCATTTTCTGGTGTGGAAGAAAGTTTATACTTTATACCATGTAGTAGGAGACACAATACAGTTTTTTAACATGCCATCCACAGTAGATAAGATGTTTGAAGAATATTCTCAATCTTATCGTGTTATATAATATATAGATTGCGACTAGTAGGAGCAATCCTCTGAGTTAAAACAATGCGGCGAAAAATTATCTTAAAATGCGACGAGTAAAACTTTCTAGCATTACCTTAAAATGAGACAGAAAATTAACGCCAACGAATGCTCTTGACCAGAAGAGTAACGAATCGACGAACAAATTGAATGAACGAAGAACTTCAATATACAGAACACAGAGAATGATAGAAATTAAGAGATGATGAATAAGAATGGGATGGAGAAGAAGGAAAGCTAGAACAGCCTTTTATAAACACGGGAGGATGGAGCAAAGGAAAGAGAAAGATGACATGTCATGTGACTCATCGTCTTCCTTGGTGCGATTGGTGGGTAATGCTGCTAATTGAATTGATAATTGATTGGAAATTATTTTTACCCATCATTCTCAAGTGATAGTTATGTTCGTCACCCTATTTATCATTATTAAATGAATTTAAATTTCGATAACTGTGCAGTGGATAGATACAAATTTCAAGATTTAAAATCGTCCAACAATAACAAGTAGGATAATAAATATTATTAAACTTAATGTACCAGACCGTATTTCCACCATACTGATTATAAGAAAAAATAAAACCACTGGTTACACATTTCCTGTGGTTTCATTGTTGTTTTCACAAAACCGCTTTACTTTTTTCTGGTCTATGACCCTAATTTTTTTTTTTTTTAATTTTTTTTTTATACTCATTTTCCTCATCTACTTTCTTCTTCAACTCTCTCTTTTTCTATTCATTTTGTATAGTTTGTAGGCCCTTTTACCATCATATATTATTGTCTCGGTTCTTTCTGTAACCTATAATTTTAATTAATCAAATGCAACTTTTTCCAATGTAAATTAAAATTAACATGGGCATGCATGCTCTTATCCATTAGCTAGCCTGGTTTTTATGAATCCTGTTTTCTTTGACTCGACGCTAAACGGTGGTATTGAGTATTGACCTAACAAAATGAAGCTAAACGGATGTAGCCGCTATTGGCTACTACGAGTTTGTCTTTGGTAGTTCAGCATATCAAGTAATTTGATTGTTAAACAATTTCCACCTTTGGATTATTTAGAGCCAACCTTCACTTGTGCATTTGCTGAACTACTTAATCTTGGGCTATTGAAAAAAAATATGAGCTACAACATGTAGTTTACATGAAGTTTCATTTTTGTTTTTGTATTTTTAATTACGTTGAAATTAGTTTTTGTCGTTAATTTGGGTTGATTATTTATGATAATGTACATTTCATGTGCTGCGTAGTTAATATTTTGTAAACTTAACGATGCTTACGAACTAGAGTCGTTTGCTAAATTTACAAACCAAATTTCATGCAATTGAAAAACCATCAAGGAAGAGTGGAACCTTATCAAAATACGGGAAAATTGGAAGGTAACAAGGGCAAAGCTGTCATTTTCATTAAGCTACTTTAATCAATTACTTGTCAAATTATAAGAAGGAGAGAAAACATGGAAAATAGAATGGCTGAGCTGAGCATTCTGGGCGAAAAGTCACAGCGCACCAGTTGCGTTACGGGGCGGAGACACATCACCGCTTTGAAATCTTCATTTTTTAATCGTGACGTGGCGATTCCTGATGGGACAAAAGAACGAGCGCAGACTGTAGAGGCCAACAGAGAATCTCACTTCCGCAATGAGAGGTCAGAATTACACGGCTTCAGCGAGGTAGGGAGTTTGAATCTGTTGCATCAGGGCGGCCAGGATTGTGGATACTCTGTGGTCTTGAGGCGACACGTTCCATGCGGGGCCTACGCATACCTATAAATTGGTGAGGTCCATGAGCGTGTCATCGCAAACGGATCAATAACTTTCTTTTATTCATGTAATTACACGTGATGTACTTCTTCATATTTTAGACACATAAAATTTAAAAATCTCTCAAATTTTTTACAACTGATGAGGCAAATACTACCGACTTTATTATACAAATAGAGGAACATTAAGAAGAAAAAAAATTACATTCAATTGTATAATAATATAGCGTACCACCTAGTGTGCCGGACATGTTGAAAAATCTCTTTACATTTAATGTCAGATGTGGCAAATACCGACGTCGTCGGTTTTAAACGTAAACCTGTGTAGCCTTGTTGGTGAGTAATTATTATGTTGGAATGAAGCTGATAATCTAACACGAGGGAAGAGCACATTGGTTCGAAACCCATTGGCCGTTTTAGTGGTTTTTAGGACGCTGTTTTTCAGTGAGTACACTGTAAAACTCGTGTTCTATGCGTTAAAGTTGAATATTAGGGGGTTTACAATTTTCGAGGATTCAATTTGTGTACAATGCACTCAATTGGAGTGTCCTTGTTTGGCATGGTAAGAAGTTACCCTTTGACCAATAAAATTGAAAAGCTTGTTCATAGCATCTGCTCAGAAATGCAACGGTAGCGCAATTTCAGTTGTTGAGTATTTGTTAAAATTACGTTATGCGTTATGCTAATTTGTTTCAAATAAAAATTATAACACAATATTGTACTTATATAGTATCACGTTTTATTCATTGATCATGAGAGTTTTGTTGTTTTCATTTCGACAACTAGTGGTTATGAAGATTAAACGTTACTAGTTTCTCATAATCTTGAAAAGAAACAAATTCTGCAAACTATAATATAATACACATACATCCGTGAGATTGTATCCTATATCATAGTCTTCACGTAAGAATTTCTCCATATTTTAGGACTATACGTTTCAATATAGTTTGGTACCATTCCAATTTTGCCAACAAGTTGTTTTTTTTTTTTGTTGCCATTACAGAATTGTCATCAAGGACGTTTTCCTACTTGATGGCAACTTTTTATTTGTTGCTACACTTAGGCTGCTACAAAATGTAAGTTTCTCTATTTGAAGTATATGGTTCTATCAAAATCCTAGTTGGAATATAGTCGTGCATGGCTAACAAGCTCAAAAAGTGCATTGCATGTGTACGTGAGTATATATGCACAAATATTTTTGTTCGTCACTCTCAGGTTATGGTGATACTCGTCATCCTATTGATTATCATTGGATGTAATGTATTGCATGGGAGAAATTTTCAATGTGCCGGGAATACGACCCGGTACACTAAGTGTTAGAATATAATCGGTTGAAATTTTTATTTCAAGTTTCCAACCAATTATATTATAATACTTGTGTATTAGGCCATATTTCTGACACTGAAAAATCTCTCCCACTTTAAGGCTTTGAGCAAATATGCACTCATGTAGAAGCCATGGCATCATATGTTTCCTTACGGCTCGCGTCAATTTTAATTTGCAATTTTTGTTCTCCTTTACTCATCAAGTAATTATTCACATCAAAGATTGCAAGGAAATTGGAAATCGATTTGCAAATCACCACATTAAAAGCAAAATGGAATATTTGTTGGAGAGTTGACCTTTTTAATTAGCTTAGTTACCTATTTAGGTCCTTGTAATCAAGATGTAATTAGGATAGATATTATTTGGTGTTTCTTTCCTTGTAAATCAATCTTGTACAATATATATTTCTCTACTTGGTGAGAAGAATAATATCAGAAAATTAAACCCCAAAATAAGCCCTGATTAGCATAGTATCACAGCAGAGATCCTAGGATTTCTAGCCTGCCCGTTCCCTCAAGCAAACTCGGCCTTCCCATGGAGAACCTACCACCACTCCACGGTGGAAACAATTTCATCCTAACCGATCCTACCCCTATACTAAACACTACAACCCTAAACACTACTACCTTAACTGACCCTACCATGAATCCTTCTCCTGTTTCGAGTTCGTCCGACATGCCTCCGGAGTCCTCAGGTAACTGTGGTTATGCTTTTAATATGAATAATTGTGATACTCAGTCCGGTTGGATCATTGACTCTGGTGCCACATACCATATGACTTATGACCCCACTAATTTAGCTTGTGATATTGTTCCACTTCGACGAAATATTACTAATGCTAATGGTGTCACCTCACCGGTAACTGACCCTGGCACTGTACGCCTCACGCCTACCCTCTCTTTGCCGCATACACTACTTGTACCTTCACTAAAGCATAAATTGATGTCTCCTGGCCAAGCTACTGAGCAATTGAACTGTTGTGTATTATTGTATCCAAAGTTTTGTCTTATTCAAGATATTCTCACAAATGAGATAATTGGTCGTGGTACTAAGAGGGGGGATCTCTATTTTGTGGACGATGTTAGTACCGGACGGGTCAATCTCGCCCAGGGAGCCGTTGATCATAAACGGCATCAGATATGGTTATGGCATCACCGTTTGGGTGATCTGTCTTTTAGTTATTTACAACATATGTTTCCGGATTTATTTATTGGTTGTTTGGTTTCAGACTTTAAATGTGACACTTGCGTACTTGCCAAGAGTCACCGTGTTTCTTATCCGTTGAATTCTAATAAAAGTGTTATTCCTTTCGGTCTTGTTCATTCGGATGTTTGGGGACCATCTCCGATTACTACTTCATCTGGTATTAGGTGGTTTGTAACGTTCATAGATGATTGCACACGAATGACATGGTTATACCTTCTTAAGCATAAAAGTGATGTGTTTCTGGGGTTTAAGACATTCCACACCATGGTTCAGACACAGTTTTCTACTAAAATCCAGATTTTGGGTTCTGATAATGGTGGTGAATATGTTAATAATGATTTTACACATTATTTAACTAATCACGGAATCCTCCACGAGACTACTTGTCCTCAGACTCCTCAACAAAATGGGATGGCTGAGCGCAAAAATCGCCATCTATTAGAAACGGCTCGATCGCTATTGATTGGGGTGGATGTTCCCCGCTCCTCTTGGGATGTTGCTCTTCAGACTGCCACTTACCTTATCAACCGCATGCCATCCAAAGTATTGAATTTTCTTACACCTTTGCAAATTCTTCCTACATTCGTGCCTCTACTGTCCGTTTTGGTGCTTCCATCGCGAGTTTTTGGATGTGTGGCCTTTGTTCATCTACATAAAAATCAGCGGACAAAACTTGACCCATGTGCTCTCCGTTGCGTTTTCATAGGGTATGGACTACATCAGAAAGGGTACCGTTGCTACCACCCTCCTTCACGTCGGATGTATGCTACCATGGATGTTACTTTTTCCGAGTCTGAGATATATTACTCTCCGGCTTCTTCCAACCCTCCTCTTTAGGGGGAGACACTGCATGACGAGCAGGTTTGGACTATGGCTGCTACCACTGATCTTTTGCTGCCACTGTTAGTTGAGCCAGTAGCCGAGCCCGTAGTGGCTGCACTACCAGCCCAGCCAACAGAAGCAGCATCGCTGCCCACAGAACCAGCGGTAGGCATGGCAGTGCCGTCCTCACCCACGGCAACAGTGCTACCATTTGCCGATCTTGAGAATTCTACTGATACTACTCATCCCTAATATCAAAATATAGTACCACCAGATGACTATATTCCAGAGCCTGAGGTAAGATCTACTATCCCTATTGATGTATCCGATGTTCCGAATTATCAGTTACCTTTCAAGCATAACCGAGGAAAGCCACCTAATCGATATTCACCGGAAATAACGAAAGGCTCTAAATATCCCATTGTCAACTATGTGTTGTCACATAAATTATCATAACCCGGCAAAGCTTTTGTACAACAAATATCCAATGATTGCACACCAAGTTCATTGAAGGAGGCACTATCTGATGATCAATGGACCAAGCCAATGGAGGAAAAAATGGATGCATTTCAGAAAAATCAAACATGGGATTTAGTTCCACTACCTCGAGGAAAGAAGAGAGTGGGATGTTGATGGGTATTCATCATCAAGTACAAAGCTGATGGGTCGATTGAACGATACAAAGCACGATTAGTGGCCAAGGGATACACTCAGATGTATGGTGTTGATTATACAGAAACATTTGCTCCAGTAACAAAGATTAATACGGTAAGAGTGTTACTTTCGTTGGCGGCTAACTTGGATTGGTCATTACAGCAATTTGATGTGAAAAATGCTTTTTTACATGGTAATCTAAAAGAAGAAGTGTATATGGATATTCCACCTGGTTATGCATCAGTTTCACAACTCGGAATAGTGTGTAAGTTCAATAAGGCATTGTATGGATTGAAACAATCACCTCGGGCATGGTTTGGTAGGTTCCGGACGGCTATAAGGAAGTATGGGTTCAAGCAGAGCAATTCCGATCATACACTTTTCTTGAAACGTCGAATGGGTAAATTGACGTCACTTATTATTTATGTGGATGATATGATTGTTACGGGTGATGATAAAGAGGAAATCTCAAGGCTGAAAGATTACTTAGCAACTGAGTTCGAGATGAAAGATCTTGGTGGATTAAAATATTTCTTGGGTATAGAAGTAGCTCGATCTAAACAGGGTATATTTCTATCTCAAAGAAAATATGTTCTTGACTTGTTAGCTGAAACCGGAATGCTTGATTGTAAACCGGTTGACACCCCTATAGTCCAAAATCACCATCTTGCCGTGCACCCTGATCAAGTTCCCACTAACCAAGATTGTTATCAAAGGTTAGTTGGGAGGTTAATTTATTTATCTTATACCAGGCCTGAGATCGCATATGCAGTAAGTGTTGTTAGTCAATTTATGCATTCCCCGAGTGATACGCATATAGGTGCAATTGAACGCATTCTACGATACCTAAAGTCCTCCCCGGGTAGAGGCATCATGTTTTCCAAGAATGGTCATTGCCGAATAGAAGGTTATACCGATGCAGATTGGGCAGGGAATATTACTGATCGATGGTCCACATCGGGTTACTTTACATTTGTGGGGGGAAATTTAGTGACTTGGCGTAGTAAGAAACAAAAAGTGGTTGCTTTATCAAGTGCAGAGGCGGAATACAGGGGTATAACAAAAGGAGTATGTGAATTATTATGGCTTCGGAGGTTACTCGCAGAACTCGAGTGTCCTTCAATGTCGGCTTCGAATTTGTTTTGTGATAATAAAGCAGCGATTGATATCTCTCACAACCCAATCCAACATGATCGCACATGTGGAAGTTGACAGACACTTCATTAAGGAAAAGTTGGATGGGAATATTATTCAATTCCCATTCGTAAAGTCAGAGGATCAATTAGCGAACATCTTAACTAAAGTTGTTGCCAGTCAAGCGTTCTACAACTCTCTCGTTAAGTTGGGCATGAACGACATTTATGCATCAACTTGAGGGGGAGTGTTGTAGAGTTGACCTTTGTAATTAGCTTAGTTACCTATTTGGGTCCTTGTAATCATGATGTAATTAGGATAGATATTATTTGGTGTTTCTTTCCTTGTAGATCAATCTTGTACAATATATATTTTCCTCCTTGGTGAGAAGAATAATATTAGAAAATTAAACCCCAAAATAAGCCCTAATTAGCAATATTGGGCTATCACAAAATGGAATTAGGCACTTCAAGGTAACTATGCTTGTGGTCCGTTGTGAAGTTTCTTAATTAAGAGTTTAAGACTAATGAAGAAGATCAACAAGTTTTCTACTACCATTGGAAATAAGCAAGTAGAGGTAGCTTGAAAATTAAAGGCAATTAGAATTCCCAGTTTGAAACAATTATGTCCTAAACACGCCATCTCATTTGTGGTCGGACTGAATAAAACACATAACTGAATTTTACGCATGATGACACAGTGTAATTAACCGTTAGGTTTGATGTATGAATTGTTTGCTTTTGTCGCCGTATCTTAAAGCTGGAGCATATAAACTCGTAGTCAAAAGACTTGATCCAAAATAGCAAAGTTAGAGCATCCAACTTAAATCGAACGTCATTTACAAGTTAAGATCAAGTATCATTTCGGAAGAAAAAGTTTACACGTTGAGAGTACTACACCTAAAAATTGGTGAAGGGTTCATGCCTATGTTGTGGTGGCCACAGAAAAAGGCTACAGTTCATTTTTTTTGGTGAAGTCTCAAAGGCTACATTTTGTTCTGTTTAAATAGGTAAATGCATTGATGTTGCATTATAACTCACTACATGCTAGCTTAGAATTGAAGGAAAGATTTACAACTTGAGAAAGAAATTTGACCTATCAATGATCAACTAAGATATATAATTATGTGACCAACATGCAATCCCTGTTCAACCCTTTTATTAACACAAAATAACTGAGTTTCCTTTAATACGTGTGTTTTGTGAGTAATTGAACTTGAAAATTCACTCAACGCGTGCTTTGTTCTTAACAAGTGAGTGTGTCATGAGAATTCCGATCCCTCGTTACTGAAAACAAACGCTTTCAACCCATTGCAGTACACACACACACATATATATGTGATCAAATTATTAAATGAATCGTGAAGCATTGATCTTAAGTTACTTTTTTCTATTACTTAAAGGCCACGTTAATGATAAGATAGAACATGTTTTTCCTTTTTGTTTGGTGGATATAGTCGAACTGAACACACTTAGACTATTTACCTAACTGAATCATTTTTAGTGTTAATTAAGATCAATCCAAAGTGATAGGACCTTTTTTCACTCCTAACTATTGAAGTAGTGGGGCGTAGAAAATTGGAAAACGATCGTCCAAGCGAATTAGGTTTTTGCATGCAGTCCTTGTCAAATAGGGTTAGTGAGATCGATGCAGCATGTACGTGTTTGTTGATTGGCGATCACATATTTCAGACAAAAACTCCACATTCAGCAAGTCTACTCATTTTATTTGTCTAGTCAAATTGGTCACTGAGAATGTGGCCTGTAAACCTCTACTCCATCTCGGTGAAATTTTTACACAGTATCAGAGCAGACTGCTTATCTGTGAAATATGAAAGCACTCGACACTTGTGCACTAAAAGGTTTTGAAATAGAAACTTATGTGCTTTGTAGACAAGAAGAGTCAATATAATTACCTATACATCAAAAGAGAAAAACGAAGAATCCTTAAAGGCGATCTCAGGCCAATAAGGCTTCCGGCTTTGTAGGGGGAGGATGGACGTCTATTGTACGCAGTCTTACTCTTGTTTTTAAAAGAGGTTGTTTGCATGATTCAAACCTGTGAACTTTTGATCACAAAAGAGCAACATTTCCGTTGCGACAAGGCTCGCCCTCAGAAAACGAAGAATCCTTATTCCCAAAATTCGACTAGTGTCACAATCCTTTAAATCTTTATCTGAGTTTGTAGAGAATTGGCGTTTTGCTTGCACATTGGTTGGCTTGGATCTAAAGTTTAATGGAAATATTAATTACATACTGATTTTTTTTTTTAAGTACAAAGATATTGGGATTGGAGTTTGTACTCTTTGAAATTTCCTTGCACATTGGTTGGCTTGGATTTAAAGTTTACCTTCAGATTTGACATTTGTGACTTCTAAACATTTGCCAAGCCTTTTTCTTTTGTTCGCTTGGTTTATTGCGACTCGATAATTATTCAAAGCACCCTCCAGTCTAAAAGTGCTTGCATTTTCCAAACGGATTGTGGATAATTAAGTATCAAACTCATTATATATAAGATTTAAATTTAAGATCTTCCACTTACAAGTGGAGAAGGCTATAATGAAAAATACTTGGCTGCTGAACATTTCCGCAGGAGCTCCTGCTTACACCCAATTCCGGATGGACACGTGTTCAAGTTTTGATTTTTTTAATCAAAACTTGCACACGTGTCCACCTGGAATTGGGTGTAAGCAGGAATGGCTGCTGACTTTTCAGCAGCCAAGTATTGTTCGGCTATAATTAGACAATGCTATCAGATGCCTTTTAATTTTATGTGTTAACTGACTCACCCAACTTACCAGCCATTCAAATGCAGATTACACCACCCAACAAATCAATTATCTTAGATAATAAACAACGATGACCTCGGAGATTCGGTACTGCAGAAATTGTGATGATTTACAGCACATGTGATGCTTACTATGAAACTGTGTTTAGAGGAAAGCTACTAATATGTTGAGAAATATACATTTTTTTTAAAAAAACCGATTCGAAACTGTTTAAAACCGCACCAAACCAAACCGAACGGTGCCCATATCTAATTCAGAGGCTCAGTAAAAGCTAAACGGTGTCATAATTTAGCAATTTGCTAAAGCTTTGACTCTTCTTTATTTGCGGGCCTATTTTTATTTTGGGCTTCGTTGTTGGGTCCGGCTCGGTTGCTAATATTCGAGCTCCGCCCCGTGTTTCCGAGCTCCACGTCCTAACATTAATCACCCCGTTTCCGTTGGAAAACTCAGAACGTGACTACTGCACGGGTGACACGTGTCCGTAACTGACGTGGGTCCCAACCCCCGTCCTCCCTGCCTGCCAACCCCCGGGCGCCAGAAATTCAAAAATTAGGAAACAAATCTTTTACGTTCTCACTTCAGGTGCGGCTAAGCGGACGGAAAAGTTAACCGAAATTAAATACCGCAAGCACTCACGCCTGAAATAGCCGTTACTACTTCCATCTCCGCTCTCTCTCTCTCTCTCTCTCTCTCTCTCTCTCTCTCTCTCTCTCTCTCTCTACAGCATTGCAGTTCTTCACTGGCACTCTCAAACCTCCAAGAACTCCAGTTTTACAGTAAGCATTTCTCTCTCTCTATTTCTATGTTTCCCATGATTGCAATGCTTTTGGATTCATGAAGTTTTAGTGCATAAATCGGCGATTTCTTTAAATATTTCTGTTTTTTTTTCTTTCAAAAAAGTAGTTTTAATTTTTCAGGTTAAATTTGTTGAGAGCCAAAAATATCAAGAATTCGAAACGAGTCTGATAGTTTTTTTTTTTTTTTGTTGATTTAGGTTTTTCAGATTTGAACTTGATTTCTTTATACTAATAGTTTAATTTGTTCGTGAAGCTAGGGTTTCGTTTGCTCCAATTTGTTTCTGTTAAATTTTGCAATCCAAGAAAAGCAGTCTCTTTGTCACTATTAGGAAATCTCTGGATTGTTGGAGAACGAAAATGTGGTTTGATTTACTATCAACTTACTGCAGTATTGAATTTGTTATGATCGGTGATGATTCCGATTGATTTTGCTTCTGTTGTTTATAGAGTGTAGGTTAGCAAGTGAAGATGATGCCGGGGACACCAGCAACACCGTCGTCTAAGGTGCGAAGGACTCCGTGCTCCACTCCGGGCGGTTCTAAAGTCAGTGAGGAGAAAATTTTAGTTACAGTTCGTTTGAGGCCACTAAACCGCAGAGAGCAGGCGTTGTATGATCTTATAGCTTGGGACTGCTTGGATGAGCACACTATAGTATTCAAGAATCCGAATCATGAGCGGCCCTCAAACCCCTACACCTTTGGTATGGATTATATGAAAACTTTCGTATTCTTCCTGTGCTTTCGCTAGTCTTGTTGTGTTCACTGCTGAAATTTGTCAACCGCGCAGAGGTTTGGATGTACGAAAATATTTTGATCTACAATGTTGTAGTTTTAGGAAAGTACGTTCCTTTTTGTTTTCTTCAGAGGGCAGTTTCTGGGCAGAGTTGTTTTTACTCAAGTAAATTATTGTTGTGATTTAAATACGACAGATAAGGTTTTTGGCCCGATGTGCTCAACTCAGAAGGTTTATGAAGAAGGAGCCAAGGATGTTGCTTTATCTGCACTTACAGGAATGAACGGTAATTGAACATTAAGCTGGTAACCTGTACTTTTATATACATTTTATGTTGTGCCAAATGGAAGTTTTCCGATTGTAAGTTTCCACCTTTTCTTTTGACAGCTACAATTTTTGCGTATGGACAAACTAGTAGTGGTAAGACATTTACCATGAGAGGAATCACCGAAAATGCAGTGAGGGACATCTTCGAACACATCAAGAATGTAAGTCATAGTTCATACTATGACCTTTTATATACCTTTTGGAATCCTCTTGTTATTGCTGTAACCATTTTGTACTTATGCCTTTGTTGCTTTCTTTGTGATCTCGTAGACACCAGAAAGGGAGTTTGTTTTGAAATTTTCTGCTTTGGAGATCTATAATGAAACTGTTGTTGACCTCCTGAAACGCAAATCAGGCTCACTTCGGCTTTTGGATGACTCTGAGGTATACACAAGAAACTTTCATGATGGAGATCAAATGGATTCATTTCCATGTTAACATTTCATGCCCTTTCTGAATGTAGAAAGGAACCATCGTGGACAAGCCACAGGAAGAAATTGTTCAGAATGGCGAACATTTGAGGCACTTAATTGGAATTTGTGAAGGTAATCTGTTAATTTAAGTTCATTGCAAATTGTAAGCTGTTTGGCCAAAACTTGAGGTGATTTTGTTGAATTGGTGCTTTACAATTGTTGTTCCAATGAACAAATGTGTTGTTAACTATCCGATTGTAGTCGTCTTTCCTAAGCTACTGGCATTACCTTCTTATCATACGGTGAAAACATTTTCCCATTTGAAAATTGGTGGCCAAATGTAAAAACCTTTCTTCATAGAGTAAGATGATCCTTGTACCATATTTTCTATTTTGTATGAATGATCTAACTGTAAAGTTGTCTTTGCAGCTCAGAGGCAAGTGGGAGAAACTTCTCTAAATGATAAAAGCTCAAGATCGCATCAGATAATCAGGCTGGTATACTGTAATAATGAATTTTTCGTATTTAGAGTTCATGTTAAGTTTTTTACTGGAACATGCTTGAGGATAGAATTACCAATTCGTTATTTTTGTTCAGACCATAGAAAGCAGCCTCCGGGAGAGTTCAGGGTCCATGAAAGCTTTTGGAGCCAGTTTGGTATGTTTATCCTCATTCAGGTGTTTGGTAGCAAACAACAACGAAATTTTTATCAATAGAATTACTAGAATTCCTGAAATCTGCAGAACCTTGTGGACCTTGCTGGAAGTGAACGCGCCTCCCAAACAAATGCAGATGGTACAAGATTGAAGGAAGGTAGTCATATTAACCGTAGCTTGTTGACACTCACAACTGTTATCAGGAAGCTAAGGTAAAGCTATTGCCAAAATGTTGATGACTTAGAGCATCCGTAGCTTTTGCTCCTTTAGTTTTGTGCTATATGTACAAGTTCAACTTATCCTATCCTGTCCTATCCTGCCTTTTGATTTGGCGGTAACAAAAACCTTGAAACTTATTGTACTCATCTGTGGGCATGGAAATCCATGCTCAGCAGTGGTATCTAAAAAAGAAAAGTACGTTTTTGGGATAAATGCGGAGAATTCCTGTGTTGTAACTTGTTGAACATGTAACTGCATGCAAGCTATCTAACAAATTTTCATTCACAGCGGTGGAAAAAGATGTGGTCACATACCATACAGGGATTCAAAACTTACACGATTACTGCAGTCGTCACTTGGGGGAAATGCTCGGACAGCTATTATATGTACCATAAGCCCAGCTTTAAGTCATGTAGAGCAAACAAGGAACACACTCTCATTTGCAACTAGTGCCAAGGAAGTCACGAACAGTGCGAAAATAAACATGGTGCAAGAATTAACTGCAATTCTGTCTCTGGATTGTGTAATTGTAATATTTATTTCTTGCAAATTAGTTAAAGTTTTAAAAGTAAAACTAGTCTAACTTCGTGTACATAATTTGCAGAAGGAAGTAGCCAGACTTGAAGCAGAGTTACGAAGTCCAAAGCCTTCTTATTTGAGGTCTATACTAGAAGAAAAGGACTTGAAAATCCAACAGGTACGGTGCTTGGAAATACAATATTTTTTTTCCGTTAGTCAAATACTAAACACTTTTGTCATACTTGCTCATTGGCGTAAATTGAAAATAATGTCCTTCTACCTATGTGCTTGCTCTTAACTGTGAAGAAACTTCATTTGACAGATGGAAAGGGAAATGGAGGAGCTAAAGCGAGAAAGAGACCTTGCACAATCACTACTTGAATCAGAACGCAAAGCAAAGAAAGTGCAGAAGGTACTATTGTTGTTTGTATATGTTAATGATTTCTATGTATCTGGATTAATGTAATTTTTTTGACATATAAAAGTTCCAGGGGTCGGAACAATGTGGACCTTCTGGTCAAGTCGCTAGGTGTCTTTCTTTTCCTGGAGAGAATGAAATTGTTACTTCTCATAGTAGAGATACTCCAGTAACTCCACGGTCTAGAACCAGAGGTGCAAACCGAAGAAAGGCTATGGTAAGGAGATCAGTTACTTCTACAGACCCATCCATGCTTGTGAATGAAATTCGAAAGCTTGAGCAAAGACAGAAGCAGCTTGGTGATGAGGCAAATCGAGCACTTGAAGTACTGCATAAGGAAGTAGCCTCGCATCAGCTCGGAAATAAAGAAACTGCTGAAACTATAGCAAAGCTTCTGTCTGAAATAAAGGATATACAAGCTGTTAGATCCATTTCAGAAGAATCTGTGACAGGAGATGGGGCCAACCTGAAAGATGAGATCAGTCGTTGGCAAACCCAGGCAGAAGATATTAAATCTTTAGAAAGGAAGCTTGAGAATGTTCAGAAATCGATAGACCAGCTGGTTATTTCATTTTCAAATAGTGAGGACATTCCAGAATGCAAGGCCCCGTCAAAAAAGAAGAAGATTCTTCCTTTCAACTTGAGCAATAGTCCAAACATGCAGCACCTAATTCGATCCCCTTGCTCACCTCTGAACCCTTCTCGTAGAGTGATGGAATATGAGACTGAAAACAAGGTTCCTGAGAACAACGATGCTATGCCTAGTGATGAAACAGCGGCTGGGAGATGTAAAGTTACTCCACCAAAGAGCGACGAAAATGGTACCCGTAAGTCATCCAAAGAGGGAAGTCCTGGCGTGCAGCGTTCAAACACAGTTAACGTAAAGAAAATGGAGAGGATGTTCAAGAATGCTGCCGAGGAGAATATACGGAGCATTAAATCTTACGTGACTGAGTTAAAAGAACGGGTGACGAAGCTTTCATACCAAAAGCACCTTCTGTTGTGCCAGGTAAGATACATTTCCCTTGTTCTTCAATTTCAAGAGTACTAGTGATGCTTTGTTCGAAATTATATTATACATTATATATGGCTTCAGGTTATTGCATTGGAGAAAGATCAAGATGCTGTAATCGATGAGATGGATAATATCGATGAATCTCTTCCTGGGACATGGGAGTTGACTTTTGAGGAGGACAGGAAGGAAATCATAATGCTGTGGCATCTGTGCCATGTTTCGATCATACACCGCACCCAGTTCTATCTGTTATTCAAGGGAGAACCTTCTGACCAGATCTACATGGAAGTCGAACTCAGAAGATTGCAATGGTTGGAGCAACACTTCTCGGATCTTGGAAATGCAAGCCCCGCTCTTTTAGGCGATGAACCTGCAGGCTCCGTTGCAGCAAGGTAAATCCATCAAAGTGTTCTTAGTATTCTAATTAGACTGATCAAGTATTTGAAGTAATCTGCTGAAATATTTGATATTTAATGACTTGCAGCATCAAGGCTCTCAAGCAAGAGAGGGAGTATTTAGCTAAGAGGGTGAGTTCTAAACTGACAGCGGACGAGAGAGAAATGTTGTATGTGAAATGGGAGATTCCGCCCGGAGGGAAACAGAGGAGGCTGCAGCTGGTGAACAAGTTGTGGACAGACCCCCATAACATGCAAAACGTGCAGGAAAGCGCTGAAATTGTTGCGAAGCTGGTGGGCTTCTGTGAATTGGGTGAGCACATTAGCAAGGAGATGTTTGAACTCAACTTTGCGCACCCGTCTGATAAGAAGACGTGGATGGGGTGGAACTTGATATCAAATCTTTTGAATCTGTAAACAAGTAGTGAAGTGGTTTCTGTTCACTGTTGCAATGAAGGTTGTGTTGTACAAATTTTGTCACCGCAAGGAATTGCGATGTATGTATTACTTTGATGCGATGAATACATCAACCACCACCAAGTCTTATCCGACGAAGTGAGGTATGCTGTATGAATCCTAGAATGCTACTGCATTCGATTTGTGCCAAGTCTTCTGTGAGTTCAAGTATTACATATTTTTTGTTATAGTCTCTTTTAAAGTCTTCATATACCCCTTTTGTCTTGAGTCTCCGTCTCATAGTCGCATCATCTAACCAAGCATCTGTAGGTATTCGGCAAACCATCTTAACCGATTTTCTCTTATTTTATCTTCAATTGCGGTCGCTCCTACTTTACCTTGGATATCCTCGTTCTTAATCCTATCATTTCTTGTGTGCCATACACTTCCAACGGATCATTCTCATCATTATTACGCTTTTTTTTTTCAAGTGTTGTTTTTTGACCGCCTAACATTCCGTGCCATAAAGCATTGCTGACCTTATTGTCATCCTATAAAATTTTCTCTTGAGCACTCTTCAGCTTGTATTCTATGATTGAGATCTCCATCTAATTCTCCGTCATTTTGCAAGATAGATCCAAGATAATGAAAACGTTCACTCTTTGGTACTTCCTGATCTTCAATCCTCACTCATTTCTCATTCGGTCACCTATTCCACTAAACTTGCACACCATATACTAAGTCATTGACCTACTTAGGTGAAGACCCTTAATTTCCAACACTTCCCGCCAAAGGTTAAGCTTCACATTTACCCTCTCCTGCGTTTCATCTATCAACACTATATCACTTGCGAAAAGTATAAACTTCTTGCCAAAGGTTAAACTTCGCATTTACTTTGATGCAATGAATGTAAAGGTTTATTTTAGTAGAATTTTATGTCACTTGAACTCATGGGCTTGAACACATGACCTCAGGCGTAAATATAAGGGTGGTGATATCTAGACACTCATTTTTACCTCTCACACTCGTACTATCGAATTGAATGATTGATGAAGATCAATGAACAAAAATTAACAAGGATATTTGAAAAGTTAAAATAGGTATGTGAATAGCACTACTGAACGTGTTTCAACAGTCTTGCACTATTTTGGGAGGTAAAAGAGAAATAATCATATAACCCTTCTTGTTTAAATAGTTTTGTAATTCCATTTTGAACATTCCAATCTGCTGTAGCACACACATTGGACTGACTATTAATCAACCTTTTATTTTAATTTATTTTAACTTTTATTTATTTATTTATTTTATTATAGATTTTAAATGTCAGTTTCTTTAACAATATTTTTTTTATCTTTCAAATATTCATTTGGAAACAACCAATTCCTCAAAAATACTTTTTAGGCTTGATTGTAGTAATGGTCATTAAACTTTATCCCTAGTTTTAATCTTTGAACTCTCATATTAATTTCTTTAATCCACAAGCTTAATAATGATTTCGGGTATAAATATAAACGCTCTTCAACCGTCTTGCAGTATTTGGAGGCAAAAGAGAAATAATCTTCAACCCTTTTTTGCGTTTAAATAGTTTTGTAATTCCTTTTTGAACATTCCACTCCGCTATAGCACATACATTGAATTGACTATTAATCAACCAGGTTTGACTATTAATCCTTTTTGAACATTCCAATCAGATAAAAAGGTTTTTTTTTTTTTTTTTTTAATTTTTCTTTAGATTTTATTTGTCAGTTTGTTTGATAATGATTTTTTTTTTTAATTTTGAAGATATCCATTTGGAAACAACCAATTCCTCACATTTACAATTTTTTAAATATAGGAGGGTGTCCCTCACATACTAAGGCCATCCCCAACCAAAGGAGGGCCAGATGGCTCATTTTAGCCCTCTCGCCCTCCAATAAATTAATATTTTAATGAACAGTGCAAGACCATATTTCTTACCATCTCCAATCGAGGGCCAAAGGGCCAAACATAATTTATTATTTAAATTTAAAAGCTACAACAACTTAAATTTAAAAACTACAACAACTTAAATTTATAGGAAAAAATGAGAATTTTTTAATATTTTTTAAAAAAAATTTGGTTGAAAAAAAAAATTTTCAAATCCAACGGTAACTGACGTCAGCTAGCTGTTGGATTTGAATTTTTTTTGGCCTATAAATAGGGTGGATTATGGGCTATAATTCACACACCTTTGAATTCAATCTCTTTCAATTCAAGTTTGTAATGAATTCCAACTGGGGGTCCTCATCCAATTCTAAATTGGAAGAAAAATGGGCACAGATGAGGAGTCTAATGAAGAAGATGAAGCATGGCGCAACACACAATATGTGGCAACCATGGTCTGTCAGCCAACTAAGGAACAACCTTAATAGGGTAGCTCTGTTGTTGGTCGCTCTTACAAACCACGAAACAGAGCGATGATGCATGCCAATCTGATAAACAACTACTTCAACCCCAACTCGATGTACATATAAGATAATTTCAGACGTCGCTTCCAGATGAGGCGTCATATATTCAAGTGTTTACTTCATAATGTCCACCAAGTCAATCTATACTTTCAACATAAGCTGGACAGAGCAGGCCGCCCTGGTTTCTCACCTCATCAGAAGGTTACTGTTGCACTACGAATGATGGCCTATGGCTCCCCAGTTGATTCGATGGATGAAACATATGGTATATCTGAGTCTACATGCCTTGATACTTTTTCTGAATTCTGTAACACAATTGTTCAACTTTACAAAGAGGAGTACCTCCGCGAGCCAAAAAGAAGATCTGGATCGGCTCATTCACTAAGTTGAAGACCGTGGGTTTCTGGGCATAATAGGGTCATTAGATTGCATGCTTTGTAATTGGAAGAACTGTCCCACCGGATGGCAATGAGGCTTTAGCGGAAGGTCGAGAAAGCCAACTGTTGCGTTAAAGGTGGTTGCCTCGTATGATACATGGATATGACATGCTTTCTTTGGAGTCCCTGGATCCCAAAATGACATTACAGTTCTTGGGCGTTCACCCATCTTCAATAACCTGACGGAAGGTAAATCACCTTAACTTGACTACTACATCAATGGGAGTCAGTACAGTATGGGGCATTACTTGGCAGATGACATCTACCCAAAATGGGCGACACTTGTCCAAGCAATTCCAAACCCTGCGAATGACATCGAAAAATGGTTTACCTTACAACAAGAGGCATACCGGAAAGATGTTGAGATAACTTTCGGTATTCTACAAGCACGGTGGAAGATCATCAAAGAACCAGCAAGATTGTGGAGGATGAGCGAAATGGGTATATTGATGGAGAGTTTGATGATGACCAGGAGGATCCAAATAGGTCTAGAATGGCTCGTGCAAAAATATATGACGGGCCTAATTTGCCTTTGAATCAAATAATTTGTAGTATCTCTTTAAATGAGTACATGAGGCGCTATAGGATGATACGTTCTCATGCCACAAACTAGTACCTACAACAGGATCTTGTTGCACATCTTTAAGCCAAAAGAAGCATGGAGTAGACGTTTAAGTTTTATGTTGTTAAATGTTTTTAAAAATGTTGTTTAAGTTTCATGTTGTTAAATGTTTTTTTTTTATATTGTTTAATGTTATTTAATGTTGTATAACATTGTTTAATGTTGTTTCATGTTACTTATTGTTATTTAATGTTGTTTAATGGCTTAGGAAGTTATAGGGAAAAAAAATAGAATTTAAAAAAAAAAAATTTAAATCTTGTACAAAAAAAAAATTCAAATATAACGGTTAGCTGATGTCAGCTAGCCGTTGCATTCAAATTTTCTAGCCCGGCCCGGGGCTGGCTGGGTTGGGCTAGCCGGTTGGCCCTTTAGCCCTTTTTTGTCCCTTGAGGCTTATGAGCCCTTTGGCCTAGCCCTCGGTTGGAGATGGTTTTCAAGTTATTTTCAGCCATCTGGACCCTTCGGTTGGAGATGACCTAATTCCCCTCTCCATGTAACCCCGCTATCATATAATGTGACATCGTATTTTTGGCCTTTGGTAAAACGATACACTAAAGTAGAGTTGGTGGACCTAAAATTACGTTCGTGAGATTTATATATTTTTCTTAATTCCATTTTTGCATCAATTTTTTCCTAAATTCTAATTCTAAAGTTATTTTTCTAAATGAAATTCTATTCATGAATTCAAATAAGATATTTACTGTAAAGCAACTAAAATTTCAAGTTTTGATCAAATTTCAAGTTTATTTTCTAAGTGGAGCTATGCACACCAAATTAATGCACAAAATTTGTACACTAATAATATAGCACATTCTACATTGTACCAATTTAAATTACAATTATTAATCAAATTCCCACTTGAATTAAATTATAAATTTGTAATGAAAATTTTGTGTAACGACCCGTCCCGGAATTTACGGAACGAAAAGGCATTTTTGTAATTTCACTTGGGTTGTGGGATATTTGTTTCAGGTATTGCTTTTTGGCCTTAATTGGTGTGCCCAAGAGGGCCCACCTGTGAGCTTTGTCCCCCGACCTTTCTCATTCTTGCACTGCCGCCTTCGAGTCGTTTTTCGGCCAACTCCAACCACCATACGTTGTGAAAATGGTACAAATCTCTTCCCCTCACCCATAAGCTTCATTTTAGTAGGTAGATCACTTCTTAAAGTTGAGAATCGGAGTTGAACGGAGCTCGAGAAGCTCCGACCTCCTTTTCCATAGAAACCGGGTCCATCGACCCAAACCCGGATACCTAGGTCCTCTAGCCCAAAGCTTTGGGCCGGGCTACCAAGCCCAAGACCCTTTCTGAACCCATTAAATCTGAGACCCAAACCAGGCCCTTGGGCCATAGAACCTTTGGCCCAACTCTCGGCCCAGGCCTAGTTGCCCAGGCTCTACCTTACAACCCATATCCTTTGAACCTAGGCATTTAGGTTGTGCAACTCAAGCCTTCAGCCCAATGAACCCTAGGCCCAAACCCTAGGGAGCCCAAGCCCAAGATCCGGCCCAGACCCAATCGGACCCCAGAACCTAGGCCAATAGTGAGTGGCACGTAGGCCTGCGCGTGAAGGGCCGCATGTGCTGGCACGTGGAGCACACGCGCCTCCGCCGAAGGTACTATGCTCTGCCGCCGTCGACTTTTCCGGCGACCCAAAATGGCACGTGGTGGCTCGTGGTCACCGGGGCCTCCACCCCGTGGCGACGCGTGAGGGCACGTGGGGGTACCTAAGGTCCCCTCTTATGTTTTTCGAAATCCTGAATCCATTTATGACGTCCGTTTCTTGAAATTCAATCGTTTGAATAAAGTTTTATTAATTGGACCTTTTATGTGCTTAGGTGCAATTGTGTATGGCATTTCCGTCCTCTCTTGTTTGCATGGCTCTTCGACGGTGAAGTATTTGTGAGTGGACCCCTTCTAAATTGCATGGTTTACTATTAGAAATGCATCCATGATTTAATGGTTACGTTTTATGAAACGTTTATGAGTAAAATAGATTTACACTTTATGAGATATCATGCTTCACTGAGAATATTTTGGAATACCATACTTTATCAATTTTTACGTTCTTGGTAGTATATATGATGGATGACTATATACTGTGAAGATGTTTGAGCTATTAAGCTCCGTAGAGATATATACATATACTTTGGAAAGATTATGTTCAATGATTTTTGTGCTTATCTAGTGATCACTGTTCTACTTACGGGTGATGATACTTATGTATGGCTTCTGCTAGGCGTAGGTTGGTGGCTTCGGCCGAAAGATACTTATATTGGCTTCGACCAGGAGATGTAGTGCCTACGGGCGAAAGATCCTGCCTACGAGCGATACTGATACCACTATTTAGCACATTATATACGATATATGTTTTATGAAAGGTTTTATGGCATGTTAGGGTATTCGGAAAAACTTATTACTTATTATGCTATACGAGTTTTCTAAACCTAGGGGTTAGTACGTTAAAGATTAACTGTTTTCGTATTACTTATATATCAACTTGGTCCACTCATGTTTTGTTTTGCGTCCCCTTAGGACTTAGAATCGAGGCGTACAATCCCAGCGTAGGGATGGCAATGGTTCAGTTTGGGAATGGAAATGTTATATCCATCCCCATAACCACGAAAATTAACCATATCCATAACCGCAAATTAACCATCGGGTATTATCCATAACCATACCCACCGGGTAACGGATTCCCCATCGGTTAACGGGTATATCCATCTTCGTCAATACAAAAAATATATTCGTTCAATTGAGAAATTATAAGTTAGTAGATATCAATTTCGTCATTAAACATTTGATGTATAAAATGGTCTAATGAATGGATCTTGTTGAGTATAAAAATTAAAACACTGATGGTGTTGGCTTGTCTTTGTTATGTCCTAAAAGCACCATTGAGTTCGCATTGATTTTGATTCAAAACTTTACTTTCCTACAAAATGCAACTTTTGTATTCTCAAGTTAATGGTTTGGTGAATAATGGATATACAAATACATACACATATATATATATATGTATTATACTATTATATGATATATAAATTATATTATTTACTAATCGGATTGGATTCGGTTATGGATACGGTTTGGGGACCTCTATAACCATATCCAAAACCATAACCGAATAATATAAACGGTTTTTTCCCATATCCAAACCATACCCGAATTTTCATATCCAAATCCAATCCATTCAGACGGTTATCCATGGTTATCAGGTTTAACGGTTAGAATTGCCATCCTTATCCCAACGTCAAGGCACTCCCACGTCGGCGTCTTCGAGTCCTCTTAGTGTATGACCCATCCTTTTATTCATTCAATTTTATATTATTTCTTTTTAGTGTTCTAGATTAGTTGTATGCTCTGAACACATTCCTTAAATGAATATTCATTATATTTAAATTTCTATTATTTTATTCATATTCATTGTTCTCATGCATGTTAGTATGGCTTCTTCACCTTCGGGTGTCGGCCAGCACGTGCCTACCCTGGTGTTTGGAGAATATCGGGGTCCTGGGTGTCATTTTGATTAACCTAGAGTTATTTTGATTTTCCTTTTGTTTACCTAAAAGAAAACCAAAGAAAAAAAAAAGAAATATCATGACCAAAATATATAGGGTAAACTGAGGTTTGACCCCCTAAACTATTACTCCAATTGAAATTGACACATTGAACTATTTTTTTGGTAAATTAACTCCTTGAACTATTTAAAATTGGCCAATTAACCCCTTGCTGTTAGATTCCGTCCACTATTCTGTCAAATTCAAGGGCAAATTAGTCTTTTCATCGTCAATTCTCACTTGTGAGTTATAACCACCAATAAAATAATGACACGTGGACACAGAATAATTCAAAAACTTGTAGCATACTAAGAAACATAAAGAAACCAACGTTTACATAACGGAACATTTTACAATGTCATTCCATATTATTATGTGTCCACATGTCATAATTTTATTGGTAGTTATAAGCAAGGAACAAAATGTCGATAATATCGGCGAAATACCGCCGATATTATCGGTTTTTCACGGTACCGATATTTTAATTACTATCCAACTAATTTTCGTTAAAATATCGCGATATTATCGATAATATCGATAATATCGCGATATTTTTGAAATTATCGCGATATTTTGAAGGAGAGGGACCGCGAGTTGGGAATGTGAAACACAGAAGTGGGGGAAAGAAAGGGGCTTTGAGAACGTAATCTGCAGAGGAGGGCGTTTTGGGGATGGGGGATTGTGGGGGTTGGGGGGGATCTGTTGTTCTGGGTTGGGGGCTTCGAGAACATGGGGGACTGTGGGGGGGATCCCGGTGTCTTGGGTGGGGAACGTGAACGCCGGGGGGGGGGGGGGGGGAATACGAGGGCGTGAGGAAGATCCGCGGGGGGGGGGGGGGTGGGGGAAGAGGGAAGAAGAAGAATCTGGAGGGGGCGGAGAATGATCATCTGGGCGTGGGGAAGGAAAAATAATTTTTTTGGGGGGGGGGGAAAGAAGAGGGATTTGGGAAGGGCGGCATCTGGTCTCCGGAATAAAGAAGGGAGGGGAGAAAGAAAAGGGATTTGGGAAGGGTGGGATCTGGTCTCCGGAAGAAAGAAGGAGAGGGAGTGTGGGTGGGTGGGTGCGTACGTGCGGGGTGCAATGATCAAGACGGTTTTGGCACATGGTTTAGCATGAAACCACGGTTTTGGCACACGGTTTTGTGTGTATGTGACGGTTTTCTCTGTGTGTGTGTTTGTGTTTGTATGTGTACGATTTTTTGTATGTCTGTCAGAGAAGAACAAAAAAATATTCTGTAAGAGAAGACCAAATATTTTCCACGTGAAGACCAAATATTCTGTAAGAGAAGAACCAAAACACGTGAAGTCTAAAAATTTTGTAAGAAAAGAACCAAAAAATATGTTTACTTTCATTAATTACTACATATTTTCTACACTCACAATGTTTGTCAGCTCGTTATATAATCAACTTGATAATGTTAAATCTATCATGCAATGCATTTCTTTCCAATTTTTTGTTATAAACTAATAGATAATTGACTAAATAAACATCCTGCAAAGTTTCAATAAAAATTTCCAAGTTTTTCTTACAATTTCCGTGGTTTCCATATAATTTTTATCGATATCGATATTATCCCGATATTTCCATCGATATTTCCGTGTTTCTGGACTACCGATATTTCCGATATTACCGATATTTAATACCTTGGTTATAAGTAACATATAAGAATTGATAATAAAAAAACTAACTTACCCTTGAATTTGACAGAATAATGGATGGAATCTAACGTCAATGGGTTAATTGGCTTATTTCAAATAAGTCAAGTGATTAATTTACCAAAATAATAATTTAGAAGATCAATTTCAATCGTAGTAATGGTTCGTGGAGTAAATTTACCCAAATATACATAGAGTCTCCCAAACAAAACAAAAAAGGAAGTAAGGGGTATATAAGTAATTTGGCACGACTCCAATCGCTAACCCGAAAGGACCCTAAACCCTCAAACCCTCCACCTCCGCCTCCTCTGCCTCCTCTCGTTTTCTCTACTTTTACAGAGTTATTGAAGGATAACGACGAGACAAAATTCACAGAAAACATATTATTTCGAATAATCAAAACCAAAATAATTAAATAATTAAATCGGCGAATAATGGGAAGAGAGGTTCTGCAGCAACAGCAGCAGCCGGTGGCGTCCGCGGTGGAGGAGCTGCTCGCCGTGAATCCGTACAACCCCGACATCCTTCCCGATCTCGAAAACTACGTCAACGAGCAGGTCTGTATATCTCTCTCTGTGTCTTTTGATTGATGGAAACCGATACTTGGGTTTGATTAGTTTCGATTGAATGACTGGGTGATTTGGTTGTTTTAGGTTTCTTCACAAACCTACAGTCTCGATGCCAATCTCTGCCTTCTTCGCCTCTATCAGGTAATTTGAGAATTGGGTTTTTGTTTTAGGTTTTGTAATTTACTGCAAAGTTGAGTTTTTTTTTTTTTTTTTTAATTAGATTTTGATTTAGAATTTAATGCATAAGTGAATTCTTTCTATGGGTTTTGTTTTGAAAATTACTGCAAAAGTGAAGTGGGTTTTGTTTTGTTGCAATCCATAGTTTCCTGCAAAGATGAATGGTTAATTAGTCTTGAATATTTTTTAGTTGGTTTTTGTTTTAGAATCCATAATTCACTGCAAAGCTTATCTTTTTTTTATTTTCGGTTTAGAGTCTATGATTTACTGGAAATTTGAACTCTGTTAAATTGGTTTGTGTTTTTAGATTCCGTAATATACTGCAAAGCTGAATTATTTTTAATCGGTTGGTTTTAGATTCTATAATTTACTGCAAAACTGAACTTTGTTGGTTTTTCCGCTTGGAGTGCAGTTTGAGCCAAATCGTATGAGCACCCAAATTGTGTCCCGCATATTGGTCAAGGTCTGTATTGAATCTTGCTGCTTTGAAACCTTTCGTTTAGCTGTAAATATGAAGTGTGTTAAATGTTTATGAGTGTTATATTGATGTGCAGGCACTGATGGCAATGCCGTCTCCTGATTTCGGCCTTTGTCTCTTCTTAATTCCAGAAAGAGTGGTATAGTTCTCTCATTTGCTTCCTTCTTTCAGTTTATTACATACTTGGTTACAATTTCTTTATTTTCATTCACATGGGTGACCAAGGTTTCAAATAGATCGTGCACTCTGTGTGTGCGAGTCAGAATTGCAGAATGGTTTTCAAGTTCCATGTTTATTCATCTCTCATTAGTTTCTGGTTCTTTCTTTTATTATCTTGACAAATTTCATTATAAAAAGTTGAGATATTTTTGGATGGTGAATGTTGTTCAACGTTTGGCCAACGAAGGTTATTCAGCTAATTCCCTCTTTTGTTTGCGCTAATTCTTTATTAGCAAATGGAGGAGCAGTTCAAGACACTAATTGTTCTATCTCACTACTTGGAGGTATGTTTGTCTCTGTAGTCTTTGATTCGGTACTCAATAGTACTCATGCATAGCTTATAAACCTACTTCTTCCTTTTGCAGACTGGACGATTCAGTCAATTCTGGGATGAAGCATCCAAGAATCGTCACATAGTTGAAGCTGTTCCAGGTACTTTATAGATTTGTTTTGTGCTTTCGTGAGATCCATGGTTTCAATTTCTGGAACTGTTATGGATTTTGTCCTGCTACTGGTTGTTGTGATTGTCATCTTTCTTTCATGTAGTGTGTTTATGTTATGCACGGACTTACAGAAGAATTGGTTGCAGGTTTTGAGCAAGCAATCCAAGCCTATGCAATTCATGTTCTTTCCCTGACTTATCAAAGGGTACCCAAATCTGTGCTTGCTGAGGTATATTTTTAAATTTGTACATACTCCGCATAGTTTTTAGGACGGTTTAACCCTACCACTATACTAAGTTGAGGGAGGTCATTGAATTTTGTATATTGTGCTACGCAAAACGTGTAATCAATTGTGCTATGTCATAGGCTATCAACATCGAAGGTTTAGCCCTGGACAAGTTCCTTGAGTACCATGTAGCTAATAGCGGTTGGATTCTTGAGAAAGTTCAAGGCAGGGGTCAACTCATTGTCCTACCTCGAAGTGAATTTAACCATCCTGAGCTGAAGAAAAACACTGACGATGGCATTCCATTAGAGCACGTGGCTCGCATCTTCCCCATTCTTGGTTGATCATCATATTTGCTGATCTCCGTGCTTATGGCTCAGTGGGTTCATTCCGTCTTCTGTAGCTTTGTTTTATTCTGTTTGAGACTTCTGAGTGTTATGTCGAAAACTGGACGGCTGCATACTCCGGCAGTATTCCTTGACCGTAATTTTATTTAAGCTATCAATTTTCTTATTGGAAAAATTTTCCGAGGCACAACAGAATTCTCCCTCTCTATTCTGTCTTTTTAGCTGTTTTCGATCCCAGTTTCTTTGCAGTTTCGACCGGCTCTGCTTCGTCGGCCTTGATCTTATGAGCATGAATATGGAATCGTGACAAAAGAACAAATAAACCGATATTGTTGGCTCTTTATTGTACAAACAACATAATAAAGCAAGAATCGAACTTGAAACCTCTGAGTGCAGAATAAAACTTTGTCAACGAAAACTAGGATTAATTAAATGTTGAAATTTTTATTGGGCCAACTTGGACAACTTATTGAATGAATATTTGTACAGAGAATCTTTATGCCAAACGCCAAGTCTTGAAAGGCTAGGCCTAAAATTAGCGCTTAAAGGCAAGAATCGCTGCATCATCAGTTCTACTACTACAACAGTAGGGTCTGATATTCCGCAACAGTTACCCGGCAATGTCAGTTTTTCTGCCGGTCCACGAATTAACACGACGCAAAATAAAAGAATCGACGGCCTGCAATTCTAAAGTGGAGCTCCGACGAGCAAAATATTTACAAGATTGAAATCTATTATCCATGAACTGACGGAGAAAGTGCTCCTAAAGAATCTCTTAACTGTTGATTATTTACTCTTTTGTACTTTGGTATAACTTCCGACTGGCTTTTTTCTTCTTCTTTTCATGAACAAATCACTGCTGTATCGTACCCGAGGGACGGGACAATCTAACTCTAGGAATAGTATCCTCTCACGAACGCCGGTTCCACTGCCTTCGTTTCTCCATTGTTCCCGATATCACTAACATGCACTCTAATAGTTTCTAATCCGTGGATCAGCATCTTTTGGAAAATGCTCGAGCCAAATGAAGGCAGGAACGTATTATTGAGGAAAATTGATTGAGAACTTCAGTGGCATAGCGTCTCTCCGAAGTTGACCCAGTTCACAAAGCTATCGGGGTACTCCTCGAGAACATTGGAACTCTCCCCATTATTAAAGGATAACCCCGTTCCTGTCTGCTCCTTCCCCTACAGAACATAAGGCCACAACAAAAAATATATATCGATGAATGACAGCAGTGTCATATGCTGAAGTGAAGAAAAATACGAGGAACAAAATTCTACAGAACCGCAGAATTTAATCAATTGGTTTCATAAACAGCTACTATTAAATGACAATATTCATTGCAGATGGTTTACTTACCTTCAAGCTTGATCCATATTCACTTGTAGACGGAGTAGAATCCCCCATTATTCCATTAACAACATTCTCCGATGATTGCCCCTCAATTGGAGAGTTTGTAAGTACTGACGACCTGCAATTATTGCATCTCAAGTCTCAGCCAACATACATTGTTCAATACACCACCCCGAAAAAGAAAAGGAGGAAAAGAGGCTTTCGGGATTTCCATCCTCTTAAAATTTTGTTAACCTCTTTTCCATTATCAACATGAATAGTATCTCTTCAGAGCTCAATTAAAAAAGTACCTCTCAAATGGCTCCTCCTCACAAGAATTTGCAGATGAAGATAGCCAGTCTAGGTCAACAAAGTTTGAGAAGTTGTACGAATCTCCGTGTTCGGAATAGTAAATATGATCACTTTCACACCGGAATCTTTGAAACTCTCCAAAAAGTTGCCTGCGAGGCATTGAAGGAGTGTACCTACAGAGATACCCAAACCATTGAAGCATCGTGACATGTATAGCAAAAACCGTATTATCCAGTCTTCACAAATCACAATATTACTTTTATAATATACCCGTTTTGGTTATATGTCTTTATGTTCCGATTTTTCCATTCTACATGAGAGAATTTATGGCATATCATGTGCTAGTGAAGAGAAAACAGGATTCATTCTAAAATCAACTATTTCATACTCTATATATCAACTACGTTTTTCCGACTTCCTAGTTTCTCATGTGCTCTTTGACAAGTTTCTTCTCCTGATCGGTTTCCAATTTAAGATAAGTTACCTAACAATAGAGACATTACTTTATCACGTTTCAACAATGCTAGCACCAAACAAACAGCAGTGTGCTTGCTGCATCTACCAAGGAAAGTACTGAACCAATAAAGACAGGGTTGTAAGAAAACCTTGAAAATGCAATATCACTCTCAGAAGTTGATATATCAGGTGATGACTCCGAAAGAATCTTGCTTTCTTGTTGTGATCGATCAGGCATACAAGGGTTTGTAAATTTCTGCTTAACATGTGTGGATGAAATAGGTGAGCTGCTTTCTCGAAGAATGTTGCCATCTGAATAACATCTTTTGAAAATGGACCTACAGATATAAAAGCTGTCAGGTGAGCAAATGGTCCAGCAATCAAATTGTAGGAGACATGCATAAGTAGAAAGCAGCTGAAAATTACACAATAAATACAAGATCAAACACATGTTATGGCCCATATATCATTACTATTTGGTACACGTGTTAGTGAAAATTCATTGCAAAATATTCATAGGGTTAAAGTATGCACACAAATAAGCGCAAATATTTCATTGTAAGGTTCAATTTCACAACCATTTTGGACCGAAGGCTCCTCTGATGCGGCTAAAAACATACAATGGGACAAAATGACGATTGAATTTAAATTTACTCTATGAAATACTAAGTTACCAACAGGGTTTTCTCCCAGTGCCTCCATGGATAGAAAATGCAAACCGAGCAACTTTAATGTCAGGACAATCGCATACGAGTTAAAGGAAATCCCAGCATGACTTGTGCAATGCACAGAGTCGGAGACTCAAATTGATGTATTCCGACATAAATAATGAATTCTTGAGGCTTTAATTAGGACATACCTTCCATCTAGATCCTTATCTTTTGTTTCATCCCTTCCAGAGTAATAATGTTGGTCAGAATCCAATTCCCACAGTGCAGGTTTACCTTCTTGTGGTTGAAAATGCCCAAGAAATCTGCTCAAAATATTAAAGGAATAAAGTCAATTCTAGCACTATATGCATGCAGTAATAAAAACCAACATAAATCAACGCAAGGATTGGCAAACAGGAACTTATAAAACACAACAGTTTCAAAGACAGGCGACAATACAATAAGTTAAAACATTTATTGGCAGGCAGAAAAGCTCAGGGGAAAGAACTATCCTTTTTACAGCGCCGAAGTTGAAAAACAGTTCAACAGGAAAATACGAGACTCAGACTTGGTGCAGAACTTACACATTAATTGCATCTTGCTTCTCTGCATCCATGTAAGCATTGCTGTAATACCGTTGAAGAGTTCTAAAGAACTCCTGAGACTGAGTTGCCGCTCTCCACTGACCCCTTCTCTCAGAAAATATCTGTGCAGAATTACAAGTTCAAAAGTTTCAAAGATAAAATATAAAATATAAATCAAGGTCATTGATTAACCAATGATTTTTAGTTTTTGAGTTGGAAAACAAAAATTAGTTTACAAGTACTAGTGCCAATATCTAATCAACCATCAGATCCAAAGCATATTAATTCATCAACATGCGAAATCAAACTTCTTACCTTGTTATGAGCAGCGGAACCACCGTACTGGTGTGCAAGTGTGTCACCCATTCTTTCGTAAAATCCCATCAAGTCATCAGCCAAAGGAGCATCGAGGTCTATCCTTGGATTGTCTATAGCTCCCAAAGCATGAAGCTGGTGTCCCAATGCAGCCAACCCATATGCATACTGAGCAACATTTGTGCGATCCAGACAGTCTATGCAGTTGGTTCTAAGCACCCCACTCTGGAACATGGATGGCTTGACAGAATGATCACCATTTGCAATATTTCTGCATCCACTTGGTTTACACTCTATGTTATCGGCATCCTCTTTACCATTAGCTTCCTCATCACCATTAGCATTATATATTTCAACAGACGAGTTACCACTGTCAAAATGCCTGTTCCACATTTACACTGTCAATGTTCTTTCACCGCGTTTTGCTAAAGAGCAATATACAGCAGTAAACCTCTTATGAGATCATATTATCTTATCATTTGAGGTAAATCTTTACGAAGGTAGTGAACAAAAAAGTGCAACCACTTTCTCAAAGAGAGTGCCCAACAGGAAATGGAAAATTGTTCCCCAGTATAAAAGCAAGCAGAAAACTGGTTGAAATATCTTTCAATTCAGAGAGAGAAGAAGAAAAGTTTCTCGAGGGTTTAGTGAGGGACACCAAAAACAAAAAAATGCACAATAATTGCCGTTATATCTGCATTTTTTTTTCTTCTAATGACTAAAAAGAACAAATGGTGGAAATTATAACAGACAAGCAATAGAACAAGTTTATAGTACAAGACAAACAGCAATTGGAGCATGAATATTATTGGAGCAGGAAAACCATCAAAACGAGATGACAACTTACCCAGAGGAAGGCCACTTAATGACACTGCCAGGTCGCAGTGCTGGGTTAACTTGACAATAGAAGAACCCAGTTATTGTCAAGGCATATGTAGCCACCTTGCCCAAGAGTATTAAAGCATTTATAGCTTTGCTGGATGGAGGAGAAACAATGGTAACATTTTTCAGTCAATTTAATTTAGAGTACCACATGATTAAAATAAATATTACAAACCAACCAGAAGCTATACCTCCGGGAATGCTTGTGGAGATCCCAGTGAAGGAATCTCAGACGGTTCTCATCAGATAGGTCTTTATTAATGAAATCAATTGCATTAGCAAACTCTGTACGCAGTATGGACTCTCGAGGCCTCTTCTCTTGTGTCTGTTGATTGCCCAAAAAAAGATAAGCAAACAAATAATTAGAGCAGAAACGTAAACCAAGAAGGCAAGAAGACAACCAAAAAGAACATGTCAATTTCAGTTCAGCATATGTACTACAATTAGGCTCAGAAGTGACTCTAGGTGAAAATTAGTTTCTCCGATGACATGCAGTTCGAGAAAGCAAGAAAAAGACAATGATGAATATTAATATGATACACAGCATCAACATAGAATCTGTCACTGACAAAATTTACCTTGATCAGATTCAAAATAATTATGGGGTTCCCATATCTCTTGACAAGATTTTCAAAGTGAAGTCTAGTGGCTTCATAGTTTTGGTCCTTCTTTGACACTGGGAGGAGACAAAAGTTAGTAACAAGAATTCATGGAATAAATCTTCACAGATGCAGTTTATGCAAAGGACATACATATTATATCTGGTTTGATATTTAAACGTGAGGTTTCCTGTGACCAAAATAGAGGGATTGAGCCCCGGTTCTGCACAACAGAACTTATTTGCATAGGAAACCCCTCAGGAACATCCTCACAGACAATCTGTTCTGTCTCAACGTCATTAGCTACTCTTCCCTTCTCATTAACACCTCGTTTCAGATACCTATATGAGTAAAAGCAACAAGTGAGGCATGCACAATATAAACATGTCAATAAGCCTGTGAACCTATAAAAAAAAAATACATATGTTAACATCACATACAAGTAGGCAGTCATACATAATGAAAAAAGTAAAAGATCTTAATCGTGTTACACAGCTTCGAGAAATCTAAAGTTATAGTATACTAAGAAGAAAATATCACATCACAACTTTGACAATCATGGTAAAGATAGTCCCATCGCTTATCTTCTTTAAAGTACGGACCACATAATCAGCAGAAGATATCCCAGATGTACCGCAATAGAGGGTTCCAGATTACATTTTACAGGATTATTCCAACCTAGTAGCCAATAGTTCGAACATAGTCACCAGAAAACCAATCCAGTTCTCTCAAACAGTGTCTACGCATCCATTCATATTAAGCATGGAATTCGATAAGGGAACCAAAGTATGAATGCCCCCTCACCTGGTGCCCGCATAATGACGCGAACGTCTTGCAATAAGGGTCAGCTTGAAGTCACGTCCAGATATAGAGAAAGTGGCCTACGTTTAAATATCATTAATCCATCAGTATAAAATCCAAAAATAAAGATCAAAAAGAGGACAGAAAGACTGCACTCAAGTTTTGTCATAAATTTTGAAACACGAAGAGCAGGTAAAGATCTTAAGAAGGTAAAAATCACAAAACCACATTTACTTGAACAGATAATTTTCTACAGGACTTCATTCACTCCACAAATGAAAACACCAAAGATGTGAGAACCTTTGTATCAAAAGGCAGTAAAAGGTACCAAATTTTGCAGTTAAAACAAGTTAAATACCCCATTAACGGGTATATTTGAAACCTGTACTAAAGCGCTACGTATTAAACTAACCAGATAAAGCATTAATAGTTTCTTTCCAAATTGTCTAAAAACCATTCAAACCTCACCTGTTTAAAGAAGCCATAAACCAATGCAACTGTCCAAACGGTATTTTGGAGGTGATTCCGAATTCCCCGAGTTAAGAACTCATTCCAGACAAACATGGTTTCATAAAGGACATGTCCTGTCTCATTCTTACACATGTTCTTTTGCAGACTACGCATAACATGGTATGAGTAGCTGAAAAAGAAGTCCTTTGTAAGGTCCACTGTGCTTAAGAGCTTCTTATATCTGAAGCCATCAAAGAAGTAGA
Organism: Heteromeles arbutifolia; assembly: GCA_024362995.1. Lineage (NCBI taxonomy): Eukaryota > Viridiplantae > Streptophyta > Magnoliopsida > Rosales > Rosaceae > Heteromeles > Heteromeles arbutifolia. The sequence goes on from JANCRC010000001.1 coordinate 16,887,850, forward strand.
GAAATCATTAAACCTTGGTAACAAAGAATATGAAAAGATTTTACAACATAAACCTTGGTAACACAATGCTTCTCCATAAATAGGATTGAAAATGTAATCACTAAATTTTAACAAGTCTGTCCTAATATTTGCAGAACTTCAGTTAAAATAATACCTCCATGCCAGCATATCATGACATTCTTATAGAGCGAGGGGAAGAATGTCACATCATAAAAAATTAATTCCCTTTAAATAGAAGAATAAAATACAGTATTTTACTGAGCAATATTCATTGTTTCCTTCAATGTCCACTAAATAAATACATGTACAAGCAAAATGGACTAAAGACCTGTTTTCATTTTTAGAATTAGTGGTACTGGATTGGACAGAAGAATTTGGAAGTGGTATCATTTCACTCTTGGAAATTGCATAGACGGTATGACCACATATGGCACCTATTTGTCTTCTTTTCGTGATAAGCAGCATGTAATAGGGCCCCAGAAAGTTTACAAATCCTGAAAGCAGAAACCCAAAATGAGTAGTGAAATTATTTTGATTTTTCATTAATTGAAAGTGATGTCAAGGTCCTATACCAACAATTCCGTAACAAGTGGTAACAAACTTCAATCCACCGGTGGCCTTGTTCCCTTCATGTATCCGCCTCAACAGGTCAGAACATTCTCTTTCGGTGTACGTAGTAGAATCTTCACGAATGTTAAGCTCACAAGGGTCCAACCGGTCAATCTTTAGCACTCTCCAATATGTTCTACTCTTATCTCTCCCAATCATGTAAAAGTTCTGAGGCATGAAAATGAAAATGTATAAGTTAGTACGCATTGAAACCCAGTTTCCACAAAGCACAATTAACATTTAAACTGATGAAAATGCAGCAATAACTAAACATATCATAAATTTACAAATTTGAGATTTCATATGGAGGCAATACAAAAAAACAAACACATTTTTGACAAACTTCACAGTTAAACAATGTAAACATTTTCAGTCCACCAAATGACAACAGATTGAACATAAACGGATCGAATGCAGCTGAAACATTACCGATCGAGTCCCATAAAGCCGGAATTTCTGCATATCAACGTGTTGAGGAGGAGGCCGAGTTTCGTCGCCACCCAATTGAGACAGAGGCTCATTCTCTGAGGACGCCATCAATTCAAGCTTCGAAATTTTCAGATCCCCGAGCCTCAGGCTCAGGGTTTCTATCAGAATGGCATGCACAGAACAACCAAAATCCAAGCCACACAAAATCTTCTACGACCGAAAAACTATTCGAACTTCAATCACCTAAAGAACCCCATGTATGAATTGTGGGGTTTGGCTGCTTCAAATACAACATTTACAATCAAATTCCCAGCTTTTACAAAAAACAAAAAAAATAAAAACCTTCAGCTGCAGACTTTGACCTTGCCAATTCCAGCTCCTCCTCTTCCCATTCGCAAATCCAAATCTGGGTTCGTTTCGGGAAAGCAAGATTGAGCTTCTCCTGGTTCAAATTTCTGATCTTTTCAATCAAGCAAATCGAATAAAGGGGTCGGAGAATCAATTTTTTCCGGGATCGAATAACCCAATTGCCAAAATTAAGCAGGCAATCGGAATATATACGTATAATTATAGATAGATACAGAGAAAACGCAGAGACGAAAGATAAGAGGAGAGAGAAAATGGAGGTTTGAAAATGGAAGCTTTATATGGAAGGGAAAAGCAGCAACTGGGAGAATATCAAGCAGCAAATTTTGGGGGCGAAAGGGATGATAAATACAAACGCAAAATGAAAGAAAATAAATTGTGGAAAAATAGAAAGAGTTGGGAGGTTCGAGAAGAAAGGGGCGTTGAGAGCTGAAAGCCTGAAACACCACAGCGCTGTAGAAATTTAGAAGAAAAGGAGCTGAGACCTAATTATTGCTATTCATGTTTTATATATTATTTTATTTTATTTTATTTTTTGTATGATTTGGTATTTTTCTGTGAGAAGAAACGTGAGAAAAGGGAAGGAGATCTCACACGGACCAAAAGGAGGCCACAACCTTTGGGTTACCAGCTCAGTCAGTCCACACACATTTACTTAATGTTTTGAAAAAAAACAAGCACTTAATATTACGGTTTAGTAGTATTGTTATTCATTTGTAATTGGAGGTTGATTTTCGTTAAAAGATAAATTTGAATCACGTTATTATAGATAGACCAGTGTGAGGTTAGCACACTCAATTTTTGTTAAAAAAAAATCATATAGTTTTTATTGTTAATTTATTATGATAAATTTCATGTGATCAGTTGCTAATTTTTGCTAATATTATAATTTGTGGCTAATCGCAGTCCTTGGTTTCTATTTAATTCCTTTTATCAGCCGACAACATAAGTATCAATTATTGAAGTTAATTAACCATGTTAACCATAATTAACGTGTGTCATTAGCATGGTTCTAAAAATCGCTAGGCGCTAGTCGGGCGGCGGGTAGGGACCTAGCGCCTAGGCGGATTTATGTAAATTTATTATATATCTTGTAAATAAGCATTTATTTACATCTAAAAAATATATATATTTGTATGTATAATAAAATAATGATAAAATGCAAGTTAGGTACACCAATTCCATAAGTATTGGATGAACTTGTAGTAAATCCAACATTTGTAAATTAGGTACACCATTTTCATAAGTATACCACCACGAAACCAAAAAATAAAAAAGCACACAATTAATAAAAAAACAAAAAAAAACCACCTAGGACCGCCTAGGGCCGCCTAGCTTCCAGCCTATTTTTCCGACCACCTTGCCCAAAATTAGGGCGGGGCTCCGCCGCCCAGTGCGTAGGCGCCGCCTAGGCCGATTTTTAGAATACTGGTCATTAGCTTCATTGCCAATTATTCTCATGTCACTATTGTGTTAACAGCGCTTTTTTTTCCTTAAAAATGGATCAGTTGGTGGTTTCGTCATGACAGTCAATCATTCTTGAGTATTTTGTTAACCAAGAGCTCATATAGGAATAGCGGAATATGAATATCTAATTCTAATTGGTAACGGGAAAACTCACACTCACTGGTCAGTGCTCACTATCGTGTGATTTACGAGCACCAGGAATCAAACTTAGGGCGTGTCGTGTGAAATAGGATTTGGAATTCGTCTCCAACTACTGAGTTACCTTGATATATTATTTTTTATGTGATTTGATAAGCAATACCGTGCAAGGAAAGAATCAAACTCGGGACATCAAAAGCAAGATCAAAAACTCAAAACCAATTGACTTACAAATCTCTTGCTCAAAATTATTACTTGATTTGATCTCCTTTGGTTATTACCAAGGTCTAAAATATCGATGATATCGGAAATATCGGTAGTCCAAAAACACGAAAATTTCGATGGAAATATCAGGATATTATCGATATCGATAAAAATTGAATAAAAACCACGGAAATTGTAAGAAAAACTTGGAAATTTTTATTGAAACTTTCCAGGATGTTTATTTAGTCAATTATCTATTAGTTTATCATAAAAAATTGGAAGGAAATGCATTGCATGATGGATTTAACTGATTTAAGTTGATTATATAGCGAGCTGGCAAACATTGTGAGTCTAGAAAATATATAAATATTTTAGCATATTTTCACAAAAATATAAGTGATATGGTGGTCAAGGTGTTGAAGGAGTAAAATGGGAGGGGTTCGAATCTTCTTAGTGTTTTTTTAAATATAGAAATTTAAAAAATACGGAAATTTCAATGGAAATATCGATGACATCGGAAATATCGGTAGTCCAAAAATACGGAAATTTCGATGGAAATATCGGGATATTATGGATATTTTAGACCATGGTTATTACTTGGATCTTGTCATCTTTCTAAACAACCGATGAACTATAACCCTAACCCGCGCAATGTGGTTATGGGAAAGCACTGTAAACAAGTAACAAGTTCACAAAGGAGGATTGTGTGCCCTCCCATTTCTGGTGCCCTTCCATGCTCTCCTGTTTTGTGTGGTCACGGTTAAGCCACGTCAACATTTTATATTATTTTTTTTATAAATATAATAAGACAAAAATGAATAATAATATAAAATATTAACGTGACTTAACCGTGACCATACAAATAAGAGGGTATGAGAGGGCACCAAAACTAGGAGGGCAGACAATCCTCCTCCCAAGTTCACAGCTCATATGTTATGAAAGGAACGAGTCACTCACGGACTGCAGAAAGAGAAAGCTCCATTGGCTTTGACTTCAATGGCCGGACCAGAAATTAAAGATTGTGAAATATATCAATTTTTATTGATTTATTTGTTTTCATAGACGTTGCTTTTTTCTTGGTCGGAAAAATATATATTTTGCTGATGGCTGAGATCGATCGGGCGATCGACAGGTCGATGTGAAGTGCAGTCATGAAATTAAACCACTTGGATTTCGCCGTGGACGCATTTGCACCCACACGATTTATTGTCACTTTATTTAACACCTGTCCCTCTTCTATAAATAATTGAAATTGGTCAGTATCACAGTTCACATTAGTATATACTAACGAAAATTTCTTAAAAGTGAAATTTTTTATAAATTTTTTATCAACTCACAATGTTTTGTAATGTTAGTATATTGATGTTAAATTGTAAAATAACAGAAAACTCATGAAGAATTCAATTTTAAAAGTCTTCATATTATTTTTCCGTTCACATTAGCATATCGCCCTTACATGAGTTGAGTTCACATTCTACATAGTACATATACAAACCTCATCGTTAGGACTTACGAAGTCCTTTCAGAACAAACTGACAATACAAGTCAATTTTATTTAAAAACGAGAGAGTAATATGAACAAAATAAAAATGTCCTTCATATTTCAATGCTCTGTTCAATTATTGATGCCTTGGTGGGATTTCCACGTGTTCAAAGTCTCCGTATTTGCAAGGTAGTGTGATTCGAGCAATTTTTGGATATGAATATAGCACAATTGTTATTGTCATGTTCTATAAAGTAAAAATTTAAAATTGTTGGAGTGTTATCAATTTACGTCGGTACATAAAATAAGAGGACAACATGATTTTAGCAAGTTGACTAGATAACATTGTGATTCACCCTATTAGCATTCAAGTTATATCCTTATAATTTAGACTAATTTAGTGTAATTATTTTATAATTTGAAAACAAAAATATACATGGTATAACATAATAAAAACTTATGATGATGAGACATTGAATTTTTTTTATCCTAATATACACTCTCGTTGTGTTAACATCTATACCACAACCACGAGGTGTTAAATCTCCCCCTGCTCATAGGAAAATTTTCGTCACGCAAGATTTTGGCGCCAAATCTCCCTCAGTCCGCATTTTTCCTTCGCCTTCGTGCGACGAATATTTGTTGTCGTCAAGCAAAGGCCTCTTGTGCGACGAAAATTTTCGTCGCTCTGTTTTGTGCGACAGATCCCTTATTTTGTCACGCAAATAGTTTTTGTACTGCTGGATGTCATCGCAAATTGCCATCACAAGCAAAAACTTGATAAAGCAAAAACAATTTTGGTGGGCGGTGGGCAGTGGTAGTGAAATTGAGGCAGCATATGCCGTATGGCCGAGGCAGGCTTGAGTATATACCATATGCTCCGTTATTAACCAAACCATATGCTTTTTTTTCTTCTACGAACGACCTACCAACTTTAATAATACACAAATAGTACTTAAGAGGTTTTTTTTTATATTGTTTTTATTTTCTTTTGGTAATTGGCACGTGTGAAATCATTGCTTTTTTTCTTTTTCTTTTTCTTTTTGAGGTAACTGGAAATTTATTAGCAAGGGCAAGAAGCCAAAAGTACAAGGAAAACCACTGAGGGCTGATAACAACAAACAATGAGAAAGCAAGGAGGATATAAGAATTACGAGACGCAGCCGATCACATGCATTCATGTCAAACCAAGTTCCAACGCTTGCTAATTTGTTACAAATAAATAATTTGCCATAACCATATCATTCAACTCATTTGATAATTCAATTCCTACCTGAATTAATCAATCCTAATGTCAACTAGAAAAATGTGTTTCACGAGCTTTTGCGTAAATACCACCCAAACAAAAAAGCTTGCCAATTTTTTTATTTAGATTCTACTTTAAACATGGATGTAACTCTATCAAAATCTTCATAAAAAAAAATCCTTTAAAACTCATCATGTGTTGCGCATGTACGTCCGTACCATGTCATACGTATTTTCTCTACTCCAAAAATTTTAGACTAGGGATGGAAGAATAATATAGGCTTAACTTTGATTAACTAATTACGGCAATTAACTATAATAGGCGGTTTTAGGGAAACCCTAATTTCTATATAGTGTATCTCTCTACTAACTATTTAGTGTATCTTTATTTATTTTTTCTTCATTGTATTAACTATGGCAATGCTGGACTGGAGTAGAACTGTAGAAGTGACTTTGTTGTTTTAATTAAAATAAAAGAGAATCATAGTGACTATATATAGGATTGTCCATGCTCTCACAATAAGCGTTCTAATATATGATAAACCTTATTCATAGCACATACATATAATTTGGAGAGAGTAGAAGGCATTCTTGTACACACGCAAATTCTTCTTTCACAAATAAGTTCATTGTAATCGATTTATTATAGTTAATTTATTAAATCTGTGATCCTAATTTTTTTTTTTTTGGTTGTACTCTCCTTTCCAGAATATATCTTACCGCTGGAATCAATATAATGAATCCTAATAATCGGGACCAAGTCAGGAAACAAAGCTACTACTGTTAAGAATAACTTCTTGGCTGATCTGTTGATTTGTTTGTAATATTTAATTTATTCGATCTAGTTGTTGTCTTGTTATATATAGGAATAGTATTCAAACTTGTAAATCATCCATACGAAGCAAAATAGTATCAAAAACGCAGATTTAGACTTGAAAAGTTGGCTAAAGTAATGTCGTCTCTTATTTGCATCCAAGTCCGAATTATCTCTCTTTAGATTAGATAAATTCCCTGTAGAATATCCTAGCCAAGTCAAAACTTGTGAACTTATCACGAAATTCTGCTCAACTCACATAACTTGAGTTTTGATTAAGCATGGATGATAGAAGGGTATCCAACAATTACAATCCGAGATCATAAAAATTTAAAAACAATTAAAGTGTGGAACTTGGATTTAATTGAAGATTATCTTAATTAATTCATTACCAAATTGCAAGAATATTGATTCAAAACATCTTTTGCCACTGCTGAAGCTGTCTTTCATTAATCCAAAATGAATGAGAAAAAACATAAAAAATCCTAAATAACCAAACGTAGTAGTAGTTAAGATTATAGCGTCGCGCTTTAAATTTGACCACACATAAATCTCTGCAGAATAGACGGGCTCTTCGGGCACCTGCAAACCATCCAATCAGCCGGTTCAGTGAAACTACACTTGGGGCATTTTTTCCATTGCTTAAGGTCCTTCAACATGTTCTTTTGATCTTCCCTCTTTTGAGCTTCCCTTTCCCTACCATGGTCACTTGGCTCTGAAACTCCACACTTTCGATCCCATGCAAGGACAACGCACTCGATCTCAACCTCTTAAAAATCTCCTCGGAAGGAATCCGAGGGCAGTACTCGGGCTCCAGCGCCAGGTTGTTGTTAGTCTTTAAATCCGAAGACTCTTCAACTTGATCATCAGTTTTACAAAAACTCTTAAACAGTTTTCTAATTTGCTTTTTGGAAGAAACAGTTCTGTTTGTGTCTCCGTTATTGTCATCATTGCTCTGGGGAATAATGAGTACTACTTTTCCTCCGAGGCCTGCGAGAGTATCTTCTTCCATGACGAGGAAAAGTACTCTTTCCAAGGAGTGTGGGATGGATTGGACTTTGAAACTTTAACAATTTCTTCAGGAGCGTTGGAGGGATTGTTTGACAAAGGAAGTTCAGTGAATCTATCTTCTTCATTAACATCACCATCACAGTCAGTTCTTTTAACGTTTTTCGGAGGGAGAGTTTGAGCGTTTGAAGATCGTAGGCAACTGAATTTCTTCATCTTATTCATCTCTGGGTATCTCTTGTTTAGTCTCTTGAGTTTCTGTCGATCTTCTTCTACATGCGCGCGCGCGCATATATATATATATATATATATATATATATATATATATATAGTGGGATTATTAAGTTATCCTTTTGGTATTAGGTAAACCAAAAAATTTAGGAAACCGATTTAGACTCTGATCAATTGGTCATCTCAATCTAGGTTTCCTCGTCTTACTTGGAATCCATACGTACTAGGGTAAATAAAATTAAGTTGATTTTGTAATTTATTCTAGGCTTCGTCCTTGGCCTTGGAGTTGGTGGTCTTCTTGTTTCCTCTTCTACCCTTCTTGCTTGATGTGCACGTAAAAATATACAATCCTTACCAAGCATTAATCGAATCCTTACCTGGTAAAAAGATAATATTTTCCTAATCTCTTGTTTCTTCACTATCTTTTGCAATACGTAAATTGAGTTTAGTTTCATAAAAATAAATAATAAAAAAGATTATTATTCTTAATACTATATAGGTCCTAGTTATTGTAATTTGTATTGTATTATACTTCAATGAAGGTGAAGGACTAAGATCAATTGCATCATCTTTGAGAGCATTTTATTTGTACAATAATGTTAGATTGATAATTTTTATAATCATATTATATTAGCTGATCACATAATGTGACATTTAGTGTTTAAAATATCGATACGCAAATTTATGAAAATATCGATATCGATTGCATTCAATGAAAATTATGAAGATTTGTAATGGTGTGGGTATATCAACTCATTCATATAATTTAGTCGAAATTAAAGAAAATAATTCAAAAAAAAAACAAAATTTAAAAGTTTGAAATCTGCAATGGGTTACGGCAAAATTTTCATAATGAATAAGTAAATATCATCGATATTCGTTGATTTTTGCCTATCTAGTCAACATAGGGTGAAGTTTCCATTGCACCCCCTTTCATATTGATCCTTAATTTTTTTTGATATTTGGACAAAAATATCGACAATTTCGTTGATATTTTAAACATTGGTGACAATTGCTGTGTAATATAAAAGATTAGCAATTTTGCTGATCCCTGGCAATGGTGCCAAAATTTGATGTGGTAGAAACTAACACACAAATTAAACCCCATATATTATGCAATTGTAGTATGAGTAAGTAAGAATCGTTCTATTCCGGGGATTAGAAGGGATGCTAATCAACACAAATTAAACTTGTAAAACTGAAAACTAAGTTAAACTAACATCAAAACAATTAGGGGAGAGATTTTGGACGAATTGAATGAAAACAAAAGTAAATGGCAACAAATAAATTAAGTTGTGAATGAAATATGGATGAAAGGATAGTTAAAAGATTCTTCTCCACACATGAATCATATGTTTTATATAAATTGATTACATCCAAGTATTGTTTAATAAAACATGAATGCGATTTACTTATCTGCTTTATAGATAACTTATTCTTGTATGTTTATTAAGGGTGCACACTTAGTTTGCATGCAGGAATTTGATGCTAGAATATAAGAGAATTTCATCTAATCGTTATAAACTTATATTTACAAGTACAAAAAGTCACTAGTCATGATTGAGTTAGGTAAATTTTTTGCAATAGCTCTTATTACTCTATTTAGAATTTTGATAGTGAGATGCTAACCGATGTCGTTTACTAATCAAATTCCCAACTTAATTTAAAAAAATTGGAAAAAGGGAATAAATATCCAACGACGGTGCGTTTCAGTTATCGTTCTATACAGGATGGTTTTATACGTAATTTTACGGCTCAACGATTTCTCCCTGCGACCTCATTTCCCACGGCGACCTTTTTTTCGAGAGTTCGCCACTCCTCTGCAAACCCTAATTTCAGCAATTGGAAAAATCTTTCCGTCCTCCCTGATTCCAGTTCGAATTCCCAATTTCACCGATGACTTCGTCGAAGAAAAGTTACAAGGAGAAAGTTGCCCGCCGCAAGTGAGTTGAAAGTTTCAATTTTTTTTTATTTGTTTTCACTATCCGACGCACATTATGCTTCCAATTCAATACAGGCAGTATTAATTTTGATCCAAAGTTTAATTTTTTATGATTATTTCTTAATATTTGTTATATTTTTTTGTACAATTAAGCTGTTTTGCTAAAATCTGGGAAAAAAGATTTCAGCGTGATTTTCATGGTCATGTAATTATTGGGTAACGAATGTGGGAATGCAGATTATGCGTTTGATCTTTGATGCAATGTTTGTGTGATGGTGCATGCAGGGAGGAGAAAGCGGCGGAGCAACCGGAGTTGCCGAAGTACAGAGACAGAGCTAAGGAGCGAAGGGAAGATCAAAATCCCGATTATGAGCCGACTGAATTGGGTTCTTTTCACGCCGTTGCGCCTCCCGGAAACATTGATCTCCGGTTAGTATCAAAGTTATCAATGCCTCTGCCATTTTAATAGCTTAATTATCTTTGCATTGGTATTTGCAGGGCAGCTGAGGTACAGAAGTTATCCATTGAGAAGAGCAAGTATCTTGGAGGTTCGTGTTACGCTTTGTTTTAGAAATTTGTTCCCACTGTATTGTTTACAGGGTCTCAGTTTTCGGTATAGGATTCATTTTTTACCATGTTTGTGAAGCTGCGTGCGATTGACGTTGCATTTGTTGATATCTATGAGAATTCGTGAAGTCATGAGTCACCTAATCAATAGTTTTTTGGCTAGCCATTTTTGTACATGTGGAAGGGCGTTGGCTTATTTTATGCTGAACTCGATTAATGTTGTCCAGGTGATGTGGAACACACACATTTGGTCAAGGGATTAGATTACGCTTTACTTAACAAAGTAAGAAGTGAGATTGACAAAAAGCCAGATGATGGAAATGAGACTGATGCAAAATCTAGGTAATTGTATGTGGATTACTTGTATTGTCAAGTTATGTCTAATCTTAAAAATATCAATGTTAAATTTCGCAAACACGATGTATTTGGGTTAAATTCTGTTGATATTGATGGCCATATCTCAAGTGTTAATATGAAGAATGATAGCCATATCTCAATAAACTTCTTTAGCAGTTTCATAGTGCGTGTGCTACTGCTAACACTTGTGTGCTTCCTATTCACTGACAGAGCATCTAAGGAAGACCAAAAAATTTCATTTCGCACTGCTACTGCAAAGGTATGTCACTTTTGGTGATATGATGAGGCAGTTATTTTGTTAAATCATTATCTGTTTCATTGATGTCTCATTTCTGTGTTTCAGTCAGTGTACCAATGGATAGTCAAGCCCCACACTGTTATCAAAACCAACGAGATGTTCCTACCTGGTAGAATGTCGTTTATTTTTAACATGGTAAGATCCTTTGATGCTCTTTTTATATTAAGCTTGCTCAATTTAGATCAGAGTAGTCTTTTATGGGAACAATTTGTGCTCATGTTTTAAGCTTGCCTAAACCCTTATAAACCTTGGGTGGCCTGTTCAGGACCATTTCGTGTTTAGTTGCCACCTAAATCATGCGTGGAAGTTCAACTTTGAGAAGTGTTTGTAGGCACTTCTCTGAGAGCACTGAGCTTGCAATTGCAGGATACTCAATGAATGTGATCTCCCATTTTCCTGACATTTACATCATGTTCTCGTATTTTGCATCTCAGGAGGGAGGATACACTCATGACATCCCAACCACCTTGCATAGGAGTAAAGCTGACTGTCCACAGACAGAGGTTAAAAGATCTGACACTTTGTGAGGTCTTCCCATCATTGTTAGACTGTTTATCTTATTTTGGCTTCTACTTTGTGCAGGAAGCAGTAACTGTCAATGTTGATGGTTCTGTACTTGACCGAATTGCTAAAATTATGTCATATCTTCGTCTTGGATCTTCTGGGAAGGTTCTCAAGAAGAAAAAGAAGGAAAAAGATGCAAGAGGTATGCTGCTTTTGGTCAAAAGTAACTGAATAATCAGTTTTATGTAACATAAGGCCTTGATACAGTTGTCTATAATAAACTGCTATGAATATCTTTATAAGTCAAAGCAATCAGATACGTAAAAATGTATTTGAAATCATTTTTCATGATGAAAATTGTATGGCCATTATGCCTAAATGGCTATATGGCCCTGTGCTTGGAGCTAAGCATCCCAAACTCACGGTGAAACAGGGCAGCTAACAACCAGTTCAGATAGTCGTATCTTATTCAACTCAGATTTTTCTGAGAGAAACTAAACCAAACTAAACTAACATATATCTGTGTACTTTTGTATCCTTGGTTGCCTGATATGGACATTGGCATTTTGAAGTATTTCGTGATGAGTGAAGTGATCAGATTCCATAATTTGTTTTGAGATTTCACATCAACTATTTTCATCCTTCATCCTTTCTGCCCTTTTTGGTTGTTTATTCGTCTAATTACTTAATCAAGTTCTTTTCTTGGTCCATTTATTTTAGGTACAGGAAAGATTTCAGTCGTTGGTAATGAGTATGATGGAGAGGATAAGTCCTTGAAGCCTGATGTTGGGATTTTGAAGAATGAAACTAAAAGGGAGATTTTGCCACCACCCCCTCCACCCCCTCCCAGGAAAAATCACATAGATTCAAAAGCACAAGGCCCAACTGTTGCCAGAGTAGACGAGGATGACATTTTTGTTGGGGATGGCGTTGACTATGTTGTTCCTGGTAAAGACTTGAGTCAAAGCCCTCTCTCCGAGGACATGGAAGAGTCTCCTCGGAACAAGGAAAGAGTTTCTTATTTTGATGAACCTGCTTATGGTCCCGTCCAACCCGTCCAATCCTATGGGGTGCCTCAGGAATGGCAAGATATGGTACATTTATCCTTTTCATTTTCATTCTGAAAATTGTAGTACAACAGTGTTTCTAAACAAAACTTGACTTGCATTTCACCTTGGATGGGTATTTTATGTTACATTTTGGGTTCAGAATGGATACAATGTGGCACAAACACAAACTATGGATGGTGCCCACCAGGGAGAGTGGCCAGAATACCAATATGCTGAGCAAATGGCTTATCCTGAACAATACCTCCAGGCAAATATGGAGGGTTACGATGAACAAACAGGCTTAAACATGCAGGATCCACGCTTTATGACTCAAGAGGAGAAGGATCGGGGTTTAGGATCTGTGTTTAAGCGGGATGACCAAAGACTTCAACAATTGAGGGAGAAAGATGCCCGAGAAAAGGATCCAAACTTCATCTCGGAGAGTTATTCTGAATGTTACCCTGGTTATCAAGAATATAATCGCGAGGTTGTTGACAGTGACGATGAAGATGACTTGTCAAAAATGGATATGGGTGGACGGGTAAGTTTCCGATAAAACATAAAGAAAATATGCTTGATTCTTTCTAAAATTTGTTGCAATCATTGCTTACGTTATTGTCAATATATTTCCCTGACAGGCTAAGGGTCGTCTTCACCGGTGGGACTTTGAGACAGAAGAAGAATGGGCAACATACAATGAGCAAAAGGAAGCTATGCCCAAGGCAGCTTTTCAGTTTGGTGTGAAGATGCAGGATGGTCGTAAGACACGAAAGCAAAACAAGGACCAGAAGATCACTAATGACCTGCACAAGATCAACAAGATACTTGCTAGAAAGAAGATGGAGAAGGATATGGACGGTGAGGGTGGCGGCCATTATGACGATGATGAACAGCCTGGCAAGAAGATTCGAGTTTGAACTTAGTTTAGTTAGGTTAACAGATTGTAATATTTAGTGGTAAAAATTTGAATGCACCTTCAACCTGCGTTGGATGGAGGTTAGTGAATGGAAAATATCCTTTTCGTTGTATGGAAGTTTAATAGAAACGAATGTAAAGATTATAAATTAATATCAACTATTTCAAGCACTTTGTTCATAGTTTGACTCTCTTCTTCCCCTTCCTGAATCGATATAAAAAGTCATAAACACCCATTCACGACGCCACTGTAAAAGCCAAATTACAAAAGAAAAACCGAAAGCCCGAAAGGCGCATCTTATTGATAACGGAATGTTATTGTGCCAACCTATCCTCAGGCAAACCAGACACTGCTCCAATCAAGTACCTCTAGCATGTATCGACCAAAATATACAAAAACAAGGGATATAATGCAAGCCAAACTCTCATTCATCTACTTTACAAAACCTTACTTTTTCCATGATGGCCAAACCAAAACTTGGCAACGCAGGTATACATAAATTCGGAGAAGCACCTTTTTGCTACGAGTACCATGGTAACATCTCATGCCAATAATACTGGACACTTTTTTACGTTTTGCAATTATAAACGAAAAAACAAAAACTAGATGAGATTGGATTGGATAAATCTTGGAGATCCATGTCTAAATGCTCATTAGTTTGCTATCAAAAGCAATATATATCTTTATTTTATATTGGAAACAACCGGTGAACCTCAATACCGAAAAGAAAGAAGAGTAAACAAAGAGGAATAAGAAGCCATCCCCAAACGCAATAATCAACACTGCAATTTTAGTAGTTCGAAAAAGAAAATATAAACTAGCATGCAGAGAAACAAACCAAGAAGAGAGTTGCCATAACGAGAGATCACTTTTCAAGCGGATTGAGCACGTGACCAGTGAACAAAACTGTTTCAGTCATTTCCTCTCTGATAAAAAGCATGAACGGGTGATCCGCCACAAAGTCTATCTTTCTGGGAGGAGGTGGTGGACGACGAGCACCACAACCCCTACCTCGAAGTACAGCAGCAGAAACAGCCGCAGCTTCTGTGCCTTCTTCATTAACTTCAATGAAGGATTTATGATACATTTTGGCCTCATCAGGACATGACTCCAACATCTCCGTTAAGTCACCACCATTGAAAGGTAGCTCCAGCCCTAAATCCTTGAGGATTTCGGATGCTTCAAATGTAGAGGTAAATTTAAACCTTGGAATTTTGAAGTCACCGACTTCGACTCGTGTCTTGGGACGGTGGGCATCTAAGAAACTAGGCTCGGAACAAACTCTTTCGACCAAAGCAGGGAGCCCATCTCTTGAATCTGGAAGCAACAAGTACATGGAGAATTGCCGCTCCATGTCTTTGCCTTGTTCGTAAAGAAGCTTCAAGACTTTTAAACCGTCAAAGGCTTTTACAAATTGGTCCTTGGAGCTTCTCATGAACGGCGCCTTAACAGATGTACCGTTAAGAAGGTGAAAGTTGTCCTCTTTTGTTCCCCATGCATTGAAGTTGTCGCTCCAAAGGCCCTTGAAGTATAAGGCATTTGAAAATATAAGCATCGTTTTCTCGTCAACTGACTCAGGAGGAAGAGCCTGAGTTATACGGCCTTTCGTCGCCTTCTTGGCCCATAAAATCACTTCGCGTCTAAATTCCTCAGGGTTCTGGAAATTAGCATGTTTTATAGCCGCCTTGTAAATAGTGTCCACAACCTTCTTGAAAGAAGGTTTGATGCGGAGAGATTCCTGAACCCAAAGGCCATTGGCAAAGCATAGGCGGGGACCGCCCTTATTGGATCCGTCTGAAAAGATTAAAGGGACAAGATGGGAAGCGAGAGAGTGGAGTTGATCGGTGGAGTTGGACTTGAGGAAAGAGAGCAACTGGTCCTGTGTGGGACCTCTTGAACCGGCTGTTAACAGCCACAGTACGACCTGGATGGATAGCGGCGAGTACACAATGTTCTTCTCTTTTCCTTCAGTCATAAGAAGAAGCTTAGTGATTTTGAGTGCGACGTCGGTTAGGTTGCTGGCTACTTTGGGATCCATGGTGAAACTGTTTATTTTTCGATCACAAGTAATATGTGAAATCTTTGGTTTTTTCCTGGATCGATCGCTATAGGACATGGGAAACGACTCGTTTGCCTCGGCTGCAGCAGGAGTTGAGTCATCCGCATCCGCTAGGTTTTTGATGAATCGTTTGCGACCCATTCTTTGAGAGTAAAGCTGTTAGTGTGAAGAGATGGATGTGAAATAGTTGGATCGGTCGGTATGAGGAAAGAAAGACGCCAGGCAAGTGAGAGCTTTTGGGTAAAAATATTCAAACCCTAAAACACTCGCGGCTGTATTGTGAAGTAATTAGGCTTGTATAAGAAAGAAATCCATGGACCTTGAGATGTGGAAGCCCATCTCTTGCTTGCTGCACAAGAATATTAGCTGCAAATTTCCTTAAAAAAGTCCTTTATTGTTGTAGTCTTATTTGTTTAGAAATGTAATCGTGTAAATTCTATCATATCTGAGATATCTTGAGTAGATTCTATCATATCTCTTAGCCTAAATATTATCCTATTAGAGTTGTAATCCTATTACCCATTTACCTTCCTAATACTATAAATAAAGGCGCAATGGTGTGAAATAACACGCATCACCATTACACAGTCTCTGTGCCACCGTCCCCCTTCTCTGTCCTATATAATTGTTCAATAAATTGGACCTACAACATTTATTTGTTTTTATTTTTAATACGTCATAAAGAACAATACTTGGCTACTTAAAGATAAGTAGGAACTCCTACTCAAAACTCTTAGTATTTTAATCACAGAGCTTTGTACTTATGATCATAACCGTTCATACTATGAATCACACAGTAAAGATCATCTTTGCAAAAAATAAATTAAAACTAAGGTCGTTTAGTCAATCTATTGTAGCAAATACATAGACGGTTCGTAGTGCTTTTTACTAATACCGTTCATTTGTTTTTAAATAGTTTGATGACTAAACGACCTTAATTTTAATTTATTTTTTGCAGAGGTGATCTTTATAGGATGATTTATGATATGAACGGTTCTGATTATAAACACAAAGTTCTATAAATTGATAACGAACAATTTTGAGAAATTTTGAGTATGAGTTCCTACTCATCTTTGCGTAGCCAAGTATTGTTCCATCATAAAAGTCTTGGTAGATAACTATCATCGCCTCTTGAAAATTTTCATGTGTTAACTATCGCTTAATAATTTTTTCACTTAGTATTAGGGTCTAGTTGTATTCATTACCCCTTGTAACTAGGAAGTTTTAGTAACAAAATCATTATAATTTTTGGTCGACCATTTTCTGGCTTAGCTGAAAAGGCCAAAAATCACATGTGATAATAATAAAACCATGTGTAAACACAAAAATCTTGTAGCAAATAACAAGAGAACAACTATACAAAGAATATTTGTATTAATGTAATTTAGGGTTACAATCTCTTTACAACTTGATTCTCTGATTCATTAATCTCCAAAATGTGTAGATGTGTGATGTTTGGATTGTTGATCCATGGGTCGCGATGACTGGAACTTGGATGAACGATTGACTCAAGGATTTGGCTTGTGACGAGGGAAGAACCGGCACATGTGGTAGTGCTTGATGATTCTTCAAGGGTTTTGGTGAGAACGTAGAGGGCTTTCTGAATTCTTCTGAGTGTTTGAGAGTGTTTGGGAATTTGGATGCTTGATAGCTTTAGAATTTCAAAGCTTCAGCTTCTGAGCGTGAAATGATTTTTGAACAATTGTCTTTGTCTTAGAGCCTCGTATTTATAGACTCTCAAAGCCTTGTCTACGGTTGGATTTGACATTGATTGTGCATGGGCTTGATTAATTGACGAAAGAACCTGGACTCGATTTGTGGGCCGGTTTGTAATTTGGCTACATCAATTAACACTTTATTTAATTTAATTAAAATCAAATAATTCTTTTCTGTCATGTGTTGACATGTGTCCTTCTTGATGACTTGTCCGATTTTGATAAGTCACATCCATGTGTATGATTTGTGTGACGCATGGCGCATGCCACGTGTGCCTTGGTATGTCGAAACTTTAATGTATTGGCGAACATTTACTTCACTGAAATTTCAATGTCTACACCATGGTTACGCAAACGCAATGAGATGCTTTTTTGGCTGACAAAGCACTTTTAGCCGTTTCATAATTAAACAACTGTTATCTATAGAGCACCTCATTTGATGACAATCTAAATGAGATACAGTTACAGGTTGCTTCAAATGCACGCCATAACGCCCGTCTTATTAATAGTCTCGGTCTACTGGTCGATTACTTTCTGTAAATTGTCATAACATGTACAGTTACGATTATCTACCTAGTACTGATGTTGTAGAACCAAAAACTCTAGTTAAAGGCCAAGGGTTGAGTTTAAAGGTCAATATATTTTTATCATACTTTTGTTGCAATCATTGCTTGTGTTATTGTCAATTATATATATTTTCGACAGCCCAAGAGTAGTATTCAGCAGTGGGACTTCGAGACAGAAGAATATGGGCAACATACATTGAGCTCAAGGAAGCTTTCCAATTTGGTGTCAAGATGCAAGGTGGTCCTAAGACACAAGCAAAACAAAGACCAGAATATCACTGATGCCTGCACAAGATCAACAAGATACTTCAGAGAGAAGATGGAGAAGGATATGAACGGTGTGGCGGCCATTATGACGATGATGAACATCCTGGCAAGAAGTTTCGAGTTTGAAGCTAGTTTAGTTCGGTTTAGTGGGAAACTTTTGATGTCACTTCAAAACTTGCGTTGGATGGAGGTAAGTGAATGGAAAATATCCTTTTCGTTGTTTGGAAGTCCAATAGAAACGAATGTAAAGATTATACACTAATATCAATCATTTGGAGCGCTTTGATCTATTAAATATATACAGATTCTAAGGGAAGATGTTTTTATTTTCTTAAAAAAAATATGGATTAGTTGTGAGACCCACTTTACATAGAACTTCAACGACATGCACGTCTATTTTTCAAGTTGCACCTTATAGATCATTCTTACAAAATATTTGCCAAACTGAAAGTATTTGAGGTATCTAATTAGATTCAAAGAAATTGACGAATACTATATTTGAAAAAATATTAAAATTTCATTGTGACAATTAAATAGACAAATAGTTTTCGATTGAATTGAATATTTGCAAGAATGATCTATAAAACAACGGCATGCCGTTTCCCTTTAAGATGAGGAAATTTTTTTGTTGTTTTTGTGATCACACACGGACGCCAAGTCTTTTCGTGTATCTCAAGAACTCCGGCTGTCTTTTCTTCTCCGTCTTCTTCTTCTTCGTTGGTCGCAAAACCCTGAAAATTAAACCCCTAATCAAACCCGTTTGTCTCAATTTTGTTCAATTGACAGCTCGAATTGATCAACAGGTACGTCTGCTGTCGGTTTATCATTTTTTTTCTTTAATTTAATTCAATTGAATTACCCTATAACAAACCAGAAGCAAAATCCCCAATTCCCGAATTCGAATTCGTGTTATTTTTGCAGAAAAGATAATTAATTTACGATTTTTGATTATTTTCCAGCTGCATATTGTTGTCGTGCTCGTTTCCCTTAATTTAATTCTGAATTTTTACCTTGATTTCGCTTTGACGTCAAAGTTGATTCTCTTTCTGGGATTTATTTATTTTTGAATTTTGTAACATATTCTGGTTTCGAATTCGAACCGAAAAATTGAATTTTGTGTAGTGGTTTGAGGAATTGTATGGAGAGCTTTGAGGGGAGAGTTTCGTATTCGTCCCTTCCAAAGATAGACAAACACCAACCCCAATTCCACTATGATGACGAGTATGTCGGTTCCGATTGGCCCGAGCCAGAAAACTGCGGGAAAGTTAGTTACCCGGCAGTAGCATCCAAGCCCGAGAAGCATGATTATTCGTACCAGTTTCCTCTTGAGTCCGAGGATTTTGTTGATGGAAGCGAGTATGATTCGAGCGAAGAGCCTTGTGATTTACCTCAGACTAATTTGCAACCGGAAGTCAATTTGAAGAATGTGCTGACTGGGGTATTTGCCATTCTGACTGGCCGGAACAAGGCACCTGGTCTTCCATCAGACAGTCAGCTACCCAATTCAAATGTTTCATTTTTAGGCTCAGAAAAACATGGTGATACATGCTTGCACTCGTCGGTTTATATTCCCAGTGCCCCACCCCTGCTTGAGCCAACAACATTTAATTACAACACATACAAAGATGTTTTGGAAGCTGAGCCCCCTGAGTGGCTTCCTGATAGTTCTACTACAGGTTGCATGCAGTGCACTTTGCCTTTTACTGCACTTACTCGTGGAAGACATCATTGTCGGTTCTGTGGAGGAATTTTCTGCAGAACATGTAGTAAAGGAAGGTGCTTGTTGCCTGTCAAGTTTAGGGAGAGGAATCCGCAGAGGGTCTGCGATGCCTGCTATGATAGGCTAGATCCTTTACAGGCTATTCTAATTAACAGCATCAGCAATGCTGCACAAGCAGCCAAGCATGATGTCATCGATTGGACATGTACAAGAGGATGGTTAAATCTTCCTGTTGGGTTTTCCATGGAACAGGAGATATACAAAGCATCCAACACTTTGAGAAGTTACTCCCAGGTGCAATTCTGAATTCCATCTAAGTATTGTTAAGTTAGTTTTGTTCCTACGTTTCTGGATTATTAGTTTCGTTAAGTTACTCCCAGGTGCATTCATTTCCTCTAAAGAGTTCTCATATTCCAATTAAGATGATTTCTGACATCTTATTCTTATGTTATGTTTGACAGGTTGCTAGGTTGAATCCTGAGAGGTCTATACCCGCAGCTGTTCTTAAAGGAGCCAAAGGTCTGGCAATCCTAACAGTTGCTAAAGCTGGTGCACTTCTCTCTTACAAACTTGGTACTGGTTTGGTAATTGCTCGAAGGTCTGATGGATCATGGTCTGCCCCGTCATCCATATTTTCTGTTGGCTTAGGATGGGGCGCACAGGTATATATGCAATATTTTCGTTGTTCTAATTTTATTTATCTGTTATTTCCTTCTATGATTATTTGTACATGCTTAAGTTGGAAGAAAGGAATTGCAGAGGAGTAATAATTCATATACATTATTTACAAAAATAATAATAATAGTTCATATGCATTTGTCACCATCAGTTTCTTTTTAAAATTGATATGTTTAGTCTCTTCCGCTTCAGTAAGTTGAGAAATTCTAAATGTTGGCTGGAATTTTCTACTTCCTTAGTTCTATTCCAGGTGGTAATCTTTGCATTCCCATTTCTTTTTCCAGATTGGGGGTGAGCTTATGGACTTCATCATTGTGCTTCACGATTTAAAAGCTGTGAAAACATTTTGTAGTCGCATGCATTTTTCTCTTGGTGCTGGGTGTAGTGCTGCCGCAGGACCTATTGGTAGAGTGCTGGAAGCAGATATGCGCGCTGGAGACAGAGGTTCTGGAATGTGCTATACATACAGTTGTAGCAAAGGTATGATAACAATTTTTGATTGTTGTATGTAGCAAAGGTATGATAACAATTTTAGATTGGTAAAGCTTCTAGTTAATGACTAGGATCATCCGCTGTATACCATGGCACGAGGGTCTTTTCATTGGTACAAGTAGCAAAGATTGTAGTGGAGTATTGGTTTGTCATTTTACTTTCAAATTCTTAATATGTATCAGCCACTATTTGTTTAACGCATTTTGATGGTTCTGTTAATCGGGGTAGTATGGGAGCTTGGAAAAGATCCTGCTCCTGACGGTGTGACGTTGCGATGTTTTGACAGGTGCATTTGTTGGAGTATCATTGGAAGGGAACATTGTGGCCACAAGGATGGATACCAATCTACAGTTTTATGGTGACCCTTACTTGACGACTTCTGATATACTACTGGGAACTGTGGACAGACCAAAGGCTGCTGAGCCCCTGTATACGGCCCTGAAAAACCTCTACTCCAGTCTACAGTGCTAGTTCCGGTTGCATCTCCAACGACTACTTGTTTAAGATTTCTGTTCAGAACAATCGACGGGGTTCAGAATTCTTTTCTTAATATTTCACCTTTGGTTTGAAACTGTACATTAGAAGTTAATAGGTGTCTGTATAAAGGAAAAGGAAGATTCATGCCTGGCAATTAAGTTTTTTTATCCCAATTGTGAAATCACTTGGAACTGCTCTTG
Organism: Heteromeles arbutifolia; assembly: GCA_024362995.1. Classification (NCBI taxonomy): domain Eukaryota; kingdom Viridiplantae; phylum Streptophyta; class Magnoliopsida; order Rosales; family Rosaceae; genus Heteromeles; species Heteromeles arbutifolia. Next base: position 16,909,651 of record JANCRC010000001.1, read on the forward strand.
TATATAAGCAACCCATAGATGTGTATATATATCATATTATTTGACAATGTACCACTGCAGAAAGACTCTCCCCCTTATGTTGGTTCCGAAAGGGCATTTTCGACATTTCCACACTTCCCAAAGAAAACCTTGTTGAAGGAGAGTCCTATTTCCTATTGTAAAAAGGAAAGTCTTATTCCTTTGGGTATATGTTCCTCTTTCGCTTTCCCTTGCTTTCATATTTTCTCGCCTCCCAAACAGAACTCTCAGGTTGCCCAGTTCAAAATTTCGGGTCTTTTGTCCAAGTAGGGCTCGAATTGGCAATGCAAGTCCCCATTTCTGGCGAAGCTGCCCCCTGAAAACCCTTCGGAACCCAAACAATCGGAAGCTGCTGAACCCTCCAATTCGACTGTGGAAGATGAAGATGGCGGTGCAACTGCTGATGGCGAGGGCTTTAGTTCGACATATCCAGTGAAAGCTTGGATTTCCGATAGAGGGGGAGAATTCTGAAGACGCCATATCACAAGCTGCATTTGTACCAGCTGCAGGCTGAGTTTTTAACGCCTATTGTTAACTATAAACAGTAAAAATGTGTAGAAAAGAAAGTTGTGCGTCCAGGAAAGAACCAAAATCCGCCTAGAGTTGGGGCATGCTGGCTTGGGTTTGCTTCTGAAAGGGTTAAAAACGCTTTATGACTGCTAAAATCTCTTACGACTGTGTTTTTAAAAAAACTTTAGATTCTTCAAAAAGCACTTGAACTTCTTGTAATTTTTGAACTTGTTTATAATAAAAGAACTTTTGGCACACATGCTCATGAGCAAAAGTGCTTTCTGAAAAATCAATCTCAAGCAAATCCTTAACCAAATTGAATTGTAATACAAGGAACTAGGCGGCTATTATCCATGGAAATATTCTTCGGTCTTCCTGCCGGACCTCTCAGTCGTTCACCTCTCACAACCAAGAGGGACTCCTTGTATTGGATTCCCACTTAGTTTGTGAGGAATGAGGATGGCAGATGCAATTTTCTGACGGACTAAAGAATTTCTCCATCCTGAGTTAAAAGGGCATTTTCAACATTTTACAATATTTGACTTGGAACTTTTTATTCTTTCGTTAATTTTTTTTTTTTTCACCTTAAAGACTTTACTCATAATATGTTCTGTTCCTACTGCATATGCTCGCAGGTTATTTTGACAACTTAACTGAAGGTTTATGTCAGGCGGGTAAGGGGGTCCTTTAAAAAGAATGAGGATCCTTTCCGGATCTTCTTTGTGAGGATTCCGGGAATCTTCCAGTCACGTCCGTTCATCATACATCGTGCGGTCAGAAATCATTGTAAATTTTTTATTTAAAATTGAATATAAACAGTACCTGACGAAAAATGGTTGCATAATATACGATAAACGGACGTGATTGAAAGGATTTCGGATCCTTAGAAAGAGGATCCGGAGAGTTAGTCCAATGTTTGTCAGTGGCATAATGGTAATTCAAAATTGCCCAAAGGAAACGTTTAGGGAAGATATATTCTCCTCTCCAGAAGGTTAATTTTATTATAGTCAATCTTCTTTTATTTTATTTTTTATAATCCTTAAATCTTATTGACGAAGGAAGTCCTATTCCTTACCGCTTATGGACTCTCCTCTTGTGTATAGATGAAGTTGATGATCCAGAATTCAGCCCTAGAAATTTCATCACATCACTCAGTCTTAACAATTAAACCTCACTATCTGTAATTATCCTCTTATTATTTCTTCACACTGCCACCTTAGTTAGATTCTTAATCTTAACCACTGAAGAGAGAGAGAGAGAGAGAGAGAGAGAGAGAGAGAGAGAGAGAGAGAGAGAGAGAGAGAGAGAGATGGGCAACAAACTTTGCACAGGAGAAAAGTTGGGTGGCAAAGTTTTCACAGGAAACAAACTGGGGAGCAAAGTTTTCACAGGGAAATACATAAGGGGTAAGCACATCTCCTTCGTGACCAAATATATAGTACTGCATACGAAAACAAAGACGAAGCAACATGAACATGTTGTTGATATTGATATTGATCCAACTTTTGTATGTGACTTGTGTGATGCAAAAAGTCATCTCGAAAACTCATTCAACATCAAGGGTTGTGCCCATTTTTACTGTCGAGAGTGCGTTGTTCAATACGTGGCGTCCAATCTCCAAAACAATGTCACATCCACTGTTATGTGCCCTGTACAAGGCTGCACTGGCGCTCTAGACCCTGACTACTGTCGTCCGATCCTCCCAGATGACGTCTTTGATGGGTGGGGCAATGCCTTATGTGAATCTGCACTTGCGGATGAGAGTGATGATATCGATTCAACTTTTATATGTGACTTCTGTGTTGAGCCAGTTGATCTAAAAGACTCGTTTAACATTAAGGGTTGCTCCCACTTTTACTGTCAAGACTGCATTGTTAAATTCGTAGCATCCAAGCTTGATGACAATGTATCTTCCATTACATGCCCTGCACAAGGCTGCACGGGCACATTAGACCTTGACTACTGTCATCCTATCCTCCCAATCGACCTCTTTGATAGGTGGGGCAAGGCCATATGTGAATCTGTGGTTATCGGGCCTCAGAAGAAGTACTTATACTGTCCCTTCGTCGGGTGCTCTGCGCTGTTAATCCACGAGGGGCCAGAGGATACCAATCAGACTCCGTGTCCTCATTGCAAAAGAGAGTTTTGCGCCAAGTGTAAGGTTCCTTGGCATACCGAATTCAATTGCTCCATTTTTCAGAAACTGAGAGATAGGGGCGAAGACAAGATGCTGGAAGAGCTTGCCAAGAATAAGAACTGGAGGAGGTGTCCACGTTGCAGTTTCTATGTTGAAAGAATAGATGGGTGCAGCTACATGAAATGCAGGTCAGTTAAACTTCTCTGCTACTTCTAGATTAATTCCCTATCAGTTTTGGAATTAAATAACTTGAGTTGTCTCATTGAACTTACATAAATTTTAATATTTTATCTTTTGGTGTATATATATTTGCCCTAACTTCATTGATCATCAAAGTTGGTTACTATTATTGTTGCAGGTGCGGATTTGCTTTCTGTTACAGTTGTGGAATTCAAGCTGTCGAACATACCCGATATTGTCAAAGCTGTAAGAAATAATCCTAATTATTTGCTCATGAGCCGATCTTGCTGCAATCTTATGGAGTTTGTTGCAGGTTGGATTCTAGGAATTAGATCATTGTGCTGTTTGTTTATACTCAGATGTGTAATATCTATTTGGATCAATATTGCTCAAGTTCGAATCTCCCTCTTTGTAGTTGCTAGTTAATTTGCGGTTGCATCTCCGATGCTACGCATTTTAAGTTTTCTGTTCAGAACCTTCGTTGGGGTTCAGGAGTAGAGTACTTAAAAGGAAAACTACTCTTATTCCTTTCAGTAACCGATGATGAACTCTCCACTTGTGTATATAATGAAGTTGATGTTCCACCATAATCTAACCTAGAGACAGAGAGAGAGAGAGATGGGCACAGGAGGAAAGTTTGGCAGTCAAACATTTGTATGTGACGTGTGATGAGAAAATTCATCTCTAAAACTCATTCAACATCAAGGGTTGAACCCATTTTTACTGTTGAGAGTGCGTAGTTCAATATGCAGGGTCCAATCTCCAAAATGATATCACATCCATTATTATGTGCCTGAAATAAGGCTGCACTGGAGCGCTAGAGCTTAACTAATGTCATCATATCTTCTCAAACGACGTCGTTAACAGATAAGGCAAGATTTTATATGAATTTGTGGTTATGATGGATCAAACAATCAATCCGACAACATAAATAAATCGATCCAAGTTCTGTATTTTATAATACAAAAAGAGAAAATTGAAATTTCATTTCTCATTTTGAATGGGTGAAATATAGTTAGTCCAAATATCAAAAGTACTATTTAAATAATTTCGTTGCGTGCACAGTAAGGAAGAGGAGGAAAGTGAAATACGAGAGAGACAAACAGAGTATCCAAAAGCCTCCCAATCTCTCTCAGTGACAGCCAATGAGAAGAAGAAACAAAGTTAATATGGAGAACCCGCCGTCGTCTCACTCTCACATCCACATCATCGACATGGAAGACGACGCCTTCTGCTTCACACCCACTTCGCGGAATCCCTCAACCAACCCCATCAACGTCGATGACGACGACGGAGACCTCCGATCGATCACGGCTTCTCTACTCAAATCGGCTCCCATGCCCGCCGAAGCAGGCAACTTTATCGACCTTTCTGAAGAAACTCTAGACTTCTACGACGGCAACGACGAGCGCAGAATTCTTAGGTTCAAACCATCCAACACTCCCTTCGGAAAGCGAAGAAAAAAAACATTTTCGGATTTTTCCGTGACTGAATCTGGGCAATCTTCAAATTCTAAAAACGACCCAGACTTCGTTTGTGAAATCTGCGTCGAATCCAAGTCGGGAATCGAGTCGTTTCGGATCGAAAACTGCAGCCATGGTTATTGTACTGAGTGTATGGCTAAGTACGTGGCCTCCAAGCTTCAAGAGAACGTTACCAGCATTAGGTGCCCTGTTCCTGATTGCATAGGGCTGCTGGAGCCCGAGTATTGCCGGCCGATTCTGCCTCCGGAGGTGTTTGATCGGTGGGGAACTGCATTGTGTGAGGCTGTGATTCTTGGGTCAGAGAAATTTTACTGCCCCTATAAGGATTGCTCTGCAATGTTGATTGATGATGGGTCAGAGGTTGTGAGGCAATCGGAGTGTCCTAATTGCTGGAGAATGTTCTGTGCTCAGTGTAAGGTTCCTTGGCACGAGGGGATCAAATGCGAGGAGTTTCTAAAGTTGAATAAGGATGAGAGGGAAAAGGAGGATATCATGTTGATGAACCTTGCGCAGAAGAAACAATGGAGAAGATGCCCCAAGTGTAGGTTCTATGTGGAAAAAACGGCGGGTTGCATGGCCATGATGTGCAGGTCAGTTTTTATCTGCTATGTTTCTTCAATTGTTTGTTGGAATTACTACTTGGAGTAAAACTTTTATTGTTTGCTTCTGATATAATCGAATCACTTGGAATTGGATTGCTTTGCCATCCTTGTTTGTTGTGTAAATCTACTGAGGTTGATTATGCTGCCGTGTTCCATTCGCTATTGTTTTAAGTTAGGTAAGAACCAGAGATGAGGGAAACTGCATTGGATATAAAACCAATGAGTACGACTTCAGGAGGCATTGGAAACCATCTAAAAACAGCAATTGCTGACTCCCCGAAATTCACATGATTGAAAACCATCCACATTTGTCGTTGTCATTGGAAACCATCTACCCTTGAGTAATGCCATAACGAATCCCTAATTGGAGGAATAGTTGGCTTTCTGGCACCTCCGTTAAGGTTATATTATCAAATAACAAATGAGTTTGAGCTAAAGTTCCTATGTTTAGAATCCTTTGTCTTTGCTCTTCAAATTGGCCTGCGAAATGAGTAGTTTGGAGTTCTGATGAGCGAGTATGTTCCATGCCTTGATATATTTTACTAGATTTGTCAAAAGAGTGAACGCAACTGTGAAGTTAGATGGACAGAATACCTGGCATAGCTGCTCTGCTGAGCTTCACTTGAAGCGTTACTGTTTGATTACGTTCAAAAGGAAGGGATAGGACGTCAATCCTTTCTTAAACTTCCCAGTTCTTTTAGGTGCAAAATTTAAACTTGAATTTTTTTCGTTTATACGACCAGTCTACTAACTAAATTTTGAGTTTACTGCATATATACGGACAAGCTCTCCGCTTTTTAGTGCTTGATATAGGCACACCCCATTGCTCTGCCGACATTTGATCTGTCATTACAAATTACTCAACACTATTTCAACTTGTTTCGTTCAGTAAATTCATGAATGCGCTTTGAATTTCTGTTTATTTGTGTTGGTTACAGGTGCAGAACTGCTTTCTGCTACAAATGTGGAGACGTTTTAAAGATAAGTCATAAATGTCCCAGGTGAAAGGAGATTTGACGTGCTCTATAATCTAGGTTACAATGGTACTTCAAATATCGTAGTTTATCAATGTACGTCCAAGAAAGTTTTAGAGCGCCAGAAGACGGTTTAAACCAACACTAATCTGGATTGCAGACATTTGACTTGAAACTTTACATATTTGGTTTGGATGTATCTTCGATTCACTTTTAATTTCTAAGCAGTTGTAAAGTTTACTTTCAGGTGTTTCCAAGGGCTCCCATCCTCTCCCCATCACTCTATCCAGTCACGCGAAGGGAAGATGATGAGTATATGTATTTCTCCGGTTACATGTGAGAATCTTCCGTTCACTAGCCCTTTGTATTTAGCGACGACACCAAGCTGAATGTGGGATTGGCACTTTGGATGTGTAGTCGGGAGGTGCCTTTGTGGGGCCTTAGGTGTAGGCCTTGAGGCTCGCAATCAAAACTAAGTGCTAGGCATGCCACTGTTATCTCAGTATAGCAGATGTAGAATAAGTGTGTTTTAAGTCGGTTACTTGCGCTCCAAGTTACTCAAACTTCTTGTTATCAAAGGATTGTCGTGGATGGGTTAAGTCCACATTGAGTTCTTTTTCTTGACAACAAGGACTTTGAGTTCATAGTCTTGTATGTTCGAATGAAGGGAGTTCAGAGCCCCTTAAGTCATTTGTTTGGTCCTAGATTGCTTTTAATGAAAACATACTGATCAAGTTAACCAGATCCAGATGCAAATGAGACTCTTGAAATAGAAAAACAGGTGGAAATAACTTGAATACATGCTGGAGAAGGCATTAAGCAATAGATCTACTAATTTAGAAAACAAACAAACAGCTTCGGGCAAGATTTCACCTTGTCTGGCAAGGTTGAACCTCTTGCATTCACTTCTCTTTGAATTTACAGGGGTTTATATACTAAAAAGGGATGGATGGTAAACAAGTTTACACAAAGGAATCGATACTACACCACTGAGGGAGGTAGTATAGCTTTTATACTAGACAAGAGATAGCTTTTCAAAGAACTATTGCTTAAAATGATTGAATATGGGTTGATTTCAGCTTTTGGATGCAAATCTGGCTTGAGAGCAGAGTTTGTATGTTTGTTTGTTTGGTTGGTTGAGTGTCCTTGTTTATGGGGTTTGTCTTTCCTTTTATAGACAACTTGGCCCGACTGTTGGAGCTTTTGCTCTTGCCCCGAAAGCACTTGGAGGGTAGTGGGTCATCAACTTTTTACTTGGAATGCCACCAGAAAGTGTTCTTTGGCTGATAGTAGGTGAGTCACCATCACTTGTTATTTCAATCCTAGACACGTAAGGTTTTAATTTGCTTATGGGCTTGATGCTGGGCTTCGGGCAAATCTCTCTTATAGTTGGCATCTTGAGCTTTCCTTTATTCAAGCACAATATTCAAATATTAACCCAAACAAGTTCCTTGCAACTTCTCTTTTGCGGTAGTCTCTCTATTTCGGGATCACACTTCGGTTACTGCTTTTCTCCTCTACGTGTGTGTTCCGTTGTCACGCTTCAAAACCAATCCTATCGGCCGGGTTAGATGCAAGATAATGTGATCAATATGTTAATCCGTAATTTAAGTTTAGCTGCTATTTAGATGACGTTCTTCTAATTTCTTGCTGCAAAGTTTTTCATAAATTCAAACCAATCCTATCGGCCGGGTTAGATGCAAGATAATGCGATCAGTACGTACCAAATGCACCCCAAAGGAAAATTACTCTGATTCCTTACCGATGAACTCTCCAATTGTGTGTATAATGAAGTTGATGTTCCACCAGAATCTAACCTAGAGAGAGCGAGAGATGGGCACAGGAGTAGAGTTTGGCAGCAAAATTTTCACAGGAAAACACATAAATTAAAGGGTAAGCTGAAGCTCATCCCCTCCTCTATCACCAAACACATAGTGCTACATACAAAAAAGAAAAAAGAAAAATAAGCAACATGAACATGATGTTGATATTTATATTGATCCAACATTTGTGTGTGACGTGTGATGAAGAAATTCATCTCAAAAACTCATTCAACATTGGGTGTGAATCTATAGGTCTATCTATTTTATATATATACACACACACACACACATAAAATATAGATGCATGATCCAGAATAAATGATTGTTGAGATTTGCGCTGAAGCATATACTTTAGATTTAAAGAGGGGTAAATTACATTTTCATACCTCAGGTTTATGATCTATTTCAATTCCTTACATCATCTTCAAAACATTTCACTTTCATACCTTAAGTACTATTTTATTTCAAAATAATACCTCCGTTACATTTTCCATCCATTAATCCGTTAAGTGCTGACGTGGCTGCCACATGGCTGCCAAATGTGTGCCACGTGGCAAAAAAAAATTAATTTTTATTTTTTTTAACAAAAACCTAAATATTAAAAAAAAAAAAAAACTTAAAAAACCCAGATCCCATCACCCCACTCCCTCCCCCTGCCCGTCGAAACCCCATCCCCTTCATTATCTTCCCCATCAGTCGTCCCTCCCTGCAACCCAAATCCAAAACCACTTCCACCCATCCTCCACATCCTCCTCCGCACCCATCCTCCACCTCCTCCGCGCACCCATCTTCCCATCTCCCCCCCACCCGAGCCCAACCTGCAACCCAGAAAAGAAAAACAAAAAAAACAAAAAAACAAAAAAAAAAAAACACCATCTTCATCTTCCCTGACCCCCCCCTTCCTTGCAACCCACCCCTTTCTTCTCCCTCCCGTCCATCCTTAGCAAACCTAACTCCATCTAGACCACTACCAACTAAGCACCGAAAAATTCAAAATTTGAATACATACCTCGTGGTTTCGGATTTGGGTTTTTTTGTGTGGGGGGGGGGGGGGGGAAGACTTTTCTGGGTTCGGTTTTGTGGAGTGGTAGTCTCTGGGTTCGGTTTTGTTGGGGGGTTTTTCAGTTTTCAGGTTTTTTTTTTTTTTTTTTTTTTTTTGTTTTGTTTTGTTGAAGATTTAGGTTTTTAAAAAAAAAATTAAAAAATTATTTTTTTGGCCACGTGGCACACATTTGGCAGCCACGTCAGCACTTAACGGATCAATGGATGGAAAATGTAACAGATGTATTATTTTGAAATAAAATAGTACTTAAGGTATGAAAGTGAAATGTTTTGAAGATGTTGTAAGGAATTGAAATAGACCCCAAACCTGAGGTATGAAAATGTAATTTACTCTTTAAAGAGGGTTCGAAAACATATTTATTCTAATTCATCATATGGAGAAGTGCACTGGAGTACTGATGTATACTATGTGACAAAATTTACATGTAGTAATGTACATCTTTTACCAAAAACAAGTCACTTGTGGATATTATTAGAGGTTCGTGCAAATCTAGTGCAATCCATTTTTCACTCCACAAGGATCAAGATCAAATGACCGTTCATTCTCTTTCTGTTGTGCTCATTTATATTGTTCAGTATACGTGGTTATCATCTTATCATTCGAAATGACGTCGTTAATAGATGAGGTAAGGCCTTATTTGAATCTATGGTTGATGGATCAAACAATCAATCCGACTAAAGATATAAATCGATCAAAGTTGTATATTTTATAATGCAAAATGAGAACATTGAAAGTTCATCTCTCATTTTTGAAGGGTTGAAATAGTCCAAATATCAAACGTATCTCGAAATATTTTCCGAAATAGCGTGTACAGTGAGGAAGGGGAGGAAAGTGAAATTGGAGAGAGGCGGAGCATCCAAAAGCGTCACTGCGTCAGTCTCTGTCAGTGACGCTGACAGCCAATGAGAAGAAGAAAGAAAGCTAAAGATGGAGAACCCACTGTCGTCTCACTCCCACATCCCTAATTTCGACATGGAAGACAACGCTTTCAGCTTCACACCCACTTCGCGGAATCCCTCAACCATCCCCATCAACGTCGACGACGACGACGACGACGACGACGGGGACGGAGACCTCCGATCGATCACGGTTTCTCTGCTCAAATCAGCTCCCAAGCCCGCCGCAGCAAGCAATTTTATCGACCTCTCTGAAGAAACCCTAGACTTCTACGACGGCGACGACGAGCTCAGAATTCTTAGGTTTAAACCATCCAACACTCCCTTCGGAAAGCGAAGAAAAAAAACCTTTTCTGATTTTTCCGTGACTGAATCTGGGCAATCTTCAAATTCTAAAAGTGTCCCAGATTTCGTTTGTGAAATCTGCGTCGATCACAAGTCGGGAATCGAGTTGTTTCGGATCGAAAACTGCAGCCATGGTTATTGTACTGAGTGTATGGTGAAGTACGTGGCCTCAAAGCTTCAAGAGAACATTACCAGCATTAGGTGCCCTGTTCCTGATTGTATAGGGCTGCTGGAACCCGAGTATTGCCGGCCGATTCTGCCTCCGGAGGTGTTTGATCGCTGGGGAACCGCTATGTGTGAGGCAGTGATTCTTGGGTCAGAGAAATTTTACTGCCCCTATAAGGATTGCTCTGCAATGTTGATTGATGATGGGTCAGAGGTTGTGAGGCAATCGGAGTGTCCTAATTGCTGGAGAATGTTCTGTGCTCATTGTAAGGTTCCTTGGCACGAGGGGATTGAATGCGAGGAGTTTGTAAAGTTGAATAAGGAGGATATCATGTTGATGAACCTTGCGCACGAGAAACAATGGAAAAGATGCCCCAACTGTAGGTTCATTGTGGAAAAATCGGTGGGTTGCATGTTCATGATGTGCAGGTTAGTTTTTGTCTGCTATGTTTCTTCAATTGTTTGTTGGAATTACTACTTGGAGTAAAAATTTCATCGTTTGTTTCTGATATAATCGAATCACTTGGAATTGGATTGCTTTGCCATCCTTGTTTGTTGTGTAAATCTCCTGAGGCTGATTATCGTGTTCTGCTCGTTATTCTTTAAAGTTAGATAAGAACCAGAGATGAGGGAAGCTGCATTGGATAAACCAAACCAATTAGTACACTTCAGGAGGCATATACGCATACCATTTGCACAAAATTTTATATAAAAGCACCAACAATATAAAGTTGATTTCTAACTTATTTCTCTCATTGAACCTCTAAAAACAGCAATTGCTGACACCCCGAAATTTACATGATTGAAAACCATCTACTTTGTCGTTGTCATTGGAAACCATCTACCCTTGAGTACCTTTACAATACAATAACGAATCCCTAGTTGGAGGAATTGTTGGCATTCTGGCACCTCCGGTAAGGATATATTCTCAAATAACAAGGGAGTTTGAGCTAATTTCCTATCTGTAGAATCCTTTGTCTTTGCTCTTCAAATTGGCCTGCGAAATGAGGAGTAATCTGGAGTTCTGATGGGGGAGTATGTAGATAAAAGCTGCCATGACTTGATACATTTTACTATATTTGTGAAAAGAGTGAACACAACTGTGACGGTAGATGGACAGAATAACTGGCATAGTTTCTCTGCTCAGCTTCGTTTGAAGCGTTACTGTTTGATTACGTTCAAAAGAATGACATAGGACGTCAATCCTTTCTTAAATTCAGATCACAACTTCCCAGTTCTTTTAGGTGCAAAATTTAAACTTGATTCTTCTTCGTTTAAATGACCAGTCTATTAACTAAAATTTAAATTTACCGCATATATACGGACAAGTATTCCACTTTTTAGAGATTGATATAGGCACACCCCATTGCTCTGCCGACATTTGACCTGTAATTACAAATTACTCCACTATTTCAACTTGTTTCGTTCAGTAAATTCTTGAATGCACTTTGAATTTCTGCTTATTGGTGTTGATTACAGGTGCAGAACTGCTTTCTGCTACAACTGTGGAGACCTTATGAACAACAATCATACCCACAATTGTCGCAGGAGTAACAGGAGTTGACTTGCTCTAAAATGTACTTCAAGTGTTGTAATTTATCAATGTATATCGAAGAAAGTTTTAGAGCACCAGAAGACGGTTTAAATCAACACAAATCTGGATTGCAGACATTTGTTGATAAATAAACAAGTGGCTTGGAACTTTACATATTTGCTTTCTTATTAGAATGCATTTCAACAAAATTTACTTCAAAGATTTTTGGTTAGACATATTTGAAAATCATCAGATAAGTTCCACTTTGTGTATCTTCATCTTCTAGAACGGCCATGGTTTTCCATGGAACAGAGATGGGGTTATAATCGTCCATATCTCCATGCTCTTATACTTCACAATTTTCGTAGTTCCAGTGAGTTTTCGGTTTGGACATATCTTCAATTCACTTTTTAACTTCTAAGCAGTTGTAAAGTTAACTTTCAGGTGTTTCCAACGTCTCCCATCCTCTCCCCATCACCCTATCAAGTCACGCGAAGGGAATGTGATGACGATATTTCTCCGGTTGCATACTTGCATGTAAGATTCTCCCGTTCACCAGCCCTTTGGTATTTAGCGACGCCACCAAGTTGAATGGGGTTAACTCCCAAGGCGACCCTCCATTTGGTCCATCAAAACTCAATCTCGTTTTCCACTGCAAATCGTGCAAGAAAACATACAAAATGATCGAAGATCGTTATGTCCAAGTGTCGTTTGTTTCAATGCTATACTATACGTTTAGTCGTCCACTCATATTGTAACAGTCAAAGTTTTCTCCAAATTTTGATTTTGATTGAAGCCGAACTAAATCGACCTCAACAAGCAATGCACATACATATTTGAGCTAGTAATTGAATGACCAAAATATCCCCGACCAACAAAAAACAGGGGGCATGGGAAATGTTTGTTTTGGTCAACAAGGAAGTGGTGAAGGAAGAACCTCCGACTACAAGTCTACAACCAGAGGAACCGAAACCCCTCCGCTTTAACTGGGGCGGATAGACACTTGTCACCGCCCAAATTACCAGAATGCCCTACATTTGCTGCACTGCATCTGCATGCATGCATGCATCATCAGTTGGAGAGATTTTGGAGCTAACTTTGCGGCATCTTTGAAAGCTCATTGAAATATCTGTAACGTTCTACAGTCAACAGGATTTTTTTTTTGAAATCATGGTGACATGGACCAATCACTGGTTGACACCAGTGCATAAAAGGGTAATATATTCTCGATTTGTAAAAGCCTACAAGGGCGGTTTCTGTTGTGATTTGTGAGTCTCATTAGTTTTCTTGTTTTGGTTGTACATTACTGCTTAAAACTGCTGCAAACTGCTGCTTCTCCTATCTTGGCTTCTTTTCTATCTTCTTTTTCATACAAGTGATATCGAAAAAAGAGGATTTGAACATAGGACTTTGGTTAAGGTAAACGCTCTTCACCATTTTGAACTACGAGATCCTTGCAACTTCTCTTATGCAGTAGTCTCTGTATTGAGTTGAGTGCGAATGAGGCATCACACTTCTTGTTACTGATTTTCTCGTGTGTGTGTGTGTGTGTGTGATGCAAAGTTTTTCATAAATCTGTGTGTTGGTTGCTCGAATCTATGATTGGGGTTACGTTGCTGTTAAATTTAAGTTCTTTCGACACTTTATTACAAAGTTGTTTAATTTTTAAACCATGTGTGACTGTTAAATTCATCTGCAGCAGCCAAGTCTTTAAGCAGATTCATCTCCACTTTTCATGAAGTTTTAGGCGGAGCCAGCATCAAATGACCAGAAGTTCTTCGTAGGCTCAACAAACCAAAAGGAAGAAGAAAAAGAAGAAGAAGAAGAAGAGCCGTTCCTGTTGATGATGGACAAGTACATTAATCAAATTTTCAGTTCCTCATCATGGTCAGATGTCGATGTGAAGGAAATACCATCTTGGGCATGTTGTGGATCTGAGCAACCGAATAAAGCGCTTCTTCGTTCAGTAGTTGCCGTGGATGAACATGAGGACAATAGTTCACCTACATATCTGACTAATTCATACAACAGTTTGGAGAGCTGGGTTGCTCAAGATGTTTCATCTATTCTTCAAGATTTCGAGCCAGATGCACAAGATGGTGGGAAAAACTGCGAAGTTCAAAATATGGGCATGCAATATGGTGTGGATGGAAACATGGTGAGAACATCTCTTCCCTCCATTGCACCAGAAAATGTGGGATGCAGTAGCTTTGAACCACCCATCTTCCCGGGATTCAACAGAGATTTTGAAACCCTTTCTCCAATTTCTCAAGTGTGGCCTCTTCAATCTTATGAGGGCGTTCCTTCTGCTATTATTCCTGGTATGGGACAACACCAAATGTGCAGCTTTGGCATGAACAGAGACTATGGGGATAATGACATTTATTCCATCGCAAGTGATCACAACAACCCGGCTGCTTTAGTCTCCACTGAGGTATCAATCTGCGATCACTGACAAATTTAATGTTTTTAGCTGCAGATGCTAGTTCATTCACTTGTATTTGGGATGTAAGGTATTTATATTTTTGGTGAGTGAAATGCTTTTACAATTGTTTGCTTGTGTAATATAGAAGGGAATGCATGACGTACGAAATTATCCTTTGCCTTCTTTCTCTTCTGCTCCTCGTATGCCTGGATTGCAGACTTTACCACAGGTACTTATCCTGGATCCACTTTTCTCTTGGATTAGTTAATTGAAGGTTGTGATTCGTGTCGAATTTTGAGTCTGAACAGATGACTCTCATTAATTTTCTCAGTTATAAACAGTAGAGCAGGTACTCTATCTAGCAGGCATTACAGAAACTTACATCTTCACTTGCAGAATACAACCGCCCCTGCTGGTGAATGTGCTAGAACCGGAAAGCCTCGTATGAGGGCATGTCGGGGCCAGGCTACCGATCCACACAGTATTGCTGAAAGGGTTAGTTGTGTAATTTGATTAACGTTTTGATTCTTCAATGCATTATCTGTTTCTTATACCTGAACAATTAGATTTTTGAAGTCCACTTTATTTGCAGCTTCGGAGAGAAAAAATTGCTGATAGGATGAAGAATCTGCAAGAACTTGTGCCAAATTCTAACAAGGCAAGCTCTTCTGTTTCACGCTGAAATACGTCATGTGTAATCAATTCCGGTTGGATTTAGAGAAGTACTGATATCATTCATGATTTTGCAGACCGACAAGGCATCGATGCTTGATGAAATCATTGAGTATGTCAGACTTCTTCAGCTCCAAGTCAAGGTCTGATGGAGAACTTTCACTCACATTTTCGATTCTGTGCTTCAGTCATAAAAAAAATCAGTTTTCCGAAATATTCACTTTCTATATAAATGTTACATTTTTTTTTTCACTGAACAAGATGGCGATTTACTCAAATTTGGTGGGAAAATTTGCACGAATCACTGTAAGAAGAACCGATATCATAATTTAGTGCTCGACATAACGATTTGCAGGAACTAAGCATGAGCAAAATTGGGGCAGCAGGGGCAGTTGTCCCTCTCATCACAGACGGTAAAGGCTGTCAAACTAAGGTGCTAAGCCCCCTCTCTCTACGTGGCTAAGATGCTTTGGTCCAATTTACTTATAATAAGTACCTTGTATCATAATTTCATAATCGAGAAATTCTACGCCTCGAGTCTTTAGTATTCTCTTATTTACTACTCGTAAACATTAGACATAATACCGTCATCCATTATTACTAAGAAACTGAAAAAGGCCTCATACACCCTAAAAAAGGAACCGCCCCAGATTTTCTTGTGCGCTAAGAAATAAGAACAAACTTGATGACTTTTTCTGATAAGTGAATCTATGGTCAGGTCACGAATGGTTTGCCGCAGTTGCCATCAATCGGTCAAGCAGCTGACATTTCCTTCGACGAAACTGCTTTAAAACAAGTAGTGAAACTGATCGAATCGGACGGGAACAAGGCAATGCAGCATCTCCAAAGCAAAGGTTTCTGCCTCATGCCAGTTGCACTTGCTGATGCCATTTCCACAGTAAAGGAATCGTCTTCATCGCCATCAGCTCCTGTTTCTGATGATTGGCAGAAGAAGAAAACCGGTTTTGCCGGTGTTGCTCACAATAACAGTAGCAGTAGCAGTAACAGCAGCTGCTCACCTGATCAGGTCCAACGATAAGTCGACAACAAATTGGATTAGTTACTACTTCATGAATTTTATTTTATTTTTTCTGTTTCGAAGACCTTTGGTTTTAAATTAAAATAAATAAATAAATAAAACTAATTTCTGAGGTTTTTGTCTTGTTTTGTGGAACATGGTAGGTAGAGAGTAGTACTTTCATCACATGGAACTACTTGACTTGGAAACATGGCAGTTGGATCAGTTCAATCACGTGCCCTTGCTAAATAAAGTTTTTTCCACGAGATGATATATGTTTTGAACTATTCTAACCAATGAAGGGTATTCGATCTTAATTGTAAAAACTAAAAGGAATGAGCGGGTACACTATCTTGATCAACTGACCTAACTCACATCTGTAAACTAAAGTCATTTAACTAACTGACCTAACTCACACACGTAAACTAATTCTTATGTCATTTGTCTTCCTTTTCATTGCGAGGTCATTAATTCAAATACTTAATCTTTACTATTCCAGTTTTTTTTTTTTTTAATTTTATTTTTTATTGAAAAATCAAACTCAATAGTTGAAGTTATCCGCACAATTTTGAAAACTTTCTAAGATTTGATATCTCTTTGTTAAATCTTTATTCATTTCCTTTAGATTTAATTCGACATTATCCTTTTATCTTCACATGCACTCCTACTACTAGTAGATAATTTCTATGAATTATCATGTCTCATGATAATTATTTACTACAAAAGAAAAAGGTAAGCACTCAACACTCAGCATTGAGAATAAAACAAAAAATAAAAAACAATGATAATAATACTTCATGAATAAAAAAGTTTTATTAACAAATTGTCAAAGTTTATATAATCTTAAGCTTAGATATGTTTGTAGTTATAATAAAATTGACAAATAAAAATTAAAGTAGAACGTAAGTTGAAATTGTCGTGAAAAAAGAAATAATCTTGCTTACCAATCTTCAATGAACCGCTCCCCGCTCTTCAAGAACTCATCATTTTGTTTGCCAAATGAATTTAAATTTTAAAATATGAGAAAATTTATATTCATATAATAAAAATAAAATTGAACATTATTATCACGGTATCACCCCGTACAATCGCATGGGGGCGGTGATGTAGATACACCGAGTCAGAAATCATTTAATAAATGGGTGATCTTTGTAGAGTAAGTAACGTGCAGTAGGAGGCAGAAATGCGGGAATTACAGTTACAGGTGGCGGTTGACGTTTCCACCTTTCTGTGTCATTTCTGCTTTTTAAATTACCTTTTTTTGTGTGGCTTGGCTTCTATAATATTTATTTTTATAAAATATAATATAATTGTTACAGATAATACAAAACAACAGGTTTGCTGTTGTATGAACAATTTTATTCCGAAAATAGAACCCATATAAAATTGCAAATATTCTGCATATAAGACGGCCTTACAGTTTCTGGTGGGGTCTGTCGGAGATTCTGTGCCTTCTGGTTTGATTGTGAACAGGGTTTTGGTTTTTGGGGCAATTTTGCACAGAGACGTGTTGCAATTGAAGAAGAAAGAAAAGCACTTTTGCTTGTGGAGGATTCAGGTTCTGGGAATTTCTGGTGATCTCTCGGAAACCCAATTGGCAAAAATTCTTAAATTTGCGAAAGCACTTGAATTTGGGGACTTTGGCCAAATGGGGTTTTGAATTTGTTGCTTCCAACTTTTAATTTTGGTAAATTTTTGCTGCTTTTCTTGTATACCATGAGAAATGAAGCTTAAAGTTGTGTTTATTTGCATGCAACCCTGTTGCTAGCTGGAAAGATTGATGCTTTCTTGAACTCTCAGCTTGAATTTTGTGTTTTTGAATTGAATTTTGTGATTGTGATTGAATTATGAGTTCGGACGGCATTTTGTATGTGTGCATTTCAGTTTCGATGAGCTCTTGAGTTCCGAATTCGTAGAGCTTTGATGGGTTTTGGCGTTTTTTCAATTTTTTTGCTTATCTGGATTCTATTTGTTAGCAGGTGATTTAGTTGCAATTCTGTTTAGGGAGAGCATACAATTATGATCCTGTCATCATGAGAGCGCTCGGGTGGGGCAGTTGTCGATGGGCACCCCCGACAACAAACTATCCGAGTTAGTTGACGTATTCAAGTCTTGGATCCCCAGGAGGTCCGAGCCGCCCAATGTGTCCAGGGACTTTTGGATGCCTGATCAGAGCTGTAGGGTATGTTATGACTGTGACTCTCAGTTCACAATATTTAACCGAAGGCATCATTGTCGACTTTGTGGCCGAGTTTTCTGTGCCAAGTGTACTGCAAACTCTATTCCTGCGGCGTCTGATGAGCCAAGGGCTGGAAGGGAAGATTGGGAGCGGATTAGGGTCTGTAATTATTGCTTCGAGCAATGGGAGCAAGGGGTAGCCGCACCCGATAATGCTGCCACCCCCGCAGCCAGCCCTGGTCTCAGTCCATCACCATCCGTGACAAGTTTGGCAAGCACCAAGTCCAGCTGCACCTGCCACAGCAGCAGCAGCACTTTTGGTTCTACCCCTTATTCGACTGGACCTTACCAGCGTGTGCCTTATAGTTCTGGTCAGAGCCCTAGTCAATCATCTTCCGAAATTTATTCAGTTCCGGTACAGCAAGACAATGTGACATCGCAGACGAGCATTAGTTCTGATGTAGCCATGGCCGAGCCGTCTCCAAATCTAGATGGCTTTTGTATGAACAGGTATCTCCTGCTCTCACTGAATACTTTTTCGGTGTACTTCACAAATTGATAGAGCATTATCTTCTTTAGTTTCACATAAGTTTTCAAGTGTCATTGTAAGGTATTTGTGTACGTGTGAATAAAGAATACAAATCGTGGATTGGAAAGTGAATAAAGAGTTTGTGTTTTCATGAAATATCTTTTCAGTCATTCTTTCTTCATTCAATGTTAATGTTGCGTGTGAGTGAGTATGTGTCGGGTCATATAAATGAATTTTGCGTTTATGTTTCTAACCATGATTATTCATTCAAGTTCTCATATCTCATATCCTTATATTTGGCTATTTATAAGGTAATCCATTGCTTGCTTTTACTTATCATCTGATACCAGGAGTGATGATGAGGATGATGACTATGGAGTTTATCGTTTAGATTCAGAACCAAGTCATTTCTCTCATGGCAATGACTATTATGGTGCACTCACTATCGAGGAATTTGCTAGCGTCTATGGACCCCAGAATGTGCATCTTGATGGAGATAACACGAGTTCCTTATTACCTGGGAGTTTTGATACACAGGATGGAGTGGGAATTCAGAAAATTGAGGAAGAACAATATGAACACGATAACGGTGATGAATGTGGAACCTCTCCATATGACCTGCAAAGCACGAATACCGAACCTGTGGATTTCGAGAACAATGGGCTACTTTGGCTCCCTCCGGAGCCTGAGGATGAAGAAGATGAGAGAGAAGCTGTCTTATTTGATGACGACGATTATGATGGTGGTGGTTCTGGTGGTGGTGCAGGGGAGTGGGGATATCTGGGTTCGTCAAATGGCTTTGGTAATGGGGAGTGTCGTACAAGGGAGAAATCAATTGAGGAGCACAGGAAGGCAATGAAGAATGTGGTGGAAGGTCATTTTAGGGCTTTGGTATCTCAGCTTTTGCAGGTTGAAAACCTACCACAGGGTGATGAAGGCAACAATGAGAGCTGGTTGGACATAATTACTTCGTTGTCTTGGGAAGCTGCCATGCTTCTCAAGCCAGATACGAGCAAGGGTGGAGGAATGGACCCTGGGGGATACGTGAAGGTTAAATGTATAGCTTGCGGGCGTCGAATTGATAGGTGAATCTTTTTTATCTAAAGTTTATTCTTTCACCATTCAGTGCAGTGTGAGGCATATTCCTGTGCAGTATTATTTCAGTAAACCAAATTTAGAATGGTTCCTAAACTTTTATATTATATCTATGTTCTGTTATGTGCAAAAATTATGCAAGCCATTAGTTGTTTGACAGTTTTTCATTTCATTTTGTTCAGTACGGTGGTAAAAGGAGTTGTTTGTAAGAAAAATGTGGCTCATCGGCGAATGACATCACAAATAGAAAAACCACGGTTTTTAATCCTTGGAGGAGCTTTGGAATATCAGCGTGTTTCAAACCTCTTGTCAAGTTTTGATACTTTGTTGCAGCAGGTTCTTTTTACCTTTTCTGTTTATTTGTGTTATAAGTTAAAGCTTTGAACTTGTAGGATTTTGATAAGTGATTAAACCCTGCATATGTTTTCTATCATGCAGTTATCTTTTCTATTGATTTAGTAATCTTGGATGTTTCTTCTTCTGATGGACTATCCCTTTTTTAGGAAATGGATCATCTGAAAATGGCAGTTGCAAAGATAGACTCACATCACCCTAATGTCCTTTTGGTGGAGAAGTCTGTATCTCGGTATGCTCAAGATTACCTTCTTGCGAAAGACATCTCACTTGTTCTGAATATTAAGAGGCCACTTTTAGAGCGAATAGCCCGCTGCACTGGGGCACAAATGGTCCCTTCAATAGATCATCTCACATCACCAAAACTAGGGTTTTGTGACATGTTCAATGTGAAGAAGTTTCTTGAAGTGCATGGCAGTGCTGGGCAAGGTGGGAAGAAATTGACAAAGACTCTGATGTTCTTCGAAGGTTGCCCGAAGCCCTTGGGTGTTACCGTAAGTCCTGAATATATACACATCAACACAGATTTTGTTGGGCATTAACTGGCACATTTTGGTGTCTTGTCAAATTTGTAGGCTAGGACTTATTGTTATTTGTATTTTCACTTATTAACACGGTGGGAGAACAAAAGAAATAGCAAAGACAATGGAATTGTAATCAGGTTAATGAGGCCGCTGATCAAGGATATCTTAATTCGGAGTTGTTCTTAGCTTGAACTGGTGGATTGGGGGCATTTGCATGACTGTTTTAACATTTTTTGTATTAACTACTGTAGTAATTCCCTTTACTATGTATTTTGTTTAAACCCAAAAAGTCATGTGTTAAGGATTGGATTTGTTTCAGATAATGCTCCACGGTGCCAATGGGGATGAGTTGAAGAAGGTGAAACATGTTGTCCAATATGGAGTTTTTGCTGCTTATCACTTGGCTCTGGAGACTTCATTTTTAGCTGATGAAGGTGCTTCACTTCCAGAACTTCCTTTGAAGTCTGCGATTACTGTTGCATTACCTGATAAACCATCAAGCGTTGACAGGTCTATTTCCACCATACCTGGTTTTAGTGTCCCACTGGCTGGCAAGCCTCAGGGTCCCGATGCTAGCAGTGAGCTACAGAAATCTAATCAAGGGTTAATTACAGATAGCAATTCATCTACCACTAGTGGCCCCATTTTGAACCTGCAAGGTGCCGATTCAATTTGCTCATCTAAAGCTTGTTCTCAAGCTTTTCTCATAGAAGATGCTTCGAGCTCTAGAGAATCTAGATCTCTCTTTACTTCCTTGTCTCTTCCCCAAGAGGATATCACAGAATCCTACCATAAAGAGCTCCCCTCAATGTGTGCCTCTGAAAATAAAATTGATGTGGGTTCTAAAGATTCTTGCCTGGACAATTCAGCTCAGGCTGGGGAAGCTTTGGTCAACAATGGTTTAATCTCTAATTCCCTTGCCACCTCAGAGGCATTAGGACATGGTGGCGGTGCTTTAGCTGCAACTCTTGGTGAGACTCCAGAATTGACATCCATAAAACATCATAGTTATAATCAGAATGAGGAGGTAGGATCTTCAAAGGAAGAGTTTCTGCCCTCACCTTCTGACCACCAAAGCATTTTGGTTTCCCTGTCAACACGTTGTGTGTGGAAGGGAACTGTGTGTGAACGGTCCCATCTGTGTCGAATCAAATATTACGGAAGTTTTGATAAGCCTTTAGGGAGGTTCTTACAAGATCATCTGTTTGATCAGGTATTTTTATTTTCAATCATTTTTTGCTAATTTTATGTGGACAGATTTTTCATCAGCAATCTCATAAGATGAAGTTGTCATACTTCTTTATCAGAATTACCTTTGTCGTTCATGTGGGATGCCATCAGAAGCGCATGTTCATTGTTATACTCATAGACAAGGGAGCCTTACAATATCCGTTAAGAAGCTCCCAGAGATTTTGCTACCGGGGGAAAGGGAAGGAAAAATTTGGATGTGGCACAGGTGCTTGAAATGTCCTCGAACCAATGGCTTCCCTCCTGCAACTCGAAGAGTAGTCATGTCAGAAGCTGCTTGGGGTTTGTCATTTGGGAAGTTTTTGGAGTTAAGCTTTTCAAATCATGCAGCTGCAAACAGAGTTGCAACTTGTGGTCATTCCCTTCACAGAGATTGTCTTCGGTTTTATGGGTATGCATTTTCACTTACGAACTGCTAACTTTTGCACCAACCTCAGTTTACCTTCTTTCTTTGTGTTGTTTAATTTCAGAGAAAAGCATGTGCTGTTTTATCACTATGTTATTATCTTCTTATGCTATTGTTCTTACATGTACAGTTTCGGAAGAATGGTTGCTTGCTTCAGCTATGCCTCCATTCATGTTCATTCTGTTTATCTTCCACCACAAAAACTCGAATTTCACAATGATAATCAGGAATGGATACAAAAAGAAGCGGAGGAGGTGAGTTTATTATCTTTTATTTTTAATCTTAAAGTAGCAGGTGATTCTAAATTTATCAATGCTTATGAGATTATTGATCTTGTTTTACTAGGTGGGTCATCGGGCAGAGCTTCTCTTTACTGAATTGTGCAATGCTCTTAATCAGATTCTGGAGAAGAGACCAATTTCAGGGACACCGGATGGTGGTAAGAAAGCACCTGAATCAAGTCAAATTGTAGAACTTGAAGAGATGCTTCAAAAGGAAAGAAAAGACTTTGAGGTAGTTTACAGGAATCACCCCCCCTTTCTACATGCATTGTTTTTTTTTGTTTTCATCTGTTGGAGAAGGAAGTTATATGTTTGCATTATTTGGTATCTCAATTGCGACATGACATTGTTTAGGAATCATTACAAAAAACGATGCATAAGGAGGTGAAGTTTGGCCAGCCTGCAATTGATATTCTCGAGATCAATAGATTAAGGAGGCAGTTGCTCTTTCACTCTTACATTTGGGATCAACGCCTAATTCAGGCTGCCAGTTTAAGTAAAAAGAGTTTCCAGGAAGGTTTGAGCAGTTCCCTTCCAAAACTCAAGGAGAAACCTATCAGTTCTATGGAGAAGCTTGTCGACACAAATATAAACTCCATGCCAGGTAAAGGATTAAGTAGTAGTGATTCCTCTCTTCAGGAAACAAAGCCTGGTGTAAGTATTTATCAAGGAGGAGATGTTGGCAGCTTTAGCCAGCCTGGAGGGGAGCAGAACAAAAATGAAATGGTTCAGGACCTGAATCATAGTAATGAGGCAAAAAATTTCACACCTTCCTCTGACAATTCCATTGATAAATCTGATCCATTGGAATCTGGAACAAGTGTACGAAGGACCCTCTCAGAAGGGAACGAGAGTCCAGTAGTGGCGAATTTATCTGATACCCTTGATGCGGCTTGGACTGGTGAAAGTCACCCAACAAGTACGATACCTAAAGAGAATGGCTACTCTCTACCTGATTCAACCTTGGTAAATTTTCCAACTGTGTTGAGAAAAGTTGAATCGAATTCAGATTTGCAAAATTGTGCTGTTGACCAACCTGGGGTACAGGCAACTGCTCCAACTCATTCTCTTAGCTCTAAATCTCTCAAGGTGTTTGACAAAAATTATTCCTTTAATTCTCAAAAGATCATCATTGGTGAATACAATCCCGTCAATGTTCCAATGTTTCGGGAATTGGAAAGGCAAAGCGGTGCCAGACTGTTACTGCCTATTGGCGTTAATGACAGTGTCATCCCTGTTTTTGACGATGAACCCACTAGTGTTATTGCATATGCGCTTGTCTCGTCAGATTATCATTTGCAGATTTCCGAGTCTGAGAGACCAAGTGATGCTCTGGATAGTTCAGTCTCATTACCTCTTTTTGATTCCGCAAATCTTCTGTCACTTAGCTCTTTTGATGAGTCGCTTTCTGAGACCTACAGAAATCTTGGTTCTTCTGATGAGGGCATGTTATCTGTGTCACGGTCGCGGAGCTCTCAAGCTTTGGACTCACTTTTGTCAAAGGACATTCATGCTAGAGTTTCTTTTACAGATGATGGCCCCCTTGGGAAGGTGAAGTATACAGTGACATGTTACTACGCAACGCGGTTTGAGGCTTTAAGGAGGACGTGTTGCCCTTCTGAAATAGATTTCGTGCGATCTCTTAGCCGTTGTAAGAAGTGGGTCGCCCAGGGTGGCAAGAGCAACGTTTTCTTTGCAAAAACCTTGGATGATCGGTTTGTCATCAAACAAGTTACAAAGACAGAGCTGGAATCATTTATCAAGTTTGCACCATCTTATTTCAAGTATTTGTCCGAGTCAATCAGTACTAGAAGCCCAACTTGCCTGGCAAAGATCCTGGGTATTTATCAGGTATTCTTCATTTCTCTTGCTCTCACTAAAACGCTTAACGTTTTTCTTATGAGGCCTGATACATAACTTTTCAGTTTTAAGTCTGACCCAATTTTTCATTTCTCTTTTGTCTTGAAGGTTTCGTCAAAGCATGGTAAAGCAGGGAAAGAGTCCAAGATGGATGTTTTAGTAATGGAGAATTTATTATTTAGACGGAATGTCACGCGGCTTTATGATCTGAAAGGATCTTCTCGATCACGTTATAATCCAGATACAAGTGGGAGCAATAAAGTTCTACTCGACCAGAATCTGATTGAAGCAATGCCAACTTCTCCAATTTTTGTGGGGAACAAGGCAAAGCGGCTACTAGAGAGGGCTGTCTGGAATGATACTGCGTTCCTTGCTGTAAGTCCGATTTTAACTCCCTGTTTCCACCTTAATGTTCCTCAGTAACCCTAATGTTTTCCAATCGGAAAATTCTGTGTGCACAAAGATTTTAACAAAAACTATTTTACGAATTGGCGCAATTTCTTGAATGGCATGGCACACCTCATACTACGGTACTACCCTGCACCAGCCGATGCAGTGTGCAGAGAAGAATTGGATGTGGGATCATAACAAGAATGCATGTATTCTATTCGTCGACACCTCCCTCCAAAAATCCTGTGTGATTGTTTTCGAGGCGGATTGATTAGATTTGGTGTTTGATTATCATGGCATCCGTTGTTTACTAACATCTTGTCATCTATTTTTGCCACAGTCGATAGATGTCATGGACTACTCATTACTGGTCGGCGTGGATGAGGAAAAGGATGAGCTAGTTCTGGGGATCATAGATTTTATGAGGCAATACACATGGGACAAGCACCTTGAAACTTGGGTGAAGACCTCAGGAATTCTCGGCGGAGCCAAGAACACGTCTCCAACCGTGATTTCTCCCCAGCAATACAAGAAACGATTCAGGAAAGCTATGACTACTTATTTCCTCACGGTATCCGATCAGTGGTCTCCCCTAACGATCGTTCCAAGCGGGTCGCAATCTGACGTTGGTGAAGAAAATGCGCAAGATCCGACCTGAAACTGTGCTCTAGCCACAGTATATGTGAAGATTTTAGCTGAATAACTTTTACTTGTATATTTGAAGATGTGAGCTGAATGGAATAATGTCCAATGCAAAGCTATAAAGCAGAATGCCTCAATTCTTTTTCACATTTTCTCGCTTACTTGCACTGTAATCTTTGTTCAGTAGTCTTTTTTTTCGTTCTTTATAAGAGGTATAAAGAGGTAAAGAGCGTTTCAATTATTACCCAAGTGAAAATTAAGTTCTAAACTATTAGAAACCGTTGATCTCCTTCCTTGTTAGATTTAAAGTTATTGCATTTAATCCTCCGTCAATTTAAGCAATGTGACTTGCACATGACGCACTTTAAAGGGTGCTGCTGTCACTTTTTTGTCCATAAATCCTTACCATGGCAAATAGGCTTTAAATGTAATTGTCAATTTACCCTCTCATTATAAACGGCCTACCTACCTTCAGAAGTATCACATACAAGTCGACTGACTTAAATTACCGGGAAATTGGAAAATATCTTTGAATCTTCATCGAATCTTACGGATGAAGGAAATTGGCAGTTTAATAAATTCAAGGACTAGTTTTCCGAAAAAATTATAAAAAACAAAATTTAGAAGCCTAATTTTCACTCGGTAATCATTTAAGGATTATTCGGCAAAACCAAATTTGGAGTAACATATATTTCCCAGTTGCAAATAGCATATTCTGATATAGACTATGACCTGTTTTCAAAACACAAATTGTGCTTCACTGAACCAAAAACTAGAAACTGAAATCGAACAAAAACTGCTCAAGAGCAATCTATCCAACACAAAACCTAGAAGACCGCCATTGGCTTATTATCCGTTACAAAAAATGATACATATATTTCCCGTTTCATAAAACTGTTTCAACATCGCAGGATTTCTCTAATCTACGAATAATAACATTTAAATCGCACGGCGAATAAGAACAATGCATATGGTGCG
Organism: Heteromeles arbutifolia; assembly: GCA_024362995.1. Lineage (NCBI taxonomy): Eukaryota > Viridiplantae > Streptophyta > Magnoliopsida > Rosales > Rosaceae > Heteromeles > Heteromeles arbutifolia. The sequence goes on from JANCRC010000001.1 coordinate 16,935,982, forward strand.
AGGCAATGGCTTCACAAACACTCTAAAGGAGTTTATCAAGTTGTGCTTGTAGTTCTTGTATGGAAGGCATGTTTATGATGCCTTGTACCTCTTCCGCTGAATACTCGTCCTTCAGCAGCGTCTGTACTCGAACATGTGCTTCGACAATATTTGTCCTGCAGAAAAGAAGGAGAAAGGAGAAAGCTTGTCAGGACCGAGTTCTAAAAGGAAGGCAAACTGATCCGTCATCAAGTGAAAATATCAACTTAATCTGTCAGAGGTGTATATGTTGAGGACCCTAAATTTTCAACGGGTGAATCCTGTACTCACTTTATAGCTTTGAATAGTATAGTTCGTGTTGACGGGTTCTGCAAATAAAGCTTCATTTTTGTCATTACCATTGGCAACTCTTGCTGAATTGCAGCAGCTACCTGTCCAAGAATACATTATGAGAACCAGCTGTTGTTATCAAATATATAGAGAGAGCAAAACACGAACCCTAGCAGACAAATATATAGATGCCCCTCCCTAACACGGCTCTCCACCGCACTCGAGAAAACGAGAAATATGCATACCTTTTGAACAAGTTCAGCCACCTTATCTGGGGTTGCAAAAGCATGATCTTTAATTGGTTTGGCCATAACAGAGTCTACCTTTTGATTCTGGCTACCTTTCACAGCTGTGACCTACAAAAAAGCACAATCCAAACCTTTCAGAGATGAACGAACTTTTGAAATACAGATGTAAGAATCCATGAGAAATCATATCCAAATGTGACCAAACTTAGTAAAGGCAGGGCCCTTAATGATATTGTGGATTTTAAGTTATAACGAGCACTCAATTATGGATCCATTGATCCATCATAGGAACCTCAACAAAATGCCATAGGAGTCTACCAATATGGATAGTGTCGGCATTTTTGTAATGATATGGGTTTATGGCAACGTAAAGTTCGAAAAATTTCAAACATATCTAATTTATAAGTACATGAGTTATTCACATGTGACATGTTTAACGTGGACTTCGGCAATTTATTCTAATGTTCTGTTTGGTTTTTTTAATTGTGTACTTGTATCTACATGTCTGGTTTCTCATTTGCTCCAAAATAAATTACAAAGCCATATTACCAAAGGAGGAAACGACAAACACAAACCTTGGTAATAAATGAAAGCATAGGATCCACAACTAGCTTCGTCACTGACATAATGAACTCCTCACCAGTGGTTTTCAGGCTTTTCTCCAAGTCCTGCAAGTACATTACATTGAGCTTGTCACCGACATAATGAACTCCTCATTGTATTTTGAATAATACAATGAAGCATCCCCAGAAAATGAACCAAAGTGAAAAGTATAATTGAAACGAAAGCAGCAGTGGAAAACAAAATGATTAAAGTTATGCTCTAAAAATAAACCAAGAACACATTGATTAAAAAGGAAAATGACAAACCTTTTTGGCATCTATTTGACTTTCCAAAACTCGGGGAGATAGGGTTCTTGCTAGTGAAGTTGACCTGGACCAATCAGATAGAGAGGCTTGACCTCTAAGAATTCGTCTTAGATGCTCCTGCCAGGAGATTAAAAAATATTAAGATTTCCATTCCAACAAATTTCAGGCATTTGAGTTACTTTTAATGCTTACTGCCTAAACCAAATAAACATTCTAAATATCTTCGTCAATGAAATACTGTCCATACTAGAACTGATTTATTTGAAAAATAAAGTTTGTCTTTATTTTTCCACGTATTTTAATCAAAATAATGATAAATTGTTGCATCATTGCAATGAAGACCGAGAGGATATATCAAACAATAATAGAACTTTACTAAACACTAGATAATGAATTTGAATAGGAGAACTTTTGCGCTAGAAAACTAACCAGCAAGTGCGAGAAATCAAGTTCCTTATGTGTGACAGAAAACTCAATATCGAAAGGCGCAATCTGGGAAGATGAAATAGATGCATTAGCAAGTCATCTTTAAAGAATAACAACCCATGATATAAACAGCAGATAGGAGGAAAAATCACCTGCTCCCTTAAGATAAGAAGATGCTTTAAGAGGAAAAGCTGACCATCCATTGGAGATGATCTCTTTGTGATGAGTTTGCCCGCTTTCTGGCAGATGAAAGAAACAACAATCAAGATAGCACCTAAAAAGCTAGTCACCATATTAAGCCCATGCTAAACAAATCCTATCAGCTTAATAAACAGGGATAATACGACAGTCGAGGTAACCCCAAAAAGAAAAGTGGAATTATGCACAGAGAATTTCAAAATGCGCTGCATATGACAGTACATTCAGTAACTCACCTGGATAGATACTGAACAAACTTCAACTACTTCCTGAATGCCAAAAACAAAAAAAAATGTTAACAGAATTTATATGAAGGGAATGTATTCAAGACAAGTTTGACAGCTGAGCAAAGGCTTAAATACCTGTGCTAAACCAGTAAAAACTTCTGGTTCTAAACAGCGATACAACTTTGAAAGGCAAGATATCGTTTTCTCTAGAGGTGGATACCATGTTTTAAAAACTAGGTTTTCATCAGCCTGTGTTTGACAAAGATAAAGATAAGGAAAGATGAGAAAATCGATAAAATTATATATAACAATCCGAGGCGAGCACATTAAATCACCAGAAATGATGCAGAAATCAAGCTAACAATAGTGTAACCACTTGCCACCAACTTCTATAAAAAAGATATTCAATCGTGCATGAGTAATCCGAAATAACCAGCTTGGAAACGTGTTACAAGGGCAAATGCATACTAGCGTCCCTAGAGGTAGGCTGCAAAATTAAAGGATATATTTAACAAAAGTAGTGATGAATAAGTTCTAAGGTCACTAAATGGCATCTTAGTATGTTCTATTCTCACCTCCCAAATATCGCTTGTATCGAAAACAGGACACAGTTTGTTTCTGTGTTGTGGATATTCCATTAAGTGAACAACCAATCTCACCAGACTATGAATGAATAATTCATCAAGGCCATGAAAGACTTTACATAATGGAAAATTTTAGTTATTCAACCATGTACAGATGTCCTATAAACCTATAAGTTTGGGTCTAGCAATGTTGACACCTAAATACACATCAGACAGCATAAACAAATATTTATCTCAGACATCCATAAAAGTTAAAAAAAGGAAATGGGGAAAAAGTTACAGAAGTAGTTTCAAGTTGATCTGCTGCAGATCTTTCCAGCTTAGCAGGGTAATCCAAGTCTTCATCCAGAGGAAAATAATTTGCTATCTGGGAAAAAAAAGGCAAGAGAGAGAGAGAGAGATATTAAGTAATTTAAAAAGGAAAAAGGTACTAGTCAAGAAAACAAGATTAACAGGAAAATTAAGAAAAAAGGAAACTACTCAAAAAGCAATGAGAACTCTCAGGAATAGAGATCACCTCATCACGAATATGTGTTCGAGCACGGAAAGTTAACCGCTCATGAACATCGGCAAGAATTCTCTCTAATGTAGGACGTAAACCAGCTAATGATTCACTCCTCCGACTTAACTGTTCACCTAGGACTTCAACTTTCAATATGTCAACAAGTTCACAAAGAAAATCAACATTTGTTTCATGAATAAGTTTTGGCCGCAGTGTATCATATAAATATGTGGACCTGCATGAATTATCATCAAAAGGAGGTTATAACATAGTTTAAAATGCACATAAACCAATCAACCAGCGAACCTCCATCCTACAACGTAACAGCCTAACAAGGAATGAAGTGGAAAGGACCAAACCAATCAAGCTTCATTCGCTTTTGGCACATTCAATTTAAAACAGATCGCTTAACCCACTATTACATGTCAGCCTCTCGAGAAAGCAGAAAACAAGAGAAAAAGACTAAAAAGAAAAGATAATGGGACCTACAGAGGATCTATCAATGGAGCCAAACTTGAAACGTCCTCTGCAGAAGATGGGAAAAAATGATCAAAAAGTTGGTGCTCTAGCTGGCAGACCTGCAATGAATAGTGGTTTCAATTACCATGGAAACTTTGTGGTCCTACAACATAAATGTTCACAATGTATGCAGCTCAGATTCATACATGAGAATAAGTTGCATATCACATTACATCTTACATCACAGATACTGCCACTATCATTAAAGAGAACAGGGTCAATCACCCCATCCTCACTTTATACTCTACAATAGACAAATCTTTCGCTTGTATTCTTTTTAAGGAGTCTTTCCTCAATGAATGTCCTTGTAACATTTATATCTTACCTGCATTAGATATGCACATCCAGATCTAGTCAATGATGGCAAGGCCTCTTTCTTGGTGAATTCAGATATTCGTTGATGTACTATACCTCTCACCTGAAAAATGCATTAACAAGGTGGTTTACAAGTGATAAAATTAAGGAATAAATTAGTATGGTAAACAACTAATGATCCTTTTCAAAAATAAATAAAAAATTCATCAGCTCACCAAGGAAAGTCTCTGTTCGCAATATAGTTTGTGGCATTCTGTAAGGATCTGAGTATATTCTTTCCTTGATGCTCTGCTTTCAATTTCCTCCAGCACTGGCTTAAGCTGCAGAGATTCTACTTGTTAGACATCAACACTTAAACGAGTGTGAAGTTAAAAACTTAAGGCACAAAATTGCATGCCCGCATTCAAATAATAGGATAGAACTAAAAATGCTTTCCAGACACATCTTGCTTTCAGCTTTTCACACCCTGGCTGGTTAAATGCATTAATCAAATTTTAACTAATTCAATAGAATCATCAATGTTACCTCACTTGCTGCTGCCTTGAAACGGACATATATAACGGATGCTTCTACACCCTCAGAAACAGATGCGTTATTGCCACCACTGCCCCGGATAGCTGCCTGTACCTGATGACAGTGGCCAAAATTCAAAGCCAGGTAATATACACTAATGCATGTTAAGACTGAAGTCTACTACGATGTGTTAATGGTAACTCAGTTCAATAAGGTAACATTACCTGAGAAGAAGCACCTTTGAGAACTGAAAGTACATGAGAACGAATCATTCCCAGGGCTCGAGACTGTCCAAAACAAGTAAACTATATATTACTGAAGGTCAAAACTAATCTTACTAGAAGACAATCTCCATTCTATACTATTCACCTAATCAACGCTCTTGCAAATCATACCTGCAATTGTCGAAATTTGAGCAGGTAAACACTGGATTCTGCATATTGTGGATTGCTTTCAACATACCTAAAGTATGCACAAATTGTTTGAAAACAGTAAGTTTTAATCCAATAAATATATCCTTATTAAATTCTCATTGTCTCCTAGTATAAATGACAAACTTCCAAGGTTTTTAACTGAATAGTGTCTGAGACATAGAATTGCAGAGAGTTACTAACAAAAAAGATACTTACGATATGCACTCATCAAGGCGTTTGAGAAGAGGGAGAAAGTTCTCGTGTAGGACATTCATGTTTGGAGAATAAAAATTAGTAGTAATCTGCACACAGTTGAAGAATTAAACGTGAATACAATATAATTATAGGATGAATATATATATATATATATATATGGTTTGTATTTCATACAGTTTGTGCATCATGATATTTTCTCACATATCAGAACAAACAAAAGAAGGTAAGATCCTTGGAATGAGGCTTCAAAGTATATTAACTTCAATGTAAATTTGAACAACACTACAAAGTAATGCCTGATAAGGAGAATTCACACTAGGGAGAAGTTGACTCTTTGGAAAAAGAATCAATTAAATTGTTAGTTCAAAAACAAAAGTTTATCCATGCATTATGACATATATTTAACAAAACCACAATCTCAGCAAACAAAATAATATCTCTAGGTAAGGTAGATTCAAACCTTACATTCTCCAATTCATCAAAGTAGTTGAGCTTACTGCGGAGTGCTTCCGTAAATTCAATCAGCCGTTGCTTGTCTATTAACTGCAAATGAAAAATCAAGAAACATCAAGTTTTAAATAAGTTTCCAGGCCCCCACAACAATGAATTCAACCTGACACCAAGGAAAGTGGGAAGAAATAAAAGGGTAACAATTGAAAGAAAATCCCACCAATCGGTCGCATGCATCATGAAGAGTTCTAGTCTTTGTTGCTACTGCCTGATGCTGATCTTGTAGTTCATTAAACAACTCCAGGGTGTCATCGACCTGCACAGAACGAAACCAGCTATCTCAAACAAGCATAACAACTTAAAACAAAGATGTCTTCAACACCGATAGATAATATCGCCATTACCTGACCGAGTATGCCATCACATGTCTGAATGCGTTCTGTCAAAGTGTCTACATAGTGTCGATACTTCTCCTCTGTCTAAAATGTAAAAAAAAAAATTATGTGCAATGAGAAGTATTTACACTTAATTACATCATAAGGAGCAGTATTTGCTGGAGGAAATCGATAACTAACCTCCGACTTCAAGGCCGCTTCGAGATCTGTAAACCATTTGTAAAACTGCGAGTTGAAAAATCTAATTTCAGTGAGAAAGCCTTCGAATTGGAATAGATAACGGAATGTGATGGCAACAATGTACCTGATTCGTATTGACAAGAACAGCTTCAATGGCGGCGGAGTGTTCCGAGCCAAAAGAGCTGTCCTTGGTGGAGACAGTCAGGCCATTCTGGTGGCCTGTGGGGCGGTCCTGTGCCAAATTGGGAGGGAACGTACGCTCCGCGACGGAATGCGAGAGCGTTGCAATGGCTGCTTGCTGCTGCTCCGTTAACGGAGTTTTCTGCAGAGGAAAGAAAGCAATACATGAAAATTCAAATCGAGAGGATCCGATCCGATGTGAAAGCAAGCTAGTTGCAATTAAAGCGAGAAAATTGCAGAAAACTCGGATGTAGAAGAAAACGGCGTCGTTTCCATGGAGAATTTTGAATCTAGGGCAATGAGAAGGAGGAAGAGGAAGACGCAGCACCTGTTCCCAGTGAGATGCGAAGTTGTAGCCCTTGGAAATGGCTCCAGATTTCGGAACGCTCGGCTTGCTTGCCGCCATTCTCGATCTTCTTCAACTCACAACGACGTCGGTTCAGGCAATGGTTGCAGTAGCCTTCGTCGTCTTCCACAATTCGCCTCCTCTCCTCCGCCCTCTTTTCTGAGTCTCGAGTTTTTTACCAGTCCTTTTTCAACGATAATAAGATTTAAACGCCCAGCTTTTACGTTGTTAGAACTACCACGACGTCGTTTGGTGGTTAAAACACAGTTGAATGTTGAAACAGTTCGAACTTGTTTGCTTTTTTTAACTTTTTTATTTTTGCCTTTTTACGTTTGGATTTTTAAGTCGGAAAAGGATCCTCGCCGGATCTTTTTCCTGGAATCCAAAGGATCTTGTGTTGTTCATCGTACATCGTGCAGTTAGAAATCATTTGAAATTTAAAATTTAAAATTAAATATAAATAGTATCTAACGAAAACTGACCATACAATGTACGATGAACAAACACGATCACGGAATCCTCTGGATTCCCAGAAGAAGGATCCGACGAGGATCCTTTTCCTTTTATGTCACTCAGACAGGTAAATAACTGAAACTGCACTCAAACAGAATCAATTTTTTTTGGGTTCTAGCTAAATATGTTTTTTAACAATCAATAGGATAATTTATACTAAATATGTTTTTATTGGTCGCATTTCAAGTCATGTTTTTTCACTCTTGAGAACTAACCCAAAAGAAAAAGGGCAAAAAGGTCCTGTAAATTTCTAAGCTCTTGGCAACTTGTACAAAAATTGAACACAAACTGTAGACAAGAAAATACAAAGTTTGTGACATTTTGCTGGGATCCTCGCAGATCTATTACAATAAAGCTACCCCCAAAAAAAATTACACGAGAAGTGTATTAGTCCTTGACGTCGGTGACACCTTCCGGGGAGATCTGAAACCGTGCTTCCGCTTCAGCCAAACAAGGAGAACTTATCACTTTACAGATGCGCTCTTCGCCTCTTCCTTTCCTAACAGCAAGCCTGTCGTAAGAAGAGATAAGTCATTAGTAATGTTCGTTGCCAAAGGAAAAATGATTTCTTCTAGTAGTACAAACCTTGTAGTGGAAGCATGAGCCATGATGTTACCACCAATAGGCTTAATTTGAGGACCGGCAAAGATTGCAGAACCATCCACTTGGGCAACCACTTGATTTGTGATCACAACAGCTACGCCAAACTGCGCTCACAGCGTACGGAGGGTGAATCCTGATTAATAATAATGCTAAACTAGGGGGTCCGAGTATATGGTGTTAGGATAAGTGAAGCTGTAAGCATTTTTACCTCATCTGCTAACTTCTGAAGGCTCCGGAGAAACTTTGCAAGATGCATTTGACGGGCTGAAAGTTCACCTCTTCCTGAGAAATCTGTTCTGTATAGGGCTGTAGCACTATCTACTATTATGAGAGCAAACCTATAGAACCAACATCAATTATATAATTAGTCTTACTAAAAATGTGTACACTTGACCAAACTATAAACGAGCATATATGTAGGACTGAGAGGCTCACGACAGACCTTAAGTCATGACTGTCAAAAGTCTACGTACAAGACAAAAGAATGGAAATCATAAATTGTTGTCACACCTTGTTTCTACCATCATGGAGGCTGCTTCGAGCAAGAGCCTTGATTGGTGATCCGTGTTATAAGCTCTAGCATACGCCACATTCTCCAAGACATCAGCACCATTGAGTCCAAACCTGTGGAAACATCATTAATAGTCTCATCTAGCATACACAAACCATAAGAGCAAGTTCACCTCAAGGTATCTATAGCAAACCTCTCTGCAATCTGTAAGAGTCTTTGTGGCCTGAATGTACCCTCAGCATCAATGTACATTGCTTTTCCCTCACCGCCTCCTTGATCCAAGGGAAGCTGAAACATGGAAATGAATTAGAAGTGCACTGTAACAAGTGAAATAAAAGGTTGGAGGTGGGTGGTTCCTCGTACAAATTGATCGATTTCTTTGTCTAGCCTACAAGTAAATTGTGAACCTTAGACAAGGAACTCAAGAGCCCATCCACGTGAATAACTTTGAGTTATGGCAGAATTATGCATTTTAGGAAAACACGACACTCAGTGTATGTATTATCCCTTCACACGGTTGAATTGCAACCACATTGTCAAGGCAACAGAACATCTGGGAAACCAGATCTAGGGTCTAATGGGATTATACTAATTTCTTCTTATGAAGCACCAGAAGAACATATTAAACAGAAAACAAATTCACTTACTTGGCAAGTTACACAAAGCGTGTGACACAACTGGGTCTTTCCAGAACGGAATTCGCCATATATCTCGGTAATAGATCCTGTCTCAATTCCTCCTGTTACAAGAAAACCACGCCATATCAACTTTAAGTTTAAAGTATTGCATTTGTGTTGGTAAAATAAGGACTCAATTCTAAGAACATTGGAAACTGACCCTCCATTTGTGTTGGTAAAATAAGGACTCAATTCTAAGAACATTGGAAACTGACCCTCCAATATCTTATCAAGTTCGCTTGATCCAGAAGTAATTTGAATGATTTCGAGTCTCTGTGCGTGGAGCTGGCCAGCACTAGTAAAACCCAAAGGCACAAGTTTGGAGGCTGCAATGAAATGAAACAAGCCAGGCAGCGGAATATCAAATTATCGCAAATAGTGATTCGCTTTATAAGAATGGTGGGAATGGTGGGAAAATGAACAAAATAAATAAATGACATACCTGCTTCGATGATCTTGTCAACTTTAGCGTCGCTGATTCCTTTGATTTGCAGAAGATCCTTCCTGGGAGAGTAAGCGACTGCTTCAACAGTGCAAAGACCCGCATCTTTAAGTTTCTTTACATCAATGGAAGCTATGCCGGACGCCTTGAATCGAAAAAATTAGAACATTTCATCATCAGCTAAACAAAGATTGCTGCTTTCATCGAGATATACGCAATCCAGATTCTCAATTTCTTCCAAAATATTTATAAAAAGAAAAGACAAACCCATATGAAATTGGAAATAACGCACAGATCGGTTGCTGGCTAGGGTGTCTCATATCATAGTGGGTAAAGAACAAAACCCAAGACGGATAATTCAAAGTACAACGAAAAACCCGTATAAAATGTACAATCTTGAACAACAATTCACAGAAATTCGAACCCAATTTCAAAGAAAATGAGAACCCATTTCTTAAATTTCAAATCTGAGCAAGAAAACCCCATCGGAAGCAGATTGAAGAAGAACCCATATGGGGAAGCCATTCAATTGCTCGAAACGAGTGTGAATTGAAATGGGTTTACCTGAAGTTGATCGACGGGGACAGGGCCATGGTGCATTTCTTGGATCTCGTCTTGTTGCTGGGCAGTCTTCTGATTGCTCTGCTGCTCCATGGCTCCGCTGATTGTAGCTCTAACGACGACGGCGTCGACCGACTGAAAGACACGGAAGGAGAAGCAGAAGACGAGCAGAGAGGATGGGGAAGAAGGAGAGGGAATTGGTATTTTAAAAAGCGTTTAAGGGGCGCCAAGCAGCAACACAGAGCTTGCTACGGAAGCTTTGGAGGTGCTTCTTGACTGCCTAGGTAGGAAGATTGATGAAAATTGCTTGTGGGTTGTGGCCCAATTTTATAAATCTACGGTCAGGCCTGTAGCCAAGCCTGTTTGTGGTGGTTAAGTTGAGCCCAATCGAAATCCAATTGTGAAATAAACAGCGTTAGATCGTTCATTGCGCACTCAAGTGTCTATGATTGTGACATGCCAACCAAAATAGCTAAACATAACTCCGTCTAGAATTATAGCTCTCAGAAAAAAAAAAAAAATTTAAATAAACAATGCAGGCCATGCTTATATATCATCTCCAATCGAAAGGGTTAAACATAGCCCTCTCAATAATTTACTAGTTTTAAGTTTATACTTTAAATTTATTGGTTAATTTAATTAAACTACTGTTGGATGTTTTTAAATCTAGCCATTGAATTTGAATCAATTATTTCAACTAAGGAGCTAAGTTCCAAAAAAGGGCTAAGAGTAGGGTTACATTTGGCCAGTCTGATGCCTTTTGGCTAAATAATGGTCTGGTGGGCTTCACATAATTATAGCTCAGTCATCGGTTGGAGATAAGTTTTTAGACAAATCACGTCAATTTTTTGCTTTTAAATCTTTAGTCCTCCCCATTAAAAATAACATCACAGCCTGTAAATTGCAGGACGAAGGCATTCGCTCATCATTTTAGTTCAGTCAGTAACATCGGTATCTTGCTAGTATTAAGTATTGTTATCAACTTATTAACAAACCGATGGCGTAAAAATTAGCAAAGAAAAAAGTAGATTGGATTGGATGTAATAGTACCACTCGACATGTCAATAGTTTACGCGTCACACAATACCGCTTTGTGTACCTTATAGCTAATGCATTAATGCTACATAAACATATGTTGTTAGAATTCCTTTGTCCTACATTGGCCATAAGGCTTGAGAACAAGCCCTTTAAATAAAATTACTCCACTCTAACTATCACCGAGGCCTTTTATGATAAAACCCCACACTTGACAAATTGAGCAGATGGCCAAGTGGGAACAGTATCGGTGTTGTTAGAGTGGGCCCTCGGCCCGTCTACCTAAAATTTAACATGGTATCAGAGCTAGGGGACGGGCTCGTACATCCACGTGAACGGGTGGGTCCCTTTTGACCCCGCGCGAACAAGTGAGCCTTGACTTGGCTCCACGTAGGCCAAGAGATGCCACGTGAATGGGTGGGTCCTCATTGGCCCCTTGCAAACGAGTGAGCCTCGGCTTGGCTCCACGTGGTTGCCGATGTGTGGAACACCACGTGTGACCCATAAAATAGGGTCTCACGTGTGGGGGAGTGTTAGAATTCCTCTGTCCCACATCTGCCAAAAGGCTTGAGAACAAGCCCTTTAAATAGAATTACCCCACTCTAATTAACACCGAGGCTTTTTGTGATAAAACCCCACACCTGACAGATTGAGCAGGTGGCCAAGTGGGGACAATATCGGTGTTATTAGAGTGGACCCTCGGCCCGTCTACCTGAAATTTAACATATGTCGATGTATATCTATCATCTGGTTTTTTTTTTTTAGCGGACCACTTATCATGTCATGATTTAATTATATTTAATTGGATTCTAAGAATTGATTGGAGCAACTAGTAATACGGTGCAGTGATATTTTTTTTTATTTGTAAGTGAGAAATTCAAGTTCGATTCACATAAATGGTGAAGATGTACATTAAAACATCCATATAGCCATGAAAGGTTATGGTCTCAACTTGAGGTCGTTAAATATAAGAATAACTTCATTTTGTTATAAGTTACAATATTTTTTAGATTTCGTCTTAAGAAATTTGGCTTCACATAATGATAAACAAGTCCAATTAATATGCATGTAATATTGGAAATGAAAGGTATTCACATAAATTGGTTGAAGACGTTGTTTTGTATGCATTTATAAAATTTTACTTGGAAAGAGAAGCATTCACGAGGGCACTGGATACGGCAGCAGATTTGCTGTCCCCAAAAGTGTGTCTCAATTGTGTCTCCTTGTTAATATGTTGACACATATCCTTTAATTTAACTTAAAAATTAATTTTGTTAATTTTATTTATTTAACATTTAAATTTAAAAGACATGTGTCAATATAATAGTAATAAGACACAAATGAGACATATTTTTTGGGACAGCAAATCTAAAGCCCACTGGATACGCACATGCACTAACTTTAGAGGCTATGCTTTGCTAATGTAGTTCTTTGTATTTATAGAAGTTTCATTAAGGATAAGTAAGTTTTTTTTTTTTTTACTACATCTCGATAAATACACTCGTAACAATCAAGTCTCAACAAAACGTAGTCTTCTCGTAATTTAGCTTTAAACACGCGCAATTACAATGGTAAAGCAGCGACGATGAAAAGCCTGCTTTCATAAGACTGAAGCTGTGGCACAGAAAATGCCCAAATGGTGAACATGAAGCCGTTCAAGTGTTCAGATACATGGCAGCTCCAGGCTCACCATTGGCCTAAATGGTTGAACTGTAAGCGTCCTGTAATCACCATATTGTCTTAATTGGGATGAAATCAATTTAATTGTTGCTAACAAAATCCATGTAGTGTTATCAATTTTAATGTGAGGAAAATGTGAAAGTTATTTCACGTTAAAAGCCTCTGTCGTCTCTCGATTAAGAATTATATCCATCTTCCTCCATCAATCATGAACTTTTTTTGTTCTAATTCCCGTCTTTTGCATCTCAAATCATCACCTTTTAATGTTATTATCGAAATCCTATCAATTTAAGCAGACCTAATGATTACTGAATATGGATTTTAATTAAGTAACATGTTCAAAGTTCTAAAACAACAAATGAGGTTTGGTCACTTAATCAAGGTAGTGTGTCCGTCCTCATGCAAGTTCAAGATCTTCCTCCACGTAAATTAGAATATAGGTTAGACTACAATTTGTTTTAAGAAAAAGAATGAATACAATAAGTTAACCCATATTTTGCTTGATGTAGTCCTCCAATGTTTGTCCTTTTATTGTTGAAATTTGCATGTTTGAGTTTAACTGTTATGCCTTTACTTAACATCATATCAAGGAGAGAAGTGAAAGAACTTTTGTATTTGGAGCAAAATGTCAAAACAACACCAAAAACAAGTAGACAATCCATTTCCAAGTACATCACACTCTTTTTGGAACAATGTTTTGGATCAAAGAGCTAAAATTTGGAAAACATGGAAACCTAAGCATTCAATCTGGTACAACCTAGAACTCAATTCAATGAATTTCGCTACACGACGAACCGTATGTTTTTCGTACGTAATTCAATTTTTTTATCTTCGTTTAAGGCTAATATATTTAGTGTGTTGCAAATACAAAAGGATGTCAATTTCACTCCCTTGATGATCAATGTTAAAACAAAGAAACGGATAACATTACCATTTCACTCCAGATACAGATGTTCCACTCTTCTTGATCAGATAACTCAACACCATCATCGTCATCTCCGTGTCACAAACCAACTCCGTTTAACTTTCAAATAGGCCGAAGCGAACAGGAACACCTACACCCATGAGCCAAGCGTGCCCCTTCAAGAAAGGCCCTACAGTATAATGCATTGCCTCTTGCTTGTCAATTTTCTTGTATCCATCCCACTTCACTCTGTTGTCAGTTTTCGCGCCCGGTCCCTTGTTGTTATATTCTGCGTAATACAATGTTTTCAGCGCGAAATCTCCTTCCCACTGTGTCCATCCATCGGGGTGAATCAGGTCCTCAATTGTCGAATCCATCACTATGGTTCTCGAGAATTCCTTCGATGGCCTTCCGAGGTAGGTCTTGAATTGGGACTTTACTGGCTCAAGATCTTTGTCCGGCATGATTTTGCAATTCTGCAACACTATTCCTGTGGTTTCCTGTTTGTCAGTCCTTCCCTGGGCTGTGACAGTGTTTTGTTGGTTTTCCAAAGGCTTGCGGACGTAGATCAAGCAGTTCTGGAAGATGGCAGCAGCGTCGCCAAAGATGAAATCAACGGTGCCCGAAATGACACAGCTCTTATAGAACTGCCGATGAGTTTGTGCGTATAATGTGCTTTGGTACCCTTCAAACCGGCAGTTCAGAAAAATAGCGCGGTCTGCTTGGACTCTTGCTGCCACTGCCTGATGCTTCTCAGGTCCAGCCGTGTTTCTGAATCCCATCGACTTTGCCATAAAACCTTCCCCTAAGACCGCTGCAATAGAATCAAAAGGAAAAAAAAGAGTAAGTAACATTGACACTAGCTTGAAATGGTGAGTTAGGCCTTACACATGCTCTATATCTTCTATTGCTATAAGACATATACATCACTTGTTGCCTAATTTGAGCACATGTATTGCGATGCAAAAGGGAGTGATTTCCGCACGTTCATTTTCTTGCCCTACACACCCATGTTTATTTATGGCTCCGGCCTTTGGGTTTATCAAAAGAAAATCAAGAGACAAAATTAAACACGAGTGTGCAGGAGGATGAGAAGGATGTGCTGAAATCGTTTCTTGGTGCAAATTTGTTGAGCCCGTACCGAAAGGTGCAGTTTGGAATATCCTAACTTTGTCGGCAAAGTTCTTATTTCCAGTGATGACGCTCTTCTGTGACCCATCGCCGTACATTGTAACGTTCGGCATCTTCTTTGTCACAGTCACAGTCTCATCATAGACTCCTTCTTTAACATAGATGACATACCTGAATTTTCATAAGGGTAAAAACAAACTGATAAATAAAGATAACAAGATTATGAAAATCATTGTTTTTTTAACACAATACATACCGTCCTTCGTATTTTTCGGGTATTTTTTCCAAGGCTTCACTAATGGTTTTGTAGTTTCCACTGCCATCTTTTGCCACCGTCACGTTGGGGGTGAGCTTCTCGTCGTTTTTCTTCAACATCCTTCGGTCCTCGTGACTCATCCAGGTAGGGAATCCGCTCTTGTCCTGCGATAGAAGGCGGCGATTGGATCCTGCAGCTGCTTCTGCACCCGGTAGCTGCAACTGGTTAAGGAGTGAAAGCATGGCCAGGGAATTGCTAGTGAATTCCTTAGAGGCCTGCAACATCTTCTCCAACTCGGACTTCAATTTTCCATCAGGAAACCCGTCGACGCATGTCTGCTGGTAAGATATCACCGCACTCAACCAGCTGTTCAAGACGCCCGTGCGAACCTTCCCCGACTCAATGCTGTTGCCAAGCTGAGAAACGGCGTCCCCTAATTCCACCTTGGCATCGTCGAACAACACTTTGCAGTCCTCAAACGCTCCCTTCTCTTCCGGGCTGTTGAAAGTCAGCTCGGCGGTTTTGCTGTAGGCACTCTTGGCCTCGTCCGAGGCGGCTGAGATAGCGGTCTTGATGAATGCCTTGGGTTTTGTTTCGTCCTTTGCCTTTTCAATGATGCCCTCGCACTTGTCCTTGTAATCTGCAGCGCTGCACATCTCCTTAAGGATCTTCTGACCATTCGAAGGCGCTTTGTTCTTCGGTGGTCCATTTTTCGGTTGAGGAGCCTTCGGTGCAGGTTTCCCGGCAGCTTTGCCTTGCTTAGCATTGCCCTCCTTTGCATTGCCCTTCTTAGTACCTTTATTATTAAGTTTGTTGACAATGAAATAGGCTCCGACGGCAATCAGAACAAGGAGGAGAATGACGACGACCGCAATGATAATTCTCTTCTTGAACTTACGCGCATTCTCGGTCTTTCGGCGTTCGGTAAGCTGGTCGAAATCCTGAAATGCCATTGCGAGAGGTGGCTATAAGGCAGAGGAACCTCTGCCTTAATAATTCAGGGCCAAGCGCAGGGGGAGAGCACCGATTCGAGCAAGAGACAGTAAAGAGATTGAAATACAATGGCGTTTCTGCTTTAATCGTTTTCGCTTTTCGCCTCCTCTCCCTATCTCGTTGTTCTTCGCTTCCGGAATTTCGAGTGTCCATTATTATTTTGGCAATTGACAGAGGAGGTCTGGTCGGGAGAGTTTTCAGGTATTCTATTTTTTTCAAAAGTTTGTTGGAGACGACAACAAGGGGTCCTTTCCTTTCTTCCTTTCCAACCGCATTTCCCTCGCGGATCCTTCCGAAATT
Source organism: Heteromeles arbutifolia (assembly GCA_024362995.1). Classification (NCBI taxonomy): domain Eukaryota; kingdom Viridiplantae; phylum Streptophyta; class Magnoliopsida; order Rosales; family Rosaceae; genus Heteromeles; species Heteromeles arbutifolia. The sequence continues at coordinate 16,952,478 of JANCRC010000001.1, forward strand.
ACATTCATACCCCTTACTGCCAAACGACGTATGAACATATATTGTTCAAAATTGTCAACGAATTCATGCTTGTGTGTGTTCTTTTGTGAGGTTAGGATTGAAGTCATAACAAACTCATGACTCCAATCAATGGACTAAGCCAGTCAAGCATTATATATATTTGGCTATTCCTAACATTCTTCAACTAATTAAAGAACAAATCATGCTAGAAGGGTAACATTTTGACTAGATTAGCTGCCCTTGTGATGTTTGTTTACTTGTAACACTAATTGTTATTATTTAGTGCTAATCGACATATCAACTATCACGTCACGGGCAGGGGCAGATTCAGAATTTTAAGATCGAGGGGTCCCAATGTAAAAGGTTTAAAAATAGGGGTGTGATATATACACACGCATTTTTACTTCTCACACACTCTTCTAATTTTCGGCCGTTAGATCAGATGCATTGAAGAAGATCAAAGGATATAAATTAATGTGTGAGAAGTAAAAAAATGTGTGTGAATAGCACACCCCTAAAAATAATATTACAAGTTACAAAGTCTAAATTGTAAGCGTCTTTTTTAGCAAGGTCATTTATATTAAAAAAATAAGTATGTTCCCTTAAAAAAAAAATCGTACCGTTCGGGTCTTCTTCCGAATAAGGAGTCTTCTGCAAGCCTGCAACTCATTCACCCTCCTTGAAAGAAATTGCTTAGACTGTAAGGCAACTATATGGCGTTTAGCAATACAAATAAAACTGCTTAGACGGTAGAACTTATAGCAGCTAGGAATGGAATGGTCCTCCCTGCCTAAACATTTGGAGGGTCCTCAAAGGATCTCCATAGACGTTTTTCCCAGATGTCGAGTGGTCTGGGACCACCACGGTCCCTCTATGAATCAGCCCATGGTCACGGGGTACGTTAATATGGTCATTACTCGCCGATTACGAATACAAGAGTGATGACATGAAGAGTACATTTGTGTACCACATTTTAATCATATTACTTGACGAGTTATGTGCACAACGTACATTGAAAGAGTTGAAGTCATTGATCGATTAGAAAATCACATGAATTTTTAAAAAATAGCATTTCTTTTTCTTTAGAGTTTTAACTAGCAAACATGGATTTGGACAATTAGTTAGGGCAGTCTGTCCATTTTCTTGTACTAAAGTTTGAATTTCTCTCCTTGTAGATTATAGTAATTTAGAATGCCATATTGTAAAAAAAAAAAAAGGAATTTTGACCGATAAACTACTCAAGGGTTCTTGTGAGGGCTCAAAATTATGGAGGGGCGTCGAGGGACTATATTTCTTTAACTTTCCAAATTTCCTTTAGAATCATGAGGGCAGTGGTCAAATTGTTAGCTTTTTATTTGGGTTCATGGTATGAACTTTGAACTGTCCAAAGTGTAGAACATCCTATCAGAAAATAACCCCTCCCCCTATACCCCTAAAAAATCAGAAAATATTTCACCACATCCATGCAGCTTCACCTTTGATACATATTTTGAAATTGTTGTAAAAAATTATTTCAAACAAAAGTATTCATACAGAGATCAGATGCCATCATCATAAGGAAATGAAGTGTACTGCAGCCATTCATCACCAGCAATAAACTCTTGCACAGTGAAATTGGATACATCATAATAGTCCATAACATGATGTCCTTTCCAGTTCACTCTATTTTCCGTCCCAGCGCCAGGACCATAATTCCCATACTCTCCATAGTACAAAGTGTTCAACCCTAGGTCCCCGGACCAATTTTTCCACCCAGTCGGGTCAATAAAATCGTCAATGTAGGACTCCAGGACAACAGTCGTAGAGTAATTCCTCCACGGCCGGCCTAAGTAGCTTTTGACAATGCTGGAATTGGAGTACAACTCATCAGTGGCAATAATGGAGCAGTTCTGCACGGAGATTCCTGTGTTCTGATCTAGTGTCTCCCTGGACTGCGCTGTGACGACTGTGAATTGTCCCGGCATTGGCATTTTCGACACGATGTTGCATGCTTGAAATACAACTGCGGCGTTGCCAAATATGTAGTCTATGGTTCCAAATATGTCGCAGTCTCTATAGAATTGTCTAAAAGAGTGCACGTATAATGTGTCTTGGTAGCCATCGACGGTGCATTTGTAAATTGCAGCCAAGTCTGCATTAATTCTCAGAGCAACTGCTTGGTGCTTTATTGGCCCTGCCGTGTTCTGAATTGTTATGTCTCTTGCTAGAAAGCCCTCTCCGGACACAGCTGGAAAAATTGAGAATGTTGGTTGGGTTAAACAAACTGGGATTGAACTCATGAAAGGTTATCAAATGTAAACATGATTTTTCAAAAATTGCACTGATATCCCCTACGATTAAGCATGTTATCGATCTCAGTCCAAATTGAGATTTTTTTCATAACCTTGTCTAACTTTTGTCATGTGTGCGTCTCATGAGAGGTGAAAAGACCATTTTAAGACATTGAATCTTGTACTTTGACCGTTGGATAAGACTTGAAATGACCTTTTCACCCTCTCACATAAAACACGTAAACAAGTGAAATAGACGAAATACAGATGGAAAGTTTGATCTGGACTAATAACAAGTTTAACCACGCACCATTAAGGATTTTCTTATATTGCACTAATCCTCATTGTGGTGGGGTTGGAAATGTCAGTAATATCCAAATCAAACTTTTTATTTTATTTTTGACCAAAATTTGCTCATATGTTAGGGTGAAAAGGTCAGTTAAAAACATTGAGCTTGTTCAATTCATAAATAAGAATTTTAGATGACTTTGTCACCCTTTCACACAAACGCGTATGAACAAAATTAAACAAAATCAGATGAAAAGCTCGATTTGGACTGAGAGTGAGACTGATAGCATGTTTGACCACAAAAGTATCGTCAAGCATCTTCTCACCACAAGACTGACATTGACATATGAGTCCAGTATAGGGGAAAAAGAAAACAGTAAAATTGAAGATAGCAAGGAATGCATTTAGAAGTATTAATTACCGACGGTTGCAGATCTGAATGTAGTCCATCCATCAACAACATTCCAGTTACCAGTGATGACAGTGATGTCACTTCCATCTCCAAGAAGAACAATGTTGGTCTTGTAGCTCGGAATCTCCACATTTTCTTCATAAACCCCTTCTTTAACATATATAATCGTCCTATCATAACTATTATTTGGAGCAAAAATAATAGCATCACTAATTGTGGTGAAGTTCCCTGATCCATCCGCGGCAACCGTTAGGACTTCACTGGGGTCATATTCGTCACCGGAACTCTCCAAAATCCGCCGGTCTCTCCTCGATAACCACCTCGGAACGCTCATGAGACGGCGATTTGTGCGCCCTTTATTGGTCCCTTGTTTTGAGATAGCTGAGAGAGAATTGCTTACATATTTGTATGTGCTAGTCAAGGAGTTAACTAGGGTTGGCTTCATAGGGCCAGAAGCAGAGTCCAACCCTTCCATGCATGTGTTCTTGTTTGTGAGAGCGGCGCTGAGGTAAGCCCTAGCATCGTTGAGTTTCTTGGCGTTTCGCGCTTGGACTCGAGACACAGATCTTTGTAAGGAAGAGAGAGTGATTTGGTGGAGCTCCTTGCAGTCCTGGACAGCTCCCTTTTGCTTCTCGACGATGTTTGAGTACTGTCCGGCCTTGTAGAATAGATCGGTGAGCTTTCCGGCTTCGGAGATCGCGACTTGGAGGGATTGGAGGAGGTAGGAGATGATGTTGGGGGTGATGTTTATTGAGATTGAGAGCTTCAACGAGTCGAAGCAGATGTCTGGGTAGGGTGCGGACTTGCAGAATGATCTTATGGACGCCAAATGGGGATTAAAAGTAGTTGTGTTTGACGACGAAGAAGAAGAAGAAATGTGGAGAAATAAGATTATGCAGAGGAGCTGCAGCAGTTTTGGAGTGGAGGAAGCCATGAGAGGACTCAGAGGAGGAGTTGGGAGAAAAAGAAACTTGATGTAAATAGAGTCGAGAGATTTTTCACTGACCGGTACATAGATAATACATCACATGTCATTATATAAAAGATGAGATATGTATGTTAAAAAGTTAATAACTTAAAAATAAAATTTACTACCACTTATATAAAAACATATAATGTATCACTCGTGTTTCTATCACAATACAAAATTTCTCATAAGAGTCCGAGAATATATAAGAGCATAAAAGTGCACAACTTGTCGGTGTGGCCTGTTAGTATATCTGGGAACATGAATGGATATTTCTTAGCTTATGAACAACACGGATTCTGATAAGGTCCTATTTTTAAAAAAAATAATGATAACTAGACGACAATGATAATGCTAATTAAACATATACAAATACCATATATAAGTATTATTCATCACATGATAAAAGAAATAAATACGTAAATATACAACCGATTACAAAATAGATTCCGAACTCTTCAACTCTTTTTTTTTTTTAGTTTGATTCATGTTTCACGGAAAATATACTGTGCATTTTGGTTTGTCATCCTAGTGGAAAGTTCCAAAACAGATTAAGGAAATGGGGACTGCATTCAGAAAATCTATTTATCTCTACAATTTATTATTAATTTCAAGTTTTGTTGTTTTGCCTATTGATTTATTTTTTTAATTTAATATCTCTGTTTTGGTTGGTATTTCATGTTATGTGGTTTTTGAGAGGGATGGGAGGAGGAAGGACCTCCCCATTCTGCAAGATATTCTCTGGCTTTGTAGGACTTGGAGAAAATATGGACATGGGCCACTTGATGCCTTGGCCTTGTGAGTGGACAATGGAGTCGTCATATTTCGGGAGTTTCTGAGTAGACTGCTGCTTGTGCTTTCAACAACGACAAAAAAATTTTATCCTATTATGTAGGGTCGGAATAAATTTTAAAGCACCAGTACATTCGGTTTTGCGTCAAGTTTTTATTTAGTTCTAAGTACTCAATGTCGTTTTTTTTTTAAAGTCTTATTCAATGTCTTCATAGGTCTACCTTTTTGTTATGAGCCTCTGTCTCATTAACGTATTTTCTAACCGGAGCATTTGTAGGTCTTCGGTTCACATGTTCAAATCACCTTAACCGATTATTTATCATCTTATCTTCAATTGCGGCCACACCCACTTTACCTCGTAGACCCTCATTCTTAATCATATTGTTTCTCGTGTGTCCACACATCCAACAAAACATTCTCATTTTGGTTACACCCATCTTTTGCACGTATTGATGCTTGGTTTCATGTTTTTATACAAAAAATTTTGTGCAAGACATCTATTTTTTATTATTAATATCGTCAGATACATCAATAATATGTCAATATGATTTATTCACAATAAATAATATTGACGCAACACTAGTATATCAGTATTACCCTTTTGAAGAATGGATCATGTGCTTTCCGTAACCGGGCTATGTTTATGTAAAATGGAACTTCCGTGAGTGAAGGTTTTCTCCCAAACAAAAACACACTCGCAAAGCAACACAAGTTGAAGGAAATTGCGTTTGCATTTGCATGCCTACCAATTTGCAACTTGACCTTTTGTCTGGTGAAAAATCACGGGAGACAGAAAAATATGTGTGCCTTTTTTCTGTCCTAATATCTGCCAATATCTCACATGCCTAGATTCGTTTTTATCAATTTTTTTTTAGTCTTCTTAATCTGCATATAGGACCTCTCTCACATTGTTTATCCCACTTGCCTAACTTATGAGCACTGCCAATAATTACAAAGATAGGGTCGTTCATAAGCCTATTTTTACCCCCACACACTTTTGTTAATTTTTTTTGTTATTGATTTATTTTTTAATTTATTTAATTCGGTGGTTGAAATTTGAGAAGGGTATGTCAGAAGTAAAAATAAGTGTGTGAATAACACTACCCTAAGACCATCTCCAACCCTTGGCCTAAAACCTAAAATTTTTAACCCAGAAAATTTAGGTTTTAACTCAGAAACAACTTTTCTGCTCCAACATTTCTGGCCTAAAATTTTAGCCCCATATTATTAAAGAATGAATTTAGGCTATTTTTTTTATAATTAAATTTTTAAAAAAAATTATGTAGACTATCATAAATTAATTTTATGAACATTTTAACATAAAAATATTTAAATTCCAATAAACATTGAAAAATCACTAAACCGACACATGAAACTCATGAAACACTATAGAAGAATATGAAACACATGATAGAGATGTATAAACACAAGACATGAGCAAACACGTGGTTTTGGAAGATGGTAGAAAGAAAAATTGGAAGAATTGTAGGAGAAAAATGAGTTTTGTGTGAATGTTTCAACAAATATATAGGTATTTATAGAGTTTTTGGGTGAATTTTGAGTTAAATAATTATTTTAAAATTATTTTAACCGTTGAATTTAAATTTGGATCTTTAGATCTTTTTTTTATTGTTAGATTTTATCATATTCGATCTCAATCGTTAGATTCAATAAATTTATAAATATAAAACAAAAATACTAACTAAATTAAATGTGGACCGGTGGATAACCAAAAACCTATTTGAAAGCCGTTGATCAACCAAAAGAGCCATTGGCCTCAATTTTATTGGCAGACAAGTGGGAGACACACTCATGTGGATGGGGGCTCCACCACTAATCTTGGCCTAAATTCTGGGCTAAATTTGGCTTTTTTTTAAGTTTTAGGTCCAAATTATAACTTGGGTTGGAATGGATTGGAGGGAGAATAGAAGGGGAATTATAGGTTTTAGGCCATGGGTTAGAGTTGGCCTAATTAGAATTGCTAATTTATTGGTACAACAAAAAAAAAATGCCACTCAAGGGAGAATTTTCAAATTGCTCCATTCAATTAAGACATTACGGTAGTGGTATGTCGAATCCATTGCACACTATTATGTAAAAAGTTAAAATATATAATAATGCGTGAAAAATTTAGAATATCATCGATGTGGCATTTGAGGTGTAAGCAAATTTCTCCTCATAACAAACTTAATACGCATTACTTTTTTCTTGTTCTGTTTTTTCCATTCCTTGTTTTGCAGAATGCCCAAGCTGGTGACCCAGAACCTATTTCAGTATTTTAATTGTACGGTAGAAAACTGACTGGTCGTAGGTTCAAACCCTACTTGGGGAGATTGGATTCATTCCGAGTTCTGACTTAAAAGAACTTGAAATGAAAGGGTTTACTTTGACTGTTAAGAGTAGATTACTGGTTCGTTTATGGTACTTAAATTACATATTGCTTATCAAAATTTTCTTAACAAAAAAACAAAATTGATTGAAGAAGATATATATAATTAGGTACAAGATTGAAATTACACAGAACTGCCTGAATCCTCAAACCCCAAGTCCTGCAGTATATTTGACACCAGTAGAGGGCAACCACAGGTCGCCTTCAATAAATTGGGCTACAGTATAGTTCTGGACTTGAGTTGACTCATTAAACACTCGGTAGCCGGGCCATTTGACCCGGCTTTCAAGCCCCGCTCCGGGCCCATAGTTCATGTACTCCCCGTAAGACAATGTGCTCAAAGCAAAATCCGCATTCCACTCGAGCCACCCCTCAGGCCTTATGGCATTGCTCAAGAAAGACTGCATTATTACAGTTCTTGAATACAGCTTCCACGGCCTACCAAGGTAAGTAGAAGTTGAGTTGACAAAGGGTAACAAGTCTGCATCTGCAGTTATGTTGCAGAACTGGATTGAGATTCCGGTCGGCTCATTCGGGTCCTTCCGGCCTTGGGCCGTGACGCTGTTCTTCTGATTTGGTAGGCCTTTTTTGGCTAGGATCTGGCAGTTTTGGAACACAACAGTTGCATCACCAAAAATGAAGTCAACTGTGCCACTTATTTTGCAATCTCTGTAAAATTGGCGCATTGTGTGTGTGTAGAGTGTGTCTTGGTAGCCTCTTATTTGGCATCTGTAGAACACCGATAGGTCGGAATCCGATCTTAGGGCAACTGCCTGGTGCTTCTCTGGCCCTGCCGTGTTCTCGAACGTTAGGTCTCTTGCTATGAACCCTCTGCCACTCACAGCTGAATACAAAGTTCCATGAAAACAGGGTCAGTTTTCATAATATGAATGGTTGAATACAAATTCCTAATAACAAAAAGAGTAAATCGCGACAATGGTCCTAAACTTATACTCATGTTTCACTTTTGCCGTTCAATTCAATTTTTAAATTTTGTAGTTCGTCAGTTGCGTCATCTATCTCACTTAAATCATGCCGAACTTAAATGTAAAATGGTAAGTGGGACACATAACACAATTGGAAAACGATAGAATTGAATTACATAAGTTTAACAATTATAACCGACAGAGATGCATCGGTTGTATATAACCTATTTGTCGTGGCGATATTATTAAAGAACGACTTACATACAACCAGTGCACACAAAATCTGATTGCAAAAAAATGAATTGTTATGGTCTTGATGTAAGACTATTCAAGGTGAAGGTGATGCTCTGCTAGGTGAGGCCAAGAAATTAAGTATGCTAACATGTATTGGGACCATGTACTTTCCTCTCATACCTCCCACCTACCATTTTATTAAGGTGAACATTATTGAATTGGTTGGGATCTCATTTAAGATTCCAATAGTCTTAGAATAGGATACCAAATCTTGCTCTCCATGGCCCCCAAATCCTAAGTTGATAGGATAAAGCAAAAAAAAAAAAAAAAAAAAAAAAAAAAAAAAAAATCTAAGATGCTTTATGTAAAAAGAAAAAGTTTAGGGTGAAATATCCCCAAAAAAAAAAAAAAACTACGCTCTTACATACAAATAACACTTTGACTTGTGTACATATTTTCATGTGTCAAGTTGTGATTTGCAAAGGAAAGAGCAGTGTAGGGAAAATTATTGAGTGGATGCTTACCAAATGTTGCGGATCGAAATGTGGTCCAACCATCGACAAAATTTCGAGTTCCAGAGATTATAGTAGCATCCATACCATCTCCAATCATCATTAGGTTCCATTTTTTCTTCTTGATCTCCACATTCTCTTTGTAAGTGCCTCTCTTGATGTATATAACATAGCGGGTCATGCTTTCATCCGGCGCTGCTAACACAGCATCCGTGACATTTGTGAAATTCCCGGTACCATCTTGGGCTACAACTGCATCCACCTTGACACCACCGGCTTGTAGAAGTTTTCGATCTTTGGTTTTAACCCACGAAGGGATTTCGCCATCAGGCCCGTGGTGATCGGTATTAGGGTGCACTTGGGTGAGGAGGCCTTGGACTAAAGAGGTAACTTGGTTGAGGCCAGTTGAGACCAACCCTTTGACAATGCTGTTGGTGCCTTCGAACCCATCACTGCATGTGTCCTGGTTAACTAGTGCAGCGCTCAACCATGTCCTCAGATCAGAACTTAGTTTCCCCGTGCTGTTATCTTTGCCTAAAAAAAGTACAAATTTGTGGCTTTTTGTAAATTGGTTGACATAATGCAGCTGAAAATTCAATCATATAAAATGAAATTGGATTACAAATTGCCAGTCTGCAGCCCAATTTTATGCCCATTGGACTGAGTCATAAAGTAACTCTATGATCAAAGGCTACTGATTTTTTAATTCAGCGATATTCTAATTAATTTAATCTAAATTATTGGGGGAGAGATGTTCGAACTTCGAGTGTGGACAGAAAGTACGATGCTCTAGTTAATATGCCAATATGTGATTAAGGCCGTGGATGCAACTAAAATCATGATCTATTCAATTTGAAGTGTAGATGGCTAAACGACGAGTGCCAATCTAATCTAAATTATTGGGAGAGAGCTTTGAACTTCAAGTGTGGAGAGAAAGTACGATGCTCTAGTCAATATGCCAATATGTGATTAAGACCGTGGATACAACTAAAATCATAATCTATTCAGTTTGAAGTGCATATGGCTAAACCACGAGTGCCAAATTAGTGTCAGTGAATGTGTCTTGGATGCAAAGCTTGTTGGAAATTGCAGAGGAAATTTTTTTATTTTTTTATTTAGCTTAGATTTCAATCCACCCCTTGACTTCATGAACCAGAATCTAAACTACCCAAAACATGTCAACGGCTAAGGAAAAACAAAAAGATCCAAAATTAATAACAGACTTAAGCACTTAATTTAAGGGATTAAGGGGGATTTTTTTTTTTTTTTTTATTTAAGAGGGAATTTTTTCTGTTAAGTAGTAGTTACCTGCCGGGTTCTGGGAAGCAGTGAGAGACCAGTTCAGCTCATCAGCAGAGAAGTCAAGCAAATCGAGGCAGTCGGAAATGGCGTTGGAAAGGCGAAAATCGCCGAAAGCTTTTGCAAACTGAGAGAGTATGGAGGCCACTTGCTGCACAGCACCAATGGTGTCCCTCAAGGAGCCTGCAAATTCGGATGCAGGCACTTTCAAGCTTTCTGACTGTATGTCCTTTGTGATGCTGCAGCTAGCAAAAGGGATTCTGCTTTTGGAGCAGGCACACAATAAGACTAGCAAAAAAAGCAGCTTCCCAGAAGCCATTTACCAAAAAAAAGTGCTTAATGACGAAGACCTACTAAATTGTGTGCGACTAACAAATAAATATGAGAGTGGAGGAGGAGACTATTTAAGGCAAAAGAGTGGATGGGGTTGATTGAGCAGAGGCTGGATAGGCAGGTGAGGGAATTTAAGAGAGCCGGTGGATCATGGTTGATGCGGCATACGACTCGGTAGTCGTGCCAATTGCAGGTTGGGGAAGCAGGCTTCAAGACCATATTATATACAGATAGAAAGCACTATCTTTTAGAGTTGTTCGTGGCCCTCATGTCAAATACAAGCTGTTAGTTAGAAACAGGGCACAAAGCGCGCAAAAAAAAAGGTTATTAACAAGCATTTCGTCGAATATTGATGGATTTGTTGTCATCAGCCAAACTAATTTTCATAGATGTCAACATATATCGACATATACCAAAGTAATCTAATGAGTGATATAGAAAGAATTTGTCAACTGCTGTTGACGCAATCTGTCAAGATATGCTTAGCATGTATTACATCAAATACTTGGTGGCACAAAAAGGACATGCACCAAACATTGGACTGTTCTTAAAAAACCTTCTTACGTATATTTTCTAAACTCTAAGGTAGTCATGAGACAACCTTGGTCCTCAAATCCATCCACCCCTGATAAATCGACATAACAATGTTTGAAACTTCTAACTAAACAATGGGATGAATTAAAACAATTATCTTTTTACTGAGTTGTGTTGCATTCAAACCCCTGTAATGGTACGTGACAGAAACAATCACCCGCAAATTAATTTTGTATGTCACATCAAATTTTTGGTTAGCAAATTATATGACAGTGTTTCGTTTGTTCAACGGTAGAAACAGTCCTTGTGTCGGCAGGCCCTACGGTGCGGTTAGGATTTCATTCTCTAACTCAAAAAACCCAAATGCAAATGAAAAGAGAGTGCCAATCTAAGTAATAATTGAGTCCAAATCTTCTGCACCTAAAAACTCATGTGGCCTCTCTTTTCTTCTTCCTTCTTTTTTTTCTTTTTTTTTGTATCGACAGAATTCTTTTCTTTTTGAATTATGATATTCTGTCCACCATATGCATGTGTACAAACATCGATTATAATATGTAATGTTTGTTTGACGTATCTAGACAGGTTGCGTCAACAATATTCTACAAATTTTCTTAATATCACTCTTCAAATGCTTCGGCATATGTCTATATATGTTGACATGTGCACATGATTTGATTGATAATAACAAGTCTATCAAGTGTTTGATGAAATGCCTCGGTGAAGAAGTTAAATTTTTTTTTTGCATGTTCGCACTCTGTAAAAAACTTGCCCTTTAACATTAATATCTTCCAAGGTTCAAATCCTAAATCCTTCACTGCATATCATAATCGTAATTCAGAAAAAAAAATGAAAAGAAACATCAAGATCATTGTAAAGTATATGTATGGTGATGGAAATAATAGCAGGGTTATTGAATGAGCTAATGAAGAAGCCATATGAAGGCAACTGCATCTATGAAATTATGAATTAGACAATTCTAAAGCTAGAAAGGAACATTTTCTCTCTCTCATCTATCTTTTTCCTTTTCATAAATCCTCTTGATAAGTACTACTAACCTAACAACTCAGATCCCAAATTCAAAAAAAAAACAAAAAGAAAAAGAAAAAAAAAAGGAGAAGAGAATATTAATGCATGTAGGATCAATATTGGTTAATGCATGTAGGATCAATATCATCCGCATTAAAAACAAATTCAAAGTTTGAAAAATTTGAAAGTTATCATCAATTCCACTTTGGTAGAACAGGTGATCAAATTTAATGAAATTCTAGAACACAATTAATACAAAGTATAGTATAATATATATATATATGTATGCAACGATTAAAGAAGTATTCATCTTGACATACAGATTTGTCTCACTTTCTTATTTGTTTTTCTAAATTTTGTAATGTTGCTTGATTTGTTTCGCGGTTATACTTTTAGGTTTAGCTTTAGAGGGGTAATGTGTCATGTCCCTCTTTCCCACTCTTTTTCTTGTATCTTTATTGTTTTTTGTTTTTAGAGGGATAAAGTTTATGTCCCCCTTCTTTTTTATGTAATTTTTTTTTATCATTTTTTTCTTGTATTATGAGAAGTTAGGTTTGTGTCCTCCATGACTAGTGTAATTTTTTTCTTTTCTGTTATCAATAAAATTTCACTCGTATCGTTGAGGTTTTCTTAAAAAAAAAAAAAAGTGTGGATCCAACTGACTCATCATAATACATGCTAATGTGACAATCACATCATCACATAATTACACTAATTCACGTGTTATGATATACATGGACTAAAAAATTGATATGTAGTGTACTTATGGCCTAATATTATAAACACATCACTGTTACAAATTATGATACAAGTGAATTTGTAATACTATATAACAAAGCGACAGTTTTACACTGAAATTTTGCCGTGTTGGCATGTACTCCAATTTCACGGTTGAAAACGAAAAATAAATGTTTTTTCTTGGGCAGTCAAGTCACTAATGCGAATGAAATAAAAGTGTCATGTTCTGAATTAAAGGAAAGAGTAAATTGTAGCTATGATCCCTTAACTTTAACTCAATTGGAGCAATGATCCCTCAATTGAAAATCCATTACCATTGATCCCTCAACTTATCAAAACGTGCAACTATGGTCCCTCAACTAAAAATTCATTACCATTGGTCCCTCAACTTTAATTCAACTGGAGAAATGGTCCCTTAACTTTAATCCAATTGTAGCAATGGTCATTCCAATATAACTCGTTTTGACAAAAATTTTGACATAGTTGACGAAAAGAACCATAATTATACACTTTGATGAGTTGAGGGATCCTAATTGTATAAATAGTCATTCCAACATAGCTTATTTTGACAAAATTGATGAGAAGGACTATAGCTACACATTTTGATAAGTTAAGGGATCAATGGTAATAAATTTTTAGTTGAGGTACCATTGCTTCAATTTGATTAAAGTTAAGAGATCATTCATACAATTTACTTTAAAGGAAATGAAATCTAATACTTGCAGCAATTCAGTCAACTCTAGAGGGAAAGTCCTTTTCTAAAAAACAATAAATGCTCGAAGAAGAATGGTTCATGAAAGAGCTTTAAAGAAGGGGAGATACGCAAAAATAAAACGCGTTGTACAGCTTGCGTTTGATTGGACTTTGCTCAAACTTGCTTTTGCGTTTGGAGAAGCATCCATGTCAGAAAACGCGCTTCTCAGCTTATTGGATTGGCTGACTTTAATTACATAAGCATCCATGTCAGAAGCATCATGCACGTTGGATCTATTTGCATGTCATTATCTCTTAAGTTTCTTTTGACAATAAAATTTTCAGTCTGTCTAAACACAGTACACCATATATCGTTATAAAATTTATAAAATTAGGAAATTGTTATCAGAATTCTAAAAATCTCATTCTATACTTCTCACAATGTATTTTTTTCTTCTAATTATAGAAAGTTTGGAGTGTCAAATGAGATTTTTAGAATGCTAATAACAATTCCCTAAAATTAAAAGAATTTTTTTTTTCTTTCAAGTTTTTCTCTAATTGTATAATAACATGTGGCATACCTCTTCGTATCCCGAGCACACTGGAAAATCTCTTCTTTCTAATGTACCTTAGTAATTAAGATCAATGCCTTTGGATCATAGTTTTCAGTTCAGTGTTATACATATAATTGTTTTTAGGGTTCAAAACTAGTATAATAATTTAAGAGAGAAGAGTTTCGAACTCGAAATGTATGGACAAAAACTCCACACAATATCAAAACTAACATATTGGACCACATGCTTGTTAGTCCTAAAATTGACTTGTGTTAAATCCTACGCCGTATGTTCTTTTGTCTAGGTAACGAGAAAACTCCACGATCCAATTTTCGTCAACAGAGGACTTTATGGTAAACCGCTGCGATTCGCAATGGTGAGAGAGTGCGCGTAGGGTTATGGATAAAAGTACGTATAGAGGGAAACATTTAAGGGAAGAAATTTTTATTTTATTTTTTATAAAAATAGGGATTAGTTTTTGGATCCATACCACATCGAACTTTAACGATCTGAACTGTTTATTTTTCAAGTTGCGCCTTATAGATTATCCTTGCAAAATATTAGCCAATTTATGATATCTAATTGAGTTCAAAGAAATTAACGAATACTTTGTTATATAAGAAACAATAAAATTTTATCTTGATAATTAAATAGGCAAATGGTTTCGGATTGAATTGAATTTTTGTAAGGATAATCTATGAATCGAGACTTACAAAATAGATGGTTCGGATCGTTGAAGTTTGATATAGAATGAACCCCACACTTAATCCTCACTGAAAAAAAAAAAAAAAACATGAGATTCCCTTTGCAAGGACTTGCCTATTAGAGATCCAAGTTTCGAAACTTTCATGGGTATTAAGAATTGTATGCTTAGGATGGCAGCTTTATTATGTCCCCATCATTGAATTTGTCAACAAAAAGGCGGTGTAGGGCTTGTCATGCCAACCGGCCAAGAGACTTGATGCACAATGTAGGCTACCATGTTCCGTATTCCTTACAACTTTCATGTGCAATAAACTGTTGGCTAATAACGTTATCAGGAAGAACAACTATATATGATATGGACGTGGGGATGGGGGCCGCAACACTGGTTCCTAGAGATTTTTTAGTGTGACGAGAACATGTCAAGTACATTAAGTATAATAATACAATTGGTTGGAAATTTGAAGAAAAAAAATTTTCAACCAATTATATTATGATACTTGATGTATAAAATTGATTTCTGATACACTAAAAAAGCTACATTGCTGAGCTGCTAAATCAATCGACTTTGGGATTGTTGTTTGAATGTTCTTGGAGAGAATCTTTGCTTTCTCTTTATGCAATTTGGCGGATCATCTTTGGAATTGTAATATTGCCCTTTCGTGTTTTGAAGCCAACAAGCTGAAATTTCTGCGCATTCTAGTACCATTCCTTTCCTGTCCACCTACATCTCTTTAATAATGTAGCTGAATAGCGAACTGATCAAATTATTAGATGGATTTAAATGGAATTGGATCCTCTCATGAGTTTGGGCTCGGAATCCTCCTGACCGACATACAAGGGCCATTGAATTTTGATCTAACGGCTACAATTATTATAACTTTTAAAAAATCTCTCTGTTTGTGGCCATTATATGATCCAACGGCCCTTGTGTGTCGGTCAGGAGGATCCTGAGCCCAAGTTAAGGAGAATATCCAATTCCGATTTAGATGATCCCAACAAGTTTTGAGACTGAAAATATATTTGTGCTGGGGACAACGGGAATCAGGTTGTCGGGGCCAGCAGGAGGTGATGCCGGTACCGGCCGTGGAGAGAGAGGGAGGGAGGGGGAGCCGGGGAGGCCGACACTTTTTTTTTTAATTTTTCACGTGGCCATTAATGACACGTGGCATATAGTCATTGTCTACGTAGGCGCCACATCACCAATTAACGGTTGACTTAACAACAAGCTTAATTGATGTATAAGACTGTTCCAAAATTAAGATTTGAGGTATGACTCTAGAATGAAGAAAAACTTCATGTACCAAATGTTGAAAACCAAAAAATTTTAAGATAGTAAACTGAAATTAACCTCTTCTTTTAATTTCTAAAAAAAAATAATAAACTGAGATTAATCCCTTCTTTTAATTTCTAAAAAAAGAAGTACCTTTATAGTACAAGCTCGTTAGTAAAGAAAATCATTACTTTAAGATTTTAAGTCGTCCTATATGATTATATCCACTTCATTCATCTAATATCACTTGAACTGAGACTCTCAGTCTCCCTTCGAGCTCAAAATATAAAATAGGACTAGTATATGCCCACATATAAAGTGTAAAATTTTTTTTAATTGAATGAGAGAGAACGTAAGAGTGATGAGGGAGGGAAAGAGGTTTATTTTTTATTTTTCAAATTAGAGATAATAAAATCACCTATAGGTGGGACTTAAACAAAAAACAGCAAAATTTTATTTTGTGAAATTACGTCACTGTCCTAAACTTTTTGTTATGGTAGAAGACAAAAATGTCTTTTCATCATCTTTTAGTTGACAAAGAGAGTTTCATTAATATATAGTTTAGATATGTAATGATTGTCCCTGACCTAAAATTTTATTAGGGTCTTTCTTTCTTTGCTGCACTTTTTTATCCTAGCCGTTGTATTGAATAAATCAAAGAATAAAATAAAAAAGGGAGACAAAGGTGGACACTGATCATTTTCAATACATTTTGGGCCAGTTTGCAAGCTATGGTTTAAATGTATTTTCAGTTGCTTAGCCTTTCCGACATGAAATTTCGTTTGTCCGCAACATTTTAACCGGTGTATTTTGGTGGTGTTGCAGCAATGGATATACTACAAGCATATGGAATCAGGATCCCAACTATCATTCTCTGTCTTTCCTGACAAAGATCGACTGTCCCAACTTGAAATTTGACGCGCTGCTGCCCGGTATCACTCCGGCGCAAGGGAGCAGAGATTTGAACGGAAGCGTTTGATACCAATAATGTGACAGGGCTCCTTGATCAGATCAAATAACTGAGTTCTTCATGAATGCTATGTGATTACATCCAACTGAGCCGGTTATAGTGTCGGGTTCAAACGAACTTGACCAAAACTGTAATGCTGTACAAATTTGTGCAACAAAATTCAGAAACAACCGATTCATAACTTCAATGCAGTGTGTAGGCATTTTCATGGTTGTCAAAAGCAAAATATTAGGGGTAGAACAAAATCCGACATCTCCGTCGTTCTACCATTAACGGCAGCGCTGTAATGGCAAATACAAAACAACTAGCAAACCTAAAGAACAATGCAAGGTCACAAATAAATAATGGAAAATTTTGGATTATTCGAGAATTTTCGACATCATCCATATTTACAACATGGGAATTTTCCTTTTACCCTATTCTCCTCTAAATGAATAATAAGGAGAAAAAAGAAAAGAAACCAAGCCCTATCCAGAAGTGGGGGTAATGATATTATCACTTCTCACAATTGTCCTACTAAAACTTTCACCGGACAACCCTATTTGGTCCGGTCACTAAAGAATAGAGATCATCAACGATATTTTCTGTTGCATCCTTCTGATGCACTCCATGTTCTCAACGTACCTTGACAAATTGGCGGCCAATCTTGTAATGGGTTGTAAGAAAAAACTATGAATTTATGCTATTTATTGTCATCAGCTGCTTCTCGACTGCTTCCCAGTTATGAACCCTGGTGACCAGGGGGTGTTGATCAATAGACTCGGTCTTGCACCAAGGATATGAGTTCTCATAATCAAAAAGTAGAACCCTGATCCCCACCTCGGCACATTCAAGTGCATATCTTGGATTGTCATCAATTAGAACCTTTGCTCCCAGGGACCTGACAAGTACACGTCATCAGAACAGAGATTCGCTATACTATGTATAGTAGGACAATGATTGGGTCCTATGAGGAAGATAGTAGTCAACAAAACCAACAAGCAGGTAAACATGAATCATTACCGGAACAGGAAACTTGAAAAGCGGATTTGTAGGTTCTAAAAACCGAAGGAAAAAGCTTTGAAAGTTGCATACTGAAATGTTTCAAATACATAACATCTTCAAAACTAGCTGAAGTAGTTCATGGGCAAACCTGCATATTTCTGACTTAGGCCTGGACTCTCCATTTAAAGCAAAGTGGTTGCCAAAGTGAATCTCCTGAAACAGCCCTGGAAAATGTTGTTCGATCCATTGAATGGTGTGGTCCTTAATTGCATTCTGCCGAGACCTAATAATGCACATAGATGCCAAAATATCAAGTTACTGAATGCTGTGGTAAAAATAATAATAAAATGAGCTCAGCTAATTGTACATACGTCACAACTGACAGGTCACAGAAATATGACAACTTATGAATAGTCTCCTGAGCACCTGGGAGTGGGTGGATCCCGGTCTTGAAATATGATGTTTTAAAGAACTCATGAACACGAATATCGGCTGTCAAAACAAAGTAATTATTAACAATCATGACTGCTTTAAAGAAAGGAAAAAGGTATGGCAGGGAAAGAAGTGCAGGTAAAATTTAAGCAAAAATCTCAAAACGTATATCAATTGGAGCATACGTTTCTAATAAATGCTATCTTACATCCAATGAATGACTTAAAAATTAAAAAATAATCAAATTGTTAGCAAAACTGAGACAAATTAATTCTAAGGGTCGGTTGTTCAGTTCAAATGTCTGAATTAATAGAGGTGCAATAAAAAATTTGACCACGAAACCAAACAAATCTGGTGATTTAGTGCAGAGATAGACACATTTGTAGTACCTTCATCGCGTGAACAGTTCCATATCTGCAACAAAAAAATATGATACGTGAGAATATGTCCAAGAAAAATGTAAATATTTTCCGAAGAAAGCATATCAATGGAAAGGGCAACAGAAAATGTATAAAATATATTCGTAAAGCCTGCTACCAAACAGAATTGGCACCTTAAACTGTAAGAACTCGGATTTCTGGAGTAACAACTCAACTCAACTCAAATCAACTCAATCAAACAGGGCAGGAGGAACGAGGCAAGCTATATTACAACACAATATCTGAAGTATAAATCAAAGATCATGACGTATTATAGGCTCCTCGTTGAAAATACAAAGTAAACAGCCAACTACCACTAGCATACTAAACCATAAAATGCCAGCCAAGTCAGTCTGCAACATAGCATACTCAATCCTCAAAACAACTCATAGGTTTGCTATTCCGAGATATGGCACACAAGGATGCAAACCAACAACCACAAGGCAATACCTTGAAGAACTCATACACATGGTACTCTGAAACTGAATGGTGGGAGGAGTAACGATCGGCAATAAACCGGTTGAGAGCCGAGACAAAGTTTCCCAATACTGCTCACCAAAAACAGCATTCAAACAAAAACAATCATATATCAGCTAATACACAACTCCCAAGACAAACCCAAGTTGGCAAATATGGAAAGACAACACAATGATCATAATAAAAAATGAGACTCAATGCATATAAATTTATACCCTCGTCCACATCGACGGCGACAATGATTTTACCACCGGGCAAAGGATGGTGTGGGATTCTGGACCGGCTTCCGTGCTCCTGGCAACCATTTGAGGAGGCCAATCCAACAGCATCCGGGCTGCGGAGGTCCAGTTCATGATCACGAACCAACTGAGCATTGGGATGACGCTTAATGATATTGCCATGAGCCTGATGGTGGGGATGATGCTGAGATTGCAAGCACCCCTTTACAGCAAAATTGCATCCAATGCTTGTATTCCTCAGATTCCCAGGAAAATTTCCAGCTTTCCCGGGAAAATTGGCAAACTTGCAAGAGTGGTCCGCAGAAAAATGGGACGGCGGCCGTTGAGCTTGGGAATGAAACCCACTGCATCCACTAGGGCTACCCATAAAAGCAGCCGCCATGGCCCCTGTAAAGTGCTGGCGGCGATGCAGGAGCAAAGGTCGGTGCTTTGAGCTTGCGAAGAGGAAGCGATCGACGCCTTGCCTTCTCAGCAACAACATAACGATCCCCAAATGCCCCTCACACCCAAGACCCCAACATTCACAGAAATTGCAGCATAAACCCTAGAAATTGCCGATTTGGGAAATTCCCAACTCCCAAAACGCAGGGGGAAGATTCCTGTGCAAAATTCTGAGTCGCCCACGAGATCCACGAGGTTGGGAAGGTGATATCCAAAGAATATTCACGTAATTTCAAATAAAGCATGGAAATTGGAAGCTATCTCCCCCTTGTTTGTTTCATTGGAGCTGCGATCCAATCCTATAAATTTTGCAAATAATCTAATTTTTCTTTGTTTAGTTTTTTGGTAATTTTCAATTTAAGAGGATTAATTATTGGTTAAAGCGGAAACTCGGCCTTGATTTCCGATTTTCCTTTTTATAATTCAATTTGTGGAAATAGAAATAGATTCCTTCCCTCCCATTGGAACTTTCTTTGTTCATTTCTGTGTTTATCGAGCATGGGGCCCACACGAATGTGATCTGACGGTTCTGATTGTGTCTCCACGTTTTCTACTGGTGGTGGCCCATCTCCATCTTTTCTTTTCGTTTCCTCTTGTTGCTTAATTTCGTGTTTTCTTGGCCATTGAAAGGAATAAGTGTCTTATTTTGGCTTTGCTTCGGATATAAACATTGATGTTAATTCGTGTTTATTTAGAGTAACCCTAACCAGCTACTAGATTAGTAACCTTGTAATTGTCGTTACCTCTCTATTTACACACCCTTGCAAGTCGAAGAATCTTATTAGCTTGGGGTCGTTTTTCTTGATACATTTGTTAAGTAATGCAATAACTAGCATGTACTTTTTTAGATAATAAGCTTTGTAATCAGACGAATCACCTTATATCTACAATCAGGAGAAAGTCTTGGGTCTAGATGCTTGTACAGTGCAGCAAACACAACAGAGTTAGCGATTGTTTAGCGTGTGCGGTCAGACAGTCACGTTATCCAGACACATAAACAAAATATAAGAATTTCTCATCTAACTCGATCAGTAAGTCAACTTTTAGTTGAACCATCGTATACTGTAATTAGCTAATCTGATTTATAAAACAACATCAATTCAATAGAAAGGGGATTTATATTGGCAAGAACACAAATCAAGGAAAAAAAATCAACATTGATGTAATGCAAAGCAACCCTAAAAATATACAAGTGGTGAGGAAAAATTAGATGATCAATGTGGACACTAGAACAAGTACAAGTAACCCCATCATAACTTTGTAGGAGCTCTGCTCTCTCAACCCAGCAGCCGGCAAAGCAGGAGACCGTCGAGCCGGTTCGTGCTTCCCGAGATCAATCATGATCTCGAACCGGCACGAACTCCTCTGACCATTCTGAGTCGGAGTTGGATCCATATTTGTAGTGACCGAAAGACCAGAGAAATTGCAAGCACCTTTGCGCTGGTCCATGGTTTGAAAGTACATATTGAAAGCATAAGAGGCATTGCTTTTAGCATCAAGCATTCCACATGAAGATCCATATCCAAGACTTGTGCAATCCGCGTAAGTGCAAGCGTAGTTGACACTTTGAGCTAAATTTGGATCGGAAGTGCTCGCGTCCGGCGACATTACGCACCATTGTCTGGCCAAATATCGCACCCCTTTGGCCGGAACCAAAGATTTTCCGCTACCAATGTCCAACGGGTATTTGATTGATCCGTCATAATTGAACATCCCCCAATGCCTCTCGAAATTCCCGGGCAGAACGCTCTTGGCATCTTCATCTATGAGTGCAAATATGTAAATGTCAGGCGCGGCTGACCTCTTTGGGGTGCCTTGTCCCGCAAGAATTCGGTTTACAAGGCCTTGATTGAACCGCTGGGCGTCTTGTATGTTGGCGTTAGGGTCACCATCCGTTGGCCATCCGACTTCTCCGACAATGACAGGCAATGAGGAGAAGCCGTTCTTTTCAAGGGCGGCAATGCAGGTGTCAAAGTTGGCATCAAGCACGTTGGTATAGGAGATCGAGCCATCGACAACGGGCTTCGCAGTGTTGTTGAAGAAGGCGAATTCTTTCGGGAAGTCCGGGTCGGCTTGGAGGCTGAGGAAAGGGTAGATGTTGATGGTGAGCACACCATTGTTGTCCCTTAGAAACTTCATGATGGACATCATGAGGGTGTGGATGTCGGACCGGAAGTCACCTCCGGAGGGAAGGCCGCTGTCAGTCTGGTAAACGTCGGCATTTAGGGGAATCGTCACCTTCACTTGTCTCCCTAGCCCTGCTTTTATGAGGGCTGCTTGAATGTTTTGGAGTGCTGGAAACGTGGTATGCAAGAAAGTGTCTTTGTAGGTTTGAAGGAAAGGTTCATTGCCTACAGCCACATACCTGCATAGATTCACATGTAAAAAATAATTCAATTTCAAATTAGAGAGGATGTTCCTTTTAGTGGTTAGGTGTGAGTATTTTCTTTTGCAGTTATTCCGTATATAACATAGGAGAAATTCTTGTGTCCGGCAGGTGGACCACACTCGCAAAAAATGCAACTCTATGATATTAGGTGGGCCAGCATAGAATCGTGTGGAACCCTTGTACAACAGCATTTAACCTCACACTCATGAGAAGAGTTTATAATTACGGTAATACGAAAAACGTGCATGAAAATTTCGAATCATTTACCTTATATCAACACCGTTTTTGGATATGTAGGAAGATATATTTTGAGACACCCAGTTCTCAGCAACAGTAACACTACTAGCAAGTGGTGCCAAGAACTCATTAGGTATCCCCACCATAACCTGGATGCCAGACCTTCCTAGAGCTTGCAACGCCCCGACATCAGCTTCGAACAGCTTCACCTTGCTGAAGCCATTGTCCTTCAAAAGCTTGACGACAATGCTAGGCGGCAACTGATGGGTCGAACGGGTTCCCCAGTTGCATGCCAAGCCGCCAGCACCCGGCACCGCTTTCACCAACCCTTCGCCGGTTAAGCAGAGCAACAAAATCCACAAGCACCGGAAATGGAAACCCATGTTTTCTTACGCCCCCTCAATCTTCGGGGTTTCGAGCGTATTTCTACCCGCTCGAAAATGTCCTTTTATGAGAGGAAAGGGAAGAATCAGATGAATGTTCAACTGGAAAACTGGATTCTGGGAGGGAAAGGAATAGAGTGAACTTGTTGTAAACCTACATTTTGTGCCAAGTACTTCCTGGATGGGAATCGAAAAACCCATATGGAAGGAATGCCTTTTTCCCAACTGGCATGTCTGTCCAGTGCATGCGTTTTTCCCAACTGCATGGGGAAAGTCCCTTTCGTATTATTCTCGCTTTGTGAAAACTGAAAAGATGTAAAAAATGTGTTTTTTTTTTTTGGTTGCAAGGCCGTCTTAAAATGCTTCTAAAAAACAATTACGCTCATAAGCGATTTAGTTGTAAATGCTTTTGTTAGAAGCATGTCAAACAAATTTAAAATTTAAATGATTTTTGAAAAAGTGCTTCTCCAAAAAGCAATTCAAAGTGCTTTTATACCCAAAAACACTTTAAACAACGTAAACAAATGATGTTTGTAACTAATCTACAAATCATTTGTTACTTTAAATTACACAACCAAAAAAGGAGACGATTTGGAACAATAAGAGGCCGATGCAAAACAAATATGTTTACTCTCTTTTTTTTACTTTCCTTTTAACTCTACATTATACCGTTACGACAAAATTTACCGGGTAAAATGAAAATTATATAGGCACAGGTGAAAGAATATCAGCTGAACAAAATTAGACCGTCAGCGTATGGAGCAGTGATGTCGAAAATCATTTCTACCGGGTCTCTCGTGAAAGTGGCAACACGGGGAAAATAGCTTATGGCAGAAGTGCTTTCAATTGTGCCCTGAATAGATCACCAAGAGCTCCGCGAACATCCATCTGAACGAATCAAGCAAACATAAGTTTTCCCGTAACATATCATAATCTCTAATTAGTAATTAAATGCTGTAAGAACATGGAACGTCAAATTTAGTTACCTGGTCACAGCATACGAGTTTTGTAAGCAACGGATAGAAGTCTCTAAGATGCCGTCTGAAAATCTGTTGGTTCATAAAGCACATGCCTTTAATCACCTGAAACCAAAACAGCGAGGAAATATTCACCTGTGGTGATCGGTATTAGGGTGCACTTGGGTGAGGAGGCCTTGGACTAAAGAGGTAACTTGGTTGAGGCCAGTTGAGACCAACCCTTTGACAATGCTGTTGGTGCCTTCGAACCCATCACTGCATGTGTCCTGGTTAACTAGTGCAGCGCTCAACCATGTCCTCAGATCAGAACTTAGTTTCCCCGTGCTGTTATCTTTGCCTAAAAAAAGTACAAATTTGTGGCTTTTTGTAAATTGGTTGACATAATGCAGCTGAAAATTCAATCATATAAAATGAAATTGGATTACAAATTGCCAGTCTGCAGCCCAATTTTATGCCCATTGGACTGAGTCATAAAGTAACTCTATGATCAAAGGCTACTGATTTTTTAATTCAGCGATATTCTAATTAATTTAATCTAAATTATTGGGGGAGAGATGTTCGAACTTCGAGTGTGGACAGAAAGTACGATGCTCTAGTTAATATGCCAATATGTGATTAAGGCCGTGGATGCAACTAAAATCATGATCTATTCAATTTGAAGTGTAGATGGCTAAACGACGAGTGCCAATCTAATCTAAATTATTGGGAGAGAGCTTTGAACTTCAAGTGTGGAGAGAAAGTACGATGCTCTAGTCAATATGCCAATATGTGATTAAGACCGTGGATACAACTAAAATCATAATCTATTCAGTTTGAAGTGCATATGGCTAAACCACGAGTGCCAAATTAGTGTCAGTGAATGTGTCTTGGATGCAAAGCTTGTTGGAAATTGCAGAGGAAATTTTTTTATTTTTTTATTTAGCTTAGATTTCAATCCACCCCTTGACTTCATGAACCAGAATCTAAACTACCCAAAACATGTCAACGGCTAAGGAAAAACAAAAAGATCCAAAATTAATAACAGACTTAAGCACTTAATTTAAGGGATTAAGGGGGATTTTTTTTTTTTTTTTTATTTAAGAGGGAATTTTTTCTGTTAAGTAGTAGTTACCTGCCGGGTTCTGGGAAGCAGTGAGAGACCAGTTCAGCTCATCAGCAGAGAAGTCAAGCAAATCGAGGCAGTCGGAAATGGCGTTGGAAAGGCGAAAATCGCCGAAAGCTTTTGCAAACTGAGAGAGTATGGAGGCCACTTGCTGCACAGCACCAATGGTGTCCCTCAAGGAGCCTGCAAATTCGGATGCAGGCACTTTCAAGCTTTCTGACTGTATGTCCTTTGTGATGCTGCAGCTAGCAAAAGGGATTCTGCTTTTGGAGCAGGCACACAATAAGACTAGCAAAAAAAGCAGCTTCCCAGAAGCCATTTACCAAAAAAAAGTGCTTAATGACGAAGACCTACTAAATTGTGTGCGACTAACAAATAAATATGAGAGTGGAGGAGGAGACTATTTAAGGCAAAAGAGTGGATGGGGTTGATTGAGCAGAGGCTGGATAGGCAGGTGAGGGAATTTAAGAGAGCCGGTGGATCATGGTTGATGCGGCATACGACTCGGTAGTCGTGCCAATTGCAGGTTGGGGAAGCAGGCTTCAAGACCATATTATATACAGATAGAAAGCACTATCTTTTAGAGTTGTTCGTGGCCCTCATGTCAAATACAAGCTGTTAGTTAGAAACAGGGCACAAAGCGCGCAAAAAAAAAGGTTATTAACAAGCATTTCGTCGAATATTGATGGATTTGTTGTCATCAGCCAAACTAATTTTCATAGATGTCAACATATATCGACATATACCAAAGTAATCTAATGAGTGATATAGAAAGAATTTGTCAACTGCTGTTGACGCAATCTGTCAAGATATGCTTAGCATGTATTACATCAAATACTTGGTGGCACAAAAAGGACATGCACCAAACATTGGACTGTTCTTAAAAAACCTTCTTACGTATATTTTCTAAACTCTAAGGTAGTCATGAGACAACCTTGGTCCTCAAATCCATCCACCCCTGATAAATCGACATAACAATGTTTGAAACTTCTAACTAAACAATGGGATGAATTAAAACAATTATCTTTTTACTGAGTTGTGTTGCATTCAAACCCCTGTAATGGTACGTGACAGAAACAATCACCCGCAAATTAATTTTGTATGTCACATCAAATTTTTGGTTAGCAAATTATATGACAGTGTTTCGTTTGTTCAACGGTAGAAACAGTCCTTGTGTCGGCAGGCCCTACGGTGCGGTTAGGATTTCATTCTCTAACTCAAAAAACCCAAATGCAAATGAAAAGAGAGTGCCAATCTAAGTAATAATTGAGTCCAAATCTTCTGCACCTAAAAACTCATGTGGCCTCTCTTTTCTTCTTCCTTCTTTTTTTTCTTTTTTTTTGTATCGACAGAATTCTTTTCTTTTTGAATTATGATATTCTGTCCACCATATGCATGTGTACAAACATCGATTATAATATGTAATGTTTGTTTGACGTATCTAGACAGGTTGCGTCAACAATATTCTACAAATTTTCTTAATATCACTCTTCAAATGCTTCGGCATATGTCTATATATGTTGACATGTGCACATGATTTGATTGATAATAACAAGTCTATCAAGTGTTTGATGAAATGCCTCGGTGAAGAAGTTAAATTTTTTTTTTGCATGTTCGCACTCTGTAAAAAACTTGCCCTTTAACATTAATATCTTCCAAGGTTCAAATCCTAAATCCTTCACTGCATATCATAATCGTAATTCAGAAAAAAAAATGAAAAGAAACATCAAGATCATTGTAAAGTATATGTATGGTGATGGAAATAATAGCAGGGTTATTGAATGAGCTAATGAAGAAGCCATATGAAGGCAACTGCATCTATGAAATTATGAATTAGACAATTCTAAAGCTAGAAAGGAACATTTTCTCTCTCTCATCTATCTTTTTCCTTTTCATAAATCCTCTTGATAAGTACTACTAACCTAACAACTCAGATCCCAAATTCAAAAAAAAAACAAAAAGAAAAAGAAAAAAAAAAGGAGAAGAGAATATTAATGCATGTAGGATCAATATTGGTTAATGCATGTAGGATCAATATCATCCGCATTAAAAACAAATTCAAAGTTTGAAAAATTTGAAAGTTATCATCAATTCCACTTTGGTAGAACAGGTGATCAAATTTAATGAAATTCTAGAACACAATTAATACAAAGTATAGTATAATATATATATATATGTATGCAACGATTAAAGAAGTATTCATCTTGACATACAGATTTGTCTCACTTTCTTATTTGTTTTTCTAAATTTTGTAATGTTGCTTGATTTGTTTCGCGGTTATACTTTTAGGTTTAGCTTTAGAGGGGTAATGTGTCATGTCCCTCTTTCCCACTCTTTTTCTTGTATCTTTATTGTTTTTTGTTTTTAGAGGGATAAAGTTTATGTCCCCCTTCTTTTTTATGTAATTTTTTTTTATCATTTTTTTCTTGTATTATGAGAAGTTAGGTTTGTGTCCTCCATGACTAGTGTAATTTTTTTCTTTTCTGTTATCAATAAAATTTCACTCGTATCGTTGAGGTTTTCTTAAAAAAAAAAAAAAGTGTGGATCCAACTGACTCATCATAATACATGCTAATGTGACAATCACATCATCACATAATTACACTAATTCACGTGTTATGATATACATGGACTAAAAAATTGATATGTAGTGTACTTATGGCCTAATATTATAAACACATCACTGTTACAAATTATGATACAAGTGAATTTGTAATACTATATAACAAAGCGACAGTTTTACACTGAAATTTTGCCGTGTTGGCATGTACTCCAATTTCACGGTTGAAAACGAAAAATAAATGTTTTTTCTTGGGCAGTCAAGTCACTAATGCGAATGAAATAAAAGTGTCATGTTCTGAATTAAAGGAAAGAGTAAATTGTAGCTATGATCCCTTAACTTTAACTCAATTGGAGCAATGATCCCTCAATTGAAAATCCATTACCATTGATCCCTCAACTTATCAAAACGTGCAACTATGGTCCCTCAACTAAAAATTCATTACCATTGGTCCCTCAACTTTAATTCAACTGGAGAAATGGTCCCTTAACTTTAATCCAATTGTAGCAATGGTCATTCCAATATAACTCGTTTTGACAAAAATTTTGACATAGTTGACGAAAAGAACCATAATTATACACTTTGATGAGTTGAGGGATCCTAATTGTATAAATAGTCATTCCAACATAGCTTATTTTGACAAAATTGATGAGAAGGACTATAGCTACACATTTTGATAAGTTAAGGGATCAATGGTAATAAATTTTTAGTTGAGGTACCATTGCTTCAATTTGATTAAAGTTAAGAGATCATTCATACAATTTACTTTAAAGGAAATGAAATCTAATACTTGCAGCAATTCAGTCAACTCTAGAGGGAAAGTCCTTTTCTAAAAAACAATAAATGCTCGAAGAAGAATGGTTCATGAAAGAGCTTTAAAGAAGGGGAGATACGCAAAAATAAAACGCGTTGTACAGCTTGCGTTTGATTGGACTTTGCTCAAACTTGCTTTTGCGTTTGGAGAAGCATCCATGTCAGAAAACGCGCTTCTCAGCTTATTGGATTGGCTGACTTTAATTACATAAGCATCCATGTCAGAAGCATCATGCACGTTGGATCTATTTGCATGTCATTATCTCTTAAGTTTCTTTTGACAATAAAATTTTCAGTCTGTCTAAACACAGTACACCATATATCGTTATAAAATTTATAAAATTAGGAAATTGTTATCAGAATTCTAAAAATCTCATTCTATACTTCTCACAATGTATTTTTTTCTTCTAATTATAGAAAGTTTGGAGTGTCAAATGAGATTTTTAGAATGCTAATAACAATTCCCTAAAATTAAAAGAATTTTTTTTTTCTTTCAAGTTTTTCTCTAATTGTATAATAACATGTGGCATACCTCTTCGTATCCCGAGCACACTGGAAAATCTCTTCTTTCTAATGTACCTTAGTAATTAAGATCAATGCCTTTGGATCATAGTTTTCAGTTCAGTGTTATACATATAATTGTTTTTAGGGTTCAAAACTAGTATAATAATTTAAGAGAGAAGAGTTTCGAACTCGAAATGTATGGACAAAAACTCCACACAATATCAAAACTAACATATTGGACCACATGCTTGTTAGTCCTAAAATTGACTTGTGTTAAATCCTACGCCGTATGTTCTTTTGTCTAGGTAACGAGAAAACTCCACGATCCAATTTTCGTCAACAGAGGACTTTATGGTAAACCGCTGCGATTCGCAATGGTGAGAGAGTGCGCGTAGGGTTATGGATAAAAGTACGTATAGAGGGAAACATTTAAGGGAAGAAATTTTTATTTTATTTTTTATAAAAATAGGGATTAGTTTTTGGATCCATACCACATCGAACTTTAACGATCTGAACTGTTTATTTTTCAAGTTGCGCCTTATAGATTATCCTTGCAAAATATTAGCCAATTTATGATATCTAATTGAGTTCAAAGAAATTAACGAATACTTTGTTATATAAGAAACAATAAAATTTTATCTTGATAATTAAATAGGCAAATGGTTTCGGATTGAATTGAATTTTTGTAAGGATAATCTATGAATCGAGACTTACAAAATAGATGGTTCGGATCGTTGAAGTTTGATATAGAATGAACCCCACACTTAATCCTCACTGAAAAAAAAAAAAAAAACATGAGATTCCCTTTGCAAGGACTTGCCTATTAGAGATCCAAGTTTCGAAACTTTCATGGGTATTAAGAATTGTATGCTTAGGATGGCAGCTTTATTATGTCCCCATCATTGAATTTGTCAACAAAAAGGCGGTGTAGGGCTTGTCATGCCAACCGGCCAAGAGACTTGATGCACAATGTAGGCTACCATGTTCCGTATTCCTTACAACTTTCATGTGCAATAAACTGTTGGCTAATAACGTTATCAGGAAGAACAACTATATATGATATGGACGTGGGGATGGGGGCCGCAACACTGGTTCCTAGAGATTTTTTAGTGTGACGAGAACATGTCAAGTACATTAAGTATAATAATACAATTGGTTGGAAATTTGAAGAAAAAAAATTTTCAACCAATTATATTATGATACTTGATGTATAAAATTGATTTCTGATACACTAAAAAAGCTACATTGCTGAGCTGCTAAATCAATCGACTTTGGGATTGTTGTTTGAATGTTCTTGGAGAGAATCTTTGCTTTCTCTTTATGCAATTTGGCGGATCATCTTTGGAATTGTAATATTGCCCTTTCGTGTTTTGAAGCCAACAAGCTGAAATTTCTGCGCATTCTAGTACCATTCCTTTCCTGTCCACCTACATCTCTTTAATAATGTAGCTGAATAGCGAACTGATCAAATTATTAGATGGATTTAAATGGAATTGGATCCTCTCATGAGTTTGGGCTCGGAATCCTCCTGACCGACATACAAGGGCCATTGAATTTTGATCTAACGGCTACAATTATTATAACTTTTAAAAAATCTCTCTGTTTGTGGCCATTATATGATCCAACGGCCCTTGTGTGTCGGTCAGGAGGATCCTGAGCCCAAGTTAAGGAGAATATCCAATTCCGATTTAGATGATCCCAACAAGTTTTGAGACTGAAAATATATTTGTGCTGGGGACAACGGGAATCAGGTTGTCGGGGCCAGCAGGAGGTGATGCCGGTACCGGCCGTGGAGAGAGAGGGAGGGAGGGGGAGCCGGGGAGGCCGACACTTTTTTTTTTAATTTTTCACGTGGCCATTAATGACACGTGGCATATAGTCATTGTCTACGTAGGCGCCACATCACCAATTAACGGTTGACTTAACAACAAGCTTAATTGATGTATAAGACTGTTCCAAAATTAAGATTTGAGGTATGACTCTAGAATGAAGAAAAACTTCATGTACCAAATGTTGAAAACCAAAAAATTTTAAGATAGTAAACTGAAATTAACCTCTTCTTTTAATTTCTAAAAAAAAATAATAAACTGAGATTAATCCCTTCTTTTAATTTCTAAAAAAAGAAGTACCTTTATAGTACAAGCTCGTTAGTAAAGAAAATCATTACTTTAAGATTTTAAGTCGTCCTATATGATTATATCCACTTCATTCATCTAATATCACTTGAACTGAGACTCTCAGTCTCCCTTCGAGCTCAAAATATAAAATAGGACTAGTATATGCCCACATATAAAGTGTAAAATTTTTTTTAATTGAATGAGAGAGAACGTAAGAGTGATGAGGGAGGGAAAGAGGTTTATTTTTTATTTTTCAAATTAGAGATAATAAAATCACCTATAGGTGGGACTTAAACAAAAAACAGCAAAATTTTATTTTGTGAAATTACGTCACTGTCCTAAACTTTTTGTTATGGTAGAAGACAAAAATGTCTTTTCATCATCTTTTAGTTGACAAAGAGAGTTTCATTAATATATAGTTTAGATATGTAATGATTGTCCCTGACCTAAAATTTTATTAGGGTCTTTCTTTCTTTGCTGCACTTTTTTATCCTAGCCGTTGTATTGAATAAATCAAAGAATAAAATAAAAAAGGGAGACAAAGGTGGACACTGATCATTTTCAATACATTTTGGGCCAGTTTGCAAGCTATGGTTTAAATGTATTTTCAGTTGCTTAGCCTTTCCGACATGAAATTTCGTTTGTCCGCAACATTTTAACCGGTGTATTTTGGTGGTGTTGCAGCAATGGATATACTACAAGCATATGGAATCAGGATCCCAACTATCATTCTCTGTCTTTCCTGACAAAGATCGACTGTCCCAACTTGAAATTTGACGCGCTGCTGCCCGGTATCACTCCGGCGCAAGGGAGCAGAGATTTGAACGGAAGCGTTTGATACCAATAATGTGACAGGGCTCCTTGATCAGATCAAATAACTGAGTTCTTCATGAATGCTATGTGATTACATCCAACTGAGCCGGTTATAGTGTCGGGTTCAAACGAACTTGACCAAAACTGTAATGCTGTACAAATTTGTGCAACAAAATTCAGAAACAACCGATTCATAACTTCAATGCAGTGTGTAGGCATTTTCATGGTTGTCAAAAGCAAAATATTAGGGGTAGAACAAAATCCGACATCTCCGTCGTTCTACCATTAACGGCAGCGCTGTAATGGCAAATACAAAACAACTAGCAAACCTAAAGAACAATGCAAGGTCACAAATAAATAATGGAAAATTTTGGATTATTCGAGAATTTTCGACATCATCCATATTTACAACATGGGAATTTTCCTTTTACCCTATTCTCCTCTAAATGAATAATAAGGAGAAAAAAGAAAAGAAACCAAGCCCTATCCAGAAGTGGGGGTAATGATATTATCACTTCTCACAATTGTCCTACTAAAACTTTCACCGGACAACCCTATTTGGTCCGGTCACTAAAGAATAGAGATCATCAACGATATTTTCTGTTGCATCCTTCTGATGCACTCCATGTTCTCAACGTACCTTGACAAATTGGCGGCCAATCTTGTAATGGGTTGTAAGAAAAAACTATGAATTTATGCTATTTATTGTCATCAGCTGCTTCTCGACTGCTTCCCAGTTATGAACCCTGGTGACCAGGGGGTGTTGATCAATAGACTCGGTCTTGCACCAAGGATATGAGTTCTCATAATCAAAAAGTAGAACCCTGATCCCCACCTCGGCACATTCAAGTGCATATCTTGGATTGTCATCAATTAGAACCTTTGCTCCCAGGGACCTGACAAGTACACGTCATCAGAACAGAGATTCGCTATACTATGTATAGTAGGACAATGATTGGGTCCTATGAGGAAGATAGTAGTCAACAAAACCAACAAGCAGGTAAACATGAATCATTACCGGAACAGGAAACTTGAAAAGCGGATTTGTAGGTTCTAAAAACCGAAGGAAAAAGCTTTGAAAGTTGCATACTGAAATGTTTCAAATACATAACATCTTCAAAACTAGCTGAAGTAGTTCATGGGCAAACCTGCATATTTCTGACTTAGGCCTGGACTCTCCATTTAAAGCAAAGTGGTTGCCAAAGTGAATCTCCTGAAACAGCCCTGGAAAATGTTGTTCGATCCATTGAATGGTGTGGTCCTTAATTGCATTCTGCCGAGACCTAATAATGCACATAGATGCCAAAATATCAAGTTACTGAATGCTGTGGTAAAAATAATAATAAAATGAGCTCAGCTAATTGTACATACGTCACAACTGACAGGTCACAGAAATATGACAACTTATGAATAGTCTCCTGAGCACCTGGGAGTGGGTGGATCCCGGTCTTGAAATATGATGTTTTAAAGAACTCATGAACACGAATATCGGCTGTCAAAACAAAGTAATTATTAACAATCATGACTGCTTTAAAGAAAGGAAAAAGGTATGGCAGGGAAAGAAGTGCAGGTAAAATTTAAGCAAAAATCTCAAAACGTATATCAATTGGAGCATACGTTTCTAATAAATGCTATCTTACATCCAATGAATGACTTAAAAATTAAAAAATAATCAAATTGTTAGCAAAACTGAGACAAATTAATTCTAAGGGTCGGTTGTTCAGTTCAAATGTCTGAATTAATAGAGGTGCAATAAAAAATTTGACCACGAAACCAAACAAATCTGGTGATTTAGTGCAGAGATAGACACATTTGTAGTACCTTCATCGCGTGAACAGTTCCATATCTGCAACAAAAAAATATGATACGTGAGAATATGTCCAAGAAAAATGTAAATATTTTCCGAAGAAAGCATATCAATGGAAAGGGCAACAGAAAATGTATAAAATATATTCGTAAAGCCTGCTACCAAACAGAATTGGCACCTTAAACTGTAAGAACTCGGATTTCTGGAGTAACAACTCAACTCAACTCAAATCAACTCAATCAAACAGGGCAGGAGGAACGAGGCAAGCTATATTACAACACAATATCTGAAGTATAAATCAAAGATCATGACGTATTATAGGCTCCTCGTTGAAAATACAAAGTAAACAGCCAACTACCACTAGCATACTAAACCATAAAATGCCAGCCAAGTCAGTCTGCAACATAGCATACTCAATCCTCAAAACAACTCATAGGTTTGCTATTCCGAGATATGGCACACAAGGATGCAAACCAACAACCACAAGGCAATACCTTGAAGAACTCATACACATGGTACTCTGAAACTGAATGGTGGGAGGAGTAACGATCGGCAATAAACCGGTTGAGAGCCGAGACAAAGTTTCCCAATACTGCTCACCAAAAACAGCATTCAAACAAAAACAATCATATATCAGCTAATACACAACTCCCAAGACAAACCCAAGTTGGCAAATATGGAAAGACAACACAATGATCATAATAAAAAATGAGACTCAATGCATATAAATTTATACCCTCGTCCACATCGACGGCGACAATGATTTTACCACCGGGCAAAGGATGGTGTGGGATTCTGGACCGGCTTCCGTGCTCCTGGCAACCATTTGAGGAGGCCAATCCAACAGCATCCGGGCTGCGGAGGTCCAGTTCATGATCACGAACCAACTGAGCATTGGGATGACGCTTAATGATATTGCCATGAGCCTGATGGTGGGGATGATGCTGAGATTGCAAGCACCCCTTTACAGCAAAATTGCATCCAATGCTTGTATTCCTCAGATTCCCAGGAAAATTTCCAGCTTTCCCGGGAAAATTGGCAAACTTGCAAGAGTGGTCCGCAGAAAAATGGGACGGCGGCCGTTGAGCTTGGGAATGAAACCCACTGCATCCACTAGGGCTACCCATAAAAGCAGCCGCCATGGCCCCTGTAAAGTGCTGGCGGCGATGCAGGAGCAAAGGTCGGTGCTTTGAGCTTGCGAAGAGGAAGCGATCGACGCCTTGCCTTCTCAGCAACAACATAACGATCCCCAAATGCCCCTCACACCCAAGACCCCAACATTCACAGAAATTGCAGCATAAACCCTAGAAATTGCCGATTTGGGAAATTCCCAACTCCCAAAACGCAGGGGGAAGATTCCTGTGCAAAATTCTGAGTCGCCCACGAGATCCACGAGGTTGGGAAGGTGATATCCAAAGAATATTCACGTAATTTCAAATAAAGCATGGAAATTGGAAGCTATCTCCCCCTTGTTTGTTTCATTGGAGCTGCGATCCAATCCTATAAATTTTGCAAATAATCTAATTTTTCTTTGTTTAGTTTTTTGGTAATTTTCAATTTAAGAGGATTAATTATTGGTTAAAGCGGAAACTCGGCCTTGATTTCCGATTTTCCTTTTTATAATTCAATTTGTGGAAATAGAAATAGATTCCTTCCCTCCCATTGGAACTTTCTTTGTTCATTTCTGTGTTTATCGAGCATGGGGCCCACACGAATGTGATCTGACGGTTCTGATTGTGTCTCCACGTTTTCTACTGGTGGTGGCCCATCTCCATCTTTTCTTTTCGTTTCCTCTTGTTGCTTAATTTCGTGTTTTCTTGGCCATTGAAAGGAATAAGTGTCTTATTTTGGCTTTGCTTCGGATATAAACATTGATGTTAATTCGTGTTTATTTAGAGTAACCCTAACCAGCTACTAGATTAGTAACCTTGTAATTGTCGTTACCTCTCTATTTACACACCCTTGCAAGTCGAAGAATCTTATTAGCTTGGGGTCGTTTTTCTTGATACATTTGTTAAGTAATG
Source organism: Heteromeles arbutifolia (assembly GCA_024362995.1). Classification (NCBI taxonomy): domain Eukaryota; kingdom Viridiplantae; phylum Streptophyta; class Magnoliopsida; order Rosales; family Rosaceae; genus Heteromeles; species Heteromeles arbutifolia. The sequence continues at coordinate 16,988,108 of JANCRC010000001.1, forward strand.
CAATAACTAGCATGTACTTTTTTAGATAATAAGCTTTGTAATCAGACGAATCACCTTATATCTACAATCAGGAGAAAGTCTTGGGTCTAGATGCTTGTACAGTGCAGCAAACACAACAGAGTTAGCGATTGTTTAGCGTGTGCGGTCAGACAGTCACGTTATCCAGACACATAAACAAAATATAAGAATTTCTCATCTAACTCGATCAGTAAGTCAACTTTTAGTTGAACCATCGTATACTGTAATTAGCTAATCTGATTTATAAAACAACATCAATTCAATAGAAAGGGGATTTATATTTTCAAGAACACAAATCAAGGAAAAAAAATCAACATTGATGTAATGCAAAGCAACCCTAAAAATATACAAGTGGTGAGGAAAAATTAGATGATCAATGTGGACACTAGAACAAGTACAAGTAACCCCATCATAACTTTGTAGGAGCTCTGCTCTCTCAACCCAGCAGCCGGCAAAGCAGGAGACCGTCGAGCCGGTTCGTGCTTCCCGAGATCAATCATGATCTCGAACCGGCACGAACTCCTCTGACCATTCTGAGTCGGAGTTGGATCCATATTTGTAGTGACCGAAAGACCAGAGAAATTGCAAGCACCTTTGCGCTGGTCCATGGTTTGAAAGTACATATTGAAAGCATAAGAGGCATTGCTTTTAGCATCAAGCATTCCACATGAAGATCCATATCCAAGACTTGTGCAATCCGCGTAAGTGCAAGCGTAGTTGACACTTTGAGCTAAATTTGGATCGGAAGTGCTCGCGTCCGGCGACATTACGCACCATTGTCTGGCCAAATATCGCACCCCTTTGGCCGGAACCAAAGATTTTCCGCTACCAATGTCCAACGGGTATTTGATTGATCCGTCATAATTGAACATCCCCCAATGCCTCTCGAAATTCCCGGGCAGAACGCTCTTGGCATCTTCATCTATGAGTGCAAATATGTAAATGTCAGGCGCGGCTGACCTCTTTGGGGTGCCTTGTCCCGCAAGAATTCGGTTTACAAGGCCTTGATTGAACCGCTGGGCGTCTTGTATGTTGGCGTTAGGGTCACCATCCGTTGGCCATCCGACTTCTCCGACAATGACAGGCAATGAGGAGAAGCCGTTCTTTTCAAGGGCGGCAATGCAGGTGTCAAAGTTGGCATCAAGCACGTTGGTATAGGAGATCGAGCCATCGACAACGGGCTTCGCAGTGTTGTTGAAGAAGGCGAATTCTTTCGGGAAGTCCGGGTCGGCTTGGAGGCTGAGGAAAGGGTAGATGTTGATGGTGAGCACACCATTGTTGTCCCTTAGAAACTTCATGATGGACATCATGAGGGTGTGGATGTCGGACCGGAAGTCACCTCCGGAGGGAAGGCCGCTGTCAGTCTGGTAAACGTCGGCATTTAGGGGAATCGTCACCTTCACTTGTCTCCCTAGCCCTGCTTTTATGAGGGCTGCTTGAATGTTTTGGAGTGCTGGAAACGTGGTATGCAAGAAAGTGTCTTTGTAGGTTTGAAGGAAAGGTTCATTGCCTACAGCCACATACCTGCATAGATTCACATGTAAAAAATAATTCAATTTCAAATTAGAGAGGATGTTCCTTTTAGTGGTTAGGTGTGAGTATTTTCTTTTGCAGTTATTCCGTATATAACATAGGAGAAATTCTTGTGTCCGGCAGGTGGACCACACTCGCAAAAAATGCAACTCTATGATATTAGGTGGGCCAGCATAGAATCGTGTGGAACCCTTGTACAACAGCATTTAACCTCACACTCATGAGAAGAGTTTATAATTACGGTAATACGAAAAACGTGCATGAAAATTTCGAATCATTTACCTTATATCAACACCGTTTTTGGATATGTAGGAAGATATATTTTGAGACACCCAGTTCTCAGCAACAGTAACACTACTAGCAAGTGGTGCCAAGAACTCATTAGGTATCCCCACCATAACCTGGATGCCAGACCTTCCTAGAGCTTGCAACGCCCCGACATCAGCTTCGAACAGCTTCACCTTGCTGAAGCCATTGTCCTTCAAAAGCTTGACGACAATGCTAGGCGGCAACTGATGGGTCGAACGGGTTCCCCAGTTGCATGCCAAGCCGCCAGCACCCGGCACCGCTTTCACCAACCCTTCGCCGGTTAAGCAGAGCAACAAAATCCACAAGCACCGGAAATGGAAACCCATGTTTTCTTACGCCCCCTCAATCTTCGGGGTTTCGAGCGTATTTCTACCCGCTCGAAAATGTCCTTTTATGAGAGGAAAGGGAAGAATCAGATGAATGTTCAACTGGAAAACTGGATTCTGGGAGGGAAAGGAATAGAGTGAACTTGTTGTAAACCTACATTTTGTGCCAAGTACTTCCTGGATGGGAATCGAAAAACCCATATGGAAGGAATGCCTTTTTCCCAACTGGCATGTCTGTCCAGTGCATGCGTTTTTCCCAACTGCATGGGGAAAGTCCCTTTCGTATTATTCTCGCTTTGTGAAAACTGAAAAGATGTAAAAAATGTGTTTTTTTTTTTTGGTTGCAAGGCCGTCTTAAAATGCTTCTAAAAAACAATTACGCTCATAAGCGATTTAGTTGTAAATGCTTTTGTTAGAAGCATGTCAAACAAATTTAAAATTTAAATGATTTTTGAAAAAGTGCTTCTCCAAAAAGCAATTCAAAGTGCTTTTATACCCAAAAACACTTTAAACAACGTAAACAAATGATGTTTGTAACTAATCTACAAATCATTTGTTACTTTAAATTACACAACCAAAAAAGGAGACGATTTGGAACAATAAGAGGCCGATGCAAAACAAATATGTTTACTCTCTTTTTTTTACTTTCCTTTTAACTCTACATTATACCGTTACGACAAAATTTACCGGGTAAAATGAAAATTATATAGGCACAGGTGAAAGAATATCAGCTGAACAAAATTAGACCGTCAGCGTATGGAGCAGTGATGTCGAAAATCATTTCTACCGGGTCTCTCGTGAAAGTGGCAACACGGGGAAAATAGCTTATGGCAGAAGTGCTTTCAATTGTGCCCTGAATAGATCACCAAGAGCTCCGCGAACATCCATCTGAACGAATCAAGCAAACATAAGTTTTCCCGTAACATATCATAATCTCTAATTAGTAATTAAATGCTGTAAGAACATGGAACGTCAAATTTAGTTACCTGGTCACAGCATACGAGTTTTGTAAGCAACGGATAGAAGTCTCTAAGATGCCGTCTGAAAATCTGTTGGTTCATAAAGCACATGCCTTTAATCACCTGAAACCAAAACAGCGAGGAAATATTCACCTGTTAATACTGCAAATAATCAAAACTCACAGGGCACCTGATCCCGTAAAATATTGTCCATTAAACAAGCACAATGAGGTGAATTCACCAAACCACGAAAATTTTGTGGCTTCTAGATTTCAACAATATGTTTAAATAGTCCAAATGGCTCTTTATACCTTGATAATTACTGGAGATCGTAATTCCAGAACCCGATGAATATCCATATTAGTAGTCTCCCCAGGACTGGACTGCAAATCAGATGCCTCCTTGAGTACCTGTTCACAGAAAGACACCAGTTTCTCTTCGGCTAATCCTTCCACTTTCTCTTCACCATTAGTTTCTCCCTCTTTGTCAGCACTAAACCCGGAGGTCGCTTTCTGTAAGATCTCCAGATATATACAAGTTCCTGCTAATTCTTGGCGGAGAAGATTCAGAGGTGGCCTGTCCAAAAGATGAAATTGTCACAAACTATGTTCTTTTTCCAACAAACTATCGTCCTCAAGAAGAAAATTCCACAGCAAAAGAAAATAATTTCCCTACAAGATTTCATCCTACCTCTCATCATGAACTTGGTGCATGCGTGTTCTGAGATTGGTATATGAATTGTACGAAGCTGCGAACTCTAATGCAGACAGCAAAATATCCATAATAGCAATCTTTTGTGGTGTTTTCAAGTTGCTCCAGTATTTCTTCTGTAAATTGCAAGCGATTTTATTAGGCAAACAGTTCTCGAAGACTTTCTTTACAGAAACCAATGATAAAAATGTGGCCTAAAAATAAAATAATAAAACCAAATTGCAAACCTGAATACTATCAATGGCACCAAGAAGTAAAAGTTGAGTGATGCATTTGCCCCGACAAGTTCCCAACAGTGAACTTTCCTCCTCATCTCTGATATCAGGTTCGACAGCCTCAGGCGCCTAATGCAGCAGAAGAATCAAACACATCATAAAGGCATGGAAATCCGGAAGCATATATACACGTCAAATAGCCACTAAATCTGGATGCTCTGTGGCCTAACAGCATGAACAATAAATCCTGCAGACATTAATATCATGCTACATCATACCCTAATTGGAGAAGATGGTACTGAAGCCTCGGATGGAATAGCCTTAGGCTTAGAAGTAAGATTTCTAAGAAAGAGATTGTCCATAATCCTTTGACCTATTGTTTGACTCCGTTGGAGGCTTCGACCTTCAGCAGATTTTGAAGCACTTCCCGATGGTGATGGAAGGCCTACAGTAAAACTTATCTCCATCAATCATAGTTTTAGTACAAATATTGACTCTCTAGGTTCTATTAATGGAAGAAATAAATTGTAGTAATCAGTAATTAGAGAGTTCTGTGAAGCATTTTTTTTATAAATGCAAACTACTGTAAACACATCTTCAAAACCTGACCTTCAGATCCATCCGTGTTCATTTGCACCCCCGAGTTTTGTTTAACCAATACTGGATTTCTTCCATTATCGACTTCAAAATGACGGCTATCCACTCCCTCATAATCAGACTTTATGGAGGGGCTATCACCTGAATTGACCTCTAAATCTCCGGTTAGCACCCTATTATTGTTCTTCAGATTCTCAAATCCCAAAGCGTTTAGCAGTTCAAGTGGTTGTGTTGTGTACAAAGCATCTCTGATTGTCATAATAAAATGAATAGTATTAGAAGTTGGAACAACCACGAAATATACAAGATAATAAGAGATTCGGACCTTAGGCTTTTCAACAACGTATCCCAGTCGCTCTCACTAAATTGATGTCCTCCAACTTCAATGAGATGCACAAGTGCACCCAGAGATAATGAAACAACTTCTTGATCAGTCTTTTTGGCACAATCCAAAAGTAGACTGAGTAGGGGTGGCAACATGAAACATACTTCCTGCACAAACGAAATATTTCCACATTTACACGATAAATCTTTGGAACACCAACTTCAAAATGCACTAAAGATTTTTTATAGTTTTTACCACCAGAACCGAGATATGATAATACAGTGCATTATTATTATTTTTTACCAATGGTCTAATACACCTTATACATCTAGTATTTAGCTCAAACTACCTTATAAAACGTGTTGAAAAGGTTGCAAAGCAACTGCAGCGAGTGAATGCTTGTTTCACGGAACCATACATCGTCAGAGGAAACCGAGCTTTCCTTTCCAACATGTCTCACATGATCAAATATGGGAAACAAGACCCGATGAAAAATGCTCTCCCAAAATGCTGATGAGAATTTGCTACCTCTCTCATTCAGTAGATCAAACAAAACTTCAAGCGCACAGCTTCTGACCTCTGGTCTTGGATCTGATGTCAGATCAGACAGACCAGCCAGCATTGGGAACCAGTAATGTTCAGTCACATCAAAAGTTGTATCCACATTTACGTCAATGGGCCTCAAAGCACCACCAGGTATAAGACCCTGAAATAAATCGACCAGCGTTAAACGCAGAGATCTCAATAGCAACGTGACAAGCTATCAATACAAGCAAGTTGGAAGACACCATCGAACCACAGATATCAACCCAACCCACAACCACCACCACCCCCCACAGAAAAGAAACCCAAGAACAGTGCTGAGTGTTTTTTTTTCTTCTTCTTTTTGCTAAATAGCCGGTCACCAGACTATCAATAAAGTAAATTAAAAAGCTAAGAGCCTGTTTGGTACTCTACTTGAATCCAACTTTTTAAACTCAAAAACAATTTTCAAGTTTTAGGCCTTAAAAACTTGTTTGGTAAGACTATTTTCAAAAACTGAACTCAAGACTAACTCAAAAATATAGTCTATTCTCTAAAAACACAAAAAGTGAGATTTGAGAGTTTTTGAACTTAAACTCACTCCTTTCTTTTCTCTCCATCCTCCGTTCTCACTCCAAATCTCTCTCTCTCTTTTCTTCTTTATCTCTCCCCCCTCTCTTTTTTTTTTACCTTTTTCGTCTCTCCTCCAATCCGCTATCTTCATTCTCTCGGTTCTTTCTCTCACTCCTCTTCCTCTTTATCCCCTCCGATCCTCTCACTTCTTTCTCTTTCCTCCAATCATCTTTTACTTTCTTTCCTCCTCTCTCCTCTTTCTCTCTCAACCCCCTCTTTTTGGATCTCTTTGTCCAGTTTAAGTTGTAAGATTTAAAATTTTTAAATCACATACCAAACAAGTTTTTAAGTTTTAAAGAAAATTGTTTTCAAGAAAAATTCTTAAGAAATGTTTTGAGAAATTATAAAATTTTCAAATAAGATACCAAACATGTTGAGAATATCGCGTTTAAGAATGGGAAAAACAAGAACAAACTCTGGAAATCGAAAAACAAATAACCAAGATAAATAACACCAAGAATTTACGTGGTTCGGCAATATGTGCCTACGTCCATGGGACAGCAACAACAATCTTTCACTATATCAATAATGAGTACAACCAATAATCTTGCCAAATCTCTAGAACTAGGACTTGACGAAAAACCTGAAAGAACAAGAACAAGAAATACACTATCTCTTTTCTTTTCTCTCGCACACACTTTGCCCTATTCTCTCACTCTTATCTCTTGAGTGGTATACAATTTATTGTTTTGCTCCCTTCACAAAACTAGTACAATAGCCCCTTTATATAGACATAATAGAGGTCTTCTTCAATAAGGATTATTAATCCTAATTGGAATCTAGTTATGAATCCTACTCCCATTGAGAAACAAACTCCAATTGGGTAAACAACTCCAATTGGGAAAACAATTTAATCCTCTAAGACTATTAATTCCCAATAGACTTAGGACAACTTATCATGGGCTGGAAAAAACCCAACAAAACAAGCTCTAAGTAAACCTTTTTCTTTCTTCTTTTTTTCTTAACCACCTGTTGTGTCATGTCATACTGACAACCTCACAAAGCTAATTGGAATATTCTATAAGATAAATTATCAAACCCAATCATTTCAATTTATAAATTTCACCTGAACTTTTATGGATTCAATTTGCTACTAACATAGTTCAGGAATTATTTACGGTATCTGGCAAACACAAATACTGAAGGACATTTGTGAAAGCAACATGCAACGAATAAAAAGACATTCACAGAGGAAATGTTACTATGTTAATATACAAATGATAGGTTCAACATGCAGTAAACCAAAAAAACTAACAAACCTCTGCCAGACGATCCTCACATATGCGCAATAGTGCAATAGCCTTCAAACTTATACGGTGTGAAGTTCTATTATTAGCAAACCTGATAAGACAGTTGACACAGTCCATGAAACAATCTCCAACTACTTGATCGAAGTGTTCCAAGATAACTGCAAATTTCACCGTATCAGATATACCACAATTGTGAAGATGAGTAAAAACATCAAATATGCAATGAAAAGTATCAGATATACCACAATCGTGAAGATGAGTAAAAACATCAAATATGCAATGAAAAAATGTAAGAGAAATTGTTACCCTGTTCTACATTTTCAAATGCACTCTCAACAATTGATTCCAATTCATCATCTGCAGCAGCTGTAAAAATCATGAAAACGTTACGCCATCCAGACTTGATGCTTCCTACTTTGGATTTTATCATCTGAAAAAGGCAACAGAATCAATTTTGTTTGTAGCAGTCTAGCAGGATAGTTGTATACTGAAAAGGTTAATAAGAAGAAAGGAGTGCAATTGGGAAAGTAAATTATGTACACATACTTGAACGATGCAGTCAACTATTAAGCTCCTTATGGTTTCACTTCGACTATTGCGCATAAGAACAACAAAAGGTTTAAGAATGTCATTTTGGAATGTGAAATTGGCAAGTTCCGCCCGCTCCAGATACTTCATACCAAGCTGCCTCAGGGAATCTATTGCATACATAGCAATTTTTTCATCATGATGACTCCCAGCTGAAATAAAGTGGTTTGCCAAAACAGACCATATTCTAGCCCAGACCTGTAAGGCATTAATAGACATTCAAAATATGGAGAAATTAAAAATAACCAAAGCACAAAACAAAATAACACTTCATGACATGCGGTTAATGATGGTCATCTTCATGCTAACAAACACCTTATGCTAAGTCACACTTCACACATCATGAATCAATTTCCTTAGCGAACAACTTCAAGTATGAACTGAGCTATTCATGCCTACATAGAAATGCCTGAAGTGGCCAAATCAAGGAGCAAGGCTTAATCTATGGACCAATCAAATAATACAAAACCCAATCAAAGGGTAAATTAGGGTTATCCAACGAAAAGAACCAATCAAATATTGACCCCACTGGCTCCAAGATAGTAGGCTGGGGTTCATATATTGATGTGAAAGTAAACTAAATGAAATAAAGGACAAAGAATATCCTGATTTTCCTTAAGCTTGCCATAGTAGCTGATAAGTTTTAGATTTTTAATAAGCATGTGGCCCACAGTTAACATTTAAAAACATTGACCCATGGTGCCAGCTTGTTCTGGTGCAAAAAGAAACTGATTGTACAAGAAACAAAGGATATTATCCAACCCCCAAGAGGAATGGGGGATTTCATGAGATGAGACAGGGCTACCTTGTATTGTTTAATCCAAAGGTGCAAAGGGCATCCAACGGTCAATAAAGGACATTAGCCAATTTACTATAGATCATCACATGACTACCAGCAAGAGACTTCACAAGATTCACCATCTAACTTACAAGCAAAATAGAGGTTTCGACAGATAAAAACATACCATGCGTATACGAGCCATGTTGTAGTAGCTGATCTCAACAAGTTTTTGCAAGCTAAACACACGAGCTGGAGTTTGTTTTAGTTCTTCAGCTGATACACCACAGAGTGCAGTGAAGAACTCCACCACAGAATCACTAGGAAGCTGAACGCTATTCACAAATACTTGTTCAGAAGGTTTTCCAGCCAACTCCCTTAAAGATTGAAGAAGAGCATCTTTGGAGATTTGGTTTGATCCTTGCATGACTGTTGCTGCTATAGAGGGATTTGAAGTAATGAACTCAAGCCGAGAAACACATTCTAAAACTGCATTCCATGTATCTCGAAAGGAGCCAGTCCCTGAGTCACAGAGAGATAGTAGAGTTCGCAGTGCTTCCACATTTTTACTACGCATTTCCTTCGGAGCATGCAAGAAAGTAAATCTGAGAACCAAAATCCAAAGCTCAATTAGCATTATGATGAAGTTTGCTTCAATTTCAAAAGTGTGATACACAACACAATTCTTTCCACCTTAAATACACATTTTTCACAATACATAAATATAATATATATAGATACATAAATATTTTTCACACACACTCTTAGAATGGCAACAGAAACAACAAAATAAATAGATGCAAATATGTGGAAACATTTGGCAGAAGAAAATACAAGACTTTTACCGGACCAGAGATGTTAAAAAGGCATATCGCATGGTATTCATTCCGAGAACATGTGTAATGTATATTCCAGCTTTAAATCCCTCCATACAGAGAACAACCCTCGACTTATTCTCACCCTCCTCCATTGTAACAGAAAATGTAGCGAGCAAAGGCCAACCTACAGCTTCAACCATAGGCCTTACTAGCTCTAACTGCTGTGTAGTATAGAAGACCCCTCTTTTTGCTCCTTGGTTCCGAAATATAGCTTGTGTTTTCTTAATGATGGCTTCACTTTCAGACTTGGTATCAACGGACAGCGCACTTGTGGGAAGAGCCAGATTAAGGATACTGACAAGGCGGCCTCTCTCTTCACCTTCTGGCTTATATTTTCCACTTTTCTCAAGACCAGCAGTCTCATCTTTCATCTTTATCTCTTCTTTAACAATTGAATCATAGATTTCTTCCAGAAGTTCAGTTGGAGCACACTCTTCTGCATCATCCACAGCATTCATGCGTATAAAATCCGACTTGGCCATTTTTGGCCACACCATTGGATTATGCGCATCAGTATTCAACATTATAACCGCGTACGCTAAAATGTATGCAGTGTCTGCATTTTTGAAAAGACCTGGATTATCTGCACAATATCTGCACATGCAAGACATTAAACATGGCCAGCACTAAAAATGGCATATAATCTCAGTACAATGAGGATGCCTGGATCACATTCAGTCAGAAATTGGATTTTACACATTTACAAGGGATACATGAATCACATGTTAGAATCATATACATGGGCATGCAAGCGTACTCAGTATCCATTTATACACAAAATTAAGGAAACAGAAACCAACAAAACATTCAGACACCCCCAATACCTTTCTGCAAATTTCTCCATGATGCGATCTATCTTTTGAGCTTCCCCTGGAAGTCTGAATCCTTTAAGAAGTTCACGAATTGCAGTGTCAAACTTCATTCCTGAAAACTTCATGGAATCTACATAAGCATGCATCACAGCAAGGGGAAATTCTTCATGGTGACCCAAATATTCCCCAATCATAGCCTGAAAAAAGAAAAAAAAAATCATTCAAGTACTAAGAAGTCTGTATCTTTGTAGAAAACGCAACATATATAAGAACAGAGCTTCCACCTTGTCCAGACTGGGAGTATTTCTAAAAAATTGGGCAACTGAACCGGGTGTATTTTCCACCAATTTATTTGATTTCAGATACTCTACACCCTTTACTGGTTGCCTATTGAACTGCATTATTATTAATATTCTAAATCAGTTCCAGAGTAGCAACAAATCAGTTCTCAGAAAAACATAATAATTATATGAAAATATATATTATCCAGGTTAATCAAGTTAAGAAATTTGATACAAATTAATTACCTCAGAGATGGCAGCTTCCAATGTAGATTTATGAGCTTTAGCCTTCTCAAAGTTACTGGTTACATCAACAGACTCTTTAGCTTCACCATCTAGAGACCGAGTCTTATTACTCTGGTTTTCTGATTCTCCACGCAACTTTTCCCAATCAACTAGTGATTTAAGCACATTCACGAGACACTGGCAAGGTCAAGGAAAAAGGGGTCATCCAACAACCTCCGGTACCATCAATGAATATATAGCAGGAATAAACTTATGATGAATCTGGGAAAAGAGTAAATTGCTAAACCTACCTGAAGAGATGAACCTTTAATTGAGGTTGCCTGTGATACAGCAACCACATTTGGATCTGCGTTTTGAGTCCCTTGAGAAATTCTGGATAGAGTTGTAACCTGTAGTAACAGTCAGAAAACAATGCAGATGTATTAGATGAACAAGAAAAAAAATGGATGGAAAAAGATTGTGAAACAGTATGTAAAATTGTACCATACGCTCAAACAGGTTTGGTGCCTCAAGATCACAATCATAGTTCACAAATATGTCAACAAGAATCTGAGGATCCTTGCAAACCTTTTCAACCATCCTGCAAAACAAAACCTCGTTACAAGACCAGATAAAGAATAAGGAAATCATGAGGTTCTCCTAAGACGTGCTGAAAGTGAAAGCCATTGCCACCAAATATAAATGAGAATAACATGCGCATAATACTACAAATGTAACAACCAGAAAAGACAATATACCTAAGAACGCTTAATTTCTGGTTAATTGGAAAATCAAAGCCATCCAGTGATCGTAGAACTATCAAGGGAAAGAAGATGCCTATTTCACCCTGAACAAAATTTGTTGGTGTAAGGAACTGAAGATTTCAAGGTAAGCTTTGCATCTATTTGTCAAAATCATACACCCACCTTGAGGCTTTCTCTGAAGCGCAACAATAGCACTAAAAAAATTCCAGTTGCATACTGCAGAAAGGAAACGCATAATCAGAAGCACTAATCTCATAGCATACTCCACTAAAATTGCATGAAAGAAAGATATTATGTAAACCTGAAATATGACAGGAGACTGTGAAACTGAAGCCCGCAACAAAGCATATGATAGGTATGCTTTCACCGAGTCAATAAAATGGAAGTTCCTAGTAAATGGATGGCCAACCCCTTCCAATAAACCCTGAAATACCATATAATTAATTACATTATTTATAAAACACTGCACATAAAAATCAAGAATGCTCCTTAAGCATATTAAAAATCATATTCGGCATTCCCAAATCACTCTTTTTCCTTCCATTGTCTTTTAAATACTACTCTCGGTTACTTAACAATATCGCCTGTTTTTTCATGTTAAGCATCCATCTATGAAGCATGCACATACAAGCACAAATTAAATCACTAATATAACCTGCAAGAGCTCAAGAGACAAAATTCTCGTCTTCAAAGTAACTTCATTGTTGTCTTCCTTCATCCCCATCTGCAAACAATAAATTGAAGATTCATGAAGGAGGCTATGAATTTCTGTCAACAGCTAGCAAACATTGCTCAAAATGCCAACCTTGCAAAGAGTGCGGAAAACCAGTAAAGCATCATGTTGAACTATGGTCATGCTCTCGAGGTCAATCCCTCTACAAGAAATTACAATAAGTTATGAGCAATTTAATGTAAAAAGCATTTGGTGTATATTGAATCTAAGAGATATCTTAAAGTATAAAATCAAATCCAAACCTGGTTATCTTTTTACCATCTTCATGATGCACGGCTTTGTCCAGGACAGCCTCTAAGCCCTAAACAAAATAGCAGCGACAATCTTAGTAAAACGAAAACTTGGGCTACACAAAATAGCCAGAATGGGGATACATAGTAAATTGTGGAAAACACAGCTTCTTAAAGTGCCAAATTCTTGAGAACATAGATAAATAAAGAAAAACATGTACCTTGATGTCAGCACCGCCAGCTAGATTATGAAGTTCCTCAACAGATGCAATGGGCGTATCTTTGACCTGGTTAGGTTGATCTCCTAAAGTCATTTCTTTCTCACTTTGTCCTTCTGAGGAAGTTTCTTCGGCTTCTGTATTTGAATTTTGTCCTGAAATGGCTTCTATATGTCCAACAGAATCAGTTGATGCAACCTCAAGTCCCTGCAAGAATATACAAACTTTCTAGAATAAAGGGTAAAACAACTAAAATGTATGCCTCTCCTGTACAGTTGTACGAGAGACTACAGATAAAGGCATTCAGAACTGAAGATTCAAATCCATACCGGATCAGTCTCCATTCTCCTGAATATGATGCTGATCATCTGCGTAAGCATTGCCTTTGACGTTGCTTGGTTTATGGGACTCTTGCTACAAGCCCAAACTTACATTAGCACTGCTTGAACTTGATAATGGGATCCTTTATATAAACTTAAAATTACCTGTGCAGAGCAATATTGTAGCACACTCTGATAACTCCCAGCAAAGGTTCCCCGTGTACTGCATTTGAACAGGTTTTAAATAAAAAGAAAAATTTCTCGCACTAAAATTGCCGCAAAGAAAAAGGCACAATGAACCATTACCAAAAATGCATATGCAGCGATTGACAAAATATAAGCTGACTGTATATGCATGACTGTGTAAAGCAAGAAACCATATCCACATACTAATGATGAATAAAACATAGAAAGGACACAGTACCATAGTACACATGAGTACATTTACATGGATAAAAGGCCCAACTAAGAGCAGACTAAAGAAGTCATATACTAAACTGTTGAAAAACGCCCACTAGACCTTGTTCTTTAATGTAACCAACGACAATAGACTAAACTAGCAAATATAGAAAACTTAGAAACACACAAGAATTATACTAGTTCGGCAGAACTTATGCCTACGTCCAGTTGTGATTTCTCTAGGCAGAGAAATCACCGCTTCTTTGATTAATAATAGAGATTACAGAACTTTTGCAAACCCTAGAACTAATCTCAAAACTCTCTGCTGTCTGGCTGTTTTCTGTTCTTCTTATAAAAAACAGCTTTGCCGCACCCTATTTATAGATATAGGGTTGGCTTACATGTCCCAAGGCTGATTGAATTCCTATTTCTAAGTGGATTAGGAAATTACACTTATCCAAATCCAAATAGACTTCTAGAAATCCAAACCTAAATTGAATAAGGAAACTGAAATTCTTTCCTAATATCTCTAGGACAAGAATTGGTATACCTCTAGGTTTCCTAAAACAATCCTAAACCAACTAGGACATATTTGACGAGCCAAAATCCTAACAATCTCCACCTTGGTGAGCCAAACCAAGTATTGATCGTTGCACCCCAGAGTATCTTTGAACCTTCTTGAAGCAGCTCTGGAAATCTTCAAGAGTCTTCACCTTGGCAACTTTCTTCTTGCCTCATTGCACCTCAGGTGAGGAGGTGCTCCACTTTGATCAATCAATGAGATTGATCAAGTTCAAGCAATGCTTGAACTTCTTGGCCGGCACTATCTTTGTAAGGAAATTTGCGGCATTGTCATCCGTATGAATCTTTTCAATCCAAATTTCCTTCGACTCCACCCAATCTCTGATTCTGTGATACCTTGCTTCAATGTGCTTTGATCTTCCAAAAAAAACCTGATTCTTTGCCAAATGAATGGCACTTTGACTATCACACTTCAGCTTCACACAATCTTGAGTGATTCCCATTTGACTTACCAAGCCACTAAGCCAAATTGCTTCTTTTCCAGCTTCAGCCAATGCAATATACTCTGCCTCTGTTGTCGACAAAGCTGTAATTGGTTGCAGTAGCGCCCTCCAACTGATTGGTCCTCCTGCGCATGTAAATACATAACCAGAAGTTGACCTTCTCTTGTCCAAGTCCCCTGCATAATCGGCATCCACATATCCTAACACCCCTGCATTTTCTTTTTGCTTCTCAAACATAATCCTTTGTCGCCAAGATCCTTTCAAATAACGCAAAATCCACTTGACTGCATCCCAATGTTGCTTTCCTGGATTTGCCATGTATCTGGAAACGACACTGATTGCTTGAGCTATGTCGGGACGTGTGCATACCATTGCATACATGAGGCAGCCCACGGCATTAGCATAAGGCACCTTCTCCATTACTTGCTGCTCTTCCTCAGACTTAGGACACTGTTGCCCACTTAACCTGAAGTGAGCTGCCAAAGGAGTTGAAACTACCTTTGCTTCTTGCATGTTAAACTTCTCAAGAACCTTCTGGATATACTTGGCTTGTGATATCCAAATTCTTCCAGCGATCCTGTCTCTCTGAATTTCCATGCCAAGGATCTTCTGTGCAGCACCTAGATCCTTCATGTCAAACTCCTCGCTCAACATCTTCTTCAAGTCTTGAATTCTAGACTTGTCTTGACAAGCAATTAGCATGTCATCCACATATAGCAATAGTAATATGATCATCCCATCTTGGAACACATGATAGTACACACAACAGTCATACAAACACCTTCTAAAATTAATTTTCAGCATGAATGAATCAAACCTCTTGTACTACTGTCTTGGAGACTGTTTCAGGCCATACAGGGACTTCCTTAGCTGACATACTAGGTTTTCTTTCCCATATTCAACAAACCCTTCTGGTTGAGCCATGAATATCGTCTCCTCTAGATCTCCATGAAGAAACGCTGTCTTCACGTCCATCTGCTCAATCTCCATGTCATGCTGAGCTGCCATTGCTAAAAGCAATCTGATAGAAGTATGCTTGACTACAGGTGAAAAAGATCTCATCATAATCCACCCCTTCCTTTTGTGAGTACCCCTTAGCCACGAGCCTTGCTTTGAATCTCACGGCATCTTGTTCATGTAGTCCTTCCTTTTTCCTAAATACCCACTTGCATCCAACTAGCTTTCTGTCTTTGGGCTTAGGAACCAACTCCCAAACAGAGTTCTTGTAAAGAGACTCCATTTCTTCTGTCATAGCACTTATCCAACTATCTCGCTCATCACTTGCTATAGCTTCTCGATAAGTAGTCGGATCTCCTTGACTAATGTTAAGAGCATAATTGACTTCGTCTTGGTCAAACCCAAACCTGTCAAGTTTCTTCTTGTTCCGCTTAGGTTTGTCCAGTGCTATGCATCTCTGGAATGCAGGTGGATTGTGGGTTGGAGTTTGACCCCTTTGGGATGTCTGGCAGATTGGAGTGCCTTCAATCTGTCCTGTTTCTTGCTCCACCTGATTCCTAACTGATGAACGATGTTGATGCTCTTCTTCTTCCTCAAAACCATCAGATTCGGCCTCTTGCTCAATTTGCTCCACCTGAGCTTCTTCTTCATCTAAATTGATTAACGGAATCTTTGTTGCTTCAATTTCAGCATCGTCCTTCTTCTCCCTACTGCTCTCGACTTTATTCAGAGGCATGGTTGTCTCATCAAAGACAACATCTCGGCTGACAACCTTTTTTCTGTTGTTGATATCCCAAAGCTTGAAACCTTTTACTCCTTTCTCAAAACCTAAGAATATGCAATGTATAGACTTTGGTTTGAGCTTGGACCTTTCATCACTTGGAATATGTGCATAAGCACTACAGCCGAACACCCTGAGCTTGGAATAATCCACCGGCTTCTCAGACCATACCTCTTCTGCACTCTTAAAATCGAGAACTGTAGATGGTGATCTGTTAATCAAATGACTTGCATGATTAACAGCCTCTGCCCAAAAACTATCAGGCAATCCTGCATGAAATCACATGCTCCTCTCTCTCTCCATGAGAGTTCGGTTCATCCTCTCAGCAGCTCCATTTTGTTGGGGATTCTTCTTTACTGTGAAGTGCCTTATGATGCCTTCCTGCTTGCAGTAATCAGTGAACTCATTACTTGTATATTCACCTCCATTGTCACTTCTTAGGTACTTGATTTTTCTTCCAGTTTGATTCTCGGTTTCTGTTTTCCATTCCTTGAACTTTGCAAAAACCTCGGATTTCTGCTTCATGAAATAAACCCAAACCTTCCTAGAAAAATCATCCATGAAAGTAACAAAATACCTGGCTCCACCATTTGATTTAGTTGGTGCAGGGCCCCAAACATTTGAGTGAATATAGCTGAGTTGCTCCTTGCTTCGGTTATCTGCACTGCTTCTTGTGAATGATACCTTTCTTTGCTTCCCGAGAACACAGTATTCACAAAAGTCCAGTTTGCAAGATGACACGCCTTCCAACAGGCCTTGCTTGTGTAATTCTTGCAACCCCTTCTGGCTTATGTGCCCGAGCCTATGATGCCAGAGTTCAGTCTTGTCTTCTATGCTCTGTTGTACGGAAACGGCTGCTCCCCCGACTATAGTGGTCCCAATTAACTTATACAACTTATTGGGTTGAAGGTCACCCTGCATTACCACTAGCGATCCTTTGGTTACCCTGAGTCTTCCATTTTTAGACTTGTACCCATAACCGGCCTCATCTAAAGTACCCAAGGAAATCAAATTTTTTCTTAGTCTAGGGACATACCTGACGTTCCCCAAAGCTCGTATCGTCCCATTGAACATTCTGATTCGAACAGTGCCGATTCCTTTTACAGGACATGAAGAATCGTCCCCCATTAAGACTTCCCCGCTGCTGACTTCTTTGTAAGTATCGAACCATTCTCTTACTGCACACATATGAAAGGTGCATCCAGTATCCAAAATCCAATTTGTGAAAGCCTTGGAGCTTGATGTTACTGAAAGAAGCTCCTCGTCACTCTCATGCTCGGTGACTGTACTAGCTGAACCTGAGCTTCCTTCCATCTTGGCTTTCTTCTCTTTCCAAATCTTGCAGTTCCTCTTCCAATGATCAACTGAACCACATTCGAAGCAACCTTCCTTCTTTTCCTTTTTCTTTTTGGATTTTGACCTACCCCTGTTGCCTGTTTTCTCTTCCTTTGTCTTTTCCCGCCCCCTCTCCTAGCCTTTGGCATAAAGGCCTTGAGAGCTTTCAGTTATATCATCTAGTTTAGCATATAACTGAAGAGCTTGAATTACATCTTCAAGCTTCAGGGACTCCTTTCCAAACATTAGAGTTGTTCGAAAGTGTTTGAAAGACGAAGGTAGAGACCTCAGCAAGATGATAGCCATATCATCATCTTTGTAAGTTTCTTCGACCTTTTGAAGATTAGCTATGCAATTCTGGAATCTGCATACGTGATCTTCAATATCACCTCCTTCTTCTAGTCGAAGCCCGAATAGTTCATCCTTTAGAAAAAGTTTATTGGACACAGTTTTGCCCATATAAACGTTCTCCAACTTTTCCCATGCTTCCTGGGCAGACATCTTTTCGGTGATGTGTGACCGAACTGATCTTGTGAGATGGATCTCGATGGAACTCTTGGCCTTCTTGAGAACCTTATTCCATGCTGCTTCTGTCATGCTTTCCGGCTTCTTACCATCAAGTGCATCATCCAAATCCTGCTGTATCAGTACGTTCTTCATCATCCTTTGCCAATCCGTGAAGTCATCCTTGCCGTCAAAAGGCTTTAACGCAGGTCCTTGATCCGCATTCATCTTCCCTTTTGACATCGTAGAACACCTTGATCCTAGCTCTTGATACCAATTGTTGAAAAACGCCCACTAGACCTTGTTCTTTAATGTAACCAACGACAATAGACTAAACTAGCAAATATAGAAAACTTAGAAACACACAAGAATTATACTGGTTCGGCAGAACTTATGCCTACGTCCAGTTGTGATTTCTCTAGGCAGAGAAATCACCGCTTCTTTGATTAATAATAGAGATTACAGAACTTTTGCAAACCCTAGAACTAATCTCAAAACTCTTTGCTGTCTGGCTGTTTTCTGTTCTTCTTATAAAAAACAGCTTTGCCGCACCCTATTTATAGATATAGGGTTGGCTTACATGTCCCAAGGCTGATTGAATTCCTATTTCTAAGTGGATTAGGAAATTACACTTATCCAAATCCAAATAGACTTCTAGAAATCCAAACCTAAATTGAATAAGGAAACTGAAATTCTTTCCTAATCCCTCTAGGACAAGAATTGGTATACCTCTAGGTTTCCTAAAACAATCCTAAACCAACTAGGACATATTTGACGAGCCAAAATCCTAACATAAACTAGAAAAATTGCACTTGATACCCAAACATCCCCGATAACGTACCTCTGAACTTCGTGGACGCCACGGCAGTAAGAAGAACCTTCAACACTTGCAGAACGGTACTGCACATCATTTCTCAAAATAGGTAAGAATAACAAGCCACATATATTGAGGGAAAACAACCAATGCATATGGCACATACCTATCAGGCGATGAGTTGTCAACGCAACTGCAAACCATGTTCAGAAGGTCTGTGAACAGTGGTACACTTTTACCATCATCTAGACCAGGATCTCCCTCTAAATGATCATATGCAATGAGTTTCTGTGCTTATGAAATTTGAAGTACTAGTTAGCTATTACAAGGTAGGTGCACGAATTATAAAAACCAACTATATGTAATGATAGCATGAACAAATGGCTAATCATTTAAGAATGCAGACACTGTGATAGAAGAAAGAATTTCTTGACGTCTTGTGTAAGGATTCAGCGAAGTATCAATTTCTTGAAAGCACATAATGTTAAATCTACAACAAATCATAAAATCAAGAAATGAAAATGCATACATGAATGCAATCCAGAGCAGGTTCTAGGACTTTCAAGTTCTTTGTCTCAAATGCAAGTCGTAGGGGATTCAAAACAAGCTCTGCCTGAGCTCCTTCTAAGGTGTTCCCGGCCTTTGCTAGGACAGTTGAAATAGTTGTGGTTGTGATCACCGGCTTGGCAACGGACTCTGCCTCCTCAGTTTGAGACTGAACTGGCTCTGTATCAGTTTTTGCAGCTCCATCTTCTGTTTCAGGAGAACTACAAAATAGCCGTAATACCAAAAGTAAAAAATAGTGGACCTAAACGTCTAATCATGTCATTAATCCCATAAAAACATAATAATAAAAATTCTGGAAGTCCGCTTATTAAAAGCAGGAACAGAGTGAGGGGGAGAAAAAAGAATTAATAGTTGAACAACAAATACAGACCTTCCATCACCAGCTGAAGTTGTAGCTTGATTCTTCTCACTTGGTTCGGTTTGTTGAGTCTGATTGACCTCTTTCGTACTATCTAAAGAGAAGAGACACAGAAACATACGTGAGGGAGGAGAGAAATAACTGAATTGATTACCGATCCTTAATGGAAGAAAGATCATTCATAAACAGAAGTAAAATACATCAACAAGACATACTAACTAAAGGCTTTGGTTTCCCAATCCAACAAGCTTCAGAAAAATTAGCGAGCACACGCATTGACGCTACAAAAGCCTAAATAGACATTTGAGTATTCAACCATTCCCAAAATGCCTGAATTTGTTGAAATCAAACACATATAGGCATTACAAAACCAACAAAAACTCATTCCTAAGCTCACACTTTCCCGACATTATCGTACATTATACTATCATATGGTCATGCCAGCCCGCGAAGCAATCATCAACAAAACTTGATTCATCCAACTCCAAATACTGCATTTCACACTAAAAATACAAAAACCACACAATTCAACAATCTCGAAACCAATCTGAACACCGGATCATTCAAAGTCCAAAAAATGCATGCGAATACGCAACGTGTATGTATAGGTGTATTCACAAGGGAATCAGACTGAAACCTATATAAGCCTGAATAGCCTTCTGAAAATCTGCATGCTTTTTAGGAGAGCACTCCTTGAGCATAGACTCGAATGCTCTCGTCACAAAACCGCCAGCTGCGCCGCCCGCCATCTCTGAAAGTTATCCGAAACGTACGTCTGCAATTCGGATCATACCAAGATCCATTACACATCAATTGCAACGGTAATCGAAGATTGAATGAGAGAGAGAGAGAGAGAGAGAGAGAGAATTGTACGTTACCTTGTCCGAATTGACCGTTGAAGTCTTGAAGATGATCACAAATGCGAAGACGTCGTCGTTTAGACTGGCGAGGTGAGAGCGGGGAAACAGAGAACTGGGAATTGGGATAAAGGCGGAGCTAGTCGAGCACAATGCGACTGTATACTCGAGATCTAATGCGTCGTCGTTCTGGACTACCGCTGCTGGTATTGGTTTGGTTTACTGGTCTTGTTCTACCGGAGCATTGCCACGGCGGGTTTGGGTCTTTTCAGACTTTCTGGCAAGTGGAACTGTAGAAATGGAAGCTGCTGATTCAGATTTCGGTTCAGGCCATATTTCGATTTTGACCCTTGGAATTTGGTAAATTGCTCTTCAGGTCGTTCCTCCTCCTCTTCGGTTTAAAAGCCGGGTCAATTGTGAAATGGGTCCTGTTATCACCCACACATTTTCACTTATCACCTACCCCTTCCAATTTTGATTAACAATTAGCAAAGGTGTGTCAGAGGTAAAAGTAAGTGCGTGAATAGTATTTCAATTATAAAAAACATAATAGGTTCGTTCGGGAATGCTTTTGAATGACCGAAATCACACTATCACCGGTCAATGCACTCACTATACGTGAATAAAACTTTCACCAAAAACGTTTTCAACCATTTTAAAAGTAATGTCAACCGAGCCTAATGTTTTCCCTTGCCAAATTAAAATACTAGTTTATAATAATTTTGCCAATGTGCTAGACTTTAGTTATTTTTTCATTGTAAAAGGTTAGTTTTTTAAATACAATGATATAATTATATAGGAGAGTTGGCTAAACCAAACAATTTGATTTTTTTTTTTTTTATCAATTTGATTCACATGAACAAACTCGCAAAGATCACTATGATTTTAATTTTTAAAAATTATCGACTAATCAAACCAAACCGCATACATATAATGTTATATTTACTAAAAAATTTGTTACATGCTCTACGAGCCTTATGAAATTTTTTTTTTTTCTCTTTTAGCGTGACTTTAGAGCATTGAATTCATGAATTTAAAAGTTAAATACTTTGAGTTAAGATGAATTTAAATGTTAAATACTTTGAGTTAAGAGAATAAATTTTGAGACTTTGAGTTGTGCGATTAAGTATTTTGAAGTTATGAAATTGACAATTTACTAATGAACATTTTATAAATTGACATGTTTATAAATTTGATTAATACTCTTCCAACATAGCTATGTAACTTCAACAAATATGTTCTCCTAGTCACCAAATAATCAAGAAATACATGTGTTGACCCTAAAAACTATCAAGCCTACGTGGCGCGCAGATCGAGTAACTAATAAGCTAACTACGTCATTCGGTTATGTGCGGGGCATGCCAACTAGTCGGTCCAGTTCGGCCGAGGAGTAAAATATGTCGATGTGGCGTTGAGCACGATGCTGACTTCTTGATCTTGCAACTGCGGCCTAGGTCTCGGCCTTCGAGTTCTAGAGTCAGAAGACAAGGTTGCTGGTTCTGTGAAGTTCACAAATCGTCAATGCCGGGTTCGGTCTCGGTAATTATATTCGTGATAGTATAATTACGCCAAACTGGCACCATGCCATACGGACACAAATACTCGAAAGAGATAAATGTCTTGATGGTGAATGTGGTTCGGCCGTCGGAATGCCGAACTCTAAAATGTACTTCTGAATATCCAATCATAAAACTCAGCGTTCAATGTGCTAAGCCTAGTAACCTGTAACACATCACTTCGCCGAGAAGGCTGATGAGATGACCTCTACCAATAAGGACTTGAAAATCCTTGTCGACCGAGACTTAGATAATAACTAGTTGGCCTCGAAGCAGTGCTGTCTATCCGAACTGAAGATGTCACCGGTTGCCTTCACAATGCTGTTTATCCAAATTGAAGATGTGTTGGCTGGAAGAAAGGGGAAGAAGATAAAATCTCAAGGTTGTTAAGAAGCTTTGTGCAGGGCAATTTGTATGTTGATTTGAAGGGGCCTTGAATGATCCACTCCCTTCTCTATTTATAGTAGCGAACCCCCTTCATGGCCGAACTAGAAATGTATTCAAATTAGAATTCCCCATCCCAATCTGATTAGGTTTCGGCCAATCCTAGCTCCAATAGGACTTTGAACCAAGCTCCATAACAAACCAGATTCATCCCCTAATTATAAGCATCTTCAGCTTTTGTTGACCTTAAAAACTATCAAGCCTACGTAGCACGCAGGCCGAGTAATTAATAAGTTAATTACGTCTTTCGGTTGTGTGCAGGGCGTGCCAACTCGTTGGCCAAGCTCGGCCGAAGAGTAAAATGTGTTGATATGAAGTTGGGCACGCTGCTAACTTCTTGATCTTGCGACTGCGGCCGAGGAAGGAACACGTCTCGGCCTTCGGGTTCTAAAGTCTGAAGACAAGGCTGCTAATTTTGCGAAGTTCAATATCAAATTCTATTTTCAATGTGCCGAATGTAGTAACCTGTAACACCTCACTTCGCCGAGAAGGCTAATAAGATGACTTCTGCCAATAAGGATTTGGAAATCCTTCTCGACCGAGACTTGGATAGATAACTAGTTGGCCTCGACGCAGTGCTATTTATCCAAACTGAAGGTGTTCCGTGGTCAGCTGATTCTATTGCAACAGTGTTGTTTATCCAAATTGAAGATGTCACAAGTTGCCTTCACAGTACTGTTTATCCAAACTGAAGATATGTTGGCGGAAAAAGAAAATAAAAATCTCAAGGTTGTTGAGAGGTTTCGCGTAGAGCGAGAGTTTTACGCAGGGCAGTTTGTGTGTTGAATTGGAAGGGGGTTTGAAATGTTGTCTACAACTTTGTATATATAGTGGCTGTCTTTCGCTTAGCACAGCCTGATAACTTTGTAGAGTTCAATTGCCACTCTAACCTTGTAGAACATCACTTGCTACGTTGACTCAGAACTTATGTCTAATCACCTTAATCGTCCAATATCTCTAAGATATGATAAAAGCTATCTCCTAATTCTCCTTGAAAAGATAAATATATCTTTCCACATGCGTGGCCTAACCAAATGAATGCGTCATATTCCAACTGAAACTTCTCTTTCTCCACCATGTTGGTCTAAGTGCAACCATGCATGCATAATAAATTGCATTTTATTTGCAACATAACTTGATCACTTAAGAGACCATTTTTTTTTTTTTATCAAAAACCATCTAACAAACCTCATGACAAGATAGGAGCATGTGCCATTTGTCCTTCATGACTATTCGTGACTTTTCAGAATAAAAACCTAGGCTTATCACATCATCACCCGAAGCCAGGCTTATCTAGGCTTCTTCATGATCCATCCATGCATCCTGATCCCCATTTAATGAATTTCAAATTCATTTTAAATTCATTTCTGACTACTTGTAAATCTGTCACCACCACCACATGCCAGACACCCCAAATCAATTTGAACTGTATCGCTTGCTTGAGGATATAACCTGCATCCTATTTATCCCGTTTAAGAATATGCCACGATAATTTCATATTAAAAGATAATTATTATGATAAAAACCATAATATTATCCTTTAACAATAACAAAATTATCTTCACTTTTCCATCCAACGGTTGGGAGCTATACTTACTCAACGGCCTGATTACATAGGCCGATGATGTAATTTTGGGTCCAAACACAGCCCCCCCAGTTTCCTTGAGCTTCGGCTTGTAAGCCGAATGGCTAAGGAAATTTACGCTTGCATTTGAACTTTTGCAGCTGCCAAATAACTCCACCAAATACATAATGATTCGGCAAAAAGCATACTTGGTCTCTCTATGAACCAAAATCTGTGGTGCAGTATCCCAAATCTTTGGTCGAAGCCTTTAGACCAAAAGCAATATTTGATGTTGTAGGAAATTTGGATAAATCATGTCTTTTACCAAATATCCTCACTAAGCTAACATGGATGAAAAGGTGTCATGGCCGTCGAACATGATATGCGTCGGTCGAAATGATTTGTCAAACTGAAGAAATCTTTGAATTAACTCCTCCAATCGAGGCCTTGAATTAAAGTTGACGGTTGAGCAACATTTCGAATTCGAAGTGTTCCACAGTAAGCGTTAAGATTGACATTGATACTACCGAATAAATTGATACCGAACTCGGCTCATAGAGAAATAGATGGGGTGCACGGTTGGCTTCCTCTAAATATTCGGTTACCATCAGGTTCTCGACAACGGAAAATGATGCCATTCTTACTTTCAACCCCAGTAGATCCCATTATTTTACTTTAACTGACAAATTACTGTCGAACTGAATGGTGTCGATCGAATGGGCGGATACCACTGAAGTTGGCATAATCAGAAGGAAAGGAATAATTGTGGATGCAAATTTCTGCCTCCTTCTTCTTGGACAAAATTGCACCTACAAAACAATTAACACATTTGGTTAAGGCCAAGAGCCTCATGCGCCCACGATGAGTGGGGGGGCTTTGGCCGAAGAACCTCTGATGCCAAAGTTAGAATTTAGAGAGAAAAGTGTTTAGAGAGTTTTTTGAGAGTTTTGCAAGAGTGTGGACTTCCCTTTTGGTGAGAATGGGAGCCAATATATATAGGGCATGGCCGGTGCCTCTTGGGGAAAGAGTGGCCAGCCCTTTGTGTATATTTTGGGTGTTATTTGGTGATTTTATTAGCAATTAATATATTGATTAGGAATAAATATATTAATTGGCTAATTAACATAATAAAAGGAATGTTTTTGTAAGTTATGGAATGATTTCCTTGTAGAGGATATGGAGTAAAGATGGATGAGATAAATTTGAACTTGTTACCTATTTTGGGCACTCTTGACTCAGTTGATGGATGATTCTCCACTGCTCACGTGTAGGAAACTCAGTGTGCCTCGAAGGTAATTTTGTCCTCTTCACCAAAAAATCCATATGTCGCCTCTTGAATATTTTTGGCTCCACAAATGCCCTCACATATGTTGGGCTACTCGCAGAAAATGGTAACAGGTGTAGAGATCTTCTTGCTTTAGGAAACTTAGGACTGCTTCTATTTTGATGTAGATTCCCTCTTTAATTAGAAATTAAATCCTTCTAGGAAAGAGAAATAAATTTATCTCAAAGCCTATTTAAGTTCACCTTAAGTGGATTATTAAATCAACTTTGGAGAGTGATTTATTCTACCCTACAAGAGAGAGAGCTTAAAGGATATTTGTTCCCCCTCCTATAGCAATCTTCTACATCTTGTACGTGCAAAGGACCGTCTTTCGTTGATTTCTTCATCTTCTCCGTGCCCCACCGATGTAAGAAAATTTTAATTTTTTCTTATCTTTTTCTTGGATAATGCTATTGCGAGGCAGCCGTCGGGGTGGTGCGGCACGTCGGCTGGCAAAGACTAGGAGTCGGCTCGGTATGGGCCGATGAGGCGTCGTGGCGGGGACCACTGCTTGGGCTGCTCGGCTTGGCTAGAGCCAAGGGCAGCATGTGCGGTTAGGGCCGCGGATTATGGCACTGGGGCGCAGTACTAGGCGAGCCGCATGGCTCATGTCCTTTGGGCTCTTTGACCTAACTCAGGCTAGGCTGGCGACTGAGAGAAATAAGGAGGTCGTGGGCCTCATGGGCTGCTGGAATGTTAGGCATCCAGGCATCCTGCCTACTAGAATGCTGGGTTGAGCTATTCTGCTGAGTACTGTGAATGGTGTTGGCTGCTTAGTTCTCTTTGTTAGGAGAAAGGTGGGCTGCTCCCGAAAGATGAGGTAAAGAGGATCAAGGCGGATGCTTTGGCTCGTCTGATCGCTGTCGTGGAGCCTACTATGAATGAAGATGGAAAGAAGAGATCTTCCCTGCCTACTCAAGAGATGCCGGTTGAGAAAAAATTGAAGACTTCCTCCGCTGCTTGTGAGGATCCGTCTGCTGCCGAGAGGCTTATGATTAGCATGACTTCTTCCAATGGGAAGAAAAATGAGGCTGCTAGATCTGAGCCTATGGCGCCTTCCATGTCGAGAATGGCTAGTACGATTGTTGATAAGATTGCTCAGCATAAAGGTCCTATCATGCCCTCAATGCCGAAGTCTGTACCAGGACGTCATTTGTAAGCCAAGTCTGGTTCACTTTTGGAGAGGCTTACTATTATAAAGAGCGATAAGGTGGACTCTACTGCTAAAGTGGCGTCAATGCCCACTCCATCTGTTGCTGAGACTGATTCACCTGCTGAGAAGAATGAGACTGCTCACATGGGCAGCTGTGAGAAATCCATTAAACCTGCTTTGCCTGCTGAGAAGAATGAGACTGCTCGCATGGGCAGCTGTGAGAGATCCATTAAACCTGCTTCTAGAGAGGCTGCTGAGATTCGTATGCTCTTGAAACTAGATCTGCTTGAAGACATGGACATTTGTGCCAAGTTTGTTGATGGCGTTAAAAAGGTTTGTTTGCCCAAGTTCCTTTGCGAAGCGTACAACCCAATATAGAAGGATTGATCTGCTTGCTAAGATGCAAATATAATAAGGTTGCCAAGGAGGTGGCGAAGACTATGGCAGCTGAAGCTTATTCCTCGGCCGAGGAGATCAAAATGTTGGATTATGAGCTCGTTGCTTTGAAAGGGTCTAGTATTTCTGCCCCCACTTCTCTACAACTTGAGACCGTTCGCCAAGAGATCGTTGACTTAAAGACTAGGCTTGACGAGATCTAATTTAAGAATGAAAGTGCAGAGAAAGAGATTGAATGTCACATACCTCAGATTCAAGATCTTGAGTTTGCAGTTTCTAAGCTTCGTTTTGCTGCTTATGCAAATAATGAAGAGTTGATTACTTCTTATAATCAAGTGATCCACTTCAAGAGAATCGTCGATAGGCTTGAACCCCAAATGTTGGAACTTCAAGGTGTACTGAAGATCAAAGAAAGTCTGAAGAAAGAAGTGGATAAGCTGCAATGCGTCCGTGTTGGTCTGCTTGAGGAGAATGAGCAGCTGAAGGGTGAGAATGATGAGCTCGAGGTTTCGAGACCTTCTTTATTTCTTCGGAAGACATGCTTACTTTTACTTTTGAGGCTTCCATTGGTGAAGTAGTTGGAAAAGTTGATGCCCAGGCTGAGGCAGCCAGGGGTGAAGCGCTGGATGATGTCGCTGCTAAGATCGTTACGGCTGCTGAAGGTGTGGCGATCGAGTAGTCGTGGGATGTCTAAGCTGCTAAAGTGTAGTATTCTAGGTAGCCTTTATAATTTTCTTTGTTTTTCCTTGTAAGTCTTGTTTTGCTTTAACTACTTCAGCCTTTGCTAGTTGTTTATAAACATGCTTCCTTCGTTTTTCTTCATCTTCGCTTCTTTTGTTCATGCCCTAACCTTTAGACTTTATAGACCAGTGGCAGGCGTGCTATCTTTCTATAAGCAAACAGGCCTGCGTAGCCTATGCAACCATAGGTGTTGGTGTAGAACTTTGCAAAGTTGTTAGTCATAGGGTTGGCAGCTGGATGCCTTACTTACAGAAGTAGACAAGCCCGCGTAACCACTAGGCTGTTAACTTTGGCTTTCTCCAATTCCGTAGGTTGCGTAGCAAGTATCACAACACTTTAGGACTTGGTGTAGGTTGTTCCGCGCTTGGCAGAGGTGAAGCTTATCGACTACGTAGCATGTCGGCAGTGGATAAAGCTTTGTATATGCACGCTAGCTTGTTTAACCTTTCATAAGAATGTGCGGTTGTATAAGTCTAGTGCGACTTTATTGCTCGAAGGGCAAGCCGTAGGCAGTCTTACGGAAACCGTAGGCTACCTTAGTGCACTCAGTAACAGCTTTAAGGTTCCAAGGGCAGCCGTCCATAGGGCGTACTACGTAATGTGCCCCTTCCGTTTTTGGGGCCTGGTTTCCCGCAGATTAGGCCAAGAGACCCAAAATCCTTCAGTTAGCTAAGCCTTGAAAAAGACCATTGTGGCTACTTCTAGGAATCCCAGCGCAAGCCATCGTGCATCTAGTTATACTAGAGTAGCCAGGCTCATCCACGTCTGGATATTCGGAGTGTAGAGTTTATCCTTCCGTCTTGGATAGCTGACCCATGTGGGTGTCGGGGAATTGGTTAAGGCCAAGAGTCTCACGCGCCCACGATGAGTGGGGGGGTGTTTGGCCGAAGAACCTCTGATGCCAAAGTTAGAATTTAGAGAGAAAAGTGTTTAGAGTTTTTTGGGAGTTTTGCAAGAGTGTGGACTTACCTTTTGGTGAGAATGGGAGCCAATATATATAGGGCATGGTCGGTCCCTCTTGGAGAAAGAGTGGCCGGCCCTTTGTGTATATTTTGGGTTTTATTTGGTGATTTTATTAGCAATTAATATATTGATTAGGAATAAATATATTAATTGGCTAATTAACATAAAGAAAGGAATGTTTTTGTAAGTTATGGAATGATTTCTTTGTAGAGGATATGGAGTAAAGATAGATGAGATAAATTTAAACTTGTTACCTATTTTGGGTACTCTTGACTCAGTTAATGAATGATTCTCCACTGCTCGCGTGTAGAAAACCCAGTGTGCCTCGAGGGTAATTTTGTCTTATTCACCAAAAAATCCACGTGTCGTCTCTTAAATATTTTTGGCTCCACAATAACGTCTTGCTGAACTTGACGAATCAACCTTGGATTGTAAAAATAAAGTCTTTAAAGAAAATGCTGGCTGTAGACCCTCGAACCCCACCGAATTAATCATAGGATTGAGCTTGAATTTGTCTGATGGTGGACCAAAGATGAGCTTTCACCGAATAATTCACAAAGAACAAATGTCATTAAATGACATTATCAATTGGCCTAAGGCCTTACCAATCCAATCCGCAACAGTATGGGACATAGTCATTTGGTCATTCTTGATTCTTTGGTTCTCTTATAAAGGATCACCCCGTATCCTAGCCCAAAATTAACTCTCTTTTTTTTATGCAAATATATTCTAATTAAATTTAACTCAATTGTGGACAAAATAATATTCTAACAATTTAATTCGATTGGAACTCGGGTGCAAGACAATATCATAGCTAATAAAAAAAAAAAACTCGATTAAAAAATAAGAACACACTAACTAGATCAACTGACTTTAACTCACAGTATAATTCACAAATATCTATTTATTTAATAATTTGGACTAATCAAGAATTTCAATTTACACAGAAACACCTCACTCAACCAAAATGGCTCTATAATGTAAAATTACACTTGTACAAATCAAAACTCCAGATCATCCCCAAAAAGGTAGAGCAGTCTCTCAACGGCCCAGCTGGGCTGCGATCTGCTGTGATCCCAGCTCAAGCTCTGTATCTGCGATGGGGTCAGCAATGGAGTCCTGCAGAGTGGGCAAGTCTTGTGATTATCCTCATCATGATTATCATGACGGTGGTGGTGATGATGTTGATCGTCATTGTACTCGAGCCACCTGTCAATGCACTCGGTGTGGAACACGTGGCAGCAGTTCCGCATCTCCCTCACCTCGTCCTCCATCTCCAGCTGGCTCAAGCAGACCGCGCACGTGCCGCAATCGCCGCCGCCGTTGCTTCCGTAACTCCCTCTCCGCTCTGTGATTTCTCCGAAGGTGGTCTGAATCAGACAGTCCCTGATCAGTTGGGTAGAAGCGGAGGAAGAAGAGGAGCAAGATTCTTTATCGTACTCCGCCTGTAGGAAATCAAAACCCTCCTCGGCGGTGGAGGAAGCGGAGGAGGAGGAGAGTGTTTGTCTGAGTCTGAGCGCCCAGAACACAACCCATCTCATCAAAGCAATTACAAATGCCGCTTTGTACAGTAAGCGGCTCAGTATCAAGCCCGACGAGGACGCGTCGTCGACGACGAAGAAACCCATCGGATCAAATGCGAGCAGCGAAGAAACCATACGAAAGAAGAAATGCAGAGCAAGCAGAGGAAGAAGGGAAGAAAAGCAGAGGAGGAGGAGGAAGGAGGAGGAAGAAGGAGGAAAAGGGGAAGTTCTCAATGGCATGCAGCTGCTTTATAAAGAGGTGGGTTTGTGTGTTGTGAAGTGGAAGGATGATGCGTGTGGGGTCCGTTTGCCTTTATGCTTTGTGACTGACTGGCTGACTGGACACCGTTGTCGTTTGATTCGTAATTGGGGGATTGATTTGTGCGTTTCTGAGTCAGTTGGAAAGGTCGGTGGCTCATTGGTTTTAAATAGGTTTGATTATGCTTGGTTTTGTTGATTAATTAGAAAGATTAGGTTGGTGGAATTAGTACATAGGTTTTGTAATGCATCATCATTAAAGTAAAGCATGTGGATCTCATCATAAGATTACAACTAACTTTTTTTCCTTTTTTTTCCTTTTAATTTCGTCCTTGTTTATATACCTACTTTGATGACCAATTGTGTTATGAGATGGGTTGGCTACTGTGGTCCACGTGTCATTGATCTGTTGTGAAGTTCACTTATATCAGAAACTTTATTAAAGGGCAAATACTTGGCTGTTGAAAGGTTGTGCAGAGCTGCTGCTTACACCCAATTCTGGGTGGACACGTGTCCAAATTTTGATTAAAAAAATCAAAACTTGGACACGTGTTCACCCGTGATTGGATGTAAGCAGAAGTGGCTGCTGAATTTTTAGCAGCCAAGTGTTGTTCTTATTAAAAGGGATTTTTACTTTTAAATTCACTTATATCTACGTCTTAATTCGAAAGGATTTTCATGTTTTGAAAAATGATGACTAGTTGTGGGACTCATTATATATTGAACTTCAACGATTCGAACCGTTTATATTTTAAGTTCTCATTTGATTGTCATAATGAAATTTTAATGTTTTTTAGAAGATAGTGTTTGTCAATTTTTTTTGAATTCATTCACATGCTTCAAATATTTTCAATTTGGCTAATATTTTGCAAGAATGATTTATAAAATGCAACTTAAAAAATAGATAGTTTAGATCGTTGTGGAGTGGTCCCATATCTAGTTCCCATTTTGACCTAAAATAGGAATACCTTTGGATAAAGGAAGGGCCTGCACTTATATTAACGACTGACAATCACTCAAAACTTTAGTATTTGACATCTACATAGTTTGTCAGTTAGCCATTGATGCATTGTAAAACCAACTTACATCAATAGTTGACAATTATTAATAGTCACTCACATGTACGTGGATGATCGTTAGTGGTTGATAGATTATGAGACCCAAATCTATCAACCCAATTAGATTGACCGTTGGCAACCATACAAGTGCTTTTGTGTGCAATTGTCATCGATGACACACATGACAATCGCTTGCCGATGCATTTTAATACTCACTTATATCAATGACATAAACTATCAATCACACATCCGTTAATGCGTTATGAGATTCACTTACATCGTAACTGACAATCGCCTTGTCATATCAATTTCTTGTGTCATTTACGGTCTACCATTGAAATTCAAGAATCCACAAGTGGATACCTTTTTTCTTATGATAAATAGCTTTTTCATGATACGTGAGCATGACTCTTTGCAATTTGCATGTTTGATTACCACCTTTGATGGACCATATCCTAGTCACATTCCACCAAGGTACAACAGTTCTTCCAAATTCCCCTTTACTTTTCACTGCAATTAGCGATAAGAATGCACCCCGCATATGATCGTTGCTTTATTGCTTCCATCCTCACAAGTCACAATAAAAGTTGACTAAAGCCATTTACCAAAGAAATAGTTGAGTAAAGTTTATGATGCCATATTACCTTTCAGCAAACACCAAATACCATAGCCACAAAAGCAAAAACTTTATTGCATAATTCGCATCAATACCCAGGATAGTGTGATCCCCCCTTTTTTTCCCTATCACAAACAGAAGATAATATTTCCGATACCATCGGAGAGATCTCTTATTGGCACTCCAAAAATGTAGCATTGTGTCCTTTGCCAGGCGTGTCATATATAACAATCAATAACAGAAACCCATCAGGTACTTTGTCAGAAAAAAAATTCTCGAGCGGAAACAAATGACTTGCACACGTATCTTAAAAATGGTTATACATCGCTCAATACAGTTCTCACGCTCTTCTATTTTCTTCCATCTTCTGTCGCATTTTGTATTGGAGAGTGGCGGGAGCACAGTCCAATGGTGTTTCCCCTGTATGTAAGAAGGAGCCAGTCAAGTGGTGACCAAGTGATGCAATATGTGAGCAAAAGTTGCCTACTAGCTACTAAAGTGTTGTCGGCTATAATCCAAATGTGAGCGAAAGAAAAAGTTCATCTATGACTCAACAGAACAACATTGATATTTATTTTACCTTTCTTTCATCTATGACTCTACAAAACAACATTGCTATTTATGTTACTTCATCTAAACAGGTACCCGCTGCATGCACCCCACTTCCACGGGGGTACGCTCCACGCTGGTAAGACATGCACCTTTATGCAAGGGGTAAGACAACTCATGATGGTGTCTTGTATTCCGGAAGCAAAGTGCACTTATTATCACCACCTCTCATATCCCAGCTTTTGGGCAGATGATAGGAGAGATTCACCAAAAGAACAACCAGATGGATACAAACTAGGCTAAATGAAGCACAATTCGACCATTCAAACACAAAAAATTATGTCGACAGGACATTCCCCACTCATGCCTTGGTAATCTTTATTAGCTACCTTACAAAATAAAGTTCAACAACAATTTAAAATCTAAGAGCCTGTTTGGTACTCTACTTGAATCCAATTTTTTAAACTCAAAAACAATTTTCAAGTTTTAGGCCTTAAAAACTTGTTTGGTATGACTATTTTCAAAAACTGAACTCAAGACTAACTCAAAAATATAGTATATTCTCTAAAAACACAAAAAGTGAGTTTTTAGGGTATTTAAACTTAAACTCACTCCTTTTTTTTCTCTCCCTTCTCCCCTCACTCCAAATATATATCTCTCTTTTCTTCTTTCTCTCTCCCCCTTCTTTTTTTTTATACATTTTTCGTCTCTCCTCCAATCCACTCTCTTCATTCTCTCGGTTCTTTCTCTCACTCCTCTTCCTCTCTATCTCCTCCGATCCTCTCACTTCTTTCTCTTTCCTCCAATCATTTCTTACTTTCTTTCCTCCTCTCTCCTCTTTCTCTCTCGACCCCCTCTTTGTAGATCTCTTTGTTCAGTTTAAGTTATAAGATTTAAAAATTTTAAATTGCATACCAAACAAGTTTTTGAGTCTTAAAGAAAATTGTTTTCAAGAAAAATTCTTAAGAAATTTTTTGAGAAATTATAAAAATTTTCAAATAGGATACCAAACAAGCCCTAAGAAAACTGGGGAAAAAAAATTACCCTGTGCATTCTTGTAGTCCAGGCTTGCTCCACCATCCATGAGGGCAAAAACAATCTCAGTTTGATTAAAGACTGCTGCCTGACATTAGTGTCACAAAAAGAAATTTAAGCCCTGGAACCATTGATACATGCACAGACACAACAGAGAGAGAGAGAGAGAGAACATACTAAATGTAGCAAAGAAAGTCCTTGCTTGTCATGGTAATTCACATCAACACCCTGCCAAAATGAGAGTGATACATAAAACCCACTTTTTAGATATTAATTTTACTCTAACTGTTACCTCACTCAGAAGCTTCTTGACGGCAGCAACGTCACTATTCTTTATAGCTTCTCTCATACCCTAAAAATGCACATAAAGAAGTCATAATCTAGAGCAACTAAATTTCTTCTGCATGATTGTACCTTTGGTGACTAAATAGAAAACTTAAAGTTATACCTCCCCATTGGCTTCATAATCTGTCTGGGTTTTATCAGAAATTCCGTTGTTCGCTTGACCAAGATTGAAGACAGAACTGCAAAGTTTATACAAACAATTACAGACCACTACACAGTGTACTTTGGCACCAACATCCCACATTGCCAGTTTATAGTTAAGCACATTATTGTTTACGAACATCAATGTTTACAGAAACAAGTGGAGGGAATGGCCATTATAGAATGGCTACATTTTCCGAATATAACTGCATGTCTACATTGTGAACTTATCACACAGAAATCACATAGTAAATCAAGATTAAACTATTATCCATTATGTCAGGCCAGGAGTTACAGGTATGGCAGACAAAAACCTAGAGGCAACCAACCTCTGCTTGCTATTAGACGTGGAAGCTTTGGGTTTTAAAGCAGTTTCTGTCTTCTTTGGTTTTGGAGTCGGCCGAGGGGCAGAGGTGGATACGGTTTTGCTCTGCCACAAACAAAAATATAACCTTGAGATAAATACAATGTGCAGAAGCAACGTCCAAAGACATTGGAACAATTATACCTGCAAGGGAACTGCTTCCACGGATGGCACTGGCGCTTCACAAATACATAAAGGCATTCCACACTTGCAGTCTGAAATGGCTGGGACAGGCTGATACTGTACAGTTGGTTCAGCCTTTGAATCTACATCTGCATCAATGTCCAATCTAGAAACTGAAGCTGTTACACCATCAACTCCATCTGAAGAAGCTTGTCCGTCACGTTTGGTAGTTCTGTGCAAAAACAAAACCCAAAATGACCCAACAGTAGAAAAGATTTTTCTTTTCCTTCAAAGAAAATAAAAGGAAAAATAATTGAGAGAAGAAGACCAAAGGACAAGATGTCCCAACTTAGCAATTCACCGTGGGGTAGCATAATAACAATATCAGAATGGAACACAGATTAGGGTGGAAGCTTGTAAAGTGCTCAGTATTCTTCACTAAGCATACTTTTTGAGCAGTAGGGCAAAAGGAAAGAGTAAGAAGTACAAGGGTACATGAACAACTACACACAGTAGGGGAAGGCATGGCATGAATCTCCATACGTAAATATGATATACAAATGAGTACACCTGCATGATCCTTTTCAGGTTCATTAGCCAATTATTGCCACTAAAGCACCTTCACCCCTGGACAAACTCAAACACTGAAAGGGGGTTTCCTTTCCATGATTCCATTATAGCTTACCCTGAAGGCCTAGTAATACTTTATTACCAACTACTTAAAAAGACCAGTAGCCCTTGGATGTTTAATGAAAGAAATAAATGCCAACTTTAGAACCAAGAACCTGAACTGTAGCTTTTTACCGGAGTTTCCATCTGTGGCAACTTCTCTTGAGTTTCTATTTCTAGTCAACTACTTAAATTGGTTGACAAATTTGCAAGCTTAGCTCACCAAGATCAATTAAGTTTTCATTAAAAATAGGATTTCAAGAGTCTTCAAGCTGCAACCAGTGATTCATTTCCATCGTCAATCAACTCCAGTAGTCACAGCAAGAACTCACAAACATCACAGACAATATATATTTAGAATATTGCTAGGTAGACCAAATTTGCAAGCCATGTGGTGTGACATCAATAGGAAATAAGCACGTTAATCAACACTTGAGTAATAATTCAATCATCAACAACCACGTCAAATGGTTTTTAAATTTGGTTTAAAAAGATAGTCTCCCTAGCATTACCCTTAGAATTAATAATGGATTCGATGAATGAAAAACGGCAAAACAGATATGATATACAATTGAACAAGCATGTATAGAAGTATGCGTATTCTAAAAAGTTCAATGACGAGTAATTTACCGAGAGGAGTCGTTGAAACATTCACTGCAAACTCTAACGGGTGAATAAATGCCAAACTGTGGTAAAGCCTGAGATTGCAAAAACACGATCACTCATCAAAAGTTCATCAATTGGAAGCTTTGCTGCAAAGATAAACAAAGCTTTAAGGAAAACAAACACACCATTTGGTTTGCCGAGTGTTCGTGGCACAATGTCCGCCCACAAGACCGGCAATGATGCTGCATAAATCATAAGCTAAAGCGCATCAACTGCGCTGAATAAACTACTCCAAAAATAGTAACTTTAGTTATAAGCATTTGGGTTCATTAACTCTAAAGAAACTCGGTCTCCCTGATATCGACTTCCCACATATAAGTTGCTTATGACAATCACAAACAAGAAATGCTGAATGCTTAAGTTGGATTCAAAGGTTGTAGCTTGCAGCAAGATGATCAATCAACAATACCGATTGGAAAAAAAAAAAAAAAAAAAAAAAAAACCCAGTTTTAGATCATCATAAAAGAAACATCATGGCCATAAATATCAAATTTTCAGCTCTGATCTTACCCAACTGGGAAAAATTTAATTAAAACTCTAAACTTTGAGACCCCAATAAAGCATGGGAAGCCATGGCAGTGGAAATTATGTAAAGGGATCCTTCTGGATTCGATATGAAAGAGAAATTAAATAAAAGGGTACTCCTAAATTAATCAAATTCCATTACTTTCTGAAAGAAAAGAAAAAATCGTAGAGAGAGAGATGGGTACCCGCCGCCTGAAAGCGTTAAAGCTGCATTTGCAGACGTCGCAGCGCGGAGCTTCTTGGAACGAAGGAGGCTCCATTAACTCGCATGCAAATTGTGGATCGATTTTTTATACAGACCGAGTCAATCTTCAATTTTCATGGCTTCCTCCACCATCGAGCTCCGAGCATCTCCATTTTTTCACTCGGCTTTTTCTTTACCCGGCAGATTTCGGGTTACCCGCAGAGTTTGGCTTCCGGGTTTGATTTTTCCGAGTTTGGCTTTTTCTTTACTCGGCTTTTTCTATTATTTTATTTTAGTTTCGAAGGATTAAATTTGAGAGATAAATGTTAAATAATCACAATCGTCTGGAACAGTCCACGTGTTGAACGGTGCAGATTCATTTTTAGTTTTCAGAAGGGAATAGTGCTAACACCCAGTACATTGCAAATGATAATTTATCTTTTGCAAATTATATAACATGTGAATAAAGTTGTTTCTTTTTTGTTAGGTGATAGAACTTAATGAGATCGACTAAAAGCGTCACGCGTACTATAATTTTTTTTAGAGAGCTCTTAAAATAATTTTTAGTTCTTTCAGTTAAAATTCTACTTTTAAATAAAGAATGTGATTTGACCGTGCAGATAGTTCTAAGCAAATCATTAAAAGTACATTATGATGTTATTGGCACTAGGTAAAGAAAACATTTACACTCTTAAAGAGGACAATTTTTCTTTCATTTTTTTGTGAACAAGAAGCTACCAGATTAGATTGGTTTAAATGAGTTTTTTAAATTCCGTTTTTAATTTGCATTTACTATTTCTTACTCTTGTCGTTCTTTCTTAACAAGATGGACAACGCAACGCAAGTCAAATTAACTTTAAAATAACCTTTTTTAAGTGTCAATTTCGAAATTTAAGATGGTTTATAATAAAAGTGAATGTTCAAGTCTAATCTTTAAAGAAGTAAGAAAAAAGCAAAGTAAATAAATAAGCTAAAAAGACTCTCAAAAGTGAGACTCTTTACGAACTTTCTGTCACTTCTTCTCAAGTAAATAACATTTTATATATGGGTAAGATTTTTCCCCAAGAAAGCAATAACCCAATATATTCAAGCATTTCACCTCACTGGGAACATTTCCCATCAACACACATAATTAGAAAGTAGAAACATATTTGTGACCGCACGATCGTATGTGGTCACGATAACATCAACGGCGACGTATAGCACACTCCAAACGCCAGGGCAAAGTTGTCGTTAACGTTTTGAATTGCAGGAAAGCATCTGGAACTTTAAACACGTGGGGAAATTTAAAAAAAAAATGGTGAAAATTAATTAATAATTGAGAGAGAGAGGTTGAGTTGGCCACCGGAAGAAGCGGCTTATTTAATGAGTTGTTTTGTGCTTCTCCATATTTTCTGTGAAAGTTGTGAAGCAGGCAACAAACTGTGGGGAAAAAGCAATGGAGGAAAAAACAGAAGTTGGTTGTGATGTGAAGCTTTCAGAGATGGAGAAAGAAATGGTTGCCCAAAACAAGCCAAACCAGACAGAGGATGATCTGCAAAACATCAGGTGATCTCAAATTTATGTATAAATTGCAAATTTAGAAACTTTTTTTTGTTGGTTTTTTTTTCTTCCCTTTTTTTATTCAAGCGATATTCTAATTAATTTAAACTTCGAGAAGGGTGACTTCGAATTTGGGTGTTGAGGAGCACTCTGTTCTAGCCAACTTCGCTACGAATTATGGGTATGAAAAGGGTTTGGAAAGAGAGGGTCAATCTTTGACTGAAATTTGGGTTTAGGAGGATTTTGTTTCTGTGGTTTGGAACAAGATATTTATTTTGTGAATTATTAGGGGTTTTATTGCAAAAGACAAGAAATTTGAGCTGCAGTAGTTGTAATTATCTGGTTTTAGATAAGGTCAATTTGGATTTGTGTGCCCCCACGGTTGCAATTTTCAGAGTAGTACTGTTCATGTTTGTTTTCCATTGAATTTTCCAACGTTGTTTAGTTTGTTGGGTAGCAGTTTGGAAAAATTAATGTGATTTAGTTTTTTATCTAGTTTTATGATGCTGGTAGATTGTGTTTGTGCTTCATAATTTTTTTTTTTTTTGGTCAAACGATAGATTTTGTTAGATTAGTTATTAGAATAGCCACCGACGGGTTCGAACCCACGCACTCGCATCTCAACTCTTTTCACTCTTTTCCACCACTGTGCTTCATAATTTTGGGTTGGCAGGAAATTGGATCTTTGTGGTGCTTTCTGTTTTGGAAACAAGAAATTAAGGCAGAATATATAGCAGATTTGGTTATTATGTAATTCTGTTTCTTTTAACTGCAACTCATAGATTTGGGGCTTGTTTGCTTCTGTCAAAAGCGCATCTGCTAGAAGTGCTTTTATGAGCTTGGCTGGTTTTGGAAGAGTTAAAAGCGCGTCCGACTTGTTTTGGCAACTTGGCAGTTCTGCCCCGAAAAACATAATTTTTTTTATAAAATTCAAGTGTTCGTAAAAATGAGCTTCAATGACCTAGAGACAATTTTAAGTTTTTTTTTTATAAAAGTAGTCAAAAGTGCTTCTACTTGTCAAACTTGCTTTTAGCCTTGCCTTGCACTTTCTTAGGCTCACATGAAATTTGGTTTGTCGTTGTTCTTTATGTTTGAGTGCCAGGAAAGGACCATCCGCACTAAACAGTACCAGTCCTGCTCCGGCTCAGCTTACCATCTTCTACGCAGGGAGCGTTAGTGTGTTTGACGCAATTACTGCAGAAAAGGTAGGTTCTTTTCTGTCCTTAAATAACGTAAGCATTAAGCAATTTGCATCTAACTCTGTCATTTACGCACTTGAGTTTTTCTATACTGATGCACTTA
The DNA here is from genome assembly GCA_024362995.1 of Heteromeles arbutifolia. Lineage (NCBI taxonomy): Eukaryota > Viridiplantae > Streptophyta > Magnoliopsida > Rosales > Rosaceae > Heteromeles > Heteromeles arbutifolia. The sequence continues at coordinate 17,027,971 of JANCRC010000001.1, forward strand.
AATGCGTAATAGGTTCGTGAACTTATGCTTATTGCGGCTGCTGCTGCTGCTGCTGATAAGAAGACCAGTGATGTGAAGAATACTGCGACAAGCGGTCCTCCAAGTCCACTGGTTCGTACAGGGTCGTCTTTGCTGCAAAACTCTTCTGCTCCGGGTTCACCAGTTGTCCAGCCCTACCCTGATCAGAAGAGTTCCATTAGCAAATTGGAAGCTGGTAAGAATTCAATACTTCACCGAGACGTAGTAATATCGATGCAATAATTGTAAATTCCTTAACGAGATTATTAATGATGGCTTCATGGTTTCCACTTCATGGTTCCCACTTCATTGTTTCTGTTGGTTCAGGGTTTCCCATTGCAAGGAGACACTCTCTTCAGCGCTTCCTGGAGAAGCGACGTGACAGGTACCCCCTCTCCAAATCCTGTGATGGGTTTTCATTTTGTCACCGTGCCTATGCAGCCATCTCAGTTTACACACCGATTACTGTGTTTTTATTGTTCTTTGTTCATTCTTGCAGGTTGGTCAGCAACAGTCCGTATCCTACTTCGCCAGCAACACCGATGGATGACAACGCAAAAACTAATCCGACCAATAACGCTTCTCCGGGTGTGGGTTGCTTCAAACAATCTGCCATGGTTCAGGAAGAAACTCAACCAAGTTCGGTTGCCTAGCCAGCTTGAACTTCTATGATTCTATCCTATTTTATGTCTCAGCATATGTGTAGTAATTTCGCAAAGACGTACATTTAACCAGTGACTGTTGTGTTTAAATTTCCCGTTCATGTAATCGGGTCGGCGCGTGTATAAGTTATCTGTCGATTGAAACAGAAAAACAACCCTGAATGACAGATTGGTGGTCGACGATGAATTATGTGTTTGATTGGTGACGAAGAATTTGTAAACTTGTTACCCCTGTTTATGCCGTGGCGGTTCGATTGTATTCGTTATATTACACTGTAGACTTGACTATAACAAATGACAAACTATTTGTGTTGCCTTGGTCGTGTGGTGAACATGAAGCTGCTTGTGATAATAAATCCAAGTATGAACAACATTTTCTTGGCTTTGCATTCTATGGCACCCGAAATGTATATCAATCGAGCTCGATTCGGCAGTAAATGTTGGAACCAAATTTGCACAGTTAGGCACAGTGGCTGAACCTCAAACTAAAGTTCCGGTGGGAACATGTACTGTACGAGTCCTTAACCGAGGGGTTCAGCGCGTTGCATTCCATTTCACGCAATTCTTTCGTTCTGCAAAATTTCATATGCTTTGCCGCACGGCACATCACAATCCTGCTCACGTTAACTAATAGTTGGAAACTTGGAATAAAATCCGGTGACTATCGAAACAGGAAATTCTTATCCACGAGGTTAAGCAATGTAGAATTCAACTCAATAAGTTTTTTGTTTCGCTTCATTGGATTCGAACTTTCATTATAGGCGGAAGCTACAAGCACACCACAAACACAAGCAATTTTCACAGCCAACAAACTGTTTCTTTTACTCTGGAATAATAGGAAATACTGGAAGGAAACACATGCACAAGCAGATGAGGAAGCATATAAAATTAACAGTGAGTAATCGTTGATCAAACATATGAAGTTTCAAGCACCACATCCTACAACACAAAGAAACATCCAAAATACCATACGGTAAACTCACATTTATTACCGTCTAACTTGCATTCTGCGTTTTCAGTGTGCGCTACGCAGAATTCCATGTAAGTAGCCACCGGTCATTACAAGCGACACAAGTGATACAACGCCGGCTGGAAATACCTTCCCTGACTTCTTGAAACGAGAACCCATCACTGCTAGGAGGGCAGCAGACAACCCTGGAGGTAGGAGAAAATGAAAATTAGTAAATTTAGTAAAGGTTGAACAAAATCAAGAAACTCAACTGCACTTGCAAAGAGCAAAAAGGGATAATCCTAGAATTGTCCATATTCAGCGGCATCAGACAATTGAAATATGTCAAGCAAACATAATCTACCAATCAACTACTGCAGCAACTATCAACATAAGTACATGAGATGATTGCGACGATCACTTACCAAGCCCGATAGATGATGCAAACACTGGTCTTACGGGAAGCTCAGTAGAAACATAAAAGAGTAAGGCCGCTGATATTCCCCCTGCCAACAGTGACTTCTGGCTGCCACTCTTCAAAAAGCCCATAAGGCCACCCACTGTCAAAAATGCAACTGGACATCAATAAACTGATATGTTCCTAGGGATAATTGCTATCCATGACATAATTATTTGATTCCCAGGATTTTGTTGTCTTGGGACACAAGAAGCTAACTGGAAGTTTAAAACTAAGCAGGTACCTCGAGTACGAAAGACTTAGTGACATTTGGAAGATACTAGACTGTAAAGCTTCTCGAACTAAAAGAAAAATTTGTAGACCAGTTAAAAAAACTTCGAACTTGCAAACACAAAAAGTCTTCCTATGGGAACCAACCATATCTATAACCTGACCTATATTGCAACGCTACTAAAAATCACCTATAAACTTGCAAATACACATTACAACCAGAATCCATAACTCCGTAGCTGGATCAGAGATCACCAATAAATTGGAAACCAACCGTTACACTATTCGACATCAAACACGAAATGCTTTACTCCCTTTGACATTACAAGCACAACTCAAGGCCTAGACACAAAATTTAGCGACAATCGCAACAACTCCACAGGCAAAATCTAACTATTATCTACCTTCCTAATCAATTTTACAAGATAATCAAAGATGTTAACTTTAAATTTTACAAGCTAACAAAAGATGTTAACTTTACATTTTACAAGATAATCAAAGATGTTAACTTTATATTTTACAAGCTAATCAAAGACGTTAACTTTATTATTTACAAGCTAATCAAAGATGTTAACGATTCGAAAGCAAAGGAATTTGATTGATTACCTCCAACAAGGGCAGCATATCCTAGGGTTAGTTTCTGAGACATCGACATCCCTTTCTTCTTGATCTCTTCAGGTCCCTCCTCGCCCTCCCCTTTACCCTCACTATTATCACCTCCACCTCCACCCCCTCCGCCGCCGCCTCCTTCCCTACCGCCAAAATCACCCCCACCGTCTCCGCCGCCGGCAACCGGTTCGATACCGATATCCTTGATTCCCGAATCAACAGTGAATATGGTGGTAGTTTTGGCGTCGGAAACCACTCCAAGCTTTTGAATCGACGTGGTGAAGCTCAAACCGCGAGATGCTCCGAATCCGTGAAAGGTGAGATTGTTGTTGGGTTGCAGGCGCCTAGCTCCGCCGCCGGCGAGGGGAAGAGAAATGGCGGTGTTGTGGAAAGCTCCGATTTTGGGGCGTAGGAGGAAAAGGGAGGACTGGGAAATGCACAAGTCTGCCATATGCGTGTGAGCTTTTTAATTTGGTTTCTGGATTCTTCGTGTGGCGTGTGGCTTTAGGATTATTTCTCCCTTTTTTTACCTTATTGACAATAAGTCGTGGGCACTACATGCTACTCCACGTTGCACGTCAGAAGAAGAAGAAAATATTGAAACTTTTTTGCCATCAAATGGATGAAAAGGGGAATGTATTGCAAATCTTGCACAAAAAATATATAAAAAAACAATTACGAGAAGGCTAACGACTCATTTATTTTTTTACAAAATTGAATCGATGAGGAATCAGAATTAAATTTATGTTGAAAGTTGGTTACTAAACCATTTAGAATCGAGTCACTTAGTAGTACGGTCTAGTGGTATTCCTCTTCACTTGTAAGTGAGAAGTCTTCGGTCCATTTCTCTCTAAAAGCAAATTTAAACCATATTATTGCTAGCACATTGTGAGATTTTAGTCCACCCCTACCTCTAGTGTAGATAATATTGTTGGTTAAAAAAAGAACTATCTAGAATCAAAGTAAAAAATGGTGTTTATTTCATATAAATTGTTTACTAGTTCACTTGTATCGTAATTAAACTAGCTTGATTACTAAATTGTTTCATTGTAAAATAATATATTTTACATGCTAATTAATTGTATCACTAATATTAATTAAACACCCTATACAAAAAAAAAAATTTATACCAAAACTTTAATTATCCTAAAAATACTTAATTATTGTAAATTATACTTATTATGTGGCCGTTCACTTGCCAATATGTAGTACGTAATTAGTTAAGATTATTTTTATGCAAATTATGTCTATAGGGTTAATTACACAACTCTTCTGAGTTTTTTGTGTTTTCACAAAACCCTCTCGTGTTTTCAACGTATCACAAATACTGCTAACATTTTAAAATCATTTTACAAATCCCTTTCCTTTAGGATTCCGTTAGTTTTATGCTGACATTACCATACACTCCAATTCACCAATCGCCTACATTAAACATACTATCCTTTCCGCTCGGGGCTCTCTCTACCCTTCAATTTTCTGTCGTTTGCTCTCACTTCCTGTCTCAATTGCAATTGCAACTTGAAATTAGTTTTATCAAGTTATAAAAAGTTATTTTTTTATTGAAAAAAAAAAGTTATGTGTCGTCACTTCTTTATTTTCTAGGAAACAAGTAGACCTTCTTTGTGAAGGCCCAATCAATAAAATTAGGAAAGGCCCATTAGGCCCAAGATGAAGCTTCCTCACCAGTTCCACTAGAACAAACCTCACTCACCCACAGCAAATCACAAACGAAATCAACACATCCTGCTTCCCTTTCCGCCAAATATAATCACTATGCAGCGTTCGAAATCCCGCCAATTCGATCCCTGAACCGGTGAAATCCAAATCGGCCGAACTGGGATTCCGCTGAACCAAATCATGGGTCGAAGAATCATGGAATGGGCTGCCCGGTCCGATCACATGGGCGGCATTCCGAGGAAGATGGTGATCACGGCGGTGGGGGGTCTGGCGAAGGCCGTCGTCTCCCTCCTCAACTCCACCACCGTCCACAATGCCGACACCCTTCTCCGTCTGGTCCGGTCTCGGCCTAATGGGGTCCCACTCGTCACTGTCAGCAACCACATGTCCACCATGGACGACCCCTTTTTGTGGGGTTTCAAGGGGTTCCCCAGCACTGATGCGAATTTGGCGAGGTGGGTTTTGGCCGCCGAGGACATCTGCTTCAAAAATTCAGTGCTTTCTTACTTCTTCAGACTTGGTAAGTTGAATTTGGTTTCTTTTCTTTGTTTGATTTGGGGGTTTTTGCACATTGTATCTGTTTTTTCGAGGTGGGATTTGTTTTTGATGTGCTGATTTGGTCAGGGAAGTGCATTCCAATTACGCGGGGTGGCGGCATTTATCAAGAACACATGAATGAAGCTCTTGAGAGATTGAGTGAAGGTTCATGGGTAATCACTTCTTAATCTTATTGTTAACTGTTCTAGTTTCTGCGTAATGGGTCAGTCTAGTTTCACTTACTGAGCACTTGTGGGAGATATTCAATCATTGTTCCTTAGACTGTGAATGTGCTGAAATGGATGACATATGTCGTGCTGTAGATATCACTCACCTGAGATTTTTATGTAAAGTTTGGAACTTTTGGGGTTGATGGGTTCTTCAGTTGTAGTTTGTGAAATGGAATGTTACCTTATAGACTCAGCAGTTTTGAAAAAGTTGTTGACTTGTGCTGTAAAGTGTCTATCTATGTAAAAGCTTTAGTTATTTAAATTCAAACTTTTGGATCTCTGATGGGCAGTTGCATACATTTCCTGAAGGAAAAGTATACCAGGAAGATGCACCTATAAGACGATTGAAGTGGGGGGCTGCTAGTCTCATTGCTCGTGCTCCTGTAACCCCTATAGTTTTGCCGATTGTTCATACTGGGTTTGAACAGGTAATTTTCTTTTCTTAGGATTCTTCCTCTTTATCTGGACATTTGTTTCGACCAATTCCATGTGTTTCTTTTAAGATTTTGACTAGATTGCTATTAGATGTTAGTTCTAAAGATGGAAACTTCCCAAGCCCCACCCCACTCTCCCCGACGAAATGTGATTCTGACATGTTTTCTTAATAATGCATTATTTACACCAGTATCACAAGCTGTCTTATTGAATATTCTTTTTCGATTCCTTGTGAGATGTATGACGTGAACCTCGGTATTAGTTTCATCCATTTAATACGGTGGTCCTTGATTGATTCTGATTTCCATTTCCTTGTCTCTCTCTCTCTCTCTCTCTCTCTCTCTCTCTCTCTCTCTCTATCCAACATACTCTTTGTCATTTGTATTCAGGTTCCGATCAATTGACTGAAAACTTGAGCCATAACATTGTAACCTGACATCCAAATGGTTAGCTGTGTAGTTTTGGGAATGATTGCTTCACAGAATATCATTGTAGAAAATTTCAGCTTTACATATTTTTGGGGATATTAGAATTTCAGTGTGGCTCAAAAGCTTATGGATGTGGCAGTTAAAACTGTTTCTGTTATGCATTCAATTTGTCATGAAAAAATTGCACTACTGACGTATGGTTTATTACATATGTTGACATTACCTAAGGTGCACCGGAAAATCTAGTTAAATTTGCTGATATCATGAACGTCTGCTGTGCTATTCAATGATTTTGTCCACTTTTCGTTATGCATGTCTTACTCTTTGTAAGTCCTGCACAATGATGTGGTTAACCGGAGCTATTCATATAACATAACTTTATCGTTTATCCATTTACACAGAAAAAATACGTATAAACCTTACATTTTTGTGATCATCTTTTGTTTTTGGTTATTTTAACTTTACCAATACAGATCTTTTGCGACCCATTTGTTCAACATTGCTCATTTCCCATTTGCTACTATTTAAATTTCCAGGTGATGCCTGAGAAGTTTTATCGTGGTAAAAGGCCTCCGTTTCCATTATGGAATAAGCACATTAAGATAATAGTTGGCGAGCCAATGGAATGGGACCTTCCTGAAATGAGGCAGATGGCAACCTCTGTGTCTCGTAATACATCACATTCTACTCTAGGATGGCCAAGCACTTGCCCTGGTGGTTTGGACGAGGCAGCACAAAAACATCTGTACAGTGCAATTTCCGAGAAAATCCAAAATGTCATGGAGCGCTTACGGATGTTTGCTAAAAGTTTTTCGAAGTCCAAAGATCAAAATCCTTGCTAGCATAAGTAATCTTTTGAAGTATGTCCAACGGTTGGAAAATTGCATTTCAACCACCTTGAGATATACTCCTAAACGAGAAGCGTATGCATCCCTTTACTCCAGCGTTCAATCAGTGAGTTCCGGTTCTCTCTAAGTAACAGGATCCTGCCGGCTTCATTCTACGTCATGCAGTTGAATAGTTAGTTTGTAGTTAATTTACAAAACTTGTATTGTTTTATGAGGTTCGTTTGTATCATCGTCCATTTTGTAGTTGATTTTACGAACCATTCTTGTACCATTACTTCTTGTATGTTACAACATAAAAAGGATTGAATGACTTCAAATTCTCCTCTTCCTGTTACCATGTGTACGAATTTTGAATTTGGCACAAAACCAAATGCAATGTCGTTTTAAAATTCATACAGTTGATTTCACTTAGTGGAATAAGGTATGGTTGTTGTTGTATTTATATATTTTTAAACAAAGAACTTCATAAAATTTGCATTATTGCCTCTTTCTTTTTTTCTAATTCATAAGTGATACTAAAAGCTACAACTACACTTGACCTTAAACTATCTAAAGATGTCTTCATAAAGGGCATAAAGAAACACGTGTGGGTTCATTTCACATGTTGCTCTACATTTCGACCAAACTTTTGTTGTTGCTGCACATGCTTTGTAGGCTTGTCCCAGATACAAGTAATAGAATGAACGTTAGATACTAAGATACTTAGAAATTGATTCGCTTAAAAGATTCGGACGTAGAACTTACAACTTTTAATTATTTGAATTACAACTTTCTTACATCATTGCAAAACTAATAATTCTTAATTATTTGAGTTACAAGTCTCTTAACCGAATAATATTTAGAAAGTGGAGACAAACTAATGATAACAAAATAGTTAAGGTGGTTTTATAATGTGATGACTAGGGTTGCTTAAATTAAAAGGTACCATCATTGTTGGAGGGAAAAAATTGTTGCCTTGATGGGACTGGAAAGTGTTGAAGTGCTTTGCTGTCTCAAAGCAGAGCAGAAAAAGGACCTTCTCTCTTTACCTGCTGCTATAAATAATTTGGTGCAGTGCAGTTGGTGGCTTTTACTTGGTTGTTCTCATTAGGCCCATTTGTTTGTGGGACTTGCACACTTCTCCTCAACTTTCTCATGATTTCCCTTTAATGCGATTTAAGCTCCTTGACTTGTTCACCCAGAAAGTTTGTTTTTGCCCTTTACAACATTTTATATAGAACACTCGTTCTCTTGGTTGTTTGGTAATAAAGAATTCATGGTCATTCATTTTTAAATTTGTTATTGAGAACCGAATCAAAACAGAAATTGAGTGACTATGCATTTCTTGATCACTTGGTGACCACGAGAACATATTTGTGATATGAAAAACGTAAATTTAATAAATTAAGCAATAAATTCATGTATCTAATTTGTGTTGCTAAGCCAATAAAGTGGCAATACTCGTGAGTTGTATAATTGTATTAACTCTTGTTGTTCTACATTTGGCAATGGCATGAGGCGGCAATGCCGGCTAGCTTCTTGAGCAGTCATCATCATATGTTGGCATAGTTTGGCTTTTCCATACAGCAAAGCAAGATACTTTGCATAACCATTTTTTATAAATATAAATTAATATAGGGACCCAATTTCCTTGTTTGATAAAAAGAAGTCGATGAATGTTAAAGATGCAGGCTCCACACTTAGATGCATTTTGGGACATAGCACCAACCTTCTCAGACATGGGGGTATTCCTATACTTTTAGTTGATAGATTTTTAAGGCGATAAATCGACAAAAAGACGTATAACTATAAATGTTTTTAGTAGTTAGAATAGTATTTTGTTATTAGATAATTAACTTGTTATGATATTAGACTAAAAAATCTATTTGAATCACATCATTACGCCTTTTGTGAGGGTTGAATTTTACCCGACAAAGAATTTTGCTACCTTAAGACCATTATAGTTACGGCCGTCCAAAATGCAAAAATATAATCATGGTCGTTTAAAAACTGAAATCATGTCCAAACATGTAGTACTAATTGAACTTAAACACGATGACATTATTATTAAAACCACAACTAAAGTGTCAAATTACTAAGTTTTAAATTAGTAGAAGAATCTTTTAATAAGTCTAATCAAACGTATTAGCATGTAATATTATGTTGTCAGATTATGAATTCTGTTTTGACTGTAAGACGACGGGGCAAACAAAATCACAATTATTTAAAAAGTGAAATTATGTCCAAATAGGCATACAATGGGCAAACTAATTTGATATCGAATTCGTCATCCACGAGATTCGAACCTAAGACCTCTCACTTCCAAATAAAGAAGAATACCGTAAGACCGTAGTACTGAGTGAAATTATTATTATTATTGTTATTTTTCTCATTTTTTTGGTAAAAGCAAGTAAAAACCGTAAACAAAAGTGAAATTATTGGCTTCTAGAGTAGGAAACTTGGAAGGTTAAAGTTAGATTGATGGGCCCATCACAAAAACGTGCCACAAGTACAAGCTTTAGCGGGTGGAAGGCCCAAAAGTTTGGGGCATTTCCCGCCCCAGGACACTCTCCAAATTACAGTACTGCCCTTCCGTACATTTTCAAATTATACATACATCATATCAAAACTTTCTCCTCGGAAAAATAAACGAAAAACTCGAATTGCAGATGACCAAAGGTAGAAGGATATAATGGTCATTTCACATGTGGAAAACTCGAAGGATTGAAATACACACGAGGAAGCACCCGAACGCGCAAAAAAAGCAAAAGCTTCAAAAAATAAATGCGTGTTGAATTTACGTAAATGGCCTTTGTCATTTATAATAGTCCCGTGATTCTCTCTGCTTTCACAGGAAGCAGTGGTGTCTTGAGGATTTTTGTAGCTCAGATCTCTCTCTCCTCCCTCTCTCTCTCTCTCTCCCTCTCTCCCCTCTCCGTTCGTTCAATCGGGCAGAGGTCAGTATCAAAGAGAAAGAGACCTTCTTGTTTTCCTGTTTCATCGATTTATGAATGTCACATTACATTTGATTTTCTTCTGGGTTTTTTTCTCTGTTCGTTCTATCTCTCGATCTGTTATCTCCTCAGAGCCAAAATCCAAAGACCCAATTGCAGGCAGGCAATAATCTTACCAAAGGTTGGTGCTTTTTTGATGTTGAGGTATTTTATTTTCGGGGTTTGGTCGTTTCTGGCTTGATGTTGCTGCCTTACCATGAAAGTTGTCGGCTTAATGCGTTGGAAATTATTAGGGTGAACTCATTATGTTTTGATTGTGTGATGTTTCGTATGAATGTGTTTTTTACTTGTTTTTTTTGTTGCATTTGTTTTTGTGTTTTTTCTGAATTTTATAGGCAGGGGACATAAGGTTTGTTTTCTTTTGTTCATCTTAAAGAAGATGATGTGAGGAGCTGAAGCAGTTTCTGGGAAGTGAGTGTGTGTGTCTGTCTGTGGGGGTTGCAGTGAAATGACAATTGACCTGAACCCATCAATGTCGCAAAGTGTGAGAACAAGTAGGTCTTCTTTTAGCTCTAGCAATGGAAATGAGGATTCAACTCCTTTACATGGCTCTGCTGCTGCTGCATTTTCGAATGGGGATGATTATGACAGTGATAGCTCCAGCTTGGCACCGCAGTAAGTTCGCTTGTATATTCCTCTTGACCCGTGTCTTCAAATTTCGCATTGAATGCCTTAATTGTTCTGCTTACGAAGTCATTATGCCTGTTTTGTTTGTTAGCAAATTAAACAAGAGTGGGGCATGGCATATTATCTCCGGTTGTAAAATTGTTGTTTGAAATCAGTCTTAATGTCTCATTGTAATAGTACTATTACAAAGATGGGTTCTTAAACATGCTGGTTAGCAAAACTGATGAGCAGTTTGCAGTTAACTTGGTATGATGCCTTCCTACCTCTGACAGCAGCATTCTTTCCTCACGTTAATTGCAGAACACCAAGGACCTTATCCATGGACATCCCGGCAGAACTTGCTGGTGCCATACCCTTGATTGATAGATTTCAGGTAGGAGCATATATTCTCTCATAATCAAGGTGATATGCTTATACAACCTACATAACATGTGTACGCATACATTTCAATGTTCATTTTCCTTTGGGTTTTTTGTTCCTGAAATTAAATTACTCAAAGTACATAGATTACTTATTGCTCATTGTTTTAGGGCAATCAACAGTTGTTATGTTTTTTATATAAATTATTTTCTTTTGAAAATAGGTAGAAGGATTTTTGAGGTTGATGCAGAAACAGATTCAGTCTGCTGGAAAACGTGGATTCTTTACAAAAAAATCCGTTGGTCCTCAACCCCGAGAGAAGTTCACTTTTGAGGATATGTTGTGCTACCAAAAGGTAACTACATGCTATGTTTCATAATGCTTCTTTTTATTAAAATATAAAACCCTGAAGAACTAAATTATGGGCTTTTACAGGATCCAATACCTACATCATTACTGAAAATTAATAGTGAACTGGTAAGCCGGGCAACGAAACTGTTCCAAATCATTTTGAAGTACATGGGAGTTGATTCATCTGATCGAGTTACTCCGGCAAGCTTAGATGAACGTATAGAGCTTGTTGGAAAGATGTTTAAGCAAACGTTGAAGCGAACAGAGCTTCGGGATGAACTTTTTGCTCAGATTTCAAAACAAACAAGAAATAATCCCGATAGGTATGCATCTTTTTCTTTCCAGTCATAGTGTTTTGTTTCTATGATAGATATGATTTGGGTGTGTACAACGTAGTGGTAAAACTATTGTCAATTCTATGCTCCATGAGTTGACTTAGTTGGTTTTGGTATAACAGGCAATATTTGATCAAAGCATGGGAATTAATGTATCTGTGTTCGTCCTCTATGCCTCCGTGCAAGGACATTGGGGGGTATCTGTCCGAGTATGTCCACAATGTCGCACATGGTGTGGATATTGACTCTGAGGTTCGAGTCCTAGCAGTAAATACATTAAATGCTTTGAAGCGTTCTGTGAAGGCTGGTCCTAGGCATACAATACCAGGCCGCGAGGAGATTGAAGCGCTTTTAACCGGTCGAAAGCTAACAACAATTGTGTTTTTCTTGGATGAAACCTTTGAAGAAATCACATATGATATGGCAACAACAGTGGCTGATGCTGTTGAGGTAGGCTTATCAACTTTAATGGGAACTAACTGTTTAGGTACCAACAGATCAAAAGGAAAAAATTATCACAAAATTAAAGAAGTCAACACTGGCCTTGTGGTCAAACAAAGTGGCAACTGGCTAGCCATTGCTTTGGTAGGTTATCACAAAATTAAAATTTTAAGCAAACAACTTTCTGGTAAAGTAAATATTTGGGGTGGTACAGTAGCAACATACTGGGTGCATTTGACACACATTTGAAGTACTATAAGAGGATTGGGAACTGATATTTAAGAAATTTTGTTTCAATCGCTTAATAACTTGAACCTTTTTTTAAGTCCAGTAATTCTGACTATGGCATAATGACTCTGAATTATCCACTATGAATGGGTGACCAAAGTTGTGTTGCTGACTGTTGTCTAACTCACAAGGTCTTTTGCCCCTGAATTTGTTTAGTTTATATTTCTGATTTGCAATTACGATCCATCACCTTTAAGTACTCATAGGATTGTAATAATAATCCGCCCCAGTTTCTTACTGTTAAAAAAGTTCTTTATTCTTGTTCTGTTATACACAAACTATAACAATTTCTATCTTCTCTATTATGTTTTTTAATAGTTTTCCATGTCGCTTTCAGGAACTTGCAGGGGTAATTAAACTGTCAGCCTTTTCTAGCTTTAGTCTGTTTGAATGCCGTAAGGTTGTAACTGGATCAAAATCACCTGATCCTGGAAATGGTAATTCTTTTATTTTCCTTCGTGATGGTTTCCTATGTTAGGGTTCACTGAACTTTATCTAATTTTCTTGTCACACAGAGGAGTATATTGGGTTAGATGACAACAAGTACATAGGGGATCTATTAGCAGAATTCAAGGCAGCAAAGGATCGAAGTAAAGGAGAAATATTGCATTGCAAGCTGACATTTAAGAAAAAGCTGTTTCGGGAGTTGGATGAAGCTGTCACAGATCCAATGTTTGTGCAGTTGTCCTATGTTCAGGTGCGTAATTTCTATGAAAGTATTACTGAGCTTCTTAATCCAATGTTATTTTTTTCCTTTGGTGAAGCTCATTAAAAAAGAATTTGAGCATTGTTTGTTGACCTGTTGGTTTGTCATTGCTTTTTGAATGACATCAAGGAAAATGTTGCTTTCAAGAGCTGAAGTTGAATCGTGAACATATGACTTCTATCTTAATGATTGCTACGGTAGCATTTAACTACTGGGATTAACCTCCAAAGTTTTTTTATATGTTGTTGTGTTATAGTTGCAACATGATTATATACTGGGAAATTATCCTGTTGGAAGAGATGATGCTGCGCAGCTTTCTGCATTGCAAATCTTGGTTGACATTGGATTTCTGCGCAATCCTGAATCATGCACGTTAGTGTTCTCGCTACTTTTTTTTGGTTCCATATTTGATTTGGCTTCTTGTTATCTGTTATTGTTTTAGAGTATGTCACATTTATAGTTGGTCTTTCTATCTTGACTTGAGGTTAATATTTTTCAGTGACTGGAATTCGCTTTTGGAACGCTTCCTACCCAGACAAATCGCAATCACACAAGCAAAACGAGAGTGGGAGTTTGATATTCTTTCACGTTACCATTTAATGGTAAGTTACCGCAGAGGGGTAAAACTTTAAGTTGCTATTCATTGCATGGAAATCTGTTGCACGAGTTCTTAAATACACTTACTTTAAAAAGGAAGACAAATCATGATATCTGATTTGCTTGTCTGTCACTCCTTGTGCATGCATCCTCAATCATACGTCTTTACTTTGAAGGAGATATACTTTTGATATAAGACATTGTTATTGTATTGTAGGAAAGTTTGAGAAAAGATGATGCAAGACAACAATTTTTGAGAATACTGAGACAACTTCCTTACGGGAATTCAGTCTTCTTCAGTGTTCGCAAGATTGATGATCCCATTGGACTTCTTCCAGGGAGAATTATTTTGGGCATCAACAAAAGAGGGGTGAGTTTATATACAATATAGTATATGTTCCTGTGTGTGCACCTCGTTTTAACGTGATAGACATTATGATATCACATTCCACAGGTTCATTTTTTCCGTCCAGTTCCAAAGGAATATCTACATTCAGCTGAGCTAAGAGACATAATGCAATTTGGTAGTAGCAATACTGCTGTTTTCTTTAAGATGAGAGTTGCAGGTGTTCTTCACATATTCCAATTTGAAACTAAGCAGGTTTTGGCACCTCTCTAAATTAGCTGTTTGTTGATTGATCGTTTTTGATGTTTATAGGCCTCTTCACTTAAGTTTCTTTGACTTATATGTATTTCTCCTTTCCTTGCAGGGTGAAGAAATTTGTGTTGCTCTTCAAACACACATAAATGACGTCATGTTGCGGCGCTACTCTAAAGCTCGGACTGCTGCTAGTGGTTCAACAAATGGAGATCTTTCTAACAATGTTAAGCCCTCTGATGGTGAAGTGTACGGAAAACGTGTACAGGATTTGTCAAAAGCTGTTGAAGAGTCTCAGAGGAATGCTGATCAAGTAAGAAAATAAGATTTAAATGAGCTGAAATGTTGATTACTGCTATTATCTGGTGGTTGAACGAAACTATGTTAATTCAGTTGTTGGAAGAATTGCGTGAAAAGCAAAAACAAGAAGCAAAAATGCAAGAAGAATTAGAAAGTTTGAAACAATCCTTGGCATCTGAGAAGCAAAACCTTACAGAAGTTAGATGTGATCATGATAGGCTTAGGTCATCGTGTGACGAAAAGGATAAGGCGCTTCAGGTCAGTATCACTAATTTTCTAGAATCAGTATTTGCACTCAATGTGCTTTAAATTTTCTAACCGATTCTCAAATCTATTTAGGCTGCACTGCTAGAGAAAAAAAGCTTGGAAGCAAGGCTGCAGAACTTGGGTAATCAAGTGGCAGAGAAAAGTAACAAAACACAGCAAGTTGGTGGAAATAACCACGTAAGTTTTTGATGAAAATAAATTTTGGTATCAATTTAGTTAAGTTGGTTCTTTCAAGTGATTTATGATAAGGCACATGGGATTTTGAAAACAATATCTTACACAGGTATTGCAGAAGCTTGAAGACGAGATACATCTTCGTGGTGAGGAGTTGTTAGCAAAAGAAAAAACTATAAGGAGACTAACTGATGAAAAAATATCATTGGAGCAAAGACTATTTGGGCTCGAAAAGACTAAATCTGTTGAGGTGATGCCCTTGACATCTTAATTTGGTGTTGGTTCGTTGCTTCTTTTTTAATGTTTTTATTGTCTATGTTTCTGGTACCCGATAGAAGAATCAAATATCTTAGTGAGTGTTGATTATGCAGATTGATTCTATTGAGAAAAAATTTGAGCAAGAGCGCAAAGCGTCAAAGCTTCAAGTGTTCGAACTTGAAAAGAAGCTTGAAGGAGTTAACCAAGAATTAGCAGGTCTTAAGTCAATTCTTGCCACCAAAAACTCTGAGGTTGCTGAATTACAAAGTAGCTTAAAGGAATTGGAGGAACTGAGAGAAATGAAAGAGGTAATGATCCTGTACAGATTCTTTAATGAAGCTTTTTCTTTCGTTTCTTATATTTATTTTATGTACAAGGTTCTGGTTTCGAAAATGGTAAACATTGCCAACAAATTCATGTTTGATTTCAGGACATTGATAGAAAGAACGAGCAAACTGCTGCCATCTTGAGGATGCAAGGAGCTCAGCTAGCTGAGATAGAAGCGCTTTACAAAGAAGAACAACTTTTGAGGAAGCGATACTTTAATACTATAGAAGGTTGTCATTCCTTGAAATCTTTCCAATATTTAAGCAAGCCTTTTTTTTCTTTCCCTTTAGCATCACTGACGTGATGTTTTTTCCATTTATATACTTTTCAGATATGAAAGGCAAGATTAGAGTCTTCTGTCGGTTAAGACCTTTGAGTGAAAAAGAAATTACAGAAAAGGAAAGAGATGCAGTTAAAAGTGTAGATGAGTTCACAATTGAACATCCATGGAAAGATGACAAATTGAAACAACATATGTATGATCGTGTATTTGATGGTAATGCCACCCAAGAGGATGTATTTGAAGATACAAGGGTAAGTTTCTTTGTATTAAATGGTTTCATCGAAAGAGAGCTAATTTTTTCTAATTGATATGAATATACATTTGTAAATCATGTCTAACATTTTTGTTTATGTGCACATAATGCAGTATTTGGTACAATCTGCAATTGATGGGTATAATGTGTGCATATTTGCGTATGGGCAAACCGGTTCTGGAAAGACATATACCATATACGGTTCAGAAACTAATCCTGGACTTACTCCACGAGCTACTGCAGAGCTGTTTAAAATATTGAGGCGAGAGAACAACAAATTCTCATTTTCGTTAAAGGTATATCTTGTTGGTTCTGTACAATGAACAATTTTAGTGGTTGCCACTTACAACCCTTGCAAGAGCAAGATAAGATTGTTAAATGCTTTCTTTTCCTATCAACATGTGAAACTTCTATGTAGTAAGTACAGTAAAAACGTCCATATAAATAGAAGAAAATGGGAAAAAATTACAAGATGGACAAGATATAGGAATTACATTCATTGTTAAAAACGTCCATACAATAAAAACGTCCATAAGATTAACGCCCTAAAAATATATAAGAATTACATTCATTGTTGTTGTTTAGGCTTGGTAATGGTTTTTTCTTTTTATTAATTACTACTAGGTAATTTGATCTAAATTTTTTTTGCGCAGGCATACATGTTGGAGTTGTATCAAGATACACTTGTAGACCTTCTCTTACCGAAAAATGCCAAGCGTTTGAAATTGGAGATCAAGAAAGATTCAAAGGTAATCTCTTTACAAATCTCTAATACTTAGTAATTCTATAAGCATGTGTCTTCTGATTAGACTGAGGAGTATTTTTGGTTAATCACATTTGATCCTTAATGCATGTTATTTAATTTTTTTTTATTCGGATCTGACAATTAGTATCACATCTTTAAGGTCACTCAATGGTTAATTTGTGATGATAGGGTATGGTCACGGTTGAGAATGTAACAGTTCTCTCAATTTCATCACACGAGGAACTGAAAAGTGTCATTCAAAGAGGTTCCGAACGAAGGCATATTTCTGGAACTCAGATGAACGAAGAAAGTTCAAGATCACACCTCATAGTTTCTGTTGTCATTGAAAGTACCAACCTTCAAACTCAATCTGTTGGAAGAGGAAAGGTATATCAGTATATTTCAAATCAAATGAATAAAGGCGATGCACATTGGTTTCCATTCACTTGAGGTCTAATTAAATATTTGTTTTAAAATTATGTTGGTTAATAGTTTTCTTTCACATAATCATGTGTAGCTAAGTTTTGTGGATCTTGCTGGTTCGGAAAGAATAAAGAAGTCAGGCTCTTCAGGTAGTCAACTTAAAGAAGCTCAAAGCATCAACAAGTCACTTTCAGCACTTGGGGATGTTATTAGTTCTTTATCTTCTGGTGGCCAACACATACCGTACAGGAACCATAAGTTAACGATGCTAATGAGTGATTCACTTGGTGGTAACGCCAAGACGCTTATGTTCGTAAATGTTTCTCCCGCCGAATCAAATGTGGAGGAGTCGTACAATTCTCTAATGTACGTCCTGTTTCTCTTTATTATTTGCTTTTTCCACAATCAAATCAGTTGACCCTTAATGTTTTTTCCAAAAGGTAACAACTACTATTTTTGCACTCCTTCATGCTAAATTCAGGTATGCATCAAGAGTACGATCAATCGTGAATGATCCAAGCAAAAACGTTTCTTCAAAAGAGATCATGCGGCTGAAGAAGTTGGTTGCATATTGGAAAGAACAAGCAGGCAAGAGAGGAGACGACGAAGATTTGGAAGAAATTCAGGACGAGCGACCGGTGAAAGATAGAGGTGATGGCCGCCAGTCCATGTAACTTTGCTGAAACTGGTTTGGCGAAACTTGTAGTTGGAAATTCTAGCATTACAAGTTTCTAGCCAGAATTTTGGAATGTAAGCTTTAGGGTTTCGGCAGGGTAGACCACGTCGAGCGAACATACAATTTGGTTCAGTATTCTAGTTGATATTATATTTTTGGGGTCCTGATTCTCTCGTTTAACATTGTGTTCAGATGAGAAAAGGTTGTAACTGGGTTAGGAGGATATGAGTTGTACAGTGTGGATGGTGTGTATATATGACATACTCTTAATTTTATTTGTATATGGAGTTCGAAATTTCGTCCTCGTCTTTCATACTTGTTTTCTTCATATTTTTGCTTCAAAGAAAGTGCAGTCACTCAGATTTTATCCCAGCTAACACAAAGCGAGATGAAAAAAATAAAACATGGCAGTGCCAGGCTGCCAGCTCTTGGAGACGGTTCCTTGGGCTAGCAATGCCACGATAATAGTATCGCAAGCCAATCTCTTAACTGAACCATCACATGATTGGTGTTGCTATATGCAATGTAGTATCTCAAGCCAATCCTGTTACTAAACCATCACATGATTGGCGTTGCTACATGCAATGCAGTATCCCAAGCCAATCCCGTTACAAAACCATCACATGATTGGCGTTGCTACATGCAACAATGCAGTCTTCCAAGCCAATACCGTCGCTGAACCATCACTTGATTGGTGTTGCTACATGCTATATAGTATCCCAAGCCAATTCTGTCACTAAACCATCACATGATTGGTGTTGCTACATGCAATGCAGTATCTCAAGCCAATCCCGTCACTGAACCATCACATAATTAGTAAATCCCAAGCCAATCCTGTCACTAAACCATCACATGATTGGTGTTGCTACATGCAATGCAGTATCTCAAGCCAATCCCGTCATTGAACCATCACATGATTGGTGTTGCTACATGCAATAAGTCAATCCTGTCACTGAATCATCACATGATTGGTGTTGCTACATGTGATGCATGTGAACCATCACATGATTGGCGTTGCTAATTTTTTGTTCATTGCCAAATCATTCTTTGCTAGTAGTATATAAGAGTCTGTGTTGCAAATTGGTTTAAGTTTCTTGTATATTTCTCATATATTGTGTGAATGTACAATGACACATATATAGGAAAAGAAGGACTACTTACAACCAACCACCTTAGACTAAACCTTAGAGACCGACTATACTCCTTAATTGAAGGAATTACACCAAACACAATGCTAATAAGTGATTTACACTTTTCTGTCTAGGGACACAAAAGGTGCTGAGCAGCCAAGCAGCCAAAGTTGACAAAAAAATGCCATGCCATGATTTCTGATTTTATATCTATCTAGGATTGGTAACTCTCAATGCTCCCCCTCAAGCTGGATTGAGGAGAATAGTCGAGCCAAGCTTGCCTAGGAGATGCTGAAATTGTGAAGACGATATAGCCTTAGTGAACACGTCTGCCAATTGATCATGACTGCGAGTGAAGATCGTTTGAATGAGTTGTGACTGAACTTGAGCCCTGATGAAGTGGTAGTCAACTTCAATATGCTTGGTTATTTCATGAAAAACTGGGTTGGCAACAATGTGCATGGCTGCCTGATTATCACATATGAGAGACATGGGAGCTGTACTCGAGAACTCTAGGTTAGACAAGAGACCTTTGAGCCAAATTAATTCACATGCAGTGGCAGCCATGGCTCGATACTCAGCTTCAGCGCTAGAACGGGCAATGACTTGTTGTTTCTTACTCTTCTAAGTGACAATGTTACCTCCAACAAATGTGCAATAACCAGTGGTGGATTTTCTGTCACTTGCACTGCCTGCCCAGTTAGCATCAGTGTATGCATGAATCTCAGTGGACTGGTTGTTACGCATAAGGATGCCCCTATCTATGGATCATTTGAGATATCATGGGATCCTTTTAACAATATTGATATGTTGTACTGTGGGTGCATGCATGAATTAACTGACCAAGCTGACAGCAAAAGTAATGTCTGGACGAGTAATGGTAAGATAGATTAGCTTACCAACCAATCTTTGATAATAGGTGACATTCTTGAGTGCTTCGCCATCTATGGTAAACTTGAGTTTACTGTTAATTGGGGTGACGGCTGGCTTACAATCAGTGAACTCAGCTTCCTCGAGGAGATCCATGACATATTTTTGTTGGTTTAAAAATAAACCTCGTTGTGAGGTTGCCATCTCAATGCCAAGGAAATACTTCAACTTCCCAAGGTCTTTGTTGGCAAAGGTTTGATGTAAGGAGGCTTTCAAGGCTTCAATTTTAGATGCATTGTCACATGTGATGATAAGATCATCTACATAAATAAGGACCACTAACTTCCCATTGGTTCCATTTCGTACAAACAAGGAAGAGTCAGCAGTACTTCTGAGAAAACCTTCCCTTTCTAACACTGAACTAAGTTTGGCATACCAAGCTCTTGGTGATTGTTTCAAACCATAGATTGCCTTGTGCAATTTGCACACCATGCCGTCCTATGCTTGAAAGTAACCTGGGGGAATTTGCATGTATACTTCCTCCTGAAGCTCTCTATGAAGGAAAGTATTTTAACGTCCATCTGGTATAATGATCAACCACAATTGACAACAACAGAGAGTAACACACGCACTGTGTTTATTTTTGCCAATGAGGCAAAGGTTTCTTTGTAATCAACCCCAAAGGTTTGAGTGAAACCACGAGCAACAAACCTAACTTTGTGTCTCTCTATTGAGCCATTAGTTTTGAGCTTAGTTTTGTAAATTCGACGACTCCCAACTGCCTTATTTCTTGGAGGTAATTGAACAACACTCCAAGTGAAATTCTCATCCAAGGCTTGAAGTTCTTTAGACATGGCTTTCTTCCAGTGAGAGATAAGGTTGGCTTTTTGAAAGGTATTAGGCTCTACAAGATTTGAGACTTCAGTAAGGAATGCAACATGTGAATTTGAAAAACTGTCATTACTTATTGCTTCAAAGATGAGATATCTAGAAGCATAAGTAACATAATCCACAAACTTGGCAGGGGCCTTCCTTTCTCGAGTTAGGTTCCTCCTAACATCTTGAGAAGGTTGGTGAGTGAAGGGTTGCAGTGTAGCCTTAAGATCACCATGTCCTTGTGGGTTGGGTTGAGAGACCGTTGAGATTATGGTTTCCAACATGACTTCTTGCTCTTGATTGCTACTGCCTTGTAGAGAATCATCATGAGTTAAAGGCTCAGTGCACATAGGCAATGGAAACAAATCACACAGAAGCTCCCATTCACATGAAGTAGGACTCTTTTTGAAAAATTGAGTCCCTTCCTCAAAGTGACGTCTCTGGATACAACATACTTGTTAGTGACATGATTAAAACATTTATATCCTTTTTGAGTAGATGAGTATCCCATGAACACACATTTCACAGCTATAGCATCCAATTTGTCACGATGTTGAGTTTGCACTTGTACAAAATAAGTGTAATCGAATACTTTCTAGTGTGACAGGTTTATAGGTCTATCTTTAAGGGTTTCATATGGTGATTTGAAACCTAGAACATGATTGGGAAACCTATTGATCAAATAGGTAGCTGTAAGAATTGCATATGACAAAAAAATTTTGGGTACATTCATATGCAACATGAGTGCCTGAGTCTTCTCAAGTAGATCTCTATTCTTCCTCTCAACTATCCCATTTTGTTATAGGGTTCCCAGACAACTTGTTTGATGAATAATTTATTGTGAACTCAAGTATTAAGTCATGATATTGGACAAGAACTCAGTGCCATTGTCTGATCCCAAAGTTTTAATAGTTGAGTGAAATTGTGTTACAACTAACTTATGAAAATCTTTAAAAATAGTTGGGACTTCACTTTTGGATTTCATGAGATAGAGAAAAGTAACTCGAGTGTAATCATCCACACATATGACAAAATACTTGTAACCCTCTATTGATTCAAAAGTTGGACCCCACACATCAGTGTGTACCATTTCAAATGGTGTGCTAGATTTAGACATTGAAGAGCCAAAAGGCAGCCTATCAAATTTGGAAAACTGACAGATATCACACTTAAAAGATGGGTGACAAAACATGGGAAATAGTTTTGACAAAACAGCTTCGGATGGATGAGCTAGTCTTTGATGCCAAAGTTGTTGATCTTGGGGTTTACTTGAATTTACTTGAAGAGCTTTAGGTAGATGGGGCTTCTTGCAAAAATAATTCAAGCCATTTAGAAAGAAACCTTCACCAATCATCTTCTTGGTAATACAATCCTGAAATACCACATTATTTGGTGAGAAAATGGCAATGCATTTTAAAGTAGACGTGAGTTGCCCTATGGAAAGTAATTTAAAGGGAAAAGATGGAACATATAGAGCACTAGACTCAATGTTTTTTGACATCAAATTTAATTTTCCTCTACCCATCACCGAGACATTTTTTCCATTTGCAATTGACACTTGAGAGGGTTTTGAAAAAAGGATGAAAATCATGCAAGTTTGAGACTTTATTTGTCATGTGATCAGTGGCACCTGAGTCAATTATCCAACAATCAAGTTCAACACTAGTTTGAAGTGCAGTGGAGAAAGCATTGAAGATACCTGAAGCCTAATCAGGATAGACATGGTCATGGTCAACAAGGAACCCAGCAAACTAGCCAATGAGTGCAGTGTGGTTGTCACTTTGAACCCTTGGAGTTGGTACAACTTCTCCATGTCTTTTGCTTTGTAGATACACTGCAAATTCGTTGATAAGGGACAATAGGTTTGTAGTGAAGTCTACTGAGCCATGGTTGAGCGAGCTCGAGGCATGATTCGTGGTGTGTTGTGCTTTGTAGGGAGTCATCTGTGATGTTCTGGAAGTGATCAACCTAATTTTCTTATTGAACTTAGGTTTCAATTATGGATGTAGTTCCCAACACCTTTCCTCCATATGCCATGTAGCATTGCAATACTTGCACTTTAGGTGTAGATTCTTCCTCTTGTACACCTTGTTGTCAGTTTGTCTGTAGTTTGCAGCATACCCTCGAGCATAAGGTATTTTTTGGCTTGACTCTTGGTTCATCACCTTTCTTCTTGCTTCTTCACGTTGCACAGTAGCATAAACATTTTGAAAAGATGGCAGCTTAATGCTCATTAGGTGTGCCTTTTGAGATCTTCATACTTGGAGCTCAAGCTTCCTAGCAACTGATATATTTTATCTTCCTCAGCACGTTTGAGAAGAATAGATGGATCAGTGGTACGAGGTAGGTATACATCCTATTCATTCCACATTGTTTTTAGGCTTCCAAGATGTTGAACGAAGGTCCTTCCTTCTTGTTAAATACCTGCAATATCTTTCTTCAACTGGAAAACATGAGCATAATTATTCTGGTTCCCATACATGTCCTTCATAGGCTTCCATGAATCTTGTAAGGATTCTGAGTAGCTAAAGATCTCAGCTACATGCTTATCTATGTTGTTGAGTAACAGAGACATGACCAGTTGGTTTTGCATAACCATGCTTCGTGTGCTTGGGTAGAAGGATCAGGTGCTTCAACTCCTCCATTGATAAACCCTAGCTTTCCTTTTCCACCTAGAGCAAGAGACACTGCTCTAGACCATGGGAGATAGTTGAATTCATTCAACAAAACCGAGCAGAGATGCTTATTTGTATTTATCTTAGTGTCTAGAACAAGAGAAGAAGAAACTTGCGAGTTTTCTCCCTCAAGATTTACTGAGCTTTCTTCAGCCATAATTGGAGCTTCAAGATGAACAACAACGGAAAAAAAAAAAAGGGCAGAGACAGGTCAAGGATGACACTGCTCTGATACCATGTTGCAATTTGGTTTAAGTTTCTTGTATATTTCTCATATATTGTGTGAATGTACAATGACACATATTGTCACGCCCCAAACCTGGGGTTGGTGGAAAAATAACCCAGCGCCCGGCGTGTGAGTAAAAGTAAAAATAAAAAACGAAAAACAAACTTCTCTTATAAAAATAACTCCAAAATCCTTACAGGTGTACAAAAATAATAAATTAACACTCTTAGATGCCTCGTCTAACACAATCTCAGTTCATCTATCACCAGTCTTGCCAAATAACTCATCTGTAAAATAATAGGTGAGGGGTGAGCAACAACCACCGTCGCTCAGAATATGTAATATGCCAGTCAAACTTGCCATTTTATTCGTACTATAAAATAGGATAATAATATCAAAGCTTTAGCCACGTAATTTCATATCACATAGTCCCTTCACATGTTGGTTACCCTTCATAATATGTAGCTCACCACGTGACCCCTAAAATGGCCTTTCCGCCCTAATGTCCCCGTGTGCCCTACATTTATCCCTCGGATAACCCAACACTAAAGTTCTCATGCTCCATGAACATCTCAAGTAATTTCATATACAATATTAATAATTCCGAAAGCATTTCCACAAATTCAACATGCTTAACTTGAAATAGAGAGAGATTTGAAAATAGATAAATCCCACAATAACTCATGGTTTTCGTTTATCAGAAAATAAAAATATTTTGAACACATTACATAAATCACACTTTGATCGATAGCTAGAACCTCGGCAAGACAAGTACACAAAGAATCTCCACACAACAAACCCTAAACCCTATTTCTTTCTCTCTTTACCCTCACTCTCTTTCTCTACGTTGAACCTTCGATGCATGCTCTGCATGTTTCCTTGATATGCGAAAACAAGGGAGCATGGCCTCCTATTTATACTAGAAATGAGGAGATCAAGCTAACTTCTTATTGGTTGGCTTAGCGGCTAGAGATATAACAAATCAATTGACCTTCTCTTACAAGCTGCTGCGTGGTAATCTAAATAGGCAGTAGACTTGACAAGTGGCTGGCCAATAACAGGTGGAAATAGAAGATAAGACACGTCCAACTAAGTAGCTTCACATAGTCACTGTGTAGAGTGTTCACTAAGCAAATATACAAAGAGATAGCTATAAACTGTGGTGTGCCACGTTCGAATGTAGCTTCCAACAGTAAGCAATCTAGCTAGACTAATGAAAAGAACACCTTTTGCCCTCATTCTAACATTAAGGTTCCACCTCCTGCTTGCATGATTTGTAAATGACAGCTCCTACTAATAAAAACATGAATCACAAGACACTTGTCCTATAAATGCAAACTAATGACACCTCCACCTTAATCCTTCCAACTCAAAACCTAGTCATGGTAATGGTGAGGTGTGAATATGCATAGCTACATGCATCACACGTGATGCGTTATGTAAAAACTTATCTAAGCTTCATTCTAAATATACAAAAATAATAATAACCATAATAAATACGGGACCTTACTCATATATAGGAAAAGAATGATTAGTTACAACCAACCATCCTTAGACTAAACCCTAGAGACCCGCTATACTCCTTAATTGAAGGGATTACACCAAACACAATGCTAAGAAGTGATCTACGCTTTTCTGTATAGGGACACAAAAGGTGCTCAGCAGCCAAGCAGCCAAAGTTGACAAAAAATGCCATGCCATGACTTCTGATTTCATATCTATCTAGGATAGAGGCAGATTCTCTGCTCTCCCACTTTCCATACACTCCCATCCCTTTTTGTTTGTGCGATCATAATTAAATCACGCCAACATTTTATATTACTATTGCTTTTTATCTTATTATCTCTATAAAAAAATCAATATAAAATGTTGACGTGATTTAACCGTGACCGTAAAAAACAGGAGGGGATGAGAGTGTATGGGAGGTGGGGTAACTCTCAATAGTCTGATAGAATAAGGAGAAAGCAAAATAAAAGCCCAAAATCAGAAGAAAAGAGTTGCTTGCAGACCGGAGGTCGCGGCTGCTTGCGTAAGGTACGAACTAGTAAGAAGGAAGGAGTAAAGATATGGGAGCCGGTGATGAGGATTGCAAGACAATCCCAGCCATTAATCTGCAAAATTTTCCAGAAGAAGAAGAGTACAGGAAACTGAGGGAAGCTTCAGAGACATGGGGATGCTTCAGGCTTGTGAACCACAGGATCCCAGTGGCTTTGATGTCAGAGATGAAGTGTGTGGTCAGATCTATGCTGGAGCTACCCTTGGAGATGAAGGAGCAGAACAAAGATTCACTAGCTTTCACTGGCTACATACCTCCCAGCAAACTCAATCCTCTCTTTGAGGCTTTTGGTATTTACGACTTGGCCTCACCTCAGGCTGTTCATGGCTTTTGCTCTCAGTTGGATGTCACTTCCCACCAGAGGTTAGATTTCTACTTGCAACCTTAATAATCTCACAGTGGCCATTTGGTTTAGTAACACTGAGCTGCGGCTTGCATAGAGCCGGTGTCCCATGAGCGTAAGATCCTATCGTCTATAGACATGACTCCACGTATAGACATGACTCCACGTAATAGTAAATAATCGGTTTCTACCGAGTAATATATCAGTGGGTAAGTTGTTGAATGACAAAGAAAGTTACAACCTTAATAATCGTCATGATATTTAGTTTAGTAGCACTCAATCTTTGCATGAGTTCAAATCTCAACAAAGTCTTTGCATGAATCCAAATCTCACAAATGAGAGTCGTTGAATGACAAAAAAATAAAATAAAAATAGAAGTAATGACCTTAATAAAAGCTATGCCCATTTGGTCCAATGAGGTTCAGTCTTCATTGCGGTCAAAACTCTATGAACGACAGTCTTGGATGAAAAAAAAGGTTACACCTTATTAATCGCACCATGACTTACAAATTTGCTTATTTTAAGTGGTGGACACTCAAATTAAATCTTGTAGCCCACTTAGCAAAAGTACCAAGTATCTCGCCTTTTTTAGAATTTATGGGATCCTCCCTTGACGACAGTTGTTGAATGAAAAGAAAGCTCCAACCTTCTTAACCTAATCTAAACTAGTAAGTTTTATCAATTCTTTATCAATAATATGTTATTAATGTGGTTCTTAAAGTCGCATTTGTTACTGAATGTGCAGAGAGGTGATAGAGAAGTATGCTCAAGCAACATGTGAGCAGGTTGTGGACATTGGGAAGAAGTTGGCAGAAAGTCTAGGGGTGGCCAACACTGATTTCCACAAGGGATGGCCTTGCCAATTCAGGATGAACAAGTACAACTTCTCTCCTGCATCAATGGGGTCCCCTGGTCTACAAGAACACACAGATTCTGGATTTCTAACAATTCTTCAAGAGGATGAAGATGTTGGTGGTCTGGAAGTGATGAACAAATCTGGTGCCTTTGTGCCTGTTCATCCTTGCCCTGGCACTCTCTTTGTCAATCTTGGGGACTTCGCTCAGGTATAACGTCGATACTTTATTTATGTCATATCAAGACTATCTCGAACTATTTGCTATAAATACATCAGGAATATATCGACGTGGCTGTTTGATACGGTAATATTGCTATTTGATAACGGACACAGATCCTCTCCGGACCAGAGCCTAGGGATCAATAGATTCGGACCATTGAAATTTGATCAAACGGTTCCAAACAGGGGCTCCTAAAGTTATAATAATTGTAGCCGTTTGATCAAATTTCAATGGCCTGAATCTATTGATCCCTAAGCTCAGATCCGAAGAGGATCTGTGTCCTTTGATAACACCGTGTTGTTGATATTTTATACCAAGGTTTGGAGCAATGGGAGGCTGCACAATGTGAGGCATAGAGTAAAATGCTCGGAGGCTAGTATTCGAGTTTCGATCGCTACATTTCTCAGCGGACCAAAAGAGGAAGCGATAGAAGCTCCGCCGGAACTGGTAGATTCGGACCACCCTCGTCTCTACGTCCCTTTTGTTTACGACGATTATAGAGTTAGCAAGTTCAAACTGCTCAAAAAATTACAGGCTGATAAAGCCCTTGCACTCCTACGCATCCCTTCCTAATTTGGTGATATGTGTGTGGCAAAGCTTAGCTGCCGTATATGATATATCATCCTCCCTTTTAGAGCATCTCCAATAAAAATGTCAAAATGTCAAAATGTCAAAAACATGTCTAATTTGTATTTGATAGTTGAGTTGGCATTGAAAGAACATCTCTAAATTTTCGTTCTTCAGTTGAGACGTCAACTTCTGATTTTCTTTGTTCAAGTGGGACCTATACATATATAAAATATGTTATATTTAATTTTTGGGGAGACTCGGACCAAAGAAAAATGAATAAGTTGCTTCGGAAGTGGTGGAGATATTTTAAAAATGAAAATGAAGGATTTGAAGGTAGCAGCTTGATGTCAAATTCCACCTCAGCTTTATCAGATCAGTTGGAGAGACATATACTGTAAAAAAACTAATGTCAGAGACTCAACTTTGAAATTGAAGTTTCGGTTGGGGATGCTTTTATGATAAATACATAAAATAAGTGTAAATCAAAAGGTTTGTAAGTACCTGAGGTCCAAAATTCAAACCGACTCCTTCAGTATCGCTTCTATAAGACATACTGAATTCTAAGTCATGTACTGGGGAAAATCTGTTTTCCCTATTCTCAAACTTGTCAAATAGTTACCATTTATAATTTTCTTTGGACAGGTTCCAATATCCAGTTTAATAGTTTTTTTCTACTTTTTCTCATCGCATATTAATTCTACTAAACAATTTTATAGTATTAGTGGATTTGACGTCAGTATCAAAATGTTTGTCACATTATGTAGTACTAAAATCGTATGACGAACATTATTGAAAATCCTACTCGCATGCGACCTCTCTAGTACAGGTGGGATCACGAGTAGGTCCGACGCATACAAAAATACGGACTTAGATCCTCTCCTGAGCCCAAGGAGAGGATCCTCCTGACCAAAGGACTTGGGCGTGCACAACGGTCGGGACTCGGGCGCAAGGATTTTTCTTCTTTGCCGACCCCTTACTTAATCTTGCCTTAATTAGCCAGATAGAAATAAGTGTTTAGAGAAGTTCCGTAAAATTTATCTTTATATCTGAAATCTAGAGTTCGATTCCTTCACCCTGTCGCTTGTATAAAAGGAGGAGAAATCAAAACAAACCCAAAATTCAGAAATGGGAGATGGAGAGGAAGATTGCAAAACAATCCCAGCCATTGATCTAAAAAAATTTCCAGACGCAGAACGGCAGAAGAGTACAGGAAGATGAGGGAAGCGTCAGAGACATGGGGATGCTTCAGGCTTGTGAACCGCATGATCTCACCGGCTCTGATGTCGGAGATGAAATCAGTGGTCTGATGTTTGATGGAGATCAAGAAGCAGAATAAGGATGTCCTAGCCGGCAGTGGATACATCAGGCTGTCGACAGCTTATGCTCTCAGTTGGATACTTCTTCCCACCAGAGGTTAGCTTTATTAGTAGTTTTGATCACGTTTTAGGTTGACAGAAACAAGAAAAACACAAACTTAATAATCTTTGTTATCGTATCATCGTTGTGTTGTCATGATATCATCGTTGTATTTTGTCATCGATATATGATCAATATGTCGTGGTTACTGAAAAATGATCATTTCTGCAAAACAAATGTCAAAAGTTTCGACACCCATGTCAAATTGTAAATTGTCTTAAAACAAAACGCAGTAGATTGATGTAGCACTGTAACATACTGTCAAATATGATGGTTTCATCTAGAACATTTAAATGTAACCATTAATTTGAGCAATGTATTGCGTACGTCGATGAGCAGAAAGGTGATAGAGAGGTATGCTCAAGCAGTGTATGAGCAGATTGTGGATATTGGCCAAAAGTTGGCAGAGAATCTAGGGTTGGCTAATAGTGGTTATCTCAAGGGATGGCCCTGCTAGTTTAGGATAAACAAGTACAACCTCGCTGCTGAATCAGTTGGATCCTCTGGTGTACAATTACACACAGACTCAGGATTTCTAACCATTCTTCAAGACGATGAAAATGTCGGTGGGTTGGAAGAGATGGACGAATCCGGCGCCTTCGTAGCCGTCGATCATTGCCTAGGCACTCTCCTCGTCAATCTCCGAGATGTTGCTCAGGTACTTTATATTAGGAAAGTTAATGCTTTCATTTCATAATAAAATAAGATTACGCATTTGGTGTACATATACTAGTGACTCACTCACTTGTGCTAACAGCTAATTACATCTTTGTCTAACTAATCACTAGCTAATTACAAAACTGTTATAACAACCTTATAACAAACTCAACTGTTTACAATTTTACCCTTAGTATCCTCCTCAAACCTAACTGAGGTAACCGAAGAGAGAGTTTATCCTTAAGATGGGGAAATATGTTATTGGACAGTGCTTTAATGCATATATCTGCAACCTGATCCTGAGTACCAAACTTAAATTGTACACTTCTATTGCATGATTAAAAAGGAATATAAATTAAGATCTATACATTTAATATTAACAAAATTTACAGACTATGAAATTCCTCAAGCGAAAAACAAAGACAATTGTTTTTTATTTTTTTTTACAAAAAAAGAAAAAGAAAAAAGGAAAAATAAATAAAATGGGAGAATGTGGGACTGACGACAAAACAAGAATCTTAAATCAAGAAGCTGTCACTATGTTGTCATGTTCCTCGATTGCTACCCTGGCTGTCGTAGCGCGGGGTCCAGTCAGAAGTATCTGCCACCGATATGGGCCAGGACGACGTCGTATTCTCTGTGTTTGCTATGCTACTCACCCCCTCAGGCATATTGCTGGAGGGCCACACGAAAGCGGGTTTAAAGGGTGGGACCTGGGGCACGGGAACCGACCCGGAAATGATTTGGATAATGGTTTGGGTCTTGGGCCTCTCGCCCGCGATCGGGTGCATGCAGGCCAGCCCAAGAAGCAAAAGCCTCTCGGCTTCCTCCGCCACGTAATCATTTCCCAGCTTCTCATCGATGGCATCCAACACGCGCCCTTCTCTGTGCAACGACCAAACCCAATCCACAATGAATTGGAACCCTCCCATTTTGGTCCACGGCCGTTGACCACACACGACTTCTAGGAGCACGGCCCCAAATCCGTAAATATCGGACTCGCACGTGGCTTTCCCCGTGTGGAAACACTCGGGGGCTATGTACCCCATCGTGCCCGGAACACCCTCGAGCTCGGCGTACGAGGTCTTCTCGTTGTCCAGGGCACGCGCGAGGCCAAAGTCCCCGAGGCGGGAGTTGAAGTTGGAGTCTAGCATTATGTTGCTGGCTTTTAGGTCTCTATGGACAACTCGTTGATTGTACTCATTGTGGAGGTAGTGTAGGGCGGAGGCTACTCCGGCAATGATTTTGTACCTCTGGCTCCAGCCTAGGGTTGCGTTTTCCGTCTCGCCAAACAGGTGGTTGTCCAAGCTGCCGTTGGGCATGAACTCGTAGACTATGAGTAGCATTCCATTTTCGTGGCACCATCCTGCATATTTGTAACATACTTGTTCAAATATAACAAGTCGTACCAAAGTTTGACCATATTAAACAAAGAGAGCAATACATTTGGCCATTACATATTTTGATTAGTGTAACCTACAATAATAAGACAAGAAACATAATAAAGTCGCTGACTGTACATTTTATCAATCCAAAGATGGATTTGTACCTCTTTTGACTTGCCAAACTATTGTTCTAGTTTTCTTTCGGTTGTTAGTTGAATGTTGACTTTTGAGAATTGGCATGCCCATGTGCTAAATACATATTCCTTGGTCCTAATTGGCATATCAGATTCGCTCGGTGGCAATCGCGGCTGCGCGGTAAAAAGAGAAATGTTTCCTTGTCCCGTAACACAACTTGTTATTATATAAGTGATGAAATTTTTTATATTTTATATTATTAATATTTTAACACAAAAACCTTATTACTTAAATAAAAACACGTAATATACTATTTTGTGTTCTGGATACATTAAAAAACCTCTCCATTAATAGAGCAGAAAACGACGTGGCTTAGGATTTATTTGTTTGACTAGATTCAGGCTGTTTCCAAGGGCCGCTAAATAATAATTTCTATACGCCTATCCGCCTAGGATTATTGTTAGTGAATTTATTTATTTTATATTGAATAAATTAATTTATAATTGGGGTAAACCAACCAAACAAATAAATCTTAAGCCTTAATTAAGTCGTTGACAAAGAATAAAGCCTTAATTAAATCACTAGTGTTGTTCATGCAAGTTTCATGTTGAATATTACATGTTATCACTTATCATATTGATAACTGTTCTTACATCATTGATGATGGAAGCAAGCAAAATTTAATATGTATTAGTATTACGCGCAAATGCATTGTAGAGAAATACTAAAGAGACTTTATCAAGTTTACCACAAAAAAAAAGAAAAAAAAAAAGAAACAAAAGAGACTTTATCAAAGTGGAACTACTTATGAACTCTTTACCATTTTATGTTTTAACGTCAATTTATGTGCTAACATTATAAAGCATTATGCCAAAACACATGAGATGTCAACTAATTTACTCAACTAATTTATAGAGAGTCTCATTTTTGATATAGTCTCTGTAGCATTTCTCTGCATTGTAATGCTAGTAAGTATTTATTTTCACTTGTTAAATTTCAGTCTCATAAATAATGAGTTTGATATTTTATTTTAAGTCGTCCATTGTATTTTTAAGGGAAGAGGATCCTCTCCGGATTGACTTTTTGGAGATTTTAGGAATTCTTACATTCTAACCGTTCATCGTACATCGTACGATCAGTTTTCGTCAGATACTACTTATATTTAATTTTAAATAAAAAATTAAATAATTTCTGACCGTATGATAAATGATAAATGGCTAAGATGTGAAGATCTCTAAGATATCCACAATTTGGATCCAAATGAATCCTTTTTCACGTTTAGCTGAAATGCTCTCAACGGGGTCATGTCTAAGTAAATTAATATTTAAGAAGAATGGTTACTTACCGAGTAATCGGACGAGATGCTTGTGCCGGAGCCGGTTGATAATGGTAAGCTCAGCCAAAAAGTCGTCCTTGCCCTTGAGATTATCCCGGGAAAATTTCTTCACCGCCACCTCCAAGTTCTCTTTGGGCAGCACACCTCTATATACCACCCCAAATCCGCCTTGCCCCAATTTGTACTTATCGTCGAAATTGTTCGTCGCCTTCTTCAATTCCTTGAAACTAAACTCCCTCGGAGTGCCCGGAAGACTCTTGAGCGCCCCCAAAATATTCTCGTCCGACGCCGCTGCCTTCCGCCGCTTGTACAAATAATATCCCAACCCGCCCAGGCCCAACAGCAACAGCGCCACCGCGGGCACACCCACCGCCAGCCCAATCTTCAACCCCTTATTACTATTCCCACCCTTGCCACCTGGCAGAAGCTCCACCGTCAGATTCCATCTCAACACACAATTGAGCTCGATCGCGCTCCCGGTCGACGCGGCGAAACCGAAATAGGATTTCTGTTTCACTATGTCCTTGAGGTTGAGATTGGCGGTTAGGACTGGGCTTGGGGGCCTGGGCCGGATAACGAACCCGGTCTGTGGGTCCCCGTCTTGCTCGGCCATATAAACGTCTAACTGGTGCGACTCGCCGCCGTATTCGATCCAGACCATGTTAAATCGGGTACCGGGAGGCGCGATCTGGAGATCCACATCCGAGAGCGAAACGGTCTTGCTGGACCGGATTGAATTGATGTTGATGCCCATGTGGTTGTCGTCCGGGTCGAAATCTTGTTTAAATGTGTCGAGCTCGACGGCGAGGAAGTGGTTGTTGGGGTCTCCGTCGGTGGTGGCGTTGGTCAAACCGAGGTATTGACCGTCGCTGGCCGCCGGGAGGGTCATATCCGGCGCGATGAGGAACGCCAGGCCCTCGCCTGGAACGGCGGAGCCGTTGAGACGAAAGACGTTAATCAGGAAGGACGAATTGAAAGAAGCCACGTGGCTTCCGTTTGCTGCGGAATCGGGAGAATCTGAATCCAAATCTTTCCAGAGCGTGAAAGATTGGTTGTAGAAGACTCTACCTGAGCGGTTGTAGAGGGTGAAGTTTCCGGCGGAGTCCGGCGTGATCTGGAGCGCCTCGTTGCTGATCGTCGCCGGCAGGAGCACCGCGAACTTGTTGTAATACGATTGGTCGAAGGGGCCGAACTCGTTTTGAGACGTACTGAGGGTGTCAGCATCGGAGAAAGCTGCCGGCAGCAGCAGAAGCAGCAGAAGAGCCGTCGCACCAGCTGTCAGCTGCTTCAGCTTCATGTGGCAGCTGGAAGAAGAAGACGACGACGTCGTTGCACGCTCACTCATGTGAAATTGTATGAGACGATTCCAAAGGGAGAGAGATCGTATACAGCTTTAATTAACTGACTATAGTTCTTCAGCAAATGCGCATCTCTTTATTTGTTTATAATTTTCAATTTTTTATTGGTTTTTTTGTTCCTGCGAAATCGATGAGTTTTTTTAACCTTCGGTTGCCGCTTTCCGTGCTATAACTTGAAATTTCCAGTTAATTTATTCACTTTTTTTTTTTATAATTTTTTTTATAGAAAGAATTAATTGACTTTTTAAATTAAATTTTTAATCAATTAATCAAGAGTCAATATTTTTTGAGTTATTTATCGATTTCCTCCCGAGCTTGTAAAGAGTTGCTAATTTTTTCCTAAATTTTATTTTAACCAATTACTTCTCCGAACTTTTATGTCTCCCCTAACGTTAAAATTTGAAATTTTCATCCAATTTTCTATGCATTTTGATCACATGACAAACGTTGGAAGACAATAAAGTAAGAATAATACTTGGCTACTCAAAGATGAGTAAGAATTCATACTCAAAACTCTTAGTGTTTTAATCACAGAGCTTTGTTCTTATGATCAGAACCGTTCATATTATGAATCACATTATAAAGATCATCTCTGCAAAAAAGAAATTAAAACTAACGTCGTTTAGTCAATCTATTGTAGCAAATACGTAGACGGTTCGCAGTGCTTTTACAAATACTGTTAATTTATTTTTAAATAGTTTGATGACTAAACGGCTTTAGTTTTAATTGATTTTTTGCAGATGCAATCTTTATAGGGTGATTTATACTATGAATGATTCTGATTATAAACACGAAGTTCTATAAATTCACAACGAACAACTTTGAGATATTTTGAGTATGAGTTTCTACTCATCTTTTAGTAGCCAAGTATTGTTCATAAAGTAATTTTATCTCAAACATGGACAACATATTGCTTTTTTCCAAGGTTTCTAAAAAATGCTAGGCGCTAGTCGGGCAGCGGACGCCTAGCGCCTAGGCGGGCACCTAGGCGGATTTAGGTAAATTTATTATATATTTTATGAATTAATTAAATTTACTATATCAAATGTAAATAATTATTGACTAATATGTTATATCTTATAGAAGAACATACATATGTAGGGGTGGGCAAACGGGTCCTGGACCCACAGGTCGGGGTAGATCCTTGCGGTTCGGGGCGGGTAATGGGCAGGTCCAAAAATTATACATACAAAACGGGGCGAGGCGGGCAGGTTCTTGATAAATAACGGGGCGGGCTGGTTCTAAAAATTGGAGAAAACGGGCCCCCGGCTCAGACCGTTCCCTACCCCCCAATCTCTATCTTTTTTTGTCAAGGATACCCTCTAAGTCTAAATCTCTATCACAGTCTCTCTCTTATTCTCAAGCCCACTCAACTCACCCCTCACCTCACCCTCTCTCTATCCCGACTTCGACTCTCTTCCCTCGATCTCTCATTCTTGCATCTCGTTTATTCTCTCGTCTCATACCTTATTCTCCAGCCCAGGCTCCCATCTCAGACCTCAATCTCGAGCCCAGGCTCCCAAATCATGGCATGCGCGGAAACCGCCGAGCATAACAACTTCAACCTCAGCCGTCGATCGACTACTCCTTCTCCGACATGCTGCAGATGCACTTATATAAGACCTGTGGCCGTAAACTCGGTCTTCGAGTTGCACAAGCCGCTGGCCCGACTCGACCCTGTTTGAATCGACTATGTCAGAGGTTTATTTGGGGAAACAAATCTGCAATGTGGTGGCGTGCAAAGGGTTGGACCGAGTGGAGAGGCACGATCACCATCGCGACATCCTTTCCTAATTCTCCATCGTGGCATCCCTAGGTAATTTATGAATTACGGTTTCTGATTTAGGAAATTAGGGTTTCTAGAATTTAGGTTTTTATTTATGTGGGTTTCCGATTTAGAAATTTTGTGGGTTTCTGTTTGTTTTGATTCATCAACTGATGTTATTTGTGAGATTGATTTGATGTAGTTTTGTGTGTAAGAGTAATGGGTTATGTGGGTTCTGTTAGAAACTAAGGATTTGGGATTTCATGGTTTGCTTATTTCGGAACATGCATGGAAGAATCGTTAACATATGCGGAGTATATACATTGATTTGTTTTTCTGTGTTCGTAGTAGTGCAAATGAGTGTCTAAATTGGTTTTGCTTCTGCTTCTGCATCGGCTTCGTTCCAAAACTGAAAAAAGAAAAAGAAAAAGGTAACTGAACCTGTGGACCCGTCCTGAACCGGCCCGTTTCAAACGGGCCGGGTTACGTCCGGTTCCCAAACTCAAAATCCTTCTACCCGGCCCGTTACATTTTAAAACGGGTAGGGCCAGGTTCCTCCAAAATTAGGCCGGACCCGGCCCGTGCCCACCCTTATACATATGTGAATATTTTATGTACATATATAATATGCTTGCCTAGGAAAAAAAACAAAATATTATCTAAATAATTTATAATTTATATAACACACACACACACACACACACACACACACACATATATATATATAATATATCCCAAACTTTTAAAAATATAAAAAGCCCACATAGTGGGTGGTTTTCATTATTAAAACCATGTCGTCCACCTCACCTCTGTTCTTCACATCATCCGTCCACCTTGGGTGGTTTTCATAATCAAAACCATCAGAGTCCATCGTTTTCATAATTAAAACCATCAGCTTTTGATCATTCGAAACTAGGGGTGGGAAATTTTGCCATAAACCGATTTACCGACCGAACCATACCGGTTGGCTCATAATGGTATGGTATAGTTTTGGCATTTTTTCATAATTGGTTGGCATTTTACCGAACTGACAAATAATGGCATGGCTTTGGTAATTGATTTTGTATGCCGGCGGTATGCCATACCTACCAATATATATATATATATATATATATATATATATATATATATATATATATTTTAGGTATTTTTTACATGCTTGACTCCTCAGTTTTAGGATTTAGAAAATAAATGACTCCTTAATTTTAGGGTTTAAAAAATACATGCTTGACTCTCCCTACTGCTATAAATCAGAATCTGATTGTCCATACTCTCTGCCACAACCCGCAAGCCAATTGGAATTGGGGTGCAGCGAAATTGATGGCATGGAATGCATGTAAGGCTTACTAATATACTTATTAACCACAGGGTTCCCAAACTCGAAGCGACTTGTCATCGCTGGAAGTAACAAACCTACGGTTATTGTCCACAAATGTAATCGTATTCACAGCACCCAAATGCTGATCATACTCTTGCAAACGTACGGTTATATTCCACACGTTCCTTATTTGCAAACCACTGGTTGTGCCATTTACCAACCGAACCAGCCAATAATTTTGGCTGAACCGATTTTTGGCAACCACAAGAAGACGGTTGGCTAGCGGTAACGGATTTTCAGTAATTATGTATATGTGGCTGGCAGGTGGCACAAGAAATTTGGCACGGTTTGCCAACCGAACCCAGCCCTATTCGAAACGGAGGCCGCATCCATCGAACAAGCAGCTCCACACCTTCCCGCTCTGGCCTGCTTGGTTGCTGCACCATTTGATCTCCACTCTTCAATCTCAAGCCATTGTTGATGTAGTAAACTCAAAGCCACCATGGGTTCCACGGCTTGTTTGTAAAAAATCAAGCTACTTCTACATTTCCAAATACCCCGACTTAACCGTATACAACCCATTCTTTGTGTATACACCCCATTTTTTAACTTTGATGTGCATGTAACATGGATAGGTTTGTCTTTTTGTTTTTTTTGTTTTTTTTTGTTTTCTCTTTTGTATTGTTATGGGTAGTTTAGATTTCTTTCCAACTTCATCTCATGCAATTTTCATTCAATTTTTTGACGAGACGGTCATATTGTTGTGTAATGTTATATTAGTTGCTTTTATTTTGGGTTTATCAAATATTGACTTTGTCGTTTATTAATAATTTTTCAAGTTGATTAATTAGTAATAACACATGATCATGTGAAAAATTTCTTCCATGCTACGATCATTATATGACCTAAATTAATTTGAATTATTGCTTTTATTATGATTTACTGAATTCAGCATCCAATGCTCGTAACATTTAATGTTACGTAGCACTGAATTGAAACATGACCATGTGATTAGTGAATTCATATATCCCAATATACTTATGTCAAAAGCAAAATGTGAAACCCCATAACTATTAAGTTGTTAATAAACCTATAAGTGTGTGTGTGTGTGTATATATATATATATGTATATATATGTGTGTGTGTGTGTGTGTGATTATAAACTTCCAAACGTTGTCAAAAGTCCTCACGATTTTGCAATATAATTATATATAGATTTAATTGTAGAATGGTCCTTGAATTTTACATCTTGTTTAATTGTAGTCCTAAACTTTTACATTAGTTTTTTTAGTCCTCGAACTTAATAATGTGTTGTAACATTGATCATTTTCACTAACGCCGTCTATATTTTTCGTTAAATCTTAGGGTTATAAGAAACTTCATCCAACATCACTAAAAATGAATTTTAAAAATAAGAAATTATGAAAGAAAAGAAAAACTTAAAAAATCAGTTTTTTTTTTTTTTGGTGAGAAAATTGAATACATAGGAAATTTATTTTTTTTCTAATTCAATATGTGATTTGTTAGTTGGATTAATTACACTAACACCCTCTAGGGATGGCAACGGTTCAGTTTGGGGACGGAAATGCTATATCCATCCCCATAACCACGAAAATTAACCATATCCATAACCGCAAATTAACCATCGGGTATTATCCATAACCATACCCACCGGGTAACGGATTTCCCATCGGTTAACGGGTATATCCATCTTCGTCAATACAAAAAATAAATTCGTTCAATTGAGAAATTATAAGTTAGTAGATATCAATTTCGTTATTAAACATTTGATGTATAAAAGGATCCAATGAATGGATCTTGTTGAGTATAAAAATTAAAACACTGATGATGTTGGCTTGTTTTTGTTATGTCCTAAAAGCACCATTGAGTTCGCATTGATTTTGATTCAAAACTTTACTGTCCTACAAAATGCAACTTTTGTATTCTTAAGGTAATGGTTTGGTGAATAATGGATATGCAAATACATACATACATACATATATATATATTATACTATTATATTATATAGAAATTATATTAGTTACTAATCGGATCGGATTCGGTTATGCATATGGTTTGGGGACCTCTATAACCATATCCAAAACCATAACCGAATAATATAAACGGTTTTTCTCCATATCCAAACTAGATCCGAATTTTCATATCCAAATCCATCCATTAGGGCGGTTATCCACGGTTATCGGGTTTAACGGTTAGAATTGCCATCCCTAACACCCTCTAACGTTTTTTGAGTTTTCACAAGACTCCATCAAATTTAAAACATTACACTAATACCTCTTGAGATTTTAATTTACTTTCACAAATACCCTTTGGTCGAAAATTTGTCTACAAAAAGACAAGTTTGCTTTTATAATTGATTACTTAACAAAATAAAAAACTTTTATAAATAAAAAAAGAAAAAAGAAAACAAAATTAAAAATTATACAAAACATTAAAAAATAAAAAAGAACCTTAAATCACATTAGAATCCAAACATCTAACTTCTGTTTATTTTTCCACTACTGCCACTAACATGCACTTGACCCACAAAACCCATTCCTCTCGTTTCTAGCAACTCGCTCCCGATTTTCTTCTTGGTTGAACAATCTCAAAGCTTTGAACAAAAGATATGGCGATGTTGACAAGAAAATTTCCTAGAAAGTATGAAATTAAGATAAAAAGGATAATTGAGAAGATTTCCCAAAGCTTTGGTATTAATTCTGTGAAACTCGGGCTTTGATTTGATTCTTATAAAATTAAAGACTCAGGTTTTCACTTTGATTGCCATTCAACTGTGGGATGCTTGTATTTATAATTGCATCAAGATTACATCAGAGGGTTTGAAAACCTTATTTACAAGGAACTTTGAAATTCAAGATACAAAAACAGAAATGAGCAGATTACAAATATTTGAACGATACATCCTATAAACAAGGAAGACTACACATATAGAAGTTCTAAACACAGTTGAACACCTCAAAGCATGCTGGAAGTAACTGCCTTTTGACTTTGTTTAACAACTCCCCGCAAGCTTACAGCTTGTGGAACAACTGGAAGCTTGGACACAAGTAACTTAAACCACGACGAAGACAACCTTTTAGTGAAAATATCAGCAAGTTGGTCCTGGGAATAAACATAGTTAACCAACAATAGACCAGATTAGAAGCAATAGCAATAAAGGAAACGTTGTCACACCCGATCATGGGCACTAGATGCAAGTGCAGGTCTTTAAACAGAGACCTTAACAATGATAATTCAGGTATAGTATAAGCTAACTGCCTATACTTTGCTTCTGCGCTTGATCTTTAAACCGTCTTTTGCTTCTTCGAGCTCCAAGATACAAGATTCGAACCCAAATAAATACAAAAGCCACATGTGGAATGACGAGTATCGGGGTTGCCCGCATAATCGGCATCTGAATATGCAGTTAACATGGCAGTTCCAGGTTTGTACAGTAAGCCATGATTATGCGTGGCCTTCAAGTAACGAAGAATTCTTTTGACTGCCATCCAGTGAGTGTTCTTCGGGGAGTATTAGAGGCAAGAGAAGTGGTAGTATTAGGGTGGTAGTATTAGAGGCAGGAGAGGTTTCTTGGTGCTCATGTATATTGGTTTGACTAGGATTGGATGATGATGCAATGAAGGAAAAGTAAATAGTAATTGGGGTAAATGATTGTTACCTGGTGATCCAACGCTTTCAGAAAAAGATGTGAGCCCCTGGAAAGGGAAGAAGTCCTCATCGAATAGGACGTGGCGAGACAAATAAACTCGTTTCATGGACAAATTCAAGCATTTGTATCCTTGATGGTTTAGTGAATACCCGAGAAAAACACATGAATTTGACTTTTGTTACAATTTATTTTGAGTGTATGATGTTAACCATGGAAAACATCGACAACCAAAAACTTTTAACATGTCATAATTAGGTTTTCGTTGGAACAATTTTTCAAATGGTGATGTGTTCGACAGAACATGAGTTGGCAAACGATTTATCAAGTATGTAGCAGTTAAGCAAGAATCAAACCAAAACTTGTTAGGCATATAAGACTGAGAAAGCATAACAATACTGGTTTCAACAATGTGTCGGTGTTTTCGTTCTGCCAATCCATTTTGTTCAGGGTGTTTGGGACAAGAAAAGTGTTGTGAAATCCCATGAACGGCAAGAAAGTTTTGAAAGGCATGACTTTTATATTCACCACCTTCATTAGATTGAAAGGTTTTAATTGAGCAATTAAACATGTTTTCAACTTTAGCCTTAAACTTGACAAATATTTCAAAGACTTCCGATTTTTGTTTCATGGGAAAGATCTAAGAATATCGCGAATAATCATCGACAAACAACAAGTAATAACGAAAACCTTCATTAGAAATAATTGGAGAACACCACACATTAGAATGTAAAAGTTGCAAAGGAAAATAAGAAACAGACTCGGACACATTGAAGGGTAACCTAGTACTTTTTCCAAAAGGACATGACTCACAAAAGGTTACATCAAAGGTACCATGAATTGGTACCAATTTATTCGAAACTAAAAAATTTATTATTGGTTTGGTAGGGTGACCAAGATGAGCATGCCACTTTTGAAACGAAACTCTAATTCCCACGAATGTAGAAGCTGGACACTTGAGTTGTCCACTGCCACTTGGAAATGGGTATAACCTATTCTCACATTTCCCTCGGAACAATGTCTTCCGTGTCTTGAGGTCCTTAACAAGGAAAAGGTGTGGAAAAATTAGTAAGTAACAATCATCGTCTAAGGTGAACTTATGAGCATATATGATATTGGTGGAGGTAGTAGGGCAATGAAGGATATCTCGTAAAGCAAATGAGCAAGCATTAATATTAAGTTGATTGGAACCATAGTGGGTAATAGAGATACCAGAATTATTACATACACCTCCCACACTGTCATTACCAGTATACTCCATGGGATTGACCAAATTTTGAAGTTATGGAGTAATATGTGCGTTGACATCTGTGTCCAGGAGCCAAGATACATTCTGCTGCTTGTTGAGTGTGATGGGTGAGGATGTCATTGCCGAGAGACGTTTGGAAAGAATTCTGCCTTCAAAGGCAGCATTCATGCGCTGGTAACAGTCAAGTGTAGGATGCCCAAGTTTGTTACAGATTTGGCAAACAATTCTATCACCACTGGAAACAAACCTTTCTCCATTACCTGGAATATTGCGCTGATAATTGTTATTGCGACGGTTGTAGCCTCTTGGAGCAGCGCCACGATTTGATAGAGAATTACCTCGTCCACCACCACAACCTTTCGAAGCAACGAACGCATTGACAGTAGCACCTTCCACCAAAGGAACAGTTTGATCCGCCATTCTTCTTTCTGTAGATAGTAGCAACGCTTCAAGGGTGAGATACATGATAGGATTATCACATGCTTGTACATCACTTAGAGTCATCTCAAAGGCTGGTCCAAGATTATTTAACATAATCTGGACAAGTTCTTCATCATTCATAGGTTGCCCAGCAAGAACAAGGTTGTCAGCTATCGCATTCATGCGATCCAGGTAATCCGCCACAGATAGATCACCTTTTTTGGTTTGCAACAACTTATTTCTCAGTAACAAAATTCGATTTTGAGAAGTAGATGCATATCTTTGCTCAAGAGCTTCCCAGGTGGCTCGAGTAGTTTGTTTGCTTGCCACCACAGACAAGACAAAGGCAGTCAGAGATCCATTTATCCAACTGAGGATCATTTGATCCTATTGTACCCAAGCAGTGTATGCAGGGTTCAAAGTGGTTGAACCAGTTACATTCTGTGGAGGACACAGCAGCGTGCCATCAACATATCCTATCAGGTCCCTACTTTTTAGGATAGGGAGTATTTGAGCCAACCATAGTGGGTAGTTGGTCCTATCAAGCTTGATATTAAGGACAGTAGAAAAGGGATGGAAAGTGTTGTTTTTGGGGGGGGGGGGGGGGGGGGGGGGGTGGGGTGGGGGGGTGGGTGTACCCGCATTATCATTGTTTTCAGCCATGGAAGCGATGATAGGAAGGATAAGAAACTAGGATCGTTGTCGTTAGACAAAAAATGCACTAGAAACCATATAAAACTTAAAGACTCAGGTTTTCACTTTGATTGCATACCCATTCAACTGTGGGATACTTGTATTTATAATTGCATCAAGATTACATCAGAGGGTTTGAAAACCTTATTTACAAGGAACTTTGAAATTCAAAAGATACAAAAACAAAAATCAGCAGATTACAAATATTTGAAAAATATATCCTATAAACAAGGAAGACTACACAGATAGAAATTCTAAACACAGTTGAACTCCTCAAAGCACGCTGGCAGTAACTGCCTTTTAACTTCGTCTAACATTTCTCACATACTAAAATAAAAAATTTAAGTGACCGTTTACCACAGTGGTGGAAAGGTGTTGAGCCATTGCATGATGACGTGGGTTTCAAACTCTGTCAATGGCTAATTTAACATCTGATAAAATCTATCGTTTGACAAAGAAAAAAAAATGATAATTGAGAGATTCGTTTTTTAAGAAAACCCATCCGGAAGGTTGAAAGTTTGACAGATGGTGCTGAAAAAGTTGGACTTTCTTCATCTGATTCATGCAAAGATGCAAATATTGGCTTTGATACTATTTTTGACACAAGATTGGACATCTTTTTTCTTTT
The DNA here is from genome assembly GCA_024362995.1 of Heteromeles arbutifolia. Lineage (NCBI taxonomy): Eukaryota > Viridiplantae > Streptophyta > Magnoliopsida > Rosales > Rosaceae > Heteromeles > Heteromeles arbutifolia. Next base: position 17,071,903 of record JANCRC010000001.1, read on the forward strand.
TATTGAAATCTAAATAGGTTGAATCTTTTATTTTGACTGAATTTTCTGAGGGACTTGGGGTATTGGATTTTTCGAAAATTTATCTGTGGAATTTGTCAAATTTTTTTTACCCAGAGATTTTTATAGGATTTGGGTATGTGAATTTGGTGGCCTTCCATTGATTGTTTCCCGGAGAAATGTTGGGGGGTCAGTCCAGCTTGCTTTCGAGTTTGTTTTCGAGCTTTCGCCAGCCAAAAAGCAAGTGGCCATACATAACTTACTGTCGAGTCGACGATATTTCCAACGGCAAGCATCCATTGGGGTTTAACGGCCGCGAAGATGACGAAGAGCATCGAGAGAGGAAGTTGTGCAAGGTATTGGATTGTTGTGATGAGGTGGAGGGGGAGATGAATCAGTCTTCGTGTGAGCGATCGGAGGATCAGCGGCACTCTGGCGTTTCTTTTTTATATTTTAATGTTTTGTGTAATTTTTAATTTGATTTTCTTTTTTAATTATTTATAAAAGTTTTTTTTTGTTAAGTAATTAATTGGGTAAATTTGTCTTTTTATAAACAGATTTTCAACCAAATGAGTATTGTGAAAGTAAACTTAAACCTCAAGGGATGTTAGCGTAATGTTTCAAATCTGAAAAAGTTTTGTGAAAACTTAATAAACCTCATAAGGTGTTAGTGTAATTAATCCTTGTTAATTGCTTTGAGTCCAACCACAATTTAACATCCTATAAACTTTGAAATCGCGTTTCATAATATTTAAAAGTTGCTAAAGTCCAACCATTGTCATTTTGCCTTTTTTATAGTTCACTTTCATTTTGTGTGAAGTTTTAGTTATTATTAGAAATTGTTTTTTTTTTATTTAAAAAAAAAAAAGAGGACAATTGGTGACAAGCCACGGTAATCCACCCCTTTCGGGGGCCGGAAAGACTCACAGAGACATTTCAACCTACCCCTGGCCACAAGTCTGACTTCCACAACTATTATTAGAAATTGTTGTTTGCACGTTATTGTGAGATTAAAAATTGTATGAAACCTTATGTTAAAGATATTAAAGATTGTATTATAGAAGATTAATACTATTTGCATAAAAAAAGTTATTATTTCATAAACTCTTATTTTATTTCTATTGTTTTTTATAGGGTGAATTACATTTTACCCTCTCAGGTTTGGGGTCGATTTCAATTTCATATAACCGTTAGAAAATCTGTCAAGTTGACCGTTAAGTGATGACGTGGAAAATAAAGGATCCCCATTTATGCTGACGTGGTTGCCACATTTGTGCCACGTGGCTAAACACTTAATAAAAAAATTAATCTTATTAATTAAAAAAAATAAAAAACCAGAAATCCCCTTCTCCCCACTCTCCTCTCACTCGTCTCCCTCACTCATTCTCTCTGCTCTCACCCCCTCCTTCGTCCCCTTTCTTCCTCCCCTCACTCCCTCATCCATCCCTCTTCTTGCTCGTCCTCCTTAATCACTCTAATTTCATGTGCCGATCCCCAACCACATCTCCCTCGACCTCAATGCTCCAGCAATCTCGTCGAATCACCTTATGCGGGCGCAAATCTGCAAACTTCAGTTGGTGTTGTAGATTCACAAAGGCTCAGACTTGAAATCGAACCAAAAAAAGGGTTCGCCTCGAGCCGGAGAATGAGGAGATGGGTCAAATGGTTCACCTTTGGGGGAATATCGCTGGATAAGTTGTTGTAGAACCAGATCGAGGCAGTAGGGATGGAAGAGAGAAACTATGAAGGCAGGAAAGTCACTTGAGAGTTTGTTGTAGGAGAGGAATAGGAGTTTGAGGGCGGTGAAGTTGGAGAGGTCCGGAATGGGGTCAGAGATGCGGTTACGCTTGATGTTCAGATGGAGGAGGGTTTGGATCTGGAGATAATTTTAGATGTTGGGTGTGTAAGGTTTGCGAAGATACTGAAAATTCAAATGCAAAAGCCAATTTCGCCAATAATATCAGTTTTTTGAGTTACCGATATTTTAATACTTATCCACTGAGTTTTCGTCAAAATATCGCAATATTATCGATAATATAAAAAATATCACGATATTACCGATAATATCGTGATATTTTGGATCTGTGCGAATCAGAGAAAAACGCCGGAGCTTCTACAGCTCCAGCCGACTGTAAAAGAGCACCCTAGACTCCGATGTAGGTATCAAAATGAAATACAAGATGAGAGGAATGTTTTTATAACTTTCGTTTGCCGTGAAACGGTCAGAGGTGTTCGGAAAGTTCGTCGACACCCACGGCCTCGCCGGAGATGGGTATGCCTATTCCCGAGCCTATTTCGTCCCAAAAACCTTGCAAAAACACGAGATAGAACTAAAATTTCACATCTAAGCTTCAATCTAGAACAAAAATAGGTAAACCCGAAGCTTACCTAACTGGAGAAATTCAAGAAAGTCACCGGAGGGTTCCTGCGTTCGCCGAGTTGCAGAGATGAGAAGAAGAAGGAGAAAGACGAGGTTGCTGATGACGATGGGTGTCTTCCTTAAGCAGGTGCGATGATGTGCGTGTGTGTATGTGGGTCTCGGTGCAGAAGATGATGTGTGTGTGGAAGAAGGGAGAAGAAAGAAGAAAGAAGGGAGAAGAGAGAATGATCGAAAGTCTCTATGTGCGTGTGTGATGTCTGTGTGCGTGTGTGATCTCTGTGTGCGTGTGTGGTGGCGTGTGTCTATCTGTGTGTGTGTGGTTTGCACCCTGACAACTTTTACAATTACAACTTGTACAATTTCAGACCATGGACAAAAATAATGGTGGTTTCATTCAAAAGCATCCAAATAATTCAAAACCCTGACAACTTTTACAATTACAACTTGTACAATTTCAGAGCATGGACAAAAATAATGGTGGTGCCACGCGTGATATTCTTTCACATTCTCAAAGGTGGAGTATTAGATCATCACACATTTTTTGACCCTTCGAAAATTGAAAAACCTCTATTACACCTTTTCGTTTCTTCTTCTTCCCTTACCCCTTTCAGAGCCATTCCAGATCCAATCCAGAGCTTCAACACAAAGGGTTTCATATTTAAGGTAAGTTTACAAACTTATATTTATATTATTGCAATTTATACAACAACAAAAAAATTTGTGTGGACCCGTACATGTGATCTAAGAACCAAATAATACTTGCATGTTAATTTTTTTAAGTAATTAAGTAATGTTGTATAATTATTCCCTAGGATAATTTTAATATGTTTAATGTTATTTATTATTTTATTAATATTAGGTTTTATTATCAAATTGGATTATTATTCATTAATATTATGTTTTTTTAATTATCAAATTGGATTATTATTCATTAATATGTTTAATATTAGGATTATTTTTTTTATCAAATTGGATGATTATTCATTAATATTAGGTTTTATTATTCCATATTATTTTTATAATTACTTTAATTCTTACAATCATTTTCTTTACTTCGTATTTAATTCTTCTGTAGAATAACTTTATTATTTAGGTTCTCTTATATAACCGTCATCATTACTATATTTTTTGGCCAAAAAAAAATTGCCTAATTTTCATGAAAAATAAATATAGGTACGTTTAAGATGTTCACTGGAGTTACTAAACGTGATCTAGCTTGGGAACATGGAGACCCAATAGACGGAAACAAACATGGCACAATTTGCAAATATTGTGGTCGGGTAATGAAGAGTGGTGGAGTGACACGACTTAAGTACCATCTTAGTGGATTAGATCCAGGAAATAATGTCCAACGATGCGATAATGTCCCCCCAGAAGTGAAGGCATTCATCACCACATTATTAAAAAATAAAAAACAACAGAAGGAAAAGATAACACATGGAATGGAAAATATTCGAGCTAGGCTACGAGGAGAAGTCATTGGCCAAGCGGTTGACAGTGATGATGATGACGATGAGGACGAATGTGATAATGACATGGGACCTGAAGAACGACACAGTTTGAAACAAGCATTACGTGCCTCCAAACAGTCAGCATGGGAAAGAGAACACCTTCATAAAATTTTTAATAGAGCACAAGATTCCGGGACAAGTGGTGGTGCACAAATGAGACGGGGAGCAAGTGTTAGAGAATCACAACCAACACCACCAATAGCTCCAAGTTTATATAAGTCATCCAAAGCACGTCAAAAGAGTGTTTGGAGTTATTTCACTGAAGGTAATGTGAAGGAGGGGATTGGGCGTCTAATTAGTAAGTTCTTTATCTATGAAAATGTCCCTGCTGAGAAAGCATCATCACATCATTTCAAAAATATGGTATTGGGATGTCAACAGGCCGGTGTTGGAGTACAACCTCCCACTTCTTATGAGGTAAGAAACAAATATTTGGAAATGGAGTATAAAGACATTGGCGAGTATGTTAACAAGTTGAGGTCAAAGTGGGAAACTAATGGTTGCACAATCATGTGTGATGGATGGACTGGCCCGACCAGATTGTCTATCATAAACTTCATGGTATACTCCAAGGGAAAGACAATTTTTTTGAAGTCTGTTGATGCTTCAGACCATATAAAGAACTACAAGCATATTTACAAATTATTGAGGGATGTAATCATGGAGGTGGGAGAGCATAATGTTGTCCAAGTCGTGACCGACAACGGTTCTACATTTGTCAAAGCTGGAAAAAAGTTAATGAAGCATCATAATGTGTTTTGGACATCAGGTGCAGCACATTGTATTGATCTCATGTTTGAGGCAATGTGGAAGAAAGAGAATATTGCTACTGTCGTAAAAAGAGCTAGAACGATCCCAAATTATATTTACAATTACGGTTGGTTGTTGGCAAAGATGCGTGAATTTTGCAAAGGAGAAATTATTCGTCCAGCTACCACTCGATTCGCCACCAACTATATTGCATTAGATAGCCTACTTAAGAAGAAAGCAGAGTTGAAGCAACTATTCACTAGTGACGATTGGGCCAACCACAATTTGAGCCGCTCAAATGCAGGTCGTATGGTGGAAAGTGTAGTGCTTGATCATGCTTTTTGAACTCAATCAAAACATGTGTGCCAAGTGTTTGAACCTCTTTACAAAGTTTTACGAATTGTTGACACAGAAGTGTATCCTACTATGGGGGCAATATATGAGTTGATGCGTGTAGTGAAGGATGACTTGGAAAGAAAACATGGTGCAAGGTGGGTCATAAAGATAATTGATGACCGATGGTATAAAACATTATACCACGATTTGCATGCAGCATGTATAAATTATGTCATAATTTGCAATTCATTTCTTTAGTTGCATAAGTATTATTTCTCTTATTAGAGTATGTGTTTCTTTGAACAGCATATTATTTGAATCCTCGATACCAATACAGACCCGGTGTTGGAGATGATGGTACACTTATACGTGTTGTACATAATGTATACTCTAAATTAGACCCTGCATCACCAGCAGTTGGCCAATTTGGAAATGAGGTACACAATTACTTAAATTATAATAATTACTTTGTTGGATTAAACTAACACGATTTATTGAATTCAGCTAACATTGTTTAAAGATGCAACAAGAACTTTTGGAGAACCAACATCAGTTGCTGCTCGAACAAAAATGTCTCCTATTGAGTGTAAACATATTTCACTATCAGTTTATAATAGAATTTGTTGGAGTTATTAGGCGGAGTTATTAGGCTTATCAACATTGTTTTTCATTGTAGCTGAATGGTGGATCATGTATGAGACTGATGCACCAACTGTGAGAAAGTTAGCAATCAAAGTATTATCACAAACAACTTCCTCATCTGCTTGTGAAAGAAATTGGAGCACATTTGCACTTATACACACAAAGCAAAGAAATAGGTTGGCTCATAGTAGGTTGGAAAAATTAGTTTATTGCTACTACAACATGAAGCTTCAAATTCGAGATAAGGAAGCAGAAATATATCATGTCGACCGTGGTGACCCACTAGATGTGTTTGATATTGTTGCTGAAGACGATGATACAGAGGGTAACCAACTTTATCAATGGATTAGACCTCTTCATTTAGATGATGATGAAGGCAACCCAGCTCCCAGAGTTGCTGAAGAAGCACGTAATGAAGGGATAAATGTAGAAAGAGTATTAGAGGAGGAGGTGGGATCTAGCAGCGCTGACTATTTGGAAGAACTTTTGCGCCCAAGACCAAGAAACACTAGAATTCCACCTTCTTCCAATCCTACACAACCACAAGATCATGCTGATACTAATGATAGATCTAGTACAAGATCAGTAGACTCACATACCACCGAAGGTAGGAATGATGAAGGATATAGTGGAGCTGGAGGTAGTGGTGGTGGTGGATATGGAAACTATGTTAGACCACCTCCCGGATTTATGAGCCCCTTCACTGGTGAGGCAAACTTCACGCATGCAACACAGAATAAGGACCATGGCAGTAGGTGGGCAGGACCAGGAACTGGTGCCATAAGGAATGACTATACTCGTAGAGAAAGAGGCAAGGGGACTTTGTCAAGTCAAGAAGATGACTCGTTATCTATAACTTCGGACTCTGTTGGAGTGGGAAGTAGTAACTATGGTTATACTCATAACCAACCATTTCCCTACCCTTCATACCCCATTCCTGTTGGGATGGAATCGAGCGACTCATGGAAACAATCCGAGACTCAATCTTCAAATGATTTTGCTTATGGACAACGTCAACCAATTTCGGAACCATATGCGTGGCATGTTAACAATTACATGCAAAACTATTTTGGGGATTTATCATTTGATGACTATTCTTCACAATACACTTACTCTACACATAAAGATGATGAAGATAGTGAAAAATTTGAACCTTATAGGAACTATATGTGGTACTAAGTCACTCATGTATCTTACCATGCAATGTATAAAGTGTAAAATATTGTACTAATTCATTATATATAAATGATTATGGTGTGTTTAAACTTATTTCATTAATTACTACATATTTTCTACATTCACAATGTTTGCCAGCTCGCTATATAATCAACTTAAATCAGTTAAATCCATCATGCAATGCATTTCGTTCCAATTTTTTGTGATAAACTAATAGATAATTGACTAAATAAACATTCTGCAAAGTTTCAATAAAAATTTCCAAGTTTTTCTTACAATTTCCGTGGTTTTTATTCAATTTTTATCGATATCGATAATATCCCGATATTTCCATCGATATTTCCGTGTTTTTGGACTACCGATATTTTCGATATCATCAATATTTTATACCTTGGTCGTGGGGAATGGTTTCTGGGTTTGATTGTGTTTTTTTATTTTTTATTTTTTTTATTTTTTATTTTAAGGATAAATTATAATATTTTAAGGGGTGTGATATCTACACACTCCATTTTACTTCTCACACATTTTTTTAATTTTCGACCATCGGATTGAATAAATTGAAGAAGATCAACGGACAGAAATTAAAATAGGGTGTGTGGATAGCACACCCCTATTTTAAATGTATAAATTTTTTTTTTGCCACGTGGCACAAATGTGGCAGCCATGTCAGCACAAATGTGACAGCCACGTCGGCTCTTAACAGACTAATAGATGGAAAATGTAACGGATGTATTATATTAAAATAAAATAGTACTTGAGGTATGAAAGTGAAATTTTTTGAAGATGTTGTATGAGGTTGTAATATACCTCAAACATGAGTTGGTAAAGTGTAATTTACCCTCTCTTTTTTTTTTTTATAGTTTTAAGTTCCATGATTATTTGAGCCAGGTTGTATGTGGAGTTGTTTAATTATTATTATTTTTTTTTTTTGAGTTTGAAAATTAAAAAGAAGCTAGAACTTTATTCCAATGAACATGGCTCTTACCTATATTTGTCACTCTAGCGCTTGACAACATGTAAAATACAGTCTCTGAGATTCTCAATTTCTCCTCTTTTTTTTCTAGTAACTGGCTTCTGTTTTCTTGCTTTTATAAGAACTTTTTCTAATCACAAAAACCCTTTATTTTCTAAAGTCTATAAACAAACACAAACACACACACACTAGATTAATCATTTTTTTGGGTAGGGCAAAAGCCAATGGGTACAACGGAAATTATGTCCAAAGAAGGAACTAACAGAGAAACGAGAATAGCAGAAGACAAAAGAGTGCTGGAAAGATAAGGAGAAAATGACATTACCAATCAAAGAGTAATGTCTCTTTCCAGCATCCCATTAAGATTCATTCAATGAGGACAAAGTAGACCATCGATCCTTATTCAAAACATAGACTGAGGAAAATGGGGGTCGATCAACCCACGTAGATACACTCATCCTTGTATTTTTAAAGGATGCCATCCAATCAGCAGCCCCATTTGCTGATCTAGAAATCCAGGACCAGCGACAGAGCTGGAAAGCATGCCCGAGTTGAAGAACGTTCTGAAGGATTGGGTATACTAGATTATTCATATAATGCTTCTAAAAACCAAATCCAGAAGTCCAAAGATCGTCAGGTCATGTGAGCTATATAGATAGAATATGCTTCTCAATCTCATGGAGTCTGAAAAAGTCGTTTTTTCCTGAAAGCACTTTCCATTTCATGAGAAACGAAAACGAGCGAGAGTGTTGTGTGTGTGACACACTGACACACCCATTAATTTACAAGTGTAAATTTAGTCAGTTTTTCATATAGCTTTATCTAAGAGCAGAATTTGAAAGTAGTAAGATGCTCAAGTAGATATCAACTCTATTGGAGTCTGGAGAAAAAAATTTGAAGAAAAAAGGAACATCCATAACTTTATATGATAGAAATTTTGGAAAATTAAGCCAAGATCACCTGATTTATAACACTCGATATTGTCGCGCAACAAAAAAAGTTGTGTCAATGTAACACCTCAATTTAAAAGAAAAAAAAATTACAACAAATATGTCACATATACGTTCATCTATTATTTCGTTGAAAAAGTTGTTTATGCTTCACTCATGTCCCTTTTAAAATGTATATTGAATATTGACCTTTCACAAAATGAAAAGACGTTTGACTTTATTTTAGGGGTGTGCTATCCACACATCCTATTTTACTTCTCACACATCATTTGATAATTTATGTCCGTTGACTTTCTTCAATTTATATGATCTGAAGGCCGAAAATTAAAAAAAGAATGTAAGAAGTAAAATATGATGTGTGGATATCACACCTCTTATTTTGAAAGTACTATTTTATTTAGTTTTAATAAAATAGTAAACGATACGTGTTTTCAAAATGCCGATAACTTGTATGAAGATCTAATCTATAAAATAAATTTTTTAGGACAGCTTGAAATAGTTAATGAGATTTTGTTCGTACAACATTAACAAATCTAACTGTACGTGACGATAATATTTTGGAGCATCCTAGAGTTTTCATTTAAATAGTTGTTGATAATGATTTTGCTGACCATGATTCTGACATTTATTATTATTTTTAAACAATCGATATTATCTAAGGAAGGTGGACTTAATCTCACAGTGAGCTAGTAATAATATGGTGTATTTGACGAGAACCGAATTTAAGACATCTCATTTACAAGTGAAGAGAAATATCACTAAACTGACTTGAGTACTAAGTGGCACATTTACCAATAAAATACATGGACAAACAATTTTTCTAAATAATTGGATTAAAAGAGGTTTTGGAAAATAAAAAGAAAAACGAAAAAATAACGAGAGAAATCCAATCCAAGTAAGAAAAGGACTTCCCAGCCAGAGAAACCATGACTTTCCTTAATCATGGCGACCGCAAAAGTGGAGTCAAACAGTCGCCCACAGATCTCAGAAAGCATTATAAACCAAAAACAAGAAGACCCCCAAAACGCAATCGCTCCAAACGCAAAACGGTGCCGAAAACCCCCCAAGTTCACAGCTTCGTCTTCAGGTACTTCCTCCTCCACCCCCTAGTTGGAATCTTATTTCTCTTTCCGTTGATTGCAATTCTTCAATCAGTTACTTTTCGCAGCTGGAAACGAATTCGAATTTGAATTCCCAAATTTGATGTATTAAGTCGATGGAATTCGAATTTTAGGGTTCATTCAGTTTTTTATTGATTTTACTTTTCCTGGGAAGAAAGATTGTAGCTTTATTGTAGATATGCATGAAGATTAATGTCTTGAATTGGATTTTTAGGGTTAGGGTTTTTCGTATAATTGCATAGAGTTAGTTAAATTTGGGAATTCCGCAGAGTTAAACTATAGGCTTTGAGCGTGTGATTTGAAGTTGAAACCTTTGGCATTTGAATTTTCAATTGTGAAGGGTTTTGGGGACCAATGAGGATTTGCTAGGGGTTCTAATGCATTCATCCTTTGTGTACTGGTGATTGCTGTTGAAAAATATTAGTATTTTAGGTATTATATTATTTGGGTTTTCTTATAAGTTTAGTTTGGGCCTAGCCTGGTAGTATTAGGGTTAGGTTTGTTCTCTATAAATATAATGCTTCGTAGCTATGGAGAATAAGTTCGTCACAATGTAGCCTCTTGAGGTTTTATAGCCGTTTCGGCATTCTAATTTGTTTAATAATATTCTTATTATTTTGTAGTCTTGTTCATCGGGTAATCTGATATTCAACTTGGTATCAGAGCAAATTCGATTCTTCGGAATTTAATCTGTTCTGGGTGGGTATCAATTTGTTCATCCGTTTGTCCGCTGCGTATCAGTTCGTCATGGTATGTTTTGTTGGTTTGTCTGTCTTGTAGTAGTTAGGGTTTTGTTATATGTAAAAGAAAAAAAAAAGATTGAAATTGCTAGAACTCTGAAGTTGAGTCACCAAGCCACGGGTATTGCGTCGCTCTGAAGACTAGAACCCCACTGCTGCAATTTGCATTTGCTGTTCGCATATCACCGGTTTGTCAGCGTTTCTGTTGACAAATAATGATATGTGACTCCTGTTCCTTGTAGACCAGTCACGCCTGCACGAACCCGCCATGCTTGCACCGCTCGAATCGTGACCCGCATCAGATCTGCCACACCTGTTCAGTTATACCAGACTTGCATCACACCGCCTTGAAGCCGTACCAATGCAAACTGCAACCTAGATCCATCCCGCCACCGCACACCCGTCTGCCCGCTGCTCTCGCCCACATCAGACCTGCTACGCACCACCACCATCCTCACGATCTGCATCTCTTGCTGCTGCAACCAAACCACCACTGCTGCTGCCTGTTTCTTCTGTTGCTGCTCATTTTTCTTGCTGCGAAGTTGCATCTGCTGTGCCTTGTTGATCTGACTATTGGTATGGTGTTTTTTGTTTGATTAGTATGGGACCATGAAGTAAACAAAGAGAAAATAAGGAGCAAGGAAAGGGGAAAAAAAGGCAAAAAGAGAAAGGAAATAAAAAAAATTGTTTGATGTTGCTTTAGGCCCACACGGTCAAAGGGAAAAAATGGTTAAGTTTGTTTTTAGGTCCACACGAGTTGTTGGCCTGTTTGGAATTGTTTTGTGACCGTTATTCGAGTGCTTGGAGTGTTGACCACTCGAGTGATAGTTGCCAGAATTTGTTGACGTTGTTCGTTTGTTGGTACAGCTGAGATATGAAAATCTCGTCTGTTTAGTGACAGGGAGCACTCATGTGATTTCTTTCCATACTCTCAACATTAACATGTAAGAATCAGAATCACTTTGCAAGTCAAGTCAAGTTTGCCAGTTCGTCAGTCAAGTCCAGTCAAGTCAAGTTCAGTTCGCTTGTCGGCCTAACGGAGCCAGCCCGCATCTGCTTGTTTGCAAACCCATGTCGTATATCGCCATGAGTTTGATGGGGGGAGTTGAAAAATATTAGTATTTTAGGTATTATATTATTTGGGTTTTCTTATAAGTTTAGTTTGGGCCTAGCCTGGTAGTATTAGGGTTAGGTTTGTTCTCTATAAATATAATGCTTTGTAGTTATGTAGAATGAGTTCGTCACAATGTAGCCTCTTGAGGTTTTATAGCCGTTTTGGCATTCTAATTTGTTTAATAATATTCTTATTATTTTGTAGTCTTATTCATCGGGTAATCTGATATTCAACTATTGCAGCATCTAGTGATAAATGCAGGATCCGAAGATGTCGCTGGCCGATGAGTTTTCGACTCCTAAGCTGAAGAAAAAGAAACCCTCAACCAAGAAGGCCCCCTTGTTTTTGCAACAAGGGAATGATGTGAACGGGGCTTCTCCACCTCCGGTAAAAGCAGGGCAGAAAGGAACCAAAAGAAACAAGAAGAACGAAGTTTCTCCGTCCTTCCAGCAGCAGCCTGAGGGGTTGAACTCAGATTCGTTGCCCGACTCCTCTCCATCTGGAAGCGGGTACCGTGCACTGAGGCTCAAGTATTTGCTGCTGGAGGAAGAGAGCTTTGCGTTGGGGAGAGATCTAAGCGAGGTTGAAGATGAGGTGAAGACCCTTGAGGACGAGAAGCATGCACTTTTGGACAAGCTTGTTGTGTTGGAAGGGCTCGTTGATCCTTCGGAATTGCATTTATCGTAGTTTATCTCTCGATATCATTACCGGTTTTTGTGGTTTATTTGCACACTTGTAAATGCAATCCTGTATGATCTCAAAGATTAAAGAGTGGTGTGAAATGTTAAACTTCTTTGGCATACTTTGATGTTCGAAAAGATGAATGATATATGTATACAACTGCCGGCCGGTATTTGTTTGGTGTTAATGCTTTTAGTCGGAGAAATTTCATTCGTCGAATGCAAAAATTTACGTTCTGTAATTCACAGAACCAAAACATGAAAGCAGATGCTCCGTTGGATACAGAAAACGTTGGAGGAAGCAAAAACAAAGAAATTGTGCTATAATCCAGAGTGAAGGGAGAAAATAACAAATAAATATTTCTTTGATATACTTGGTTTAACAAATAATCTCATATCAACCACAAAAATTACAGATAATCTGATAATAATTCTGCATTGGTTTCTTACTGTGTACGGTTTCTATTATCTGCAAGGATAACAAAGGTCCTAATCTAATTTTCGGGGCGGGTTGTGGGTTGTTATCTCAGCAGCCCTGAGTTCGAATGTGCAACTCGGACAACCAGGGGGCTGGTAACTCTTGATCGTCCACTTACCCATGAAAAGAACCCGAATGCATATCCCTTCGATGGTGGAGCAGCCACCTTGAAGTTTACAGTGAACTGCATCTTCTGGCCAAACCTGTTGAAGATTAATCGATTCGGGACAATAGTAACATTGATTCCAACGGGTGAGGACACCACAGCTTTATATATACTCTTTGGCTTACCAACATTGGTCACTGTTCTAGTTACCGAGAAGTTACCTACAAGATATGGCACTGTGATAGATGGATAATTCAGTTCAGATGCTGTTCGAAATGCCTGCTTACATGTACTGTTGTCTTGTGTGATTTGATGGACTGCTTTCTCGTCATAACCAACGGAACAAAGGAATTCTACGTAGTCTGCTGAATGCACGTCGTAGACAAGACCGGGGTCAAGGACTCTTTTCGGGTTCACAAAGCCTGAGCCATAATCGAATGTGTTTCCCCTTCTTCCTTCAGGGTCCACTAGGATGGGTTTGTGGTTCTTATCCAAAAGAGTAGCTGGAATTTCATTTGTTGTCAGATTCCTCGGTACAATCATAGGCACAAAGTGGGATAACTTGAAAACTTTCTGTTTGAGAATTAAACTGACTGCAAGTTTAGTGTAGTTTCAGATAATGAAATCGTACCTGTAGTCATGATTGCAGATCTAATAGCTGCTGGGGACCATGATGGATAAACAGCTTTGATCAAGGCGGCGATTCCTGTTACATGTGGGCAAGCCATGGAAGTACCAGAAAGAATGTTGAACTGCTTATTCCCTGCTGCTGGGGACCAAGATGCTAGTATATTCAGTCCAGGAGCTGTGACATCGGGCTACAAAGCAAAATAGTTATAAGGTTTTCTATAACATAATAGATTACAAAGTCAGTACATTGTGATTTCTGATCATCAGTTATAATTTACCTTCAAAATCTCCGGTGTCAAAGAATTGGGGCCTTTTGAAGAAAACGCAGTAACACGAGGTGCAGGTTTTAGTCCCAGTATAGTCTTTGCGGGCAAAATTCGAGACATGGGTTTCCTGTGCACAACAGTCGAAATCAGTTAAACGTAAAACTCAAATACAGAAATTTTGAACCTTCATGTTTTAGTTTATAAGACTAACCGTGTGTGTTTAATATAAGATAAAATACGATGCCCTATCCTCTGTTCAACAATAGCTGAAGGGATGACAAATGGGACAGCAATATCCTTATCTGCCTCATCAATGAGAACCATCCCGACACCACCAGCTTTTTTCACTAGCATACTTTTAGTGAGCTTTGACTCCGTTGAACTCTCAGCATGTCGACAGACCAGAACCTTCCCTCTGGCCTTGGTTCTATTCAAGGAACTTTCTAAACAGTAACTGCAACACAAATTGTAGTAGAGAAAGCGTGACTTAAGCACCCTATGCATCGACATCTAAACAGAACTCACTTCCAAGTACCTTTTGATTCACCTGGATTGATACGGAGTAAAATACCCTGCATTGGCTTCAGAGGCGGAAATAATTCTTGCTGAGGCTTTCATTTCGAAGAGACTGAGACTTTCACCCTAATCAAGCATTCAGAACTTATAAGGCTTGAGAAAATAATGCACAAATCTCTCAAATATAAAGTAGATAGAATTACCATGAAATTAGCACCATTTTCTAGTATGATATCAGAAGTGAAATCCCTATCTGTTGAACTTGCTGCAACAGTGAGCATCCATGGGGCTAAATTTGTTGCAGAACCTGGGTTTCCTTCATTTCCAGAAGAAGCAACCACTAAAATTCCATGCCTAGCAGCATGAAATGATCCAACAGAAATGGCATCACTGAAATAGTCTCCCTGAGGAGCATCAGGACCTAGAGACAGAGACATGATATCAACCCCGTCTCTGATTGCATCACCAAAGGCCGCTAGTAGGTCAACGTCATAACAACCAGAGTTCCAGCATGTCTTGTACACTGCAATCCTAGCCATTGGTGCACCTCCTCTTGCCCCTCCAGCTGCCAATCCCTTATAAGTCATGTTTGACACATACCGACCAGCAGCTATAGAGGCTGTGTGACTGCCATGACCGGAGCTGTCCCTTGGTGATCTGAATGACACTCTGGTTGTTGACTCTTCCTCAGCTTCATAACCAGAATTATAGTATCGAGCGCCAATCACTTTCCTATGGAAAAAAGTTTTTAACCATTTGAGATTACCAATCGTAAACGTCCATGAAACAAACTAAACAATCTATTCAACCCAGAAACAACCTGTTGCAAGTTGAAGCAGTGAATTTTTCTCCTGATTGACAACGCCCCTTCCATCTAGCTGGCACCGGAGGCATGTTGGCATCATCAAAACTTGGAGATTCAGGCCAAATTCCTGCTCGTGACAGTGAATAATAATATTATTAACGGAAATATTTATTTCCCTTTGTAGCTTCAATCAGACCAAAAGCATTCATGTGTACAGAAAGCAAAAATGATGGGGCATGTTCATGCCACATGAGTCATGTGAGAGGAGATAAGACGCCTTATAATATAAACAAAACAGGGACTTAAGTCAACAAATGGGCCATGAATCAACGACAGTTGACTGAACAACCATATTTTACTGAATAGAGATTGTGTTATAGATCTAGATGCACAAAAGAAAGAGTAAATTGGTAAATATAATCGTAAAAAAAAAAAAATTGCTTGGAGCTCAGTGCTTACCAGTATCAATGAAACCAACAATGACATTAACTTGGTTCTTGGTGGAATACCCAGAAATCTCCATAGTTTCTTCACCCAAAAGGCCCATGAAATCCCAGGAATGAGTGGTGTGCAAGCTTCTTTTCGAATTGGGGAAAACCGAAACAACTCCCGGCATCTCTGTCAATTCAATTTACCATGTTTTTAATCACCAAGTCGAGGATTTCTATTCACATTATAATTCCTAGAGGTGGATTGGGGAACTTACTGGAAATTTGGAAAGCTTGGAGGTCGGTTAACTTGGCAGCAAAGCCTCTGAAGCCATGTCTGTAACTGTAAATGTGAGATGCCTGAGCTTCCTCAATACTGTTCAAACACCATGGATGCAATTCACCAACACAATCAGAGATGAACAAGCAAACCCAAATCAGTAAAATACATATACACATACATATATATGTATGTATATATATAGACACACACACATGATTTTTATTTAAATGAAAGAAAAAAGGAAAGGACTTTCTGAAAAAACTGACCTTCCAGTGTGCACAGAAGCAAGCATTTCATGGTTTTGTGTCAAAATCTCATCTGGATCCTCACCATTGTTGCTTCCCATATAAACAACATACACCTAAAAACCCAGGAAAAATAAATCACTGAAAACTACCAAAATAGAAGAAAAACATAGAATTAAAGAATCCCAGAATATAATTTACCTTGGATGAAAGGCAAATGCTGATGTCAGCAGCAAGAACACATAAGAACAGAAGAAGAATGCTGCTGATTCTCCCACTACAACAAAAAGATCCCATTTTTTCAAGTGCCCCACTTTTTTTATTTCCTTTCCCAAAAGAGAGAAAAATATGAAGAGGCAAACAGTTGGATAAGAGAGGGAGGAAGAAGAAGAAGATGGCTTTTTATAAGGAGGGAAAAGTCTGCTTTTTTTTTCTTTTTTTTTGTTTTTTTTTTTTTAACAGAGGGAATGATTGCTTTTGCATAAAATTACCCAGTTGGAAAGCAACCGCCGATGATGATAAAACTTGAAGGCAAGATTAGTGGCAGGGATGAGAGTGTGAGTGAGTGGGTGAGCGGTGGGAAAACCAGAGAGAACCAACCTCAAAAAGTGAAACCCTGAAACCCGGACCGTTAAAAAAGCGAAAGAATAAAAAGCCGGCGAACATAACAGTTGAGGGAGCACTCACTCAAGCAACTCACTCCATCATCATCATCACATTGTCTACGTCAAGGTCTAAAATATCGATGATATCGAAAATATCGGTAGTCCAAAAACACAGAAATTTCGATGGAAATATCGGGATATTATCGATATCGATAAAAATTGAATAAAAACCACATAAATTGTAAGAAAAACTTGGAAATTTTTATTGAAATTTTGCAGGATGTTTATTTAGTCAATTATCTATTAGTTTATAATAAAAAATTGGAAGGAAATGCATTGTATGATGGATTTAACTAATTTAAGTTAATTATATAACGAGCTGACAAACATTGTGAGTGTAGAAAATATATAAATATTTTAGCATATTTTCATAAAAATATAAGTGATATAGTGGTCAAGGTGTTGAAGGAGTAAAATGTGAGGGGTTCGAATCCCCTTGTTTTTTTAAGAGTAAATTGTAGCTATGGTCCCTTAACTTTGACTCAATTTGAGCAATGGTCCCTCAACTAAAAATCCATTACCATTGGTCCCTCAACTTATCAAAACGTGCAGCTATGGTCCCTCAACAAAAAATTCATTACCATTGGTCCCTCAACTTTAATTCAACTGGAGAAATGGTCTCTTAACTTTAACCCAATTGTAGCAATGGTCCTTCCAATGTAACTCGTTTTGACAAAATTTTTGACATAGTTGACAAAAAGAACCATAATTATACACTTTGATGAGTTGAGGGACCCTAATTGTATAAATGGTCATTCCAATATAACTTATTTTGACAAAATTTATGAAAAGGACTATAGCTACCCATTTTGATAAGTTGAGGGACCAATGGTAATGAATTTTTAGTTGAGGGACCATTGCTCCAATTTGATTAAAGTTGAGGGACCATTCGTACAATTTACTCTTTTTTTAAATATAGAAATTTAAAAAATAAGGAAATTTCGATGGAAATATCGATAACATTGGAAATATCGGTAGTCCAAAAACACAGAAATTTCGATAGAAATATCGGGATATTATGGATATTTTAGACCATGGTCTAGATTGATGAGACCATATCGTTTACTTACCGTTTATATTGATGATACCATATCTTTTTTGTAGACATGCTCAACTACCAAAGTCGATGATGTCAATGATCCATTTTTGTACAAAATGTGATGTGCTACTCAATTAATCAATCAGTAAAAATATGTGGATATGAGTATAGCTACATTGTTGAAGCGGTGTGTTTTTTATATGTACTTGAGTTTGAATTCCTCTTCCTGAAATTTAGGTTAGTTTGGATTAGTCTAATTTTCTCAAGAACTTGTATTCGTGTTTCACTTTAACCTTCAATTTTATTATATCAATTGACTCACGTATCGCACTTGAATTGACAATTTTACCCTTTAATAGACGGAAGGAATAGAACATGCAATACAATTGAAGGATTCTAATACTTAACACCTTAACTGAAGCACCAAAGTGAAACATGAGTATGAGTTTAATGAATCACTGCTAAAATTAACCATAATAAGTTATAAAGTGGATCTAACTTCTACAATTGCACTTTTTTTTTAGTTTAAGCGATAAACTACACTAATTTACATTAAAAAGAGAAAGTGGATTTTGACACGAAACAAAATGATCTGAAGAAAAAATCATAATCACCAAGACAATTCATCGCTTACTGTAGCTGCACAGTCTAATAGAATGTGAATCATGACCAAGTATGATTACTTAGGCCTATTTGGCTTTTTCATCATCATCGTAACCAACTTCTTCATGGATTTCATAATTATCTTATCTCTAAGGTTTTTACACCGGTGGCCCTTTAAATAATTACTATATAGTTTACACAACAATATGGGGTATTCACCCCAAATATAGAATTTGCTATATATATATATATATATATTTCATAATTAAGTTAATGGGGTTCAGTTCACGACGTAAACTTGTGATGTTAGTTCTTTAACTCGGTAATTAAAAAAATAATGGTGGCATATGTAGATTAACGTGCATATGCTGCAATGTTCTGCTTCTGAAGCTTCTTTTCTGCTGAGAAAAGGATTGAAGGAATATATAAACGGCAGAATAAATTAAGCCAATTAAACAGAGTACCTAAAAAAGGAAGAGGATCCGGTCCGGATCTCTCCCATCAAAAGCTCAGGATTAGGTGATCAGGATCGTTCGTTGAAATTTGATCAAACGGCTACAATTATTATAATTTTTAGAGAATTCCTTGTTTGTAACCGTTGAATCAAATTTCAACGGCCCAGATCACTTGATTCTGAGCCTTTGATGGGAGGGATCCAGACCGAATCCTCTTCCCCTAAAAAGGGGGAAATTATAATTTAATCCCCAAATAATGAATTAATAATTCTTTTTTATTTGCAGAATTATATGGACATGACTAGACAATTAGCCTTGAATTAAGGAAACTCAACTGATACCATTAACAAATAATAAGATCACATAATCATCGTTAATTAGTATAATTTTTATCATTTTCCTTTATTAGCAACTGTCGTTTATGTGATCGAAATTTAAAACTTCTTCCAACAAATTAAAGACTGCCATGATAGGAACTATTCATTCCTTTATAAGCTTCTTGAAAGCTCATCTGCCAAGCAAAACCAGTCTGAGTATTGGACGCAATGGCTGAGCTGTTGAGGGTGATTTGCACACAAAGATACCTACTCAATATTACTTACTAAACTCAACTACATCGATAACTTTCTCGTATCTTGATAAATCACGTGAGGAGAAAGACAAAAAAGTAAAATAAAAAACACGCAGAATGCAACTTTCTATCCTCAACCACATTCACAACTTAGACCAAACTGAAACGAATGATAATCATAATAAGGCTTAAAGTTAGAAACTCTACCTAACAGCTCATACAAAGTTAATCTTGAAGTTGAAAAGTAACCACGTAATATAATTATTGATTTGCAACGATAAAAAATCTACCAGAAGCATGCCAAATCGAGTAAAGGTAGCACTTTACCGTGAGTTTGGTAATGATGGTGATTAAGATCACCATTAATTATGATTATGAAGAATATATATTATATAATTGTCAAATGATAACTTGATATCGTATGCACAATCATTGCTAATGATGTTTTCTCTGGAAAGAGATCCTTTATGGATCCCTTCCTTCTAATCCACTAAATCAGTGGATTCGTGCCATTGAAATTTAATCAAACGGCTGAAGTTATTATAACTTTTAAAGTGGGCCCTTGCTTGTAGTCATTGGATCAAATTTCAATGGCACGGATCTACTGATTTGATGGATTAAGAGGAAGAAATCCGGAGATGATCCCTTTCTGTTTTCTCCCATGCAATAAGACTTGGAAGGCATCCAATCTCACAAGTTGATAAAGACGATTGTCGATTCACTGATAAGGCAAGCAATTATGTTAATCTTTCCTATTGCGTGTTGCTTTAATACTCTACTGGATAATGCTAGAGAGAACAATTTTTTTAAACCAAATTCGCAAGCCAAATGACATGATTGTAGATGATTGGATTATTAATTAAGTGTCAATTAACGTGTTTGTTTCTTATTAGTGACACATTATTTGATTTACAAATTTGGTCTCCCTAGCATTATCTTACCCTAATTCATTTTCTCTCCACCAAACAAACAATATCATATTTGCAAAGTTGGAGGACTAATTCATGCTAGATTTTGATATGTAATCGAAAACATAATTCGAGCCAAATAGAATTTTCTTATAGAATAGTGAGAAAATAAAAAAAAACGTGATATATGTTGTAGCCTATTTTATCTGATAGTGAGGATGTGTTATTCTCCCCTACGTAGTGCCTTTATTTATAGTAATAAGGGAGAGAAAAAATCCTTCATCCTCAAGGAATACAAGTTCATATAGGAAAGAATAACTGGAATCAAATCTAATCTAGGATTTACACAATCACACTTAAACTAGAAAGTTTATAACACTCCCCTTTGAGTATGTAAATACTCAAGTAGATTCGGCATCATGTAGAGGTTGAGGAAGTCGACTCGTTGGCACTGATTCTAGGAACACGCTATTCTCAATAAGGTGGGAACTTGCATAAGGAAGTAAGTCTCACTAAAAAAACCCTATGGCTATGGTAAAAACCCAAGTAGGGACAAAACCCATAGTTTAAGGGAAAATGTGTGAGTAATGCAAAGTCAAATGAAACGTCTACGAGACGTCATCAGGGATATGATTAACCCAAGGTGGGTGCCTCGTTAAAACCTAGTTAGGAAGCAAAAATCCAGTGGGAAAAATGCTCCTAATCGTAGGAAAAAAAAGTACATTAAGATCAAGTAAGTATACTTCAGGATACTCCCCCCTGAGTTTGACACAATTCCAAAGAGAACTAGCAATGTTACAACTCATAAAGTTTATGTATCCCAATTCCATGAACAAGTTTTTGAAACGTCACCTTCGATAGTGATTTGGTGAAGAGGTCGGCCAGATTGTCTTATGAACGGATTTGCGTGATTTCAATCTTCTGATATTCTTGTTGTTGATGTGAAAAGAAGAACTTTGGCGCAATGTGTTTGGTGTTGTCTCCTTTGATGTAACATTTCTTGAGCTGTTCGATGCATGTTGCGTTGTCTTTATAGATCGTCGTTGGGACATCAACGACGGGGTAAAGATCGCAAGAGCTTCGAATATGGCATACAATTGCTCTTAACCAAAAGCATTCCCGAGTTGCTTCATGTAAGGCGAGAATTTCAGCATGGTTAGACGAAGTGACAACTAAGGTCTGTTTAGTTGACCTCCAAGAGATTGCAATGCCTCCAACAGTAAAGACATAACCCATTTGAGAGCGCGCCTTGTACGGATCAGATAAGTATCATGCGTCGGCATAACCAACAAGATGAGAATCAACTCGAGATAAGGGGGTGCAGCATCACTCAAGGATCCGTAAGGATAGAACAAGCCCAAATCTGTAGTACCCTTAAGGTAGCAGAAAATGTCTTTAACACCAGTCAAATGTTTGCGTGTTGGTGCATTACTGTATCTTGCCAAAAGATTAACTGCGAAAGAGATGTCGGGTCTAGTGCATTGAGCTAAGTACAATAAAGCGCATATTGCACTTAGATAAGGAACTTCAAGCTCCAAAATCTCTTCATCATCCTCTTTCGAACAGAAGGGATCTTGTTTTGCATTTAGCAATCGAACGACCGTATGAGTACTCGAAGGCTTCGCTTTATCCTCATTAAAGCGACGCAACACATTCTGGGTGTAGTTCGATTGATGTACTAATATTCCATCAAAACGGTGCTCTATCTCGAGACCGAGACAGTATCGAGTCTTTCCTAGATCTTTCATCTCAAATTCTGACTTCAGGTGCACGATAGTTCTCGTGAGCGTGTTCCGGGGTTTGGAAATATTTGATCTAGTCAATGTAAGTTCTTCGGGAACTTTACGCAGTTACTAAGTCCATCAGCTGCATACTCAGTTTTTCGAAAACTACCAAACTGATAAGGTAGCGAAAAGTAATCACATCCATAACGGGTAAATAAGTTTCATCATAGTCAATCCCGGGGCGTTGTGATAAGCCTTGTGCAACAAGACGAGCTTTGTAACGCACAATTTCGTTCTTCTTATTACGCTTCCTTACGAAAACCCACTTGTAGCCAACGGGCTTCACATGTGGAGGAGTAAAAGTTAAAGGTCCAAACACCTTACGTTTCGTAAGCAAATCGAGTTCGACTTAGATTGCTTGTTTCCAGTTTGACCAATCGGCTCTATGTCGACATTCATCAATGGAACGGGGTTCAATGTTATCGTTTAACATGATCTCAGTAGCTACTGCATATGTTAATGCATCGTCGACGATCATCTTGTTTCTACACCACACATCATCTAAGCTAGTATAATAGACTGAAATCTCATAATTCTCGGGAGGTGGATTCGTCTCTTCAAGGACGCTTCCGTAATCTAAAATTTCCTCATGAGTTGGATATAATGAGTAAGCGACAATCATATTCACGATAGGCTCTTCAGGTGCCTGTGTCGTGGGTTTCCTCTTCTGGTTATGTGAATTCTTTGAACCAATAAGTCTGCCATGCTTATGTGTAGGGGCAGATTATTGGCTAGCTGCTTATGTGTGAATTCTTTGGTACATCCATCTTTGCAGGCACATTCGCAGCTGGAATATGTGATCTTGTCACTCGCGCTAAATCAATGAAAACATCTGGCTTTGAGCTATGCTCTGAAGATCTAATATGCGATGCACTTCAGTTTCAGACTTAACGGTGCGGGGATCTAAATGAGACAAAGTGGGACTCGTCCACAATAATTCACTTCGTTTTTCAGGAACGTTGATGTTCTTATTTCCCCTTAACGACGGGAAGACTATCTCATAGAAGTGACGATCCGCGAAATGAGCAGTAAACAGATCGTCTGTCAACGGTTCTAAGTAACGAATGATTGAAGGAGAATCATATCTGACATAGATTCTCATCCTTTGCTGATGCCTTATTTTTGTATGTAAAGGTAGCAAAATCAGCACATAGATCGTACAACAAAAAAATGCGTAGATGCAATATGTCGGGTTCGTATCCGGTAACCAACTGAAGGGCGTTATATGGTTGAGTCGCAACAGACCTCAGGCGGACCAACATGGCTACGTGCAATATTGCACGGCCCCAAGCAGTGATCAAAAGCGTGGTACATATGACCAATGATCGAGCAATCATTTGTAAGCGCTTAATGAATGCCTCTGCCAGGCCGTTCTAGGTGTGAACATGGGGTACTGGATGTTCAACTTCAACCCCAACCGACATGCAATAGTCATCAAAAGTTTTAGATGTGAATTCTCTAGCATTATCCAATCGAATAGATTTGATCGGATAATTATAGTGGTGAGCCCTGAGCTTGATAACCTGAGCCAACATTTTGGAGAATGTAGCGTTTCTTGTGGACAACAAGCACACATGTGACCAACATGTTGAGGGGTTAACCAAAACCATAAAATATCTAAATGGTCCACATGGAAGGTGAATTGGTCCACAAATGTCCTCCTGAATCCTTTATAGAAAAATATGAGGATTCGAATGAATCTTATCATAAGAAGGCTTAATAATAAGCTTCCCCATATAATAGGTTTGACATGCGATTCCTTGAATCGAACCTAAACTTCGGGTTAGTGGGTGCCCGTATGATGATTTGAGAATACGGCGCATCACTGTTCGTCCAGGGTGTCACAAACGACCATGCCAAAGTGTAATTTCATGCGCGGTCCCAGAGGTAGGGTCGACCATATAGTGGCTTTCTATGGGCCATATGGTCGTAGTATACAGACCACTCGGGATACGCTTCATCTTCTTTAGAATACACTTCTGGCCATATTCGTAGGAAGTTATGCACAAAAATTCAACTCCATTTTCTACATAGGTTTTAGCATGGTAATTATTATCTCCAATATCCTTGAAACTCAACAACGTTCTTCCGGAACGTGGAGAATAAAATGCCTCATCAATAGTCAAAATTGTACCATTGGACAACATTATACATGCCTTACCGTATCTTTCGATTAGGTTGGATGGGCCTGAGAAGGTTGTCAGATGTGCATTCTTAGGTATGAAGTTAGTGAAATATAAGTGTTCACGCAAAACGGTGTGTGTGGTTGCACCATCCGCCAGACAACTAACTTCCCAACTAGTCATACCTAGAATAAAAATTAATTTGAATCGGTCACATGCATAAAAATTCTAAAAACAAATATCCATTCAAAATAATTTTAAGTATTCAATGATGGTAATTAATTAAAACTTAATATCCAAAAACAAATCACCAACAAATAATCCAAATATAAAGGAAAATTGTTCAAAATTAACCAAAAAACACAATGGGGGTTCAGCCACTAGGTGGAATTCGGCCCTATTGTCAAAATTTCCACTAGAAAAATAGTTTATGTCTAAGATTTTAATCTTCCATAGGTGTAACGGCCTCTTGAAAGTCAGAAACCTCCATCTTGGTACTCTTTTGTTCATCCACTTGCACAAAGTTGGATTCAAACTCCTTACGACGAGAAAGATATTTAACTACAACCTTCTGGGGAGCTCGGCAAACACGGGACCAATGGTCCTTTGAACCACAGCGATAACACATGTATGCATTCATGGTTTCAGGTGCTTTGCCCTTATTCTTGAAGTTTGGGGCCTTGGGAGCAAGGTTAGGGAGCTTCTGGGCTTTGTTTCCTTCCTTAGATGGGCATTGGCTTTGTTAACCTTGACGGGGTGGCTTCTGGCCGCCCCTACTATGCCTCTTTTGGCATTTTGGGCGTTAGTTCGTGCTATAGTGTGCTTCAGGCACAACAGTCACCCCAGTAGGTCGAGCTTGATGATTCTTCATCAACAGTTGATTCTGCTTTTTAGCGAAAAGTAAAACAAAGATCAAATCCGAGAACTTAGTGAACTTCTGAGCTCTATATTGTTGCTGCATGACAATATTAGCAGTAGAAAAGGTCGAATAAGTCTTCTCTAGGAGATCCTCTTCGGTCAAAGTTTCTTTACAAAACTTTAGAAGTGATCGGATTCGACAAACTTCATAATTATATTCATTCATAAACTTAAAGTCTTGGAAACGGAAATGCTACCAGTCATGTCTTGCTTAAGGCAATAAGATGTCTTTTTAGTGATCAAAACGATCAGCCAAAATGACCCATAGTGCTTGTGGATCCTCCTTAACAAGGTACTCGGTTTGCAGTGCGTCATAAATATGTCTTCGGATGAAGATCATGGCAGTGGCTTTCTCAGCTTCGCCAATCGGGTTGTCCGTCACATCTTCAATGGCGGGACGTAAATTCTTTGCAGTGAGGTGGAGTTTCACATCATGGACCCATTTGAGGTAGTTCATTCCAGATACCTTCAAAGCGGTGAAGTCGAGTTTGTTCAAATTCGGCATGTTCCTATCACAAAATAAAGAACAAGATGTGATTAGTGTAATGGAGAAAAATATCAATCCATTCACATAGGAGTAGAACATTCAGGTTCTAATAGACATGTATTGGTTTAAATTCGCATGAAAAATCTTCGGGTTTTCATGGGTGATGTTTTTAAGGAAAACTTCAGGTTTTCAAACAAGGCATGTTTCTAGAAACTTCAGGTTTCGAAATAATTATGAACTTCGGGTTCATATGTTCCTGCAAATAAACGTAAATATATATACAGAAATATGCAACAAGAAAATATGCAAATAGAACTTCAGGTCTATAATTATAATTGAATTAATTATTTGGACTTCGGGCCAAATTTAAAGTATGGGTGAAAAAATATAAAACCCAAATTGTCTAAAAATAAACAATTAAGCTCGAGGCCCAAAAACATGGGCCAAAGCCCACGGGTGGGTCGAGTAAATGTGTATCGTGAGGTCCAGGCCAGTGTTCTAAAAATGAGCCTAGGCGTTGGACGACAGCCAACTGCCTCAATTTACTCCTAATTGGCTACAAAATCGAAGAGCACATTAGGTGAGCGCTGGACAGGATTAGACGAGACTAGGCGGAGATATACAAGTCTGGACAGGGCTAGGCGAAGCTGGGCGGAGACTAATCGGGCTTATGTGAAGACACAGGAACGGCTGAATCTGCAATCTTTTTTGTTGCAAAGTCGGCATCGCGAAGAAGACGACTATGTTCCTAAACCTGACTTTAATTCACGATTTTAATTAAGATAGTCCCACCATCCTTTTTCTATAGCTGCAGCCTGCACGTTTTATTTGAAATAGTCCCCACCATTCTTTTTACTACTTTTTATACGCTTTTCCTTTTCCACTCTTAACCCCGTTATTACTTTTCATTCTTTTTTTATTTTATTTTTGTTGTAATGTTTTATTATTCTTTTTTTTAAGATCACACCATATGTATTTTTATTATGTACATAAAATGCTAAAATTCTTGCTTAAAAAACATTATTTAATGTTTAAATTTGATTAATTTATAATTCCAAATGAAATTATGTATTTATTAGATATGAACAAACGCTTATTTATAAGATATAATAAATTTACTTAAATCCGCCTAGGCCCCGCCTAGGCGCTAGACCCCAACCCACCGCTCGATTAGCACCTAGCGTCTTTTAGAATCTTAGCCTAGGCTCAAAACTGGGCTGGGGTAAGCACGGGCTGATCATGCCCCAATTAGTATTTGGACCGCAAGCCCAGTAGCAGCAAACAAGCTGCAGTAATAGGCCCAAAAATGAGAGGCCCATATGGGCACTGATCAGGTGCGGCAAGAAGCAAATTGGGGCTGTAAGCCCACTTAAAGGCGCTGTCTGGTGCTTCGCGGTGCAGTGTATTGGTGTTCTACCTTCGGGCTAGAATCTAATGTGACGCAGACGCAGACGCAGACGCAGACGCAGACGCAGGGACACCATAACCCTATAGGCTAATGTCGCATTGGGGGCCGAGCCATAGCTTGGGCCACATCAGGCGAGCCCAGTCACAAAAAAAATCCCTCTTTTTTTCACAGGCCGAGAGGGCCAGTCCAGTTTGGGCTTGGGTTTTAGCCGAAAACACCCCAGTCGGAGCTGGGTGCACTCGCCGAGGAAGAAGACCGGTGCCGCCGCTTCAGGCGGCCGTGTTTTGGAAGATGGTTCTCGGTGCAGGGCCATGAGTTCGACGGCGAGCAAATTCCTAGTGATGGAGGGAGTACCTCGACTTCGAGGGGAAGGAAAAAGGAAACCCATGAAATTTAAATTGGAATTTCACCCAAATTCGATGGAATTCTTCTGGAATTTCAATGATATCGGTTCAAAAATCACGACACCATGTCGGATTTTGCCAAAAAATTGCACAGCAAAGTCGTGGTCTTGCTGCAGGCAAGTTGGGTTTTCTGGGTTGGATGCCATAGGCGTCGGGTTTCAGTGGAGCTTGATGCTCCATGTTAGCTCGGGGTCACGGATTCAAAGAACCCAAATTTTTTTTTTTCAGATTACAAAATTCAATTGCATGCATATTCAATTCAATAATTTAATGCATCGACATATATTTGATGTAATTCATGACAATATCAAATTCACATAATTCAACAATTATGGATATAATGCATACACAATTTATATCGAATCTAAAAATCAAAAAACGTAAAATTGGATCATGCATTATGGTGAATATTCATGCAATCAGGGCTGCAAAAATATCAAGATAAAAATCGTTGTTTTGGAAGAACCTGATTGCGTGATGATATTAAATGAATTTGTTTGATGCAGAAAACTTCCACGTCGGATTTCTAAGCACAGCGGTAAAAGCATGCTGATAACGTGTTATAGCCTATTTTATCTGATAGGGAAAGGGGGTCGGCGGCATAGAGAGATGTGTTTGTAGGGTTGTGTAGAATTATGTGTAGAGGATGTGTTATTCTCCCTACGTAGTGTTTTTATTTATAGTAATAAGGGAGAGAAGAAATCAGTCATCCCCAAGGAATACAAGTTCAGAAAAGAATAACTAAAATCAAATCAGATATAGAATTTACACAATCACACTTAAACTAGAAATTTTATAACAATATAAAGTTGGCTATACTCAAGTTTTTCTTATTCATCAACAATAAACTAATCGCAGTCAGATCCAGATTTTGGAGTGCGGAAATCATGGATGATAGTGGATTATCATAGTGTGTATTATAATGAAAGTTTAATTTGACCAACTGATGAATCATACTTAGTTTGGTGTCAAAATTCATAATATTTATTTGATTTGACTTAATGGGGAATAAATTTTAGGAAATTTTAACGAAAAGTTTTCGGTATTGTTCATTTTAACGAAAAATCACATTTTTACACTAAAAAGTCAATATTGATACTATTCACTTTACCCTTTATTTTGTTATTTTCGTTAAAACTCAAAATTTTCAAATCTTTTTCATTAATTTTCCTTAAATTTTATTGATTGAAAATTAGAAGGAATCCAACTAATTAAAAAATAAAAATAAAAAATTGAAACATGAGAGTGAGGGAGGCACGTGACCATGCTAGATAATAAAAATAAAAATAAATAAAGAATGAGAGAGAGAGCATCATCTGGTGCAAATAAAACAGAACACCAGCAAGAAGGTAAGCTCTCTACGCTCCTCCCTCACCTCTCATATTTTCCTCTTAATTTTCTGTAATTCTTTCAGTAATTATTATTTTTTCTTTCTAGTAAATCATCACTAGTGAAATTTCAATTGGGTTTTGAATTCATTGCAATTTCATCTGCTCAAAATTCAGCTCAGCTTAATTGTAAACATAATCAATGAATTTTGATGTGCTAAAATTCACGTTAGTGCAGAAAAGTTCTTGTCTTCATAAGTTGCGTGACTTTCTGTTCAGATTTCAGTCACTTGGGAAGAAGCTTTCTTTAGTACTTGTACTGGACTGACTAACCCACTCTTATTATAGTCAATAGAATAATTAAAAGCTCTAATCTTTCCCCCTTATTTAATTGAAAAAAAGAAAAAAATTCTCATTTCTCTTGCACTGAGTTCAATTCCTTTCGATGTACACTAGAGTAGTTTAGAATATCGCATTGTTGAGGAGAAAAGAACAATACAGTTGATGAATTTTGTGTAATTAAGATTTGGCCTCATCATTCCATGGATAATCTTCTAATCTAATGAATGATTAAGATGCATCTAAACCACTCATTTGGTTCCATTTTCATCTAAGTTATTTGGATTTTGGTAAAGCTAGAAGGGCAATGTCCACCTTTTTGGGTGGTTTGTTCATCTAAAATTGATTGAATTTGTGGAGCTTGTTAGCAAAAGGGTAGTGATTTCACACCCCCAATTTCTCCTTCTGCACTCCTCTTTTATTTTTGTTCGTTGATTCTTCTTTGATATATTCAATTGCATCCGTAAAAAAGTAGGGGGGAGTGCGAAAATCCCTACTTCCGCAAAGACTTAGACTCAGAACCACAGTAGAACATAGGTCTGAGTTTTACTAGTGTCACTCACAAGCTTGGACTACTGATCATGCAAAATATATAGACGCTATGTGTTATCTGAAAGAGAATATGGCACAAGAGCTTATCAATCTTAATTTTTGGAAAACCGCCTTAGAATTAGTATTGTTTAGCTGCTAACTATTTTATGCTTTTAAATATCTTCAGTAACAGAAAGAGCAGAACGAGGAAGAGGAACAAACTATGGCTGCAACCTTCTTGTTTGCGTGCAATTATGTAAACCATGGCTGTATGAATGATAATCCGTTACCCAAACTGTTCTTGGGTGCTGGACACAGAATCTGGGATCAAACTCTTTCAAATAGAAACCAAACCCATCAATGCTTTCTAACAAGGAAGTCCTCTCGTAGGTTTTCCGTTTCTGCTGTCACCAAAGGTTCCGCGAAATCAAGCAAGTCTGATGAGAAAATCCCCTCGTGGGCTAAACCGGATTCAGACGAGCCTCCTCCTTGGGCACAGAATGAAGGCAAGAAAGATGATGCACAAGAGGGATTTGAGGTTCCCTTTTTTGTTTATTTACTCGCCTCAGCGATCACTGCAATTGCTGCAGTAAGCTGCCTCACCTGGTCCTTTGAAACTGTATATGTCCCTTTGATGTGGTGTATAACAGGAAAAATAATGTTGAATTGCAGATAGGTTCTGTTTTTGAGTATGTGAACAAAAAGCCAGTCTTCGGAATCTTGGGTTCAGACAGCATATTTTATGCTCCAGTCCTTGGATTTTTTGCATTTACTGGCATTCCCACTTCTGTAAGTTGTTCTGTTTCTTTTGATCTTCTTAATTCAGTTTCAAGGTTTGATCTATTCATTTATTGATCCTCTATCATGAACCTATCATTCTGTTTAACTATTGTGCTATGCTAAACCATCGAAAATTTCATTTCAACGGATCAGTAATCTGGGGTACGGATGATTGTGTGTGTGGATGATATGAACTTAATCCCCTTGGCTTTGTAACGTGGATGCTGAATGCAGGCATTCCTGTGGTTCAAATCTGTTCAAACTGCTAACAAGGAAGCTGAGGAGCAAGACAAGAGGGATGGATATCGATAGGGTAAGAAACAGCACCTTTAATGCATTAACCACCATATAGACTTATCTCTACGAAAATATTCGATTCTCTTTCTTAATCCTATGTTATGGTCTTAGTTATTTGATTTTGTTTAAAACGGTCCATCTCAGAGCTCCGAAGTAGCTCACAAAGGTAGATGATACCGATAATTCTCCAATAGTTTTCTGATTTTTTCCAGGAAAGTGGCATGATTGATGATTCTATATGCTGATCTTGTCCCGTCGGTTGTCATAATACAAACCATTAGATGTATCTGATGGTTACTGTGGCTTTAGTTATTCCAGTCATACAGTACACTTTGAAATAAACTATGCGAAGCACACATCGCTGTTGTAGACATCTCATTTTACTAAAGCTAGTTCTTTGAATAGCTGAAGGTTTAAAATTCAGAATTTAACTTAATGCATCTTTTTTCTTCGATTTTCAGCATCGAATATCTTGGTGAGCTCCACATATGCAATCCGCAGAAACCAGCATAAGTGTTTGCAGATGAATTTTTTTTTTTTTTTTATCACATAGGAACACGATTTACCAATGAAACATATCATTTGTTGTAGTTACCTTCAAACAAATGCATCTCATATTCTCATGTATGAGAAAGTATATATGCCTCTGCATATACCCTAGCATGAAAAGATCTATCAAAACTTTTTCTGTGGAAAATTGTTGCTGTCGAACAGAAGAAGTACGATTTGTGAGCCTGTCGGTTGAAACGAGCATCTAAGAGTATGGAATATCCTTAAAGATGCAACAAAATAAGTTACTTGGTACCTTAGGAGACAGATGAAAAACGACACAACAGATAAAATGAAAGAAGAGAAGGTAGCAACATAGGTAAGAATCTTTCCTTAGAAAGCAATGAGATGTGACAAAAATCATAGGTTCAAACGTTTGGGTTCCTTGTCATCTTCAACGGAACCACCTAGGTTTTTTTGTTCGGTTTCGATCATCAAATGTGGGAGCCTAGACTTTTGATTTATAACACCACGTGTTCCTCCGAGCTTGTGGAAAATTGAAGAAGCCACACTCCCCAAATCCGATTTCTGCACTAAAACTTTTCCATCTCTTTCCCATGGATGCTTCTCGTCAAACACTCGAAACCCCAGTTGAGCACAAGCTTCCTGTAACTGATGATGAGAAATACGCGAACACAAGGACCGAGCAAGTGCAGAGAGCTCAGTGGCTCAGAGCTGCTCTCCTGGGAGCAAGCGACGGGTTACTGTCAACCACGTCCTTGATGCTTGGTGTCGGGGCAGCGAAGGAAGATCGTGGGACGATGGTCTTATCCGGCATAGCGGGAGCTGTTGCAGGAGCTTGCAGCATGGCTGTGGGGGAGTTTGTTTCGGTATCAACACAAAGAGATATTGAAAGGACTTCTCTTTTAAGACAGTGCAGTCTCAAAACTGAGACGGGTAAGAAAGAGATGAAAGAAAAATCTAACCTAACCATTTCAGTTGAACTGACTCCTTCAACAGGACTCCCATGTGGAAATTCAGCATCCAAACCGCCGGAGCAGCCGGAGAAAACGAGGAAGATTACTGCCATTGAGATCACACAAATTAGTGAAGGGAAGGAGTCATTGCCAAGTCCACACAAGGCAGCAGCTGCATCAGCCTTGGCATTTCTGTGTGGCTCACTTGTGCCTTTACTCTCAGCCATGTTTATTCCTCAAAATACTATAAGAATGGCGGTGGTTGTGGTGGTGGCTTCACTAGCTCTGGCTCTCTTTGGCAGCGTGGGAGCTCGTATGGGCGGCTCCCCGGCGATGACATCTGCTGTTAGGGTTTTAGTTGGAGGGTGGATAGCAATGTCAATCACTTATGCCTTGCTCATGCCTTTTGAAAGGGAAAGTCCCAATGAAAAGGACTGATAATTTCTGTATCCAGAATTTACCACATAATGTATATTTATGCATATATTATTGTGCTAGTCGAGAAGAACTTTCGGCATCTCAGTTGTAGTTATGTTTCTATTGTGCAAGTCCGGATTTTTATAGAAAATGGAGGTTGAACTTTTTTTCTTGTTAAATTACAAAATACAATTTTCATGAATGTAACCAAGTTTAGAATAAATTATAGAACAAATAAATAAATTTCTTAAACAATTCCAAGTGGGTATTGTTTATTAAGCGAATAAGCGATGTAACAAGTTTAGTGATGAAATCTTGTAAACAATGAACCTAATTACAAGAAATCATTCTATTTATAAGCCCCACATGTGACCTAATATCCCAGTAAATAGGATGTTGAGTTTTTCATCCAGCTGTTCAGAGTTCGGAATTTCTCCACCCTAAATTATTGTAATAGTTTCAAATCTTTCCCATCTTCTTAATAATTAAAAAAAAAAATATTTATAAGCCTAATTATAGCTTAATATGCATGCATAAACTTGTCACGCAAGATGTAACAAGTTTGAATTATATGAAAAACTTACTCGAAAAAACTCAATACAATTGTGAACTGCCTTTTTAAGAACATCCGATAAAATTAGAATGATACATATAACATTAGCATGGCCTTGCGCAACTAAATAATGTTCAAAGCTGCCGCGGAGATTTGATTATGCGCCAAGGAAAACGAAAGCGGATCCGTGCATGTGAAACAAAGCCATATTCACTTTCCAAGGACTATGTTTATGCATTTAAGAAATAATCATCAAATCTCGAGGGTATTTCTTGATCGAACCATAAAATAAGAATAATTTTTCTAATACTAATCTTCTCCATCTCGGGAAAATTATGCATGATTGAATATACAAAACCACGAGCAACCTGTAGACGTGAGTATAATCATATTAGTTTGAGATAATGTATTCTCTCCTTGCATTTTATATTAAATGCATGTAATCGTAATAGGACTAAACACAATCATGTAAATAGAATATAGTCAGAGATTTATGACTCGTTTGGACGTGCTTTTAAAATAAGGAAACTTTAACCAAAAGCTCCCGGTACTGTTCACTTTAATGAAACCACATTTTTACACTAAAAAGTCAATCATGGTACTATTCACTTTACCCTTTATTTTGTCCTTATCGTTAAAACTCAAAGTTTTCAGACCATTTTCATTAGTTTTCCTTTAAAATAATGGAAACTGCTTTTACAAAAAATATTTTTGGGTTCCAAAAACACTTTCAGTGTTTTTTCCATAATTGACTGGTATTTTAACTAAAGAGGCTCTTAGAGTTAAACGCCAACCCATCACTTCTGACAAGGAAGAGAGATTGGAAAGAGATATATTGAAAGCAAAATCTTGTGAAGATAAGAGATGATGAGATAAGAATAAATAAATAAAAAATATGTATTTCTAGAAGAAAACTTGCAGTAGTCAGAGTGAAAGTATGGCAAGGTGGTTGCCCTTAAAAGCTGCTTCTAAAATGGAAGCGTTGTCCATGCTCTTAAAAGTTTCAGAATTATAAG
The DNA here is from genome assembly GCA_024362995.1 of Heteromeles arbutifolia. Lineage (NCBI taxonomy): Eukaryota > Viridiplantae > Streptophyta > Magnoliopsida > Rosales > Rosaceae > Heteromeles > Heteromeles arbutifolia. Next base: position 17,106,122 of record JANCRC010000001.1, read on the forward strand.
CCCAAATTTCTTGAAAAACGTTATACTTTTACAATTTAGCTACAAAAAAAAATGCATGCTTGAATCTGCTATTTGTTTATACTTTAGTCAATGTAGTTACGTCCATATCTTGATCATGGATAAAAATGGAAAGGAAGAAATCAGTCTACCAATGCCGATTCTCCAAAGATTGGATCGTCTCGATCGTTTGGTAAAATGTCTCTTCATTTTATTTTTCCCATTGATAGTTTTATTTTATGAGCTTGCGCATATGCTCATAGATTCACCATCTCCATGATTTACAGCTGCAGTTCTTGGAACACAAGCATTGCCTATCAGCCAAGCATTCTTCTTGTCCTACCTCCTTGGAACCAGAAGATGATCAGTGTAAGACTTTGTCATCTGCAATTGAAGAAGCACATCACAAAGGCACACTGATGGAGAGAGTAGCTATGCTGGAGAAGCGTGTTTTGCAGGTAAGCAGGAATGAATATTTTTTGATAGAATTTTTTTCAAATCTTCTTTTTTTCGCTATGAATTTAGTAATATCTTTGAAATATTTTTCATCCTCCCCAATTTAGATAAGCCATGAGATGGATGTGGAAAATGCATCAAGTTCAAGCTGCTTCACTATTGAAGCATCAGAGGAAATTGGGCAAGGATCTTCAGAAGCATGTGTGAGGAAGCCAAATTGTTGCAAAAAGGGCAGAGGAAAGAAAAATGTTGCTTCCATTATTCAGATGAGAGAATGGTTTAGATGGAGGAGAATGGGATGTTAATTAATTAATCATCCTGAAATATTATTTTCTGCATTAATTAATTAATTGTCGATGCCACATGTTAATCCATCAAGATAATAATTGATTTCGTGTGCAATTATTATTCTTTTTAGTTTAAATAAATATAAGAGGATCACTGCCACAAGTTTTTGTTGATAAACAAGATTAAGATAATAATTGATTTCGTGTCCAATTATTTTTTGTTTAGTTTAAATAAATATAAGAGGATCACTGTCACAAGTTTTTGTTGATAAACAGGATTAAGATAATGATTGATTTCGTGTGCAATTATTTTTTGTTTAGTTTAAATAAATATAAGATAATGGACAACCTATATTATGTATGTATCCAGAGGCCACAATAATCGTGGACGAAAGTGCACCCTACAATTTATCCCCAAACAATAAGAAAAAAATTATAGAAAATATCAAAAATTTATCACTTACAATCACACATCCTAGAATATGAATAGAAAATAGAGGACAATACTAAATGGGGGTGGGATAAAGAGATGGGCTTATATTGAATTTTTTCAACCAATTGGGGGTGAGAGTAGCCGTTCGAAATTGGGACATCTTCTAACATTGAAAAGTGAGTAAAAGCGGAGCCATATGTGCGATACGAAGTTTCTCGGCCCTTTATCTCCTCCCTAATTCCCCCACTCTTCATCAATTTCCTCTAATCATTCCCCCACTCTTCATCAATTTCCTCTAATCTCTTTACTTCGTGGCCGCTAAATTAAGAGTTTGCTGGTTACATTACATGTGTTGTACTTTTATGTGTATATGTAAGCGAATTTTAACAAAGTACCAAATATCAAAGTCACAGGCGAAAGCTAAAACAAACAATCTCAAAAGAAGACTAGAGATTTATGTGATTCGGTGTAAAGCTTAAGTGCACAGGCAAAGCATGAAGAAAAATTTCACAAAACAAATTGAGATTACAAAAGAGTGTTTAACTCTCACACCGCAAATTCCACAACTTACAAATTCTAAACCAAACGAGTAGAAGATCCAAAACAAACGGAGAAGTCTATCCCAAAGCTATGAATTTGCCACACTTATGACTCCAAACGGTGACCTCCACTCCAAAAACTAAAAGAGAGAAAACTCTCTACATTAATGGTGACGGCACACAAAATAAACTAACCCTAAGGTCCTATTTATAATGCATAGGACCTTGGCTACAATGAGAATCCTAATCCTAATTGGAAGTTAATCCAAATCCTAATCAACTCGGTAATAAAAAAAAATCTCTCCACCAAGCAAGGAATTCAACCAAAAAGTCAATACAAACCAAATTAGATACCAAAATGTACCAGGGTCACGAAACCTTAAACTTTTTGCATGTACCAACTGATCGGCTACCACCACTGAACGTTCGCGGTTGCCAGAAACTTCTGATATTGTTTATATACTTCTCCTGATCAATGTCCAATTGTCCACCACTTCTAAATTCGTATCTAACCCTCTAATTTTGAGTTGTAAACCACATCGGCATATAATTTTATGTAACAATATATAGAAGGTTTTTAATTTGAAGAGAAGTACCAATAGAAAATAAGTCTGGTTATGATCACCTAAAAGACAAAGCACCAAGACTAGAGGCGTTGACGGGATTTGAACCCACAAATCTCACATGAAACTGAACAAAGAAACACCACTTGTGCTAAGAGAAAACTTTGTTATACTAGTGCACAACAACATATATAACCTATAGGTATTGTATCATGTTAAAAAATTCGGGGGCCTGTGCGGGTGCAACTCTTGCATTCCCTCAAGGGCGGCCCTGCTCATGACCTAAATTCCAGGACCTAAAATGTATTAAATTGTTGTGGAATGAATTTAACCCATTTTTTTTTCAGTACGATTTTTTTGGTAACTTTGAGTTATGTTATCTTAATTTAATTTTACGAATATTTTAACATAAAAAGAATTAAATTCCAGCAAAATTTTCTAAATTACTAGTCATTACTCAACAAACCAAAGCTTCATCGTACACACCAACCAACCAAACTTCATTACACACACCAAACATGTATTTTATTATTTTGCCCTTGAATTTTTTTTTACCGTTGGATTTGACAAAAATGAATATGAACTGTTAGTTTAATTTCAAAAGATTGCTAAAAAAAAAGGGAGTTTGATATGGACCATTGATAGCCAACGGTCCAGAAATTGAAGGATTCACATTACCTTTGGACAACTAGGGCCCTTCCATGCGAGGCTCAGTTCTCGGTAGGGATGACAATTCTAACCGTTAAACTCGATAACCGTGGATAACCGCCCGAATGGATTGGATTTGGATATGAAAATTCGGGTATGGTTTGGATATGGGGAAAAACCGTTTATACTATTCGGTTATGGTTTTGGATATGGTTATAGAGGTTCCCAAACCGTATCCATAACTGAATCCGATCCAATTAGTAAATAATATAATTTATATATAATATAATAGTATAATACATATATACATATATATATATATATATATGTATGTATTTGTATATCCATTATTCACCAAACCATTAGCTTGAGAATACAAAAGTTGCATTTTGTAGGAAAGTAAAGTTTTGAATCAAAATCAATGCGAACTCAATGGTGCTTTTAGGACATAACAAAGACAAGCCAACATCATCAGTGTTTTAATTTTTATACTCAACAAGATCCATTCATCGGATCATTTTATACATCAAATGTTTAATGACGAAATTGATATCTACTAACTTATAATTTCTCAATTGAACGAATATATTTTTTGTATTGACGAAGATGGATATACCCGTTAACCGATGGGGAGTCCGTTACCCGGTGGGTATGGTTATGGATAATACCCGATGGTTAATTTGCGGTTATGGATATGGTTAATTTTCGTGGTTATGGGGATGGATATAGCATTTCCGTCTCCAAACCGAACCGTTGTCATCCCTAGTTCTCGGTCACTAGCTGTTTGCAGCCACATTTTAAAAAGAAAAAAGTAAGGCTCACTCAAGATTTGGGTCAGCCAAATCTGAACCCAAATTTGTGTATTGATTTGGATTCAAACTCAAATTGTGTAGGTTTTGGGTCTTAGCTTCAGATGGCATTTTTTGGATTTAAACCCAAATATTTATGTTTGGGTTTAAGAGTTGGAGTTGGTCTTAGACTAAAAGTTAGTTAACGAGATTAGTCGAACTTGTAACAGATAGAAAGGCTTTTGAATTGATACAAAGAGCAAACCTATAAAATGTGGACAAATAAACCACCACGGGGTGACCTAGTGGTTGGTGATGAATTCCAGACTCATACTCCACACCAGTGGCGAAGCCAGGAATTATCAAGGGGAGAGGCGGAATTTAAAAGGATAAAAGATCCCAAAAAACTTAGACAACCAAATCCTTTTAAATAATGAACAATATTCATTTTGTTCAATACAAATTTAGACAACCAAATCCTTTTTATATACTATTTACAAACCAATAGACATTATCGATGAACTTATAATTTGGAAACCCATTTGATAGAGAATTCAGTAGCAATAAAAAATAGCTAGGACATCAGCTTCCTCTTAAATATAATCTCTCTTACCAAAAACAAATGGACTATCAAAATATCAACAAGTTGTAGTTGTCCCAATAACAAAAGGCTCCATTACTAACCGAGTAGAGAAGTAAAAAACGACACCCAAGATGATAGATATGGGCAAAGCTGGCAAAGCTTGATGGTACACTGACCACAAAATAAGAGTGCACTCTGAGTCCCAAAATAATGGCAAGATAATAGGCATACACAGTCATAAGGTCATGCATTGCAGCTCTGCGCACAAGAACACTGTAGAAAACGAAATCCCTTAGACCAAGTTTAATACCTTTGTACTGAACATTTTGCTACCTCCCATTCATCTCTATTACCCTCACTTTCCTCGTTCGCCACCTCAACATCAACAATGGTATACTCAGAATTACCGTCATTTCATTCTCATTTTCATTCACATTGCCCCTGGGGACTAATTCGTCGGATAATTCTTTGAGGCATTAAAACAAACACATGGAGTGTGTATAAAGACTAGCAAAAAGCAGTACGAGAGGCAGATGGAGGAAGACTATCAAACACCTAGAGATAGGTGGAGGAAGACAATCAAACTCTGCCAACGGCCCACTCCTAGTTCCATTGTTCGACGGCGAATCATCAAACGCCTAGGGTTTCAATATTAACCGATCAATCAGGCAATTGGGAATACCCAAGTGAAAAAAAAAAAAATCAAATCTTTCAACCTGAAATCGTACATGAAACACAAAATTCAAATACCCAAAAAACCCATTTGCGCAAAAACGAATTGAATTGGAAAAGAAAGAACCTTTGAGCATTTGGGGTTGGGAGGAGGGGAGGCGTATAGGGCGCTATTATGTGCTCTAATTTGTTCTAGAAATAGGAAAACGAGGTGAAGAGGTAATGGGCTAAACGCTCAAACGACGTCATCCCAATTACTTTTTTTAAAATCACCAAACGAGACGGCGTCGTTTTTGCTAAAGGATTTTTAAAAAAAAAAAAATTAAAACACTCTTGCTGCGCAGCAGCAAAAACCCAGAAAACCAGAGATCGGGCTGAGCAGCCATCATTTCCGACGGGACCAGAGGGGCAGAACCACCGCTCCTAGGCTTGATTTCCGGCGAGGGGAGGGGCAACCGCCCCTCCTTGCTCCTCTGTAGCTTCGCCACTGCTCCACACGGCACGTCCTGGGTTCGATTCCTGACGCTGGTAAATCGCATGATGATGGCCAGGGAGAGACTGAAATGCCTCTGTGAGTCTTCCCAGCCCCCGGAAGAGTGGGCTGCATGACAAAGTCACCAGCTGGTCCCTTTTAAAATAAAATTAAAATAAAATGTGGACAAATATGGAAAGGGATCCTCTCCGGATCCCTTCTACCTAATTCTCCTCATCAAACAATTCGGATCCTTGAAATTTAATCCAACGGTTAAAGACAGGGGCCCACTCTAAAAGTTATGATAACTTTAACCGTTGAATCAAATTTCAAGAGTCCGGTCGCCTGGATTGTTTGATGATGAGAATTAGGCGGAAGAGATCCAGAAAGGATCCCTTTCCGACAAATATATTAACCGCTCTCTAATCACTACTGGTTGTTGTTCACGTGTAAATAATGCGTGGTAAACCGCGTCTTCTAGTTGCCTAATTTCAGAAGCAAACACCCTTTCAGTATGACATGTGAAGAATGGACGTTCCGTGCGGGTCAAGCAAAACTATGGTCTTTCGTTGAATAGTAGTCATTACTGCCGTTGGGAATTTGGGACAGTCTTGAAAAGTTGGTTAAGCGTTGGTCGACTGCATGTTCGTCATGTTTAGAAAAAAGGCTAATTTGAACTGATGATGATGTTATTCACACATTTATTTTTACTCATTAATATACTTTTTTTAATTTTACATCGTTAGATCGAATAAATTAAAAAAAATCATTAACCAAATGTTAACAAGGATATGTGAAAAATAAATGTAAGTGTGTAAAGAACATTATCTATTTGCATAAAGTAGATAAATTATCTTTGTGATGTGGTAACGTGTTAGGTATGTAGTACCCTCTGTTTATGTTGTTTTTTCTTTCTGTTTAGGTCCTTTTGGTTGTTTATAGGTGTTGTTCGGCCTTTGTGTGTTTGTGTTTTGGTTGGAATAAAATCTTTCCTTTGACAAAAATAAAAAAAACGTTTGGGTAGTGATATTCACATACTCTTTTTTACTTTTTACATTCTTCTCACTTTCTGGCCGTTGAATTAAATGAATTGAAGAATATCAAATAATATAAATTACCAAAAGATGTATGGAAGGTAAAAATAGTATGTGGATGACACCACCCTAAAGTTTTATCCTAATAAATGAGATCGGCTGTATGAATTCAAGAACGATGTTGCGCTCATCAAATTCCCTGTTTGCTTTAAGAACTCCATGTTCCCTGTTTGCTTTAAAAACTCTATGTCTTGTAAGTTGTATGCTAGGTCAGTAGTTAAGAAAAAAATCTCAATATAATAATTATGTGATTAAACTAGTCTAAATAGAATTTTTAATTCAAATTCTCTCAAATTTAACCAATCGCACGTAGGCAAAAATGACAGAATTTGAATGGAAAGTTGGATCTCGGCTAAGATTCGTAATGAATTATAGTTAATGATATTATTAACATTTTTCTTACTATAATACTAACATAGGCATATCACTCACGCCATTTCGAAATTTAATCCAAGGGTAGTGCTATTCACATATTTATTTTAAGTTCTCACAAATTCATTGTTAACTTTTGCTTCCGATTTTCTTTAATTCAAAATTCGACGATTGAAATTAAGAGACGTGTGTGGAAAGTAAAAAATTCACACACCCCTAAATTCAATAAAGAAGATAAAGAAAGTAAACCAAAGGTGGAATTATTTTGCTCATTATCCATGTAACAGTCCGTTCCGAGTTAATGAATATGTTATTTATGAAATGACAATTTTACCCTTGCGGGAGTGAGAGGAGGTGTGAATAAGGATTAATGTTTATAGGTAGGGGTACCTATATACTTCTTTTATTGTATTTTTGTTGATTTTATGTGGATGGATGAGGAAATATATACACACACACACTTGCACAATACGTGTGCAGACTACCCCTCCCCTTCACCTTCTTCTTCCTTTTTCTCGAATTCTCTATCACCTTCCCCTGCAACTGTACGGATGACCTTGCTCCTTGTGATTTAGTCACGGATCAAAGCCCTAGATAGCATATTTAGAACCCTGGTAACCTGGTGATCCTAACCGTACCATTTGTTTAGGTTGAAATCGTCGAGAACCCTAGAACCCGTGTAGTACAGTGGATGGTATTGTTCATGCACTCGAAATCTATGGTGTTTCAGCTTATTTGGAGATCATAGGAAGGTTTAGAATAGTCTTGGGATGCTCGGAAGACAAAATTGAAGGAGTTTAGACGTCGGGATCGCCGATTGGGAAGTTGGCCGGAATTCGTGAAATTTCTCCGGCGAGATTCACGTGGATTTTGGGTTCAAAACAGGTATAAATCTCTTCTCCTTGTCCTAAAGATCATTTTGGTGTAAATTTCGTGAAATTTGGTTGAAAAATAAGTTAGAAATCGAAGGTAGAAAAATTGCCTAATTTCCAATGACACAGCGGCGCCGGCAATTGAGGTTGAAGGTGACGGAATATTCCGTCAAAGTTGACGGAATATTCCTAACGGAGGTTAACGGCGTCAGTTAACTTTAACGGAATATTCTAGGGATGTAACGGAATATTCCTTAACGACGTTAGGGTTTCCGTCAGTGTGCACGGCGCGTGGGCGGCGCGTGTTGCCGTGCCTTGGTCGGCGCGTGAGGCTTCCAAAAATTATTATAAAAATATGGGGGTGTTCGTGGGATTAAGTAGAGCATGTTGGTATATTCAAACACCCCAATTGAGCAATGTATGAGAAGTTATTACTTGATTTGGATTATGTGCGTAATTGACGGTTATATAGTTGTTTCGCATATAGGTGAGACGTATCCTGAGGACGAGCGCAGCCACGCGAGGCTCGGGGGCTACGACCCGTCTACCTATCAGTGAGTGGGCTTTTGGTTTTCAGTATATATATATATATATATACACACACATAATTGATTGATTCCCAGAAATACGTTTTAAAATGCTTTTATGAAATTGAATGCCATGTCGAATGCCATATATATTTTTATGTTTATATGATTATATACTGATGCACCGCGGGCGCCAGGTAAGTCAGGTGAGTGTATGCTTGTGATATGATGGTTATGGTTATGGTGATATCAATGAGATTAGTATATGGCTCATTTACCTGCACATCGGGGTCTGTGCCGCCAGAGTAGGGCTTAGCTTTCACGTGATCGTTCACCTCCCGCACCGTACGCTCACCTTGGATCCAAGGCAGGTGCTAGCCTGTCGTACATACCACACTAGGTGGTTCCGACTCGTAGGTGACTTGCTGTTCGTCGCCAGCCTTCACGTGATCGTAGCATAGAGCGTTATATACCTAGCTTGACGTACAGATCACATTAGGTGGTTCCGTCATGGGTGCAGGTTATTGATTGAGAGATGGATTGAGGATGTAGTTGAGGAGCCATAGATTCAGCCGTACAGGTCACCAAAGGTGACTCCGGCTGATTGACAGATATATTGCCGGCATGATTTGAGTTGGGATATCACCTGATTAATTGATGATATTTGATACATGCTTATTACTGATTATGGTTCATTCGATCATGGCATTGATTGATTGATTGATTGGTTGATCGATGGTTTTTAGTACTAGTACGTATATACATATTTTCTGGGAAGTATACATGTTTTACAGAGAGGGGTTACAACTTTTCTATCGATGTGATTTTGGTAAAGCTTTGTTTTTGCCCACTTACACTTTTGTTTTGCGCCCCTCCAGGTACTAGGTAGTGTTGGTGGCAAACGAGGCTTCAAGGCATATTTGACAGCACACTATCCATGTAAATATTTTGCTTTCTTGCTTATGTCTTTTTGGACTGCACCTAGGATACTCGAACTCTGTAAATTATGCTATTAACTTCCACACTCTTTTATGTGCCTGTAGCACTAGTAATGATACTCTAGTACTTATTATCTACATTTATTCTTCTGCACTGCGCACATGGCCTCGTCACGCTCACGTGACGGCCAGCACGTCCCGATGTTCGAGTCGGGATGTGTCAGTTTGGTATCAGAGCCTAGGTTTGGCAGTCCTGTGTACTTAGTGAATATTCTAACTATTTTGGTGTCTTCTGTCAGAATTATGCCGCCTCGACGTGAGCCACGTCCGATTTATGAGCCTAGTTTTCCTGATATAGCTCAACTAGAGGAAGCTATCGCTAACGCTATTCACTCGACGTTTCGACCTCCCCAGGGGACTCCTCTGGAAACTGTTTATAATCTGAAGTTGAATACTTTTGTGGGTAATGAAGGGCACGAGGGTGCTGAGAAGTGGTTGAATCATGTGGATAAGACCTTTAGATTGATGCAAAGTCAGGGGAGTTTGCCTGCAGACAGATGGGTTGAGATGGCCTCGTGGTTTTTGGGCAAGGAACCAGCTTCTTGGTGGGAACAGGCGGCCGAGGAGTTGTCTCAAGAGGAAACCGCAGACTGGGAGATATTTAAGCAGTTGTTCCATAAGAGATTCATTACTCATGCGTACATCGACAGCAAGAAACAGAAATTTACAAACCTGAAGCAGAAGAAGATGTCCGCTAACGAGTATTACAGGAAGTTTACAGACTTGTCCAGATATCACCCTGAGGTGGCGATGAATCCAGTGGAGATGCTTCGTCGATTCAAGTTACGTACTCGTAAGAAGTGGCGTACTTTGGCTGCCGGGATTCCCTGTTTGACTTATCATGGGTTTTATGAGATTCTGCTGCAGATTGAGGATTCTGAGAACTTGCCTAGCGACAGTGATGAGGAAGAGAAAGATGATTCTAAGAAGAATGATAAAGGCAAGGGAATTGTATATCAGGGTCCCAGAAAGACTCAAAGTTTTAAGAAAAGTGGGACTAGTTCAAGTTCATCCAGTGGATGATTTAGTTCCATAGGCCAGCGTAGAGGTGGTAGATTTGCTTGTGGGTCGCGTTTTCAGAGGCAGCGAGATGTTGGAGGTTCTGGTGGTTTAGGAGTTCCTTTTTGTCGGAGGTGTAATAACCGACATGCAGGCGAGTGTAGGCAGGGTATTCGAGGATGTTTTACCTGTGGACAGTTTGGTCATCGTGCAGCTAATTGTCCACAGACTCGGCAAAGACTACAGATGCCTTTTTTTCCAACACCAATGCCGAGGCAGCAGGCTCCAGCGTCGAGTGGTTATGGTCAGCCGAGTCGGGGGAGCACTTATCATTATCAGGGTGATGTGGTGCCTTATCCAGCGGCGCCGTATCCCTATTCTCAGGATCCCTATTATTCTAGTGGCTATCAGAGTGGGTATCCTCAGTATTCGGGAGAATATGCTCATTATCCATCTTATTCAGCAGGGGGATCACAGTGGTATCCTGGTGTGCAGCCGCAGCAAGGTGAGGTTACCTCAAGCAGCGCGGGAACCTTAAGGCATCCTAGTCAGTTGGGGCAGAGTCATGGTACATCATGGCGTAATGGCCAGTCTAGTAGAAGACGAGGGGGACGTCAGCAGACCCAGGGACGTATTCATAATGTTTCAGTGCAAGACGCTCAGAACAACCCCGATTTGATAATGGGTACGTTAAATGTTCTTGGACATTTTGCTAAAGTATTGATTGACTGTGGTGCTACCCATTCGATTATTTCTCATGCATTTGCTCAATTGACGCAACCTAATCCCACACCTCTTGGTTATGAGATAGAGTTTTCTATGCCCAGAGGTGAGACGTGCCAGGTAGGGTGGATGTATCTAAGGTGCCCTGTGTTAGTGGATGATGTAGTTATGCCTGCTAATCTTATTCCGTTAGACCTTGTTGAATTTAATATTATTTTGGGCACTGATTGGTTACATTATAATCGAGCTAACATCGATTGTTATGAGAAGAAGGTTACGTTTTTTTTACCGGGCTTACCGGTGGTTACATTTGTTGGTGAGCCTAGTGGCGTCAGGCATGGTATTATCTCAGCCGTGAGAGCCAAGAAGTTGTTACAAAAGGGTTGTTAGGGGTATCTGGGACATGTGGTGCTGAATGATGAGGTGGCCAGCAGAGTGGAGGATGTTAGAGTGGTTAGACATTTCCCAGAAGTTTTTCCTGATGATTTGCCAGGGTTGCCGCCGGATCGAGACGTTGAGTTCACCATTGATTTATTGCCAGGTACTGACCCTATATCTTTGACTCCCTATCGAATGGCTCCTGCAGAATTAAAGGAATTGAAAATTCAGCTGCAAGAATTATTAGATAAAGGTTTTATTCAGCCTAGTACTTCACCCTGGGGAGCTCCAGTTTTATTTGTAAGGAAAAATGATGGTACTTTGAGGCTGTGTATAGACTATTGGCAGCTAAATCGGGTGACGATTAAAAATCGTTATCCATTGCCGCATATTGATGATTTGTTTGATCAGCTGCGGGGAGCTTGTGTATTTTCGAAGATTGACTTGAGGTCTGGATATTACCCGCTGAAGATTAGGAAGGATGATGTTCCTAATACGGTGTTTCGAACCCATTATGGCCATTATGAGTTTTTGGTAATGCCATTTGGGTTGACTAACGCACCTGCTGCTTTTATGGATATGATGAACATGGTGTTTAAGCAGTATTTAGACCGATTTATCATTGTTTTTATCGATGACATTTTGGTTTATTCGAAATCTAAAGCGGAGCATGTGCGACATTTTAGTTTGGTGCTGAAAAGGTTGAGGGAATGTAGGCTTTATGCCAAGTTCAGTAAATGCCAATTCTGGTTGAATCAGGTGGCATTTTTGGGAGATATCATTTCAGCTCTGGGTATTCAGGTGGATCCCCAGAAAGTGGCAGGAATAGAGAATTGAGAGCAGCCGCGAACCGTCTCGGAGGTACGTAGTTTCTTTGGTTTAGCAGGGTATTACAGACGGTTTGTTCGAGATTTTTCCGAGATTGCTTTGCCACTTACTAAGTTAACAAGGAAGAATGTTAAATTTGAATGGGATGATAGTTGTGAGCGGAGTTTCCAGCAGCTGAAATATTGTCTTACTCAGGCACCAGTGTTGGCACTTCCTGACGACAATGGTAATTTCGAGATTTACAGCGATGCTTCATTAAATGGTTTGGGCTGTGTGTTGATGCAGCATGGCAGGGTGATTGCATATGCCTCTAGACAATTAAAACAGCATGAAAGGAATTATCCTACTCATGATTTGGAACTAGCGTCAATTGTTTTTGCATTGAAAATTTAGAGGCATTATCTTTATAGTGAGAAGTGTAAGATCTTCACAGACCATAAATGTCTTCAGTATTTGTTTACTCAGAAGGATTTGAATCTTCGTCAGCGAAGATAGATTGAGTTGCTGAGCGACTATGATTGCACGATTGAATACCATCCTGGTCGCGCAAATGTGGTAGCTGATGCACTTAGCAGGAAATCTCAGGGCAGGATTAATGTTATTTACGCGAGCCGTGTTCCTCTTCTGGCAGAGTTAAGGTCGACTGGAGTGAAGCTAGTTATAGAAGAATCCGAGGATAATGATCAGGAAACCGCTTTACTTGCTCATTTTCAGGTTAGGCCAATCTTGATTGATCAGATACTTGAGGCACAGATGGAGGATGACGAGGTTCAAGAATTAATTCGATTGAGGAATGAATGGAAGAAGAAAGATCTTCGGATTCGTGAGATTGATGGCATGCTCATGCAAGAAGGTAGGATGTACGTGCTGAATAATGTGGAGTTAAAGAAAGCTATTCTTGATGAGGCACACATTTCAGCTTATGCTATGCATCCTGGAAGCACGAAGATGTATCATACCATTCGACCATTTTATTATTGGCCAGGTATGAAAAGAGAAATTGCTGAATACGTGAGTAGATGTATTGTTTGTCAACAGGTTAAAGCCGAAAAGAAGAAGCCATTTGGACGGATGCAGCCTCTTCCTATTCCACAGTGGAAGTGGGAAGACATTACCATGGAATTTGTGTATAAGCTTCCTCGTACAAGGAATGGTTATGATGGAGTTTGGGTGATTGTAGATCGACTTACTAAATCAGCACATTTCATCGCAGTTCGAGAGAAGTTTTCTTTAAATAGGGTAGCTTTATCACGAAGATTGTTAAGTATCATGGCGTGCCAGTTAGCATTGTATCAGATCGAGACCCGAGGTTTACTTCTAAATTCTGGACGGCATTTCAAGAAGCTTTGGGTTCGAGGTTATTGTATAGCACCGCATATCATCCGCAAACTGACGGACAGTCTGAGAGGACGATTCAGACGTTAGAGGATATGTTGAGGTCTTCTGTATTACAGTTTGATGATTCGTGGCATACGCGTTTGGATCTGATGGAATTTGCCTATAATAACAGTTATCATTCAAGCATTGGTATGTCACCATTTGAGGCTTTGTATGGTAAAGCTTGCCGGACACCTTTATGTTGGCCAAAGGTTGGAGAAAGAGTTTTAGAGGGCCCAGAGATAGTGGACGAAACTACAGGGAATATTCAGGTAATTAAATCGAACCTGAAAGCGGCTCAAGATCGCCAGAAGAGTTTAGCTGATCGACACGCTACTGATCGGACTTATAATGTGGGTGATTGGGTTTTCTTGAAGTTATCACCTTGGAAAGGTGTTGTGAGGTTCGGTAAGAAGGGGAAATTGAGTCCCAGGTATATCGGGCCATATCAGATTTCTGAGCGGATTGGTGAAGTGGCTTATAAACTTGAGTTGCCTCAGGAGCTGTCTAGAGTACATAATGTATTTCATGTGTCGATGCTTCGCCATTATATTTCAGATCCATCACATGTTTTGCCTCCACAGCAATTAGAGATCAATCCAGATTTGTCTTACGACGAGGAGCCGGTCACTTACTGGATTGGAAGGATAAGGTGTTGAGGAACAAGACAGTGCGACTAGTGAAGGTTTTATGGAAGAATCACTCAATGGAGGAGGCAACCTGGGAGACGGAAGAAATGATGAAAGAGTTGTACCCACGGTTGTTTTATGAATTTTAATGGGTTGTATGTGTTAAGTAAATTTTGAGGACGAAATTTTATTAAGGTGGGTAGACTGTAACAATCTGTTCCGAGTTAATGAATATGTTATTTATGAAATGATGATTTTACCCTTGCGGGAGTGAGATGAGGTGTGAATAAGGATTAATGTTTATAGGTAGGGGTACCTATATATTTCTTTTATTGTATTTTTGTTGATTTTATGTGGATGGGTTTGGATGAGGAAATATATACACATACACTTGCACAACACGTGTGCAGACTACCCATCCCCGTCACATTCTCCTTCATTTTTCTCGAATTCTCTATCACCTTCCCCTGCAACTGTACGGATGACCTTGTTCCTTGTGATTTAGTCATTGATCAAAGCCCTAGATAGCATATTTAGAACCCTGGTAACCTGGTGATCCTAACCGTACCATTTGTTTAGGTTGAAACCGTCGAGAACCCTAGAACCCGTGTAGTACCGTGGATGGTACTGTTCATGCACTCGAAATCTATGGTGTTTCAGCTTATTTGGAGATCATAGGAAGGTTTAGAATAGTCTTGGGATGCTCGGATGACAAAATTGAAGAAGTTTAGACGTCGGGATCGCCGATTGAGAAGTTGGCCGGAATTCGTGAAATTTCTCCGGCGAGATTCACGTGGATTTTGGGTTCAAAACAGGTATAAATCTCTTCTCCTTGTCCTAAGGATCATTTTGGTGTAAATTTCGTGAAATTTGGTTGAAAAATAAGTTAGAAATCGAAGGTAGAAAAATTACCCAATTTCCGGCGACACAGCGGCGCTGGCGCCGGTCGCCGGCGACTGAGGTTAAAGGTGACGGAATATTCCATCAAAGTTGACGGAATATTCCTAACGGAGGTTAACAGCGTCAGTTAACTTTAACGGAATATTCCTTAACGGCGTTAGGGTGTCCGTCAGTGTGCACGGCGCGTGGGCGGCGTGTGTTGCCGTGCCTTTGCCGGCGCGTGAGGGCGCATGAGGCTTCCAAAAATTATTTTAAAAATATGGGGGTGTTTGTGGGATTGAGTAGAGCATGTTAGTATATTCAAACACCTCAATTGAGCAATGTATGAGAAGTTATTACTTGATTTGGATTATGTGCATAATTGACGGTTATATAGTTGTTTCGCATATAGGTGAGACGTATCCTGAGGACGAACGCAGCCACACGAGGCTCGGGGGCTACGACCCGTCTACCTATCAGTGAGTGGGCTTTTGGTTTTCAGTATATATATATAAATATATATATATATATAGACACACACATACACACACATAATTGATTGATTCCCAGAAATACGTTTTAAAATACTTTTATGAAATTGAATGCTATGTCGAATGCCATATATATTTTTATGTTAATATGATTATATATTGATGCACCGCGGGCGCCAGGTAAGTCAGGTAAGTGTATGCTTGTGATATAATGGTTATGGTGATATTAATGAGATTAGTATATGGCTCATTTACCTGCACATCGGGGTTTGTGCCGCCAGAGTAGAGCTTAGCTTTCACGTGATCGTTCACCTCCCGCACCGTACGCTCACCTTGGATCCAAGGCAGGTGCCAGCCTGTCGTACAGACCACACTAGGTGGTTCCGACTCGTAGGTGACTTGCGATTCGTCGCCAACCTTCACATGATCGTAGCATAGAGCGTTATATACCCAACATGACGTACAGACCACATTAGGTGGTTCCGTCATGGGTGCAGGTTATTAATTGAGAGATGGATTGAGGATGTGGTTGAGGAGCTATAGATTCAGCCGTACAGGTCACCAGAGGTGACTCCGGCTGATTGACAGATATATTGCCGGCATGATTTGAGTTGGGATATCACCTGATTGATTGATGATATTTGATACATGCTTATTACTGATTATGGTTCATTCGATCATGGCATTGATTGATTGATTGATTGGTTGATCGATGGTTTTCAGTACTAGTACGTATATACATATTTTCTGGGAAGTATACACGTTTTACAGAGAGGGGTTACAACTTTTCTATCGAAGTGATTTTGGTAAAGCTTTGTTTTTGCCCACTCACACTTTTGTTTTGCACCCCTCCAGGTACTAGGTAGTGTTGGTGGCAAACAAGGCTTCAAGGCATATCTGACAGCACACTATCCATGTAAATATTTTGCTTTCTTGCTTATGTCTTTTTGGACTGCACCTAGGATGCTCGAACTCTGTAAATTATGCTGTTAACTTCCACACTCTTTTATGTGCCTGTAGCACTAGTAATGATACTCTAGTACTTATTATCTACATTTATTCTTCCGCACTGCGCACATGGCCTCGTCACGCTCACGTGACGGCCAGCACGTCCCGATGTTCGAGTCGGGGTGTGTCAATCCATAAGTGTTGGTGATGCTCACTGCTTCATTGATTATCGTTGGATGATTTTGATTTAATTCATCTACTACAAACCTTGAGATTTAAACTCATTTAACAGTAATTAATAAGATGGTGTGCATCACTACCACTTAAGTGTGCTCAGCAAAAATGCACTTCAAAAAAAACCTCACTTTTTATAAAAGTGTTAACTACTCAATTCGTCTACCCGATCATGTATACATTATCCAATTTATTTATTTATCATATATTCTTTGAAGGATCATCTTGTAAAAACTTACTAAAATTAAAGATCATTTAGTGTTTTATAATTATGATCAAATAAATACCAACATAATTTTTGGATAAAAAATATATAAATGTTTGGAACAGTAATCAAATGACTAAACAAAAATAAGTGCTGGTTTCAACGATGAAAATGCATCATGGTTAAAAATAAAATTTATTACTTAAGTAATACGGTCTAGTAATATTATTTTTTACTGTTAAATAATGTTAAATGAAAAATGTTAAAGTCAATTTTTACCAAAAACAAATTTAAACCGCATAACGCTTCGTAGAAAATGACACTGTATTATTTAACTGCAGCGGTAAACATGAAACATCGTGGTAGGGTGGAGATGGTTGTACCAAATTTGTTAAATAAATAATTGGTGGACGAGTCTGTTTTGCTCACTTTCTTGGTCTTTTATATGCCTCACCGATGGAAAGTGATGCAATGATGCGCTTAACAGAGAAAGACCCAGAAACATTGAGAGAAGGGATCTGGGACGGTGACAGCTGACACCGATGCTACTCAACAGAAACCACATCTTCTCGAACCCGCCCAAGTTTCCATCTTTATTAACAATTTAATTTGTTGGGTCGGATTAAATTGCTCCCAAGGACAAGAAGAAGAAGTTGCAGAAGCAGAAATGATGGAGATGAAGGAGGAAGAATCTCAGAAAATGGCGGTTTTCAAAGGCAGAGAAATATTCGGGTCAAATGTTTTGCACATGGTTCTGGCTCTGGGTATTTGGCTGGGTACAATCCATTTCAACGCGGCTCTGGTTCTCTTCGCAATCTTCTTCCTTCCATTTTCCAAGGCCCTTCTGTAAGTGTTCATCTTTCTCAGCCTTTTTTTTCTCCCCTAATTTGGTTTTTTTTGTCATTAATTTATTGATTTATTTGGTGAAAATTTTGAAATTTTTCAGTGTACTTGGGTTGCTTGTATTGTTTATGATCATCCCAGTTGATGATAAGAGCAAACGAGGAAGATCACTTTCCAGGTAAAAGTTTTGCACCCTTTTCGGGCTCTTTGGGAATTGGATTGCTAGTTTTTGAGAGATTCTCCGTGCAGGACGTCATTTGCGCAATTTATTAACTTCAAATTTGATCATATTTAGTGACGTTGATGGTTTTAGGGTGTAGAATCATGTAGAGCTTAGACTTTTTATTTATAGTATCGGATTAGTTAAAGACAAGACGTCCTGCACAAAGCGGAACTGACAAGTATACAAGTAATTTATGTTGGTTTGGATTGGATTTTCAGGTACATATGTAAGCATGCCTGTGCTTATTTTCCCGTGACTCTGTACGCAGAGGACATCAATGACTTTGATCCTAATCGCTCTTACGGTATCTCCTCTTTTATGGAAGTAGAACCGGTTACAAACTTTTAATCAAAAATAGAACCGAAGTACACTAAATGGACATAAACCACGGTTTAGTGTCCCTCTAGTTCTATTTTTGAGTAAAAGTTTGTGACTGGTCAAACTTTTGCATGTTTCCCAATGTATTTATATCACGTTAGAAGCTGTGATGAATTAATAATACGAGTGCCATTTTGTCTATCTGTGGTTGATGCAGTCTTTGGTTATGAACCACATTCGGTTTTGCCAATTGGTGTTGTTGCACTTGCTGACCTTACTGGGTTCTTGCCTCTCCCCAAAATTAAGGTCCTTGCGAGTAGCGCGGTAAGACATCTTCGCTTAGTTGGCACTACTCTTTCTTCAATTCACGTCTCAACCTTTTTCCCTACAGTTTCTTATCTATATTCTATACTTTTGCTGATTCTGTGTGGGGAATTATGTTTAGGTGTTCTACACACCATTCCTGAGACATATATGGACATGGCTGGGTCTTACACCGGCCACAAGGAGTAATTTTATCTCCCACTTAGCAGCCGGTTATAGTTGCATCATTGTGCCTGGTGGAGTGCAGGAGACATTTTATATGGAGCATGGCACTGAGGTTTACATCTATAAAATCTTTCTTGTGCTTTTGGTCTACTTTTTCATCTAGTCATCTGTTGCTATATGCACTAATCTGACAATCAGCTGGTGTCTGTTTTCTCAATTGTAATTCCGTTTCTAGTTGCTAATCCGTTCTTACTTTGTAGATAGCATTCCTCAAGTCGAGAAGAGGATTTGTTCGCATAGCCATGGAGCTGGGTAATCCCCTGGTTCCAGTTTTCTGCTTTGGTCAGGTATCGCCATTATTGACATTTTCAATCTAGTTTTTCCACCTATTAAGTCATCTACTACCCAGTCACGTGGTATCTGTTTTGAGTCTGCTGGCTTTTCTGGTCCAAACATGTATTGATGTCAACAGTTTTCTAGCTATTAAGATTAGTTTGTTGCAATTTCTATGTGAAACCACATCCATTTATTGGGATTGTTGATTATTCTTTTCTCGTCTCTAATGCATTTGCTTCATCTAACGATGGAATTATATTCCCATTTCTTTTCTTATGATCCATCCATGTTGCAGTCAAATGTTTACAAGTGGTGGAAACCAAGTGGGGAATTGATTTTGAAGTTTGCTAGAGCTATCAAGTTCACCCCAGTTTTCTTCTGGGGATTATTTGGGTATGCATTTTGAGTTTAAGATACCATATCGTCGTCCTCTTAATAGCAATTGTAGAACTTCTATCTTTGCAATTAGCTTTGGAAAGTATGTCTGTAAAATCTCAAAAGGAAAAACTATTCCGGTGAAAAAAGTTTCCCATTAGATTGAGAAGAAGTTATACTACTATAGCAACTGTTAATTGTTCATATCATGCTCCTCGAATGCAGAAGTCCTGTACCCTACAGTCATCCAATGCACGTGGTGGTCGGAAAACCAATTGATGTCAAAAAGACTCCACAACCCAGCATGGAAGAGGTATGGGTTCTACCAAAACTGAGCATAATGTATGTGTTTAGTTCCATCTGATAAGTGATAAGCGATATCCATGTCACTGAATTTTTATCGGGGTGATGGGAGTTGCTGCTGCAGCTCCACGGAGTTATATACATTGACGGTTGAAAATTTCGTAGCCTAATAGACCGGTGATGGCTAAAATGTCTGAGTTCATGCTTCTATTTTCTTTTTACAGGTGAACGAAGTGCACGGTCAGTTTGTTGCAGCACTGCAGGATCTTTTCGAAAGGCACAAGGCACGGGTTGGACACGCTGACCTTCAGTTGAAAATTCTTTGATCAGATCGTACGTACTCTATCCATGTACAGTACGCCTACGATAATGTACGCCTACATGCAGCTCCCTCTTCTCCAGTTTTTTTCTTTCCTATTCATTTTCTGGGAAAATTAGTGATAACACGTCGTATTAACTATAAAGTTAGATTGTACAATCCCTCCTGATGTCCTCCGCTAGTTGTCAAGCTGATAGTCAAAACCTTCATCTGGAGCAACAGAAAGTGGCATATTTATGTTTGTAAGCTCTAAATTGATTCATACTTTATTAATCAATTTAGTAGTTTATATAGAGTCGAAGCCCGTAGTGAAGACACTTATTCCATTTTTCAATTAATTGTTTGTCACACTCGTCCCTACTTGATGTGACATTGAACCTAATTGCTTACACGCAAAAAAAATACGTAAAATGGTATCACCAGTGCCTGGTTTTAACCATAATTTGTTCACGTATAATATCTAGGCGCGCCGCGTATTATATCGCGGAGACTGGCTGGGGATAGAGAGAGAGAGGGGACAGAGAGAACATTGAACACTACTCTTTCATTCTCAACTTAATGTTTTCAACTTTAACAGCGAGCTCTAACTTTTGCTCCTCAATATCTTTCAAAACCGAAAGCAAGTTAGCTCTATACGATTCACATTTCCGTCGTGCGCGCTCGAGTTGACGCTCTAGTTTCTGCATCTTCTTGTCCTGGTGATCCTGCAATATCGAATTGAATCGCAAAATTAACCATCAACTCAGCATTTGCAAAACCATACACCAGATGTCAAATAATCGAAAAATGAAAACGTAACAGATGCATCCCGCAAGATAAGCATGTGCACCAAATTTTCCACGTCTCCGGTACTCATGATCTCTTGCCAACTACTTCAATAGACAATAAAGCCCTAATGTTATCATATAGGTAAGAGGTTTCAAGTGGTTACAGAAGGAAACTGACCGCAGATAGAGTCTCAAATCCCCGTTTATGATCACCGAAGGTATTGTTTGATTGATTTCCCAAACGATACCCATCTTCTCTTCCAGCTGTATTAGTTGTGGCCGCTCTCCTGCCGTTGTGCATTTCAGTTGCAACTTTATTTGCAGCCACTTGAAGGGCATCCATTGCCACATTATAAATTTCAGCAGTTGTAATCCCTTCGTCAACATATTTAAGTGCCTCGTGACGCAGATTATTGTACCGTACTGTTAGAGATTCTTGTGGCTTATTCAACAAATCGCCGGCATGTTCCTCCAATATGACACCACTCTTGGCATTCCTCGTCCAGCGCTTCAAAATGAAATGAGATGGCAGAGTCAGAACATTTGTCACCCTAAAAACTGTCAAGATGTGCGCGCAAAGAAGGCCAGAAAACTCAAACATCTGGCAACTACAAAATGCTTTCGTCTCATGAACGTTAAATCTAACAGTATAAGCTTTATGACTTTCCCCAAATTTAGCAACTTGATAAATGGATCCTGCCTCCTTGTCCTCAACCTTCGTTGCCAAAAATGTTAACGTCTCAACCAACTCCTCTTGAAATTTTGTAAACAATTTCCTCGTGTAAAGCCCAGCTCCCTGTTTCTCCATGGGCGAAGGGGTCTTAAGAACCGGAGCAGTGTTTATAGTATCATAATCTGCCCTCACTTCTTTCTCATACCGACTTTCAACAGCTTTCTCATACTGCTTAACAAACAGCTGTAGAGTTGTTGATGCATTGACATATCCATCAAAATAAGAGTTCATGCTATCACTGCACTGTGTTACCGACATTTCTGCAAAGAAGGTGCCCCTCAGGTACACAGGGACCCACTGCAGCCGATCAGCATACATCGATTGAAGCCATTTATGCTCCCCGAGATCATATTTACCGATTAGGGACAGCCAACAAGACTCAAACTCTTCAATTGATTCACTCAGGTTGACACATTTATGAAGCTCTGCTTCAAAGTTGGAATGCTCACAAAGCACAGAGGACAACTTCTCTTGGCATTCTTTAAATATGTGCCACTTGCAGAAGCGGTGTCGAGTCTCAGGGAAAACCTGGGTAATGGCCATGGTAATCACCCTATCATGATCAGTCGTAATTGACAGTGGAGGCTGGCCAGACATTGCCATGAGCCATGTTTTGAAAAGCCAAAGAAACGATGCCTCAGATTCATTTATCAGGAGGGCACAGCCAAAAAACACAGGCTGTCCATGATGGTTAACCCCTGTGAAAGGTGAAAAAGGCAACCGATAGCGGTTTGACCTGTAAGTTGTGTCAAAGGTAACAGTGTCACCGAAGTAAGTATAGTCATTCCTTGCCTTAGGATCAACCCAGAAGAAATTGCCCATGCACTGATCTTCATCTCCCTGCACAGCAAAGAAGAATGCCGGGTCCTTAGCTTGCCTGTCCTTCAAGTAATCCAAGAGCAGCTGAGTGTCGCCTCCAAGGGTCCTTTGCTTACAACTCCTCATGTAATTCCTGCAGTCACGCTCCGTGAAGCCAACATTCCTAATTCCACCATATTCTTTGACGAGGGCAGACATAATTCCTCTGGGGCCGATCCCAGCACCCTGCAAGGTATCAATCAAAGACTTTGCAGAACCCGAGACATGACGATGAGAGCGAAGGGAATGCACCTTATCAGGTGGAACCAGCTCATGGTTATGCTCCTTAACAAAAGCAGACACAACCCATCTCCCAGAGTCGTGAACCTTTATTACCAACATGGCCTTACAACCAACTCGGGTCTCTGCTCGGGGGCGCTTGGCCCGCCCTTCGCAGTCAGACCCAGACTTCCCATTCTTGTTGGCACGAAATCCCTCCTTGGCGCAAACAAAAGACCGCTGAATGATGGCGCCATCGCGCCTGGAGCGACGAGACATGCTGACGCGAGTGCTGAAGCCAATGCGGCGAGCATAGGAATTGTAAAAGGCCTTGGCAGCCTCCTCGGATTCGAACTCCATCCCCTCACAGGGTTCAAGGCTACTGTCTCCTTCCGGGATGTAATGCTCCAAAACAGCAACACTACTGACAACATCGGAACCAGTAGGAGTGGGAATAGCAGTGGCAGGAGAATCATGAAGGAGGTCATCATGGTCAACAGATTGGTCAATGTAACCCAGACCCATCATGTCGAATTCAAGAACATCATCATTGCCCAAGCTCAACGGTTCAAACTCCATTTTTTCACAGGGAACTATGACTTTATTTTTCTTTCTCTCTTACTTAAATTAAAACCCAAATGCTATAAATCACCAATTCAATCATAAATTACAACGAAAAAAATTGGGCCAATGGGAAAATTAAAAAAAATGCATAATTTTGATGGAAATTTTGGATTTTAGAGGGAAAGCTAGAACCTTGGAGGCGATCCATTTGAGCAGGACGAAGGAGAAATTGCAAATGGGTACAAAAATCTTCACTCTGGAGATGTTTTGGCAGCGCCCGGGAGCGCGGAGGAGCGAGACGGCGCGTGAATTGAACGTTCAGAGCAGTGACGAACAGAGTGAGTGGAGGGGAGGGAGAGTGGTGGAGTGTGGCGGGGGTTTAGGGCAGATGATTTGGTACTTAACGAAACCTGGAGGAGTATCGGGGATTACCACATTTCGTGCCGTTGGATCCTTCCCTAAAACCCTTTTCACACTCGGCAAGAAAGATGTGCGATGAGTTAATATTATATTATATTTGAAATTATATTATATTTTATTCTATGTTTACTGATATTTTAAAATATATATATACTTGATTGATTTTTTTTATTTTTATGTTTTGATCGTAGGACAAGCAAATCTCCTTTTATAAAAGTGATAAAATGATGAAACTTCAGAGTAATTTCAAATAGAGAAGATCCGCAAGTCATACTTGTTGGTTATGTTAAAATCTCATCCCTAAATTACCAGTTGTTTAATCACGGTAATTAAATAAAGATAACTACGCAGTTTGACATATTGACGTTTTGAGTTTATTTGGGCCATAAATAATTGAAGGTGATGTTTTTTAAGAAACTTTCCTTCTATAAAGTTGAAGGAGATGTCCAAAGCTTTTCAACGCTAACTTAATGTTTGATTCATGAAATACTTTTAAATGACTGAAAACGTTTTTAAAAAAAAAAAAAATTTTGGGTTACAAAAGCACCAGGACTTTGTGAAAACACTTCTAAGTATTCCAAGTGTTCTTATAAAATTCACTTGAATTGTCACTCGGTACTAAGTAAGAGATCTTAGGTTCGAATCTCGTGAATGAATAATTCGATACCAAATTAGGTTGCACATTACATGATTTTGCCGCACTTCTCATTTTCTTAATGTAAAAATATTGATGTATTAAAAAAAATTCACTTGAATTTTTTATAAAATATTTATATCAAAAATATTTTCACTGAAAGGAAATCGTTAAAATATAATTTTAGTAAAAAGAAAATTAATTAATTGCAATATGTAAGAATTGGGGAATAACGAAAAGCACGACGTCGTTCGCGTCATAATTTGAAGCGCGAAGCGTGTCAATTTCACCTGAGAGAAGAAATTAAAAGCATCGAATTTCTGGACCGATTTATCAGAAATAAATAGAAAGAAAATCGGCCGAATAAATAATAGAAAAATAAAAGAATTAGGGTTCTTCGTTCTGATAGTACGAATTTGAAGCTCCTTCTTCTTCAATTCCAACCCAGGTACGCAGCTCCTACAATCCCCTGTTATTTCTTTCCCCAATTTCTTCATATTTTTCTAGCTTACGGGAAAAAAGATATGATTTAGTTCGATGACGCCTAAAATTTCAATTTTTTTGATACAATCGTTTGCGGCAGAAGCGCAGAGTAGTAAATTTTACTTTTGACTGATTAGTTTACCGCTATACGATTTTCTGTTCTTGCTTCTTGCCCTAATTTTTTTTATTTATATTTTTTAGTTTTTCTGTTTTATTTTTTGTTGGATGAGTAGAAATTGTACTGCTTTTGTACTTAGAAATGAATGATACCGAAGACAAGGAGGAAATTGGACAAGAATTGCCAGTTGATGCTTTAAATAATGGGAAACCAGAAAATGATCATAACAAGCAGAATAATTCTCCGAATTCTGGACCGGTCCAGGAAACCCCGAATCCTGCTGAAAATGGCGAAGCTCTACCCAATAAGATAGACGTGGAGATGACCGCTGTTGATAACACTAATGTACAAGTAGAACCACTGTCCATTTCGCAGCAATCCGATAAGGATTTGCCTCCTCCATCAGTCACAATAAATGGCGGGGACGAACAATTAGTCAAGCCAGATATCGAATCTTTAAAGGAGGAGGGTGAACAATTAGTCAAGCCAGACACCGAATCCTTAAAGGATGATGGCGATCAGTTAGTCAAGCAAGATACTAAACCCATAACTGATGCCAAGAGTGCTGAAGCCCAGGATTTGCCTCAAGGTAATAGTCATGGCTGTGAGGATGGCAACATGGTTTCCACAAGTCTTGCAGAGACTGCTAAACCTACTGTTGGTGTAAAAAATGAAGTTTCTCAAGTGCCGGAGCGGGAATCTGGCGATCCCGTGGAAGAAAGTGGAACTGTGAGTCATAAGGAACCTGTTACACGTCATGCCGGATCTTCTGATATAAGGGCTGATTCTGGGAGTGGGGAAGAATTGAAGAATAAGGTGGATGAAAAAGATATTACTACACCCAAAAGTAATGGAACCCCAAACTCAAAGGGCATGTTTCTTTTAGATGACAGTGACATGTATGAAGGTAATGGTTCTGGAACAGAAGAGGAGCAATCAGCTTTCATGAAGGAGGTGGAAAATTTCTTTAAGGAGAGGAACATGGAATTTAAACCTCCTAAGTTTTATGGAGAGGGTTTGAATTGCCTTAAGTAAGTCTATACTCGTCATTTTTACTGGTTCTGTATTGTTTACTAATTATATGAATGTTATTTATTTTGGCTAATGCATTTCAACTTTTTACTTGGATAAGGCTTTGGAGAGGTGTGACAAGATTGGGTGGCTATGATAAGGTGTGGAGTGTGCATTTTTATTCATATAGTTTAGACAATTATATATAATATGAGTTTTCATTTCCAGAATTATAGTGTTTTCTTGTTGGAAGCTCATATATAATTTGTCTGCTTATTGTAGGTGACCTCAAATAAGTTGTGGCGGCAAGTGGGAGAAGCGTTTAGACCTCCAAAGTAAGGAACAACATCTGCTCAACTCCATGATTATTTACGTAATGCAAGCTCCATTACTTGGAGATGTGGAAATTTTAGAAGTGCTGTAGTTTGTGGACATGAACGAAGAAAATCCACCCTCCTTAATTCCTAATAGATATAGGGGTGTGATATCCACACACACCTTTTTAATTTTCGGCCGTCAAATCGGTTGAATTGAAGAAGATCAACGGACATAAATTATCAAGGGCTGTGTGAGAAGCAAAATGGGGTGTGTGGATAGCACATCCCTAGATATAATCTATGAACACTGAAATTGGGGGACTTCTTTCATTGGCAATACGTTGTTGGTCATTTGGTTCTCCCGTGTTATTTGTAAGGGTCAACTTTGTGATGTTCATATCTTCCATATTGTTGTGCAAAAAGTCCTTGCTGAAAAGAACATAAAACGTAGATATATGAAGCATGATAAAAACTTGAAGTAAAGTTGATGTGTTTCTAGGTGTGAAATTTCTTTAGTTTCTATTTAACCTCATCATGATTTGCTGTCTTGGAAAGTGGAAAGGGGGTGGTGTGAGGAGTGGATTAAAAAGGTCCAATAATGTTTACTATGTGTTATAAGATAGTTAAGTTATTTTTCTATTTCTGCTGCAGGACATGCACTACGGTTTCATGGACTTTTCGAGGTTTCTATGAGAAGGTAAGTGTGCACACACTTGGTTGCAAGCTGCATCTTTCTTATAGATTCTCCATAGGTTATTAGTTGCTATGTGTTTGTAATTTCCCACCTGTTCAAATTTGATACTGGATCAAGAATTATGGGATCGGGCAACCATAATCGTAGACTCAATTGCCTGCTATGATTGAGCAAATCTGGGTCTGTCCATCTTCTTGGTGGTTGACCATGTGGATATGTGCTTGAGTGGCCTGTGTTGGAAATTAATTATAAAAGCTTCTATTCGAGTCACTTGTGGTCGCCTCAGTATTTTTATAAGTCCATTATGTCAAATCCCCTTTTAACAGTGATTTGCTAAATATCTTCCTTGGAGTATAACATAATGTTTATATTTTATTCATTATTGGTTGTTCTTGTGTGACTTCAGGCACTCCTAGATTATGAAAGGCATAAATTTGGTACTGAACCACCAATCTCTTCCCTGCCAGAGCCTATGAATATCGATAACCAGGTAAGTTGTGATCTTATGACCTGGGATCTTTTGGTAATGTTTTGTGTATTACTGTATTAGATGATTTTGTGGCGTTTATTTTTATCCCTCTTAGGTGGCATGGTGTTTATGCCACTTTGTTCATCTCATGGTAAAATGTTTCATTGAATGAAAATGGTATCCATGAACTGCTGAGAACGTATACGTTCATTGTTATTCGCATGAAAATTTTCGACACAATGAACTATGGCATGTCAACCTTGAAAATTGGTGCAGTTGGTTGCTCAACAAGGAGTTTCTTCAACGAGCCCAACACTTAATGCATGATTGTGGTAATTAGGCTGCAGGGTCAGGTCGAGCAAGAAGGGATGCTGCGGCACGTGCCATGCAGGGTTGGCACTCACAACGTATCACTGGGAGTGGTGAAGTCAGTGACCCTATCATAAAGGTCTGTAAAGTATAAAGATTGTTGCTCTCATTTTTTTGTTCTTTTCATTCTCTCCATGCAGAAGTTGGTTCTGATATAGTACTACCATCTCTTCTGTTTCTTTAGGATAAAAATGCTATTTCTTTGCAAAAGCGTGAAAAACAGCTTAAAAGCATTGGTATGGCCTCTCAGTGGAACTGGTGTCCTTTGTAATAATATAGTTTGGTATATATGGTGCCCTTTGTAATAATTTAGTTGGTATATAACCTCTCACCTCAGATTTTGTATGTTGACTTCAGGTTCACTTAAACGAAAGAAGCCACCTTTTGTGGAGCATGTGGTAAAAGCTGCACGTACTAAAGAATCTAAGTTACAGTTGAGATAATGTTCTATTTTTATTTCTTTGTCTATATCTAATATATCAGGAAATTGTTCAGTGACAGTACACAGTCGACATGTTATTATAGAGTTAACTTGGCTTTGTTTTGTCTGTTTGGGTAGATTGGATGTAGATGTGGTCAATCTTGGACCTCCAGCAGATTGGGTGAAGATCAATGTGCAGAGAACTGTAAGTTTATCCAATACATGTTTGAACACAAGGAAATTTCCATCTGTGGAGTTTTTGAGCACCATCCAGTATAATGAGATGTGTCATTTTTGCAGAAAGATTGTTTTGAGGTCTATGCTTTAGTTCCAGGGCTTCTCCGTGAGGAGGTAAGTATACATGTTCCTGATTCTGTCGCTCTCCTTCCTTTTGCTTTGCTACTGTACGATTCTTTGCGTCTTATAGAGATCATTTGTATATTCTTTTAGAAGACATGTATGCAATCATTTCTTTTTGTTATGTTCTTATTAAGGTGGGAATGGCAGTAAATCATAAGCCACGTTATAAAAACAGGAAGTAGCCTCCTTGAAAGATGTTCAGACAAATTTTGGGCCCCTTTGGGAGTCACAAAACCACAGCCAATTTGTGCTGCACTCAACTGCTTTGAGCTGGGGAAAAAGGGAAAAAATAAAAAAGCTGTTTAAAAATGAACCAACTTTCATCAATCTCCCTTTTTTTTATTAAATGTGAGAACGGAGGAACCCGGCAAGTAGCCTGCTGACTTCTTCTCTAGGCTGTTTCTTTGAGAGCTGTCGCTAACCTATGCCTTGGTAGAGTATGTACATGTTTGCATATCAAGGCATCTATTATCAGTCTGGATTTTGTACTCATGAAAGGGGAAAAAGCTTTAGAATCTAAAATTGAGTTGAGAAGTCCTGCTTGATATTTGTTTGATGTGTAAAATATTAGGTTTCTGTTTCGGTAATTGCATTGCTTATCCTATTCTTTTGGAAATCAATCTCAGGTGCGTGTTCAATCAGATCCAGCTGGGCGACTGGTTATAAGTGGAGAACCTGAGCATCCTGATAATCCATGGGGTGTCACATCTTTCAAAAAGGTGCGTTTCTTTTTCTTTCCGCTCTAAGGTGTTATGAAATGTGTGACAGAAACTATGTTTTGTTAGTGAATGGTTTACAGAATATTTAGTCGGCTAGCAGTGTGGTGTAATTACTTTAATCAGATGCGGCCATGTGGAAAAATTACTAATTTAAGAATATTCCAGTATTAATAAACCAGATGAGAAACTTGTCAGATTTGGAAGTAAAGAAAATCAATCAGATTTCTTTGATGATATGTCGAAATTGTTATGAGATTCTCTTTTATCAAAAATGGAACAGCACAGCATATGCTTGACTTGAAGAGTAGAGTGTTTCTGCTCCATGAATAACAGAACAGTTGCAATAAAGATGGGAAACTCTAGGGCTGGTGGAGTAACAATATAAGAAATGCGTGTTTGGAGGAAAAAATCGAATGTCTCCTACTGGCTTCCAAAGTTGGCACCGTGGCTACTCTGTCTAATGTTAAACAAACCACGGTCATAAAGATCGGACTTCATATCTTTCACTTTAGCTTTCTTGACATGTTACAGGCTAAACATTTTTAAACAGCAAAGGTGATTGATATGGTATTTGGCTTCGTGAACAGGTTGTCACCTTACCATCAAGAATTGATCCACACCAGACATCAGCTGTGGTCACCCTGCACGGGCAGTTGTTTGTTCGTGTTCCGTTTGAGCAGTCGGAGCATCAGGCTCTTCTGTAGAAATTAGACAGACTGTAGCAACCGTAATCAGGCCAAGTTAGCTAGTTTAGTTGGTTATAATCCACTAGGTCAGTACAGGATATAAGCTAACCGCTGTACTTATTTACCAACATGTTCAGTTAAATCATTGATGTTACGTGGCTAGGAATCCTCCTCTTCATTCATTTTCTTGAAGATGTAATATTATTTCGGGAAGATACGCATTGAACGCGCATGTTCGGCCTAATGCTATGTCGAATTTGTGCTCTTCAGATCAATCATATCTAAGCTTTTAAAGATTAAAGATGAAGATAAATAACAGATTAATGAATGTCACAGCCAAAAAGTAACAATGATTACCATAAGACTGCCCCATTTGAAGATAATTGTACATTTTGAAAGGGCATTTCGCAAAGGCAAAAGAAAATGCATTCCGTAAATTTGAGTAACACAGCAAAATCATGAACGGGTTGTAAAACAGGCGATTGACATCATACGAAAGACGGAAACAGGGTGGCCGAGGACCTTCACGGGCTAGTCGCCATTGATGCCAAGTCCAACTCTTCATCGGAATCAATCACTTCTTCGAAATTGTAAAACGGGTTTGCCTGCGATGGAAGCTCCAGGTAAGAACGGAAATATTTTCAACATGAACATTCGACTCCAACGCGAAACTAAAAACTACCTTTGGTCTTGGAGTGATTGCTTCAAAGCTATGAAATACAGGATTATCAAAGTTCGGGGGTTCTAGAACAATGTAAGCCCCTTTATTTCTGTACCTCTCGTCTGTCCCCTGAGTGACAGAAAAAAAAAAAAAAAAAAAAGTGATATTAATTGATATGAAAACATTAGCGTATTGGTATGAGTCAGGTTGTAATGTCCAGTGACAACGAAAGCACAATATAATAAACTCGAAGACTCAATCAAGAGTTAAGAAAGGATCACAGCACAACTCAATGGAGATGGAACAGTTAAACGAATAATCAATAGCCGTACATTTCAACACGCAAAAGCACGTTTCACGTGCTGCGTGACATACACAAAAGCACCATTTTGAATGAGATGTTTAACAGCACCCAATCTACTTTAAAAGGGGATGGATATTCGAAGGAAACATGTAAAACCCCATCAAAACAATCATACACGCATCAAGTAAACTTTGCAGCGCAATTTGGCAAAGGAAAACCGTATACCGCCAACAGCCAATAAATGAACAGTTATGCCAAGAATTCACTAAAAACTGAGTTAATGAATACCAATCTCAAAGGATCCTACACAAACCTGGAATTGTGGGTAGTCTGGAGCACTAAACAAAGTAATGAGCTTCCCAGACTCCACAATGTGATCTATGGTGTACCCGTTATCCATCCCACCAAGACCTGGCCGCTTTTCCCGCGCATCTGGACCTTCATGCGATCTGATAATCAACTGTCGTTTTAACAAATATAGAATAACCCAAATCTTAGTATTGCATCTCGATTATGATTGCTAGTCATGCAAATACAACACAAGTAAACGTAAAAAGAGTAGAAAGAAATCATCACATGCTTATTGTGGGAGAGAAACATAAAGTGCAACAGCCTCTGAGCAGTTTAGAAACATTACAGCTGCTAGTCATTTTTAAAGAGAATTAAAAACTAGGTATTTTCTTTCTTAACTAGTAAAATTCTAACGAAAGACATAGTCGAACCCCACAAACTATCTACCTATTGAGCCAAGGCCAAGGTGGTTAAAAATTATCAAAGCAACAACAAACCCATAAGCACCTCCATACTCATACACAAGCCTTCATAACTAACCACCTATTTGTCATCACATAACTAGGACATAAAAAAATACTCGGTGGTAATAACCTATTTGTCATCAACCCTATATTAGGGTTGCAAATTGATCATCCGGCTGATATTATTTCGACTAACCACCTTAACATGGCTAGTAAATGCGAAGTTAACGTTTTTTCTACCCTTTGCCACCGCATTTGAATATAAATGTTGCCCTAAATTCAAATTCTCAAAAGGAAAAATAGTTATTGGCTAATTGCTATCCAACCATCACTGCACTTGGAACGCAGCAGTACCAAAATTAAATGAAAAGTTTTGTTCCAAAAAAAGAAACGTGATTTGTCTCGATTTGTCTCTAGATTACAATTGAAGCATGCAATGCTTTGCAGTCGTATTGCGTTATCAATTGAATGCATCACCTAGCAACGAGGAAGAAGCAATTCAACATGAAGCAAACAAGAAAAAACATACTCTTAAGAATCAAAGTATCAACATTATATCCTAAAACGAATATTTTTCCATAAGTACTGTGTAAGTAAACTAACACTCAATTGCCTGAGACTAGAAATGTAGATTCCAAATCTTGCTATTACCTTGAGTTGAAACTTCTTGAGAAAATCCTCAGTGCAGTCAGGACCCCAAAGCAGACCAATGCCTCTTTCTTTATTTGGAGAAAGGCCGGGCTTCATGGAGGGATCCGACCACAGCACATCACCAGGAATCAAGTTCGAACCTTCCCACGGAGGATCAAGAACCGACCTTCGAGCCTTATTTAATTCTTCAAAGGATCCGAGAGACAATGTACTACTGGGTTCGGGATTGAAAGCTATCCTCCTATTCTTCCTTCCCTTCGATCTCTTGGGGGTGGCCGGCGTGCTGCGAAACAGCCCGCCATGAGCAGTATATACATATTTACCAACCATGGAGGTCAAGGGAAGACCTTCAAAGCACCCAAGACATTTTCGGTACACATGCTTCCCTTTATCTCCATATTTTGTCAGTACTTCCTTCTCGAATCCGTACACCGAAGTGCAGTATTTCGATTCGTGATTTCCTCTTAAAAGATAAACACTTCTGGGCAAAAACACCTTCCAAGCTAATAAAATTAAGAAGCTTTCTAGACCCCAAGCCCCTCTGTCAACGTAATCGCCATTGAAGACAAAAAATCGGTTTTCTGATGGAAACCCAGCATCGTTTAAGAGAAAAAGGAGGTCGTGTAGCTGACCGTGAAGGTCTCCGACGACCACCACGGTAGATTCAGGGCTTAACTGATCGACGGCGACGCAATTGGCCTCTTTGTGGAGGATCTTGGATGCGCAGAGGACCAAGCTATCGAAAACCTCTACGGGAAACACGTCGGGCAACTGGGTCGGGTCCAGATTTCTGGATGCCCAATCAAAAACGGACATGAGGTTTCGGACCCATTCGAGACTGAGCTTTCCGTCGGCCGGCCAACCAACTGGGGTTTCCGGATTAGGCCCCGGCGGTGATGGGTTGTTTTCGGATTCCGAGTTGGTGACGGCGGAAGACGCCGAATCGGAGACCGGCGGCGGTGCTGCTGCTAATACTTCTGCAACTTCTTGAGATGCAGATGGAGCAGCAGCCGCTGCAACCTCTGCATCTGAATTGCTTGACATCTTTGACTAAACCCTAAAAAAATACGAATTAAATGTGAATGTTTATGAATTTATATACATGAATTCATCTGGGAATTTTGCAGAATACATAGTAATACAGAGTGTACGTCTAATTGTTGCTTCAGTTTATACACATAATTAATTTTGATTAATATGTCAAACTAGAATTAGATGCCTCATTTTATATTTTTCTAGCTTAAACATATGTTACTTTCTAATTTTTGATTAAAGTGCTTTTACTTTCAATTAAACTTTATATTCCAGATATATTCTTAATTTAAGTATTTTATAAATTCTTTTAAATCCATTTATATGTAAAAAAAAATACACTCAATAATATTCATTAATTTATTGCTATTTTTATGGAATCTCATCCCTTCCTCAATTTAAGGATTCAATTATACCTATTGAGTTCAAGATTAATTGGATGAAATATAGTTTTTTTAATTTCCAACTCAACATTTTATATAGATTATAAAAAAACAATAGTTCGTTTATAATTAAAATTGAGATGTAGACTAAACTGCCTAATTTCATGCAACTGAAAATAAATTTGAATTTTTTAACAACTACTTATAGTAGAAATGTGAACTAAGAGTTTTCACATTTTTATTTTTATTTAAAATGAGTCTTTATTCCAATAATTAATTATTAAGAGTTGACAAAATATTTTTTAGTGCAATGTTTTAATGTGAAAAATTATCTTTTTTTGGGTTACACAACTTATACATAATATACCATAAGTTTTTGTACGTACTAAAATAAGGATAATACAACGTACTAATAACTTGGTACGTACTAAATAAAGAATTGCATTGTAACATCCCACATCGCCCAAGGGAGTGATCCTTAAATGTATATTCACATCCCTACCTAACACGAGGCCTTTTGGGAGCTCACTGGTTTCGGGTTCCGTAGGAACTCCGAAGTTAAGCGAGAAGGGGGCCATAGCACTTCCAAGATGGATGACCCACTGAGAAATTGCTTGTGAGTTCCTAGAAACAAAACCGTGAGGGCGTGGTGGGGGCCCAAAACGGACCATATCGTGCTACGGTGATGGAGTGGGCTCGGGAAGTGGGCCGGGATATGACAAATTGGTATCAAAGCCTAACCCTGGCTGCGTGTGTGCCGACGAGGACGTTGGGCCCCTAATAGGGGTGGGTACTTGGAATCGAAAACCAAAACCGAAACACGAATCGAATCAAACTGCACCGAACGGTTTGGTTTTGCGATTTTGAAACGGTTTCGGTTTCGATATCGAACCGTGGCAAAGAAAACGGTTTGGTTTCGGTTTTGGGTTTTCAAAACCGCACCGAAACCGAAACCGCACCATATAATAAATAAATGTTATATTTTACTAGGTTACTAGACTATCATATCATATCGTCTAATTTTTTGCACTTCGATTCCTGATTCCTGAAGGCTGAAGATCTCTTTAATTCATCTTCTTAAAACTCATCTTTTCCTTAACTCATCTTCTTAAAACTCATCTTCAATTCTGCGACTTGGCTGCTTCTGCTTGCATCTCTGCCTCTGCGACCTCACTGCTTGCTTGCATCCCCAGATCCCTTTCATCTGCAAGCCCTGAACTCTGCAAATCAAAAGCTTTGCAAAACAGACTTGGCAAATCATTCACCTGCTCTTCGTTCCAGCTAATATGGTAAGAACTTAGAACTTGTATTAGTTAGTTTAGTTAATAATTTGTAATTAAATTAATTTTACAGTTAGGGTTTGTTTCAATCAAAGATTCAAAAGGGAAACTGTGTTAGGGTTTGTTTGAATCAAAGATTCAATTTAAAGTCTTGGATGTGAAATCGAAGTTGAATCCATTGAATCTTTAACATGGGACGAGATGAAACATGTTCTCTAACCTTTTTTTGTCGGTTGGGGAACCTTTATAGACAAGCTGTTACATTTTCTAAATATGTGTTTATTAGGTTGGGAATCATACAAGTTTCATCATGGAGACTACACTAACTCAAACAAATATTTACTGGATATGTGATTCAAATAAGCAACTCACTTTGAGCCTAAATAAACAAATATTTACTGGATATGTTTATTTCTATTGTAAGCACTGAGCATCAGTCATATTGAATTTGAAGGGGCTGGAATAACATTGGCACTTTCTTTCTTCGAGTGTTCCGTATATGCATTGCATATATCACCTGTCAATACATTCCTACTTATTCACATATTTCCATATTCACCAGCTGCTAAGAATTTTATAGATTGAATAAGGAGTGGTATGGTGATGATTAAAGACGATGAACTAGCCTACTGTTTTGTATATGAAAGTAAAAGAACTTTCTTCGTTTTCTTTTTTCAACTAAACATCAATTATATTTTTTATGTTTTGTATTGTGTAGAGTTGGCCAAATCGACTTCAAGCATTGCCTCTCTTACTCTTGATCAACAACCACAACAAGCTCCAAAGCAATCTCAAGGTTCTAATTCACAAGAACCTCCCCTTATGCGTTTACAAGGTGCAAGGTCTTCACAAGCTCAAAGGCCTCCTAAACCTTCAAAGAATAAGTGTCCAAAAGGAAAATGAAAGGCAAATGTTTGAAACTTGAACGATGCAAAGTAAGTTTAAAACCAAGACTTTGTTGAATTCCATGAACCATTTAGTTTTTTGGTTGTACTAATGCCATAAGGCATTTGACATTGAACTTTGTTTGAAACTTTGAAGTTTGAACTTTAGTTGTATTATGGCAAACTTAACTTTTCAATTGGGTTGTAGTAAAGTATAGTAATTGGTGATCAAGTTGAATTTTAGTAGATGTGATGCATAAGGATTTAAAGTTTAAACCCATTGATGCATTGGATGTTGTCTCAATTTTACTAGTTGTCATTTGTTACAGTTTTGGTACAGGTTTGGACTGTTTGGTACATGTTTTGTGCAATTTTTTGCTGCAGTTTTTGTGCAGTTTTAATGCTGTTTTTTGCTGCAGTTTTGCTGCATTGTTGTTGCTGTTTTTGTTGCAATTTTGATGCATATTCATTAATTAATATATAAGGAAAATAAGACCGTCTTATGCATAAATATGTGTATATTTTAAATTGTACATTTTTTTCTCAAAAACCAAACTGAAACCGTTTGAAACTGCACCGAACCGAACCAAACGGTTTGGTTTCATTTCGGTTTTGGCTTCAAAACCGCACCGCACCGCAAAAAGTTTCGATTTTGGTTGCAGTTTCACTAGAAACCGCATCGAACCGTACCGCGCCCACCCCTAGCCCCTAAGGGGGGTGGATCGTAACATCCCACATCGCCCAGGGGAGTGATCCTTAAATGTATATTCTCATCCCTATCTAGCACGAGGCCTTTGAGAGCTCACTGGCTTCGGGTTCCGTAGGAACTCCGAAGTTAAGCGAGAAGGGGGCCAGAGCACTTCCAGGATGGGTGAACCACTGGGAAGTTGCTCGTGAGTTCCTAGAAACAAAACCGTAAGGGCGTGGTCAGGGCCCAAAGCGGACAATATCGTGCTACGGTGGTGGAGTGGGCCTGGGAAGTGATCCACCCCGGGCCGGGATGTGACATGCATAACGTACCAAAAGCAATATTTTATAACGTACCAAAATACTAATATGTACCTAGATTAAATTTATATAACGTACCAAATGATTGGTACGTTATATTTAATATATATGTTTGGTACGTTATATTTAATACATGTGCATGTTATATTTCATAATTGTATATGTTAATAGGATGTTTATGTGTTTTTAGAATTTAAAACAAAAAATTATTTGAATAAGAAAAATTCATTTTGAACGAATTATGATAAGATAAGATAGGATGTTTGTGGTGATTTTAGGATATTTGTGATATTATTTTCTGAACTAGTTGGTTAATTAAATACAATAAAAATCATAATTTTTAATTAAAAATTAGTAAAAGAATGTCTGATCAAAATTTTAAAAGTTATAGATGTTTGATTAAAAAAATTCAAATTTGAGGCATCTATATCAAAATGACCCAAATTTTAAATTATTGTTTGGGAAGTGCAACCGTCACTTCTCCTTCAATTATTCACGAATCCGGATCCTATTAGCAAGGATCCTGAGAATCTATAAATCGTATTCGTTCATCGTATATCGTACGATCAGTTTTTATCAGATATTATTTGTGTTTAATTTTAAATAAAAATATTTAAAACAACACGAGCTAACGACAGCTATGCACCACCTGTGTCTACGTTCCCAAAAACACCCCTCTCTTTCAAGAGAATTCGTGGCATGTCAAGCCCTGATAAGGTTCTTTGCTTTGCATCGAATTAAACCACAGGTTCCACCGTTTGTGCGGACCCCATCAATTCTTTGAGTTGATTATTCACAGCTAATTTGTCGTAAAAGAATTAATTGCCGCGTCAGTGCTCGCCCTAGTTGAAGCAAAAGTGAAGCGTCCAAACTTTGCTGAGTTGGTATTTGGTCTTGTACATCCAATTATGCCTCATTTCCGTCTCTGTGATCATGTTGTTTGTCAATAATATAATGTTATGTAAATTTACGTTTTTATATAATATTGTATTACTAGTTTAAAACGGCATTGTGTTTGAGTTGACGTGCAAATGTCACTCATGATTTAAGGTATAATAATGTTTTGTGTGTTTATTTTTCATTTTTTTTGGAATGTTTATTTTTTTTTTCTAGTATAAGATGTTTTACTCAAAATAATATAAGATCGTACAAAAAATAACGCAAAACAACTTAGTCCAAGGTCTGTGCTTGAAAATCAAGAAGCAAAAGTATCATTCATTTTCTATGTATTTTGAAAATGTTTGTACATGACTTAAAGTTATAAATGTTACATAATTGGTCCTTTAGTACATCAAATTAATCATAATCTTCCATTCGTCCAAAATATTAAGTTAAAAGTTAGTTCTTATACATGAGGTGAGGTTACCGTTACATGGACGTTATAAAAATGTTACGTATGTCAACTTTCATGTCTCGGTCCATTGGTAGGTACTTCCATAAGGTTAAGATTTTCTTTCCTAAAAAGCAACTTACCTATTGTGACAAGACTTTGATTTTGGTCAACCGTAAGACATTTGTTAACCACTTAACCTAGTGTACTTCTATGCATCTCTCTCTCTATATATATAGGGTGAAGTGCCGATTTAGTCCCTGAATTATTACCTCAGTGAAAATTAGGTCCCTGAATTATTTTTTCGGTAAATTAAGTCCCTAAATTCATTAAAAATTGCTAATTTCATCCCTACTATTATATTCAAAGCTATTTTGTCCAATTTTTCTTCAACTTAAGTCACTTGACACACTTTAGAGTGTAATACCATCATATTCTCGCCTATAAGCCCTTCACATTTCATATAGGTTGCGAATCTAACATCTAATTTACCCTTCAAAGTTAACTTACACTATTTCTTATGAAAAACTACCAATTTACCTTCCAAAGTTAACTCCATACACTATTTCTTTATGGAAACGACCAATCTACCCTCTAATGTGTATCACATGCAAATAACGTGACTTAAATTGACGGAAAATTAAATATAGTATCTTTGAATATAATATTAGGGATGTAATTGGCAGATTTTTATAATTCAATGACTAATTTTTCTGAAAAAATAGTTTAGGGACCTAATTTTCACTTAGGTGATAATTCAGGGACTAAATTGGCAATTCACCCATATATATATAAAGCCAGAGCTCCATTTTGGTGTCACTGGCTTTGTCAAAAATAATTGGACCAAACTGCCCCTCAGCCGATAAAATTCAAAACTTGCCCAAAATAATATATCAAATCATGCAAGGGTAAGTTGGTAATTTGGTCATCATAAAATATAATATAAATATAAATGGGTAGAGAGAAAATAATAAAAAATGAAAGGGAAGAGAGAAAGGAATAAACAAATGACAAAGTTGATGGTGCCCACATGATGGGAAAGAAAAATATAAGAAAAATCATGCATGTTATGTTTAAAACATCTTAAGAGACGCGCAGCGTCGGTGATAAAAAAAGAAAACAACGAAATAAAAAAATATTGAAGCAATTCACGCATATAAATAAATTTAAAATGTCTAAGTCGAGCGTAGCGCACTGTGATTCAAAAAATGTCTTTTGCCTGCGGTTGTTTATTAAATATTATTTCTCAATTTTTAAACACTTAAGAGGTGCGTCGTGCCAGTTATAAAAAAGTCTCTCGCACGCGCATAATACTGTGATTCAATTAGTTGTCAAATGATCATTTTTTTTTAACAAATGATGTTATCTACACTAAGGGGAGGGAATGGGCTTAGCCTCACAATGGGCTAGCAATCAGTTGTTTATTAAATATTATTTTTTCTAATATTAATGTATAAAATGTAGTTAGAGACCTTTTTTATTAATATGGATTCAACTGCTTTGATTAGTTAAAATACCACTTTTATTAAATGTATTTATTATTCATTTTCATCTACATTAATAAATACATTTAAAATATGTAAATCGCGCGTAGTACATCGTGATTCAAATCATGCGCGTGCATGGAGACTAGTGTAAGTAAAATGCGCGCAACTGAGTACTACTTACCGATAATGGAAGGATTCAAAAATTTATTCGGACATCAACTTTTGAAACATAGGCCTAAGACAGGGCCCTAAGCCTGGTCAGATTCATTGGACTCAAACGATTCTTGAAACCGAAGGAAAAATATGTAACCCTGTATAACTTATAAGGCCTAAACTTGGACTAATGAACAAGTGACCCTTATTGGCCAATTTTGATTTTTTTCTCTCCATTTTTTTTACTACAACAATATATCCAAGCTAAAAATGGGAGCTTTGAGCTAAATCACACAGAAGCCAGCCATAATAATTTGATTTAAATTTGGCATCGACGAAAATCGAACTTAAGACTTCTCATTTACAAGTAAAGAGGAATACCACTTGACCATATTATTAAATATCACATTCCTCTTCGATGCTAGTGCCGTGCACTTTTTTCC
Organism: Heteromeles arbutifolia; assembly: GCA_024362995.1. Classification (NCBI taxonomy): domain Eukaryota; kingdom Viridiplantae; phylum Streptophyta; class Magnoliopsida; order Rosales; family Rosaceae; genus Heteromeles; species Heteromeles arbutifolia. Next base: position 17,146,533 of record JANCRC010000001.1, read on the forward strand.
CTTTTTTTAAGTTTAAATAATTCACAGGTTGTTTTTTTTTTTTTTTTTTTTTTTTTTTAAGTTGGTTGAATGAAACTAATCGTTGATAGATACTTGAATATTTAATTATTTTTAACTACGCCCCTGAAACTCTATTTTGATCTTACTTTACTCTCTGTAACTCAAAAGTCACCCCTTGAAACTCCAAATTTGTTCCACTTTGACTTGTGGACTCTCTATTCTCCTTAAAACTTATAGGTCACCTCCTAAAACATATGTGAGATCCAATACCCACTAAGACTATGTCATATCTGCAATAAATTTGATTATAAATCTCCATTATGCGTTAACATTCAACAATTAGAGAATATTAAGTTTATATAAAATTGAAGAGGTGAAAACAAAAATTAAATTGTTTAGCCTAGCGCACCCAAATCAAACCTACATATGAATTAACAGATCTAAATCAATGTAGAGCGGGTTTTGAGTTTTATAGAGACGAATTTCGAGTTTAAGGGGGCAAAGTGGAGCGTACCTTTGAGTTTCAGAGAGTAAAATGACGACTTTTGAGTTATAGAGAGCAAAGTGAAATTAAAGTCGAATTTTAGAGCCGTCGTTAAAAAATAAGCCTTAAAGCAATTCTTTATAAAAAATAAAAAAAAAGGGTGTTAATTTTCATTAACATACATAAGCTTGAGCTACCATTACTTAAATGATATTTAGACATGTAGTTTTCAATAAGATTTGAGACATCTTTAATCGAGTAAATTTTCTATTAGTCTTCCCACCTAACCTAATTAAAATCCGAAAATATCCAAATCTGTTATAAATATGTAAAAGTTAGAGTGATAACATTTACTAGTGACAAGAGCGAAGCATGTGTAAAATATCACACTGAAATTATAGCACAAAAGGATGATAAATAAAAGATGGAGGAATAGATGATGTTATTGATCTTTCTTTCCTTCTGTATTCTTTCTATATGTTTTAACTGCAGTCAGAGCGCTCTATTTATAGAGCGGCTCCATACAAACAAGTTCTTACAATTTGAAAATTTACATTGCATGTTTTGAAAAAACACTCATTTTGTTTCCAAAGTTCATTCCAATTTTCATGGGCATTGAAAATGTCTGTATGTGGCATTGAAAACTCTATCAAGACACTGTGAGCATTCACTAACCCACCAGCATTTTCAACAAAATCAAATTACTTAAGAATAATCATGCATAACAAGTCTTCTCAATGTTACAATTGTCACGTAATTAAAAAATTGTGACCAAATAAAACACATGCACTTGTTTTATTAGTTCTCATGGAATAGTCCTCCAAATGGAAGGAAGAACGTTCTTACCGTCATGGTGGTTTAAGGATTGCCACTTGGAATCCGTCATCATCGGCCACGTCACTCTGGATAATATTTTAGGGTTTTGCTTCTTCTAATCTTCTGAAAGATGGGTTACCAACAAACATATTTTTCGATGCGAACGTTGATCAAACATCCACACTTTTACAAGTTAGAAGTTCCAACGTTATGGGAAGGCCACGACAACCCTCTCTGTGTCTAAAAAATTGTACCAAATTCTAACCATTGGAATTGTTACGTGTATTATCGTTTGTTATAAACAAATCGATTAATTTATGGTGGCAAATGCCAATCTGCATTTCAATTTCACTGTGATTTGATTAAATTCCTAATTTCTAATGACTTTATTCTGTATTAAAAGTCGTGCCTTGACTGCCCATGCACATGCACGCAAATTCACATACCTACTAGTTCCCATTACGATTCGGCGAGGGATAGTCAACCGTGCAGAAAAAATTTGAGTCTCACCGATTTATCGTGATCGATACAATGAATATCTCAGGCAATGTGTGAGATATGAAAAATTTTCAATGCAGAACATATGTGTCTGTGTTTCGGACACATTAAAAAATCTCTTCACAATTTTGACAAAAGGAAAATACACATGTACGTGGGTGGCTTCCAAATATTAGCGTGGTAGACTCCTAGTTACTTGATAATTGCAGGGAAAGTTTTTGGGTGTCATCATATGAGGGATACACAGAATCATTGTTCTAAAAATCTTTGTCAAACACCGCCTAGGCCTCACCTATACTCTAAGTGGCTAGCCACCGCCCACTTAATGCCTAGACATTTAAAAATTAAGAAATGACTTCTAGACCTACTTCGATGAATGCTTGGGCACTCGCATAGGTCGAGATTCTCCTTTAGACAGAAAATAGATAATTTATTTTTTTCAATAAAATGTAAGAGACATCTTGAATACTTGGATGAAGACTGGTGTTCCATATGTTTTTAATATGTTCTGATACTTTATAATATATATATTATTTTATTTTTCCAATACAATTATATATATTTTTTCAAATATAAATACTTATTTATACGATATATAATAAATTTACTTAAATTCGCCTAATCTGCTTTGACCTTCGCCTAGCCACTTAGGCCCTAGGTAGCGTCTTTAGATCCTTGCATCGAACACACAAGATTGATGAGATACTTTAACGACTCCATAATGCATACGTTTGACAAATTAAGCAAAATATCTCCTCACGAATCATTTATGCTAACGTGAGTTTTGCATCGGTGGCCGGAGCTGGCCATCCCCGGCACTCTTCTTCCTACCATAACGACAACGGCCTTAACTATATTTAATCACTTGAAGCGCTAGCTGCATGAGCATGACATATTAGCACCTGTACAAAACTAAGAAAGTTGATAACCAACAAGGAAAATGTCATTTATTTTGTCACATCTTTTCACCTTTCACTCATCTACTGATTTATCGGTTTGTAATTTTCCTTGGTTTTGTTTATGATAGATTTGTTTGGATGGATTTAATAAAGTTCTCTAAATATTTATACAATATTTAATAAAATAAATAACAATTTTAACATGCTAGAACTGAGATTAACAATTATTATTTCACTAAAGCAGCCTAGCTAGTGACTAATTTTTTTTTTTTAATGTGTTTGAAAATTGAAAGGTACTATTACTATTATTTATCAAAACCCTATTAAAAAGTGAACCACTCTACCAAAAAAGCCAATTCATAAGTCTATCGAAACCCTAATGTATCCTTGAAAGATATTATTACTCTTATTTATCAAAACCCTAATTAAAAAGTTAATCACTCTACCAAAAAAGCAAGTTCATAAGTCTATCAAAACCCTAATGTATCCTTCGAAGATATTATTACTCTTATTTATTTATCAAAACCCTAGTAAAAAAGTTAATCACTCTACAAAAAAAAAAACCAATTCATACATCTATCATGACCCTAATGTATCCTTGAAAGATATTATTACTCTTATTTATCAAAACCCTAATTAAAAAGTTAACCACTCTACCAAAAAAGCCAATTCATAAGTCTATCAAAACCCTAATGTATCCTTGAAAGATATTATTACTCTTAATTATTTATCAAAACCCTAATAAAAAAGTTAACCACTCTACCAAAAAAGCCAATTCACAAGTCAAACATTGTGAGAATTTAGACCACCATAAAACGTAGGATTATATTAGATTACCAGTTTGCGAGGGCCTTGTCCCCACGGATCACTGAATCGAATCAACTTTGTCTAATAATTTGGCTACTTTACTCACCTAATTTGAAAAGGGACACTTGGTTTTCCTCTTTCTTTTGTCCCCCTTATGGCCTCCATTCATATCAATTATTCAAAACTAAGCTTTCTCTTAAACAAATGTATATAATCCACGAGCTATTCATCTCAAAAGAAAAGGCTATTCACCTTAAACTTCACTATATTTTGAATATAATGAGCAATTCATTCTAATTCAATCCGACATACCAAATCAGATGTCTAAAATCTCCTAAATAGTTACAGCTCATTTACCATCTCTTTGTCGCGTATGAAACCAAACCGTGTCATTTTATGTATTCAATAATGATGTGATTCCACAGTCCACCCACTTGACAGTGCCGTCCAAAAGTCCAAGACACTCCATAGACATTTCCAAGCCCCTTTCCTCCAAACCAAACCCCTCCTCCTTAATCATCACCCTCACCATCCAAAAAGTCGTCCTTCAACCTCATTTTATATATACCCCCACACGACAAAACATATTTCACATTGCTTCTGCAAAAACTTCACAACCCCGCCCCCTCCCCCACCCAAAAACAACCCACCCAACCCAAAACCAAATGACAAACATGGGACACATGAGCTACAACAGAGTCGGAAATAGCAGACCAAACAGAGGATTCCGGCTAAACCCTAGAAGATTTTCCGTCTCCAGGCTCCTACGTGCCCGGTTCGTGTGTTTGTTCAGATTCTTAAGGCGTTCATATGGGCAAGCTTTGCAGTGTCTAAAGAAAAGTTTGGGAAGAAACAGTCCTGGGACTAGTAGTCCCGGTACTAATTATGGCCCTAGTAGTATTAAGAGGAACAGCAGCAGCAGAAGGAGTTTGGTCACTAAAGAGATGAAACAAAACAAGGGACGGTCGGGATCAGCTGATTGCTGCAGACTGAGATCATATGGACGGTCCAATTCTTTCTATGCAGAAGCCATTGCTGAGTGTTTGGAGTTCATCAAAAGGTCTTCTGTTTCTGTTGATCAAAACCCCTAGTTTTTATTTAATTTTTAATTTTTTTTTAATGTTATGCTTTGTGCTACAACAAATATATATATTTTTATGTATATTATTTGCTTGCGCCGGAAACTTGCTTTTGTTTTTCCTCGGTCTCTCTGTACATCTGATCTTGGTCAGGAGTTTTGGTTTTTTTTTGTAGGTGACATGAATTTTGTGTAAAAAGCTTGATAAATTAATATCAAAATTAGAAGATTTTTACTTTTTTTTTTTTTTTTTTTTTTTCTATATCGGTTTTGTATCGCGTTCTAGCCGACTCTAACCGTGTTCGTGTCGACGAATTACCACCCCTATTGAAGATTAATTTGGTAGTCAGATTCTGTGGTGGGTGGCAATCTTTCGGGAAGGTTCGTAGCAGGTTTGAATGCAGATTAAATTAACACCTAACATGTTTTTATATTATATGTATTTTACTGACGGAAAAATAAAAACAAAAGGGCAAAAAGAAAAGGAGGAAATTTCTTTGTTGAAATTAAGACGAGAAAAAGAAAAGTTGTGGGATTCATACTTGAAAAAGGGTGCCCACTGCCCACCATCTAATTGTTTGAATCGAGGATTAAAGCAAAGGTCTAATATTAACAACACTAATTGATGTTGAAGAACCCACTAATTGACCACTTTTTTTGGTTAATGGTCAAATCCATATGGAACAAAAAAGAAAAAAAAGAAGAAGAAAAATGGTAAAGAGGCCTGCGTTAACTGTGAATTGGACTCCAGTCCCTAGAGGCCCAAAACAATATGATTCGGCCTTTAATTATAAGATTGTCACTAATAAAGCCCGAATTTTCGGCCGAAAAAAATGGTAATTGATAGCTTAGCTAAGCATTTAGTTTTTCCGTGAACCAAAAACATAAGCCTATTGTTCTCTAATGACAAGTGAAATTAAATGAAGAATGAAGCCCAGTGGTTTAGGAAAACACTACTGATGCAATAGTGTGATTTTAAAAGCCTGAGAGCGATAATTCTGTATATTTTAAACTCACGAGACTCATACATTTCACTCTATAATTGAACTCACTCTTAAGTGACTCAATTTTTCTCGCCCACCGTGTGTGTATCACTTTCAGGCCCACATAAACCGTAGAAATTGTTAGAAGAACAGTAAGTTGGAGTATGGGCTTGCGTTTTGGTGAAGTAGCAAAGCAAAGAACAAGATTACTTGCCCTGTTCACAAGGAGCTCAATTCTTGCTTACCAAGTAATCGTGTCTCCATGTTCCCCTCCAAAGCACTGTTCTATAAATAAACCACAAATAACGTCAATATCCAAGTATCAATAGCAACGGATTTTTCTCGTCACAAAATTGTTTTTTGCGGCAGAAGGCCCGCGCTGTGGAAATAAAACACGTTTCCTTTTGGTATCGTTTATTTTGTTTGACCCGTTCTATTGATTGGGGTGCAATACGACGTGTCGTTTTTCAGAGATGAGATTTTGCCCAAACCCACAGAAGGTGCTGAGCCTGCTGAGAAGGGCTTGCAGCGCAGTTGGAGTAGCCGCAGCCGCCTCTCTCTCCTCGTCGCCTTCGTCGTCTTCCGCTTCCACGTCAACAGCACCGAAGCTAGCCTCTGCCATGGACGACCTCAATACCCTAAGGACCAAGGTCTGCATAATCGGCAGCGGCCCGGCGGCGCACACCGCCGCCATCTACGCCGCCCGGGCAGAGCTTAAGCCGATTCTGTTTGAGGGCATGATGGCCAACGACATCGCCCCTGGCGGCCAGCTCACCACCACCACCGACGTCGAGAACTTCCCCGGTTTCCCCGACGGAATCCTTGGGTACGATCTCATGGACCGGTGCCGAAAGCAGTCCATCCGTTTCGGCACCGAGGTGTTCACTGAAACGGTCAACAAGGTCGACTTCTCGACCACTCCGTTCAAGATCTTCGCCGATGAAAGGACCGTCCTGGCCGATTCCGTCGTCGTCGCCACCGGCGCCGTCGCTAAGCGCCTTCCATTTCCTGGCTCCGAGGAGTACTGGAACCGCGGGATTTCGGCTTGCGCCGTGTGTGACGGCGCCGCCCCGATATTTCGTAACAAGCCGCTGGCGGTGATTGGAGGTGGTGACTCGGCGATGGAGGAGGCGAATTTTCTGACCAAGTACGGATCAGAAGTGCACATAATTCACAGGAGGGACACGTTTCGGGCTTCGAAAATTATGCAGAATCGGGCGCTGAGCAACCCGAAAATCCGGGTGGTGTGGAACTCGGAGGTGGTGGAGGCTTACGGTGAAGGGAAAGGGCCTCTGGCGGGGCTGAAGGTGAAAAACGTGGTGACTGGGGAGGTATCGGATTTGAAGGTTTCGGGGCTGTTTTTCGCAATTGGGCACGAACCGGCGACCAAGTTTTTGGACGGGCAATTGGATCTCCATGCTGATGGGTATGTTGCCACGAAGCCAGGGACTACGCAGACCAGCGTAAAAGGGGTTTTCGCCGCCGGAGATGTTCAGGACAAGAAGTACAGGCAGGCTATCACTGCCGCCGGAAGTGGTAACTCTTCTTCCTTTTCTAAGTTCTAACTAAACAAAGATGTCTACTTTGATATGCAATTTAAAATTGCTCTGTGAAATGTTTTGTTTAAGATTTGATCAACTTTTGTGTTGCTTGTAAGAAGCCCTACTTATTGAGTTGCATGTTAAGATCGAATTGCTAACAGAGACAAAATCACTACATGCTAAGGAAATACTCACTTACCGAGAGGTTGAACTTCGAATTGACATGTTTTACAGGCTATGATATGTGTTGCCAAACCGTCATTCATGTCTAAAGATTCATTCCACTTGATCGTTTGAATAGATAGTAATCTTCTTGCAAGGCATTTTGGCAATTACACATTTCCTTTCCCTTGCATTTTGTGATTTGCTTATTCTATCAATTTATTAGATAATTGTCGGGATGCAGTTTGTTCCTCCCTTTCCATGATGGATTGGAGGCATTTTGGTGATTTCGGCTTGTACACATGCATTGGTAACTTTGTGTGGACAGATTTGGATTAAACATTGTTCCTCATTTGCCAGCTGACTTTTGTGCATAAATCTGTTTCGTTATCTGGTTGAAAGGACTAGTGAAAGATTTCACTTTTATTTGGTTGTATGATCAGCTATCTTATGTGTGTTGCATTGAACTCTTATTTGTTTATTCATTTTTCTTTTCTCATGCTTGATGTTACCACAATGACAACAAACTTCAGTAGGGCTATCTTGCTAGGGTAACACTTATACTGAGTAGAACTAGTGTTTGGTTGAGAGGACCAAACTATGGGGGGATTTCATGCTTTCATGAGAGATGCCGTACATATGATGTGGTTGGGGTGGCCTACTGAAGTTTTTTTTCATGACTTAAACTCCTACTATAGGGGTAGGGGATCTTGAGCTGTGCTATTCATAGCCAACTTCCTGAGGCTGAATAGCTAAGAAGCTGTCGGAAATATACAAATAGATTGACTTCGAGCTTCAGCTGAACCCACCCTTCTAAGTTAGGTTTATCAATGCGGGGGACTTGATTTCATCCTGCCCCTTGTTGAGCTTCACCTAAGCGCACTAGGTAAAGGTTTGCCAAATTTTAATTTCCAAAGACTTTCTAAGTTACTCAAGGCTTTTTTTGAGGCTCGGTGAATTGAGCTTGGACATACAATGATGCATTCGCACAACTTTTTCTCCAATTCAGCAAGCTTGCATACACAACCAGATAAATTCATAAGGATGCATGAAGTTGAGTTGGATGGATGGTTGCCTGCCTGGTGTGTTTTCTGAGATTTGGCTGACCTTATGCATAAAACTATTTAGTTGATGACTTTGCCTGGCACCGTTATCAAGCTCGTCTAGATAATTTTGGTCAACTTTATATTTCTTCATGCGTGTAAATGAGCACGCAGAGAACATTAAATGTAGTCTTCTTCATATATTCAAACTGTGTTTTTAAGTGCATTATAAGACGTTTAGTTTTTGCTATCTTTGAGACTTGATTTCCTTCATTCCAATAATGATGCAGGATGCATGGCAGCCTTGGAAGCAGAACATTACTTGCAAGAGATTGGATCCCAGGAGGGTAAGAGTGATTGACTACCTTCGATTGGCGAGGAATCTAAGCGATGCTCGGTAAGAAGCAAAATTTAATCAGCAGCAGGATAAAGAAAAAAAACTCGATTTGGAACCAATAAATATTTATCATTTGGTTGCATGAAAATGATCTAGAAAATCACGGAATGTTGGAACCGAAGATTTGCAGTAATTATTCAGGTATTTTATTTGTTTTACAGTGTTAGTATTGTAGGATTCGTTCATAATTCGCATATGAACATGTTCATGGCATGTCATCTGGGAACGAAGAGATCGTGTGCTTTGTATGCTTAGTATGAATAGAAAAATGGCTTCAAGATTTAGCAATTTTCCGTTACTTGGCATCCAAAATTTGGTTGATTTTTTTTTCTTTGAACAAACGATATTATCTACACTAAGGGAGAAGGGGTAGGCTTAGCCTCACAATGGGCTAGCAATAATGTTGTTCAAGGCGATGATCGAATTTAAGACCTCTCACCTACAAGTGAAGAGGAATATCACTAGAATATAGTACTAAGTGGCTAAAATTTGGTTGAATTGAATAGATTATGCAACATTAATAGCCACCGCCACCACTCGCGTCTTCCGCCATCCGCCATCCCAGGAACTCTTATCGCAGTTACAATCCACCACACCAATACTCTCCTATAGGCTACACCATATTACTCGTCATCGAATATTCAAACATTGTGTCCTTGTTGCTCCAAATTTTTTATTCCGAAACTGGATACAATATTCCCTATGCCCCTACCCCCAGAACGACAAAGTTCGAAGATTGGTTATTCATGTATCTTATGCATTAAAAAGGAGAAAAATCAGATTGAAAAACTATCAAAATTGAAAGCCCACAAGCCACAATTATCAAACTCAAGTTTGATGGGTGATCAAGGAGAGGAGGAGACGGATGAGGAGGTGGTGGTGGTGATGGTGGTTGAAGGAAAGCTGGACCGGGGAGTGGGGTTAGATGCTGCTAATGTGATCTTTTATTTTTAGTTTTTATTTTTAGTTTTTATTTTTAAACTGTGTTAATTTCTAAGTTAAAGGATGAGACAAGTGTCAAACAACTAGAAAAGAGATAAAAACGGAAACAACAGACCCGTAGCTAGATGAAAGTGGGAAAATTTGGGGTTGGATGGGTCTTTTGGGATCCTAATAGGTACAACTACGGGTGCAAGATCAAGCATATTTATATGGAGATAAACATGGCTGTCGATGATATCCTAAACATACAATTAGGTATTACTCCAATTCGAGACTTCCCGATATCAAATAAGTAAACATACTTATAGTGGTCGTGCATTTTCAGTTGCATCGTGCATATGGGGCAGGCCTATCTTTAGATTGGAAGAGATTTTTTTAGTGTGTTTGGAATACGGGATGTTACACCATGTATTATTATGTAAGTGATGAAATACTCGTGTTAAAAAATTAACAACTTAACAAATAAAACTTCCCTCCACTTATATAAGGACACTTAGTATACTACCCATGTTTCGAGCGTAATGAAAAATTTCTCCTAAATTGGGACTATAATAACCTCCGATGAGTTTAACTGTTTAGTTCTTATAAATACTACATAACAAGAGCTGATGACAAGCAAGCCGTCTTAGCTCAGCTGGTAGAGCGCGTGGCTTTTAACCACGTGGTCGTGGGTTCGATTCCCACAGACGGCGTTGTTATGGTTAATTCTTTGCCTCTGGTTTATATTGCAGCTTTAATTCTTTAGCTTTATTTTTTGGGAACTTTTATGAAAAGAGCTTAGACTAAATTTATTTTAATAAAAAATCATACTATAACTTTATTTAATTAAAAAGACTTAAATTTTAATGAAACACCCTTAAATTTTAATAAAAATGACAAAAGAACTTAAATTTTAATGAAAAATACATAATTTTAATAAAAAAAGACAAAAAATCTGACGCGTGGACTCACGGTACACTGTTTATGAAACTTACCACACTGTTTATGAAATTTAGGACACTACTTATGAAACTTACTACACTATTTATGAAAACTTACGACACTGTTTATGAAACTTACGACACTGTTTATGAAAACTTACTAAAATGAAACTCTGAAAGGTCCTATCTTTCTGCACATAAATCCTTCTCCCCCACATTCTTCTCCCTCTTTGAACCAAATAAAAAATCATACTATAACTTTATTTAATTAAAAAGACTTAAATTTTAATGAAACACCCTTAAATTTTAATAAAAATGACAAAAGAACTTAAATTTTAATGAAAAATACATAATTTTAATAAAAAAAAGACAAAAAATCTGACGCGTGGACTCACGGTACACTGTTTATGAAACTTACCACACTGTTTATGAAACTTAGGACACTACTTATGAAACTTACTACACTATTTATGAAAACTTACGACACTGTTTATGAAACTTACGACACTGTTTATGAAAACTTACTAAAATGAAACTCTGAAAGGTCCTATCTTTCTGCACATAAATCCTTCTCCCCCACATTCTTCTCCCTCTTTGAACCTAATAAAAAATCATACTATAACTTTATTTAATTAAAAAGACTTAAATTTTAATGAAACACCCTTAAATTTTAATAAAAATGACAAAAGAACTTAAATTTTAATGAAAAATACATAATTTTAATAAAAAAGACAAAAAATCTGACGCGTGGACTCACGGTACACTATTTATGAAACTTAGGACACTACTTATGAAACTTACTACACTATTTATGAAAACTTACGACACTGTTTATGAAACTTACGACACTGTTTATGAAAACTTACTAAAATGAAACTCTGAAAGGTCCTATCTTTCTGCACATAAATCCTTCTCCCCCACATTCTTCTCCCTCTTTGAACCAAATAAAAAATCATACTATAACTTTATTTAATTAAAAAGACTTAAATTTTAATGAAACACCCTTAAATTTTAATAAAAATGACAAAAGAACTTAAATTTTAATGAAAAATACATAATTTTAATAAAAAAAGACAAAAAATCTGACGCGTGGACTCACGGTACACTGTTTATGAAACTTACCACACTGTTTATGAAATTTAGGACACTACTTATGAAACTTACTACACTATTTATGAAAACTTACGACACTGTTTATGAAACTTACGACACTGTTTATGAAAACTTACTAAAATGAAACTCTGAAAGGTCCTATCTTTCTGCACATAAATCCTTCTCCCCCACATTCTTCTCCCTCTTTGAACCAAATAAAAAATCATACTATAACTTTATTTAATTAAAAAGACTTAAATTTTAATGAAACACCCTTAAATTTTAATAAAAATGACAAAAGAACTTAAATTTTAATGAAAAATACATAATTTTAATAAAAAAGACAAAAAATCTGACGCGTGGACTCACGGTACACTGTTTATGAAACTTACCACACTGTTTATGAAATTTAGGACACTACTTATGAAACTTACTACACTATTTATGAAAACTTACGACACTGTTTATGAAACTTACGACACTGTTTATGAAAACTTACTAAAATGAAACTCTGAAAGGTCCTATCTTTCTGCACATAAATCCTTCTCCCCCACATTCTTCTCCCTCTTTGAACCAAATAAAAAATCATACTATAACTTTATTTAATTAAAAAGACTTAAATTTTAATGAAACACCCTTAAATTTTAATAAAAATGACAAAAGAACTTAAATTTTAATGAAAAATACATAATTTTAATAAAAAAGACAAAAAATCTGACGCGTGGACTCACGGTACACTGTTTATGAAACTTACCACACTGTTTATGAAACTTAGGACACTACTTATGAAACTTACTACACTATTTATGAAAACTTACGACACTGTTTATGAAACTTACGACACTGTTTATGAAAACTTACTAAAATGAAACTCTGAAAGGTCCTATCTTTCTGCACATAAATCCTTCTCCCCCACATTCTTCTCCCTCTTTGAACCAAACTACTCAACATCGACTTTGCCTGTCAAACTTGTAGCTTCACCATTGGCATTACGTCCCACAACTAACTGTCTCCCTTCACCATTGCCTGTTTGCAGAGACCCATCAACTCCCGAGTTTAGTGAATTCGCGTTACCATATCTACAGGCCCGGTACTAATCTAATTAAACTCTAATTCTTCCATTGTGTCCCCACTCCCCAGGCCCGGTACTAATCTAATTAAACTCGGATTAACTATGCAAAGCTTTTCCTTAAACCGATGATGACAACAAAATGGAAAATCTTGGGCAAATAAGCCGTCTTAGCTCAGCTGGTAGAGCGCGTGGCTTTTAACCACGTGGTCGTGGGTTCGATTCCCACAGACGGCGGTTTTTTTCATCCATTTTAAGTATTTGTGAGGTCAGATTCCATCGAATATTATTATGTTTTTTATCAAAACATATTTGTACATAATATAACTTAGGGACAGATTCGTGACACAAGATTTGACACAAAGGTCCTTAAATTAGTATTTTTCAATGATTGAGATCTAAAGTGACGTGAAAATTCGTTAATTTTAAAAAAAATTCAATAAATATGTATGCAAATTAAAATCTAAAATTCAGATTTTAATTTCCTATTCTGAATTGTAAATTGTGCTTTGATTCTGTCTCCTATTCCCCTAAATTTCCATTACAACGAGCAAAGCAGGTCATATTCGTAATGATCAAGGAAACAGAAAATGAAACATGATTAAAGGAGAGAGAGAGAGAGAAGAAATTCTAATTGGAAAGTTGAAAGTTTTATTTCCAAATTTGTGTTATTGTTTGAAAAATTAAAAATCAATCCCTGTCCCTTTTGACAATTATGCTAAGCAACTTTGTCCATAATCTGCCTGTTCACTGCAGATTTAGCTGTCCTTTTTTTTTGGCATTCGTGATGGATCGCGATATTTTCGTCATCCTGGACCCTCCCTTAGCTTTTGCTTTGTTTTGTTTTGTTTTGTTTAGCTTTTGAGTTTGGTAGATCAAAGTCCTTCTGCATTCCTATACCCTATCCTATGGTCGGTCATATTGACAAAAAATTTACAGAGCACCCGAACCACGTTATCTGTAAAGAAGCTTTCATAGAACATAAGACTCTTTATATTTCGATTTACCCGATTATTACATATTGGTTTCATTAAGTGTAAGAGTTGTCGTAATGTTCTATGCAACTTTAGAGTTTTAGACTCCTTGTTTATGGGTTCACAGCTTAAATACTCACAACTCATGACCAACCATGGAGTCAAAGATGAATAGAGAAGCAAAGGACACAGAAAATATACCATGTTTAAAGAAGAGGGAGATTTTTGGATATATATAATGTCATTTGTGTTGTGCAAAAATATACAATTGGTTATACTGCAAATTTAATGGATACAAGCAACCGTTCGAAGGGTCAAGGCTAACCAAAGATCCACACAAACTCCCTTTGGATATGTTTTTAAAATTTATTAATTCTAATTAAAAAGTACAAACTGAATGACAACTTGACAACAAACAAACAATCAAAGATTACAAAGCCAGCTACTACACATGCTAAAAAAGACACCTCTAAAACCAGATACTTGGAATCTCTTGCTCCCAACAAGTGGCTTTATGTCACAAACACAGGCTCGCCGACAAACTTGTGGACGCATGAAATGTCAGTGTGTTAGCATCTCAAGTCTATCACACACTGATCCGAGGCATTCTTAATCCGTACCCACCATATGCATGTTCTGTCACAACTCCCGAACTGTCGAGCTTACTTATTTCTCTACATACACCAAAGGTTCCAAGGGTATTTATGACATTCTATTCTCTCCTTTCCACGTTTAGCTGGGGCAGGCAAGTTTTGAGACATCCTTGCTAGATCTGTTGTATTTCATGTGGCTATTGACTAGCTGTCCAGCTGCAATTGCTGACATCAGCGAGAGCTCTCCGGCGAGCACTGAACCGGCTACAATGGTGGCCAATTTCCTAGAGTTTGAACCGGGCGAGTCTCTGTTTGCACCCTTTACACCCAGCAGGTTCAAGCAGGCTGCTTGGGATGCAAGCTTGGTTCCTCCTCCAACTGTTCCCACCTGAAAAAGTTGGTAAAATAAGTTAAATTGGGGTAAGTTAGGTGTCAGCTCAGTTGAAGATCTCAAAGAGAGACTCGGAAATATATTTTCTCAAAGCCATAAAAAAAAAACAAAAATGTCTGCAAATTCTGCGTTGGTGTTACGTTCTTTTATATATGTTGGAACTCACAACAATGGTTTCTGTTCCACATTAACCCTTCAAAACCCGGGAGTTTTTTAAACCCTAGGAGGTTGACATAAGACAAATTATCTGGAAATAGCAGAATATGACACTTGGCGTCTTATATCTAATAATTTTTTCTACAGAAGCAGCACTGTTTAATACTTGTGCAGAAACATTTAGTATTACTTTGGAATGTTCAGTTAAAGAATATCATTATGAACACCAAGTTGTGATGTGAGGAGCCATTTTACACACAAATCACAGTTTAACACTTGCATCGAAAAATTTTATTATGTTATTTTAGAAGTCGATATATTGTGATTTGTAGTTAAAGAAAGAATTACTCAATAAATAGTATGGAGCCAAGCAGTATTTGTGGATCTAACATTGCCTTGTAAACTCATTTTAAAATTGAGCATGAATTGTGGATTGATTACCGTAAATCAAGCACTAATTATAGTTGTATTGTACCTCAATGGAAGGCATGGTGACTGAGACATGAAGGTCCTTGCCGTCGTTTATGGCTTCCATCATGGTGATGCAGTGAGAGCTCTCTACATTCTGAGCCGGATCCTGACCTGTGGCGATGTAGATCGCAGCAACAATGTTGCTGGCGTGGGCATTGAACCCGCCAAGAGCACCAGCCATGGCAGAACCAGTTAGGTTTTTGAGCATGTTGAGCTCCACCAAGGCAGCCACATTGGTCTTCAGTACCTTCCTCAGCACCTCTTCCTTGATCACTGCTTCACACACTACTGACTTGCCTCTCCCTTCTATCCAATTCACCGCGGCCGGTTTCTTGTCGGAGCAAAAGTTGCCTGCACATTCCGGAGTAAAGAAAAACTAAATCAACCCAATCAATTACAGTAAATATCTGTTTTTCTTATGCTATCACTTGTCAGACATCTAATCACACGTTCAGATCTGACAATGTAAACATACAATGCTTTTGTCATATACGTTAAAGTTGAGAGGGCAAAATACATATTCCAACGTGACTAACAATGAATTTTGTATCCTTGGTATTTTTAAACTAACATTATCTTCCGAGTATAACACTCGTCACGTAAAACTTAGTCATCACCATTGTATATCTGCTACGAGTATAACAGTCATCACGAAATACCCTCTCAGTTGCACGCAATTTCTGACGACATGCGAGTATCTCTCGAGATTAACACTCACATGCAAATTATGGACGAAAGGAAGAGGAAGAGAGAGATTAATTAAGTTACCAGAGATGCCAATAACATCCATGTCAGGGAAGTCGATTTGGAGGAAATCTAGAACGTTTTGGACGCCTTTGGAGACCATGTTCATCCCCATGGCATCTCCAGTGCTGCAAGTAAACCTCATGTACAAATTCTTCCCTGCTATCGAGCATTGAATCCTCTGAAGCTTTGCAAATCTACTAGATCTGAACAGTGCATATGCAATCAAGTCAACAAACGAAATTCCAAATTATTAATTCTTATTGGAACGCTGCTTGGCTGCTGAAGGTTCAGCAGGAACTCCTGCTTACATCCAATTCCGAGTGGACACGTGTCCATCCGGCATTGAGTATAAGCAGGAGTTCCTGCTGAAACCTTCAGCAGCCAGCCAAGTATATTCCTTCTTATTGTGTCATTAACTAATAAATAAATAATAAGGAAAACTAATGAAAGAGTTTGAAAATTTTGAGTTTTAACGATAAGGGCAAAATAAAGGGTAAAGTGAATAGTATCAGAATTGACTTTTTAGTGTAAAAATGTAATTTTTCGTTAAAGTGAACAGTACCGGGAGCTTTTTGTTAAAGCTTCCATAATAATAATTAACTCTTCAACTTAAAAACAAAATGGTATTTGTGTGATCACTTAAAACAGGGATTTATACTACCACCTTTTGTTTATGTCATTTAATTATTCTTCACTTTATTCATCCTAAGACTGGGAAAATGCGGAAGCGTGAAAATCATTTTCCCATCAACATCATTGAGATATAGCAGATCAACGATAAAGTTAAGAGTAAATTGGAGCTATGGTCCCTTAACTTTAACTCAATTGGAGCAATGGTCCCTCAACTAAAAATCTATTAACATTGGTCCCTCAACTTATCAAAATGTGCAGCTATGGTCCCTCAACTAAAAATCCATTACCATTGGTCCCTCAACTTTAATTCAACTGGAGAAATGGTCCTTTAACTTTAACCCAATTGTAGCAATGGTCCTTCCAATGTAACTCGTTTTGACAAAATTTTTGACATAGTTGACAAAAAGAACCATAATTATACACTTTGATGAGTTGAGGGACCCTAATTGTATAAATGGTCATTCCAATATAACTTATTTTGACAAAATTTTGACAAAATTTATGAAACACATTTTGATAAGTTGAGGGACCAATGGTAATGGATTTTTAGTTGAGGGACCATTGCTCTAATTTGATTAAAATTGAGGGACCATTCGTACAATTTACTCTAAAGTTAACCAACTTTAGTTAATTAGTAACAAAATCATTTTTTTAATCATTTCTCCTCTTCCTCGCCAGAAAATAATACAGACTCGCATGCAAATGAAACTCCAGAAATAAAAGGTATTCACTTTAGCCCCGCAAACAAACAAAAAAACAAAAAATATATAAGTTCGGTGAGTTGGTGAGGGCATGCTGAACCCGTTCTTTGCAATCAAATTTGAATGCTTCTTTCGTAAGTGAGACTAATTTATAATGTCGTTTTGCAACACAACACAAAACAAAAATAAAAGGAAAATAAGACTCACCAACTTGAGTTAAAGTGAGAAAATTAGATTGTTAAAATTAAAATACAAAATACTACAGGTGAAATTCCAACTATTTTTGAGAAAACAAAAAGAACAAAACGAAAGAAGTAGGGTTGAAGTTGAACGGTCCGAACCTGTTGAACACGACGGCGAGGGAATCGAAGTTGAGCGGGTCCTCGACGAAGAACTTGAGTTCGGCAGCTCTGGCGGCTGAGCTGAACCGGACAACGGGAGCTCGGGTCATCCCGTCCTTGAGAACCACGCTGCCGGCCCCGCCTGACATGTGGATGGCCTTGCAGCCCCTATTGGTGCTGGCCACCAAGCATCCCTCCGTCGTCGCCATTGGCACCGTGTACTCCTCGCCGTCGATCAGCAGCGGCCCCGCCACTCCCACCGGGATCTGGACGTACCCGACCGGCATCTCACAGCACTGCCCCAGTATCGCCTCGTAGTCGAAGCCTTCCAGCGGGAGCCCCACCAGCGAACTACCGGTTGTCCGCTGCAGAGCCTCTCGCCGTATCGCAGCCGCTCGCCGGCAGTCCCCGAGAGTGGATTCAAGAGAGTATGACGGCGTGGTTCCGACGACGACGGACTTGATAATTTCCTCGTCATCGGTCGACAACGCCGGTGAATTGTCGTCGATGGCGGTTGCCGTGGTTGTGGAGGCGGAGGTGGGGGAGGGGAGTGCGGTGGCATTGACGGAATTTTTTCGTTGGACTACAACGTCGTCTTTCCAGGGGTCGTGGGCGGCGCGGGAGCTGGGGGAGACGAAGGACTGGACGAAGTCAATGCCGAAGAAGCCGAGTAGGTAGATGACGGAGGCGAAGAGGGAGAAGAGGGCGGCGAGCTCGGAGAGCGTGACGACGTGAAGCGGCGTGGAGCTGCGGATCTTCTCGCGCCAGCGGTGGAGGAGGAAGTAGGCGACGGTGAAGAAGAGCGTGAAGAAGAGGCCATTGGTGAGGTAGAGCGGGAGGGGAAGGGCGTCGGAGGCCTTGAGCAGCTGCTTGTCAGATTTAATGGGTTCGCCGGCGGCAGAGGCGGTTGAGGGTCGCCGGGGAACTGCCATTATTAGAGAGAGAAAAAAAAAAGGGGGGAATTAGGTAATTAAGGAACTAATAAGGCAAATAAAACAAAAGGGAGGGATTAGTGGTGGTGCTTTATTTAATTAATTTGGGGTTTTGTTAGGGAGTTTGTTGTAAAAATGAGCTGAATGGGGAAAAGGCGGAGGATTTGGACCCTTTTTTATAGAAAGAGGAGACGGGAGGGACGGAGGGAGTGAAGAGGGAGTGCGGGCTGACTTGGTTGGCTCGCTGGCTGCCCGGACCAGGAGTCGCACTCCCACACGTACGGTGTGGTTACGCGTGTCTGGTTTTGTCTCTCCGTTCGGGAACCGAATTCCCTCCGCATCCTAATAATTTGAGCCTAAGGATCAAATGATCTGGACCGTTGAAATTTGATCAAACGGCTATAAACATGGAATCCCTCTAAAAGTTATTATAATTGTAGCCGTTGGATCAAATGATATTTGAACTCAGATTGTTGGGATCCGGAGAGGATCCGATTCCCTCCGATCGGATCTGTGGATCCCTTCGTGAACTTTTGGAGTGTGATCGTCTAATTTGGGAGAGATTTTTCAATGTGACCAAAATATGAAATGGTACATCATGTGTTATTATACAAATGACGGGATATATGTGTTAAAAAATTAATAAATTAAAAAATAAAAATTTCTACCACTTATATAGAAACACGTGGTGTACCACCCGTGTTCAAGTCACAATAAAAAATTTCTCCAAAGTTGGAGGAACTGTTGTTACAATCACGTAGATACAAATTCCACCAATAACATCAAGAGAAAATTGTAACAATAGTCCTACAACTTTAATCTAATTGGAGCAATGGTCCCTCAACTAAAAATTCATGATCATTTGTCCTTTAACTCATCAAAACGTGCAGCTATAATCCTTTCCGTCAACTCTGTCAGAATTTTGCAAAATGAGTCATATTGGAATGACTATTGCTACAATTGAGTTATAGTTGAGGGATCATTGCTCCAATTGAGTAAAGTTGATAATCATGTCTCCAATTGAGTTAAAATTGAGGGACTATTGCTATAACTTTTCTCATTTGATTTTTCATATTTGCCTCTTAATTCAGCCTCACATGCGTAACATGTAACCCATTTTGACGGAAATTGTATCGGAGTTAACGAAAAATACCATAATTGCGCATTTTGATGAATTATGGGATCAATGATCATGTAAGTTAAGTGCTTTTCAACAAAAAATTACTATTACATTTATTTTATTAAGAATTTCGTTTTTAATGCAAACGCTTAGTAGCACTTTTAATTGGAAAAGGATTGGCCTAGGGATCTCGTGATCGTGACCGTTCATCGTACATCGTACGATCAGAAATCATTTCAAAATTTATAATTTATAATTAAATATAAATAATACCTAACGAAAACTGACCGTACGATACACGATCAATATTCACGATCACGGAATCCCTAAGAAAATGATCCGGCGATGATCCTTTTCCCTTTTAATTGTCATACAGCACGTTTATTATTATTTGTTAAAAAAAATACACTTTTAATATCTAAAAAGAGTCCCAAACAAATGATTAAACAAATTAGTAACTTCATTAACAGTGTATATATATGCGACTCCCAAAAATTACTACAAACCCATGATCATTGACCATCATCATCATCATCATCATCATCATCATCATCATCGTGGTCGTGCACTCATGACGGGCTTGTTTTATTTAATTTTTTAATTTTGGAAGTCACTCGCCATGGACTTCAGTTCCCTCTTCTCTCATTTCCTATAAATTTACTTGCCATTTTTGTTTCCATTTTACTCATCTCTGCTTCTCGTCTGCCTTTTTCACGTGTCGTCTTTTTTGTTAAATTTTCGTACAAGACTTCGACAAGTGAACAAAATAACTACGTTCCAAATCGTATTATCACATTATATTTACAATAAATTTTGTTTTTTATTCTGGAAAACCGATCTGTACAAGCAATTGAATAAGATGTTTGTGTAATATTGTATTTTATCCACATGACCAACACTTACCCAATCTGATTTGTTCAATACAATTCAATATTCGTATTTTACTTAATTTAACCATTTAAGTTTAACTTTACGCATCAATACATGCCTAATGCATTTATTGATATATGAGATTTTATTTCAAAAGATCTCGATGCTAATATGATAAACACGAACTTTTAACTTGTAGATTATTGTTGTACTTACTTAGTATTCGAGGCAAATAGAAACTCCCATTCATATCATTTACTATATTGAGTCATACATAAACTCAACAAAAACACATCCAAAACAAAGTCACACCACAATGGTGGAGTCAAAAATTGTGAGAGTGTGAAGAAATGTCTTACGTCGAAAGTTAACTAAACTTTGTATGCGTGTTCTTATAAGAAGTTGGGTCAGTCCTCTTATCATCAATTGGTTTTAGAGTATAACTCGACTTTCTTCAAAAATTTAGTCAAACATTAAAAATTGACTAACCAAAAATACGTATTGATAATCTAGTCGAATCTAAAACGTTCTCAATTAAATGGAGAACTATACATCACTAAAATTTATAGATTTTGGTATTCTTTATTCATAACAAAACAGCCCCCCTTTTTCATAATTCTGATGCAAACTGCATATGTGTCTCTGCTGCCGTAATCGTATGGAGACAATAACCTACTCATATATAACTTGTAACAGAGAGTATTTGAATTAAAATAACCATTCACGTGAACTCAAGAAATTTAAATGGGTAGGCAATAGACCGACCAAGTCATTTTCTGGTATATGTTCAATCTTTTGGGAAACAAACAATAGATCGATCTAGCTTATGGATCACTCGCTTATTCCAAGATACGATGTGGATTGTGGTGGTGATCAATTTCTGTAACTCAGGTTCATTTAGAAACTGTTGCTTCGATTTTATGATTCATATACTGTAATTTGTAAAACTTTAAGGGTCGTTTTATTTATTATTATCGTTGCCATTTAGTATGCCTGAACAGATATTCTACAATTATTATTGTCGCCACTGAACATGTCAAGAGAAAATGTTTTGTTTATTATTACTGCAGTCATGAGTATGTATGGAGCATATACGTTAGTTTTTACAAATGTATTGGCCATTGGCCAAACCCTTCAAGTTTTTAATTAACGTCCAGTCAAGCTTAGTTACCTTAAATCAATCCTGCACTTGAATAAGATATGGCAAATTCTTAGTTAGTAATTAGAATAACACACCAAGTCAAGCTTAATTACCTAACTAGCTACTTAATTGCCTGCTTAAGAAACATACTAACCTTCATGCACGCGCGTGAACACCAAGTCAAGCTTAATTACCTAACTAGCTACTTAATTGCCTGCTTAAGAAACATACTAACCTTCATGCACGCGCTCACGCGCGTGCATAAGACATTTTTTGAATCATGTCATGCTACGCGCAATTTACACGTAGCTTAATTACCTAACTAGCTACTTAATTGCATGCTTAAGAAACATCCTAGCCTTCATGCACGCGCGTGCATAAGGCATTTTTTGAATCACCACTACTACAAAATGGACTTATTGTGTCACTGGGTGATGTCGCTTTAATATAACATAGTGGCGGGTAAGACATTTGCGACACCTACTGAACATGACGTCGGATTTACTGTCGCTTGTAAGCGTCATAAATTGTTTATGTCGCTTTTAACCGATGTAAACATTTAATGTCGCTTATAACCGACATACATTTTAATAATTTTTAAATAATGGTGTCGCTTTAAAAAAAATAGTGTCGCTTTTAAGCGACATAAGGTATTGGTGTCACTTATATCCGACACTAATTATTGTTTTTAAATATTTTAAAGCCTGCGTCGGTTCTGAGCGACATAGATTTTAGTTTTTTTTAATATTTTGAAACCCGGTGTCGGTTGTAAGCGACATATTGATGGTCTTTATATACTCTCCCCCGTGTTTTCTTCTTTCTCTCTTGCATCTTTCTTAAGGATGAGTTTATGAGGTGGCACGCAACTAGGCCTGGCAAACGGGTCGTGTCTGTCGTTTTCGTGTAACACATGTTATCTTAATGAGTCGTGTCGTGTCTCACCCATTATCTTAACAGGTCAGATCACTTTACCCAACAAGTAAAGTGACCCGACCCGTTATGGTCCGTTAAGAAAAATATATATTTTTTCCTTAAATTTGCACATACCACACATTGCCACATAAATATTACTTCAAAACATTAAAATACATTTATCGTTTAAGTACTACATCTACACTCGAAAATAAGAGCCTAATAAACAAACATTCATATACTACAATTCTATTACAAAATGTTAAATGTGCAAGGATATGCAAAATGAAAGAGTTTTTATTTTCAAGGTTGTGAAGCATTTCTCAAACGTTTGCGTGACGGCCAGCACGCCCTACGTTCGGGACGGGGTGTGTCATTAAACCTTGCCAATGGAACTCAAAGCTTGCATGTTATTCCTTTTACAAAATCCTCAATTTTCATTGATCATCATGACATAAGATTTTGTGGTATCCACTTCTGTAAATATTTTAAATTGACGATCAAATAAGTTCATTGATTCATATATGATCAAGGAGTGTAGCTGTAAAAAATCATCAAAATCAGAGTTAAAATAACCGTTAAAAAGTTTTGTCTCGTTACTTGATCTCTGAATGTTTGTTTTTTGCATTTTTGGCGTATGTGATCTCGAAGTTTATACAAACATGTTTGACGGTTGGATCGTTGAAACTAGTTTAGTAGAATGCGTATCCCATCAAAACAATAGATTCACTAACACTTAAGAGTTTATTAGTACTTTCATTAAGTATAACATAAGATTTTGTGGTATCCACTAGTGTAAATATTTTAAATTGAAGATCGAGTTCATTCATTGCATTCATATAGGGTCAATGAGTGTAGCTGTAAAAAATCATCAAAATCGGAGTTAAAATCACCGTTAAATCATGATTTTTCGTTCATAACCGTCAAAAATTTTTGTCCCGTTACTTGATCTCTGAATGTTTGTTTTTTGTGAGGATCATTGAAATTAGTTTCGTAGAATGCGTATCCCATTAAAACGATAGATTCACTAACACTTAGAGTTTATTTATACTTTCATTAAGTATAACATAAGATTTTGTGGTATTCACTAGTGTAAATATTTTAAATTGAAGATTGAATTCATTCATTATATTCATATAGGGTCAAGGAGTGTAGCTGTAAAAAATCATCAAAATTGGAGTTAAAATAACCGTTAAATCGTGATTTTTCATTTATAACAGTCGAAAAATTTTGTCTCGTTACTTGATCTCTGAATGTTTGTTTTTTTTCGATTTTTGGCGTATGCAATCTCAAAGCATATACAAACAAGTTTGATGATTGGATTGGATCATTGAAATTAGTTTCGTAGGATGCGTACCCCATCAAAACGATAGATTCACTAGCACTAAGAGTTTATTTATACTTTCATTATGTATAACATAAGATTTTGTGGTATCCACTAGTGTGAATATTTTAAATTGAAGATCGAATTCATTATATTTATTAAGTAGATTTAAATTTATTTATTTTGTACGTATAGCACTTAAGAAATTGAATCGTTTGTATATTTAAGCCGATCCAATGGTCATCAAATACTTGAATCGTATGTATATTTTGTACGTATAGCACTTAAGAAATTGAATCGTATCGATAATATCACGATATTATCACAAATATCGCGATATTATCGATAATATCGCGATATGAAACCCAAAAATACTTGAAAATTTCTGAAAAGTCTCAATTTTGGGCATAGGGGGATTCGAACCCCTCACATTTCACTTCTTCAAGACCTTAACCACCATATCACTTATGTTTTTGTGAAAATATGCTAAAATATTTATATATAAGGTTTTGTTTTGAATTCTTTTTGCAAGAAACAAATTTGCACATATTCCAAATTTTTTGTGGTATTATATTTTAAATTGTGTCAATTAATTACTTAGTCAATGACATGTGGTTTTTAATTTTTCTATTTTTTATTTGGTCACTTACATGTAGGGCTGGAAAAAATTCTCGAAAATCCCAAACCAAACCGAAAAAGTCCCAAACCCAAACCGAAAAATCCCAAACCAAAACCATCCCGAAGTTCGGGAATCTCATCCCGAAAAATACTGAAATTTTCGATATGGGATTGGTTTCCAAATCCCATTTGTTTGGTAATCCCAAACCCTTCATATCTCATTCCTGTTGGGATGGAATCGAGCGACTCATAGAAAGAATCCGAGACTCAATCTTCAAATGATTTTGCTTATGGACAACGTCAACCAATCTCGGATCCATATGGGTGACATGTTAACAATTACATGCAAAACTATTTTGGGGATTTATACTCTTCACAATACACTTACTCTACACATGGAGATGATGAAGATAGTGAAAATTTTGAACCTCATAGGAACTCTATGTGGTACTAAGTCACTCATGTATCTTACCACGCAATGTATAGAGTGTAAAATATTGTACTAATTCATTATATATAAATGATTATGGTGTGTTTAAACTTCTTTCATTAATTACTACATATTTTCTACACTCACAATGTTTGCCAGCTCGCTATATAATCAACTTAAATCAGTTAAATCCATCATGCAATGCATTTCCTTCCAATTTTTTGTGATAAACTGATAGATAATTGACTAAATAAACATCCTGCAAAGTTTCAATAAAAATTTCCAAGTTTTTCTTACAATTTCCGTGGTTTTTATTCAATTTTTATTGATATCGATAATATCCCGATATTTTCATCGATATTTCCGTGTTTTTGGACTACCGATATTTCCGATATCATCGATATTTAATACCTTGCCTGCAATGACTCTTAATCTGTCTGGCACATGTCGGTTTCAACCGACGCAAAGGTTTCTTATTTCGACTATGTCAAGCTAACGTTGATTTTATCCGATGCAAAGGTTTATTATTTCTCATTACGTCCGTGCTTTCATTTCCCTTTTTCCCATTACCCCATTCTTTCCTATTTTAGAGATCTGAAGTTACAAAGCCAGAAAATTGTGGTCGATGAATATTATCCTTGTTCAGTTATGGCGTGAAATTTGTAAGAGTATCTACAAGAACAATTCTTCAAAGACCAGATCAAGATAATTCATGAATCAAGGGATGCAAGGGAAGAAAATTTTGAGAGGCTGCAGCATGAAGAACATGACAAGGTGAATGACTCATATCTCAACCCTTCAGATACCGAGGAACAAAAATACAGGTAATTTTTGATAAAGAATTTGCGTAGACCAGAGAAAGTTGGGCCCCCAGTAGAGGATCAATACTTTTACCCATGTGGTGCTTTTGGTTTTGTTTGATTTATATTTCTTCCATACTCCTTATGGCCGTAGGTAAGAGAAAATTGAGAACTTCATCAAGTCTCAAGAAAAAGAGATGGAAGAATTTGTGGTAGAGCGGGATGCTGATGAAAGCTCATGATGATGATAAAGCTGCAATGAAGCGGAGGCATTGGGAGGAAAAAGTGGAACTGGATAAGGATTTTGATGCCAAATTAACCCAGCTCATGGATAAGTATTCCCCGCATCTCCCTGAAGAAATTTCGAATTGACTTTGAAGGTTAGATGTTTGCAGTGCATTTAGTTGGATGAGAGAGAGTGACACATTAGTTGTACGTCACTGAAGTTAGGGTATTTTTATCTCTTTTGTGGTCTATTTTTTCTTTTTTGTATGTTGTATTTGTAATGTCGGATTTGGTGTTTGTTATGACGGATGAGTTTTTGTATGTTATGTGAAATATAAATGTTTGTTATGAGTTTTTGTTAATGGTTGCCTTGACCTATATATGACACACCCCGTCCCGAAGGAGGGCATGCTGGCCGTCACGTGAGAGTGACGTAACCATTTACACAGTTCGGAAGCTTAAAAAATACAATTGTGAACTCTGTCAGAACACCGTTGGATTCCTCGTGGCCACCAAAGCTCTGCTATCTCAAACCTGGAGGGGCGCAAAACAAAGTTGAGTGGGTCAGTAAAACAAATCTTTTCAAAACTTTCCTTTATCAAAGTTCTAACCCCTCGCTGTAAAACATGTATACTTTCCCAGAAAATAGCATATATAAATATATATATAGCTTCAAAAATCTCAAAACACCATTCTTTATCACTTTTCAGAAAATATGCCATGCCATGCGTCAAAAACATAATATGGATGCATCAATATAAATCAGGTGAAATGATGAATCAACCGGAGACCCTGCAGTGGTCCTGTACGGCTGATTCTAGAGCTCAATATCCAATCCAGCCGGAGTCACCAACTGTGACCTGTACGGCACTACACTGCACATAAGTCGGAACTACCTGTAGTAGTCTGTACGACTAGGATGGTGTAATATTAC
The DNA here is from genome assembly GCA_024362995.1 of Heteromeles arbutifolia. NCBI lineage: Eukaryota > Viridiplantae > Streptophyta > Magnoliopsida > Rosales > Rosaceae > Heteromeles > Heteromeles arbutifolia. The sequence continues at coordinate 17,173,577 of JANCRC010000001.1, forward strand.
GCTCTAGTGCTTCTCTCATCAATCATCTGTGTACATAATCTAAGGTCACCTACTAGTCGGAACCGTCTTTAAGGTCTGTACGACTAGCATGTCGGAACCACCTCCAGTGGTCTGTACGACTAGCAGCTACTTGGATCCAAGGTGAGCGTGTGATGCGGTGAATAACATAAGCACTAACACCAGGGGTGCAGGTTATGAGCTATCAACATAAATCACATCAAACAATTCAATGCACCAAATATAACTCACTTGATACTCACCTGTGCGTCCGCAGCACCAATTCACATATATGCATCATATAATATCAATTCACATATCTCATATAAATTCTATGCATGGCATTTCAAATCACATGATTCATAGAATCTATGCATGGCATTTCAAATCACACTTTCAAATCATATTTCACTTAAATAGATTTTCTGGGAAAAACTCTTTTATATAGGTATATACGTAAAACAAAACTGCCCACTCATCTGGAGTTCGCCCTGCAACTCCCTAGCACAACACATCAAGGCGTCATGGCGATCGGCGCCTAAAACAATCATCAAATCATACCTCAGAATCATATCGATAGAATATATCACTTATATAAAACACGTCACTATGAAGTTCGATCCGGAAGATCTGCAACTCAGATTTCCAATCCGTAACTTCCAGAGCTCCACAATAAATCTCTAGAACAACATCCTAAAATTTCATGACCATCCAACGGTCAGATCTCCGCCAATTACCAAACTAAGTGACGGTTAACATTATATTTTATGAACTTACAACTCCAATTCCGGGAGATCCGTAAATCGGATTCTCGATCTGTAAGTTCCTATAATCCTCAAATATTACGTATTACAACGTATCAAAGTTTGGTGACGATCCAACGGTCGGATCGTCAATTCATATTTTGGCCTAACCATGCATCGTATCGAAATTAAGTCCAAATGATCAACCAACGTTAAGCCACTATCAAAACTGAACTCAGGACATCCAATATAGCTTAAAAATAACATTGGCGGCCCACTGGCCACGCGCCGCCGCACGCGCCGCCGTGGGTGGCGGTCGGCCGCCCCGGCTCGTCGGAAAATCCAACTTTATCCAAAAATTACCAAAATTTACAGAAATGAAGATCTCAATGAGTAGAACAACTTTCATACCTGTGCCCAAGGCCAATTCGGTCGGCAAAGCCTCCAATTCCAACAAAACCCGTCGGAAACCCTAGGTTTGGTGTGCTCCAATTCGACCTCCAAACTTGTTCCAACGCCTCAACCACTGCTTGGGCTTTGTTCTAGGCCTCAATAGGATGCCATGGGTGGTGGTGATTGGAAGAAATTGCTTCACATCTTGACGGAAAGGGACCCAACCCGTGCGCCCCCTTTTTGCACGGTTTCTTCTATTTTCACCCTCAAATCTCTCCAAATTTGAGATGGAATGGATAGAAAAAGGGTCCTAGAGTGTTTCCCATGAGTTTTTTTGAATCAATTCGCCGGAAAAACGGGTGAATGTCGCCGAAATGTGGGTGTGGGTGCCGCGGGTCGAAATGGGTCGCGGGTGAAGACCCGTTTTCTTCTTTCTCTCCTCCGCTTCTCGCCTTCTCTCCTTTCCTCCTTTCCCCTGTTCCGATTGGCCCTTCTCTTCCTCTCTCCTCTCCCCATTCGTCCGGCTCCCTCCTTTCTCTCCCGGAGCTGCTGCTCCTTCCTCCTGGTTGGGCAGTTTTTGCCCAATCTCTTCTTCCTCCTTTCCTCTCCAGCCGGCCACATACACACACATACACACACATATAATTTTATTCCTATTAATCCCAGCCATCCATTTATTTCCTCATTAAATCTGGGCCGTCCATTTTCATAAAAGAATTTCCATATTTTATTATTATAATTCCCAAAATGCCCAAACTTCAAACTTTAATATCTTTTTCGTTATAACTCCAAATCACGAACCGCTTGCGCCCACGCGTCCGTAGCGACGAATACTACGAGGATATGTCAAGAAAACAAATCTTAGATGGCACGACACAACGATTAACCTCGAACAATGCGCGTGCCTCAAAGGGCATTTTTGTAAAATCCTTTATTAAAACTTTAAAAAAATCTTAAAATCAGGGACGGGCTGTCACAATATATGATATATTAGTTGGAATTATTTTCATATAATTTTTTGTAACTATTATTAATTAAAAACTGAGGAAGATTTATTAAATTTTTTATTTTTAATAGATCTAGTGTCGCTTATAAGTGAGGTTAGAACTTATGTCAGTTTTTTGAGATGTTAGATAATGTCGGTTACTACCGACAACATCTTGAATATATTATTTATTTAACTCAAGTGATGTCGGTTTGAAGTGACATTAACTGTGATATTTTAATTGTTTATTTGTTAATTAATGTCGGTTTGGAGCGACGCCGTTGTTCATTTCTATGTCGCTTATAAGCGACGTCAGTACCTATGTCAGTTTTAAGCAACGCCTTTGTTCCTTTTTATTTTATATTACTTTGCTTCATGGTGGCGGATTAAGGGGCATAAGCGACGTCAATACCCTTTTTGTGACGGTAGCATTGGTGTCAGTTCCTCGATCCGACATTGCACCATTTAATGTCGGATTTTTACCAATAATCCGACATTAAGTAGTGTTTCTTGTTGTTTTTACTCCGACAGTAATATCCCCTTTTGTAGTAGTGCACGTCATGCTACGCGCGATTTACACGTTTTAAATCATGTTAGAGGAAAATAATATTTAATAAACAATTAATTGAATCATATTATTGCTAGCCCATTGTGAGGCTAAGCCCACCCCTCCCTCTTAGTGTAGATAATATCGTTTGTTAATAAAAAAAAATCATTTGACAACTAATTTAATCACATTATTATCCGCGTGCGAAAGAGCTTTTTTATAACTGGCATTACACGTCTCTTAAGATGTTTTGAAAGTGTTTAAAAATAGAGAAAATAATATTTAATAAACAACTGATTGAATTACATTATTGCTAACCCATTGTGAGGCTAAGCCCACCCCACTCCCCTTCCTCCTTTCCCCCTCCCCCTCCCCTTTCCCCTTAGTGTAGATAATATCGTTTATTAAAAAAAAAAACAATCATTTGATAACTAATTTAATCACATTATCCATGTGCAAATAACCTTTTTTATAACCGGCATTACACTCCTCTTAAGATGTTTTGAACGTGTTTAAAAATAGAGAAATTGAATCACATTATTACTAGCCTATTGTGAGGTACTAATTATTATTATTTTTTTTAAAACAAAAAAGAAAAAGAAAAAAACAAACAAACAAACCACAAAAAAATTAATCATTAAAAAAATACTATTAAAATGACGAAAATGCCCTTGCCATATTTGATGCATTATTTTGGGATGCCTTTGAAGTTTTTTGTTTTGGGGGCATTTTTGTCCATTTCTTTTGTTGAAGCCCATGACACCAAAAAGCAGTATTCACTTTTATTGTTGGCTTTATATATAGACTAGCCTTCATGCACGCGCTTATGCGCGTGCAGAAGACATTTTTTGAATCATAGCGTACTACGCGCGACTTACACGTTTTAAATGTATTTATATGCATAAATTGACAAAAAGGAAAGTCAAATATTTAAAGTAAATGAATAATCTTAGATTATGCGAGAAGAAACATATCATAAACCAATTAAAGCAGCTGAATTCACATAATAAAATTGGTCTCTATAGAATTTACATTAAGAATAGAGAAAATAATATTCAATAAACAATTGAATGAATCATATTATTGCTCGCCCATTGTGAGGCTAAGCTGACACATCCCGTCCCGAAGGAGGGCATGCTGGTTACGTCACGTACCACCCTCTCCCTCTTAGTATAGATAATATTGTTTAAAAAAAATCATTTGACAACTAATTTAATCACATTATTATCCGCGTGCGAAAGTGTGACACCCCACATCGCTCAGGGGAGTGATCCTTAAATGTATATTCACATCTCTACTTAGCACGAGGCCTTTTGGGAGCTCATTGGCTTCGGGTTCCGTAGGAACTCCGAAGTTAAGCTAGAATGGGGCTAGAGCACTCCCATGATGGGTGACCCACTGGGAAGTTGCTCATGAGTTCCCAGAAACAAAACCGTGAGGGAATGGTAAGCCCAAAGCGAACAATATCGTGCTACGGTGGAGGAGCGGGCATGGGAAATGATCCGCCCCGGGCCGGGATGTGACAAAAAGACCTTTTTTATAACTGGCATTACACGCCTCTTAAGATGTTTTGAACGTATTTAAAAATAGATAAAATAATATTTAATAAACAACTGATTGAATCACATTATTGCTAGCCCATTGTGAGGCTAAGCCCACCCCCTCTCTCTCTCTTTAGTGTAGATAATATCGTTTGTTAAAAAGAACAATCATTTTATAACTAATTTAATCACATTATTATCCACGTGCGAATAACTTTTTTTATAACCGGCATTACACGCCTCTTAAGATGTTCTGAACGTGTTTAAAAATAGAGAAATTGAATCACATTACTGCTAGCCTATTGTGAGGTACTAATTAAAAAAAACAAAAAAACAAAAAAACCAAAAGACAAAAAAACAAAAAAACAAAAAAACAAAAAAACAAACAAACAAACAAACAAACCACAAAAAAATTAATCATTAAAAAAATACTAATAAAATGACGAAAATGCCCTTGCTATATTGGATGCATTAATTTGGGATGCCTTTGAAGTTTTTTGTTTTGGGGGCATTTTTATCCATTTTTTTTGTTGAAGCCCATGACACCAAAAATCACTATTCCCCTTTATTGTTGGCTTTATATATAGATTTACACTGCTGCTGGCTTTATTATATAGATATATATATATATATGTATGTATGTATGTATAATTAATAGTACTCTGTGTCGTGTGCTTCGTATTTTCTTTTTGTTTATAATATATGAATGAATTAATTCAACTGAAAATTCAAAACCAGTATGCAGGGACGGCTGGGGATCACAGAAGAGACAACGAGTTCAATAACAAATCAACAAAAATTGAAAGAAAAAAAAAGATGACTGATTTCGTCTTACTCTTTCAGATGTGGCCAGCAACACGATTTCACTTCCTTTGATTTCATGCTGGACAATATTGACTAATGGTTTTGTTAATATTTTTCTTGTTGCTTATATTTGCTTTTTCCTTTTTGCCTTTAACTCTTGTGTAGCTGATTCCAAATAAAGAACTTTGCACTTTCTCCGGTTAACAGCTTTTGCATATGCTTGAAATTCTGTAAAGTATAACATCATACAACTATGTATGAGCTATATCCAAAGATTATATCCATGCATATATATGTGGTGTAATTTTTTTTTTTCAATAAGCGATATTATCTACATTAAAGGGGTGAGGGAGTGAGCTAAGTAGCTAAACCTCATAATGTGCTAGCAATAATGTGACGTAAATATTAGAAATGAGTAAAAATATCAAGAGAGCAAGAGCTTAAGTAAAGTGAATTTAATATATATGCGGTGTTTTTTTTAAACTTACTTATTATTAAGGTGGAGGAGGGTAGGGATCGAAACTATTATAATAATAATTTATGAAAGGAAGAAATTTTGAATCGGGGATGATTAAATGAAAATTCAACACCCTATCCATTAAAATATTGAACCACATGTGAATTCTTTATTGTCTTAGCGCATAAAAAATGATATAATTGAATACAACAATTTTATATGTATACTCCCAAAAATACTAGTACGATCTAAATTATTTTCATACCAGTTGTTTTTTCTTTTGTTGTGAATAATGTTTCTTTACATCTCTTGGCTCAAAATATAGTTAAAAAAAAACCTTTTTTATATACAAGAGTCAAGCCAACCATTAGTAAAAGAATTTAATGGTTGTTGGGAGATTATAGATATAGAATAAGTCCTACGTACCATTGATCAATTTAATTTAGCCGCTACCGACCCATGTTCAAACAAACCGTTAAATAAAATGCAATTTCCTTTTAGGAAAACAAAAGTAATCTTTCAAATACATATGATATTACCATTTTAATTTACACTAAAGTGAGATGTATAACTTGAACTCGGAGAGATAAATTGAAAATAACACCACTAACTATCAGGATAATCCACCACTTATAGTAATTAAGCTGAATACCACTTGCGTTTGATGGTAATATACACTACTCTACTCTCAGATTGAATTTAATAACTTTTTTTTTTTACCGAAAGTTTACTATTATTAAATATAAATCGAAATGTTTACATTAGACACCAAAGTATTAAACAACTACTCTGGTTCAAAACCATCCCACGAATGATCACCCCCCACACGCGTGACATAAGATGCCACAAGATGCCACAAGATGCGCAGCCTCATTACAAGCACGAGGAGTATAAAGAAACTCAATAGAACATAATTGTTGCTTAATAAGATTAATATCCCATAAAATACCATCCATGACTGCCTCCGGTTGCAAGCTCCCATGAATCAAGTCAACAAGGACCTTTGAATCAGTTCCCAATTGAACAAACCCAAAGCCCCTTTCCATACAAGCCAGCAAAGCCAATCTCATTGCTTCTGCTTCCGCCGTGATGCTCGATAGACATATGATATTGCCCACACCTCCAGCACCTTAAAAATCCCCACAAATCCCTCGCAACCACCCAAAACCACCGACACCAGTACGACTACACCAATTAAAGATTAGTAGGAATAACTATGATTGAATTAGTTATTAGGAATGGTCAATTAAAGATGGATCGGTTAGTTTGTTGAACTTGAAAAGCGACAAAATTAACTTTTATTCATAGATCGAATTAGTTGTTAGGAATGCTCTAATATACTTGTACTGGCGATCTATGGTTAAGCTTGAGTTGGACCACCCGTGACCATGTTTGGTATTCGTTGGCAAAGAAAATTTAGTATGCATCATTAGAAATTTTGTACATTCGTATGGTTGCGAGTTTGCTATCCCCAATTCAATGTTTCTTTAGTGTCTCTTCTCTAACTTTTTGCAACTGTTTATGTCCTTAGCTTTTAATTTAGTGGTGTTATCTTTTTAAAAACTAATATAACAAATGAAAAGAAATTAAAGAAAAACAAAAGTAGCCAAACTCTCCACCTACCCGATAACCACCCACCAAACCACACACAACCTCGTCGGCGCCGACACTCCACGTCGCCAGCGATAGCTCGTTTCCTCTCTTTCAAATTTACTTTCTTCCCCTCTCTCACCGGCGAACCCACCAATAATATTCTTCTTCTTGGCTTTAACTGGCAGCCGCAAAACATCCCCGTGTTTCTTTTCAAGTCTTGATGATTTATCTCAGATTTTACTGGATTTTTTGTATTAAAAAAAGCCCTGATTCTATCTCCAATCTGAGGCATTATTTAACAGAATTATTTTTTATATCAAGAACCTAAACCCAGGAATGAATCTGACCTTCATAAAAAAGAAGTTTGACTATGGGGACGATGGCTATATAAATCTTAGGCTAAAAGAGAGAGGAGGAGACGAAGGGAAGTTTTGGCGGAGAGGGAATAGGAGTGGTAGTTACCGCCGGTGACGCGGGGACCGGGCTGTGTTTAAACCTAACAGCCGTCAGGTTGTGGCTATCTTGGGCTTTTGTTGTTTCTTTAGTTTTTTAGGAATTATTTTGGGAATTGTTAATGTCATTCTTAAAATCTCATTTTGCACTCCAAATTTTCTATAATTAGAAAGAAAATTACACTTGTAAGAAGTGTAGAATGAGATTTTAGTGTGCAAATAACAGCTCTTTTTTTGTAATTTATTAGTAGTTAACGATGTTAAGTTAGAGTTATTTGTTGTACACATGTCAAGATTTGAGAGAGGGGACACAAAGAAGACACTGATTTGGAGATAGCAAACCCACGACCATATATATTGTATTCTTTCATATCTTTTGCTCTAACGATTGGTCTGCAGGAAAACTGGAAAACTCGTCGGAAACTGGGTAAACTTTAAACGTTCATAACTTCTTCAATACTCAATGAAATCGAGTGATTCAAAAATGAAAATCATAATTCTCGATGGGACGAAGAGAATGGTACCTTTCTCGATGGCTAACTCGCAGTGGTTGGGCTGGAAAACGGCTCGAAAGTGGCTAACTCGACTACCAAGACAGCCATTTTCGAGTCGTTTTCGGGCCAAACCACGGCGAATTAGCCTTCGAGAAATGTACCATTCTCTTTGTCTCATCGAGAAGTATGATTTTCGTTTTTGAATCACTCGATTTCATTGAGTATTGAAGAAGTTATGAACGTTTAAAGTTTACCCAGTTTCCGGCGAGTTTTCCAGTTTTCCTGCGAACCAGTCACCTTTCAGGCTATTTTCCGGCCATCTTCGGCAACCATTGGGCTTCCAAATAGTATAATCTTGTTCTATACTTTTCTATCTTCATTTTGATATGGGTCGAATTTTGTTAAGAAACGATTGAGTTACGAAGCTTTGAAAATTGCCCAAACTTCAGGCCAAGAGCTCCGGGACACTTAACAGAGTTTTTAACGGAATGACCAAAATAATGGATGGTAGACAATCTCAGGTACCATTTCTATTGATTTTCAATCTCAATGACCAAAGTGATGTGTTATGCAAATCTCAATAACCATTTTGACTAAAAAGCCTTGATAATTATACACCGATTAAAACCACCACATTCCAACCATATTCCAACTCCTCCTCGTATACTCCCCGTAGCCTCTGCCCATTCTTTATCATGCATGCATGCCTGTATCCTGTGTTTTATATATACACATGATAGCTAGCGTACGTGCATGCATGTTTGTCATGTCATGTGTCCCCCACAAATCATGTTCCATGTACAACAATTTTCTTAAACATTATATAAACATACTGTGCTAGGTAAGATATAATTAAGGCGAAAGGCCCTACGTACTTGATCTTTGGCATATCTTGTTAAGAATTCAAAGTTGTGATTTATTATAATATTTGAGACGATTAGGTACATATTAAACGAAGGGCTAGTTAGTACGAGTTATACAATTAAAAAGTCACAAAGAAGAAAAGTAATCATCGAGCGATATTTTGATGGCTTGAAGTGAACGTACATATATAAATCTGAATCTGTTCGTCACTACTGCTGGGAATACAAATGTTTTTTTCCTTCAGTTTTTGGATGGATTGCGCTTACCCATGGTCGTGCATGGCATTCAAAACGTGTTTAATGATAAGCAAGTACACATGATGATCGGGAAAACGTTTTATGAACATATATGAATATTAAACGTTAATCAGATGTTTTTCTTTTTTTTTCCTTCTCTTTTTAAAAGGGGACATTAGTGGCAAACCACGATTATCCACCTCTTCCGGACCTGGAGAGACTAAGGGGAATTTATCCTTACCCGTGGCCGTAGTCAAGCAGACTCACCAGCTCGGAGCATCGAACCTGGAACCTCCCATATTTTTTTGTTTATTGGGGAGCCGCAGTCCGCTACTTTACCACTGGGCCACTTGCTGTGGTTATGCTTTTCTTTTTTCTTATTTTTTATTTTTTATTTTTTTGAACAAATTTTTTCTTTTTTCTTATTAAATTTACATGTCTACAATATAGGGTTAATAACATGTTTGCTTACATGAATTAATGAATTAAAATCATTTTGATTATTGAGTTATTTGCATTTACTTTCTTACTTTTCTTGTTTTTAACAATACATTTGAAGTATAAAAAATGTGAGTTTTTCGTTAAAAACTGTAATAAAATATACACTTGAAAATTAGTTTTTTTTTTTTTTTTTTTGAAAGGAAAGCATTGTATTGATTAAAGCAACTCATGAAGAGCTACATGTGTCTTGGAGGAGAAGGTCCTGAATGAAAGTAGGAGGCTCCTCAATCCAATCTAAATTATTGCTACTAGTCAAAGCAAACATTCCAAGATGGTGGGCAACCCCATTACATAAACGCAAGATTCTAAAAGACACTAGGCGCTAGTCAGGCGGCGAGCTGGGGCCTAGCGCCTAGGCGGACTAGGCGGATTTAAGTAAATATATTATATTTCGTATAAATAAGTGTTTGTTTATACTTAAAATATATATAATTTCATTATAAACTACAAAATAGAATGACATATATATTAGGAAGTATTAGAACATAATGAAAACATGGATAATATGCATATAATATGTATTTATTTAAGTATTCAACAAGTTTCTTACAATTTATTAAAAAAAAATACAAATGAAAGTTATCTATTTTCTGTCTAAGTGAGTCGCAACTTAGGCGAGTGTCTCAACAGGTCTAGGCCCCATTTCTTAATTTTCAAACGCTTAGGCATTAATCGGGGTGGTGGCCAACCGCCTAGCGCCTAGGCGGGGATTTTTAGAACATTGCATAAACGAGAAACATGGATAAAACTCAACATAGAGAAGGAGGATGCTAGCTGCAACATATCATCCGCGATTAAACCTATTGCCGACTAGTCTAAATAGGTCCTATTAAGTGTTGCGATGGCCTTCATGGAATCACTCTCCACCACAACCTAATGAAAACCTTGTTGTCGCGCCAATTGCAATCCATATCTCACAACAAATAACTCCAGGAGCGGCACATAAGTGATGCATGGGTATTGCCGCTCCCCAGCCACCAAAGAAACCACCCATCCAGTCCCATATCACCACTCCAACACCACCCAGCTTGGTATTTCATTCATCGCCCCATCCGTATTGATTTTGACCCATCTTTGATTAGGAGGAAACCACCGTGGGGTGGTGGGGTGGGTAATCCCCCCGTCCTTGACGGTTTGTAATTTGCCACCTGGAAAGCTGATAACCAAGATGAAACTCTCTGCCAAATATCCATAGGTAATGCATGGAAGCCCCTCCACATCCTTAAGTTCATTTCTTGCCAAAGACCCCACATAATCATGCATGCCATTTCAAAATCCACCTCCCTCTTTTCTAGCACCGTAATCAGCCATTCTTTGAGCTGTAATCAATCATTTTCGGATAACCGAAGACCGAACAGAGAGCTGAACCACACCGCTCTAGCAAAAGAACATGTATGCAACACATGTTCTGCAGTTTCCTCCTCCCATTGACACATTCCACACACCAACTCCACTCCCACACCTTTCTTACAAAGATTAATTTTGGTTGGAAGAATATCATGACACGTCCTCCAAGTGAAGTTTTTGACCATGGGAGGAATGTTAGCCTTCCAAAGGCTCTCATATGCACTTACATTGGTAGAGAATGATGAACTACTAGCAGAGGAAGCCATTGCCGAGCCACCCACACTTTTGACAGAGAAAAGACCCCGGTCGTCGTAGTGTCACATCAACCTATCGTTGGGAGCATGTAAACGAATAGGTAGAGAAAGAATAAAAGATACTTCATTCAGGATAAATAATTCCGATAAAAAATCAGTACACCACGCCCTTGTTGAAGTATCAATTAACTCTTCAACCTTCATTTGAATCCATTCTAGAGGAGGTGTTGAAATTACCTTAAAAGTGTTAGGCTTAGGCAGCCATCGATCCAACCAAACCCTTATTGTTCGACCATCTCCCACCACCCACTAAGACCCACGGACCAACACCTCTCTTGCCTTAATAATACTCTACCAACAGTACAAAGAAGATAGGAAAGCTTCTGTTTCCAAAAGGAAGAATTCGAGAAGTATCGTGCCTTGAAAATTTGGGCTACCAAAGAAGAAGGATGATGGAAAACCCTCCACCCTTGCTTTGCCAACACCGCCATGTTGAAAGCATAAAGATCGTGGAACCCCAACCCACATTCGGTTTTGGGTTTACACATTTTGTCCCACGATCGCCAATGTATTTTTCGGTCATTCGAACCATTTCCCCACCTAAACTGTGCCATAAGCTGATGTAATTCATCAAAAAAAGTCTTCGAGAGCAAAAAATAATTCATCGTGTAAGCAGGGAGAGACTGAGCAACTACTTTTATAAGAAGTTCCTTACCTGCATTACTAAGGAGTTTTCTTTTCCACCCGTTAAGCCTCTGCGTCGCTCGCTCCTTAATAAACGAGAAAGTTTGTTTCTTATTCTTCCCCACACAAGTTGGCAACCCCATGTATCTCTCATGCCGTTCCACCAGCTGAACTCCAACGAAACCTCCTAGAGTTTGTTGGTCATATTGGAGCACATTAGCACAAAAAGCGACAATACTTTTACCAAAATTCACCGATTGACTAGATGCTTGAGAGTACATGTCCAAGGTATGTTGTATCACCGCACATTCATCAACATTCGCTTTACCGAAGAGAAAACTATCATCAACAAACAAAAATGATGAATCGTTGGCATTTCCCCACATAAATGAATACCGCTCAACGACCCTGCTTGCTCTTTTTATGTAATAAGTGCTGAAAGGCCTTCAACACATAAAAGAAATAAATATAAGGGTAAATGGTTCCTTTGTCGAAGCCCTCAGGACGGAAGAACATAACCACATGGTTACCCATTAATCAAAAACGAATATGACACTGATTTGACGCAAGACATCACCATCTTAATCACTCTCTATCAAAACCCAACTTCTCCATAATGGCTTCAAGGAAACACCATTTGACTCGATCGTAAGCTTTACTGAGATCAAGTTTAAGCGCAAAAAAACCATCCCTACCATCTTATTGTGTAAAAAATGCCCAATCTCCACAAGTGAGTTATCCAAAATTAGCCTTCCCGGCATAAACACACTCTGATTTGGTAAAATAATCTAAGACATCATACCTTTGAGCCGCTTAGCTATCACTTTGGCTCCAATTTTGTATAACACGTACGTTACATAAACTAATTGGACGTAGCTAGGACATATCTTGCGGCTCATTGACTTTAGGAACCAATACCACATGAGTGAAGCAAACTTCCTTATTTAAATAGCCAGAATGCAAAAAAGACTGAACCGCCTCCATAACATCCGGACCAACAATATGCCAAAACTACTGGTAAAAAAGCAAGGACATGCCATTCGGACCCGATGCTTTAGATGGGTGCATCTGAAATGCCACCACCTTAATCTCCTCTGCAGAATAAGGTTGCAGCAACACTTCATTCATCTCTAGAGTAACTCTATGTGAAACAGCCCCTGACACCTCCTGTAATGCGTTATTAAGAACCCCTTGCATCATGAAAATTCGTTGAAAATAACCCACCACCGTGTGTCCTTAATTCCCTTCGGAGAGTCATGCCAAACTCCATCGTCATCACGTATACCCTTTATTGTGTTTTTCCGACGCGTATTTGAAGCTCGAGTATGAAATAACCTCGTATTCCGATCACCTTCCTTTAACCACTGAGTTCTAGCCCTCTGTCTCCAAAAGGTTTCTTCACGACTAAGCAAATTATCTAACTCATTCATTAACTCACCCTACGCTCATGCAGGTCCCGCGACGGGGGATGATCAAACAAGACCCCCAGTTTATCCCTAACCTTCGCAATCTTCATCTTAATGTTCCGGAAGATGGTGCGCTGTCACTCAAGCAAAGCCACCCTAGTGGCCCTAATCTTGTCACAAACACAAACCAACGGTACACCCCGTCCTTGCACACTCCACGCGGCTATAATAGTTTCCTCACAACTAGCGTCATGCAACCACATCTCCTCAAACCGGAACCTACGAGATTTCCGAGGATTATCACCCACTGAGTCCCGAATCTCCACCACAATAGGTAAATGGTCCGATTTGGAAGGGTTAAGATGGCAAATCTGATAGTGAGGAAATAATTGGATCCAAGGCTGTGTAGCAAGCACTCGGTCTAGGCGGCATCAAACTTCGTCTTCCCTGTTATCAGTCCACTTGTATTCGCTACCAATATAACCCAAATCCACCAACTGACAATTAGTAATTGAATCAACTAGTCTCTGTAGTTAATTGATTCGTTTTCCTTACATCCTCTGTTTTAAAGTTCCCCGATTTATTATTTTTCTCTTTCCTATTAAGTAAATGTGCCATATAAAGAACTAACTACACTTGGGTTATCCACCCAAATCTTTCAAAATTCTCCGAGTTTCCTGGGACAAGATGATAATGGGTTTAATATAATCTGATTGGGCCTGGTTAGTTTGGTTGAAGTTCGTAACATATCCCAAGCCCACGTATAAGTCCAAGTTGGAGAAGTGATATCCAAGCCCATGTACACATATAGGCTTATCTTTAATTGGATCAGGTTTGAAAATCAAGATAGTTGATGAAGACTGAAGAATCAAGATAGTTGATGAAGATTGAAGACTTTATCATGATTTCGAAACAAGAGAAAAAAAAGATTGGAGACTCGATGTGCAATAATTCATCTTCCAAACACATGATGGTGATGTCTTCCAAGTTCCACCCAAACGTGTTTAGTTCTAAGTTCCATCCAAAGTTGACTAAATGTGGTAGCTACGTGTCCTGTCACGTATTACAAGATTCAAGATATCAACAATATGATGGATCAACGTATAACTTGTGAGTATCTGTATTAGATTGTTATTTATTTCAGGAACAATATAATTATTAAGCTAACGCTAAATAAGTATTATGAGTTGATACCGCTTACGCTTTTGTCAAACGATGGATGCATGTGTTTTTCGGTACTGTCTCCTCACGAGCAGCGTCGCCTAGGGCAAGGAAGTTTCTTAACTTCCGCTGTCCTTGTTTTCGACCCTTGTTGGGATCCCCTCCGAAATCCCTATACATCCAAACCACTGAGTTCGATGTTGATGCTGTTTGGCAAAGTCTGCAATCCCACCATATAATAAATCGAAACATATAAATAGCAATCTGTACGGTAGTGTTGTAAAGGATGAGAGTGACTGTTCTGTATGTGTTCTTCGACAATAAGTCACGGTTAAACAATTGAACCGTGCACAGTAAGCAAGCCTCCATGTATTCCATCATCTTTTTTGTTTTTGTGAGCGTCTCTGTCACCAAAATAGAGAGAGAGAGAGAGAGAGATCTTAATTGTTAATTCTTAATTCCCCGACGGACACGTAGCATGTTTATCCACTACAGAAAACTAAGCCTAATTAATTCAGAGCATATTCACCTGAAGTTTTGACATTTTCTTTTTTTTTTTGGGCAAGAAGTTTTGACATTTTATATGCTCGACCGGCACCACCTTTGCTAGCTGCTATAACCGAATGAGTTTTCCATGGAGGGAATAGTTATGTTCTATTGTCATAGTTGCATTTATAGGCATAATAGCATCAATTCACTCGTGTTTTAACACGTACATTTTTTTATTAAATATTAGTTATGTTGCTTCTTAAGAGATACACTTAAATTGCTTTTGAAACAAAAAAATACTTTTATGAAAAACATTTTTAATTATTTTAAAAACATATTATATATGTCTACAACGTTTGTTCTTCGCATTAAGAAACTTTTCGAAACGAAAATCTTATTTCGTTTTATTGATTGAGCACTTGTTTTTTGGGGTTCCCCTTGTAAAAGAGGAAAATAAAATAGTATTTGATGAGAATAATAACAATGAGTGATGAAAATGTCGGGAAGATTCTAAAAAAAGAGAGGAAGTAGATAGAAATTAAAAATAACAGCTAAGCAGCCATATTTCTCAGGGCCTGAGCGCGATCGAATGATTAGCAACATCCTTTGGGTGTCAGTCGTATGCCCGGCAATTCACTGCAGCTATTTACCCTCCAAAAAATCCCAAAATTCCAAATCACCGGCGCCTTTTCTATCAATCCCCTTCTGGGTTTTGCTTTACAGTCCTCGAATCGAATTGGGTTAATTTCAATTTCAAATTTTTGATTTGATCCAATCTCAATTCTTCATAAACTCTGTCTCTTTCTGTTTACGACTTTTCATACTTACTTCTGTTTCTGTAGAGTCCACTACTAGGTCAGTAAGTAGGGGTAGGGTTTCTGAAAGCAAAAGGTAGAGAGCAGAAGATCATGGAGCTCAGCGCCTTCTGGGTCCACGTGTCTGTCACGTGACTGAAGATTTTCCTTTTGTTTCAGTCGTCGTCTTCCCTGATCCTCTCTCTCTCTCTCCCCCCCCCCCCCCCTCTCTATGTTTGTGTGCAAATGGCTTACCAGCAACACCAGCAGCAGCAACAGCAGCAGCAGCAACAGCAAGGAGGTGGGCAGCTGTTCAATTCCCCGTTCGGGGACACGACGTTGACGAAGGTGTTCGTGGGGGGGCTGGCCTGGGAGACCCAGAGCGACACTCTACGACGTCACTTCGAGCAGTTCGGCGACATCCTCGAGGCTGTCGTCATCACCGATAAGAACACCGCCCGATCCAAAGGCTATGGCTTTGTCAGTACCCGCTAACTCTTCTCCTTAATTTCCCCAAAAATATCAAACATTTGATCAAATTTTGATAAATTTGAAATTAATCAGCTTTTTTGTTTCTGGGTTGTTTTTGTTTGGAGGGTTTAGGTCACATTTCGTGATCCCGAATCTGCAAGAAGGGCTTGTTTGGATCCCAATCCTATAATCGATGGCCGCAGAGCCAACTGCAATCTTGCTTCTCTGGGTCGTCCCCGCCAACCTTTCCCTTTTCATGGTATATTTTTAATCTAATTCTCGTTTTGTATTTGTTTTCCTTGCATTTTTGCTCTATTGGGTACTTAGGAACTGCTTTTCTAATGCTTGATTTGCTACGAAATTGTTGGTTTGGTTGATTTGATTGCAGGGCAAGTGAGATCACCAGCTCCAATCCTCGGTCGTGTGCAACCGCCTCGAGCTGCTTACATGGGAAGCCCCAACCCTGCTTACCACCACCCTATTCCTCATGGTTACCAGCCCGGGTTCGTGTACCCATCTTATGGGTGAGTTCTAATTTAGAAAGCTCTTGACTTTAGATTATCTTCTCAAGCTTACCGGTTGAGGCCAATTGGGTGTTGGAGCTTATGCAATTTGGCTCCTTTTGTCTTGACTGCAAGAGGCAACATTTCATTCCTGAACACACGACAATTATCTGATCGAGTGTTTTTTCTCGCCAACCATTTCCTGAGCATTCCCGTTTTTGAAATTTGAGCTATTAAGTAATTGTTTTAGGTACCTAAGACTGAAACATTAGCTAGTGAATGTCATCTTTACAGGTGATATAAAATTTTGTGTTTATGGAGCAAGTTTTGTGTCAAAGGTTGTTTATCATTTACCGTATGTTGAGTGCTGGATGGGATATGCTTGACTACATAGTAACTAACTAGCATTAAGCTGTGCAAATGCATAAAATCACATTATAATGAAAATCTTATGTTGTTTAATTTGCTTTGGAGCTTTTATGCTTGTGCTATAGTATTTCATCTCTTCTGCTAAAGGAACTAAGAGTTTTGAGTTGTAGTAGTTACTTGTTGTACTCCCATTGTTTTTCTGACACTTAACCAGTGCCCATCTTGGAAAAGTGTGAGATGAAGCTTGAATTCCATACAATGTTGAAACTCCATTTGGCTATATGATTTCAAGAGATTCATCAATTTCTGTTTTGCAGGTACACAGGATATGGACCTGAATTTGTCTATCCACAGGTCATTATTTTAATATGTTGTTACAAAGCTTTTATTTGCTATTGAAGAGTATAAGGACAATGCTTGATTATTGGAAAGCTAACTTGTCCTGTTACCGTTTTTTGTTCATCAACTTTGGCCAGGGTGCCTACAGTCCTTACATGACTCAGCAGCAGTACCTTCAGATATATGGGGTACCAGGCACCGTTAACCCTGGCGTATATTCATATGGACAATTAGGTCATTCACTCCCCGGGAGTCATGGGTATGCAACGGTTCAAAACTATGGAGTTCCAGGTCATCATGTAATGCAATATGGCGGCTCCAATGTTGGTGCTGCATCCCCAGCTGCCATTCCGACGATTCAAACACCATATCCTGCAGGCAACATTCTCTTCCCAAAACCCTTCTTCCCATTTACAAAGATGATAAACCTTCATTGCAATTTAATAACTTTATCAGTACTTTCTCTTGAAAATCTTAAATGTTTCCTGATTCATGGTAACTCATATTGTAAGCTATGCCTGCGACCCTATTTCTTTTTTCTGCAAAACATGTATATGATCATACAACATTGCCGCACTGATGGAAATTGGCAGGAAGTGGTATGCAGTTTAAATAGTTCGAGTGTAAAATCAGTGATTCTGGTTTGCTGGTTTTCTCAGGTATAATTGCACCAGCTCCAGGACACTCGCAGATTATGCTTCCTACTAATTCTCCTCAATTCACCAGTGGTTCCGATCAAACTGCAGGTTGAGTGGTAAATCAGAAAGGTCACTTCTTGAGGTAGAGATTGTCACATTGACGACCTTTTTATTAATCATATCTGTGTAATTATACTGGACATCTGTCTTTGTCGGGGATGCAGGTAATCCTTAGATTGCAGCAGGACTAAGAGAAGCTACCGCTACCTAAGTGGCAGGCTCTAAATCTAGCCTTGCAAGTTATTATCTTTGCTTTCTAGAGGTGACACCTGCTTTTCCCTTATAAAATAAGATTTTACTCATAGCACAGAATCTTAGCTTATGAACTTATGACAAATTGCAAATTAACATTCTGCAATGCAACAAGGGTTTAACAGTGTTTGGAATGGATAATGATGCTTTATCATCTTTGACCTGAAATTAGTTTACTTTTAGCTCTATTATTTGGAGAGGTTCTGTTATAGTGCGTTGGCACCATGTTCGTGATGAGAAAGAGTGACACACGTGTGTATACACCGGTTGACACCCCAGATTTTTTCCTATTAATTCTGACTGAAGCCAGCAAGTTCCCAACTTCGGGGATTTTTAGCCACATCTGAAACAGGGCTTTTTTCTATAACCAGGAAATCAGGGATCAAAGCACATGGGACCTAATATTATATACATACATGAATACATACATACATATGTATATACACACATTTGTCATTGTATCAAGTAATACCCTCATTGTTTTTTTCTTTAAATTTATTTTCTGGTTTATAAAATCTTCTAAATATGTATGATATGTTTAACCATTGCAGGTCATTCATGGTGGTCATCAGAGATACTGCAAAGTCAGCTGTTAGATGTTAGGAGGGTGGAAGAGCATCATGGGTTGTTGCTTTTTCACCTGGTGGTGTCTGTAAAATATGCCGTTGCTGTGCCACGTGGCTGAAAGCCGCTTGGCGCGATATTATGGGTCGTTGCTGTTTGCCGGAAATATGGTTTTCCGGCTGCCACAGCGTAATAAGAATGTAAATGTGTAAATAACCCTAAACCATCCCCTGCATCAAAGAAAGAATCAAATACGATTCGTTTCACGGACTGGGGACCCAACATATGGGTTCACAGCCAATTGTCTAGTCTCTCACACATTGTATTCAGCAGAAAAAGTCATTGTTCAATTTGAATTTGTCTATTCAATCCGCGTTTCGTCATTTTCCTTTGGCTAATATTGAAGCTTCAGCTTCTTCTTCATCTTTATACTATTTGGTTTTGTTATTTATTGGTGTGAGATTAATATAAATGACATCTTTATGTTATATGGCTTGATGGTAGTACTGTGTGGTTTCTTCATGCAATGGGACTAGTTGAGCGGTGTGCTGGGGCTAGGCCTCTAGGCGGGGGGCATAGGCAAACTAGGCGAATTTAAGTAAATTTACTATATATCGTATAAATAAGTGCATTAAAAAATACACAATTGCTTTGGGATACATAAGTTGCAGTATAAAATAACATATAGGTTTAAAGTAGTAGAATATAACAAAAACATAGGGAACAAACATAAAACGAATGATCATCTAAGTATTCAACAAGTCTCTACAACATATTGAAAAAAAATAAAAAGTAAAATAAAAGTTATCAATTTTCTACTTAAGTGAGTCGCTAATTAGGCGAGGAGTTTTTAGAACAGTGCTCTTATGCAACACATGTTGGCCACCAGTTGAGCTCCTTTTTAATAAAATAAATTAAAATAAAGTTTAGAACATTTCGAAAAACTTAGAACTTGTTGCAGTGATATTTAGAATAGGAATGTGATTGTGTAAATCCTAGAGAATATGGGAAAGTATCTTATATTCCTATTAGGAGTATATTACCTATTAAATGTTGTAATCCTAAAGGGAAAGGTATTTACCTATCCTACTACTATAAATAAAGGCACAATGGGGTGAATCAAACACACCTCACAATTAAATCAATCGCTCTTCTCTCTAATTGTGGCCGGCCCCATCTCTCTCTCTAAACCCTAGATCGTTCAATCAAATAGGCCTACAACACGTTATCAGCACGCTCTTGCCAGAAGTTGAGGAACTAACTTATCGTAGGAGGAGGCTATCATCCACCAAATTCAAAGGCTTATTTGTTTCCTGCTAATCAAGTACGCTTAAAATAAAAGAAGATATTTGAAACGTCTACGAAGCATGAAAACATTCCCCATAATGCATGAACCCCTCTATGTTTATATTTTCCTTTCGATATATATATATATAT
This sequence comes from Heteromeles arbutifolia, assembly GCA_024362995.1. Taxonomy (NCBI): domain Eukaryota; kingdom Viridiplantae; phylum Streptophyta; class Magnoliopsida; order Rosales; family Rosaceae; genus Heteromeles; species Heteromeles arbutifolia. The sequence goes on from JANCRC010000001.1 coordinate 17,193,952, forward strand.
ATATATATATATATATATATATATATATATATACACACACATATTTGTTTCATGCATCAAACAATTAAATTGTTATGCGGAATTTGTGAGTCAAAGTACAAAATTAAATTAGAAGCATATTTAGGGTTTCCTAAACCCTAGGGGATTTTGAAAAATATATGGGAATTGGACATGGTGCGGCATACCACCGCATCATCACTGTGCACACAGACACCAGGTTTCAGTCTGGGGTAAATCTGAGAGGCCTGAAGCCTTTCTCCCGTCTGCACTACGGCCTGCAGTCATCCAATCCAGCCCAGATTGGCTGGGCCCTATTCCCTGCATGATGCAACCTTTAAGGTTGCTAGGTTTTGTGTTGCCAGGCCCGCAGCCTGCACCTCGGCCCACAACAACTAAAGCCAGCCATGCGGCTGGGCTTCTCGCGCCAAAGACGACGACCCCAGTTTTTCTGGGTTTGTCCCTATGAGCTGAGCTTGTCCCCGTGCCACCCTACCCAGGCCCGTGGCCTGCAGCCACCATAGGCTGCTTTCCTGCAGCCAACCCGAGGCCCTTTTTGGCCATGCCTTTTCTACTTAAGGCACCCAACCCGTGCCCCTTACCCACGACACCAAGCCTAAATTATTTTGGGGCTATATTTTCGATCCAATAATATTATTTTAATATTATTTTGCTTCTACAATCGACCTAGTATGGCCCAATTTATTGAATTAATTAAAAGTGACATGCAGTCCATTAATCTGATAATGAATCCAAAATTATTGACCTGAAGATCATTTTTGGACATTAACGATTCAATAATTTATTTTTATACTTTGAACCGTAGCATACTTTCGTAGTAACGAAGCTTTCACACTTGAGTTCCTGAAGAACCTCAAATCCACTATATTCAAATTAGTATATTGCATTCTGTGTTTCTTGCAAGAACCTCTCATTATGAACTACTTGTTCATAAAACTAAATTGAACCTGTAGTTTCAAATTTAGTGCCTTTGAAACCCGAAGTTTTCATTCAAAACATACCACATGAAACCCGTAGTTTTCATGCATAAATTAAACTAATACATGTCTATAGAACCTGTATGTTCTATGATATATGTCTATGGCTTACCATATGACTAATCACGTTTTTTTTCCCTCCGTCTTAGGGATATGTCGAACTTGAACAAGCTCGATTTCACCGCTCTAGAAGTCTCTGGAAGAAACTATCTGAAGTGGGTTCAAGACGTGAAGCTCCATCTAACTGCAAAGGGTATTAGAGCCACCATCGAGTCACCTATCGCCGACAAACCTGTTGACGAAGCTCAGAAGGCTATTGCAATGATCTTCATTCGAAGACACATCCATGATGCACTGCAGACTGAGTATCTCGCCGATGAGGACCCACGCACCCTCTGGCTTGCTCTGGTTGACCGTTTCGATCACCAGAAAGGCATCTACTTGCCTGAAGCAAGACACGACTGGCAGCATCTTCGCTTCCAAGACTTTAAGTCCGTGAATGAATACAACTTTGAAGTTTGTAGAATCCGTTCTTTGTTGAAATTTTGCAAAGTGGAACTAACCGAATCAGATCTCCTGGAAAAGACCTATTCGACCTTCCATACCACCAATATTGTCCTGCAACAACAATATAGGGCACAGAAATTCACCAAGTTTTCGGATTTGATCTCTGTTTTACTTCTCGCTGAAAAACAGAACTAGCTTTTGATGAGGAATCATCAAGCTCGACCCACTGGCACGAACGCCGCGCCTGAAGCGTATGGGATTAATTTTCGCAACCATAAACGACAACAGAATCGTCGTGGCCGTGGCAATGGGCGGCAAGCCCAACCACGGGCCCAAGGTTAACAGAGTGCTGCACCTAAGGGAAGAATTGTGACACAACATCGTCCACCACTCGCCCCTAAGGCTCCAAACTTCAAGAACAAGGGCAAAGCTCCCATTCAGCCCGCTTCTACTGAACTGGACATGTGTTATCGTTGTGGATCAAATGATCATTGGTCATGCGTATGCCGAGCTTCCCCTGAGGCTATTGCCAAGTATCATTCTCGTCGTGAGTATAACTTTGCACATGTGGATCATCCAGAAGATGCAACTACATTAATGGAGATATCGAATTTTCAATAGGTGTCAGCGCCTATGGATGAATAAATTAGGCATGTTTTTAGGGTGTTTACCCCTAGTGGCCGAACCCACTAGAAGTGGCCGGCCCTACCCCCCCTATTTTACTAGGTTTATGGTTTAATTTTGAACAATATTTCTAAGTATTTGGAATAATTTGTTTGGTTTTGGTTTGTTTTGAATTATGGATTGTCATTTGAATGGATATTATTTTCTCGAATTGCTTAATTGAATGAATGGAATTATATTTATACATGTGACCAATTCAATCAATTTATTTCTAGGTATGTCTAATGGGGAAGTTAGTTGTCTGGCAGATAGTGCAACCACGCACACCATCTTGCGTGAACGAAACTATTTCACTAACTTAATACCCAAGAAAGCTCATTTAACAACTCTCACAGGCCCATCCAACCTAATTGAAAGATACAGAAAGGCACGTATCATGTTGTCTAATGGTACAATCTTGACCATTAAGGAGGCACTCTATTCTCCACGTTTCGGAAGAACGTTGCTGAGTTTTAGAGATATTCGAGATAATAAATATCATCTTGAAACCACTGAAGATAATGGTTCTGAATTTCTTTGTATCACTTCATATGAATATGGCCAGAAGCATATTCACGAGAAGTTGGAACGTCTGCCGAATGGGTTGTACATCACAATCATTCACGGCATTGAAGCCCACAGTGTGGCCGGCCATATGCCTGAGTTCCAGGAGACTTTGTTGCTTTGGCATGATCGTTTGGGACATCCTGGACGTGACATGATGCGCCATATCCTCAAATCTTTTCACGGGCATAAATTACATCCATATGTTGGACTCCCGCCATGCAAAGCGTGTTTTTTAGGGAAGTTGAATACTCAACCCTCATATACAAAGATTATTCACGACCCCCCTAAATTTCTTCAGAGGATTCAAGGGGACATTTGTGGACCTATCCAACCAACCTGCGGACCATTTAAATATTTTATGGTGTTGGTTGATGCATCGACAAGATGGTCACATGTTTGCTTGTTGTCCACACGCAACGCCGCGTTTGCTAAACTCCTAGCTCAAATCATAAAGCTAAGGGCTTACCACCCTGATTAGCCGATTACGTCGATTCGACTGGATAACGCTAGAGAGTTTACGTCACAGAATTTTGACGATTATTGCATGTCAGTAAGGATTGATGTGGAACATCCTGTGCCCCATGTTCACACCCAAAACGGCCTGGCAGAAGCTTTCATAAAGCGCCTTCAAATGATAGCTCAAACTTTGGTTATGCGAACCAAACTGCCGGTATCTTTCTGGGGTTATGCAATATTGCACGCAACTATGTTGGTCTGCCTGAGGCCCACCATTACTCAACCATTTTCACCGTTACAGTTGGTCACTGGATACGAGCTTGACGTCTCGCATGTACGGGTGGTTGGGTGCGCCATTTATGTGCTAATAGTGCCGCCGCCGCGTACCAAAATGGGTCTTCAGAGAAAAATGGGAATCTATGTCGGTTATGATTCGCCATCAATTGTTCTCTACTTAGAACCCTTGACAGGAGATCTCTTTACCTCACGTTTTGCGGATTATCATTTCGATGAGACAGTTTTCCCGTCGTTAGGGGGAGATAAGCATGCTAACGTTCCCGTAGAACGCCGCGAATTGTCGTGGTATGTTCCCACTATGTCTCATTTAGATCCCCGCACCGCTCAGTCTGAAACTGAGGTGTGTCGAATTATAGATCTTCAGAGCATTCTCAAAGCATGCCAAATGCTTTTAATGATCTAGCAAAGGTGACAAGATCATATATACCTGCAAGGACAAATGTACCCCGTGTACGTCAATAACCTGATTGGGAAGGCCGGACCGTCCCCAAAGGTGAGGAGGCCGCACCCTCCACGCGGCAAGGTACATTGGCGGCTAGCCAATCATCTGCTCCGACCTTAAAGCATGGCAAACCCCTTGGTTTAAAAGATTCACAACCCCGGAAGAGGAAAATGGCACCAACTAGTGACCCTAGTTTGAATCCGACCATCGCTCACTCATCCGTTCCAATGCATGAGGTTATTCTAGATTACGGTGATGTTTTAGACGACACATGTCGGCCTCCCGGGAATCGCGAGATTTCGGTCTACTACGCAGTATTGGATGATGTTTGGAATAGGAATGAGATGATCGTCGACGATGCATTCACGTACTCAGTAGCTACTAACATCATGTTTAGCGATGACATTGAACCACGTTCCATTGATGAATGCCGACGTAAAACCGATTGGTCAAACTGGAAACAAGTAATCCAGGTCGAACTCGATTCGCTCGCAAAACGTAAAGTATTTGGACATATCGTTCTTACACCACCACACGTGAAGCCCGTTGACTACAAGTGGGCTTTCGTGAGGAAGCGTAATGAGAAGAATGAAATAGTGTTATACAAAGCATGCCTCGTAGCGCAAGGCTTCTCTCAGCGCCCTGGAATTGATTACGAGGAGACGTATTCCCCTGTAATGGACATTATAACGTTCCGCTACCTAATCAGTTTGGTAATTTCCGAAAAAACTGAATATGCAGCTTATGGACGTGGTAACCGCGTATCTCTATGGGGATCTAGATACGGAAATATACATGAAAGTTCTAGAAGGACTTCCATTGACTGGTTCAAATAGTTCTAGACCACAGAACACTCTCTCAATTAGGTTGAGGAGGTCACTTTACGGATTGAAACAATCCAGGCGGATGTGGTATAACCGTCTGAATGAATATTTAACAAGTCAGGGTTATGTGAACAACGAATTATGCCCATGCATGTTCATAAAGAAGTCACATTCCGGATTTGCAATCGTTGCAGTTTATGTCGATGACATGAACCTCATCGGGACTCCCGCAGAGCTTGAGGAAATTTCTGCACACTTGAAATCGAAATTTGAGATGAAAGATCTTGGGAAAACTCGATACTGTCTCGGCCTGGAGATCGAGCATTGTTCAGATGGAATCCTAGTACATCAATCGAACTACACCCAAAAGGTGTTGCGTCGTTTTAACGAGGATAAAGCGAAGCCTTCGAGCATACCCATGGTCGTTTGGACTCTAAAGGCTAAACGAGGTCACTTCCGTCCAAAAGAGGATGAGGAAGAGATTTTGGAACCCGAAGTTCCTTACCTAAGTGCAATTAGGGCTTTATTGTACTTGGCTCAGTGCACTAGACCCAACATCTCATTCGTTGTGAATATATTGGCTAGATACAGCAATGTGCCCACACGCAGACACTGGAATGGTGTTAAAGACATTTTTCGCTACCTTAAGGGTACTACGGATTTGGGCTTGTTCTATACCGACGAATCTCCGAGTGTTGCCGCCCCCTACGGTCCTCAGGTTGATTCTCGCCTTGTTGGTTATGCAGATGTTGGATATATGTCTAACCCACATAGGGCACATTCTCAAACTAGCTATGTCTTTACCGTTAGAGACACCGCTATATCTTAGAGGTCTACCAAGCAAACGCTAGTTGTGACTTCGTCTAACCATGCTGAGATTCTCGCCCTGCATGAAGCATCGCGTGAGTGCTTTTGGCTAAGAGAAATCATGGAACATATTCGAAGCACTAATGGTCTTACATCAGTCGTTGACCTTCTTACGACGATCTTTGAAGACAATGCAGCATGTATTGAGCAGTTGAAGAAGGGATACATCAAGGGAGACAACACCAAGCATATAGCACCAAAGTTCTTTTACTCACACCAGCAGCAGTAGCATCAGAACATTGAAGTCAAGCAAATCCGTTCCAAGGACAACCTGGCTAATCTCTTCACCAAGCCATTGCCCAAGTCTACATATCAGAAGCTCGTCCAAGGAATCGGTATGCGTAAACTATCTTAGTTGAATCGCTTGTAGTTCTCTTATTTAGAAGTTATGTCTAACTCAGGGGGAGTATCGAGAAGCACACTCACATGATCTTAATGTACTCTTTTTCCTACAATTATGAGCATTTTTCCCACTGGGTTTCTGCCACCTAACGAGGTTTTAATGAGGCACCCATCATAGGATGATCATACTCTGTTGAGTTCATTACTTTCATCCTGTTTGACGTTTGTTTTAGACATTAGGCATATTTTCTTACTTTTCTCCTTAGCCTATGGGTTTTGCCTATCTTGGGTTTTACCATAGCGAGGTTTTTATGAGTTTTTACAAATGCATACTTCAAATTAAATTTGAGACTCACGACCACCCGTTGTGCCGATGACTTCATCAACTATTCTACCTTATTTGCTGAAGGTCTGATGCGACGGTTTGTTAAGTATTTACACACTCAAGGGGGAGTGTTGCAGTCATATTTAGAATAGGATTGTAATTGTATAAATCCTAGAGAATATGGGAAAGTATCTTATATTCCTATTAGGAGTAGATTACATATTAAATGTTGTAATCCTAAAGGGAAATGTATTTACCTATCCTACTACTATAAATAAGGGCACAATGGAGTGAATCAAACACACCTCACAATTAAATCAATCTCTCTTCTCTCCAATTGTGGCCGGCTCCCCCCTCTCTCTAAACCCTAGATCGTTCAATTAAATAGACTTACCAGAGAACTCTTAATTTTGAGAATCTTTATATGCTTTCTACTTTGCATCAAAATCTTGGGTGTGAGTAGGTAGAAGCCCAAAACTAAGGGCTGGTTTGGTATTGTTGTGCTTTGAAAAAAAGCTGCTTCTGCTGTGCTGTGAGAATAAGCAGCTGTGAAATAAAGCAGTAGAGTGTTTGGTAAACTTTTTTGTAAAAGTGCTTTTGAAAAAAAAAAAGCAGTATTATAGTGTTTGGTAAACTTTTATGTAAAATAGATGTGAAAAAAAATTGGTTTTTCAAAGTTGGGTTTTGCAGCTTCTTCTTTTTGGCTTTTTTTCACCCAAAACTGTGAAAAAAAGCTAAAGCTGAACGTTTACCAAACACCAAAAACTGTCCCAACTTTTTTTCACAGCAGCTTTTTTTTAAATCACCTCAACCCCAAACTGGGGCTAAAAGGTAATTGTAATAAGGCCCAATAATCTCAAATCTCATATGCTTCAACCCCAAGCATCGTCGTCCTCGTTATTCCATTTCTGAGATTTGCATCTGTAAAAACCAACTGAAGAGGAAGCAGAAGAGAAAATCGGAGAAAATGGAAGACTACCCAGAAGAAATGAGGAGTCCGCCGGTGAGCCTGGTGTCAGTGGTGGGATGCCCGGAGCTCCACACCTCAATCTCCGCCCACCTCCACTCTCTCTCCCCACCAATCAACACCCTCGCCTTGCCGGACCTCTCCAAGGCCTCACTCATCCTACCCCCAAAGCCCAACCCTACTTCCACTCCCGCCTCCGATTCCTCCGCCCCTCCACCCGCCGGAATAATAAAGCGAGATTGGCTCCTCAAGCACCGCACCAAAATCCCCGCCGTCGTCGCCGCCCTCCTCTCATCCGATCGGGTCACTGGCGACCCGGCTCAGTGGCTCCAACTCTGCTCCGACCTCGACGGCCTCAAAGCCCTCCTCCGCGGCAGAAACATCAAGCTGGTCGTCGTCGTCGTCTACTCCAATCCCAGCGGTCGGAAACTCCGGGACTCGAAATCTGTAAGGTGGATTTAATTGGGTCTTGAAAAGATTGGATTTTGAATTTTGTTGGGTTCGATTTGGTGCAGATGAAATCTCGGAGGATCAGATGGTGGCTGTGCGGAAGCGCGCGGAGGTGGATGCCAAGTATCTTCTCACGTTTTACCGCAACCCAGATGGCGGCAGCGATGGTTCTCAGTTCAAAGAGTCTCTCCATAGACTGGGAAGCGTGTTTGCAGAGCTGGCCGGATTGTATTACAGAGACGAAGGACGAAGGGTTAGAGCTCGCATTGAGAGGAAGTCTTCCAATCCGGCTGACCTCAACATCCGCTATTCCTTCAAAGTAAGTTCAAGCTGGAACCTTTTTCTTTTGATCACTAGCTGAATCTGTATCGGTTTTCGACTTTCTGATGATAATGTATCTATCAATTCAATTTCATGAATTTTGTAGGTTGCTGTGTATGCTGAGTTCAGAAGAGATTGGGTTGAAGCTCTGAGGTTTTATGAGGATGCTTATCACACCCTTCGGGAGGTACCCTTTATTGTGCTTTTCCACATTTTTATGTCTTTCGAGTTAGTTAGTAGCTTCCCAAGAATCCGAACCCAGTAGTACAATGCCAATAGTATGGATTTTCATCAAAGATATGTCATGGGTGGAATTGGTGGTAACTTTCGACATGTTCAATGTTGTTGAGATTATGTTTGAATTTGCTTGCAGTTAATTGCTGGGGCATCAACTAGTGTGTCGGCGATTCAACGGTTAGTTGAGATAAAAACTATTGCGGAGCAATTGCATTTTAAAATTTCAACCTTGTTATTGCATGGTGGGAAGATTGTAGAAGCAGTTGTGTGGTTCCGCCAGCACAATGCTTCATACAGAAAGCTCATAGGAGCACCAGAAGCTATATTTCTTCACTGGGAGTGGATGGGTAGACAGTTCTTGGTGTTTGCTGAATTGTTGGAGACGAGTTCAACAGCCATTCAAAGCATTTCACCTCTTCCTGTAGGCACAGCAGACAGACCTTTGACTGAGTGGGAACTTCAGCCAGCTCATTACTATCAGGTGAGCTTACCATCCTAATATTTTACCAAATCAAGGAATGGCGTGATATATCACCTTAAAGTTCCATAATCAGTTTTTTTAGTTCCATCCGTACTGTTTCATTTTCATTCAGCTGCTGCCTGGACAGTATTCTTACAGTTTTCTACCAAATTAGATTGTCTAATTAACCCATACTATACCAACATTTTATGTAGAATGATTGATTAGCTTTAATTAGACAGATTATACTTTCTGCTCTGTTGATTCAAAGAATTTTATTCTTAAAACAGTTAGCTGCTCATTACTTGAAGGAGAAGAGATCTTCTTTGGAATTTGCAGTTTCAATGTCAGAAGGTGATATCGATTGCAGTGCTGAGTCTGTGGTACCTTCGTCTTATTTGGGTCAGTTTGCTCGCTTAATTGAGCAAGGAGATACATTTGTCATGCAACCGTAAGTGTTGATCAATACTGTGAATTTTTTTTTTCTTGACTTGTTTGATTCTCTTACTAAAGCTAACAAAGTTTAATTCAACTTGCAGCCTTACTGATGAAGAGTACATGCGTTATGCTATTTCTGAAGGAAAAAGGTTCCAAGATTCCTTTGAAATTATTGCTTTACTAAAAAAATCTTGTGAATCATACAATAATCGCAAAGTCAGGAGAATGGGCTCATTTTGTGGATTCCAGATGGCTAGAGAATATTATGCTCTAGGTGATTTTAGCAATGCGAAACAGCTTTTTGATGACATTGCAAGTCTATACAGACAAGAGGGTTGGGTCATTTTGTTGTGGGAGGTATTGGGTTATCTGCGTGAATGTTCAAAGAGACAGAGTAAAGTTAAAGATTTTGTGGAGTACTCCTTTGAAATGGCTGCACTCCCTATATCAGCTGATACTGGTATCCAGTCTTTCCGATTTGAAGAATCTGGTCCAGCTGGGCCTGCGACTCTCCAACAAAGAGAAACAATACACAAAGAAGTTTTTGGGCTTGTTAGTGGAGAACTGAGATTGGCATCAACTGAAAATGGTAATGATCTGAAAGTATCTGGTGAAAGTCCACTTCACCTTGAAGTTGATCTTGTCAGTCCCCTCAGATTGGTACTTCTAGCTTCAGTTGCTTTTCATGAACAAATAATTAAGCCTGGCTCATCCACATTGGTTACGCTGTCACTTCTGTCACAGTTACCCCTTAATTTCGAGATTGATCAGTTAGAAGTCCAGTTCAATCAGTCTGACTGTAACTTCATCATCATGAATGGCCAAGGGCCTCATGTAGCTGACATGAGTGATGGCCAACCGGGTCGCCGAGTAGAGACTGCTGCTTCTTTGGCACTTTCTACAAATAAGTGGCTGCGATTGACATATAACATCAAATCTGGTAAACAAAGTTTCTTTTCTGCACTTGTCAATGTTCAGATTATGCATTTAGGTTCATTTAGATATGCATGCAGTAGAAGTAGCCTTATGCATCATGAATTAGCATGTAACATGAGTTTGATGTACTCTATTGTAAGTGATTGAAGCTCAACTCCTAAGTTGTGGATGCCCCATCTGGTTCATCCAGCAATTTAACTGGGTTGAGTTAGGCCAGCTTAGAAAACTTAAAAGTTTCCGTCATTGCTTTATGCTTGATTATTAAATTATTGCATTCCTCCTTTGAGTACCAGGAATTCATTTTGTTGATAGTATTGATAGATCTATCATGCCCTCCTATTATTATCTGATTGTAACACAATTCTCTGACTATTCAGATCAAAGCGGAAAGCTTGAATGCATATCTGTTATTGCAAAAATAGGACCCCACTTGACAATCTGTTGCAGAGCTGAAAGTCCTGCTTCAATGGATGAATTGCCTCTTTGGAAATTTGAAGATTGCGTGGTCACCTATCCAACCAAGGACCCTGCTCTGGCATTCTCTGGTCAGAAGGCTACTCAGGTTGAAGAGTCAGACCCAGAAGTGGATCTTAGTTTAGGGTCTGCCGGCCCTGCACTTATTGGAGAGAGCTTCATAGTACCTGTTACTGTTTCATCCAAGGGCCATGATGTTAATTCTGGTGAGTTGAAAATCAATCTGGTGGATGTAAGGGGAGGTGGTTTGTTTAGTCCAAGGGACACGGATCTATCTACGGATAGTCATCATGTTGAACTTCTTGGTATTTCTGGACCAGACGGAGGAGATGAATCCCAACTGAACACTGATGAAATCAAGAAAATTCAAGAGTCTTTTGGATTGGTTTCTGTTCCCGCTCTCAAAAGTGGAGACTCGTGGTCTTGCAAATTGGAAATCAAATGGCACAGACCGAAACCAATTATGCTCTATGTATCTTTGGGTTATTCTCCAGATAACAATGAAAACACTCAAAAGGTAAATGTCCACAAGAGCTTGCAGATTGAAGGAAAGAATGCAATCATAATTAGCCATCGCTTTATGCTTCCCTTCCGGAGGTATCCATTGTCACTTTCTAGGATAAAGCCAGGTCCTGATTCTGACCTGTCAGCATCAATGCCTTTAAACGAAACAAGTGTACTAGTTGTTAGTGCTAAGAACTGCTCCGATGTGCCGCTTCAGTTGCTATCCTTATCTCTTGAAGCAGATGATAATGATGGCACCGAAAGGTCATGTTGTGTGAAACATGGAGGTCAGGACCTATTAGACCCTGCCCTTCTAGTTCCAGGAGAAGAGTTCAAGAAGGTTTACACTGTCACTTCTGAGATGAATTCTTCAAAGCTCAGGTTAGGTAATGTGTGCCTTAGATGGAGAAGGGATTCTGGGACTGCAGTGGAATCTGGTTCTACGGCTTCAGTTTTAACTACACACAGACTTCCGGATGTTAATCTAGAGTTGTCGCCTCTTGTTGTGAGTTTGGAATGTCCTCCTTATGCGATCCTCGGAGATCCTTTCACGTATTTTGTTAAAATACAGAACCAGACTGAATTGCTTCAGGAGGCCAAAATTTCATTAGCAGATGCACAGAGTTTTGTGTTAGCTGGGTCTCACAATGACAGCATCTTTATTCTTCCAAAATCTGAGCACATCGTCCGATACAAGCTTGTTCCACTTGCCTCAGGTGCACAACAGCTACCAAGATTCACGTTAACATCAGTGAGATATTCAACGAGGTTTCAGCCCTCAGTTGCTGCATCGACAATTTTTGTATTTCCTTCTAAGCCTCATTTCAAGATGGCTGCTGTGGGAGATGATAGGATGGAATCAGTGGTGGCTGAATGAATCCTGCCTCTCTTGAATAATTTTTTGCAGATACAAAGTGGATGTGATGACAGGCTTGTTAGATGCTTGTTGGATTGGTTTGCGCTGTATTTCGCTAATGTCGAGCAATGACGAGGTGGTTTACTCGGAAACATCAAGTTCAGGATCGTAATATTTCGTGGATCAATTGCATTGCCACATTTTGATTAGGAAATGGTTTGCACCTTTTCGAAGTACGGTTTTATCAACGGGAGGGGCTGAACTCGGAGAATCCTAACAAGAACGTACGATGCTACTGGGGCGAAATATCAAGTAAAAATGGTTTGGAAGACCCAAAGTCTGGATGTGAAGAGTACACTGGTTCAACTACTTTCACTGATGGTTGCAGCTGGTGTCGGCGGGGGGACAGTGATCGGAATTGAGCAACGGTAACTCGTGTTTCAGATTTATGACACTGGTGTGGGTTGGAAGTACTAAAAGTGGTGACATTTCTTTGTATCTTTAATGTTAATGATTTGATAAAACTTAACATTCAAGGACATCATGATTTTACCGTCTGCAGTTTGCAGTTTGCACCCGTCAATACTTGCAACCAAATGGAATTTTGAATAAGGTTGTGCCCTTTGGAAAACTGATAAACTGAGGCGGGGGTTTTGTAATTAACTGTAAAGTACTCTTCTAAGTATGGAGATAATAACAAGATAAATTGTTTTTTCTTAAAATTCAAAATTCATGCTGACAGTGGAAACGGTAAACTAATCTGATCTATATATGAGGAATTCCAACTTGGCGCGGTAAGAGAAGTATACTGTCATGATCAATTGGCCTTAAACCGACATGTACATAAATTTAAAATTTATAGTTTCATCACAAGCCTGATTGTTTTGTTCGAGGGTCATATCATAGGTTCAGAACCTTTTCTTTTGTTATTGTTTGTGAAGGAGTTGGTTTGATAAAAATACTCGTAAAAAAGTGATCATGCGATCGTTCACGTAACAATTTAACGAAAGTAGTGACAAATTTTCACGAAATGATCAAAACGATTTAAAATGGACAAACTCAAAGACCACTTCTATCTTTTTTTCATTGTTAGTAACAAAACCGAGGAGTTATACTAATCTCAGAAACCATTTTGGCTGACAAGTCTGGTTTATTAACAGGGATTTCCAACTCAGCTGTAAGGGGGGATAGCATGTTGTCCAAATTCAAAATTGTAAATTTGATTAAATTCATGGAGTGCAGGAGAACAAGGCTCCATAAGTATAAACCTTACATAAAACAACCAAAAAATAACTAGAAGATGAACCCTACCACTACACATCTCACTCATCATCAGCTCACCACATTCCCCCAACGACGGGTCACTCTGGCCAGCACAATATCTGTTTGTACAACCAATACAGTTTTCACGCTTCTTTCAGAAAAGAACGGGTTTCGCGCTTTAATTTACATAGACCCCGGACTTGTGGACGGCCTAATTCTTGAAGGCATTCGCATGGGTTTGTTTACTGCACAACCAAATGTAGTATGTAGGGAATTCTTTGGTGTGATGGACATTTTGTTCAACGCAGAGTCAAATTCATCGAGATCGTAACGCTGTTCCTCCAAGCTGTGCAAAATCGCATAATCCATCCCGTCCACATTTTCTTTCGCAACAGATTCATCTATGTCTTCGTCACTGGAATCTTCATCAATATCATATGTAGGATGAACCATAGACCAGAAAATGAACTTCGGCCGGATGTATCTTTAGATAAAGGAAAAGCCAGTGTCAGAAAAGCTTTCAAAAGAATTTTTAAGCATTGGATTCTTACGGCTAACAAAACTTTCCTTTTTGACCTTGGAAGTTCAAAGTTAATAAAAACCTGTCACTTTTCTTCAGCAAGCACGGGTCAAATGGGAAGAACATATCGAGCCTTTCCCTCCCGCCAAATTCCTTTGAAAGTTCTGATTCCAAAAAGTCATCGAATTCGAATTTCTCAAGTCTCATGAATAAACCAGCTGCTTTTGATTGCCTTAGAAACTCGTTTACTATGGAAGGCAGACACACCTTTCAAAATAAAAGAACAAAATTAGGCCAATGATTCGATAGTTTTAAACATAAAAGCATCCTTCTCGAATGGTATAAAAGAGAATCAAAGGCCGAGGGAATAGAAAGATAAACGCTATAATTTAATGTAGCCTGTTTTTGTCCAGGGTAGGACTACATGTAAACAATCCTTGTACAATTATATGATTGTGCCCAGAAACAGTCCTCACCTCCAGCGGGCTCAATTTATTATTCAAAACTGACTCTAAAGGCAGACGAAGAAGCCATGACTTCAGCAGGGTGAACATCCATCATTGATCTCATTCGGAAGCATAGCAAATACATGATGGCCTGTTGGACCAGTAAATCGGTCGTATAAGTAAATATTTGATATTGCAAAAATTTGATATAACATCAAGTAACAGAAGAATACAAGCACCTGAATCAAATGATGCAACTAATAACATAGGGAAAAATTGCAGTGTGAACGTCAAAAAGTTGCACACTTAGTTCCAGAACTAGATATGGAATCTTCCCTTGGATAGTATGGAGATACGATTGAATGTAAATAAAAGTCAAAATTGGCAATTCAATATTTAATAAACCATAAAAACCAAATTTCAAACCACCGTTGTTAAATATTCTAAACTTTTTCACATAAAGATTTCCCATCCACCTACAACATATTATTAAATTTTTAGACTACCGGTGCATAAATATTCTTCTTCGTTTTTCTTTTCTTAGTCGTAGGAGATAAAAACAAAAACATATTTCAAAATGAAACTCGCTTGATTAAACAGCTGTTTACCCTCTTCACATGATATCTTGAAAACTAAGAAATCTGAACTATTTACTATTATAAAGTCTGAGGAACTGATTCGAAAGTCAAACAAAACAAACCTGACATCCAGAATAAAACACTCGATGAGCTTCCCGATTTACTTTGTCATTCTGCATTTTGACGTATTTAGAGCACCAATCCACCAACCTGAAACCAGAGTAACATATGACAAAGGCATTAGACAAATTCCTTCTGTCTTTTCTTTTTCTTTTTTTTCTTTTTTTTTTTTTGAATCTAGTGTCTCCAGATCTTTGACCTGACTAATCACTAGGCTCCCCGCCTGACCCCAAATTCTGTCTTTCCTTTCTTATGTCTCATTATTGAGTCATTGTAATAACAGAGATTGCATGGGGCTATCGGTTTGTACACAACCTTTCCAGTGTGCTAGCAATCAGAGGCTGACAGAAACTTCGCACGAGACAAATAACTAGCAAGATAAGAAACGGCACTCATTCTGCACAAACCCAAAACAGAAATCAGTACCATAAAGAATGTGTCAAACATCTAAAACCAGAAATTCTGATCTTCAGAATGTCCTATTTCGTGACTGTTAATGTGACAGCCCGTCCCTGATTTTAAGAGTTTTTAAAGTTTTAATAAAGGATTTTACAAAAATGCCCTTTGAGGCACGCACATTGTTCGAGGTTAACCGTTGTGTCGTGCCATCTAAGATTTGTTTTCTTGACATATCCTCGTAGTACTCGTCACTACGGATGCGTGGGCGCAAGCAGTTCGTGATTTGGAGTTATATCGAAGAAGATATTGATGTTTGAAGTTTGGGCATTTTAGGAATTATAATAGTAAAATCTGGAATTTCTCTTATGAAAGTGGACGGCCCAGATTTAATAAAATAAAATAAATGGAGGGCTGGGATTTAAAGAAATAAGATTATGTGTGTGTGTGTGGCTGGTGGAAGAAGAAAGGAAGAAGAAGAGGATTGGGCAAAAAACTGCCCAACCAGGAGGAAGAGAGGAGAGCTCCGGGAGAGAAAGGAGAGAGCTGGCGAATGGAGAGGAGAGAAAAGACCCAGCCAATCGGAACAGAGAAAGGAGGAAAGGAGGGAGAGAGTGGCGCGGGGGATCGGCCGGATCCCCTTGGCCCGTTTTTGGACCCGGTCGGCACCCATGTCCATTTTCGATGATTTTCACCCGTTTTTCCGGCGAATTGCTTCAAGAAACCTCATGGAAAACACTCTAGGACCCTTCCTCTATCCATACCATCTAAAATTTTGAGAGAATTGGTCTTGAAAATGGAAGAAACCACAAAGGGGGTGCGACGGGGTTCATGACGGAAATCCATCAAATGTGAAGCAATTTCTTCCAATTACCACCACCCATGGCATCCTCTTGAGGCCTAGAACAAAGCCCAGGCAGTGGTTGAAGCGTTGGACCAAGTTTGGAGGTCGAATCGAATCACACCCAAATTCAAGGGTTTCGTACGGTTTTTACTAAAATTGGAGCTCTTATTGACCGAATTGGCCTTGGTCATAGGTTTGAAAGTTGTTCTACTCTTTGAGATCTTTAATTCTGCAAATTTTGGTAATTTTTGGATAAAGTTGAATTTTCCGACGAGCCGGGGCGGCCGACCGCCACCCACGGCGGCGCATGGCCAGTGAGCCACCAATGCTATTTTTAGGCCATAATTCATGTTCTGAATTCAGTTTTGGTGAATGAATGACGTTTGATGATCATTCGAACCTAAATTCGTTACGATGCATGGTTAGGCCAAAATATGAATTGACGATCCGACCGTTGGATCGTCACCAAACTTTGATACGTTGTAATACGTAATATTTGAGGATTATAGGAACTTACGGATCGAGAATCCAATTTACGGATCTTCTGGAATTGGAGTTGTAAGTTCATAAAATATAATGTTAACAGTCACTTAGTTTTGGCAATTGGCGGAGATCCGACCGTTGGATGGTAATGAAATTTTAGGATGGTGTTCTAGAGATTTATTGTGGACCTCTGGAAGTTACGGATTGGAAATCTGAGTTGCAGATCTTCCGGATCGAACTACATAGTGACGTGTTTTATATAAGTTATATATTTTATCGATATGACTTCTGAGGCATGATTTGATGATTGTTCACTTCTGAGGCATGATTTGATGATTGTTCTAGGCGCTGATCGTCATGACACCTTGATATGTTGTGCTAAGGAGTTGTAGGGCGAACTCCAGGTGAGTGGGCAGTTGTTTTCATTATATACCTATATACTTAATGATTTTCCCAGAAATCGAATTTAAATGAAAGTATGTTTAAAAATGCCATGCATAGATTTATATGAATCATGTGATTTGAAATGCCATGCATAGAAATTATATGAGATGTGTGAATTGATATATGATGCATATATGTGAATTGGTGCTGCGAACGCATAGGTGAGTTATATTTGGTTCATTGAATTGTTCGATGTGATTTATGTTGATAACTCATAACCTGCACCCCTGGTGTTAGTGCTTATGTTTTCACCTCGCACCACACGCTCACCTTGGATCCAAGTAGGTGCATGTCGTACAGACCACTAGAGGTGGTTCCGACTAGTAGGTGACCCTAGATTATGTGCACAGATAATTGATGAGAGAAGCACTAGAGCGTATTATTACACCATCCTAGTCGTACAGACTACTACAGGTAGTTCCGACTTATGTGCAGTGTAGTGCTGTACAGGTCACAGTTGGTGACTCCGGCTGGATTGGATATTGAACTCTAGAATCGGCCGTACAGGACCACTGCAGGGTCTCCGGTTGATTTATTATTTCACCTGATTTATGTTGATGCATCCATATTATGTTTTTGGCGCATGGCATGGCATATTTTCTGAAAAGTGATAAAGAATGGTGTTTTGAGATTTTTGAAGCTATATATATTTATATATGCTATTTTCTAGGAAAGTATACAGGTTTTACAGCGAGGAGTTAGAACTTTGATAAAGGAAAGTTTTGAAAAGTAGAACTTTGATAAAGGAAAGTTTTGAAAAGACTTGTTTTACTGACCCACTCAATTTTGTTTTGCGCCCCTCCAGGTTCGAGATAGCAGAGCTTTGGTGGCCACGAGGAATCCAACGGTGTTCTGACAGAATTCACAATTGTATTTTTTTTAAGCTTCCGAATTGTGTAAATGGTTACGTCACTCTCACGTGACGGCAAGCATGCCCTCCTTCGGGACGGGGTGTGTCAGTTAAACCACATAATAGCCTCCCAAGTTTTCCATCATTTCTCTTAACATGGGCGGTGATTACATGTTGGTTAACTGACACGCCTCATATATATCTAACCTATGTTGTATCATAATGGTCAGTAAATGCAAGTCCAGATATTCATTAGAAAAGTGTCAAATCCTAAAAGCTGCACCCAAAGGTACAAGAGTACAAATGTGATAGAATAGCAATTAGAGAACCACTAACAGAAATGATATAGATGATAAAAAAGATGAAATGTTTATGTCCACTTTAAGTGCTTTAAGGATCACAAACGTAAAAGCAACTCGTGCTACAAATGTGATACCCCAGTTTAAGAACTAAGAAGTAAAAACAAAGATTACCTGACCATACACAAGTAATAGCAAGCATATTACCTGAGAAGTGGGGGGTTGGTACTGCAGAAAAAAGTAGTTTCAAGCATCAAAGCAAATGTCACCCCACAATTTCCAGGATCTAGAGAACATGCATAGAAGATCACAAATTGCAATTTAATAAGGGGATAAAATAAACCAGTAGATATACGGCGAGGAATAAAGGGGAAAAACAAAATAATGAATTAAAAAACAGATACGGAAACTTTGTATAAATTACCTGGGCAAACTTGGACTTGTATGCAGTCAAAACAGTCCTCTTAAATGACTCCAGCAGAGTTTCAAAGACCTAAACACACCATATACATGGGAATTAAAATGTAAAGAATGGAGACAATCATATTGAACATGCCAAGCCTCAAAATTCGAGAGTTCAAAGATACCTCGATTAAACGGCCACCAACTTCACAAGACTCAAGGTGCTCAAAAGTTAACACCAACAAGCTATCTAATTTTTCGGCAAATGAATTACTTCCTGAAATCTTCGTACTTAATTTTCTTGTAATCTGTATAAATAACTTGCAATCACTAACAATGAAGGTTCAAAATCATCATAAACAATAGAAAAGAACAAGAATGGTGTGAGAACCAAAATAAACATCAATAAACTCAGGGAAAACTGCAAAGTAGCAACTATGCTATCATATTCTGCTTCATCCTCTTCTCTCCCCATCATCTCTTTATCCTTGAATTTTGAACACCTCTTTCCCCCTTGCATGCCAAGTTCTAGCAACTCGTTGTCAACATTACTTAATTAATACTACAATCAAGGGGTTTCAACTCATTGTCTTAAATATACCTGGCTCCTCATAAAACAAGCTTAACTCGTAAAGAAACTCAATGCATGGGATGTTAATTTAGATAGAGTAATTAAACTTAATCATACCTCACTACCATCATTCAGATCATCATCTGTAGACTCGTCTATAGCTTCTAGCTCCATCTCAAATATTCTTTTACTTGAGTCATCTTCTATGTCATCCCATCCAATCTCCACCTGTAGGAAGCCAGTTCATAATGTTTGTTACGACAAAAAGCAATTATTCCGTTCAACTATTAATTTCAATTTTCAATTGAATATACATACATCCAAATCTAGCAGCCACCACGCCAGCTAGCATGGGGATCCGAACTACTTCACCAAGAGCGCCACTCTCCAACTTTAGCATGTTCTCTACGTACATCACAACACTAAGAGTCTACAAGAGCAATATGGCATATCATATAACTATCAATTTAGAGAACACTGGGATGTTAAGTAATGTCAGTAATGCAGACATTCAAAAGGGAAAAAGACAGAAACATGTTCAATAATGAATCACAGTTGGAGGGAAAAGCCATTATTACGAAGTCGAATCGATATTGTACAATGATATAAACAATGAAACATTGGCCTAAACAATCATGGTCACTTTGAAAACCATATGTCGCCTGTTTACCATACGAAAGCTAACAAAGATTGCAGAGGATATCTTTTTGAGTTAACAACACTGTTAATAGATGGATACGTACGTGCCGTGCAGAATTAACTTACATTTATATCATGAAAACGATATTGTGGCCTTGCAGCTAAAACAATTGGCACAAGTCTCGCAGGGGAGAGTGGTAGCACATCAGCAATATCATTCAGAGCTGAATGCACGCGAGATAAAACTTGGTCCATTCTTGTAAGACCGCGTGGCAGCTGGAAACTTTTAGGTGGAAAGAATTGTTTTGTGAGCATTGCCAAACATTCATCAACAAACATCCCATTCGAAGCAGCCTGCGGCATTACGAAGCGAAAACAATCTAAAATTTCTGTCAACTCATTCAAGAAGCTTTGGAATTTGGCAAATGTAGAAACATATAAAACGCCCGTACCAACGAAACAATGAAATGAATCACTGCATCCATCACCTGAGGCCTGTACGTCCACAAGTTTATCCTAAAAATCTGAAACATTTTCGCAATTCATAATTAATATAAATAAAAAATAAAAAAAATAAAAAAACCAAGGATTGGATACATACAGGGAGATACAAAAACAAAAAAACAAAAATGTATCCTTACAACTTACTGCTGAGAGAAGTAGATTGTGTAGATCATGATCTACGCAAGAAACTGCTCTAGATAGTGCCTCCAAAGTCGTCTACCAAGAATTAAACATAAAAAAAATCAAAACTTAGACAAAACCAATTCAATTGAAACCCAATTAATTTAGTATAATGTACTAAGCACGTACCTCCGAGCAATAAACCGAAAAAAAAAAAAAAAACTAAACTTTGATAAAACCAATTCAAATAAACCTTGATTGCAATACAACAACATACCACAAGAAAAGCCTCCTCGTCGGCGCCGTGCCCTCCTTCGTGGCTCACAACCGAAATGAGCCGTTCATAGTCCTTGTTTTCAGCCAGAGCCTAAACAATTCAAATCAAACTTGTCAAAATTAACATCCACACCAAAACAACCAAAGGCAAGCTCACTAAAACCCTAATTGGTGTAAGAAATGCCCAGTTCGGGAATCGGAATCCTTACAGCTGGTGAACCTGAAGTCACTGAGCAAAGAATATCCCTGATGTGATACACGAGGTCGGAATCGGTGAAATCCCCGTCCTCCGCCATCTCATCGAAAGTCGCCTCGTTGTTCCTGAACTCGACGCCCATGGTTGTCTCGCCCTAAACCCGCCCTACGGATCCTCCTGCAAAGAATTTCAGTAAGGATGTCCTAGGCGTCGGGGATTTCGGTTCAGCTGGGATAGCAGGCGGAGGTGGCTCGGAAAAGAGAGCGGCCAGCCGTCTTCTTTGCTGGAGCTGCTGCGGCTATGGAGTCCTTGCTTCTTCAGTGTTGTGTGCGGCCACCGAGTGAGAGAGAGAGAGTTTGGAAGAATGAAAAACCCCCAAAAACCAGGGTTTCCAAGAAGCGGCCACTTCTTTTTTGTATGTATATCTACGTACCCAATGGCTCGGGTCAGAATCCCTCTCCTTTTTAGACGCGGGAGACTCTTCCATTTGTTGGTCTTTTTCTTCCATGAAACTGATGCGCAAACTTAACGGTTAAATTTTGTAGAGAGATTTCAAAATTTTTATAACGGTTAGAAGTTTAAATTGTAGCACTCTTTTACTAATTATATTTTAATTATTAGCAGGTGTATCGAAGTATATTTGACCGTTAAATTTGTTTTATTTATATCATAACATAATTTTTGGCCAATTTTTTTTGCGATTCCTGTGGTGACACGTCACTTTCAATACGGCACTTGTGGTGAAAAAGCTATTAATAAAACTCCCATGGTGAGCCTTGTTAGCAATTGAGGTCCAAATCCAAAGTTCCATCAGTCTTCTGTTAAATAAAATCATGTGACTATCACATGTGGATCGATCAAAGTTAAGCTTATTTATTTTGGAAAATAAAAAGACAAAAACATGATTGAATTAAAATAAAATTACAAATAAAAGAAACTTGTAAAGATAAAAAAACCCAGCAGTTTCCGTATCTCATCTCAGGCTCCCAGCCACCGCCATAGCGACTAGTGGACCTCCTCCACCATCACTAACCATCACCCCAATTTGATAGCACATGTATCTCAACCTATATAATGCAGAAAAATCACATATGCACAAGAATAGCTTAAAGAGCTAAAGACAATGGGTGAAATGTAGTATATATGCATTCAGACGGGTGAAAGGCATTGTATAATTAAAGACAATGGGTGAAAGGCGTTGCAGAAAATTCAATCTTCAGGTCTGCCCTCCGCATATGAACTTCAAGAGCGTAAGAAAGTTAAAGAATTAAAATTCAAAGAAGATTAAGAAAAAAATTAAAAGGTTATGTACTGGCTAACTAGAGCCTACATAAAACCACATTACCAATTAAAGACAAAACTAAAAGGCATTTATGCATTCAAACTGGTAGAAATTCATACAAGAATGAAAATTCAAGTAAGACTAAGACTCTTCTAACTCATGATCAAAGACTTGTTGGCATTGAAATAAAAATGTATATTCGAAGTATTAGGATTTCCAAACGAAATTAAATCATACCTAAGAAATTAGGCGCGACGTCACCTTCACCTCTTCTCCTAGCCATTGACGTGGTTTTACAGGTTTAGTTTCAATCTTCGCGTTCAAGCTTCTTTTTTTTTCCTGTAAAATCTAATTTAAGTTAAACCCTAAATTATACTAGATGTCCATTGAATAAGATGTAATTTGTATTGAAATGACAAATTTGACCCTTCATGTGATAGTCACGTGAGTTTATTTAACGGAAATTTGGATTTGGACCTCAATTGCTAACAAGGCCCACCACGAGGGCCACATCAAAAGTGGCGTGTCACCATAGGGATCACGAAAAAAATTTGGCTATAATTTTTTATTGGAATCAAAGTCTAACACTAACATAACAAAAATACTACTCTTAGTACAAATATGTACTATCACTTATACTATCTCTCTAATAGAGACGGAACACACATGTACCCTACCTTTATTAGAGATTATACAAATATAACGCATCACGAAGCTAGTAAGGCTTACAAGCGTAAATCCTTAAAAAAAAAAAAAAAAAAAAAAAATTATAGAGTCCATCAGTTTAATAGAAATCGCAAAAGATAAATTGGTTTAATTGATAATTAATGAAAAGATATTTTCATCGTAAAAATTCATCCCGCTCTTGTCTTGCATCAAAATATGTGGTAAGTAGAGCATTTATCCTTACATAATTGCATTAGCATAAGCAGCTAGAATGTCAAAGAGCCAAATTGGTTGTAAGCGGATCCCAGAAGAAGCTGCCTTGTCTGGAAACACAAGCAGACACGGTGTGCGGTGCTTTGTTACAAGATCGTGAACAATAGCGAAACGAAATCGACTGAAACTGAGAAACTAGCACCGTTCATCGCCATCACTGTGTTCTTCATTCCTCCTCAACGTAGGCACTAATTACTCAGCTCTCTCATCCTTATTCACCTCCACGTACTCCCCCCAACCCAATGCCCCAAGCAACGATCCATCCGGGGCAGCGCCATTAAACACCCACTCGTTCCGGCATTTCCATATATGCCACAAACCAAACACCACCTGCTGCATCAGTCCCGCGCCCTCCTTTTTGTTGGGAGTTTTTAGGGTATTTTTAAATACAAAGTCGATTTATTTCCTAAAATTATGATTGTTAATATTATCATTTAATTGATAATTAGTACTACGGTCTAGTGTTATTACTCTTCACTTGTAAATGAGAGGTCTTAGGTTCGATTCTCACCAAAGACGAATTTGAACCACATTATTATGACTCGCCCATTGTTAGCCTTAACCTAATCTCTCATCCCTTAGTGTAGATAACATCGTTTGTTAAAATATATATATATATATATATATATATAATCACTTTATTGGTTGGTATCCATCACTTTTTGTGTACCGTTTCTATAACAGCCACATATATATTAGTAGCTATAGTAGTCGTTTTGCTTGTGCATCCATCGACATCTTAATTTTGATATCAATTATTTCCTTTGTAACTGTTAGTCAATATTTTGATGTGAATCATTATCCTTATATCTCCAAAATATAAACTATTCCGTAAGAGTTGATCAAGTGATTTTCTTCTTTGAACCACTCATTCATATATGAAGCTTCTCATAAAAACTCTCTCCAATTCTCTTCTCTCTCGTTTATGGATCTCTCATTCTTTCAAATGTTGATATGTCATTCAATTGTTTTGTACCAATGGAAGAATTGAACCGTTCACTCGATCCAAGTATTGCGAGTGTACGCTTATAAGAATCATACGTGGTTGTATCCTGGAAAATAGGGCGTCATAACCTGCTATACCAAGACATTGTCTTAGAAGGGCAAAATCTACTCTTGAGAACAGTGAACTTACACGCCTCAACCTAAAATATTGTTCTAATCAAGGATCGACGAAGAGCTTTCACTACCTACCAAAGATAAGTATTTTATCTTATTTGGTTTATTTTATTTTAAAATTTGTTGTAACAAAATTGTGATATACTAATATTAATTTTATGTGATTTGTTATAAGAGAAGTAGCATCCGTATCGCCGAATATTTCAACACTTTTTCTGTTGATTTCTCTTCTACAAATTCTTCCAACAATCTAGGAAATCACCCCCTCCACTTGTATGATATTTAGTCGCAACAGATTCCCAAACCAAAAACCTGAGCAAACGGACAAAAAAAAAAAAGTGATTGATGATCGTTGAATCAAATGCAATGTATCAATAATAAATACATGTAAAGTAATTTAAAATATGGAGTTTTAACGAAACACTCCTTGTACTGTTCACTTTTAACGAAAAATCATATTTTTACCTTTTTCTGATACTATTCACTACATCTTTATTTGTCATTTTTCATTAAAACTAAAAAAAAATTGAACCTTTTGTTAGTTGTCCTTTAAAATATGATTACATTTGTATTTCTAGCCCAATGTATAATTATTTGGTAAAACTTTAGTAATGCCTCTCTTAATATTGAACCTCATTCCACTTTGCATTCTAATTTCAATTTTGCCCCTCACTAAAAAACTATTCATGAGACGTTGCTAAATATTTACCTGAAATTACTATTCCATTTTAGGACAAAAGTGGAAATACAGTTAATTTTAAAAATTAATAATAAAATAGTTCTAGCCCATGGGCCACAAGAATCTATTTCCGGGCGGAAGGGCTGGGTCCGTGACCAAATAGTAGCGTGGGCTCGAGTGGCCCAAACTTGTCAAGAGTACCCCAAGAATCCGAAGGTTGTAGGTAATGGGATGGACAACGGTTATGGTAGACGGGTAACCGTGGTTATTTACCCATAATCATTTATGTTCATACCCGTATAACCGTTTACCCGTTGAGTAATTGCATAAACGGTTATACTCATACCCATAACCGTTTATAAATGGTTAACCATACCTATAACTGTGTATCCATTTAACCATAACCGTTTACCCATTTAACCATAACCATTTAGCCATTTACCCATTTTTGAACCTGTTTATCCTTTTTTTACCCATTTAACCTTTTTTCACCTGTCTACATGTTTTTTTTTTTAACAACTTGAAAATTACAAAAGAAAAATTTGTCATAATTTTCGTTTTCTGACAATTAAACACCGTTATAGGTACATTTTAGCATGCATTTCCCTATTTTAATCATTCAAGTCCTCATACAATTCCAATAATTGAAATAATGGTTTACGAACGATATTTTTCTGCTACACCCAAGCAAGTCTTTAATTATAATCCATATGATTACAAAGTAAAGCTTCTAAAAACTAAAAGTAGTCATTATCTTGAATACTAGATGATTCAAAGCTCCAAAATATTCCGAAACTAAACACTTTCGAACACTAATGTTTTAGCACGTTCAATCACAAAATCTCATCAACTCGTTATCACCATAAGAGGCCTACAAAAGAAACTTATAAATTGAATTAATATCCATTTAGGAACACCGACACCAATTAGCATGAATCTAACAAAGGTGAGTGATCACATAAGGTTTACATTGTACACTCAGTTATCAGAAAAAGAAAAGAAAAAAAATCAGAAAAAGAAAAGAAAAAAAAAAAAAAGCAAACAAAAGCGATCCTTAGTCCTTCTCCTCTCTAATATATATATATATATATATATATATATATATATATATATATATATATATATATATATATATAGGGTTGTGTCCACACATCCCATTTTACTTCTCACACACCTTTTTAATTTTCGGTCGTCGGATCGGATGAATTGAAGAAGATCAACGAAAAAAAATTATCAAATGTTAGTATATATATGTGTGTGTGTATATATATATATAGGGATAGGATCAAGGGACAAATATTTTTACATTCTTTTTAAGCCTTTTGATTACATGGCATCCAATGGTTCTTATTTATTCATTAAATGACATGGATGCTTATGTGGATTTTAATTAATATTAAAGATAAAAAAAACTGAAAAAAAAACATAAAATCTGGAAAATTAAAAATATAATTAAAAAAGGAACATAATTTAACTGAAATTGGTTCTCCCATTCCCATTTCGACCAAGACTTGGATTCAGACTTTGAACCCTAATAAAAAAATCATGAAACTTCTATGAGGAAGCTTGATGGAATCTCATTAGGTAAGCAAAACGAAACTCTAAATTCTATATTATTGTTTGTATATGCCGGGTGATTAAATTAGGCTTTGCAAACAAAAAAAAATTAGTTTTGTCAGTTCATGTGTTTCAATTGAACTCGAACTTATGTTCTAGGGTTTTAAGTAAGAAAGCAACAAAGTACGGACAAAGCCAAAGACTACAAAGCCCACAAGAAGACGACGATAAACAACAAACCTCAAGAAAATGCAACTCATTTTAATTAAATGTAATATAATTAAATATTTAAAATAAATTATGAAAACACTTACTTCGTCGTAGTAATTGGCGCCGCTTTCATGTCTACTTGCAGCCGTTAACAGTGCTTGATGTCATTTATTCAAACTTGGATGAAGATGTTTCTTCCATCTTGAAGATTAACTCTCGTGGTTTAAGGTATTCGGTGGAGTGGTGCCTTTGTAGAACTCATAGTATTTTTTGGACGTACGAGTCCAAACACCTTCACTTGTTTGAGAACTCCCCCTCACACTATCTTTTAAGACCCATCTATAAGCAATGCAAATAGCTTCATCTTCTTTTCGGGTCCAAGCCCTACCTTTCATTACAGATGTGACCATTTGAAAATTATTGACAAAATTGAAGGAAAGATTATTGGAAGAGGTAAGAAAATAGAATGTGAAGAATTGAAATAGAATGAAGTAAGATAGTATGGAATGGTGAAAATTATGTGAGAAATGATGTAGGAATGACTTAGGTATTTATAAGAAAAAATGAGAATTTTTTAAAAAAAATTTAAAAATTTTTGGCCAAAAAAAAAAAATTAAATCCAACGGTAACTGACGTTAGCTAGCCATTGGTTTCAAAATTTTAGCCCGCCCCGGGGCTAGCTGGCTGGCTCCTTTGGGCCAGCCGGTTGGCCCTTTTCTCCTTTTTTGGCCCGGTGGGGCCCATGAGCCATTTGGCCTAGCCTTCGGTTAGAGACGGTTTTCGTGTCATTTCGGGCTATTTTCGGCCATATGGCTCTTTGACTGGATCGGTTGGAGATGGCCTAATGAAGAGTGTCAAGGCTGAGAAACTTACGTACACTCTGTATTGTCACAGTGACAGTTTCTAAAACTCATCATAGATAGTATCATAGAATTTAACATTCTTGCATAGCAATACATGATTTATTTGAAATACCGGCACCACAACATCTCAGTGTGTATCATAGAATTTAACATTCTTGCATAACAATACATGATTTATTTGAAATACCGGCACCACAACATCTCAGTGCAGAAACTCAAAGTGCATATTGCATGAGGGAGAAATCATAGTGTCATAGTCAACAAGTGAAGAATGTGAAGTACACATTGGACAAGAGAAAAGCAGATCATGTGATGAGAGATAGGAGATGAGTCCTCACTCCTCAGTCCCCACACACTATGATAGTGGCAGTTACTAGAAAACCGACCCACCCGCCCATCCATCCATCCATCCACCCACCCATCATCTATCATCCCATACATCCTCCATGAAACACCAAAAAACCATCAACATAAAGATAGCCCCCAAAAGGCTTAGCTGGTAGGAGTAGATGCACAGAAACACGGTTATGCCGTGACCCGCTGCTTGGCAATGCCAGCTGGATGCCGTAGGACGATCAAATTCCAACCCACAGCCCATAAAGCAGCAACACGTGTCACACACCACACGTGGACACCTCGACACTGCACTTACTGCGCCTCCAACCCAATGGACCCAACCCAATCCATCGGAAAATATTTATTGTGTTATTATAGATGAATGAGAAATTTTATTTTTCAAGTTGTTAATTATTTAACAAAAATATTTTATTAAAAATATTTTATTACTTGTATAGCGACACGTAGTGTATGTTTTCATTCCAAGCAAAATGAGAAATCAGGTTATAACCTAAGGACTCCCATACGACCACCCATACCACCCTCTCCTATAAAATCCAAATGAAAAAAACAGATACTTTTTTTCTTTTTCTTGCATTATGGTGTTTTATTTATGCATTAAAAAGGCCACTTTTTAGTCAATTTATGGACCGACTTGTAATACATTTACGATTTAAATCTCTAAAGACTGTACTTCTGATAAAATGGAATCAACTTTTTCTTTTAAAAATTATTTCCTACAATTCCAAGAGTTTGGTTCAATAGAGCAAATGTTTAGAATTCTCGCTTTAAATTTGAACTCATACGGAATCACGGATACATATTTTTAAGCCACCGACCTGTTTTACCGTATTGTTCAAATATAAAGTTAGATATATGTTACCGTCTCATTTCATACTAAAACTGTTTGAGCGGAAATAAAATGCTTTTTGTGTATTAAAAGATACAAAAGTAATCTTATAAAATGCTTTTTTAAATTGGCAACTTTAACGAAAAGGTCCCGGTACTGTTTACTTTAACGAAAAACGATATTTTTACACTAAAAAGTCAATTATGATACTATTTACTTTACCTTTTATTTTATATTTATCATTAAACCTCAAAGTTTTCAAACTCTTTTCATTAATTTTGTTTTTTTTTAAATTAAGTAGAAAGTACAAAATTAATGGGTCAAATTCACTCACGAGGGCGGGGCAGCCGTCGGAGCTTTCTGTTGACGCGTATGCCCGTCGTTTCCGTCTTGTTTTGGACAGGGTGTGGGGACTAGGAAGAGAATTGAATTAGGTGGGTCCCATGGAAACTATGTGCAATAAATGATTGCATTTTAATTGATTCATCAAGACCTAAACAACGAGTCCAAATCTTCTGCACTCAAAAATTTCTATGACTTTTCTATGTTTTTCTAATTTAGTGACATCTGGCTTTTAACTTATCTTCAACTAACACGGTTAAAAAATAAAAACTAAATAATAAATTAAAAAAACCTAGCATTCCCCTAATCCCCACCCATCCCGACCCAAATTCCAAAACCTTTGAAGTGAATCTAGGAACAGCAAGATTGGTTTTCTCAAACCTTATCCCACCTTCGCTTACCACCACCTTTGCCCCACTTCGACATGCGACTCCAGCGCCGTGAACAACCAACCCCTCCCCTACTGGAACTCACCAAATCCTATTCATCTCTCTCATTTGATTTCACTACTACAATAAACACTTGGGATTTTGAAATTCTGAAGCTTTTGATTTCTGGAATTCATCAGTCTTTGGAATTAGATGGGAGGGGAGGGGAGGTGTGATACGCATGAATGTGAACGCAGAAGCTCAAAAGGGTGCACTGGTAGGTTGTCTTCTATATTTTTTATTTTATTTTTTAATTTAAGTATTAATAGTAAACGCTGTCAAGTTGTGGTTAAGTGATGGAATGCAAAAGGACAAGTGTCAATAAAAGAATACGGCACAAAGATGCCATATAGGTTTTTTTGGTGCAGAAGATTTGAACTCCTAAACAACGGCGATTAGAAGTTTTGCACAAAACTAATAACCCAGGTTTAATTGTTAATTCATTTATTACATGTAAGGAAGCACTACAGTTCACGTTAATAACGTTATACTCAAGGTTCTAAAAATCGTTAGGCGCTAGTCGGAAGGCAGGTTGGGGCCTAGCGCCTAGGCAGCTAGGAAGGGCCTAGGCGGATTTAAGTAAATCAATCATATTTCATGTAAATAAGTGTATGCTTATACTTGAAATATATATAATTTCATGATAAACTACAAAATAGAATGCATATATATTATGAAGTATTGAAACATAATGAGAACATGTGAAATAAGGATATAATGTGTGTTCATTTAAGTATGCAACAAGTCTCTTATAATTTATTGGAAAAAAACAAAATGCAAAATGAAAGTTATCTATTTTCTGTCTAAGTGAGTTGCGACCTAGGTGAGTGTTTAGGCGGGTCTAGGCGGTCTAGGCGGTGCCTCAGCAGGTCTTGGCGGCCTTAGCATTAATCGAGGTGGTGGCCAGCCGCCTAGCGCCTAGGCAGGAATTTTTAGAACAGTAGTTATACTTATTATATATTTGTGTATCTTTTTATTAAAAATAAGACTCACTAACACATGTGAGTCTAATTTCTATTAAAAAAGAGTACAAATATATAGTAAAAATAGCGTTTTTGTTTGCACATATATATTTGGAGTTAATTACTCTGCCCCATTGTGATTTGGAACAAGTGGTATTGTGATTTGGAGAGTTAAGGTTTCGTCATGTCATTTAAAAATTCGCCGACACTTACAAAATGCGACACTTTTGATCTATGTCCGTTTAACTATCAACTTAACTATTATTTTCTGTGACGTGACATTTATTAGACTCATTTTGCTCTTACTTGAACACTAAATTGGTGCCACATAAAATCACAGATACCTTAAGAAATGTAAGATCTTTTATCAAAGAAATCCTTAATCTAGTGAAAGAAAATGTGTCGAAAGCACCAAACCATCGTGTAAGCAAAAAACAACCTCGCTAATTGTCACGTCACAATTAACAGGTAACTTTGAGATACAATTAGATAATATTATTACCTTTGAGAAAGTTTAAAGTTGTTCTTGATTTTTATAAAACATGAACCAAACTATCACTATTTGCAAAACGAAAGATGCAACTGCGTCTAACATATAAGAGGGGAGGCAGATTGTCTGCCCTCCTGTTATGATGCCTTTCCATCATCTCCTATTTGTGCGGTCACAGTTAAGCCATGTCAATATTTTATATTTCTACTGCTTTTTATCTTATTACCTTTATAAAAAAAATCAATATAAAATATTAACGTGATTTAACCGTGATCGCATAAAATAGAAAGGAATAAAAATAACACTATAACAGGGAGGGTAGACAATCTGCCTCGTAACAGGAGCGATTCCTTACGCGCAACAAGCAAAAAATGAAGGCGGGGGTGACTATTGAGAGCAGATCACTATACATCAATGGGATTATTGACTCATCTGATAACCGATCATCCCATGAGTCATAATCAGCTTCACGCTGTATATATGCATCAAAATATCATCTTACTTTTTATAAATAATTAAAATCCCAAAATTTTCTGTTTTTTTTGGGTAGTGCTATTTTAGTTTTTGTTAATTGATTTTCTTTCACTTGATCTACAATAACAACAACAAAATATTTTCTCACTAAGTGAGGTTGGTTATATGAATTCTAGTATGTTATTGCGCTCGATTTTGTGTCACGTCTTCCATTATATCCAAGTACTCTAAGTCTTTTCTTAGAGTTTCTTTCACAGTCTTCCTAGGTCTTGCTCTACCCATTCGGCCTTGAATCTGTATCTCGTAATTGTTTCATTTTATTCGATCAGACAACATAAAATTAAAAGAATGTATGTGAGGTAAAATGAATGTGGCGGTAGCACCACCATTTTTTCTTGGAGACAGATTGTATGCCCTCCCAATACCATACTTTTCCCATCCCCTCCTATTTGTGCTGTCACGGTTAAACCACGTCAACATTTTATATTTCTATTGTTTTTTGTCTTATTATCTTTATAAAAAATTAATATAAAATGTTGACGTGATTTAACCGTGATCGCATAATACAGGAGAATATAGAAAGAGTATGGTAAAAGGAGAGACAATCTGCCTCCTTTTTCCTTTCCCCTCTTCTTACATATAAAGTTAAAATAAATAAAAAATCAGCCAAAGAAGATTTCTGGAGAGAGAGAAGAGAGAGCGCATGGAAATAGCGGGATTTGTGAGAGGACGACGCAAGAGTGTCTTGATTTCTTGCGTCCAAATTCCATAACGACCCCCACCTCTCTACTCTCCACACCCACCACTCTCCTCCTCCACTCACACTTTCACACCCAAAAATCAAATTTTGATTTTGTTTTTGTCTGCAGCGGAGGAAAATGGAAACGACGGCTTTTGAGTCAGTGGACCAAGTGGTGCAAGAGATCATGAGAATTCACAAATCCTTGCCGCCGAGGCCGGCAGTCGATGAGGTGGAAGCGGCGGTGACGCTGGTTAGGAATGTGGAGATGGCGGAGCAGGCCAGGCTCGACGCCATTGCCAGGCAGACCAAGAGCTTGCAAGTTCCGGAGGAGCTGTTCATGGTGCTGCAGGAGATGCAGAGGAAGTTGGTCTACTTCAACAGCAAGGAGGAGATGCGGGAGGCCCATAAGTTGCTCGATCTCGAGAACCTACATAATCTGTTCGACGATTTGATTCAGAGAGCCTCCACTTGCGTCTCCTCTCCCAATTCCACTTCTTCCTCTTCGGCGGCGGCGATGGCGGCGGTGAATTTGAGTTCGAAGTCGAACTCCGTTTCAGGGGTTCTTCCTCACAGGCCCTCTCCTTCTTCTGGTTCTGCTGCTGCTACTGCTGCTGCTGCTGCGTATGTGTTCAACACTGACAGGGGAGGTGTTGCTAAAACTGCTTCAGCCAGAGTCAGCAGAGATGACAGTTTCGTGGTCAGCAAGCCCAAGAAAGCATTCTACTTGGATGGAATTGGGGCTGGACCTGCTGCTTCTGCAACTCCCCAGATAGTGGATTCGTCTCTGAGGTCGGTTTCCGCTCTCAATTCAACCGGAGGAGGTGGAGTTGGAGGTGGGTTTTCGATACACTATATAAATTTGTCATATTTTTATCGATTTATAGGTTTGAATTGTCTATTGATTTATTGGTTTGAATTGTTTCTCGGACTCTTTGCTTTATTGGGTAATGTGGGTTTCGTTTGTTTGATTGATCGTTTGTGTGTTGGGTTCTATAGGTCAAGAGGGTGAAAAATTGAGTCTAATAAAGTTGGCGAGTTTAATTGAAGTGTTCGCAAAGAAAGGCACTAAGGATGTTAATCTTCGGAATAAGTTGATGGATCAAATCGAATGGCTGCCTGACTCGATAGGAAAGCTTTCTAGATTGGTCTCCCTTGATTTGTCCGAAAACCGGATTCTGGTCCTCCCAACCACCATTGGAGGTCTTTCCTCCTTGACCAAATTGGATTTGCACTCAAACAGGATTGCTCAGCTGCCCGACACTATCGGAGATCTTCTTAGCCTTGTCTCACTAGACCTTAGAGCAAACGACTTGACTGCTCTGCCGGCTACCTTTGGCCGATTGGTGCGTCTTGAAGAGCTCGATTTGAGCTCAAACAGGCTCGCTGTGCTTCCTGACACAATTGGGTCCCTTGCTAGCCTCAAGACATTGAATGTTGAGACCAATGATATTGACGAAATTCCTCATACTATTGGTCATTGTACCTCGCTCAAAGAGCTGCGTGCAGATTATAACCGGCTTAAAGCACTTCCTGAAGCTGTGGGAAAGATCGAGAGCTTGGAGGTTTTGTCCGTGCGTTACAATAACATCAAACAGTTGCCCACAACCGTGTCATCTCTATTGAGTCTGAGGGAGCTGGATGTGAGTTTCAATGAGCTTGAGTCAGTGCCTGAGAACTTGTGTTTTGCCACCTCACTTGTTAAGATGAACATTGGAAACAATTTTGCTGATCTGCGATCCCTGCCAAGGTCTATTGGGAACCTCGAGATGCTTGAAGAGTTGGATATCAGCAACAACCAGATACGGGTTCTCCCAGACTCTTTCAGGATGCTCAGTCGACTACGTGTTCTACGTGTTGAGGAAAACCCTCTTGAAGTCCCACCAAGACCCATAGCTGAAAAGGGGGCGCAAGTAAGTTTCTTCTGTTGTTTTGACTTCTTTATCCAATAGGTTTGTAACTTCTATCTCAAGGCTAACTGTGCTCTCATGATGCATCTTAGGCTGTTGTTCAATACATGGATGAGCTTGTTGTGAAAAGAGATGTTAAAGCACAACCTGTTAAGCAGAAAAAGACTTGGGCTCAAATCTGCTGCTTCTCGAGGTCAAACAAAAGGAAGCGCAACGGTGAAGATTATGTAAAAGCCTGATTAATCACTGAATCCCTGACAAGAGATGTGAAAATTTCTATCGAGTAAGTTACCAAAACAATATCTTGGCAAGTTTACTTATAAGCCAGAAAAGTAGAATTCATGCATTTTACCTCTAGCTATCGTGGTGGCATGAGGACATAGTTTTACTGGTTTGCGAGTTGTGAGCATGTATGATTAAATATATGTAAAGAGTACTACTAGGGATGATTTGATTAGGTTTCCTGTCACATTTTTGTGCCACTCACATACCTTTCTTATTTCTTTCTAACAGGAATACCTGCTGTTAGCAGGCTAGATAAGAAAAGAGACTATGAATCAACGTCAACTAAGATGGTGGGTTTCTAAATCGTTCCATTGACTCTTCCATACGAAAATTGTATATCTGTTTTTTATTTTTTGTTGTTACAATTTTTTTCTTTTAATCCATCTGTATTTCTGTCATCTTTGAGTCAAAATGAGGTGTACAATTCAGCCGGCATATAGGAGAAACGAAAAAACTTGTACTCTGTAAATCACCTCCAATCCATTGTTCATGTATCTCCTTATGTGTATCCTTTCGACCACTTGTAATAGGATTTGTTTCCACTCAAAGAGAATCTAGCATCTTATGTTCACTTCATTATTGCTGATTTAGTAAAAATATTCAGAATCTGACTTTCGACGTGATCTGGGTACCCAAAGTCTTGATCTTATCTGTAGGATGGAGGATCTTGGCCTAAGTTTCTGACTCAGAGCTTATGAATATTCCCCTGCTCCCAAATCCAGATAGATGCCTGATTCTTGCTTAATACTTACTAGGTTGTTGACTTTGCTCCCAATTGCTCTCCACAGATTATATCTGAGCAGAAGACTCTTATTTATGATTGCAAATTGCAATTTGATGCTTTAGTTACCGTATTAGGGTTCGGCACACAGGTAAAAACAGTTGGAGATTCAGAAGAGAAGCAGGATATTGAGTATTTACTGAAAATGTGGTTTTTCGTTAAAATGAACAGCACCGCGGGCTTTTCGTTAAAACTACCAAAATATATATCAATCTGGCATTTGTCAAATTTACAGGACCCCTGGATGAGGTGGCGAGGCATGCATGTTGGGGGGTTGAGAAATAGGGAACAAGAGCTCCAAGGATGAGATCATCCTGTGCCCAAACCTAAGCACATGTGAAGGGCAGTATTAAATTCGACTGAGTTTTTAGGCCAGCATTTGGCTCTCTACCCATGTGAAATGAAACTATATGATTATATCAATTGGGGATTGGAAGGCCATATAATTGATGTCCAGATCTGTTGGGGAAGAATGATAGATTGAATTATACAAGATATACTGTTTGATGTGACTAATGATGTGTAATTTATGAGGTGATATTGATTATGCTAAGAATAATCGTCCACGTGCTACGAAATTGGGAGGATCATTTACCAATTTGATTAGGTTTGAGTTTACAATTAGGCACATACTTGGCCGCTAAATTTGAGGTGGGTCGAGCCATCTAGGTGGGAGGAGAGTGGTCTAGGAGTAGGCTAGATCTGAGACATTTAGTATGGACTTTTGGTAATTTGGAGTAGGTTGGATCATACCGTGCGCTCTAGGACTCTTCTTATTGTCTGCCCTCTCAGTTTCGGTGCCCTCTCATACCCTCCTGTTTGTGTGGTCACGGTTAAGCCACGTTAATATTTTATACTACTATTCATTTTTGTCTTATTATCTCTATAAAAAATAATATAAAATGTTGACGTGCCGTGACCACA
Source organism: Heteromeles arbutifolia (assembly GCA_024362995.1). Taxonomy (NCBI): domain Eukaryota; kingdom Viridiplantae; phylum Streptophyta; class Magnoliopsida; order Rosales; family Rosaceae; genus Heteromeles; species Heteromeles arbutifolia. The sequence continues at coordinate 17,230,001 of JANCRC010000001.1, forward strand.
CAAAACAGGAGGGCATAGGAGGGCACCGGAACTGGGAGGGCAGACAATCCTCCTCCCTTCTTACCACCCTATTATAGCCAATCCCTGAGTCTATATATGTCTACAATGGAGTCTATGCCTACCAGTCACTTATGAGTAGCGTATACTAAAATAGCTGATTGTGGAAGGTGCAGAATGTAGAAGGAGCATTCGTTACTCCAAAGGCATAACCAAGTGAAACGAAACGCCCCTTCATTAGTGAAACTGTTTGCTTGTCACACAGACGACTTTCTTTCTATTACATCCACTTATCATCATTATGATCATATGATTGTAGGATGGGGAATTTATTGGGCAAGTTTTTTGCGGTAACTTGGAACTTGTATGGCTGCATAGGTTACCACCATAACTAATCTTCATTGTTATGACTTATGAGTGGGGCACGTGAGGAGCTCGTGTTTTGATAGGTCTTTGCCTCTCTTGAATCATACACAAAACAAAAGTCAAACGGAAATGTTAAACGGACGTCTTTTAAAGTGGGACTCTTCATAGAGCATCTGTCACCTCACATATTTTATACAATATTTTATAATATTAGCATAAAAATTAACGTTAAACCATGATATATTAGAAAGTCCACGAAGAATCACTTTTACGGACTCCCTTACCATTTCTCAAAGTGAAAAGGAAATGGATGTGTGGCTCCAATACAATCGCCTGGAAAATATTAAAACATTATTTGGGTGGGTTTTTCTTCACGTGAGAAAATGTAAACTTTTCTTGCATTGCGTTCGTGGCTAACTCTATACATTTGTTTGGTGACTGTCAAATGTCAATGCCGTTGTAACACCAGAATCATGATAAATAAATAAATAAATAAAGAATCTTGATCCTCGTTGAATTTTCTTTGTGATGATTTCGAGAATTCGTGAATCATATTCGTTCATCTTATATCATGCGGTCAGAAATTATTTTAAATATTTTTATTTAAAATTAAATACAAACAGTAAATGATAAAAACTGACTGTATGATGTACGATAAACGAATACGATTTACGAATCCCCAAGATTCTCACCAAAAGGATCCGGAGAGGATCCTGTTGGATAAATAAATATGTAAAGCACTACAAACAAATCCAAATCTTCTTTCATACAATACTTGTCTTGCCTACGTGTATTTATCTTGATACGACAGAGCACTAATTAGTTATGATCTCAAATAACAAGTCAATTACAATCTCAATCGATTCAAATATAAGGTCATAATTTTGCCATGTTTCGTGCGGGATTTAGATTAAATTAATTAGAAATGGACTACTAAAAATTAAAGGGTTTTTATCACAAATGGTCCCTAGAATTGACCCACCCTATCAAGATGGTCCCTGAAATTAAAAATCGATCAATGTAGTCCCTGAAATTAGGTGTCGCAAATCAATTTAGTCATTCTGTCATAACTATGTTAAAAATTTTGTTATGTGTTGATGTGACACATAATTGGGTTCTACAATATAATAAAATATTGCTATGTGGATTAAAAGTAATAAAATAATAATTAAAAAACTATTTTATATAATTTAAAACGAAAAAAAAAGGGAGAAAAAGAAGAAGAAGATGATTGTTCATCATCTTCTTCCCCTCCTACCCAGCGACCCAAAGGAGGAATTGCCACTGTCACCAGGGTTCCGATTTCATCCTACAGATGAAGAACTTATCATATGCTACCTCATGAACAAGATAAATGAACCCCAAATGAGACCTCCCCGATGTTGCTCGACCCGGGGGTGCAGGCCTTAGGGGAATGGCGCTGAGAATTGGTGACGATTACATGTGTGACGGGGTGGGGTGGGGACTAGGGTGGTTTCTCCGGTGAGAGTGGCAGTTGGAAACTGCACGTAAAAGGGTGTTGCTGGGTAGGAGGGGAAGAAGATGATGAACAATCATCTTCTTTTTTTTTTCTTTTTTGTTTTGTTTTAAATTATATAAAATAGTTTTAAATTATTATTTTATTACTTTTAATCCACATGGTAATATTTTATTATATTGTGGAACCCAATTATGTGCCATATCAGCACATAACAGAATTTTTAACAGAGTTATGACGGAAGGACTACATTGATTTGCAACACCCAATTTTAGGGACTACATTGATCGATTTTCAATTTCAGGGACCATCTTGATGGGATAGGTCAATTTCAGGAATCATTTGTGATAAAAACCTAAAATTAAATAAAAAGATTTATGAGCATATGAAATGCAGTAGAGAGATTTGCTAATGACTATGTGAAAAAAGTTTTTCTCAAATTTTGTTTTGGATCGTATGGTGTATCTCCAAACTCTCAACCTGATATTATGTAGTTTACTAGCAAGTATGCCCGCGCATTGCTGCGGGTTTTAAAGCAATATAAAACATGTAAAAGTATATATATAATGAGGAACAAAATAGCTGTCCAAGGATGAGGTACTATTTACATAGATATGAAAATTCATTTTCAACCTTATTTACAATGAGGAATAGAATAGTCCAAGGGTGGAGTAATATTACATACATGAGTAACAAAATAGGTTTCCAAGGGTGGGGTTTTGCATTTCTTCTCACATGTAAGTTTTCTTTTGTCTGTTGCATTACAGATTGGGAAAATGGAAGTTGTTAATGTAAATAAATGAGAGTCTTAGTGCAAATGAGAGGACACAATATAGGCGTGGTTTGAACTACAGATAAAAACAATAAAAATAAGTTGAAGAGTAATGCCTTATTTAAGAAAAAAGGTCCCAAACTTTAAATCCTATATGAATCAAGTTTCTGAAACCATTCATATTCAAACCAATCAATTCAGTCATGCTCAAACCAATTATGTGTAATACGTAAGGAAAAGTTATAAATTATATTTGGTACGTATAAATCAGCTCTAATTATATGGGTTAGAGTTTTTATGTGAGTTAGAAATATCCATGTGGTCGTTTCTTAAAAAAAATGCCCCCAAGTCCTCACTCTTACACCTTAAATCTTATGTTTGTACTCCTAAATTGTACAGAACAAAAAAAAGGTCAAACCTACGTACAAAAAATGTTATAAACTCAATAGTTGATATTTCTTTGTTCACACTATTTACCACGACAAAGTTACGAAACTTGAACAAAGGAATAGTACATGCTGTGAAGAGGCTGCAAAACTTGTAATAGTAGAAAAATTAACTTGTTTCATCAACTAAAGGATTTACTACTTAAGGAAGCATCTCTGGCGAGGAAAAAAAATGAAATAAATTTATAGACAGTAGAATTATATCATGAACAAAATAAGGGTAATGCGTGTTAACCTACTATTTTTGTGTGTAGAAAGAAGTTTGATTTTGCATGAAATGGAGATGACCTTCTCTGGTAATTCTATAGGATGTGATCAAACTTTTGTGCATTTCCAACTTGCCTTAGAACCAAGTTTCTACAAAAGCAGATTAAATTCAAGAAAGTAATTAGATCAAGGCATAAAAGATTATAAGAAAAAGTATAGAAAATATAAACCACATATACCAGTCATTATAGTACTTTTTATTGTGAATACACCTAAAAATATATCATTTTGTAGTGAATGGTTTGGTTCGCATTAATTCGACTTTAGTTTCTTTCAAACCCTTCAACTTATCCTTGATTTTTTTTAACGGCATCATAATTCAGAGTTAGCTAATAATAAATATATAAATTTGTTAAGTTTTAGTTGACCCTCGACATGTGTTCCAAAAAGGGCTCTTCAAACATGATGAAATCATGTCAAAGAGTTAAAAAGGAGCAAGAAAAAACTAATGTAAGAGCTTTGTAAAATTGAGGCAGAGCATGTTAAGGGAACCATCTGAAAAATGATATTCTAAAAAGCTAAATGCTTGAAGAACCTAAGAAAGAAGATAATATATAACAACATGCTGAATCAACTGAAAAAGTCGCATGGATAGGCACAAACATGTAAAAATGATAGTCGATTGTAATCCATAGTTGGTAATAGAAACATATTCTCATGTTACTTAAGCAACAAAAAACACAAACTCATTAAATCATAACAAAAAGCACTGATATACACAAAAGTGGGAAAAAAAATTATACCTTTTTATTGACCAAAGCTTGTAGAAAAGTTGGAACTGCATGAATACAGGCTACATGGGAGAAAACTAGGGAAAACAAAAGCACAAAGGAATGTGAAGCATGTAAAAATGATAGTCGATTGTAATCCATAGTTGGTAATAGAAACATATTCTCATGTTACTTAAGCAACAAAAAGCACGAACTCATTAAATTATAACAAAAAGCACTAATATACACAAAAGTGGGGAAAAATTACACCTTTTTATTGACCAGAAAGGTTCATTTCACAGTATCGAGCTTGTAGAAAAGTTGGAACTGCATGAGTACAGGCTACATGGGAGAAAATTGGGGAAAACAAAAGCACAAAGGAATGTGAATATATTGAGTGAACTTAATTAAAAATTTAGAATTTAACTAATACATAGAATCACAAACCTCAATCATGAAAGTTCCACAATCTCCTTTTCTTTCACAATCTTACTCAGATACCCAAAACAATCTGATACTAAAATTAGTTAAAAAATATATTCAACTAATTGAAATATTATACAATAGTGAAGTTCACAGACTAATTGGAAAACGTCTTTGCAAGTCATTAAGATTATGGAAACCTAATTGCTGGTACGTTATTAAAAAAATACGCATAGAGTGCTGGAACACACAAAAGTAGTCACGTGCAAAAAATACTCAAATTTTATTAAAATCTTGCTTCAAATACAAAGGATCCATACAATATAGACCACACTCAACCAACCTCCAATCAAACAGAATTCAATCTTCCCCTCTTAGATGGCGAACACCCATACATGAAACCTGGTTCTTTTCCTACATGACTAAACCATAGAAAAAAACACCTGTAGACGTTGAAATTTCGGTGAAATAAATATTGACAATTGCATTAAAATTACAATATTTCACCTACATCATACATTTATTTTTTCCTACATCATACATTTATTTTACCTACACCATCCACTTAATTCACCTACAACCCCCACTCAATTCACCAACAACATTCACCCATTTCACCTACAACCTCCACTTACTTCACCAAGAAAATTTGTGGTGGTAATTCATTCTCAAAGCCTATAAATAGGCTTCTCCATCAAGGCCAAAGACACGAATTCACAAAATACATTTCTCTACTCCCAAATTGGAAGAGGATTCCCCAAATCCTTGAAGCTTTGAAACTCTAAGGCTCCCAAGCAAATCCTGAAGGATCAAGAAAGCTCTCTTCGTTCTTCGTCAAATCCTCCTTCAAGATCAAGCCCCGACTGCCCTTAAAGAACTTCCACCAACTCAAGAACAAGCCCAAAGGCCCTTGAAGATCATTCATCGTTCGTCGTTCATACCAACTTTAGGATCAAGCCCCAACGACCCCTGAAGAAACATTCATCTACTTTCAGGATCAAGCCCCGACGGCCCCTGAAGAAACATCCATCTAACCTTTAAGATCAAGCCCTAACGGCCCTTGAAGAAACTTCATCCGTTCATCCTAAGATCAAGCCCCGGTGGCCATTTGGATCAACAACATCAACAAACCCACACATCTAACCGTTCTTCAAGATCAAGCCCAAAAGCCCTTGAAGATCCGTTCATCACCATTCTTCAAGATCAAGCCCCTTGAAGAAATTTCCAACCGTTCATCCAAGATCAAGCCTCGACGGCCCTTGGATCAACATCAACAACACTACACATCTACACGTTTTGGAGATAGAATCAGAGGAACAAATTGTAAAAGAGATTGTAACCCAAAAAAATTAATACAAAATATTATTTTGTACACGTGTTCTTGTTTCGTTCGTCTTAGGAAAATTCGTGTTTACAAATTTGGCACGCCCAGTGGGACCATCTCTACCTCTCATCTCTTTCTCCATTCAAGAAATCCAAACACACCTCAAAATCAATGGCATCAAGGAAGGCTCAAGCTGTTCCCGCAATCAACGCGAAGAACAAGAGCGTCCTCACCACAAGCGGTAGCACTTTGGGCATCATAACTTGAAGCAGGGTAAGAGCTCTTTCTGCCATATCCTCCACCCCTACATCAACTCTGCCGAAGGAACAAGAGCACCCGAGGCATAAGCCTGTGATCACCCTGGCCTCGCTAAGGGCGCTAAGAGAAGAAGAAAGCCCGAGGAAGTGCTCAAAGTTCTTACTTTCTGATGCCGACTCGAGCAGCAGCTCAACCATGCAAGTCATGATCACTGGAGTAACTTCAATCGATGAGCAGCTGGCTCAAATGAATGAAGCGATCGCAAAACTCACATGGACTGTGGAGGAAAAAAACTTGCAAATCGCTGCACTCGTCAACCAACTAGATGCAAAGCCCGACGTGAAAGTCGACCCAATGGTTAATCTGTTAAAGAAAGAAGCCAATGAAGAAGAGAAGCCTCCGGTGGAGAAAGTCGAAGAGAAGCGGGAGCCAGACCAAGCATCGGCGCTCACGGGATCTTTCTCTATCCAGCAGCTACATGAGATGATTGCCAGCACCATCAAAGAGCAGTACGAAGGAAGCTCACATGACTCCGTACTATACTCAAAGCCCTACTTTAAGAAGATTGACGCTTTGAAGATGCTGAAGGGGTTATTAGCAACCAAAGTTAATGCGGTTCGATGGAAAGGGAAACCCAAAGCAACATGTCGTCCATTTCATTGAAACCTGCAACAATGCTGGAACAGAAGGAGACTACCTCGTCAAGCAGTTCATGCGCTCGCTGAAAGGCAACGCCTTTGACTAGTATACCGACCTCGAGCCCGAGTCTATCAACAATTGAGATCAGTTAGAAAGGGAATTCCTCAACCGCTTCTACAGCACCCGCTGCACCGTAAGCATGCTAGAACTGACTAGTATGAAACAGTGGAAGGATGAACCTGTCGTCGACTACATCAATAGATGGCGTTCATTAAGTCTGGATTGCAAAGATATGCTTTCTGAAACCTCCGTCATTGAGATGTGCGTTCAAGGCATGCACTGGGGGTTACATTACATCCTCCAAGGCATAAAACCAAGAACATTTGAGGAGTTGGCAACTCGTTCCCACGACATGGAGCTGAGTATCGCCAATCATGGGAAAAATGAGCCGATCACCGACTTCAAGAAGGATAAGGTGTTTGTCCCGAATGTAGACAAGACCGGGAAGAGGCCCGCCAAGAAAGCTATTACCGTCAACACTACCCCCATCAAGACCTCATCCGCGCCTATCAAGATCTCCTCCAAGAACAAAGCAAAGGAGATAAAGAGAAATGAGCCTTCTCGCACTTAAGACAGGTACAAAAACACCTTAAGAGAGTTGGAGCAAAATACGTACCCTTTTCCTGACTCAGATATGGTTGCAATATTAGACGACTTGCTGGAAAAGAAGGTCATCGAGTTTCCAGAATGCAAGCACCCTGAGGAGATGAATCGCGTTAATGATCCCATGTACTGCAAATACCATCGCATCGTGAGCCATCATGTTGGCAAATGCTTCATCCTCAAAGAACTCATCATGAAGCTAGCACAACAAGGGCAAATCGAGCTAGACCTTGAAGACACGGCTGTAACACATACTACCACGATCATGTTTGGATCATTCAACCCCGTTCCCCTCCAAAGGATTCATGACCATTCCCGCCAATGCTCAAGTCACATGGCACCTTCTGCACAACCATCGCTGGGGGCAAGCGACCGAGATGCACCTACTGACAATGAAGAAGGGTAGACATTGGTGACCTACAAAAAGATGAGGAAACCAAGATCGCAAGCCACAAGGCCAAATGGGGAGCAAAGGAGAAAGCACCGCCGCCGTAACAATAGGAAGCCCCAAGGAAGCATAAGAGCTGCTAAGCCAACATACAGTGGGGAAACTATGGAGAAAGAGCCATGTATTCCTGTCTCATTGCATAAGTATTTCCCGAAGGACTTTTTCCAAAAATGCACTACCGTCGCCTGTCACATGGTTGAAGTAGAGATGGAAGAGCCCTTAAAAGGCAAAGCTATTGCCATCAAGGAAGAAAATACTCTCACACCCAAAGAAGGTCTGCCAATACACTTTAGCATCGAGGAAGTGCTACGATTGCCAAAGAAGATGCGAAGAGAACTAGCAGCGATCTTGGTAAGTTCCGACGATCACGAAGTGCAAGAAAGCAAGGACGAAAGCTTAAAACTTTGACCACATAAGTATGCCACGTGTTGTGCTGCCCATGATGCAATCCACTTCATCGACGAAGACTTGTTGCTGGGATCAAAGCCTCACAACCGTATTCTCTTTGTCTCGGGGTACGTAAGGGAGCACAAAGTCAATCGCATGCTCGTAGATGGTGGATCAGCCATAAACATCATGCCAAAGTCAACAATGACCACAATCGGCATCAAGGTGGATGAATTGTCCCTAAGCCGTCTGCTGATCCAGGGTTTTAACCAAGGAAGACAAAGGGCGATGAGCATGATCCGAGTGGAGATGACCATTGGTGAACTCAAATCAAGCACGATATTCCAAATGATTGATGCAAGAACTTCATACAGCTTGCTTCTAGGAAGGCCTTGGATCCACGGGAATGGAGTAGTGCCATCCACCCTCCACCAATGCTTAAAATTCTACCGGGAATGAGTAAAGGTGATCCAAGACGACACCAAGCCATTCACCGAAGCTGAATCACACTTCGCAGACGCCAAGTTCTACATGGATGAAGACACGGTGCCCGAAGCTTTTCCAGAAGAGATCAAATCCACAGGCAAAGCAGCGCCTAAAAAGCAGGAGTGGCAAGCCATGCTTAAGAAGTAAGAAGGAGAAGCTATGCCGTCTTCAACCAAAAATGATGATGAGCTTGCTAAACCTGTAACAACTAAAGGGAGTAGGACGCCATCAAATGGACCAAACACACCCGTCTTCCGATACATCCCGATGTCGAGAAGAAAGAATGGTCAATCCCTGTTTGAAACTGAAGCAAGCAAAGTCGATGCACAACAGCACAAGGATAATGTAAAGTTGCTCAAGACAAATGCAGTTTTGCCTCTGACACAGCTAGGCAACGCTAAGTTTGCAAGACCACCACAAGGCTTCATAAAAGCTCTGCCAAAAGGGGTGGAACCAAGCCTTCTTCCAACCAAGAGAACCGAAGAAGGTTTTGATCCATATGCCAACAAATTTATGTCAAAGGCTGGATACAACTTCGCTTCTTCTTCGAATCCTGGAAAGAAAGCTTCAAACACAATCAACGACAAAGAACGTGACCTCACCGAGACTCAAAAGAAGTTGAAGAAGCATGGTTACGGAGTTAACAACAACAAAGCTGGACTTGGCTTCATACCCAATGCACTCGTGAAAATTTCAAGCAAAGCGAAAAACGCTAACACTCAACACATCAGCGTGAGCATTGAGCAAGATCAAGAGGAGCTTAAACCGGCCCCCCGGCCGTCAGTATTCGATAGGATGAATCGTTCAAGACCTAAAATATCAGCACTTAATCGCATTGGTGGTCAAAATCGAACCTTCGTCTTCAAGAGGCTTACCATGCCAACATCCCAAAGCTCTGTTTTTGAAAGGTTGTCAAAACCTAATAAGCGAAGCAACACGGCTAGCTCTCCTCATCGTCGGTCAGCTTTGGAAAGACTTGAAGACAACAAGAAGCTTTCTAGAAATAGGGAGACAATGTCAAATGAAGAAAAGCTCGACGGGCTAGCAGAAAAAGGCGATATTCGAAGCCCAATTCTTTCAAGGATGAAGCGCCAAGCAATCTTGGAGGTTGACACAAATGGACCGTTAAAAGTAAGAAGGCGCACCATCATCCATATTGGACAACCTTCATGCTAACAAGCCCAAGAGGACGACACTGAAGGGGAAGTCCAAGACATCTTCCCCGTCACGATCCAAGAAGACACAGAAGATGAAATCCCTAGGGAAGACGTCACTTTTGGCTCTTTCGACTCAAAGTCTTCACCTTGACCATTGGGGGCATGTTCCAAGTCAAGCGAAGATGAAGGATGGACTCATATCGCTCCAAAGAAATTACACTTCAAGCCTACGTTGCATCCACAAATTCACCAGTCGGAAAGGGGGCAAGAAACCATTGTTAATACACTTTTAAGCCTAGATGAAGCTGAGATTGTCAACATGATCGAAGCTGATTTAATTCAAGAGGTCATGGACTCGGGACAGAACTTAAATGTTGCCCTAAAAAAATCAGGGCAACTCCGTGCTGGCATAGAGTTTCGTAACTCAAAACAATACAAAGCTCGAGAGAACAGCGCTGAAGAAGAGGTCCAAGATGTTTTCCACATCACGATCTATGAAGGTAAAGAAGACGAAATCCTTGAGGAAGATGTCAATGATGCGCCACCACAGATTGAAGATAGGGGGCAAGCCACGGTTGATAATCTCAAGGAACTCAACTTGGGCACAAGCGAAGAACCAAAGCCTATCTTTGTAAGTGCACTACTAAGTGCGGACGAGATAGAGGAATATTACCAGCTGTTGTTAGAGTAAAAGACGTATTTGCTTGGACCTTCAAAGAAATGCCCGGCCTTGACCCTATCATCACTGTGCATCATTTTGCAGGCAAGCCTGGAAAGCGACCGATAAAGCAAACTCAAAGACGCTATCGATCCGAGCTCATCCCACAAATTGAGACTGAGATTGACAAGCTAATCGATGCAGGCTTCATTCGAGAGGTGCAATACCCCAAGTGGATCTCCAACATCGTCATTGTCTTTAAGAAATCCGGACAAATACGTGTTTGCGTAGACTTCCGAGACCTCAACGATGCTTACTCGAATGACGACTTCCCCTTGCCAATCATTGAAATCATGGTGGACGCAACCACTGGCCACGAGGCACTGTCATTCATGGACGACTCTTCTGGATACAATCAAATTCGCATTGCTCTCGAAGACGAGGAACTAACAGCCTTCCGCACTCTAAAAGGTATCTACTGCTACAAGGTGATGCCCTCTAGTCTAAAGAATGCTGGAGCTATATATCAACGCGCTATGCAGAAAATCTTCAATGACATGCTACACAAAAACGTAAAATGTTACGTAGACGATATGGTGGTCAAGACAAAGAAAAGATCAGATCACTTAAAAGATTTACGAATAGTGTTCGAAAGGCTGCGAAAATACAACCTCAAGATGAACCCGTTGAACTGTGCATTTAGCGTCACCTCTGGAAAGTTCCTCGGCTTCATTGTCAAGCACCGTGGCATTGAAGTGGACCAATCAAAGATCAAGGCCATTCAAAGCATGCATGAGCCAAGAAACCTGCACGAGCTGAAAAGTCTACAAGGACGACTAGCCTTCATTAGACGCTTCATCTCCAACCTTGCAGGGCGTTGTCAACCGTTCAGTCGACTCATGAAGAAAGATGTTCCGTTCGTATGGGATGAAGCATGCCACAATGCTTTTGAAAGCATAAAAAAGTATTTATCAAGTCCACCTGTTCTGGGGGCACTTGTGCCCGGGAAGCCGCTCATATTGTACATCGCCGTTTAGGAAAGTTCAGTTGGAGCACTCTTAGCACAAGAAAATGAATCCCATAAAGAATGAGTGCTCTACTACCTCAGTTGAACTCTATCCAGTGCTGAGTTGAACTACTCCCCAATAGAAAAGATGTGCCTCGCCTTGGTATTCGCCATCCAGAAGCTCAGGCACTACATGCATGCTTACACTATTCACCTGGTTGCTAAAGCTGACCCGGTCAAATACGTCATATCCAAACCAGTCTTGACGGGGCGACTTGCTAAATAGGCGTTGCTTCTTAGCCAGTATGAGATCATCTACGTCCCAGCTAAAATCGTCAAGGGACAAACGCTAGCAGACTTCCTTGCCGATCACCCAATCCCAGCTGATTGGAAAATCTCAGACGACTTGCTTGACGAGGAGGTGTTCTACATCGACATCTTCCCGACATGGACGATGTTCTTTGACGGATCCGCACGAGCAGACGGAGTGGGGGCAGAAGTAGTATTCATGTCGCCACAAAGGCAAATACTACCTTATTCCTTCCAACTAAGTGAATTATGCTCCAACAACGTCGCTGAGTACCAAGCACTAATCATCGGGCTCCAAATGGCGATCAACATGGAAATCACAGCCCTTGAGGTATATGGCGACTCCAAGCTCATAATCAATCAACTCTTAACTGAACATGAGGTGAGGAAAGATGATCTCGTCCCATACTTCCAGCTGGCAACTCAACTGCTACAAAAGTTCGAGGCCGTGACACTAGAACATGTGCCAAGAAAAGAAAATCAAATGGCAGACGCTCTCGCCAACCTAGCGTCGAGCATGACGCTAGGAGACGACGAAGCTCCAGACGTGCCAGTTTGCCAAAGATGGGTGATCCCGTTCATCACTAAAATGCTACTGGATGATACAAATGTCATCTCAGTAATTCCAGTCGACGCTGAAGAATGGAGGCAGCAGCTGATCGACTACTTGGAGCATGGAAAACTTCAAGATGATCCTAGACACCGCTCTGAAATACGTCGACGAGCACCTCACTTTCTATACTACAAAGAAACACTCTACCGATGCTCTTTTGAAGGAATACTTCTGAGATGCTTGGGTGAGGAAGAAGCCAATCAAGCCATGGAAGAAGCACACTCAGGTGTATGTGTGGCGCATCAATCTGGAACAAAGCTACATTTCCAGCTCAAAAGAATGGGTTACTATTGGCCAAGCATGGTGAAGGATTGTCTGGAACACGCCAAAAGGTGCCAAGCTTGCCAATTCCATGCCAACTTCATACATCAACCACCTGAACCATTACACATTACAGTTGCTTCATGGCCGTTCAATGCATAGGGATTGGACGTCGTAAGGCCGATTGCACCAAAGTCATCTGCAGGAGAAGCTTACATCCTAGCTGCAACAGATTACTTCTCCAAGTGGGCTGAAGCTATACCCCTAAGGGAAGTCAAAAAGGAAAATGTCGTCCATTTCATCAAGGAACATATCATCCACCGATATGGTGTGCCTCACTACATCATCACTGACAATGGAAAACAGTTCTCTAACCGACTCGTGGATGAGCTCTGCCAGAAATACAAGTTCAAGCAGCATAAGTCTTCCATGTATCATGTTTCGGCTAACGGTCTTGCAAAAGCGTTTAACAAAACATTGTGCAACCTCCTGAAGAAAGTGATCAGCGGAGCAAAGAGAGACTGGCACGAAAGAATAAGCGAAGCACTTTGGGCATATAGGACGACACATAGGACTCCTACCCAAGCTACGCCTTATTCTCTCATATATGGCGTGGAAGCTGTTCTACCGCTCGAAAGTCAAATCCCCTCACTAAGGATGGCTATACAAGAAGGCTTGACTGATGAAGAGAATGCAAAGTTGCGCCTTCAAGAGCTGGAAGCGTTGGATGAGAGAAGGCTCGAAGCTCAACAACACTTGGAATGCTACCAAGCACGGCTATCCAATGCATTCAACAAGAAGGTCCGCCCAAGGTCTTTCCAAATTGGAGATCTAATCCTTGCATTGCGTAGGCCTATCATCACAAATCACAAGACAAAAAGCAAGTTCACATCAAAGTGGGATGGACCATACGTAATACAAGAGGTCTACACCAACGACGCCTACTTAATCATGGCAGAAGATAGCTTAAAGATCGGCCCCATCAATGGCAGATTCTTGAAGCACTACTACCCCTAAAATAAACACACAAGGCTCCTCGCCTGCATGAGCCTAAACTGCACACGATACAATGCTCCTGGCCCGCAAGAGCATAAACTGCGTACGGTACAAAAAAAAAAAGAAAAAAAGAAAAATGTAATTGAACTACGTCATGACTTGATCCCTCCTCAACTGAGGGTACGTAGGTAACTTGAAACTTCAAAACTTCAAGTACAGTCACACCATCAACAAAAACACAAACCCTTCGAAGAATAAAGAGCAAATTCAAAATATGGATACTTTATTTCTTTAAAGGAAGGATTTGGTTACAAAGCCTTATACAAAAAATGAGCAGCACTCAAACGTCACCATCGGGGAAAACTGTGACCAAAAGGCACTACATAGCGAAACCCCGCTGTGGTCTTTTGCACAGCACCACATGGCAAAAAGGCACTATATGCAGAAGAACTCAGAGAAGCAAAAGAAGTGCGGTGACTGTGCAAATACAGTGCGGTGATGGTGCAAAGTAAAAATGACCCGCATGCAGAGAAGAGTGAAGTGCGGTGACTGTGCAAACAACGACCCGTGCCTGGAAAAGAAAACCAAAATGAGAGGTGATGGGATGGTGCACTTGGAAAATATGATTATGCACGGCACTACCCTGGAAAATGTGATTAAAAAAAAAAAGGTTTTATTGGTATTTAGCACAATACATTGAATGAAATAAAGCATGTCTATTGATATCTCTGGGAAATTACAAATATATACAAAAAAAGAAAAAAGCAGGAGCCTTCACAAATGTCACTTATGTGAAGCCTCAGTACTTGGCGAAACCCTAGAAGCAGGAGGCATTGGAGATAGATTATTCGGAGCCTTAATACTTGGTCGAACTCCAAATGTTGAAGGCAAAAGGTGTATCTGGAAGAAAGCCACAAACATCTGATGGTCACTTTGAATCCGACCTTCGGATTCCTGCAGCTGATCAAGCTTTCTTTTCATGCTCGTTGAATAATTATCCGCAAGCTTGAGCAACCCTTTATTCTCACGCTTGGGCCGCCAGATCTCTTGTCTAAGACTTGCCACCTCGACCGTCAATGATTCAACTTGGCGAGTTCGAGCAAGTAGGCGTTGGCCCATATTGGACACAGAGTTCGCACACTGAACACTGAGAGCCCGGGACTCTTGAACAACCAACTCATCAGACCGTCTTGAAAGCAGCCTATTGTCTCTAGGAGTGAGGAGGTTCTTAGCTACTACCGTAGCCATTGTTGCATCCCCTATCATAGAGTCTTCAACTGTAAGAGGGCCATTAAAAGATAAGAAGGATGGGCGCCATATATTACCCTGACGCGGCGCACCTGTATCATTCCTGAGACTTAAATCTAGGCAAACGTTAGACGGGTGAGCCATTTTCAGAAATGGTAAAAGAGAAGGTTTGAATGGAGTAAGATCTTAGAAATACACTAGAGATAATTTTCACAAGCGGGTAATCTTCAAGGTGTGCATGTTAGATGTGATCGACACATCTATAAAAGGAGAGGTAACACAGCCATTAATTCAAAAAATCGAAGAGACACCACTCTTTGACTTTCAAAAGCCGGATTTTAGTGCATAAAGTTCGTCAACACTTTTTAGGCGCAATCTCAACTTGTCGGATAACACGTGCAACTTTGTCAAAAAATCTCTGACAAAGTTGAAAACGCGTTTCACTATTCCAACTACCACACTTTTGCAGACAAGCATGGGCGATAAGGCCACATCCACACCACTACCTGCTATTTCGCCATTCTCTATATAGGTCAACCTTCAACCTTTATAGCAAGGCACACATCCAAAATGCTTGGCTCTTCTCCCTTGCCAAGAATGCATCTGCAACCAAGCCTCTCAACATACTCAGTTGTCTTCCTCTTCGAGAACACCTTTTCGATCAAGTCACTCAAAATGATCATCTCATTTCCTCAACCAGAAACCCCTCTTAGATGGCGAACACCTATACATGAAACCTGGTTCTTTTCCTACATGACTAAACCATAGAAAAAAAATCCTGTAGACGTTGAAATTTCGGTGAAATAAATATTGACAATTGCATTAAAATTACAACATTTCACCTACATCATACATTTATTTTTTCCTACATCATACATTTATTTTACCTACACCATCCACTTAATTCACCAACAACCCCCACTCAATTCACAAACAACCTCCACCTATTTCACCTACAACCTCCACTTACTTCACCAAGAAAATTTGTGGTGGTAATTCATTCTCAAAGCCTATAAATAGGCTTCTCCATCAAGGCCAAAGACACAAATTCACAAAATACATTTCTCTACTCCCAAATTGGAAGAGAATTCCCCAAATCCTTGAAGCTTTGAAACTCTAAGGCTCCCAAGCAAATCCCGAAGGATCAAGAAAGCTCTCTTCGTTCTTCGTCAAATCCTCCTTCAAGATCAAGCCCGGGCGGCCTTTGAAGAACTTCCACCAACTCAAGAACAAGCCTAAAGGCCCTTAAAGATCGTTCATCATTCGTCATTCATACCAACTTCAGGATCAAGCCCCAACGGCCCCTGAAGAAACATTAATCTACTTTCAAGATCAAGCCCCGACAGCCCCTGAAGAAACATCCATCCAACCTTCAAGATCAAGCCCCAACGGCCTTTGAAGAAACTTCATCCATTCATCCTAAAATCAAGCCCCGACGGCCCTTTGGATCAACAACATCAACAAACCCACACATCCAACCGTTCTTCGAGATCAAGCCCAAAAGCCCTTGAAGATCCGTTCATCACCATTCTTCAAGATCAAGCCCCAAAGGCCCCTTGAAGAAATTTCCAACCATTCATCCAAGACCAAGCCTCGACGGCCCTTGGATCAACATCAACAACACTACACATCTACATGTTTTGGAGATAGAATCAGAAGAACAAATTGTAAAAGAGATTGTAACCCAAAAAAATTAATACAAAATATTATTTTGTACACGTGTTCTTGTTTCGTTCGTCTCAGGAAAATTCGTGTTTACAAATCCACACGGAACAAAATCGAAATCTCATACCCAAAAACTGACAACAACAACAAAAGCCCAAAATTTTGAAAACACATCTCTCAATAAGAAACCCACTGGTAAAATCTAAAATCAGACAAAATAAAACCAAACACCTGCAGTAAAAAAACCAAAAAAACTCACCAGGAGAAATTACATTCACCAAGCTGAAGATCCGTACAACCCTACCCACCAAGCTAAATAACCCTCACCGGTCGATGAATTTTTCCCTTGCAAAATGGCTCCACACCTGCAAGCACAAAGATTAACAAAAGAAAAGCCACCAAGGGTTAAAAAATGGCAGAACACGATAACGAAGAGCAATCCAAACAACGCGAAAGCAGAGGAGAAGAGACGCGTGGAGCGCGAGGACAAAAACGCTGAGGAAGGCTATCGAAAAATAGAGCACTGGAGCAGGAAGAAGAGGCGGAAGAAAAGAAGAAGAGAGAAACGAAAGATGCTTCCAGCATCTTCCCTAGAAAACCCGATAGCCACGCACGCGCAACACACATGACCAATGGCAAAATTGCCATTTCACTGTAAAATCCCACCAAAAATAGAAAACACTGAAGAAGATGAGGGGCAAATCTGTCCGCACACTATAGGTAAACATTGCAACCCAAAACTGGGTTTTAGTATATATATAATTTCTAACTAAGTACATTGGTATTTGTAAATATGCGATCCAAACATAGATTCTCGGAAATATGACAAGTAATAGTTGAAATGGAAATTGGTTTGCCACTAGACTAAAAATAATGTTATTCTTACCTTGAATTATTGCCAATTAACCTCTTGTTTATAGATTCCATCCACTATTTCGTCAAATTCAAGGGCAAATTACTCTTTCTATCATCAATTCTTACTTATCAACTGTAACCACCAATAAATTTATAACAAATGAACACAAGTTAATGTGTAATGACAATGTGAAATTGTCTTTTATTTAAACGTTTGGTTTTTTTTATTTATGTTTTCTTATTATGCTATATGTTTTACACATTATTTTGTGTTCATGTGTCATAATTTTAAGGAAAACTAACGAAAAGTTAAAAAAAAATTTAGTTTTAATGACAAATGACAAATAAAGGTGTAGTGAATAGTACAATGGAAAGGTAAAAATGTGATTTTTCGTTAAAAGTGAACAGTACCGGGAGTGTTTCGTTAAAACTCCCTAATTTTATTGGTAGTTATCATTGACTAATATGAATTGATTATGAAATGACTAATTTGCTTTTGAATTTGACGGAATGGTGGACGGAATCTAACGCTAAGGGGTTAATTGACTAATTTTAAATATTTCAGAGAGTTAATTTATCAAAAAATAATTCAGGGTGTCAATTTCAACTGAGATAATAAATGTCCGACATAGTTGTTATGTCATGAACTTAGAAGTTATATATACACCAATAGAAATGGCAATGGCATGCACAGCCTCCACCTCCCAACACGGAACGACAATGGACGTTGTTGTATCGTCTCTCAGCCCAAACATTGCTTGGATATTCCACAAATGCTAATTCCATGATTGGACCATTTGCTCGAAATTATAGTATACTGACATTTCAAGCTGCTGAAAGAAGATACACACACACACACACACACAAGAAAACAAATTCCACAAAGTTCTATCTTTTCTTTTTTTTTTTTTAAACTTTTTTTTTTAATCTTTTGCACATTCACTATACTATAATTTCTTTTATGTACATATATACTTGTTTAGAAGTAGGCCTAGGCTCAATTTGGTACGGTTTGGTACAGGGCTGCTACTAAAACCGAAAATGAATTAACTCAGTACGGTTCGGTTTGGCACGAGAGTGTATGCTGAATTGATACCAAACCTGACGGGTTTGGGTCGGTTTGCTATGAAAACATGCCCAATTCGGTTCTGGTCTTCATTTACAGGCCCTTTTTTATTTTATGAAAATTGGCCCAAATCTGTTCTGGGCTTCAGTTACAAACTTTTTATTTTATTTATTTTATGAAAATAGGTGCAAATCCAAATTTTGTTGTACATTATGCCCATTTGTGTCATAAATCTATTTTTTTTTTTTTAAAAAAAAAAAACTTGGGCTCGCTCAAAATAGCCCATTGAACCCCAAAACTTATATAATATGCCCAATTGGTTTTGGGCTTCAGTTACAGCCATATTTTATAAAATAGGTCAAAATCCAAATTTTGTTGTACATTATGCCCATTTGTGTCACAAATCCTTTTTTTTTTCAATCTTATTTCGATTGAGGCGTTCACTCTACAAATTGAAGCAATTCGGGCAGATGTGGTTTAGAAGAATTTATAACATTTCAGGTGTATTAAATTAGAAATTACTTTTAAAGAATTTTAAAAATTTGAGAAAATTCGAGGGAATTTGAGATATTCACTCAAAAGTTATATAAAATCTCTAGAAATTAATTAAACTCCATCAAAATCCATAAGTTTATTAATCCATTAAAATCTTTCAAAATCTCAATTGAATTGCTGATGCGATTTCGAAGCATATACAAACAAATTTGACGGTTGGGATCGTTGAAATTAGTTTCGTATAATTCGTATCCCATCTAGTTCAATGATGTGTGTGTATATATATATATATATATATATATTTATATTTATATATTTATTAAGTAGATCATCACGTGTCATAAACTCCCTTTTCACCCATCTTTCTCTCCCTTTTCAGTTTCACCCATCTTTCCCTCTTTTTTTTGTTTCCTTTTCTTATAATTTTCTTTTTTTCCCTCTCTTTTTCTTCAAATGGCGGATGCATATTAATTATTTTAGTTTTTAGGGGTATAAAATTTAATTTAAAATATAGTATATATATATATATATATAATTATTATAGTTAATATTTTGGGGGTATAATTATTCTAGTATATATAATTATTATAGTTAATTTAAAAAAAATATATATATATATAATTATTATAGTATTTTTTTAGGGTTATAAAATTATTAAATTAATATTCTACTTATCGTGTATCGTGTTACCCACGTGTATCAATTTATTGGGCTCTTAGGTTTCTATCTCTTTACATTTTCTGAAGTTCATGTTGAAAAAAAAAAAGGAGTTTTAACAAAACACTCCCTGTACTGTTCACTTTAAACGAGAAATCATATTTTTATTTTTAACTGACACAATTCACTATACCTTTAAAAAGAGTTTTTCATTAAAAGAGAAGTTTTTTGAACTTTTCGTTAGTTTTCCTAAAAAAAAAAGTACATACGTACAGCCAACTTTAGACCCTTTTATGGCAAACTATCCATACCACTTCGACCACAATTCCAAGCATGTCCGCCTAAGAGCGAGAAAGGATCCTCGCTGGAACTTTTCCTTGGGATCCCGTGATCTCACCCGTTCATTGTATATCGTGCGGTCAGAAATCATTTCAAAATTTAAAATTTAAAATTAAATATAAATAGTACCTAATGAAAACTAACCGCACGATATACGATGAATATGTGAGATCACGGGATTCCTAAGATCCCTAATAAAGAGATTCGGCGAGGATCATTTTCCCTAAGAGCAACTTCATCCCTTCCACTTGCTATTGCAATTGGATGATTCAATCCCCTTAGGGCTGGTTTGGTATTGCTGTGCTTTGAAAAAAAGCTGCTGTGAGAATAAGTGGCTGTGCTGTGAGAATAAGCGGCTATGAAATAAAACAGCAGAGTGTTTGGTAAACTTTTTTGTAAAAGTTCTTTTGGAAAAAAAAAGCAGTATGATAGTGTTTGGTAAACATTTATGTAAAACAGCTATGACTATGTGAAATGACCAAAAAGAGTATACTACTATATTATTATTATTATTATTATGATATTTTATTTAATATTACTATTTTTACAGTTTCACACCTTCCTCTCCTTTTCATTGTTCACTTTCTTCTTCCTCATCCGACATACACACACGGACGACAACGGAGACACCACCAATTGTGTGGCCGTGAAATCCCAAATCCAAAACCCTAAAAAATAAAGAACCTTCCTCACCGCCACTGCCGCCTCCTCTATCTCCGCCCCTCTTCACTACTTTCCTTTCTCCTGCCCTCTCTCTATCGGAGCAAGACCGCTTTGCTCTGCCTCTCCAATCCTCTGCGGGCGATGAATAACGGAGGCAGCAACTCAAGTCCAGCCTCGCTTCGCTTCTGGCTGTCTCCAGTCCAGTCTCGCTTCGCTTCTGGCTGTCTCCAATCCAGCCTCTCTTCCTCTCGCTGTCTCCAAGTTGTAAACTTTGAAGAAGGAGAAACCAAAGATGGATAACGGAGGCAGCAACTCAATCATCTTTTTCTCGCTGTCTCCAGTCCAGCCTCTCTTCCTTCCGCAAGCAGCGACTCAAGGTTATCTCTTTCACCTCCTCCTCATTTTCTTTTTTCTGATTTGAAACAAATTCAAAGTTGTAAACTTTGAAGAAGGTGAAATTGAATTGTTGTTGTTCTTTTTGTTTACAGATTCTTAAAGTAGCAGAGGAAAAATGAGAGTTTTATGTTGTTTTTTTTTTTTTTTTTTTGCGATTATCGGTTTTAGCTGTGGTATTCTAGTGGGTTTCTGGGTTTATGTGTTTCCATTTCTTGTGCAGATCGGCAAAGCCGTTTCTGGTGGGTTTCTGGGTTTTGTAGAGATCGGCAAAGGCGCACCGTTTCTGGTTTGAGGGTGTTATTGGACTTTAGAAAGTTTCATTAAAGGAGCATTGTAGCTCCGCATGCTTTGAAAAAAAGCCAGTTTTCCAAAGAAACATTTAGCTGCTTCAGCTTTTTTGAAGATTTCAACTTATTCTCACAGCAGCTTCCAAAATAAGCCCTTTTTTTTTAGTTTACCAAACACCTTCAACATAAAAACTTTGAAAATAAGCAGCTTTTTTTTAAGCACCTCAATGCCAAACCTTACCTTACTTCAACAAAAACAGCTCGAGCCCACCTAAATCAGTGGGGTTATTCAGTGGGTTCCACTCATTCAGAGCTATTATCGCCTGACTTTCTGCTTAGAGATATTTTTTAATATGGCCGTCAAACGAGGTGGTACACCACGTGTTCTTATATAAATGTTGGGATATATGTGTTAAAAAATTAATAACTTAAAAATTTAAATTTTCCACTACTTACATAAAAACATATGGTGTACGTGTCACTATACGAATAATGTGATATGTGTGTTAAAAAGTTAATAACTTAAAAAAACAAATTTCCCATCACTTTTATAAAAACACGTTGTGTACCACTGGTGTTCCGATCACAATAAAAAATTCCCCCCCTTGAGGCTGTATGACGTCATGCTGACGTTGCATGACAAAAAAAATGTACAGGTGATGCGGCAGCAGGAGACGGTGGTCGGGGTATGAGGCGGTCTTCTCGAAGAAGATCCACTTGATCTTGGGAGTGTTGCAGCCGGCATGGAGGTAGAGCTTGACGGCGTTCCGGCCTTGCGCAGTCGGGGCAGCGGAAGAGGTGGAGCCTTGGGTTTTGATTTGGCTTCAAAGCAGCGGCTGATAATTTTGGAGGAAATGAAATGGGCTGAGAATTTTGAGAAATGCGGAGGAAGAGGTCGAAGGAAACGAGGGTTCGATTGACAAAAAAAGAAAGGAAAATTTATACTGGGAAGGGATCTGGAGGGGGACGGATACTAGGTTTCTAGGAAGAAGGAAGAAAGAAGAATTGCTTTAAGAAGAGTTGAAGCCCAGTATAAGTCACCCAGGGAATATTCCTAGAAAATCTTTCCGCAGCGACACCTTTAAAAGCTCGAATTTTGTACCTCCTGCCAAAGGGATAAATCAGTTTTGACAGAGTTTAGCTCAAGGTGGCAGGATTGTGATTCATTCGCAGAAGCATGTGACATCCGCTCTCCCACAAGATTTTGATTCGGAAGAAATCCAGTGAGAAAGGCTGGTTGATCAGTGAGGAGACGTGGAAGGTTGGGTTGAAATGGTGCACGGTGGCAGCTAGGTGGAGAATGGTGCCATGCCCAGATGAAAACGATGGTGTCTTCCCTTATCCTTTTAGTATTTTTATGGTAATCCACATTATGATTGGATTGGTGAAACCTGTTTATGTGCACATTAACAGAAAATTTGACAAAATTAAACGGCTTGGACTACATTAGATCAAATCTCATGGACAGTATTTATTCATTTTGAAAGTAAATGATCAAAATAAAGAGTTGAATTAGTCTCGGAGACCATTTACAATAGAAACTGAAGATATGAGACGGTAAATTTCTTCAACGTTGAAATTCATAAAGCAGTATTTGAAGTTTTTAAAATAAAAAAAGTTAACTATTTTCAAGTATAATTGATTTACTTCAAAAAAACAAATGCCATTATTTAGTTTTACGGTCTAGTGGTATTCCTCTTCATTTGTAAGTGAGAAGTTTTAGGTTCGATTTTCGCTAAAGGCGAATTTGAACCACATTATTATGGTTAGTCCATTGTGAAACTTAATCAACTCTCCACTTCCTCAATGTAAATTTTATCGTTTGATAAAAAATGTCACTTATAATAAAAGAACATAAAACCAAGGATGATAAAGAATGTTGGTTTATAAAAAAATGAAAGATTGAATAGATGAAATGTTAGGAATGTATACCTTTGGTAAATCAACGATTCGATTTGGTTTACACATCATGTTTGACTCTACAAAATTAACATCTTCGTTTTCATATCGGCCTTCAGATGCCTCATAGATCTCCTTGATCATTTTCAAAATGAGAATCAACACTTTAAGGAATTATAAAATGATGTATGACTGGATTGCAATTGTGTGCATACCAACTCAGTCGTGAGTTATTTTATAGGTGAAGACGGTGGTTTTACAAACAACGGTATTGGAAAAAACAATGTGCCCAAAATCAGGGATGAATTATGTTTTAATGCACTGTATTTGGTTTAAGATTTGTTCAATACGTGCTTATTTTTAATATTTGGAACGTTTTATTTAAACTAATATAACCTCACTCTACACGTAATTTAAACTTTAAATGTGAATTGTATTTTTTACCTATTGCATAAATACCACCAACTACAAGATAAAATTAACAATAAAACTAATTAAACTCCAAATTTAATTATCAACCTCTCATCATATCGCAATATTAACTTATGTCATTATACAAATGAAAGGACACTTGAAAAAAAAAAAAACATTCCTCCACTTTTGTAATAACATATAATGTACTGTCCCGTATTCCAGGCAAATTGAAAAATCAGGCCGTCCTTGCCAAGGAGACTAAACTCATACCTGAACAACCATACAAAACATGCTAAATAGTAAATCTTAAAGCCAATTTTGAACCACCACACAAAATACTTTCTTTATTTAGTTCTTTGAGTTTTGCTCTCATTGATTGTTTCACTCTTTACATCACCGGTATTAGAGGAGAAATTTGAAAGAAAAAAATTGGGTAGTTAACAGTTGCCCACTATCTAAGCGCAAGAAAAGGGCTACATGTTGTGTTGTGTGGTTCAAAAGAGGCAAACATGTTGGAACCTGTTAAAACCCAAAAGTACTTGCTTAGATCACTTCTTCTCTGATCTCTCTCTCTCTCTCTTCATTTCACCACTGTAAAATTTTCCTCAACTTATTACATTGCTTTGAGATCAGAAGATATGTACTTTAATTTCTTGGTTTCTCTCTCTTCTTGAAAGGTAAATTCTTTCTTTCTCTCCAAGAAAGCAAATATATATTCAAATTTGGCATTCATTTCTAATAAAATCATATTTAAAGGTTGATGCTACGAAGTCCAAGAGTTTCTCTCTCTCTCAGCTGAATTCCCTTCTGGATTTCAAAGGTCCTCCTGTTTGTTTGTGGCAGCAGAAAGAATGTGGGGAGCTGTTTTTGTAGCCATTGCTGCTGCAATAGGAAACTTGTTGCAAGGATGGGACAATGCAACCATTGCAGGTACAGTTTAAATAATATATTTTATATTTGAGCGACATTTTAATCTAATATAAACTTTGAAAGAGCGTATTCGAACTTGGGTATATGCTAATCTAAATAACAAATCTTTGAGATCTCATTTGAGGCACGATTAATAATTTCTTTTGCAAACGATTGCATGTATCTGGATTTAATGTGAGTCGTAGGTTTTCTTTGTTACCGGAAAATGTATCACACTAGGCGCATTATGTGTGATTTATAGTTTATGATGGAAGCTGTGACATTACAAATCAAATTTGCAGGGGCAGTGCTTTACATCAAAAGGGAATTTAAGTTGGAAAGCCAACCGACGATCGAAGGGCTAATAGTAGCCATGTCTTTGATCGGTGCCACTGTCATTACAACATTCTCAGGGCCAGTTTCAGACTGGCTCGGAAGACGTCCAATGCTGATAATTTCATCAGTTTTATATTTTCTCAGTGGTTTGGTAATGCTATGGGCTCCAAATGTCTATGTTCTTCTGTTGGCAAGGCTACTAGATGGGTTTGGGATTGGACTAGCCGTTACTCTTGTCCCGGTCTACATTTCCGAAACTGCCCCACCCGAAATCAGAGGGCTATTGAATACCCTCCCACAGTTTACTGGTTCTGGAGGGATGTTTTTTTCATACTGCATGGTGTTTGGTATGTCACTGATGGATGCCCCTAGTTGGAGATTGATGCTTGGGGTTCTTTCTATTCCCTCCTTGCTTTATTTTGGATTGACTGTGTTTTACTTGCCTGAGTCTCCACGGTGGCTCGTTAGTAAAGGAAGAATGGCCGAGGCTAAGAAAGTTCTGCAGAGACTACGCGGACAGGAAGATGTTTCAGGTGCATAATGTGGTGCATTTGAATTTATGAATGCTTATGTTTTTGGAGAAGATATTGCGCTTATGTCTAAAAATATAGCGGGGTTTTCCCTTATTGATTTTTTGAATGCTTAATTTTCTTTAGGATTGATTGATATGCAGGTGAGATGGCTTTGCTGGTTGAGGGACTTGGAGTTGGAGGGGAAGCATCATTGGAAGAGTACATAATTGGCCCGGCCAATGAGGGCGGTGAGGGCCAGGAAATGGCTTCAGATAAAGATCAAATAAGGCTGTATGGACCGGATGATGGGAGGGCTTCGATGCTTGGAGGGAGGGCTTCAATGATTGCAAAATCTGTCACAGGCCAAGCCAATCTTGGCTTGGTGTCGCGACAAGGAAGCTTGTTGAATCCGAATGTGCCTTATGTGGATCCACTTGTTACTCTATTTGGCAGTGTCCATGAGAAGCTGCTTCCCGAAAACACGGGAAGTATGCGCAGCCTTCTTAATTTGCCTAACATTGGCAGCATTCTCAACATGGGCAGCGTGCTAAATGTGGTGCCGCCTGAAAGCCAAGACAAGACGGAGATTTGGGATTTGGAGGGGGATGGAAATGCAGCTGATTTCGATGACAATGTTCGAAGGCCATTGCTCTCAGGTCAAAAATCAGCAAGTATGGTAAATGACATGATGCCTAGAAAGTCCAGTAGCTTCTTTGGCATGAGGCGCAATAGCAGCCTCATGCCGGGGACTAGTGGTGAAGCTGTGAGTAGTATGGACATTGGCGGTGGCTGGGCATTGGCTTACAAATACTTTGAGAAGGTTGGCAAAGATGGAAAAAAGACAGAAGAGTACCAAAGAGTCTATCTGCACCAGGAGGGTGCACTTGAGTCTCGACGAGGCTCAATGCTTTCAGTTGATGGCGGTCCTGAAATGGCTCAAGAAGGCGAATATTTTCAAGCTTCTGCTCTGGTTAGCCAACCTTCTCTAATTTCCAAGAGGAACCAGCTGAGCCAGCATCACGGAGAAGGAAAGACTGAGACCCAGGACACCGTTGTTGAAGGATCCGTTTGGAAGGATCTCTTAGAACCAGGAGTTAAGCGTGCATTGTTCGTCGGGGTGGCAATTCAAATTCTTCAGCAGGTACTAATTCATGCTTTTGAGTAAATGTGGTAGAAATAGTTATATTGTAATATGTACTAGGCACTCCTAATTAATCCGTCTGAGAGTTTTGAATATTGTCTGATTGTTTTCTCGTCTTTGCAGTTCTCCGGCATAAATGGGGTTCTTTATTACACTCCGCAAATTCTTGAGCAAGCAGGGGTAGCAATTCTCCTATCGGATTTAGGCCTTAGTTCCACGTCTTCATCTATTCTCATAAGTGCTCTCACAACCTTATTGATGCTTCCGTCTATCGGCATTGCCATGAGACTAATGGATACTTCTGGCAGAAGGTATAGTAGTTCCCTTGCTCCACAAGTAAACCATTAACTGTTATCTTCATCTCTTACTCGTCTGTCTTCGCCGCAGGTCGCTGTTGCTGACTACATTACCGGTACTAACTGGCACCCTCGTAGTACTAATTTTTGGACAACTTGTCCATTTGGGTTCAGTTGTCAATGCAACAATTTCTACCATCAGCGTTGTGGTCTACTTCTGCACCTTTGTCATGGGGTTCGGACCGATCCCTAACATCCTTTGCTCGGAGATCTTCCCGACTCGGGTTCGTGGCATGTGCATTGCCATATGTGCCCTGACATTTTGGATTGGAGACATCATTGTGACCTACACACTGCCTATCATGCTCACGTCGATTGGCCTTGCCGGTGTTTTTGCTATATATGCTGTTGTGTGCACCATTTCTTGGGTGTTTGTTTTCTTAAAGGTGCCAGAAACAAAAGGAATGCCCTTAGAAGTTATCTCTGAGTTCTTTTCTGTGGGTGCAAAGCAGGCAGAAATTGATGAAAAGTTGACTTGATAGTCACGGAATTGATGATCATGCTGTTTTGAGTTCTGTTCTTTGTTATATTCACATTTGATTTGTCCTGTTGTATATATAATCTTTGGATATGTGAGATTCTAGATAGTCATCTCTTGAAACGAACTATGGATTAAGGTCTATATTGGTTTTATTTCTAATGTAAACTGTAAACGCTTAACCAAGATGTCGTTTTATAACTAGCTATTGGTTTCTTTTCCCAATGTTGGGTTGGGATGAACTAGGTCCATTTCTTTTCAAATTTGTTCTTTGGTAGGTCTTCGGTCCGCCCCACTACCAAAAAAAATCTTAACGTTTTAATACAAACGATATTGGATAAGCCACTAAGTACTACGGTCTGGTGATATTCCTCTTCACTTGGAAGTGAAAGGTTTATACATCTTCTATAATTGCACCATTCACTTATGGTCCAATTTGTTTATATAAATGGAAGCTAGAGAAAAGTTCCAATATTAAATTCATGCATATATTCATCTCTTCATATCTGTTGACTGTCTCACTTACCTATTTAGTAAATTAATTAACAAAATTGTTTTTTACAGAATTAATTAGTAAAACTGTTACAATTACATTTCCTAAGTAATTTTCTCTTGCCAAATTGTTGAGCAAAAAAAATTACCAATTATGTTATAATTGTAGAACCATTAGCTTATGTAAATCATTGTCACTCTCATATTCCGTCTTCTTCCTTCAAAATTCAAATTCCAAGTTTAAATATTGCAAAAAGATGTGCAAAATCAAGTTCCTCGGTCACAAGTGGCTAAAACTTCACGTTTCAACAGGTAATGCTGTTTGCAGTTTCAAAAACCCACCAATTAACATCCCAGAAAATTTTTAAACGTACAGATTTCTACTTATTCTATTCAAAATTCAAATTTCATTACAGTTTTTTTGGTGAAAAAATTGCATTACATTGGTTTAAACATGTCTGAAATCTGTTCATTTCATTCATAATTTTCGACATCTTTACGCAGGTTTGATGACTACCATTGGAGAACACAACCCTACTAATCTTTGTTCATTCTAATAGTTAATCCGAAAAAAAAATTTAGTCAGCAATTTTGCATCTGTTATCTGAATTTCTTTTGGGTTTCGAAAGTAGTACTTGGTCACTCAAGAAAAAAAATGAGGGGAGCTGTTTTCGTAGCGGTTGCTGCAGCTATTGGGAACCTGTTGCAAGGATGGGATAATTCAGTCATTGCAGGCATGTACCATAAATCTTATGTGTTTTATGTGTTTAATCACTTATTTCTAGTGTTAATAATTCTATTAATTCTCTATTTGTCCCACAAAACGTTGCAGGATCTGTTCTTTATATCAAAAAGGAATTTGAATTGGAAAGTGAACCAACATTTGAAGGGCTAATCGCAGCCTCATCGCTCATCGGAGCCACATTCATAACAACATTCTCTGGACCGGCATCAGACTGGCTAGGGCGGCGTACAATGCTAATCATTTCATCGGTTCTTTTCTTCATTAGTGGTCTGGTAATGTTGTTGTCCCCCAATGTTTACGTCTTACTTTTCGCAAGGCTACTAGACGGATTTGGAACTGGTCTGGCTGTTACACTTGTGCCTGCCTATATATCTGAGATAGCGCCGCCTGATATAAGAGGACGGTTGAATACCCTTCCACAGTTCACAGGCTCTGGTGGGATGTTCTTGTCCTATTGCATGGTGTTTGGAATGTCACTGATGGATTCGCCGAACTGGAGATTAATGCTAGGAGTTGTTTCCATTCCATCTCTACTTTATTTCGCTTTGACGGTGTTTTACCTGCCCGAATCCCCTAGATGGCTTGTGAGCAAGGGTCGAATCCTCGAGGCCAAACAAGTTCTGCAAAGACTTAATGGCAGGGAAGATGTTTCAGGTGCCTACATCCGTCCTTGTTTTGTTCTACCTTTTTTAGGGAAGCGATTTTAGCACTCATCTTTTAGTATCTGCACTCCAAATCTAATTTTTATAACTATTTTCTTTGCGCTCAAAAGCAGAGTGCAGAGGCTAAAAAAGGAGCGTCGAGATTTATAGGGCCCATTTATTTCATGCCATTTGACAATTTCGAGCTAACCTTTTGGGTTCTACGATACACAGGTGAGTTAGCTTTGCTAGTTGAGGGTCTTAGCACTGGCAAAGAGACATCATTGGAAGAGTTCATCATTAGTCCAGCCAATGTGCTTACTGAAAATCAGGCAAATCAAATACGGCTCTATGGTCCTCAAGAGGGCTTATCATATATCGCCAAGCCTGCAACTGGACAGAGTTTAATATCTCACCATGGGAGCGCGTTGAACGAAAGCATCCCTCTCGTGGATCCTCTGGTCACTCTCTTTAGCAGTGTCCACGAGAAGATTTCTGAAAAAGGAAGTAAAGGCAGCATGTGTTATCCGAATCTAGGCAGCATGTTGAATGTCGGGGAGTATCATAATAAAAATGCACACTGGGATATGGAGAGCCAGACGGATGGTGAGGATCACGAATCTGAAGCCTCTGGGGCTTATTGCGATGACAGCTTGAGAAGTCCATTGATCTCACGCCAAACAACGAGCATGGGAACGCCTAGGTCTGGCGGTAGTGCTTTAGGTGTGAGATGCAATACAATCTTGATGCAAGGAAATGTAGAAGCTGTCAGTAGTAGTATGGACATAGGTGGAGGCTGGCAGCTAGCTTATAAATATTCTGACCAAGTAGGCGAAGACGGGAATAAGGAAGGAGGATTGCAAAGAGTGTATTTGCGCCAGGATAGTGCACTTGGGTCTCGGCCTGCGTCGGTTGTTTCACTTTCTGGTGTAAGGCAAGAAAGTGAACTCATTCATGCTGCTGCTCTGGTTAGCCAACCTGCTGTTTCTGCCAAGGAACTAACAAGTCTGCGTTATCTTCAAGCAGAAGTGGCTCCTCCATCAGAAGCTGTTGTTAAAGGGCCGACATGGGGAGATCTTCTTGAACCGGGAGTAAAGCGTGCATTAGTTGTAGGGATTGGACTTCAAATTCTTCAGCAGGTTTATCACGAAAAAACCTTAAAAAGTGCTTACGGGTTATAAAACAATTGGATTTTATTAAAAAAATCCACAAATATTTTGAAAAACTGTTTTCTTTGTCAGACGTCTTATGTCTTCTCTTTTCAACTGAGCAGATTTCTGGCATAAATGGTGTTCTCTACTACACTCCTCAGTTCTATCAGCAAGCCGGGGTCTCCGTTCTTCTATCTAATATAGGGTTGAATCCGACATCTGCATCTCTCTTCTTAAGTGCCATCACAACATTCTTAATGCTTCCTTGCATTGCCACTTCCATGTGCCTAATGGATATAGCCGGCAGAAGGTAATTCTCTCCTTTAACACTTTAGATTTCATAGAGCCGGTTACTAACTTTTAATCAAAATCATTAATAGGGGACACTATCCAAACGTATACAAAACACGGTTTAGTGTCCTTTATGGTTTGTTAAGTGTCCCCTCCAGTTCTATTTTTAGACTAAAAATTTGTAACCAGTTCTATCTGTGTATATTTGGGGAAAATAAGTTTCCTTTTTGCCTTTCTTGGTATGCAGGTCATTGCTGCTCTCCACTTTACCAATCCTGATATTGTCCCTCACTCTACTAGTACTTGTCAACATTGTCAACTTGGGAACTGTTGTGAATGCAACAATCTCCACCGCCGGTGTTGTGGTCTATCTCTGCTGCTTCGTCATGGCGTTTGGAGTAATCCCGAACATTCTATGCGCAGAGATCTTCCCTACGCGTGTCCGCAGCCTCTGCATTGCCATTTGTGCCCTTGCACTCTGGATTGGAGACATCATCATCACTTACTCATTTCCAGTCTTGCTCTCTTCCGTTGGATTCGCCGGTGTCTTTGGCATCTATGTTGTCGGGTGCATCGTTTCCTGGATATTTGTTTACTTGAAGGTGCCTGAGACGAAGGGCATGCCTTTAGAAGTTATATCCGAGTTCTTTGCTGCAGGTGTAAAACCAGCTGCTGCTGATACTTCTGCGGATTCCAATGATAAGTGATTTGATTGTTTAGAGAGTTTGAAAGTTTGGTTTGGTTTTAGACTGGGATTATGACGACAGGATTTGAGTTGGAGAAAGTGCTTATGAGCGGATTGCTTTTTTTGAAAGTGATTTTGTAATCATCACTATCCCTCCCTTAATGCTGCACAAGTATCTTTGATACCAAAGTATCAATTCTCTTGGGTCATAGACTCATAAGGTGACATGTTTTATTCGACTAGTTGCACTTCTTATAAGCTTCATAAATCCCTTTAGGCATATTCCAAAGTACTGATTGAAGTTTAAAACAGCCTACTTAACCAAACGTGTATCCCGTCACTTAGTATTACTGTCTAGTAGTATTACTTTTTACTTGTAAATGAGAGGTCTTAGGTTTGATTCTCACCAAAGGCAAATTTGAACTACATTATTGCTAGCGCATTGTGAGGCTAAGCCCACCCACTCCCCTTTAGGGTAGATAATATCGTTTGTTAAAAAAAAAAAAAAAAAAAAAAACCAAACTTGTATCCCATTAGACGGATATTATTACAAACGCTCTTGTTAATTATAATAATCATATACCAAATAACTGAATATGGCTCACCAAAATCCTACGAAAGTATGGTCTAATTTATTGTTAATCATGAAACTAATCAAAATCAAGTTACTGTTGGGTAACAAATTTTTTTTACAAAACTCGTGTCTAATATTAATTGGACCTACATACTAGCCTATCGATATTATTTAACTTGTAATAATTAATAATTTAATTTACAAAGGATAAATCACTAATTTTATATATTCAAAAGGTACATTATATACAACTAAGTTTGAACCGTAATGTAGATTATTTAAGTTTGTATAAAATGAATTTTACAATGTCACTTAAAATTTGAAGGAAAAAAGAAGAAAAGAAAAGAAACCCCACCCCGAGAGCGAATCGTGCTCATTCAATTGAAGGTGTACGAAACCATGCACTTGGGTTTAGTGCCGAGCTTTGCCTCGCCTCCTTCTTTGGTTTTGAATTCATGTCCTACTTCTTTGACATTGGAATTTTGTTCTTGCTGGTCACCGGGCAGTGGTTATGCAGTGAGGTTTGGCTTCTCCTTTCGGTTTGTAGGTTTATTGGTGATAATTTTCAATTTTGTTTTGGTTTTTATGATGTTGTTATGTGGTTTAACATTGTTATTTATTTGAGGCTTGTAAAAGTCTATGTATGACCCGAAGTAGGGGTAAATAATTATTGTTTTGTTGTGCAAATCTGGTTGTGTGGATTGTCGCCCGTTTTTGGTTTTCGAGCAACTGCGGCGGGTGATTCCTCACCTAGGCTTCTAGGGTTTTCTCTATTTGTCACCTTTGGACTTTTACTGTTTGAGCTATTCTGAATGATCTATTTTGGATTGAGACTGTTCATGTTTATTTTCTTTATGTACTATTTGTAATTTGCTACAAAAAAAACATCTTTACTCATGCTTTGTTTACATAAGTAGCGTCTTCTTTCTGTACGTCGATTCTTGATATAATATGTCCATTTGTATTTGTTTTATGAAATTTCTCTACTTCTGAACAAAAAAAAAAAAAAAAAAAAAACGCCGAGCCTTGTTGCCTGTAGCACTAGCAATAGGAAAGTCTGCTGAGAAAGTCAGTCATTGTCTTCATCAAATTGAGGTCGAAGAATTAGGGTTTTCGGTCTGCGAAGATCCTAACTTAATCAGACTCTCCGAAATTAATCAGAGAAATGGAAGCTCAAGCAAAAGAAGGAGACTCTCTGGAGAAGCGGCCCGGCATCTTCTTCCTTGGTTCCCCCGGCGTCGGCAAACGCTCTCTTATTTCTCGTAATCCCTCTCTCTCTCTCTCCCCCTCTCCCTCCTTTGACCACTACTAAATTCGTGATCTGTTGATTCCAGGATTACTGGGTTTGGATTTTGACGACGCTTCTGATTCTTCATCATCGTCATCTCAGCTGGTGGTTAATGGGTATGTAAATTTTTTAATTTTGCGATCAAAGAATTCAATTTTTAGGAATTTTGGGAACAAAGAATACAATTTTTAGGAATTCTGAGAACAAAGTACTCGTTTGTAATTATTTGTAAATGTGAATTTTGATGAGTTTTGTGTTGGAAAACTTAGATGGAACATCTCTACAAAGTACTATACTGCTGATGTTTCGGTATGGATGGCTCATCTCCATGACGAATTTTCGGTTGAGACCCTCCCAATGTATGACCAGTTGGCTGCCTTGATCTTGGTTTTCGACACAACTGAGGTTTCTGTCTCTTGCCGTTGCCCCTCACACTTTGTCACTTTGTTTACTTGTTTAGCATGATTTGTTTATTCGTTTTATATCAATTTGCTCACACTATGCTGCAGTTGGCGTCTCTGTCTGCACTTCAGAAATGGGTGTCTCGAACTAATCTTCAAAAGTTCGATATACTAGTGTGTGTAGGGAATAAGGTTGATCTTGTTCCGGGTCACCCAGTTCATGCCGAATATAGAAGACAATTGCAGAAGCTTGGAGACCCGTTTGCTGATGACGGTCCAGCGTTCACTGTGTATGGAATCTCCGAGGCTGAAGGAAGCAGTTTATTGGGGGATGATGAGCCACCTTGGGAGGCTAGGCACACATGTTTGGAATGGTGCACTGAGCATAACATTGAGTTCGTCGAAGCTTGTGCTTCAAATGCTGATTTTGACAAATGTAAGGCAACTCTTCTTTCTGACATATTTATGGCAAGGTTTATGCAAAAGTGGGGAATAAAAGTACCCTGCTCAAAGGTGAAACATTCATGGTACAATTATGACGATTGAAGTATATTGTCACTCGGTGTTTGATAAAATTTAAGGGTTGGGTTTAGAAGTTGTAGCAGACTCAATTTCAGGGTCTATTCACAACTTCATAATCGCTGTAGAAGATGGCCACGATAATCAAATTTTAAGGGCATACTGTTGTGACATAAGTCTTTGTATGCTGAAGCGATTTAGGAGAGTAAGACTTTTACATCATATATACCCGAGTAAGAAAGAGAGTACATCTTGAGTTCCCGTGTCATTTTCAATATTAAAAAGAATTGATTCGCCTGTGAAAATTAAAAAAAACGTTATATCATGGTGAATGAACATGTCGATTGCACAGTACACCCAATGTCTGTTTTTGAAGATCTTTTAAGTTAAAGTTTTTATTTTTATTTTTTACAGGTTTGTCAGTTGATGGCGATTCACAAGGTATTGAACGGCTTTTTGGTGCTCTTTCTGCACACATGTGGCCTGGAATGATTTTGAAATCAGGCGATAAGATTGCTGAACCATCACTACCTGAAAGAGGAGAAGGTTATATATTCTATACCGCTTACATCTGGTTTATATACTATATTTTATATTAAGTAGAATTTTAAATGTTTGAAATTTGAATCCTCTCTGCTAGACTTGTCAGACGAAGAATCTGATTATGAATTTGAGTATGAAGTCCTCTCTGCGGGTTCAGCTGACCCATTTGATGACACAGAAGAATGGGTTTCTGCAAATGGTTTTGCTGGACCTTCAGATATGCGAGGACTGGCTGCTCAAAGTAATCTTGTCCTAAAATGCAAAGAAGAGAATGGAACCAGCTGTGGCAAGCAGGAGCCCCATGCCTCAACCTCGACAGCTGTGTTGGATGATGGTATCAACAAAGGAGGGGTATCCAATGCAGAAAAACCTGACCAAGACACAGAACTTGACCAAACCCAAGAACCAGATGAGGGTTCGAATGTTGAATTTGAGGATTTGGAACAGTTGATGTCTGAGATTGGGAACATGCGTGACAGTTTGAGATTGATGCCCGATTTTCAGAGAAGAGATATGGCTGCAAAGCTGGCCATGAAAATGGCTACGATGTTCGGGGGCGGCAGTGATGATGAAGTGGAAAGTATCGGCGAGTAAAGTCCATCAGCGTTTAAGAGGTGTAAGTAATTCTCCTTCTTATACTTTTGTCCACAAGCTGTTAAGGAAAGGGGAATCGGCAGTCTTTACGAAAAGAACGAGATAGGTTGAGCTTTGTGGAAATATTTTGTGCTTCATTTGCCTGCTCTCTTGTACCGCATAAGGAGGTTCAGAATAGTCAATACCTATTACCCGTGCCCGAACCGAGCTGCTAGAAACTTATGTGTTTAATGAAACAGTGGAAATGTTAGGATTGTATTCGAAATTGGAGGGAAGAATCAACTAGATATCTTCTTGTAAACGTTTTTGTATAAGCACAAGTACATGTGGTGTGATCATGTTGCAAAACTTTGGTATGTGAATCAACATAAAATTAAAACTTTCCTCCAATGATTGCTGCAATTCTTACTTAGAGATCACCCAAAAAATAGAGAATAAGTGGCTTCAATGCCAAGTAGCAGCCGTTAGATTTCATTTTTACATATGTCGAAAATATTTTATTCTCAAATCTGTCATTTATTTTTCGTATCACTTGGTGCTACGTACTTTTGCTAAGCTGAAAATCACCAATCGCAACGCAAAAGAGTGGTAGGAGTGCTGGTATTATTATTTCTTATGATGGTGGGAGGTGTAAACATAGAGAGTTGCCAAATTTGACTGCCGCATTTGGCGGTTCTTGACAACCCGAAAGGTGGTGTGAACAATGCGCGGAGAAAATCTTCCCCATCATATGAATGCAATCATAAGAGAGAGGACACAGTTTTATGCAACTGACGACATCCGAGAACTTTCTCCAGTGAATATGAATGTTAAGCCGGAGCAAATTTATTTATCACTGATTTTATGAAACCACTAGAGAGATGACACATTGTATATGATCGATACATTTGAGAATCTTCTGTAATCTGTGAGTTTTTGGCAAAGAAAATTTACTCTATCACCGATCGTATATGATCATGAAAAAGATATCATACGTGTTGTATCCCATTAGTAAAATTCGAGAAATTCTCCAATACATGAGCGAGAGATCACATGTAGTTTTATGCAACCGAGGACATTCGAGAATCTCCCATGTGAATATGAGTTTCATCCCGGATGAGATGTCAAGTTCTCATTAGGCAGGAGTTTAGGAGTGGTTAGTGGTAAGGAGGAGCCCCATGCCTCAACCTCGACA
Source organism: Heteromeles arbutifolia (assembly GCA_024362995.1). NCBI lineage: Eukaryota > Viridiplantae > Streptophyta > Magnoliopsida > Rosales > Rosaceae > Heteromeles > Heteromeles arbutifolia. The sequence continues at coordinate 17,266,478 of JANCRC010000001.1, forward strand.
GCTGCGTTGGATGACGGTATCAGCAAAGGAGGGGTATCCAATGCAGAAGAACCTTACCAAGACACAGAACTTGACATCTCCGTTATATAATAAGAAGTATCGGCAGTGATGATGGAGTGGAAAGCATCGGCGAGTAAAGTCCATCAGCGTTTAAAAGGTGCAAGTAATTGCACATCCCTGAGTCTCCTTCTTGTACTTTTGTCCACAAGCTTGTAAGGAAAGGGGAATCGGCAGTCTTCTTTACGAAAAGGAAAGATAGGATGAGCTTTTTGGATATATTTTGTGCTTCATATACTCTGTTCTCTTGTACTGCATAAGGAGGTTCAGAAGTGGATACTAATTACCCGTGCCCGAACTGAGTTGCTAGAAACTTATGTGTTCAATGAAACAGTGGAAATGTTAGGATTGTATTCGAATATCGAGGGAAGAATCATTTAGATATCTTCTTGTAAACATTTTTGTATGATCACAAGTAGCTGTGGTCTCATGACGTTGCATGATGATGTTGCTAAACTTTGCTATGGAATCAACATACAAATTAGAAATTTCCTCCAGTGTGTAGCTTCAATACTATGTATCTCTTTGTATACGAGTGTTTTAGCCGTTAGATTTCATTTTTACATCTGTTTAAATATTTTATTTTCAATCTCAATCATTTATTTCTCGTATCACTCAGTATTACTTAGTATTAAAAAAAGAAACTGGTTTCTTTGTGCAAATTATTTTACTTGAAAAAATTACTCAGAAGGAACTTTTACCAAGTTGAAAATCACCAATCACAGCTCACAAGAGTGGTAGGAGTGCTGGTTTACTATTTCTTAAGATGGTAGGAGCAGTAAACATAGCGAGTTGCCAAATTTGACTGCCGTATTTGGTAGTTCTTGACAACCCGAAAGGTGGTGTGAACAACGCGTGGAGAAAATCTTCCCTATCACATGTATGCAATCATAGGAGAGAGCACACAGTTGTATGCAACAGACAACATTCGAGAATCTTCTCCAATGAATGTGAATGTTATGCCGAATAAAATTTATTTATTACTGATTTCGTGAAATCATTAGAAAGATGACACAATTGATACATTTGAGAATTTTCTTTAATCTGTGTAAGTTCTTGTCAAACAAAATTTACTCTATCACCAATTATATATGATTATAAAGATATCATACGTGTTGTATACCATCAATAGAATTTGAGAATTTCTCCCATGAATGCTAGCGAGAGATCACATGTAGTGTTATGCAACCAAGGACATTCGAGAATCTCCCATGTGAAAATGAGTTTCATGCCGGATGACATGTCAGGTTCTCATTAGGCAGGAGTTTAGGAGTGGTTAGTGGAAAGTAGGGAGAATAATAGGGTTTGGCCAAATTAGGCTTTTGACTGACAAATGTACCGAGAGTGACTGGAACGGCGGATCAACATTAAACTATTGACATAGCCACTTAAGCAGCACACAGGATAAACTCATTTGAACAAGTTGGTGCTCGGTGCTCTTTTGTTCATGAATACCAGGAATATAAGTTGCCCTTAAGGATTTTTATTTGACCAGAGAGATATTTTGGTTAGGTAAGTGATTGTGAACAATCTACGGCACCAAGTTTCCAAATCCACTTATAAGTAATGGAAAAGAACGTTCTTGGTTATATGAAAAACGCTTTTATTGATATTTTCATAAGCACTTTTGGATTATTAGAAGGTTCTCTAGTTGATTGATGAGATAATTCTATTTTTTTTGAATAAACGATATTATCTACACCAAAGAGAGGGGATGGACTAAGTCTCACAATGGACTAGTAATAATGTGGTTCAAATTCTCATTTGGCGAGAATCGAACCTAAGACGTCTCACTTACAAGTGAAGAGGAATACCACTAGACCGTAGTACTAAGTGACGATTGATAAGATATTTAGATATGTAGGTAAGTGATTATATACTAACATCAGTAACATTTTTTTTTTAAATCTAAAGCAATTATAAATTGTTAAGAAAGAACGTTCTTGATCATCTAATTAATTAGTGAGATATTCAAATAGCTAAGCAAATATGTACAATTTTCAATCCAGGAGGATCCTCGTCAGATCCTCTTTGTGCGGATCTTGGGGATTCTCTTTGTGAGGATCATGAGAATCCTCCAATTACATCAATTTATTGTACATATAATTGTAATTTTTTATTATTTAAAATTGAATATAAACAGTACCGGATAAAAGCTGACTGTACGATATACAATGAACGAACGTGATTAGAAGATTCCTAAGATCCTCACAAAGAGAATCCGACGATGACCCTCTCTCATTTTCAATAAGATTTTCGATCTAAAACACTTGTAAATTTAAGAAAGAAACGCTCTTAATAATCAGAAAACGCCTTTCTCAATGATTTATTCATCATTTATAAGAAGGTATCTAATAACGATTGATAACCTAGGATTACAGTTGGGGGGCCGAGGCATTTCTTTTCTTAATACTTATGGGATTTATTCATCACTTTTCTCTTTCCATTTTCAATAAGTTACTTGAAGACTAACAGAAAGTAGAAATTGACGTGCTTTTTCTGTAGGATGAATATCAGCAGCACTCTCAAAAGCTCATCATGTTCACAGGACGAGATAAACCCGAAGTCTTGTCACTTGTTCTTTTAATATAAAATGAAAGATTGAATTGTCAATTTAGATCCTAAATCATCATCATCTGAGTACAAATTAAAATTTTAAACTATTTTTTGATAAAATAATTTCGCGAGTTCACTAAAATTACTAATTTCTTTTCTACTATTATATTCAAAATTATTCTAACTAATTTTTTGTCAACTTAAATCACTCGACTTGCACATGACACATTTTAAAGGATAACCTTGTCATTTTCTCGCTTATAAGTCTGTAACGTTGTATATTCTTTGTGAATCTCATTTCTAATTCATCATCCAAAGTTAACTCTGGACACTCATTTTTATTTTATTTTTGGGTGACTTTGGATGCGGTTCCTATTTTATTATTGAAATAATTAATGATGTTTATTAAAACTAAGGGACCTTGATTAAAATTTGAAAATGAATAAGATTTTAATCAATGGAGTTGAAAAAAGAGGGATGAGAACCTAACTTCTCCTTTATTTTTTTTAGTAAGTCCTTAAACACAAAGTTTGTCACATGCAAGTCACTTGACTTAAATTGACGAAAAATTAAATAGAATAGCTTCGAATCTAATATTAGGAATATAATTGGTAGATTTAATTAGTTGAATGACTGATTTTTCTGAAAAAAAATAGTTTAGGAACTTAATTTTCCCTTGATAATAATTAGAAACTAAATCAACACATTACTCTAAAATGAATGAATGAATAGGGAAAGGAAGATAGTGAGTAAAGTCATTGCTGATTGTAGATGCTGCTCTTTGCTTGCAGAGATCGAGGACGACTTAGTTTTTTTATTTTATAATTAGGTGTAAAATTAAATTTATATTTTGGATTGAGTTTGTAAGTGTAGTTTAGGTCGTAAACTTGAGCTTAAAGAGATACTTATAGTTTTATTAACGGTATATTTTTGTAATTAGAGGAAATAACCAGGCAGGATAGTGAAATTACAGCTCATAGGTTTTGTAGCACAAAAAGAATTGAAGTTTTTTGGCTCCTTCAAATGCAAGAAATTTTTTATTTATTAATAAATCATCATTTGACACATGAGTCGTAATTTTTGTTTTAATATTTTATAGTACTAAATGTTAATTGTAAAGAGTCGGCAGTGTTAGAAGGACAAAATTTACGTTCCCTCTTTGAAGGCACATCTTTATCCATCCAACTGTGATTTGTGTATCTTTATTGGGCAAACTGCCGTAATAAAGTTTTTTATATCTCTAGCAAAAACTCAATCAAGTTAGAAATTATTTAGTTATTCATACATCAACAAATTAACGTTCAACATGAAAAGTTACTTGTATTGTCTTGCATCAACAAATTGACAATCAAGTTACATATTTATACCCTAATGATTAGATGAACACCAATTTGATTAATTATTCGCAAAACGATTCCGTCCTAGGCTGAACACAAGTATTGTCGTGTTAAAGATGAAATGCAACCTAAAGTTTTAAATTAAAAAACCAAAAGGGGGTTTGAACTTTGAAGAGTATCCCTTCTCCATTCAGTGACCATGCTTGTGCTTGAAGAAATTCTAGCAATCACTAAAACCCTGTCATTATTCTGTTGGACCTGCTTTTAGATTTGGATGGTACAAAATTGAGCATACTTTGAAGCTTTGAGATGTTAGCGTCAATGGCACTCCAACTTGCAAAGAGTGCTCCACAAAGTTCAACAAAAATGGAAACAAAAATCAATAAAAAATCCCAACTCACAAGTGAGAGCAATGGTTGTGCTTCCAAGTCCAACCATCTGACCTCTCTAAGTTAGGCCTCAATTTTATTTCATTTTCCACTCTCCAAGTCTCCAAGCATTTTATGACCCCATTGACCCTTTGCCCACTTTAAGCAACATGCAACAATCATTTATAAAATAGCCACATACATAATTGGGTGTTGCTTTAGAACCATGGAACCTCTCTTTTTGTAATTTATTAACTTTAGGTTGAGGCTGGCAATTTTTTTGCAAAACCCTTTACTTTATGTGAAAGGACATGAAAATAACAAGTTTTGGGTTAATTTGTTAACGACTCGGGTCGTTATCGGATCACCCGTTAAGAACTAATTAACGAATTGGGTCGTTATCGTGTCACACGTTAAGAACCCGTTAAAATAACAGGCATGACACTTAAACGATACGAACACGCCCATTTTCAAGGTCTAGACACTAAGCATGCAATTTCTTGTAGGACCTATTAACTTGACATGAAAAGACACGACCCGTTAACGAGTCAGGTCATTATCGGGTCACCTATTAAGAACTCGTTAACATAACGTGTTTGACGCGACACGATCCGTTAAAATAACAAGTATAATACGAAAACGACATAAACATGACAAACACAACCCATTAACCAGATCTACTTGAGGAGAACATGACAAGTACGATTTGGGAGAGGGAAATTTCAGCATTTGAAATATTAATTAACTAAATAATTAAGTATAACAACGTTGTTTGTCTTCTTACATGAAAAAAGATTTTGAAATTCACCAACCATATGTGTCGTATTTGAATAAATTTACACAAAATATGAAATTTCTAGTATTTTAAGAATTTGGCTACGATAATACGTGTCAATAAGTAATTTGAATTTTATACAAGTTATAAGCAAATATTGATTAGCTCTCCCATCTGCTGCATCTACCTTAGTAAGAGTTTCTCTCACATGTGATTACTCAAACAAAACACAAACAAAAATGTGTGCACATTTGTCAAATCCAAAGTAGTTTTGTTGACTCTAAAAACTACCAAGCCTATGTGGCGCGCAGACCGAGTAACTAATGAGCTAACTGCATCATTCGGTTGTGTGCGGGGCATGCCAACTCGTCGGTCGAGCTCGGCCGAGGAGTAAAATGTGTTGATGTTGCGTTGAGCGCGCGGCTGACTTCTGCGTCTTGCGAATGCGGCCGAGGAAGGAACTCGACTCGGCCCTTGGATTTTAAAGCCTGAAGACAAGGCTACTAATTATACGAAGTTCACAAATCGTTGTCGTCAGATTCGGTCACAGTAATGGTATTCGTCAGAGTAAATTCACGCCGAATTGACACTAAAATGTAAGGGCACAAATACTCAAAGCGGATGTACGTCTTGATGGTGAATGTGGTTCGGCCGTCAGAATGCCGAACTCTAAAGCCAACTTGTGAGTATCCAATCATAAAACTACTCGGCGTTCAATGTGCCGAGCTTAGTAATTCATAACACCTCACTTCGCCGAGAAGGCTAATGAGATGACCTCTGCCAATAAGGATTCGGAAATCTTTCTTGACTGAGACTTGGATAGATAACCAGTCGGCCTCTTTGCAGTGTTGTTTATCCAAACTGAAGGTGCTCCGCAGTCAGTTGATTCTACGACAATAGTGTTGTTTATCCAAACTGAATGTATCACCAGTTGCCTTCACAGTGCTGTTTATCCAAGCTGAAGATGTGTTGGCGAAAAGAAAAATAAAAATCTCAAGGTTGTTGAGAGGTTTCGCGTAGAGTGAGGGTTTGCGCATGGCAGATTTGTGTGTTGAGTTGGAGGGGCTTTGAATGATGCATTGAGTCTTGCATTTATAGGGGCAGACCTCCTCATAGCCGAATTAGAATCCTTCTCGGAAAAATATTTCTTAAAGCTAATCTAACCAGAACTCGGCCAATCATAAACCAATTAGGACTTTGAATTCAACTCCTTACCCGACCGCATTCATTCCCAAGTTTCAGCGCCCTTATCCTACCGAGCATCCTAGTTGCATCAGGATTCAATTCCCTTATCTTTATCTAAAATACTCCATTTCCTAGTAGGACTCGGCCACCCTGGCTTGGCAGCCCACGACCCAAAATCTGACCAGAATTTTAGAAAGATCGCTAGGCCGGATGAAACTCCAAATTCGGCCGAAATCAATATTTTGGGCCCAAACATTGCCCCCTCGCTTCTGAGGCTGTCGACCAACAATCCCTGGTCGAACCTCAGCCTTGAAGAAGCGAAACCATTCTCAGGTATTCAGAAAAATTACACTTCCTCGGGAATCACCATCACGCCCTTGGGAACCATCACGCTCATTTATGAGACATCACTTCGCTTTCTTGATTCTTCTAACCGTCTTGCCAAATGTCGACTCCCAAAACACCTTAGCAACTTTCAATCATGACCTTGAAAACATGCAGCCATCGAAATGTCGCTCTCCATTAAACTCGCCGCAACACGCAATCGTGCGTCCTCAAACCCTAAAAAATCTCAGTCTCTTCCCCTGGATTCTTTGAATTCCCTCAATGATTAGCGACTTTCCCGATCGATCTTATTCCTAAGTTTGAAAATTGAACGTTTAACCTTCCCTCTCAAAATGTGTATAAATACCCGAATCCTGTGTATTTGTATTTTACGCTTTCAAACTCTCTGAAATTCTCTCGCCTTTGCCTTCGAATCCCCAGAAAACCGAAAGCTCTTCCTTCAAACCCAAAAAAAACCCTTGAATCTTTATCAATGGCCTCCTTCACCACTAGGCTCTCTAAGGAATGTGAAAAATACGAAAAAATTATCGATCGATGCTCAATCAAGACGCTGCGCTTTGAGAGCGACATAAGCATTACTCACCAGATCCTCGGCCATATTTTCAAAGATGCAGTACCTCCATCCATCACTGAACTTTTCAAGGACCAATGCCTAAAAGCCTTGCTGCAAGGGTTTGAATGGTCGAAGTGAGATTTAGCAAAACCTCAAGGCTCCTAGCCCTCGACCACTGCAACCTGGGCCGCCTGGGTTACACGAATGGAAAGGATCTTCGACAAACAATGGAAAGCTCTTGGAATTTATGACGCCATTCACCTTTCATCTGTGGAAATTGCCATGGACAAAGAGTTCCTCATGGATGCCTCAAGCTTCTGGTGCTCGGCCACCAACACCATGGTCCTCCCATTCGGCCATGTTGGTCCCACTATACTCGACGTCACAGCTATCTTGGGGACTTCCCTCTTTGGAATCCCAGTCAACGCCACCCTTTCTGGGTATCCGTCGAACATTGACTTGAAGGTGCTCTTCGAAAAACGGGCCCTCGAAGCGCTAAGCAGAGAATGCCAAACACCTTCAAAGGAAGAAGTTTAGAAACTACACAAAAACTTCTTGAACTACAACACCCTTTATCTCCATTTTGCTGGCTGAGGAGAAGAGAACCTGCGGGAAGGAGAACACGAAGCCTTCATCTTCTATTGGTATAACAAATTTATTTGTTGTACTAAGTCCAATAAATGTTTGGTCGAAAACATGCCGGTGGCTGAAGCCTTAGCTAGCAGTCATACCCTGGCACTTAGCCCAGTTATTTTTGCCAACCTCCCGCGCTGCCTGGCCGAAATGACCCTCCATAAGATCAACCCGCACCATAATGGTCATCTTTTGGTCTTCCAACTCTGGTTGCAAGTCTACTTCATTACTCTTCAGCCAGAAATCGCCAGCTTCTCACCTATAGAAGCGCTCGGCCTCCAGCTGGCTTCTCGACCAGTACTTCCTCACCAGGTTGAAGAAGTGTTCAAATACTTCTTCGGCCTCGACGTTCTTTCCAACGACGAGTTCTTGATCTGTCATCGTCGAGAATACCCCTCGTCGATCAAGCTCCCCACGTCAGCGTGGAGTGCAGATGATGATGATGATCTTCTTCAATCCTGGGGATTATTCGTGCTTACCCGTGACCTTCCCCTTGGCTGTGACGCTTACCGAGCAAGTTGGGAGGTATACCACTCTCACTTTACTGCTCGTCAACTCGGCTACATCCAGGGTGGTCCGGTACCTCTTCTCACCTCTCTCTCTCTTAAGCCAAGGACGCATATCCGGCTCCTTAGAGAAAGAGTGCATAGACGCCAAAAAGAAGTTTCAAGAACGATGTCAAAAACTCCGCCTTCAACCAACTGTTCCAGAGTCGTTCAGCACTGACACTTTTGGTGATTGGTGGGAGGAGTATACCCAGAACTTCTTCGGCACATCGGTCGAAGATGTCATCAACAAAATTTTTGGCGACCGACTAAAAAAAGCTCATGCTCCTCATTCCAAAGAGACAACCCAAGGTATATGGCTCTCTCCACCTTTACTGACTTGATTTCGCTTTCAGGCGGCCGAGTGCCGAAACAAGCAGACATGATCGCAACGGCTGCGGCCAAGAAAAAATTACCCTCCTCCTCCAGGAAGAATAAAACTGCCGCACTAGCCATACCGAGCAAACAGCATTGCCAACCGATCGAGACAGCAGGTGAATCTCCCCGTCCCACGAAACGTGTTAAGAAATTGGCGAAAAAGAGAGAACGGAAGATTCACGTTATCTCCAGCCAGACCACAGGAGCAGCCACTCCTAGTGTATCTCTTCATGCTCCTGTCGTCCAGGCCCCGACGAAGAAGCGACCGATTCCTCCAGTTGCGGTCGAAACATCTGCTGCCCCGCCCGTCGAAGAACTTGCAGCTCCAGGGCCTACTGTTGCACATATCTTAGAGGAGGTGGTGCCCCCTTCAGTTGCAAAGAATCTCCCCGCAAATAAAAAATGACCAGCGATCGTCCTGGAAGAGATATAATTATGTCTCTCATTTTACTAGATTCGAACAAAATACTGACATTTTTTTTTTGTTATTCTGCAGGATAACGAGAGCGACGAGATTCCGCTGACCAGTACTCCTCCCGCCAATCCTCATGTGGTCGAGGTAAATGACCAGGTCGATCCCCCTCTTATGGTCAAGATGGACGACTAGATCGATTCTCCTGCGGTGGTTGAGATAGGCGACCAAGTCGACCTTCCTGCAACAGTCGAGACAGGCGACCAGGTCGACCCTTCTGCACTAGTCGAGGCAGATGAACAGGTCGATCCTTCAGCCAATCGCGAAAAAAGGCCTGCCACTGAACCTGAAGCGACGGCGGAAACGCCGATTCACCCGCAAGATCAAGACCTTGGCATCCCTCATCAGGAAGCCACTTCGGCTTACGTAAGTACTCTAATTGCATTTCATTGATCCACCTTATGCCTTAGAATTCTAAACCAGGAAAAAAATCAATGTCAGGTGCCCACGTTCTCATTTCACCAAAAATTCTATGCGCCGAATGGCGTTATCTACATCTCTTGGCCACCTCAGTGGCCATCGAACATAGATAACCTTCATCGGCCTTGTGAATTAAAAAGCAGTCTTAAACATTGGGCTCGGCCATTAAGCTCTTTAGGTTCGAGCAATGAGCCAGTAGACATGGCTGAAGTCTCCTCTCGACAGGTCTAAAATTCCCCTTCTTCTTTTCCTTTTTGTAACTTGACTTTTGCTGACAAGTTTCTTTTCTGTGCAGCCTTCATGGGAAGTTGAACTCGAAGCCCTTCTTCTAAATACTTCAGGAACGACTAGCTCTTCGGCGACTACAACCAGACCATCTGTATTAACAGCCGAATCAAATGCCTTTACCAAATTGCAGGTGCTCCTGTCTCTCTCGGGTTCACAAATCCTTGAAAGTAAGGGTCTTGACTCCGTGGGAGAATGTCTAAACGACCTTGCAGCGAGCGATCTTCTGAGCAACGAAACCATCACTCGCATGTCTTCTATCCTAGATCGAGCTAGAGAGCATTTCGATATTTTTATGAGAGCCCTCTAAGGGGAAGACGACCTTAAAGCCGCATTAGTTGCCCAAGAAGCTCTACAGCCAGAGGTTGAGGCGGTAAAGGCAAAAAAAGCGCAGCTGGCCGACTTCGACCTACAAATCGCCGACCTCAACCGGTAAATTACGGAACTCCAACGTCAGCGGTCAGCCGTGGCTTCCGATCTTGCTGCTAATTTCGAGTCGAGCAAAACTTGTTTACCAATTATGCGGCTGGTGCGAAGCAAATCGAGCAGCTGAAGATGGATAGAAAGACCCGGCAGGCTGAAATCACAATACACGAAGTACGATGGTTGAAGTTGAAGGCTGCCTTTGAAGCTTTCCTTCCTTCGTCCCCTTGAGTTATCTTTGTAAACCGGTCGACCGACCTCCGCTTGTACACCTTTTTATTAATGAAAATAATCTTTTCATCTTTCATTCTTGCATCTCCCAAGTTACCGGATAATATTTTTTTTAAAATTTCTCGTTGATTGGTAGTTTATGAATCGAACCAATTCGATCCCTGAGGTGGTATGCCCCCTTGTCGAGAACCTTGTGTACAACGAATGGTCCCTCCCAATGCGGCGACCATTTGCCGACCCTAGGGTCCTTAATTCCTACAGGTAGAACGGTTTGCCAAACCAAACCTCATTCGCCAAACGTTTTCTATCTGACTCGTTGATTATAAGCTCACTCGACGATCTTTTTTTGTGCCACTAGTAAGTTATAAGCATTAAGCTGAGCTTCTTCTAAATCTTCTAATTCTTGTCTCATGGCCTGACTGTACTCAGGACTGAACAAACTACTTTGTTCAATTATTCGTAACGAGTTTACACTTAACTCGATTGGCAATACCGCATCATGTCCATAGGTCAATGTGTATGAAGTTGTTCCAATGGCTGATCGGAGCGACGTTCGATAGGCTCATAATGCTTCGTTTAGCTTTAGATGCCACATACTAGGCTTCTCCCTTACCATTTTTTCAAGAATGCCAATCAGAACCTTATTACTTGCTTCGGCCTGTCCATTCGCCTGCAGGTAATACGACGTAGACTGCTCTAGTCGAATTCCTAGATTCGTCGTATACTCCTTAAACCTGTCGGATGTGAAGATCGTACCATTATCTGTTACAATTGTTTCTGGTATGCGAAATCTAGTTACAATGTTTTCTTCGACAAAATTACAAACTTCTTTAAACGTTATCTCGGCATATGACTTTGCTTCGACCCATTTGGTGAAGTAATCCATTGCGACCAGTATCCACGCATGCTTCGCTGACCCGGGGGATGGTATAATTTTACCGATTACGTCCATGGACCATCCTCTAAACGGCCATGGTTTGGTGACCGAATGTAATGATTTGACCGGGACTCTCTGTATGGGATCGTGAATTTGACACTGTACACATCCTCGTGCGAACTCAATACAATCCTTTAGTATACTCAGCCAGAAATAGCCGTGTCGGCTAAGTAACCATCGCATATTTCAACCGGATTGATGAGCCCTGTAAATTCCTTTATGAACTTCTGTGACTGCTTGAGCGGCTTCTCGGGGGACGAGGCACAATAGTAATAGACCGTCTTCACCCTTTCGGTATAATTTCTTTTGGTAGACGACGTAGTTCGTTGCATGAACCTTTGTTTTGCGGTCGTGTTTAGCATTGGGGTTGTCAAGGTACTACATGATTGGCTTTCTCCAGCCATCTGGTATCGCCTCGACCGTGCAGACGTTTATGGGATCCTTTTGTTCTAATAACGAAGGCATAGACATGACTCGTGTACGGATTACGCTGTTGCGTTGGAGAGTTTACTGATTAACCAAGGCAGGGTATGATCGTCGTAACACAATTATTGCTCTGCCTAGCTTGCCCCCCAAGAGTTGTGCTCCGGAGGCTATTTGAGCCAGTTCATCTGCGTCGGTGTTTCGAACTCGAGAGATGTGTGCAAATGTAATACTGTCAAAAGATTTGGCCAAATAGCTGGCAACCATGTGATAGGGCGCCAGAGTGCAACTCATGCAACGAAAAGTATCATTGAGCTGGTTAATCACAAGTTCAGAATCGCCGAGGATGAGGGCACGGGTTGCGCGTAAGTCGTGAAGGACACCAAGACCAATGACAAGAGCTTCGTATTGGGCTTGATTATTTGTACAATCGAAATCCAGTTTGAGAGAAAAATACCAACGGAAGTGATCAGAGGATTAAATAACGATTCCAACCCTAGCCAAAGCCGAAGTACCAGAGCCATCAAAGTACATCGTCCAGTGATTATCACGTGTCTCTACCATACCGATTTCAACATCATTGCCCTTAGAAACGTAAGGGGAAGAATGTTGAGCCAAAAAATCGGCCAAGGCTTGACCTTTGATGACTTTCTAGGGCACGTATTGTAAACTAAATTCTGATAGTGCCATCATCCATTTTCCAATCTGACCTTTCACGATTGGCTGAGTGAGCATGTAACGAATAACGTCGGTTTGGGCGATGACTTGAGTGACCGGTAGAAACATGTAATGCCTGAGTTTTGATGCGGTGAAGAATAAGGCGAGGCAAAGCTTCTCAACGACGGGATAATTGATCTCTGGTTGGTTGAGATTCCGACTAAGATAAAAATGGCTTGTTCTCGGCCATCATCATTGTCCTGTGCAAGGAAGCAACCGATGGACTCTTCGGCCGTGGAGATGTATAACTTGAGAGGTTTACTGTGTCATGGTGGAACAAGGACAGGTGGAGTCGTGAGGGAGACTTTGATCTATGTAAACACCTCTTGGTGTTCCGGACGCCATTCGAAGGCATCGCAATCCTTAAGTTTCAGAAGCATAGAAAAGGCTTGCATTTTTCCTGCTAAATTAGCGATGAATCGACGAAGGAAGTTGATCTTGCCAAGCAACGATTGTAGTTATTTTTTGGTCGCAAGGGGTGGAGCATTGATGATCGCGCGAGCCTTGTTTTCATCGACTTCAATACCACGATGATGTACAAGGAATCCTAAAAAGTTACCGACGGTGACGCCGAAAGCACATTTGGCGGGATTCCTTTTCAGATTATCCTGGCGCATACGTAAGAAAGCTTGTCGAAGATCATCCAAATGTGTCTGCCGGTGTTTTGATTTTATCACGACATCATCAATGTAGACTTCGACGATGGTTCCAATTAGATCATGGAATATAGTATTCATCGTTCGTTGGTATGTGGTCCCGGCGTTTTTGAGGCCGAACGGCATGACGACCCATTCATATCATCGAGTGCCCCCGGGCAATGAAAAACAGTTTTATGGACGTCAGCCTCGACAATGAAAATCTAGTTGTAGCCGGCATGTCCATCCATAAATGACAGAATTTCGTGGTTTGCTGCTGTGTCGATTAGCAAATCTGAGATCGGCATGGTATACTCATCTTTGGGGGTTTCCAGGTTCATATTTCGGAAGTCGATACAGATTCGTAACGCACCACTCTTCTTTAATATCGGGACGATATTTGCCAACCATTCGACGTATCGAGCGGTCCAAATGAAACTGGCTTTTAGAAGTCGAACGAGTTTCGTCCTTTATGCCGAGTTGAACTTCGTTTGAGAATTACCGTGGTGGTTGACGAAACGATTTACACCCAGGTTTAATTCGTAACTCATGCTCGACGAGCGTTCGATCTAAACCTGGCATCTCATGGTAGTTCCAAGCAAAACAATCTTTAAACTCGTGAAGTAAATTACAAAGCTCGGCCTTCATATGTTGGGGTAACAAAGCACTAATAAATAAGGGTCGTGGGTCTTCGACCGTCCCAACATTTATTTCCTCCAAAGGGTCTTTGACTTGGGGTTGACTATCTTCGAGCTCAGATGGAGCAACTGGAACCTTATCTAACGACAGAAAATGACTGTTATCTCATTCAGCAAGAAACTCGACTACGCTTATGTCCAAATTTGGTCGTTTGGAAATGGCGTACCAATGGGTCAGCAGTCGCTCCATGGTTGATGAAACCGCGGCCCGGTGCCTGTCTTGTATGGTTTCAGACATCGGTGTCAGCAATCAGATTGGCCAACCCAAGTCTCGCCGAATCCTGATGTACAGTTTTGGCGCCTACCTCGATGGCCTTTTATACTGATATCCGAGTCGGTCGGCCTTCCTCATTAAAGCCTTGTAAGGTGATATAGCCGACATGATCGTCATAATAGCGAGCTTGAATCATGTTTGCCTCAAACGACTGATTATCGGTCAAGTGAACCAAAACCAATTTACCGTCCCAGAAGACAAGGACTTGGTATAGCGACGAAGGAATGCAGCCTGTTTGATGAATCCAATTGCGACCGAGCAATGCATTACACTCGGTTTTTGAATCAACGATAAAGAATACGGTCATGTGATTGCAACCAGCGACGTTAACGTCCAGAGGAAGCACTCCCTTTGTCTGAGACTTATCACCAACAAAGCTACTTATGGTTACTCCCAAAATGATGAGTTCGTCGTTAGACCATCGTAGCGTTCTCATAATGGACACGGGTATAATGTTGACTGTGGCTCCATAATCGACGAACACCTTAGAAACCGGATACCCTTCAATATGAGTCGTAACATACAACGGCTTCAGATGCTGAAGATTAGTAGTGGAAGAACGGGGAAATAGTTCGGCGAGAACTGCTTTGAGTTTGTCTTGTTTTCTTTCCAGGTTGTCTTTTTCGACAGTGACAAAGTCAACTTGTATGGCTTCTTCGGCGACTACATCACCATCCATGGAACTTGATTGAGATGTGGTTGGCTGAAACTCAGCGGGTAGAACGTGGACCATGCTAATCTCCATATTCTTGAGGACTGAATGGCCCATTGGGTCATGGTCGTCGTCTTCCAAGCGACTGATCGAGGTATCTTGCTCTTGAGCATCTATAGCTGGATTATTTGTGATTGTAGTCAGTGGTTGCTGCGGTATATCCTCCGGTTCAGCGTCGTCCTGGTTGTCGTCTTGAGCCTCGTGCGATGTTGGGAGCCGATCTTGTGCATGCGCCGTTTTACGGGCTTGCTCCTGGTAGGCAATTCGAGTGTTCCTTATGTCGAGGTACGCATCCAAATGCGCCACGCATTCTTTCTCGTCTGCCATTAGGCCGAAAAGGGCCACTGCCGAAAAGACTTCGAAGTGGTACCATAAATGCTGAAGGTTCTCAAGAGAAAAAGGAAGTTCGGCAGTGTCTATATCGGTATACGGATCGACCTTAAAACCGAGAACTCAGGCTTCACGTATGTGCTGGAACCTAGCCTTCATTGCTGGATCGGTGGTTTTTTGGATAATTTGTTCGGCATTAAGGCCAGTTAGAGCCAGGTCGAGGGCTTCTTGACATTCTTTTGGTAGGCTATATAAGTTATTAGCGGAATATTTCTTGTAAAACTCCCGCATGTACTCTAAGACCTCGCCGATAGATGGAAGGTGCAAATTCCTCCGTATCTTAATTAGTGGCTCTGGTGAAGGCAACGGGGGAAGTTTGCTTTCCGCATCTCTTCTGAATTGCTCGAAACGAGCCTTCATTTCCCCTGGTCGAAGGAGAAGTTTGATACGTTTCTCAGAGTCATTGATTGTAGTTTCGAAGTTGCGTTCGGTCACCTTCTTTCCCTAAATTAATTCGGTCATGATGGCAGGGGTTTGCCGATCGTCCTCATTGTCGGTCACTTCTTTCGGCTGCCATTTAGGAGCTGAGGTAGCCTGCGAAGCTTGTCGACGGGCCATGCAGTCTATCCGCTGGCGTTCTGAGATTTAGATAGTGCAGTGTACACACTTTTAGGGGAATGATAGGTGTACCAACGTTGATCGCGCGGTTCAGGAGGTTTGAAGGTTTTCTACTTTGCAGAAGAGTTCAGGCTGCTAGAACTTCGTGCATAATAATCCTCATTATAGAATGGTGCATCGAAGTCGAGGTGCCGTCTAACTGGGGGCAGTTATGTCGGTCGCGTTTTAAGGCCGAGTCTGTCGAAAACTCCGTGGCGCTGGTCTGCACTGAGAATCTTCTGATGTGTTGTGGCCATGGAAGGTGGTTGCTTTATCGTAGCCTGAAGCAACCTTTCGTTTGGCTCGGTGGTGACGTTTGTCTTACACCGACTGATCTACTGCTCGTTCGAAAATAAATCGATCTTGAAAGAACTTTGGGTGGCTCGTTCAAAAATAAACTCGATGATAGCTGAGTTTATGACTTTTCTATGACGTTTGTCATAGACTCGATGATAGCCGATCCTGAAAGAACTTTGGGTGGCTCGTTCGAAAATAAATCGATCTTGAGCCGTGGCCGAGAATTCTGTTTTGGGATGTGTTGTACTGGAACGAACTCGGCCTTCCCTTTCCCTTTGTCCCTAGGTAGACGGGCATCTACCATATTAACCGTCGCCGTAGGAAACATGTCGGTGTCAACGCTCATTTTCTTTTCTGGGAACTTGAGTTTGTCGTTATCAATCCAGCTTTAGACGGCATCTCGAAATACGACACAATTGTTTGTCGTATGTTTATTCGAGTTATGGTACTTGCAATATGTTCTTCCTTTCAATTCTTCAGCCTTAAAAATATTATGCCCAGGCCGAAGTTTGATGATCTTGGCAAGTAGGAGTTGGTCGAAGATGGCGTCGGCCTTAGTAATGTCAAAAGTGTAAACTTTTGATATTTTGGTGATAGATTCTTCGGTGGCTGAGCGAGTTTTGACATCCTTGGGATTGGCATAAGTCAATGCCTTGCAAATATACAGTTTATCGATTACTATCTCGGTCGCATCAATACTAGCATATTCTTCAGGTTCAGCCGAGGCATAGCTAACCGTAGGGTTCTTGTAAATGGTTCCTCGGGATGGAAACTTTGAGACTTTTTCTTCTCGGAGTAGGTAGTCATATTGCTCAACATGTTGAGCTAGCTCGTACATGTCTCGGAAGTTTGCCCCTAGGAATTTCTTTTTGTACTCCACGTCCAACCCATTCAAAGCGAGTCTAACAAATTCGACTTCAAGAAGAGGTACTCGGCACCAATTTCTAGCCGACTTGAACCTGGTAAGATAATCCATTGGCGACTCATCTGATGCTTGAGCCATCCTGGCTAGTGATGAAACTAACATTTCCATCCCGGCCGATAGAATTGCTTATGAAATTTTTCGGCCAACTCCTCCCAACTCTGGATGGAGTTCGGTGGGAGATTGATGTACCAAGCGAATGCCGAGCCTGTCAATGAGAAGTTAAATAGTCACAGTTTGTGGAGATCACCATTAACATCTCCACATTGCGCAGTAAACCAAGCCATATGTTCTAACGAGGATAAAGATGATTCTCCAGCAAACAAACTGAAATCTGGGATTTTAAAGCCTTTAGGATATTCAAATTTCTCCACGTAAGCTGGGTATGGGTGGATGAATTTCGGGAATTTCGGCCTTTTTCTCAAGGCCGAATCGATCATCCTTTAAACCTCGATCATATCAACGGATATCGTTTCCGTTTGCTGGTCGAATCCGTCTGATCTACTGCTCGATCCTCCTCTATTCTCCAAGTTATTTGGCTTGAACCGAGCAGGCATTGGCTCGGCCTGTACTAAAGGATTATTCCTTGGTGGCAATTGCCGAGAGTGATCGGAAGACCTTTCTTCACAGATTTTATGAACCAGCATTTCAAGCAATCTGGTGTGTGTCTCATTGGTACTGCATATTACTTCGTGTAGACAGTCTATTCCTCGGCTGAATGTCTGTTCAACTTGCCGAGATTGTTCATCCAGTCGTCTTCGGAGAAACGACCTTGTTGGTGGATCATCGCTTTCACCACCATCTTCATCACAATCCTCCGCTACCACCTCATGGAAAATGCATGCGGTTATGTTAGGGATTTTTGCAGTGCGAGGCTGACCGCCGAGACCAACTTCATTTTCTCAGCGTGCTATACTCGTGGACTCCGGAGTTGCGGTAACAAGGGGGTTTTGTGGCTGCGGTAAATTTTGTCCTATGTTCTGAATTGACAAATCAGTCGTTCATTTTCCCATAACTGTTTTCTTCTTAATTGATCGTGTCTCAATTGGCATGAACTTCGTAGTTTTAGTGCTGGGTCCCACTGGGCGTGCCAAAATGTTGACCCTAAAAACTACCAAGCCTACGTGGCGCGCAGGCCGAGTAACTAATGAGCTAACTACGTCCTTCAGTTGTGTGCGGGCGTGCCAACTCGTCGGCCAAGCTCGACTGAGGAGTAAAATGTGTTGATGTTGCGTTGAGCACGCGACTGACTTCTACGTCTTGCGAATGCGGCCGAGGGAGGAACTCGACTCGGCCCTTGGATTCTAAAGCCTGAAGACAAGGCTACTAATTATACGAAGTTCACAAATCGTTGTCGTCAGATTCGGTCACAGTAATGGTATTCGTCAGAGTAAACTCACGCCGAATTGACAGTAAAGTGTAAAGGCACAAATACTCAAAGCGAATGTAAGTCTTAATGGTGAATGTGGTTCGGCCGTCAGAATGGCGAACTTTAAAGCCAACTTGTGAGTATCCAATCATAAAACAACTCGACGTTCAATGTGCCGAGCTTAGTAATTCGTAACACCTCACTTCGCCGAGAAGGCTAATGAGATGACCTTTGTCAATAAGGATTCGGAAATCCTTCTCGACCGAGACTTGGATAGATAACCAGTCGGCCTCTTTGCAGTGCTGTTTATCCAAACTGAAGGTGCTCCGCGGTCGACTGATTCTACGGCGATAGTGTTGTTTATCCAAACTGAAGGTATCACCGATTGCCTTCACAGTGCTGTTTATCCAAACTGAAGATGTGTTGGCGAAAAGGAAAATAAAAATCTCAAGGTTGTTGATAGGTTTCGTGTAGAGCGAGGGTTTGCGTAGGGCAGATTTGTGTGTTGAGTTGGAGGGGCTTTGAATGATGCACTGAGTCTTGTATTTATAAGGGCAGACCTCCTCATAGCCGAATTAGAATCCTTCTCGGAATAATATTTCTTAAAGCTAATCCAACCAGAACTCGGCCAATCCTAAACCAATTAGGACTTTGAATTCAACTCCTTACATGGCTGCATTCATTCCCAAGTTTCAGCGCCCTCATCCTACCGAGCATCCTAGTTGCATCAGGATTCAATTCCCTCATCTTTATCTAAAAGACTCCATCTCCTGATAAGACTTGACCACCCTGGCTTGGCGGCTCACGACCCAAAATCTGACGAGAATTCTAGAAAGATCGCTAGGCTGAATGAAACTCCAAATTCGACCCAAATCAATATTTTAGGCCCAAACAAGTTTCTTGGTTACAATCACCCTCTCTATTTCCCTAGTTATATAATTTTACCCTTTTTGATAAAAATGGGGAAGAAAATAACACACAACCACTGCATTGCATTGGTGTCAATTGGGGAAAAAAAATTCAGATGCATAAACATGATGATCCATTGATTCTCTCTGTACATAAAAGAGTGGCAGGAAATACAAATTGATGAGAAAAAGAAAAATAAAAGGCTAGTTAAATAAAGAAAAATTAAAAAAGTGGGTTTGCTAATTAGCAAACTTTTAAGGCAGAAAATTGGTAGTTGTAGCCGTATTAGAAGAACTAATACTAATGGCAGTACTGGGTGCAGCTGCAGCCGCCGCTGCCGGAGGAGAAGCTGAATGGCTGGTGTGGTCCTGGTGAGCCTTGAGCTCCGCCTGTGATATTGGAGCCGGAAACCCACCGCACTTGTGACACCGAGCCACCACCAAGATCTGCCGGCACGACGGGCACGAGGAGTGGGATCCAAGCCACGTGTCGATGCACCCGACATGGAACACGTGCCCGCACTGCGGCAGAACCCTGATCTCGTGCCCCTCCGCGAACTCCCCTAAGCAGATGGCGCACTCCGAACCCAGCTTCGGCGGCGGCTCGGCGCCGCCGGTTCCGTACGTGAACTTCGGAAGGGACTGGAGGACCTTCTTCTTGAGGCCCTTGTTGGCGGATGAAGAGGCCCAGCCGATAGCGGCTCTGCCGCCGGATCCGCGGCGGAGCCAGGCGCAGCGTGCGACGGCGAGTAGACCCACCACGCATATGACGGCGCAGAGCAGCGCTGCCAGTATGACGACGAAGTCCGACTCGAGAGCCACGGCCTCAGGAGGCGGAGCTGCCGTTATGTTTGAGAAGTTGGCGGCGGGGGTGCTGCTGCCTAGAAATCTTTGAGAGCGAGGCATGGCTGATCATACAGCGGTATATCTATAATCTAATGTCGCTTTCAGAAATCAGAGGTGGAAAGATTCAATGGAAAGAAAGAAAGGTTTGATTTTTTAGGGAAGGGTTTGAAGGGTTTTTATAGTTTGAGCCTGAGAGCCGAGAGAGTGAGAGCAGTTTGGTCTGAAACTTCTGAAGGGAAAGTGTTTGGAGTTGGGAGAAGACAAGGGTTTAGAGAGAGAAAGAGGTAGGCAGGGAGGGTCGGCCCAGGTTGGTCCAGGTGGCAGTGGATTTTCTATATTTAGCCGTGCTTATCTTCATTATCTTTTTCTGCATTAACCAATTGGCGAGAGATTTTTCAATATGATCGGTACACGAGATGGTATATCACGTGTCATTATATAAATGGTGGGATATGTGTGTTAAAAAGTTAATAACTTAAAAAATAAAATTTCTCACCACTTACATAAAAACACTTGGTGTACCACATGTGTTCCGGTCATAATAAAAAATTTCTCCGAATTGACAAACCATGCTTTTCCTCTTAATTAATCCAATTTTAATCTCACTTTACTGTACTTGCACTCTTTCAACAATTATTAACCTTTTGAAAAAAAAACCAATTATTAACTTTTTGTTCAAGAAAAAAACAAGGGTTAATATCAGTTTACTATCTTAAAGTTTCGTGGTTTTCAACATTTGGTATATGAAGTTTTTTTTCATCCCAGAGTCATACCTCAATTCTTAATTTTGGGAAAGTTTCATACATTCGTTAAGTTTTCCGTTAGAATTTCTGTTAACTGATAATGTGGCGCTCACATGCACAATAATTGAGCGTCACGTGTCAATATGGGCCCATTTCAATATTAAAAAATTTAAAAAAAAAAAAAAAAAACCCCACATTTCCCTATTCTCTTTCCCGATCCCTCCCACTTCTTCCTCTTCACCTCTCTCTCTCCAAGCACAATCGATTGAAGCTCTAATTTCTCACTTTCACCAAAGCTCACCGCGATTCCCTAACCTTTCTGGTTCTATGCTATCCAAAGATGCGTCAATAGAGTTGCTATGGCGATGCCTCAGCCTCGCGCTCATCTCTCTACCAAACATGCCGCCTCCCTCCGCCTGCATGGAACCGCCGGCATTCTCGGGTTTCACGTCGGAGGGTCCGTCATTGAGTTTGGATCCGAGCTTCTCCATGTCCATGTAGGTGTCGAAGATGTCGTCCTCAGAGCCGCCCAGCTCCTCGAAGCTGCCGGACGGGCAGTCGAAAGGGTCCTGGAGCAAATCCAGGTCGTCGGGGATCCGAAAATGGACCTCAGATTGGGTTCGACGGTGGTAGGAGCCCCAGAACGGGGCCCTCGGAGTCGTGTCTGGAAATGGCGGCGCCATGCGTAGGTGGTGAGAATCCTGAGAGCTGGAGCTCGGATCCGGTTTCGGGTTGGCCGAATCTTGCATTTGATCGAGTTCGGCGCTCAGAGCTCTATTTCTCTCTCTTCTACTCTCTCTCATTGGGACCGTACTAGATGTGTTGACAGTGAGTGTTCTTCACTCGAGATCAAGTTGGAGGGACATTTCAGAGCGAAACTGAGAAACGAACGAAATGACGTCGTAGTCCTGATGATTGTTATCCGCGGCCGATCCATGTGCGACACCATTGCCGTGGTTATCGACCTCCGACAATGCGAGGGCGGCTAATTGGTCTTCTGGGGGTTTGGGAGTATGGTCAGGGTTATGGTTTGGCTCGGAGGCTTTGCCGCCGGTGGTCGAAGCTCCCAATTCGGATGACATGGAAAACCAGAAAGGTTAGGGAATCGCGGTGAGCTTTGGTGAAAGTGAGAAATTAGGGCTCCAATCGACTGTGCTTAGAGAGAGAGAGGTGAAGAGGGAGAAGTGGGAGGGATCGGGAAAGAGAAGAGGGAGGGATCGAGGAAGAGGGACAGGCTGGGGATTTTTTTTGTTTTTTTTTTTCTGTTTTTGTATTTGTATTTTTTTTTAATTTTTTAATACTGAAGTGGGCCCATATTGACACGTGGCGCTCAATTATTGTGCACATGGGCGCCACATCATCAGTTAACAAAAATTCTAACAGAAAACTTAACGGATGTAAGAAACTGTCCCAAAATTAAGACTTGAGGTGTGACTCTGGGATGAAAAAAACTTCATGTACCAAATGTTGAAAACCACGAAACTTCAGGGTAGTAAAATGAGATTAACCCAAAAAACAATTATTAACCCCTTTAATCAAATGGGTTTTGTTTTGTCTTTGTTTCAATTTTTTTTTAACAGATGATAACGTTAGTAGTTAAATTATTAAATATTAGAGCAAGGGAGATAGAGAATGAATCGGCATCAGAGTACATATACATTATTGATTTTCTTCACTGCAGTACGTTTTTTCTTCTAATTAATCCAATTTTAATCTCACTTTACTACTGCACTTCAATGTTCTTTCAATCTTTCAGCAATTATTAACCTTTTTAATCAATTGGGTTATGTTTTTTTTTTTTGAGTACATCGATATTTTTACACTAGGAGAGGGAGAATTCGGCTAAGTCATACAATGGACAACCTAATTTGGTATTGAATTCGCCATCCATGATATTCAAACCTAAGACCTCTCACTTCCAAGTGAAGAGGAATACCATCAGACCGTAGTACTGAGTGGCTTGTTTTGTTTTAGATTCTTATCTAATTACGGTTTTGTAGTCACATGTCGAGAAAAACAAATTTGCCACAACGGAGATAAGACCATACAAAGAGAGTTTTTTTTTATTTTTTATTTTTTTTATTTTATTTTTTATTTTTAAAGAGAGACAACAGGTGGCAAACTACGGTTATCCACCCCTTCCAGGCTCGGAGAGGCAATGGAGAATTTCACCATGCCCATTGCCACAATCAAGTAGACTCACCAGCTCAGAGCATCGAACCTGGGATCTCCCACATTTAAGAAGATGCTGAAGTTAAGAGCATCTCTAGTGGTGTCCTTAAATAGGGATAACCACCGTATAAAATAAGTATAAAATAAACATCGGGACAAAATGAATCTTCAACGGATCGGAAAGTGAGTCCCTAAAGTATAAGGACTCACCGGATGCATAGTGTATGTCCTCATATATAGGGACTGTATAGGGACAACCTTAAGTGGAAAACGGAGCCCACAATCTTGATTATAGCTTTTAATGCTTTTAATTATTTAAAAATGGTTAACATAAATTAAAAAAATGTGCACCTTGAGTGAAAAACGGTACCCACAATCTTGATTGAAGATTTTTCTTTTAATGTTTTTAATTAATTAAAAAAAAGTTAACATAAGCAAAAAATATGCACCTAATCAAATTATCACGTAAAACAATAAAAACTTCAAATTTAGAGATTCTACTATAAGGACTTTACCATTGGAGGCAATATTCCTTTAGGGACACAAAGATTCACTTTAAATCCTTAAATGAGTATTCAAAAGTGATGGTGGTGGGAGTTCCTAAATAGGGACTTCCATTGGAGATGCTTTAAGTAATCTGCTTTTTTGTGTTAAAGTGTGAACAAGGCTGTGTATTAAGATATACTCTTTTGTATTAAAGGAAAATTAAAGTGTCAAAGTATAACTTTGTTCATGGCCTTTTTCTGGTCACGAATCACCCTTTAAAGTTCGAACCAATTTACCTTTAAAACGTTTAACTTGCAACCCAAATATATCTTTAAGAATTTACCAAAAAGGGAGGTAAATTCCATTGGTTTTTGGTCCTCGGAAGAAAGAAAGAGGTAAGTAGATGAATGAATGAGTGAAATGTGTTCTTGATTACGGAAAACATTTTTCCATTCTAGTTACAGTTGTCCATTTTCGCTATCATTATTTCACGTTACCAAGCACGTAAGAATGTAGATGAAAAGAAAATGACTTTGCAACTTGAATTAAGAAGTTTATATACTAATAGTTGGGAATGACTTTGAAAAATGGCACTTGTCAATTAGATTGCCCATGGGAAAGGCTATGGCCTCTTGAAGGGTAATTAAAACTACCAAACTTATATTGGTACAAGTCAAGTCACCTTTCCATGACGATCCTTCAAACCTACTGAACTAAACTAAACCAACTTGGAAATTGCAAACAAAACCCCACTACTTGTGTTAGCACAAAAGTTGCAATCTCTATATAACAAGTTACAACAAGTGTCTCTCTTCTTCAAAATACTAGACTCCTATAATAGAATCAAAGAGAAAATTGTGATTAAGACTAATCATCATTTTAAGCAACACTTTCATAGAGCACAAGAATGCACCGACTGCAGATTTTCGCTTGTTTTTTCCTCTTGGGTTGCCATGTGGCCACATTTTCTCTTATTTTAAGAAGCACCATGGTTTAAAATAATGGGATGTACTGCAAGTGATGGATTGCCTTAATAGTAGGGTATTCTTCTCCAACTCAATGTACCATGGATTCAATCCCTCTCCTTGTTTTTAGTATAAATTAGTGTAGAATTGCTTGTATAAAAAAAAACTTAATAATGGTAGGTATTTTTTTTGAGTAATGTTAGGGAGATCAAATTGTTTAAACCAAATTGTAAACCAAATGATGTGTCACCAATAAGAAACAAGCATATTAATCGACACTTAATTAATAATCTAATCATCTATAACCACATCATTTAGTTTGCAAATTTGGTTTAAAAATTTTGGTCTTCCTAGCATTACATTTTTGTTTTTGTTTTGAACAAACGATATTATCTACACTAGGGGTAGGAGAGTGGGTTAAGCCTCGCAATGGACAGCCTCGCAATGGGCTAGCGATTAATGTGGTTCAAATTCGCCTTTGGTGAGAATCAAGCATAAGACATCTCACTTACGAATAAAGAGAAATATAACTAGACCGTAGTACTAAGTGATTAATGAAAGATATTAACCCAACAAGTAAAATGATGGATGTCACATTGAGAAAAACCTATCGTTCTCAATGGACGATTATTCATTATTTCACTCTTTTTAACTATTAATGGGATGAAAGAATTTCTAGTTTGAAATATTTTTCTACATTAAAAAGAAAATAACACTGAATTAAGAGCTGTGAGACATCTAAAATAACACTGAATTAAGAGCTGTGAGACATCTAATCGTATGTGTAGAGAAATTTTTCAACGTTCTGAAAACACGGCTCAGTACATCAAATATCATAATATAATTAGTTAGAAATTTTTGTTTTTCAAGTTTTCAATCAATTATGTTATTACACTTGATGTACCGAGCTGTATTCTCAGTATACTAAAAATCTTTGACACAATATGTTGACTGTGGTCAACTGCATGAAATATTTCCAAATCATAAAAATGTTGACTTTTGGTAAACTGCAAAAGAGGAAAATCATGAACATAGCTCGATGCATGCATTTTATTTTAGTCAAGAAATCTTTTGACAAGCTAATTAGTATGAATTTAGCCACTTAATTAGGCTGAATTTAGTCATTTATTTGGTTAAATGCATCTTATTTCTTTGTTAAATTGGTTCATAACTTTATGTAAATTATAACGGATCTAGGAGCTAGTGACAAAACTGGATACATTTTTTTAGAAAAGATAAGTTCCACTGTGGATAAGTTCCACTGTCTGCCAAGTTGGGCCATCTCTCACTCTTTTTTGGCAGTGAAATGACATTATTTTAATTTCTTTTTGAAGTTCAGTTTGGTGTCGTATCTTCTATGACAATCTCACTTTCAGCAGCATTTGCACGTGTTGCACCCACCACTAATTTTCTAATGCCAATAGGCAATTGCATCAGAAAAAGATATTAGAACACACGAACATGATTTCCGCTCGTTCATGTTTATTTTTATATTTTGATATCCTTTGATTTCTTTAAATAGAAGATAAAAAATGAATGGGATATATAATGTAGAGGAAGAAAATGCAAAAGTATTTAAATTTAGTAGTTGACATAATTATGTAAGTTAATTGTCTTATGAGTAACCTATTCCATCTTTAAATTTGGTAGTTGATATAGTTATGTAAGTTAATTGCAAAGTGTTTCTTTAGAAAAAGAAGCTTATGACAGACTCTTCAAGCTTTTCATAACGTGAGAAAGATAGGTTCGTAATAGGGCAGGTTTCACGGTAGAAATGAGATATATATCGAGGACAAAATGTCGGTTTGGATCATAAATGGCACAAAATGGTTGATACGAACCCAACACATTCATGTCACCGATGTAACTAAAAACCAATATGCAATCAAAACGAACTAAAATCAATTTGATGTGTTGGGTGAAAAAGGGGAAGTCGGTTAACGCAAGGGCAGTTTTTGAGTTGGGTTTAGAGTTTAGACATTGCAATGCAAGCATTACCCGATTGAACAATTTGATGTGTTGGGTGTAAAAGGGAAGGTGGGTAAGGCAACGCCCAACTCAAATCTTGCCTTGCGTACAAAAGTAATGCAGTTACACGCAACGTGTCTAACTGTTGAGGTATTCATCAATTTTCTCCCTAAACTTGTAACCATTAGCCAATTTTCCCCCTCAACTTTAATTTTGGCAAATTTCCCCCCTCAACTTTAATTTGGCCAATTTCCCCCCTCAACTCTCATAATTAGTCAATTTGCACCCTACTGTTAATTTTTTTTTAATTTTCCATCTATTCTTTTTTTTTTTCAATCTTTCTAATAACTTCCAACAAAGTACTAAAATTAACATAAACTCACCTGCATAATATAGGGTAAAATGTACAAAAACATAATACAATTAGTATGTGATATGGGTTGATTATAAGAAAAAGTTATGAATCGGGTTTAAAGCATGTAGAAGAAGAAATAATAACAAAAATAAATAATAATCCTAAACTCATCGATCATACATATTTCAATAAAATGGATTATTCTTAATAAAGAGTCGAAAATTATGAATTGACTAGCCATGTTTGCACTAAAGCTCGATTCTCTGCAATTTACTTGAACTTAGCTTTCACTTTTATAAAGAAAATTTTATTCGCATACAAAAATTTACACATCAATCCTTTTCGTTATCAATTTTGTATAGTCAAAAATCAAATAAATTACTCCATACTGATTTATTATGACTAATAATACTATCTATGATAAATTGTAAAATTCTAAATTTTAATCTATTTGTAATAGGATAAAGATATAGGAAAATGATTAACATACATCTTATTTAGTTTCTTACACACACTTGTTTAATTATGATCAAATTAAAAAATTAACAGTAGGGTGCAAATTGACTAATTATGAGAGTTGAGGAGGGAAATTGGCCAAATTAAAGTTGAGGGGGGAATTGACTAATTATGAGAGTTGAAGGGGGAAATTGGTCAAAATTAAAGTTGAGGGGGGAAATTGGCCAATGATCACAAGTTCAGGGAGATATTGATGAATACCTCCTAACTGTTTGCATAAAAGACCATCTGACTTTCCGACCTCCACCGCTCTTTTCATGGTTGGAGTTGGGACTTGATGGCACTCAAGTGGTTCGCAATCAATCATAAGAGGAGAGGGAGGTCGGGAAATCAAATCCAAATTACTATACTTGCGCTTCCATCAAGGGCATGCATGCCATACAACAAGAGACAATTTTACCACGATATGCAATTAAAATGCATGGCCTGATTGACCAACTCATGGCTTACATGCATGCTGCTTGTTGATTTTGTATTCTCTTTCGATCAACTTTACCGATCAGTAATTATCGTGTTTCATGGAAAACTTGAAGGTGAATTAGTGAAGTCCTAAATTTCAGCTCTATTTTAATTACTATCAAATTAATCTATCTTTGTGGGTTGTTCACATCTCTCTTTCACTACTTTTTCTGTTGTCCAAATCATATCCATATATATATGTTTTCTTTTTTGTCTTAGAAACTGAGTCGTGATGTAAAAGTTTTCTTCAGCTAGAAGGTTCCATGCGTGCCTTTTATTTGGATCGAACATGCCTAATTATTAAGAAAAGATAAATATGAAACTAACAAGGCGCCTGTAATTTAGGGATGGCAACGGTTCAGTTTGGGAACGAAAATGCTATATCTATCTTCATAATCACTAAAATTAACCATATCCATACCCGCAAATTAACCATCGGGTATTATCCATAACCATACCTACCGGATAACAGATTCCCTATCGGTTAACGGTTATATCCATTTTCGTCAATACAAAAAATATATTCGCCCAATTGACGCATGATAATTTAATAAATATTATTTTCGTCATTAAATATTAGATGTATAAAATGATTTAATAAATGGATCTTGTGGAGCATAAAATTAAAGCTAAACATTGATATTATTGGCTGATATTTGATCTCTTCCATAAGCACCATTGAATTTCATAGATTTTGATTCATATCAAAACTTTTGAACTTTCGCACAAAATGCAACTCACACAATGCAATTTTTGTATTCTCAAGGTAATGGATTCGGTGAATAAATATGTAATGGATTCAGTGAATAAATATAAATAAATATATATATATATATGTGTGTATAATATAATATAATACTTTAATATTATATATTATTTGGTTCGGATTCGGATTCGGATTCGGGTATGGATACGGATTGGAGACTCCTATAACCATATCCAAAACCATAACCAAATAATATTCACGGTTTTTCTCCATACCCAAAATATACCCGAATTTTCATACCCAAAACCAATCCATTCGGATGGTTATCCACGGTTATTGGGTTTAACGGTTAGAATTGCCATCCCTACTGTAATTCATGCTGTTTCTTTGTTTTATGACACTCAGTATGCTTGTGTTATGTGTAAGTTTGTTTCATTTATGGAACAACAAGGTAGTTACAAGCTCGACACGATCATCATGTCATTGATGTAATTGAAATGCCAAACAGAGCTAACTAAGGGCCTGTTTGGTATCCTATTTGAAAATTTTTATCATTTCTCAAAACATTTCTTGAAAAAAAATTTCTTTAAGACTAAAAAACTTGATTGGTTTGCGATTTAAATTTTTTAAATCTTATGACTTAAACTAGACAAAGAGATCTATAAAGAGGGGGTCGTAGGAAAGGGAGAAAGATGAGAGATGAGGAAAGAAAGTAAGAGATGATTGAATGAAAGAGAAAGAAGAGAGAGGATTGGACGAGGTAGAGAGGAAGATGAGTGAGAGAAAGAACCGAGAAAATGAAGATAGCGGATTGGAGGAGAGACGAAAAGGTAAAAAAAAAAAATTAAAAAAAAGGAGAGAGAAAGAAAAAAAAAAGAGTGAGATAGATAGATTTGGAGTGAGAGGGGGGAGGAAGAGAAAATGAGTGAGTTTAAGTTTAAAAACTCTAAAAACTCACTTTTTATGTTTTTAGGGAATAGAGTATATTTTTTAGTTAGTCTTGAGTTCAGTTTTTGAAAATAGTCCTACCAAACAAGTTTTTAAGGCTTAAAACTTGAAAATTATTTTTGAGTTTAAAAAGTTGGATTCAAGTAGAGTACCAAACAAGTCTTAAACAATTTGATATGTTGGGTGAAAGGGGGAAGTTGGGTAAAAGGGCAGTTTAAGAGTTGGGTTTTAGGGAATAGTGTGACATAGCAATGCAATCCAAACCAATTGCTCTGTTGGGTGCAAAATGGAGGGTGCCAAACTTCAAATCTATACGAGGATGCAGGTAAGGGTTTGAGATCTTTTTGTATGTTGTGGTACATCTTATAAACCGGAGTGTACTAGAATTTTCGCGTGAACAAAAGATAGTTTTGAACTTGATCAAGTAATCTTTTTCTTCATGTGGTCCACTCCACCTAGAGTCGTTATCTCAAAACTCCAAGGTTTTCCACTACATATACAAAGAATGAGGGCCACAACCCCAAAAGAGACTTATGACAATCTCAACACTTTACTAAAATGATTGAGAGCATTTAGGAGCACAACAAGGACTAGGATTCTCTCCCATCCTCTTTTCATCCCATTCCCTCATCTTCTCTCACATTCTTTATTTTGTCTCTCTCTTTCTATATAAAATTAATAAAAGATGTTGACATGGCTTAACAGTGACTGTTCAAATAGGAGGGGAAGGAAAGGGAGGGGAAAAAAGAGGGAAGAGAATCCTACTCCGCACAACAGATATGAGGACAACTACTCTTCTTATGTAAAGGTTATTTAGACTACTCGAAGAAAATCTTGGGATGGATATGCGCCCCTGGTGTGCTATGTATGGATTATATTATGGCCTCTGTGGGTTTTTGAACATAAAAGATGATGGACTTGACAAACATCTTGATAGGGTAGGTATTATAACTGTATCAATGTAATCTGTAAATTGCAGTGACAAGAGAGACAGATACTAATGTATTGTGTTTGTATTCAGAAAATCATAGATGTAATTGATGATAGACAGTTTTCCGTAATTTCTTGGAACTTAAGGACCTATTTGGTACTTTACTTGAATCTAACTTTTTAAATTCAAAAATAATTTTCAAGTTTTAGGCCTTAAAAACTTGTTTGGTATGACTATTTTCTAAAACGAAATTTAAGACTAACTCAAAACTATAGTCTATTCTCTAAAAACACAAAAAGTAAGTTTGTAGAGTTTTTAAACTTAAACTTACTCATTTTTTTTCTCTCCCTTCTCCCCTCCCACTCCAAATCTATCTCCCTTTTTTCTTCTTTCTCTCTCCCCATTCTCTTTTATTTTTACATTTTTCGTCTCTCCTCCAATCTGCTCTTTTCATTCTCTCACTCATCTTCATCTCTATCTCCTCCGATCCTCTCTCTTCTTTCTCTTTTCTTCAGTCATGTCTTACTTTCTCACTCATCTTCATCTCTATCTCCTCTAATCCTCTCTCTTCTTTCTCTTTTCTTCAGTCATGTTTTCGAAGTTGACCCCTTCATGAAAGTTGTAAAGCTTGTCACTATGAGTGATTGCATTTTTTTTTTTTTTACATTTTTTACACTTCTACGATAATTATTATTAATTTTACCCTCAAATAAAAAACATTATTCATGAGGGTTTGGAGGATTTTAAAAATCTAAACGATAATGTAAGTGTAACCATTATCTCCTCATTGAGGAATAATGATGAATCACGAGTGTTTATATATTCTTTCACATTTTTCATACTAGCATGTATGTCTTCTTAGTTCTTGCCTATACAAATACTATACTAGTTTATTTTAATTTTGGACAACAACATGTGAACTAAAATTTATCCTAGTAATGATAATAAGGAACTCTCATAATAAAAATAAATAATGACTAAAACTTTTTTTTTTAACATATATAGAATAATAATACAAAACTATATATTTAATATAGAATATATTGTATATATTAATATGGCTATTGTATTTTAAAATAAATCTTTTAGTAATTAAACTTTAAAATTATCAAAATAATTTTTTTCTTAATTAGTCGAAACGGGTTATCCACATGTTACCCGTGTGTATACCCGTTATTAACGGGTTCTTAACGGGTCACCCGATAATGACTCGATTAGTTATCGTGTTGACCCGAAACCCATTATGTCACATCCTGACCTGGGCACGCCTCCGCCGTAGCACAATATTGTCCGCTTTGGGCCCCGACCACGCCCTCACGGTTTTGTTTCTGGGAACTTACACGAGAACTTCTCAGTGGGTCACCTATCATAGGATTGCTCTCGCGCGCTACTCGCTTAATTTCGGAGTTCCAATGGAACCCGAAACCAGTGAGCTCCCAAAAGGCCTTGCGCTAGGTAGAGATGGTAATATACATATAAGGCTCACATGATCCACTCCCCTGGGCGATGTGGGATCTCACAATCCACCTCCACTTATGGGCCCGACGTCCTCGTCGGTACACTCGCGGCTAGGGTTAGGCTCTGATACCAAATTGTCACATCCTGACCCGGGCTCCACCACATCCCGGGCACAACTCCGCCGTAGCATGATATTGTTCGCTTTGGGCCCCAACCACGCCCTCATGGGAATATACATATAAGACTCACAGGATCCACTCTCCTATGTAATGTGGGATCTCACACATTATATTCGTGTCGTTTTCGTATCGTGTCAGAAACTTCCAGGTTTATTGAGCACAAAAAAGACTAAAATAATTACATACACAATCGAAAGTAGTCTAAATATTACCGACTTGGGCATTTTCTTTGGAATTGCCAATATGACACTAAAAATCTCCCATTTTGACATTTCCTAGGAAAAACCCTCTCTAAAAAAGTTGTAACAACAAAATCATCATCATTGAACACTGAAATCCAAAAATACTAGAGAGTCGCACCTAAACAAAATAACTGTCGCATACAGAACATAGAAGTTGAAATTACAAAAATAAAAAAAATGCTTTATTCAAAAATCAAGACAACCAACCAAACATCTTTTCACGTCCAAACATAAGCAAATCTCCGTAGCTAAAAGAAGACGAGAGAAGGGAACAAGGAACTCGCAAAGACCATATGCGTCAGGGTTTATCCTCTACTATTAAGAGAGAATCAAGGTGTTAAGAGACCACGTAATTTTAGCTTTTTAGGGTTTCCTAATTTCTTCTGTTTTGCGCAAAATGTGGCTTCCTTCGTGTATCGGTACAATAAACCCAAAGCGCAAGCATTATAACAAACGAAAAGAAAAGGCTTTTTAGCTAAAATGGTCTATGAGATTTGTATAACTTCTTATTTTGGTTACTGAGATTTGAAATCAATATAATTGGTCTCTAAGTTTGTACACCATCAATCATTTTGGTCATTCCGTAAAAATTTCCATTAAATAAGAATATAATGACAAAAATACCCTCAATTTTTGTCAAATCATTTTTGGCCTATTGTTTATTAGACTTAGGGTATTTTTGTCACTTTGATCCTTGTTTAACATAGTTTTTCACAGAATGACCAAAATGATTGATGGTGGAGAATCTCAGAGACCATTTCTATTGATTTCAAATTTCAGGGACCAAAGTAAGGAGTTATGCAAACCTCAAAGACCATTTTGACTAAAAAGCCAAAATAAAATAAGAAAAATAAAAGCCTTCTTCTAGATAAGGTTAGGGTTTAGAGATTAGAAGGTTTAGTTAGTGTTTAGAGCTAGGGTTTATGATTGACCCATTGGGGCTTTAGGGCTTTAGGGTTAGACATGAGTCATTATATATTTCGTCCGAGGTTAATCATATGTGATAGACATGAACAAAATTATCAGCAAAATCAGACCGAAAAACAGAGAGAGTTAGAAAATACGGACAACGGTACAACTTGGGATTAAGTTGGAGGACTATGTCACCTAATATAAGAGTTTAGAGACTAAAATTAAGCTCGAGGTGAAGTTCAGAAGCTATTACTACAATTAAGTCTTTTATGTATTCTACTATTCCCACCATTATGCTGCAATCTACTTGTACTACAAAATCCCTCATAAGTTAACACAATCAACACGTATGTCAGCTGAGATGAGTTTTGAAAATCGGTATGACAAAATCATTGAGCAAAATCAGGCCAGTACAAAGAAGATGAATTGTTGGCCAACATATTAGTAAAGTATAACCAAGAACTTTAATGTACAAGATATGCAACTACGTGTAGCTGCATTTCAAATAATTCTACTAATATTTCTCCCTGGTATAATGTTCTTTATCCGGGGCGGGTTTGTCGAGAGAAATCATCTGGAATATTGGTCTGTTCCCCATCGTGGGGTTCATTTTTCTCGGTCTGTTGCTCAAATGGATCCACTCTTACAATCAAGTTTGTTGATGAAGGTGACAGGGGATCAGTTTCGAGATCAGATGTCTCATGGTCCTCAAAGGCGGCTGAGCGAGTTGAGTGACCAGTAGTTTTGAAGCGATGCAGTGTTGGTCCTCCCGAGGATGAGGAGTCCTTCGTTGAAATGGTGGAGCTTCCACCACCCAGGGGTCGAGTAGGAGACTTGCTTCCGTGCGTCTTCTTTTTCACCGCCATGTGCCACTTCTTCAGGGCCTTGGATGTTTGTTCATCGAAGATGGATTTTTTCATGTGTGAGCCCATCTGCAACGTTCACCACAACAAATGTGCATCCAGTTTAATCTTATAAAGAGAGATTGGAGGGAAGTTCTAATGCATAACACTAATATTTCTAGTGCTCGACAACATCTTGACACTGGGGGTTGGTGAGAGCTCAATAGCATGCCTCCGCCTCCGCATAAAATTTCTAGTGAACTTCACTACATGAAGAAACGCGGGATTGAGAAAATAAACGAAAATAATACCTGAGTTACAAGGGCATATAGAGGAAGTGTAATGTAGCTGCACAAACAGAGAACCCCAACCCTGCAAAATATTTTCCAAATAATTTTACATACCAATCTAATGAAATATAAATACTTATCAATTTGACCTCACCAATCCCATTAGAGCCAAGCAAGAACATAATAAATCAAGGGAGAAAATGCTTACCCGAGAATTACTTTAGCGATTGCGAGCTTGAAATTGGCATGGAAGCAAGAATTCAACCCAAATGAATACTGCAGCAAAGTTTCATTCGAGATTTGAGTATTAGACGTGAAATGCACTTCAAAGTTCAAAGAGTGATAGAAATATGAAGCGAGAACAGAGCATTTACCCATATCCAGAAAAAGTATATAATTTGGAATGCGTTCTGCATGTACCAGAAAACTGATTAGATGACCAGTAAAGTAAAATATGAGAGAAATCCACACACAACACTCGAGAAATTGATACAAATTCAGAAGTTGGTCGATATGCAGGACGGATACAAGATTTAGAGACCGGTCAGCAGTAAAATTAGATATTGATTACCCATTAAGATGAAAGTACGATTCAAAGATCATCTCCTGGCCTAAAATAACATAGAAATCTGGTAGCAACAATTTAGGATGAATGCTTTTGTGTTCTTCCTTTGAACTTTCTCTTCTTGGAATGGAATTTAACGGAATCCCCATGAATAGGGTCAACCCTTATTCCATGGTATTTACATGATATTTCTCTTTCTTATTCTTAAACAAGTCCCCGAGAGGGCTTTAGTTGATCCACAATATAGGATGAAATTAACCAGCCACAAACATGTGGGATCTTTATTTAACACGAACCTTTCAATCTCTCAACCAATAAAAAACCAAGACTTGTTTGAAAAATTAACATAGAATCAACACCAAATCAACAACTCTTTAGGTCGAATGCTCTTTACTAAAGTTTCCAGCAAACAATAACACCATTATCTACCTTTGTTCGTGATTTTTGACTTTTCTAATGTAGGAAAGTATTTAAGATGATAAAGAGCAAATCCTGGACCTATAGTCTGCAAAAGAGAAGGCAATCCAATACCTGAAACAGCGCGAAATGGATAAGATTAAGAATCAAATGAGGCCGACCAAACCAAAAGTATTTGTCAGAGCCTTGTACTAGAGGAATCCCTTGAACCACTGCATGCCTTTCGGTAATTTCAAGAGCCATTTTAGTCAAGATGGCTTGAAGTTTTGTTCCAACAAGTAAGATTATCTGAAATTATGTAAATGGTCAG
Source organism: Heteromeles arbutifolia (assembly GCA_024362995.1). Taxonomy (NCBI): domain Eukaryota; kingdom Viridiplantae; phylum Streptophyta; class Magnoliopsida; order Rosales; family Rosaceae; genus Heteromeles; species Heteromeles arbutifolia. The sequence continues at coordinate 17,302,230 of JANCRC010000001.1, forward strand.
AAAATTCAGTTTTTTCAACTAAATGTGATTAATCTTTCACAGGAATACAATTTCTTACCATGAGAGGGATCAAGGATGCCCAAAATAGTAACTGCCATCCTGAAAGAACATTATTATACAGGAAGGTCAATCAACTAAATTGAACTAAAGTCGGAATAATATTTCGCAAAGGATTTTTTTTGGAAAGAAGTAGCTTACCATTAACATTAAGGAGCAAAAAGATCACAAATGATGTCCACAATACAGGACTGCCAACAAAATGAACAAATAATTCAGAACGAACTAAACGAGGCAAGATTGGCTTGTGAAATCTACACTGGTGAAAGAATAAGAAGCAGATAATAAATATTGCTATTACCTAACTCCAACGACAACCTTGAAGTCATCCTCTAACGATCTCTTGATATATTTTTGGAAGTTAAATTTACTTCCTGCGCCTAAATGAACCTGTACATATGGCATTTCTATAAAATGAAATGACACATTCAATATGGAATTCTGAAATTTGTGAAATTGATGAAACTTACAGTGATGAATCCATTGCGCACTGTTAAGTAGTCAGACTTACTAACTGACCTAAAAAATTGTCGAAAGAAACATCCCTGCAAAACATAAATTTTCCAGAAGCTCAGGTTTAACATATACTATGAGAACAAATCCAGAACCTTGAGAATACCAACATGAAGAACAACAACAAAAAGAAAATGTTGGAGACTTACAACATAAAAGAAGAATGGAATCCTAGTCCAGAAACTGGTGTGTGCTCTAACAAATGATGTCTCATGAGTAAGTCTGAATCTCGAAGGATCTGGCACGAACACATAATCAAGTTTAGCTTCCAACATAGATCTTTGCTGTCAAGGCATAAGATTCGAAAATTTGTATTGACAACTGAGGGATGAATGTGTCAAAGGATTATATACCGTTGGAGAACTCATAGTTATGAGTTGAAGTCTCTGCCTCCCAATGCTTCCAGCCTCGAATCTGTATAAAAGAAGCATTCAGCAAATATGGAACATATCACTGAAGGCAAATTTAATAAACTTTTAGCAAAATAAGGTAGATTGATTAACAACTAACATGGTCTGATTCAAGTTCCTTAGTTTCAAAAAGGCACAAGAGAATTCATATGTCGATATCCAGCCAATTTCCCTACCTTTAGCCTCCCGAGCAGCATTGTGATAAGACTGTATATCACGTGAAAGACTGCCAAGAAGAATATGAGGATGTGCAGTTGGTGCAATCCATTAACTGATATAAGTGGCTCGTATCCCTGTTAACAAGAATCTGATCATGACCAGTTCTCGATTGTTAATAAAACTGCTTAAGTTCAGTGGTGAGGAGGAGGATGAACTTACAGTCTTGCATTTATAACCAGAGGCAGTAGCTAAAGATCTGCGTTCGTACCATAAGAGTCTCCGGCGACTAGCTGTTGAGTCCTCCTCCTCATCAGCCACGCTACATGGCAGCATTGTGTCTCCAACCTTTAGCGGAATACAAATTTTGGCAATGTAACTCTGGCCGAAAGTCAGGATCAGCGAAATAAAACCCAGAATCATCAACTCTGCAACAATTTCACAAAGTCAAATGTCCATCCATAACTTGATATTTCTTGCAAAGTTTCAAATCAGAAACCATTGAATCAGTTTCATGGACAAACAGGATTATTACCAGCTTTAACCTTCTCAAGAGCTTCAAACAGCGCTTTCTTGTGCCTATCCGTAAGCCACTGAATCGAAAGTTTTTTTTTTTTTGAGTAAGAAGAAAGTTAATCAAAAAGCACATAAAGCCACATTGTCAAATTAGCAAATTGTTCTAAACACAACACATTTACTTACTGGTTTCAAGTAAGCATTTTGTACCGAAACAATACCGAAAATGAAAGAATACGAAAAGTAAATGTAAAATTGTAAATTCATAAGCATCATGAAGGAGATAAATATGTAAGATTAAACATATTTAAGAATTATTGATATGAACCCTTTTCCCTTTCACTGAAATTCAAGCATTTACACTTTCTTAACACAAAACAACTTAATAAATCATTAATTAACACAACGATCTGAATAAAATTAGAATTTTTTAACCCAAAAGAAAAGGGTGTTATAAACAAAACGGACCCCAGAAAACTAATATGTTTCATTTCATTTTCCGAGAAAAAGAAAAACAGAAGAATAGTCAATTTGTAGCAACTTTTCTACTCCGGAGGAAAAGAATAAACTATTGAAATTCACTGATACTGATGTAGCAGAAAGTGAAACCATGCTAGCACACAGAAAACTTAAGCTGCGATCTAAAACTTTGCAGCAAATTAACCATGGCGGCTATGTGAACAAAACCAGTTACTCAGTAAAACTGTAAAAAACGGACCAGAATTGAAAAAGGGTTAGATTGTTTAACTGCAGTTTCAGAGAAATTAAAGTTACCGTTCCAACTTTGTGAAGGACCTTCTCCAAACCTAATGAGATGATGATGATAACAGCACAGACACCAGCAACAGCCCAGGTGGGTGTACGGTCGAGCTCCCTCGCGTGCGAGGTGGTCTGTTCTGCTCCCATTGCCGTACCCAGCAACCCAGCAACAAGGCAGAAGCTCACACCCAGCAGAGAGAAAGGCGCCATCTTTTCGATTCTCGAGCTTCAGAGAGAGAGAGTAAACAGAGGCGGCGGTGCTGCAGTTGAACAATCTGGGCAACCTTAATTTTTGGAAAGATGTTGACTTTACTGAATTTCCTTCCTGGGTAATCTGCGTGATCTGCGGAGATGGAAATTCGAGTGGTCTGCGGAGAAAGAAATTCGAAGACTGAGGCTTTAAGAACAATGGAGAATGCTGAGTTGGTGAGTTGGTGATTTGGTGATTAGGACAGGACACGGTTTCTTAACCCCATTTCACAAATCAATTCCTCCTTCTTCTTTCAAAAAGCAGCAGTTTTGATTTGGTGAAAAGGATGAGAGTAAATAATATGAATCAATGACTTTGGTTTTGTCTTAAATACGCGGTTAAACAAAACACTAAGCAGATTAATTAAAAAAGTTGGCAGTGTTTTAGTGGATTAAGACAGATTTGCTTGCATTGTGGCACTTTTAAGAGAAATAAATCATCTCCAAATCTCTTCCACATCAAGATCACCAGATATAATTTGGATTCTTAAAATTAAATTTAACGGCTAAAATTATTATACATTTTAAAGATGACTTATATTTTTAACCGTTAGATTAAATTTCAAAAGTTCGGATATATCTGGAAGTTTCTCTTTCCAAAGAGGACAATTTTATTGTCTGAACTGAATCGATCTCATTAGGTGAGTTGCTGATGTCAGACACTTTGGGGGGCTTTTACTTCTTCAGTTTGGTACTGTTGTCGGCTGGCTGAACAAACAGTGCTTGTCCTTTGACACTCATTAGAAAAAGAAAAAAAAAACAAAACAAAACATAAAAAGGACATGGGAACGCGTGGATGAATTGTGATTTATATTGTTTTTTTAACTCATTAAATAAGTTTATTACCCACCAAGTCGGTCTATTCAGACCAGAAAAGAAGACAACTGGTGATTAAACTAATGGAAAAGGATCTTGCTGGATTCCTTTTCTGAGGATCCTAACGATTTTATGATTGAGACCGTCCATCGTACGGTTAGTTTTCGTTAAGTACTATTTATATTTAATTTTAAAATGATTTCTGATCGGACGATATACGATAAACAGTCCCGATCATGAAATTCCTAGGATCTCCAGCAAGGAATTGAGATTCATTCTAAATCACAATGTTCAGAGTCCAAGATCTTGAAATTGGACCATTCTATTTTAATTTTACTTTCTTCGTTGTCCCATTTCACTAATCCATCTACTAAAAGCTTAAATAATTCGGATGTATTTCTCTCTTTTTAATGGTCGGGATTTTAGAGTCTATCCACTCCGGGTATTGAAATCTAGAGAAAATCTCTTTTTCCCGTAAGCAAGTGGGAGTTTTAAAAAAAATACATTTTCATTCCTTCAATATAATATGAGAAAGTGCTGCTGTTGCATGCATGAGTCCATGATGTAAAGTTTTTTTAGTCCATTGATGGGTGTCTCAAAGAAGGAGGCAGATTGTCTGCCCTCCTAGTTGTGGTGCTCTTTCATGCCCTCCTAGTTGTGGTGCCTTTCCATGCCCTTCTATTTGTGCGGTCACGGTTAAACTACGTTAATATTTTATATTTTTATTATTTTTTATCTTATTATCTCTATTAAAAAATTAATATAAAATGTTGACGTGGCTTAACCGTGACTGCACAAAATAGGAGGGTATGGAATGACACCACAACTAGGAGGTCAGACAATCTGCCTCCCTCAAAGAACACGTAAAGAGATGGGAGTTGTTGACATTGTATAGTGGCATCTATTGTGCTTGGAATGGTGACTACAATTATTATTTTCATGATATTATTGACACTTTGGCGATTGAAGAATATGTGAGTTTCATATTACACTCCGTAATTTCATTCATTGAAAAATATAATTAGATTGATTAAGCGAGAGAACTGATCATGTGTCTAAACATTTGTCTTTCATATTCACAACAACTTGCTCATTCGATGCAAATGAAGATATCATTAGAATTTAACTTCCTACATCGAGTTTTGGGTTTAGACCGGACTAATTCTTGCATACATAATTAATTTTGTACAACATTATGTCAATTTTCCTCACCAATTGGCTGTTTGGTGGAAAAGTTGGCTCGATACAAGTCAAAATGGATGTGAAGAGAATCTCACATTAAAAAAATACAACATTATATGCCATTCTTAGAAACATGGGAGTGTTGTAAGGAAGTGTTACCTTGGCTTTGCTTTGCTAAGGTGGAGATTGTTTTCGTAACAGACTTGCCCGAAAACAAGCAAAGATAGATGTGAATAGAATCTCACTCTTCTAGGGTTTAAATAGAATTAGTTCATATCTAATTGCACCGTCCATTTCCTAATTCTCTAAATAAAGTTGTGACCATTTCCTAATATATGTCAATCTGTGAATTAATTCGTAGACGGGAAAAGGAAAGGTTGTAAGAAACTGACCAAACAACAAGAACCCATGCCCATACAACCAACTTTTAGGGTATTTTTTCCTCTACTTAGAAAAGCAACTTGTAAGTCACGATATTCCGCTATAATAATATTTTGTGTCAATAATACAATATTACATGGATAAAAACTAACAAATTTTCTTATATTATTGAGACGAAACAATGTAGTTGTATCATACAAATCCTTATTGTAAATTAGGCTTGTAGCACATAGCTTTTAATTATGTCCTTGTCGTTTCCATTTATAGACGTTGTAAACGGCCGAAACGCATGTGCTTTAATAATGGCCATCGCTTAATTTCGGAAATGAAGCAACGTGCATGGAATTTAGCTCTAGGGTATATAATAGTCGTGTAAGAAAATGATACAGCAATAATCGGCGTTAATACAATAATACTATGTGGCAACTGGTTCTTTGATTTTTTATTTGAAAAATAAAAAACAGAAAAACAAAATAATATATATTTAAAAAAAAATTAAAGTTAGTTACGGAAGTGGGTTTTTTTTATTTTATTTATTTTTATTTGAAATTCAATGGGAGAGGGCAATTTTGAAATTATGAATGCTTCACCATTTTTGCCTTCTCCCTTTATATCGATATATATATATATATATTTATATATTTGAAATTCAATGGGAGAGGGCAATTTTGAAATTATGAATGCTTCACCATTTTTGCATTCTCCCTTTATATGGATATATATATTTATTTATTTGAAATTCAATGGGAGAGGGCAATTTTGAAATTATGAATGCTTCACCATTTTTGCCTTCTCCCTTATATATATATATATATATATATATATATATATATATATATATATATATATATTTGAAATTCAATGGGAGAGGGCAATTTTGAAATTATGAATGTTTCACCATTTTTGCCTTCTCCCTTTATATATATATAGATGATATGACAAGTGTACATTACTAAATTAATCACACACTTAATTAACTGATAAACTTTTCTTGCCCAAAATTAACTGGACCAAATAAATTACGTTAACTCCAATTTTGAAAATCAGTAGTGAAGTTAAGCATAATTTGGTCCAGTATTTGGAGTTAGCATAATTATTATTTTTTTTTTTTGGAACAAACAATATTATCTACATTAAGAAGGTTGGGGAATGTGCTAGCAATAATGTGGTTCAAATTCACTTTTGGTAAGAAACGAATCTAAGACCTCTCTTACAAGTGAATCGGTATTGGAGTTAGGCATAATTGGGATCATTAACTTAGAATTAGGCATAACTGGGATCAGTTAATTACGTGGACCAAATAAATACTGGACATAAAGTTGAGAGAATCCCAATTCAACACGACCAAATTATGCCTAACTTCAATTTTAAATTGTTATATATTAATATTATATCACAACACGAAGTTGATTATCCTGCCACAAAAAAATACTTCCTTCTTAATTGCTTTTTAGTCAACCGTATAGTTTATATATATACTGATTAAAATTTGCAAATTGAAGATAAAACAAAATAATGTTGTGTGGCCCCGATGCTAATTCAAGAATTACATGAAAAATTAAGGTCATTATTGACTTGATCAAGGATTAGTCAGCTCACTAGTCACTAGTCATTCCAAATCCAATATTCTATATAAAAAAAAATTAAAGTTTTCTTTTTTGGAAAAATTAATGTGATATCATGTCAATCTGCCAATCAGCTTGATGATTTTTTTTTTGGAAGCATCAGCTTGATGATTTACCAAAAAATAAATAAATAACTAGCACAACCTGATGATTTATCCAAAAATAAAAAGAAAAAAAAAAGTAGCACAACTTGATGCTATTCTAGTGAATAATCCAACCAAAATTATGTGCTTGTTTGGATGTACCTTTAAAATGACTGAAATCACTTTTTGTGAAAATGTTTTTGGAAATAATCCTTAATAAAAATACAAGTAAATTCTGGAAAAACATTTAAAGTGTTTACTGGAAGAAACACATAACCGGTGCTTCTTGCACAAAGAAAGCACTTTAAGTGCTTTTGGAACCAAAAAACATTTTCTCTAAAAGTGCTTTTAGCCATTTTAAAAGTACATCCAAATAAGTTTTATATCTAATCAACTACCTATGAACTAATCAGCAACCGAACGAGATTGAATCCAAGCGAGCGAATGAACGGAGTTTGTAGAGGGCAAAGGACTATAAAAAATGGGAACTTTAACGAAAAGCTCCCAGTATTGTTCATTTTAACGAAAAACCACATTTTTACACCAAAAAGTCAATTATGTTACTATTCATTTTACTCTTTATTTTGTTCTTATCGTTAAAACTCAAAAATTTTAAACTTTTTTCATTAGTTTTCCTTAAAATATACTACCTAGAATAGGAGTCTTGGCTAGTTTGAGTTGGAAGACGAGTCAAAGAAGTCAAAAGAGCAAGAAGAGGCACAGTAGCAATCAACAGGAAGCAGTGCAGAAATAGGAGGAGAGTTTGTCTGAGCAATTGATAGGTATGCATTCACATTGTTCCATGGTATGGAACCAAGTGCTGAACATTGTTTCTTGTTTCGAAAATGTGGGTCAAATGTGAACGGAGGGAGGATGCCTTGTAACATGCGGTCAATGCCCTACATGTTTTATATACACGTCAAATTAGTTCGTATATATATTGTGTTAATTCACGATCACCTACATGTTTTATATACACGTCAAATTAGTTCGTATATATATTGTGTTAATTCACGATCACCTTCAATTGTTTTCTAGTGTGATCACTGGTAGCATTCACATTGATAGCAGTTGATTAGTTGGTATGAATAAAAGAATTATTTTCGTGGGCTACCCTACAAAGCAACTTGAAATCGATGGAGCCACGATAGGGACAAGTATTCGATTGTTGTTGATTCAAGTTGATTTGTAACGAGTTTCTTTTATTATTTATTTTATTTTATTTTATTTTTTTATAAAACTCGACATCCATCAGATTTAAAACAAAGAGTTCACATTTATAAGTTGATTTATAAGATGAGTTGTTGATTCAAGTTGATTTGTAGGAAAGAAAGTGTATGAAACTTTGAAATCCATCAGATTTAAAACAAAGACTTAACATTTATAAGTGATTAAATATATCTAATTATATATATAAAGATATATTTAAACTAAGGGCGGAAGAATAAATTGGTTGTAAACTTGTCATTCTCAATATTCAAACTTAAAACTTTTCACTTACAACTGAAGAAAAATAGTAATAGACTGTAGCACTAAGTAATAGAACATCTACCTATATAATTGAAGTTTTATATTCAATTTTCGCTCCACGTAATATAGTTTGTATAAAAATAAAAGTTAATTTGATGACACATTGTTTGTTTTATCAAAGTTTGAGAGAGACAAGTCAAATGGTTTAACATAGATTAGTACGAGTGGAGTTTTATCCTAAAATGACGATATAATTATGAATAAAATCACATAATTATAAGTTGTAAATATGTATTTTATCAAACGCTGGACTTGAAACTTTCAGCATGTTAAAAGTCACTTACTGAGCGTGAGGACAAGGAATTTGCTAACTCAGCTCTCATCTAAGAGAAATTCTAAGAAGACTCTCAAAGTGAGATTTCCATGGACACTTTTTGCCATCTCACAGATTGATTTGTACCAACATTATAAAACATTATGCCAAAAAAATGAGGTGCCAAAAAATTCATAAAGAATCCCGTTTTTGAAAAAAATCTCTTTACCATTCCTCCTAATTTAAAACCACAATAGGGTGAGGACTGACTCTGGAGGGTGGAAGCTGAGAGAATGGGACAATGTCCATTGGATTGGACAATTTCTTCTAGCTTTCGATTTGGAATGGACTTGGTTGACTGTGAAACCATGTAATGCATTTAATATTTAAATAATGATGTTTACAAAAGTTAAAGTATCTTGATGAAAAAATAAAAAAGAAACAAGGTTTTAATTAATAAGAATATAAGATAAAGGATGAAAACCTTTTATCATTTATTTTTTACATGAATAATTGGTTTATAATTTATGTTCGATTTTCATTAATGATGAGTTTGGTACAAAATTATTTGGATAAATATCAGCTTACTACCCTCAAGTTTCGTGGTTTTCAACATTTAGTATATGAAGTTTTTTTCGTCTCAGAGTCATACCTAAAGTGTTAATTTTGGGACAGTCTCATACATCCATTAGTCTGACTGTTAAGTCTCCCGTTAACTGATGATGTGACGCCTATGTGGACAATGACTGGACGCCACGTGTCATTAAGAGGTCCATGTGGAAATTAAAAATATTAAAATAATAAAATAATTAGTTAAATAAATAATAAATAAATAAATAAATAAAAGTCGCAGAACCCCTTCGTCTTCCCCATGTCCCCCACCCATTTCCATACCCCCATGTCCCCCACACATTTTCATACCCCCACCGCCACCCTCAATTTCAACCTCAACCACCACGATGCCGTCGACCCCAACGAATCAGACGTCGCCGAGGAAGTTCACGCAGCAAGAGATTAAATTAAATTAATTTACGGAGATTGGTGGTGGGAATCCGTGGCTACTTCAGTGAAGGTGAAGAGTGGCGGCAACCTGCATGATGGTTCTTCAAAGGGAAAGATTGGATATTCTGTTACCAAGAAGAAGATTGAGAGCTCTTCAAGCAAGCAAGCAGCTGATTCCAAGCAGAAATCTGTGCAAACTGTTACAAAAACTGCGGTAAAACCCAGGTCAAATTTCATTGGTTTTTGAACTTTTTGACCTTTAAAGTTGTGATGTTTGGATTGGTTTTTCAATTGGGTGAATTGGGTTTGTGGGGTTGTGAATTGATTTAGCTGTTTCTAATGAATTAGGGGATATTCTAATTTGGATTTTAATTAATTTGGATAATTGATAATGACATAGTGAAATTTGTGGTTCTGATTTGCTTGTTCTTAGTTTTTTGACCTGCGTGATCTTCTTCAGCGAGGTCAGGGCCTTCTCGATTTCGAACACAGGGAGACCGAGTCGGGTTGGGTTGGGTATGGAAGGATTAGGGGAGGAATGGGTCGGGTTGGGTATGGAGGGACTAGGGTAGGGATGGGTTTGGTTGGGAGAACGACGAGTGCGAGTAGGGAGAGGGACGGAGGAGGGAGACCAAGTCGGCGAGGACGAAGGAGGAAGAAGGGGTCTGGGCGATGGGGAAGGGTTCAGAATCTGCGCCCACAACAGAATCAAAATCTCCACCTTGAGATCTGGGAGTATCGTCGCCCCCATAACTTCGAGATCTCCGCCCCGAGATTTGAGAGTATCACCGCGCACAGCCGATCACCGCTCCCTCGAGCTCACAGGGCCGTCGAAGAGGATGAGGGTTGAGTAGGTGGAGTCGAAAAGGGAGGGGAAAGGATAGATGTGCAGAGGTTGGGTAGGTGCAGAGGAGAGAAGGGAGGGAGAAGGTAGGGGATCGGGGGTTTGAGGAAGAAGACTTTTTTTAATTTATTTTTTGTAATTCTTTAATTTTTTTATGTTTATTTTTTATTTTTTTTTATTTTTAATATCTACGTGGGACCTTTATTGACACGTGATGCCCAATCATTCTCTACATGGACGTCACGTCATCAGTTAACGAGAGACTTAACAGCCAGATTAACGGATGTACGAGACTGTCCCAAAATTAACACTTTAGGTATGATTCTGGAACAAAAAAACTTTATGTACTGAATGTTGAAAACCACGAAACTTAAGGGTAGTAAATTGATATTTACCCAAATTATTTTAGACTCATTATGGACGTGCCCCATGAACCTCGTCATGTAGGACCCCAATTGGAACTCCAATGCTCGACCTCTTGAACCCCATGACTGTGACCAAGGAACACTAGCAACCGTGACACGGATCTGAAACTTGGACTTAAGACGTCGGTACTCGAACTTGGGCTTGAGGCTGCAAAACCTCAAATCCGAAACCCTAGTTACAATCATTTTACTATTTTAGGTCTCGGATTTGAAACTTTATGTGTGTTATTTTACTTTTCATTTTATTTTTCAAGGAAAAACATGCAATTTGATTCAGTTACTTTGGAAATCAAACTCAAACGAGTATATTTATTCATTTAGTCCAACCTCTCCAATCCAATGCGATCCATCGCGGTATAACCCTAGTTCCTAATCCTGTCCAATCCCAATCACCAAGCAAGAGTGGACTTGGGCCGTTCAGCCACACCAACCCAAAATTTAAAGCCCGAATTACCAGACGCTCATTATCTTGTTTTTTATTTATTTTTAATTAAAAATGGTTTTGAAATGTTGTTATTTTCTGGTCGTTGAAGGTTGAAACAAGGCGATAACTCGATTACATCGACACCCAGAATTTGTTTTCTTTTCTCTCTCTCTCTCTCTCTCTGATTCTCTCTGTTTCTGTGAATTGTGGAAGTTGAAAGTCATGAGTGCTCTCCCGAGTTCGCTCGTTTCAGTTCAGAATCACAAAACCCATTTCTTAACTGGTACCAATTCTTCCTTTTTATTTTTGTCAATTTAGTTTCTTATGAATTTGATATTTTTGTATGAAAAAAAGGGATTACTCTCTCAAGTGTTGCTTAAATTGTAGATTTCTCAGCTTTGTTTTATTTAACAAACATATTAATCTCCGAGCTCTTTAATGCAAGCTGAGGCTCCATTTCTGAAGGAATAAATAAAATTGAATGTGAGAGATGCCCATTTTATAATTCTCTGATTTTTGTGGGTTTCTATGATTGTATTATATAGTATTCTGTTATTGGTGCAATCCATAATCTAATTGTCTACGAAATTGATATTTTACTTAAAGCAGTTGAAAATTCATTTAAAGGGTATGATCAGATGATTTCTTAGGCATTTTACGCTTGAAAGTTGTTAACTTTGAATTCGAAGTGCACTGGGAAATTTAATTGTCGAGCCGGTGTTTCTTGAGGCCGGTTTTCTAACCATTTCGTTTCTAGTTTTCATTGTTTTGCGCTATAGATAGATAAAGGAAAACTATATTTATACGGGAGAAAGGAGGAATGGAGAAGGTGATGGTGGAAGACAACGTGAACGGATTCAAGTTTTCGTTTTCATATTATCTCCTTCATTTCAGCCTCCTCCCTCCCACCACCTTCATCCTTCTCCTTTGTCATTTCTCCCCTACACTTTCCTTGTATCTCTACCACAGAAAATGAAAACTAAAAATGTAATGGCTATCGAACGGGCCCTCAGCTTCTCAATTCATCTTTCTGTTCTATGTGATTTTCCTTGTTCCTTGGCCACTTCAACTTCTTTTCTTCGGCTTGAGATTCTGCCTACCATGTCCCAATTTCACGGTGCAAAACTTTTAGATTTGAATTTCACATTTAATTTTGTTGTTGATCATTGCCAAATGTTTGATGCTAGGTTCTCCAAAGCCAACTTACCATTGTCTTTTGAACGTTAGTCCCAGTAATTTAAATGCCGCATTTCAGGACAAAGCAAAGCTTACTTCTCATAGAAGGTCACTTGTTGTCCGAGCAGGGTATGCATGCTTTTGTGCTGTCTAAAATTTTATGCGTTTCATTATTATTTTTATCTCTGAAGTCTTAAATGTCTTTTAGCTGGCCAGTTCTTGTGTAATACTTCTCTTCTTTTCCTTTTGTTTTTGCTACTACAGAGCGGATAAACCAAGTTCTGCAAGTATCTTTGTTGGTGGTTTTCTATTGGGAGGGATAGTTGTTGGAGCATTAGGTTGTGTATATGCACCTCAGGTATGGTTGAAGTACTCACCTTATGTATCTATCACAGTTTGACCTGTTACCGTTGCATTGGGTCTGTATTCTGTGTGCTTATTTAATGGTGGATATCTTTGGTGTCTTGATCTGATGTTGTGATTCCTATTGTTATTGCTGCTCAATCTCTGCGTGTCAATGTACTTGCATGCCCTCACTTGTACGAGCCTTTATTTGTGAATTGATGATTCCTTATTGAATATTTAGTCATTGTATATCGCATGGTCTTTAGAATGTTACTGCAGTACTGCTGTCGATTATTAACGCCTTTAAGGCATAGGTTCTACCCCCCTCCCCCGTCCAAAGAACTACCTTCTAGAAGATACATAAAGTTATGCTTGTTAAATGATATATAGTGTATGAATTGGTTTTGGGAGATGAGACATGGATGTGGTTTGTATGCGATATATAGCTGATCAAAAGGAGCCAACTTCTTTACAGTGATGCGAAAGCATGTATTTGACTGACATATCATATCATATTCCCAGATAAGCAAGGCACTAGCTGGAGCCGACAGAAAAGACTTGATGAGGAAGCTACCAAAATTTATTTATGATGAAGAGAAAGCTCTTGAGGTTAGAATTTTTTTCTTTTTTCCTGCAGTTAATATCATTGAGAAAGGAGGTCCGCTTTATGATAGTTTCTACATGCCCTTCCAAATTTTTATATGCATTAAGTGGAAACTTTGATTGGTCAATCCCGTATAACTTTTGGATCATGTTATTTGGGATGTTCATTATCATATTTGAACTTGTGTGTTTTCTGTTATGTATTTCGTGACAACAGAAAACCCGCAAAATACTGGCGGAGAAGATTGCGCAGCTAAATTCCGCCATAGATGACGTTTCTGCTCAGCTGCATGGAGATGATGCCCCGAATGGAGCCGCAGTGGCTTCGGACGAAATTGAAGCTTCCATATAATAATAGTTTGCAGAAGTTTTGTTTAACCTGTTACATGTGTCACACTGGGAAAATAATGTTGTTAATGTTCTTCTTCTCGTGTGTTTTACTTGTTTATAAATTCAAGCACCTTATTTTACTTTTATTATTATTGGATATCATCTCTTCCTATATAATGGTTCATGCAAAATCAATGTATACTTTTTTCTTGTGCACATTCTAAATTATTTATTGATTTTTCTTTGATTTATCTAAATCCAAACGTCAGAAATAATCAAGAATGTGTACAGTGACAAAGAGGGTAATTACTTTGCTTAAGTGGACCTTGTGGGTAGATCACTTTGCCTAATTTTACGTTTGCAAATTTTAATCAACTGAATACATGAAAGTAACCCCCTAGCAGGATGATGGAGTTTGTAACTCAAATGGCTCAAATTGTTGGTCATTTTCATGCCAAATCATGTGATTGACTCTTCCTCTCTTAATACCCTTATTAAGGGAGGAAGGGTCCCTGAAATAGAATGGGAAACATAACAAGGGACGGAACTAGTTTCCATAATGTGTTTAGCAAGGGTGACCTTTTTTTCTCTCTTTCACGTGCTCTGCTTCCTTCTTTTTCCCTAAGATTGTTTCATCCCTCCTGTTTTTTCTCTCTCGTGTTCCACCCCCTTGCTTTTCAGCTCTCTGCCGCTTTGTACAAATGTGAAGGACGATGCAGGAATATATTATAATATAAGGAAGTATTAGATTTTAGACCCAAAAAAACCAAGAGGAGGATAACGGTAAGAAAGTGAACAAGGAAACTCTGAACTCATGTGCTCCCGTGGGATGGTGGTTTTACTTGATGATCGAAAATGCAAAGACTTGCATGCTCATGTGTTGAAGTATGGGCTTGATTCTAATATTTTTGTTCACCTAATTTACAAGGTGATTGAAAAAGCTCTCAAGAAACTACTTTTTCCATTTCAAATATCCTACCATTTGCTTTCTTGCCTTCAATGGACCATCCAACCCGCATATACACTTTCATTCCTCCCCAAAGTCTTCTATCCAAACAGAGGTAGTGTCGGTGCTAAGAACATATGGGATTGGAATCATCAATGTTCAGTTTCAGAAATAGTGTAGTACTCGTGTTCAGTTTCAGAAATAGTCAGTGTTCAGTTTCAAAAATAGTGATAATACCAATGCTCAGTTTAAGAAATAGTGATAATATTCGTGTTCAGTTTTCAGAAATGATCAATGTTCAGTTTAAGAAATTGTATAGTATCCGTGTTCAATTATAGAAATATTCAAGAAGGGAGAGAGAGTAATGGACGCACGGACCCATGCGTCAATTTTTTTATTACTTTTTAATTTTTTTTCTTATATTAAACTTTTGTCATTTTCATTAAAGTTTAAACCATGTACATTAAATAATAGTTTAGAGCGGTTTTTGGTTAAATTAAAGTTAGTCCAAGCCTTTTTAATTAAAGCTCCCAAATTT
The DNA here is from genome assembly GCA_024362995.1 of Heteromeles arbutifolia. Lineage (NCBI taxonomy): Eukaryota > Viridiplantae > Streptophyta > Magnoliopsida > Rosales > Rosaceae > Heteromeles > Heteromeles arbutifolia. The sequence continues at coordinate 17,317,393 of JANCRC010000001.1, forward strand.
AATTGGCGAACCGGTGTTTCTTAGGGCCGGGATTGTAACCATTTCGTTTATAGTTTTCATTGTTTTGTGTTATAGATAGAGGGAAACTATATGGTAGGAGGAATGGAGAAGGTGATGGTGGAAGACAATGCGAAAGGATTCAAGTTTTAATTTCGTATTATTTCCTTCATTTCAACCTGCTCCCTCCCACCACCACCTCCTTTGTCGTTTCTCCCCTATGCTTTCCTTGTATCTCTAGTTCTCTACCATAAAAAATGCAAAATCTCTGTTAAGTAGGCATTTTAGCACAATGGTCCTTAAGATTGGCACAACTCCTCACTTTAGTCTCTGAGATTTGAAATCGATAAAAGTGGTCATTGAGTTTATTCACCATTAATCATTTTGGTTATTCTATTAAAATTCTCTGTTAAATAAGGACCAAAATGATAAAAAAAATACCCTCAATTTGATAAACAATGGGTCAAAACGATTTGACAAAATTGGAGTATTTTTGTTATTTTGGTCTTATTTAACAAAGATTTTCACGGAAATACCAAAATGATCAACAGAGGACAAACTCAGGAACCACTTGTATTAATTTTAAATCTTGAGTTATGCCAATCTTAGAAACCATTTTAACTAAAAATTCCTCCGAAGTATTATATCCACAAAATGCCTTGACTTCGTCTTCCCCCTTTAAAACATTTTCCTTATTGATATGTATTCATCGTATATTGCATCGCCTTTAGAATGTTACTGCAGTACTGCTGTCTGATTATTAATGCCTTTAAGGGGGGAGCATAATATGCTTTTTATGTGGAAACTTTGATTGGTCAATCCCGTAACTTTTGGATCATGTTATTTGGGATGTTCATTATCATATTTGAACTTGTGTGTCTTCTGTTATGTATTTCGTGACAACAGAAAACCCGCAAAATACTGGCTGAGAAGATTGCGCAACTAAATTCCGCCATAGATGACGATTCTTCCCCTTTTGGGCATATGATCGACACTCGAAGGATCCTTGAGTCATTCAATCACTGCAAGACGTCTTTTGGACCAAGAACAGCAAACAAGGTGGCACATAGATTGGCTAGGGTTGGGTTAACGGTGGAAAACCCATTATTTTGGTTTGAAGAAACACCCAATGTAATCTCATGCCTTCTCATTGAGGATAGCCCTTCATAGTAAGCTCTTTGGTGCGGGACACTCTTTTCCTTTTCCGGGTTGAAATTCCCGGTAAGATTTTTATCGAGGCTCATTACTTGCACCCTATCTTTAATGTTGTACTTATTCAATTTCATAATCAATGAATATTGTACTTTGCTAAAAAAAAAAAGAAAAAAAACTTGTTACATGCTGTTAATCTTCTTGTTCTCGTGTGTTTTACTATTTTATACATACAAGCACTTTATTTCATTTTTATTATTATTGGATATCATCTCTTCCTATATAATGGTTCAGGCAAATGATTTTTGTATACTTTTGTCTTCTGCACATTATAAATTATGGATTTTTATATTAGCACCCCACAAAATGTTGAATGCACCATACATTAAAATTTAATATTAAATGACTTATTTACCCTACTATGCAATGACAATTTTGACCTTATTAGGTTTTAAAAAAAAATGTATATACACCCCAAATCACTTTTAACATATTATTTATCTTTTTCAACTATCAAAACCCCTCCGATCCTCTATTGTTGAACAAAACCTTAACCAATGAAACTACAAACATATTGATTGAGAAAAATTATTTTTGACGAATGAAACACGAAATCGATGTTTCAGAAGCTTCACATGAGGTAAGACTTCATATTTTTTATTGTTTTAGTGATTTTGACGACATCGATAATTATTTAATCTTGCTTTTGATGCGTTATTCAAACTTCTATGTTCGTATTTATCTTTTAGGGATTACATGAAGAATTAAACACATAAAATTACTACCAAATATTAAAAACAGACGACATGGGTTTTAATGATGGAATTGAAAACAACCCACATATGCTTTAAATCCCAGGCTGCATCTTTTGTCAAAATTCCAGTTGGCATTTTTTGTCCAAATTAAAAGCTTTATAAGATTTGAGAAATGTGGGGTGTATAGAAATTATGGGGTGCATATAGAAAATGTAAGGTGTATATTAAAAATGTAGGGTGTGAGGGTATTATGGAGAAGTATGTGGGGTGTATTAAGATAATTTTTAATTGAAAAAGCAAATGTGAGGTGTATTAAGTATGTGAGGTTTATTCAACAATTTGTGGGGTGTTAATATAATAAGCCTAAATTATTTACTGATTTTTCTTTCATTTATACCTAATACAAGGTCAGAACAAATTGGAATGTGTATGGTGACATAAAGGGTAATTAATTCGATTAGAAATCGACAAAAAGAAAAAGTAAGTGGACCTTGGGCATAAATCACTTTGCTTAACTGGAGTTTGTAGCTCAAATGGCTCAAATAGTTGATCATTTCATGCCAAATTATGTGATGGACTCTTTCCTCCTTTAGTACTATTGTCAAGGGACCATGGAATAGAAAGGAATCATATTAAGGGACGGAACTGGTTTCAATAATGTGTTAATCAAGGGACGGAACTGATTGACTCTTCCTCCCTTAAATCAAGGGACAGAACTCCAAACAAATATTTAAGTGATAAGAAAGACCGATACGTGATTCTATACAATTAGTGACATGACAAATTTGCTCACATAGATAATCTTTTCTCCCATATGAAAACCGATAAAATAAACACTCATAGTTCGCCTGATTAGACAGATAGACACAAAGTTATACATAACTATTGATAGACCCATTTTCTTCCATGACTACCTCTTCACACTTGCAAAACAATATAAACACGTTTTAACTAAAAAAAAAATTAACGACACCACACTTGGCATGCAGTAGAATATTCCATGCATGAAACACGGTCCATGGCCATGCATAAAAAATAGTATGTGGGATTATGCATGAGACAAATAAAGGCTGCATACTCGTTTCAGGACCCTATCGTATTGTATGGATCTCAACATGACGCAAGAGAAAGAGGAAACACATATGGTCGCAACGCTCACAACCCTACGTAATAATTATTAGTCGTCCACGTTTGTTTAAACAAAGTAAAATGAAATTACGGAGTAATTAAGAACTACGATATTATGGAAGAGTTTAAGCACGCCAGGTAGAACTAATTAATTAGTTTCCAAACTTTCCAGAGTCAATTGCCAGCATGCAGTTTAAATTGCACATTCACTTCAGTCTTTCGTTTAGTGATAGTTCACCATTTTTGTTGATGATATTTTTTATTCGATTAAATTAGACGTAACGACGATGGGTATACTAAGGTTTAAGGGTTGAATTTTAGGGTAAGTTTGATATCAAGTTGCATCTTATCACACCGACACATCTTTGTTATGATTCTCAAAGAGAAATTTGACACATAATTTGAAAAGTTTAGGATTTAGATGGTTCAAAGTTTCGTTTGGCCAATGATTATTCTTTTACACTTCTTGTAATTAACCATACACGCATGCTTTGCCCCATTGAAAATTGTTTCTCTTCAATCATTTTTTGCTTTTTTTTGTGTGGCAGAGGACTTCTTTTTTGGAAATCAAGATTCCTAAACACGGGCAATTAAGGAGTGAAATGTGACTAAAGAAGTATGCGTGATTCACATGCATTTGGGTCCTATCGCTACACATTATGTGATGAAATTATTGGCATTTGGAGGTCCACAGCTTTTGACGTTCGATCGACACCTTCTTGTTCGACATATATTATATATGGCTCTCAACGACAAAATCCCCACTGCTTGGAACACGTGAAACAACTGCGATCACTATACTACCAAAATAGTGAACTTCGTTTATGGAATGATTAATTGACCTTGTGTTGGCAGCTCACTTAGACATTGATTGATCTGCAATATATTGCATGTGTTATACATGATTAAAGATTTAATGCTCGTTTGAAAATGCTTTTGAAATGACTTAAAGCGTTTTTAAAGAAAATGCTTTTGGGTTCCAAAAACACTTGAAGTGCTGCTTGCAAGAAACACCAGTTAGAGCATTTCCAAAGGAGATGCCAAATTTTAAACATCAAAATGATATTTGATGGCTTATGTGGCAATTTGACATTTTGTACTATATTTTGCTCTACCGATATGTTAAATAATAATGTCATTTAATAAATTTTTTTTTTGCCTTTTTGTGGAGTCCAATGATTAAGGCAACCAATCAAGTATTTGAAAAACATAACAACATTTATTAGATATAATATTAATCTATTAAAAATCATTTAATAAATTTGACATCTGCTGTCAAATTTGACAGCAAAAGGCTTTGCCTTCAAATGACTTAGCGCCACATAAGAAGTTCAAGGCTGGGTTGGAGAGGGTTTGCTGCCCTTTTTTACTATTGTATGTCTACGCGACAGTTTTGACATCTCCTTTGGAGATGCTCTTATGAGCTTATTCCAGGAAGGATTTCAAGTGATTTGTTAGGATTCATTTGCATATTTACTAAGAATTGGTCCTAAAAGCCTTTTTCACCTAAATAGCTTTCAACTATTTTAAAAGTACTTCCAAACGAGTCTATGCTTTTAAATTCCTATTATAAAAAGCGAATTGTTATTGGAACTCCAAAAATATTATGTTGCACTCCAAACTTTCTATAATGAGAAAGAAAATACATTTGTGAGGAGTGTAGAATGAGATTTTTGGAGTGTTAATAACTGTTCTCTATAAGAATAAATATGTTTTCAGTATGTTGTCCATATTCGATGACTATATCGTCAATATTTGGTCGGTATATTGTTGATATTGATCATTTTAACAAATGAGATTATGATTTCTAATTGTTTAATCAAGAGAATTGTTATTGGTACCCCAAAAATCTTGTTTTGCACTCCAAACTTTCTATAATTATAAAAATATATATATACTTGTGAGAAGTATATAATGAGATTTTTGGAATGCTAATAAAGATGATAAATTTAGACAAAAACATGCAACCTTTTGAAGATAGGAAACACTCATGACCACTAAAACAAACTTTTTTGGTTCACGAACCTGCAATATTTCAATTTTATAGAATAAAATTGAAAAATAGGAAATAATAAAGAAAATACGATATTAGAAAATGAAGGGCTTCAGTCTAAATTTTGCATAGGCCCCTAAATTCTCACAGGCGGCCTTGATGCTAAATATAGTTAGCTTGAGAGCTACATGTATCCAACCCTGTTTACTAACTAGAATATAGCTATCTTGGAATTAAGAGATGAATTTTATACATTTTCGAACGAAAAATATAAGGAAAAGGATCCTCTCCGGATCTACTTTGCCGTTCATCGTACATCGTGCGGTCAGTTTTCGTTAGATACTATTTGTGTTTAATTTTAAATAAAAAAAAAGTCAAATTATTTATGACCCTATGATACACAATGAATGATTAAGATGTGAGAATCTTAGTAGATCCGGATGGGATCCAATTCCAAAATATAATCTATAGTGAATCAGTGATTTGGTTGGGAGATGTCCTATAAAAGTAGTAGGTACCCAGCACATGCCTTACCAACCATTCATAATACCAACGGTGATCCGCCAATAATGTCGGGTGGTCGAGACTTCACACTCCAGCCATAAATGTGGCTATGCAAATAGCAAAAATATCAACCATACAATTCAAGGATTCACTTTTTATGTGTGCAATTGATTTCTAGCTGGACATGAAGTTGATTACTAGTAGGCCACTTACGTTATGTGATTTACAGCAACTTAAAATTAAATTACTTAATTGAATATGTAGTACGTACCCTGCTGTATGTATTGATGAGATTAAACATACCCATTCATTTTCTCACCTGAAAAAGAGTAAGATAAATTTTGGATATAAATATGCCACTAAACAAAGTTTTTATATTAAGCATAGCTCTTATATATAGAGGTGTCATTTTTTTTTTGAACAAAATATAGAATTGTCATTTAGTACTATGGTATATCGGTATTCTTTTTTAGTTGTAAGTAATGGGTTTTAGGTTTGATGAAATAGCAATCAGATTCGACGACTACTGAAAAGTTGAGATTAATTTAGCAAATTGAAATTTAAAAATTGATCTAGCTCTTACAGCGTCATTCTGTTATATACCCTATGGTCCGAATAAATTATGATAATAAACTACTGTTGGATCTTAAATTCTTAATCCAACTATGGAAGTAAATAAATTTTAATTTTATTTATTTATTTATTTTTACTTTTTTCTCCATGGTTGAACTCTAATCCTATGCAAGTGGATTATAATTTTCTTAGATCATAGAGTCCAAGAGAACAAAATTTTATACAGTTACGGGCAATGTTTAAAATATCGGTATTCGTGAAAATGCATATGTTCGGGCGCAGATTTCTTCGGAGAGGGCTTCTCAGCACTCAGCACAGCTCCCCAAGGGATTGGCACTTTGGATGTGTAGTCGGGCTCTTACTTGCTGATGTATTACAAGAAGAGAACAAAGTTAGTTCTGAAAGGTGCCTTTGTGGGGCCTTAGGTGTAGGCCTTTAGGCTCGCAATCAAAACTAACTAAGTGCTAGGCGTGCCACTGTTATCTCAGTATTGCAGATGTAGAACAAGAGTGTGTTTAGTCGATTACTTGCGCCCCAAGTTACTCGGACTTCTTGTTATCAAAGGATTGTCATGGATAAGTTAAGTCCACATTAAGTTCTTTTTCTTGCCTTGTGACCAAGGACTTTTAGTTCATAGTCTTGTACGTTCGAATGAAGGGAGTCCAAATCCCCTGAAGCCATTTACTTGGTTCCAGATTGGTCTTTAAATGAAAGCATATCCATTAAACTAATCAGATCCAGGTGCAAATGAGATTCTTAAAGTAAGAAAACTTATGGGTATGATTTGGATACATGATGGAGAATACATTAAGCAGTAAATCTATTAACTTAGAGAACAAACAAAGAGCTTTGAGCAAGATTTCACCTTGTCAGGCAAGGTTGACCCTCTTGCGATCACTTCTCTTTGAGTTTACAGGGGTTTTGTGCTAAAAATGGATGGATGGTAAACAAGTTTACACAAGGGAATCGATACTACGCCACTATGGGTGGTAGCAGAGCTTTAAACTAGACAAAAGATGGCTTTTGTAGGGAATGATCCAAAAAATGACTGAGATCTGGGCTGATTACAGCTTTTGAATGCAAATCTGGCTTGAGAGCAGAGTTTGTATGTTTGTTTGTTTGATTGGTTGAGTCTCATTGTCTCTTGGGCCTCTTCCTCCTTTAATAGGTAAATTAGCCCGACTGCACTGTCTTTGCTCTTGCCTGAAAGCAACTTGGAGGGTAGTGAGTCATCAGCATTTTACTTGTATTGCCACTGTAAAGTGTTTTTTGGCTGATTGTGAGTTAGTCTCCATCACTTGACATTTAAACCATAGGCACATGGTCTATGCATTAAAGGGAAGACGCCAACTTGTCTCTGGGCTTGGTGTTGGGCTCGGGCAAGTCTTCTTTTAGTTGGCATATCTGGGCTTCTTTACGCTTGCAGTCCAATGTTCAAATATTAACCCAAACAATATCGATATACAAATTTGTGAAAATGTATCGATATACAAATTTGTGAAAATATTGATGGATATATCGAATATTGATATGGCTACGATTGCTTTTGATGGAAATTTAAAATAAAACTTAGGGAACATCAAACACTGGTTTGGACGAAATATAAAAGTTTCTTCGCTATATAACCGATATGTCCAATATTGACGAAGTTTGTCGATTTTTGGCGTATCGTGCGGCTAATATTCAAATGGCACGTTTAATTTTATTACAACTTGCTTATCTCATTAATATAAGTAACTACAAATATCAAATTTTAATTTAAAATTATAATAACCTACACAGAAATGCATTATTGCATTAATTTCAGGGACTTCAATAAAAAACTGAAAACCAACAAGGTTTCAGTCAAAAAACGTTGATAAATATGGACCACATCCAAAGTCAAATTAGGTTCTCATCCCTCATTTTTCATTCTCATTAATTGAAACCTTATTTTCTTTTCATTTTTGGTCAAGGTCCATTGACTAATTCCAATGTCATTATTTGAATATTAAAATTATTTAGAAGTCATCATTTGTCAATTTTAAAAATGAAAACCTTATTAATCATTTCCAAATATATCTTTTTTGTATTTTTTTTTCATATGTTTCTATTTCTAATTTGTACCCTTTTTTTTTAATTTGTACCAATATTCTTTTTAGTTTTAATTTGTACCCATAATTTTGAATTTTAATATGTACACAGATTGTTTATTTAATTTGTACCCATATTTGTTTTGTGAATGTACCCATGCTGATTATATGTATATATTTTATGTTTTAAATATATTAATAGTTTTTTCTTAAAATATATCAATAGTTACATGGGTGCATTATTTTTTTGCTAGAACTATGTGAAGCATAATATTACTCTATTATTGATTTTGAAGTAATTGTTATATTGTAAAAATATTATTTAAATTTATAATTTGTGGGATATTAAATGCATAAATGTAGGAGTTAAATCTATTAAATAATGTCAGGGACCTTGATCAAATTATTTAAACCAATAAAGTTTAATTCTAACAATTAGGTTAACTAGGGACCGGAAACAAAATGACCATATATATATACATATATATATACATACATACATATACATATATATATATACATACATACATATACATATATATATATATATATATATATATCGATCCTATTTAGTAGAGGCAATGCTCAGTTCTTAGGATTATGTTGCCATACAAGCGTTTTTGTTACTAGCTAGAGTCTAGTAAATTTAAACCATGCAAACTTCACTTCTCTATGTATGCATCTTTCGGCTGACATCAAAGTTGGTTGGGTTGGGAACTTGGACCAGACTGTTAGGTGGAACGTTTGAGCTCGTCCAACCTCCATGAAGTTTTACCCATGTTGGTTCCGTCCCTAATCTAGACCACTCATTTATGCAAAATCAAATTCTTTTTCCAAAATGCAAAAATCAATTTAGCTAATTAATTATAGAAAGTGACAATTTGACATGATACACATTTTGCGTAGATATCTCGTAACCCCATAAGTTAATAATCTTTGTCCACCTAATTAAGTTGGATTTTAATTCATGTACAAGCTGAGTATTATATGTGGTCCAATATCTTAATGAATAAGGTGTTGAGTTTTTATCCATGCGTTCCGGGTTGGAAACTCTCTCCTCCATTGAATTATTGTACTAATTTCAAACCCTCCCATAATAATAGTAAAATTTTAAAAAAAATGTGCAAGCTGGATATACACATACATCTCCTCCTACTTGAGCCTGTTGTCTTCGTCAATTAAACTAAATTCACCACCATAATTTACCAAAGCTTGATTTAAATAGCGTTTTGATTTTTTTTGCGGTTGTGAACACAAATTAAAGTCATTGATGGGAATCAAAGTGCTGTGTGTATAAATAGTAAACACAAGGCTAGCACAAATTATTAACTTGTGCGTACACTATCAATTTTGTAGAGATTTATACTCCTAACTTAAAAGGCAAGGCATGCGAGTGTGATGGGTCATGGCTTCTTCTTCTTAATCTCTTCTCCTATTCTCATCGATGATCAGCCTCAGCTTCCCACACTCTCTCCCTTCCAATTTTTCTCAGCCATGTTTGCTTTTGCGGCTGGTTCTTCCCAACTCTGTTAGCCAAAACTGAATTCCAGGTTCATCTTTCTCTTTCTTTTTTCTCTTCCATTTTCTGCCTAGTTTGTTTTAATATTTTGTTAACCTTGTTTTTATTGTAAAACTTTTTTAATTTTATGGGTTATTGATGAGTCCTTGATCTTCTGGTTCTTGAGTTGGTTCTGGTTACTTTTCGTACGTTCATGTCTTTGGGGGAATGATGGGTGTCTCTATCAACTTCTGGGTTATAGGTTGCTTTTAAGTTATTTTTAGTTCAGCGGTTATCTCTTGTTAGCCAATGAAAAGAGACTGTTCTTTAATTTTAGTGCAGTAAAAATTTATGAATGGCTCCTTACATAAAAGAACTAAATTGTATATAAACGAATGTGCTCAAACAACTCATTAGAGTTTTGAAAAGAAATTTTTTTGCCATACGGGAGGAGGATTCTCTCTCCTCGCAGTCGCATCTCCTTCCTGTAATGTTAAAAAGTGCTTCACAAATTGATGAGAACAATGACATAATCAAAGAATTCCAGTGCCAAATATCCCTCTCCGACTTCCCCGGTGGCTCTGAGACCTTCGAGATTCTGCTACGACATCAGAAGCCATAACTAACGTGTGGAAGGAGGAGGATAAGCGATGCTGGATGAGTGGAGAAGAGGAAACATTGTTGAACTAAAACAATTAGAAAAATATACCTCATTAAATATGTGGTATAATTTCAAACAATCAGATTTCTTTAATAAGATATAAATTAGAAAGAAAAAAAAAATAGGAGGGGAAAAATAAGAGGGGAAGAATTCAAATTCGAGAATGTTATCGCCCCCAAAAAGCTGAATACTTTATTAGCACTTTTTTGACTTTTTGAGATCGAATCAATATACATAGTTTAGTAAGTGAAAGAGGCCATACCAATAGTGCATGGCCACTTATCTCTCAACCACAAAATTAAGCTATGTTTGTAATGTTTTTTAATTTTTCCAAAGCATCGACATCTCCGGTCTATACTTCACGTCTGTTTTGGAATATCTTTGCATTTTAAACACGAGAAACTTTTAAATGTAATGGTTGCTCGTTTTAAGCATGAAAATCTTTTAAATGTGACGGTTTTATTCAGTCGTTTATTTCAACAAACTTTTTCTTTTTTTCTTTCTTGTACCAAACATTATTTATGGTGATAATTATGGTGGACCGCGTGGTGTTTGTGAGATCCAACACGTAATGATTTTTGTACACCCTCAAAAGAAAAAAGTTAGAAAAATGTTAAGGAAACTCTTTAAAAGTGAAACTATTTATAAATTTTTTACCATCTTACAATTAATGTTAATTTTTGTGTTAATACTATAAAACATTGTGCAAAAAATATAAGGTGACAGAGAATTTATAAAAAATCACTTTCGAAAAAGTTTCTTTAACCTTTCTCTACATTGACCATGTTTCAAATTTGTAGCATCTATGACTAACTAATCATTCTTTTTGTCGAGGCTTAGGAAATGTTGGTGGTGATAATGTTTACACGCACATGAATTCGCGTTCTTCTGTCAATTTTATCATCATCTATCTGTGTTTACGTTTTATGCTTAATCAGACCCAGCTCATACGCACCACGTAAAACCAAAATTATTCCTTAATTTAGAAGGATTTGCAAATCAGAATGGGCTGATTTACATTTATTATTAAGCTGTAAATTTCATTAGTAATTTGGACTACAAATATTTGACTTTTCAAGCATGATCTAAGATTATTCATTTACTACAAATATTTGATTTTTCTTCTGTCAATTCATGCATATAAATACATTTAAAACGTGTAAGTCACGCGTCGCACACCGTGATTCAAAAAATACCTTATGCACGCAAGTGAGCACGTGCATGAAGACTAGTATATGGTAAAACAAATTATGATTGAATTTAGACTCTATACACATGTTTAGGCTTCACTGTATAATGCCTTGTTAGTTGTCAAATTATTTTTGATAGACGATTTTGCTGGTAGATTAAATTGTTAATTGTTATGGGGAGGGGAGATCAAACCCCACTAGAGTGCATAGATATCATTACTTTTTGCCACTATATTAAAGTGACATGTTGTTTGAAACTATTACAATAATTAAGGAAAGGGGGAGTTTAAACTCGGAACACATGAATAAAAACCCAACAATTCATCCACTAGAATCTTGGATTTGGTCCTTTTCTATTTATTATAAATCATAACATACTTGCATCTAGAATAATTTTGGGTATGATCCCAACCATTATTAAGATTATGGTAGGGCATTTATAGTTAGCCAACTCAGTTCCATTTCAATTAGCTTAAACCGCCAATTTACAATTAATTAAAAAATAGGGGCACTAGATCTGGTCTAAAAAATCAACATAATTATTAGATTAAATTAAATCTAGTATTATCTTTTTCCACTTTTATACTCTTTTTTATATTTTCAAAAAATATTAGAGATAAATTAATATCTTATAATTTCATGCATCTTTTAATTTCAATAAATCTATTTAATATCTTCTAACAAATAACTAATATATTAACACAAATCCATCTGCAAAACATACGACCCTAACTCAAGTAACAAATATATAAATGTGTATTACACCTATAAGTGAGATATGAAACTTAACTAAAAGGTACAAAAACATAATATACCTACAAATAAGACAAATTAATTGGTGATACGTGTTGACTATAAAAAAGAATATGTTGTATAAGTAGATAAAAACAATTAACCTGAAAGTGATACTTAGAAATAAATTTAATTTTTATAATAAATCTTATTATTAAAGAGATAATTATTGATAATAAAATAATTCTACACTTAAGGGATTAGACTTATTTTAATAAACTGGACTATTTCAAATATTGGCTAAAAAATTGGACATATATCAAATTTTCCGTAAAATATTAACATTTTTATCACCTGGTTAGATTCAGAGTACGATGTAATATATGGTTGGATTGCTAATTTAGCAGAAAACAACCCAAATCTGAGTAAATACATAAAAAAAATTAATTTTAATTTTCCAAAGTAAAATCTCATGGAAAGAAAGTTTTTGACACAACCCAGAAATCCAAAACATATGCCCAATTTTGTAAAGACACGCAGTGTGATGGAATTGAATCGAGTGGTGAGGAATGTTAGTACCTTCATGGCTATTTCCTCCTCCCCATGTCATCAACTTTAGTGTCTTTCCTTGTAATACTTCAAATTCCACCTGTGATTTTTGTTTTGTATTTTGCTTCCTAGGCTAACCTTTTGTGCTCTCTCTCTCTAGGGATCTTTCTTTTGTTTTGGTAGGACTGCTGAGAAGTGCAGCCACCTGATATAAAAACAGTGCAAAATAAACACATCAGGACAGTTTTGAACAAAAAAGTAAACAGCAAAGTGCGAAAGTTTGGACTCAGAAAAAAAAAAAAAATGGGTTTCTGGACGCTGTTGGAGGTGGCTTGCATGCCAATTTTCCAAGTTCTCATAATCAGTGTGTTGGGAGCTTTGATGGCAACTGAGTACTGGAATCTTCTCCCATTGGACGCTCGAAAGTCCATAAACAGGGTAGGTACATACATGTTTGGTTTTTTTGCACGCAAGTGTCTGTTCGCGCACGAATCAGAAGAATAAGTACATGATTTATGAAAAATGCAGATAGTGTTTGTGGTGTTCACTCCCGCACTGGTGTTTTCAAATGTGGCCAAGACTATTACATTTGGAGACATTGTTTCATGGTACGCTTTTGTATATGGTCGTAGTCTTTGCAGCAATTATATGTCGATGAATATACTGATATCGACCTTACAATATTTGATATGTCATCAATATTATTGACAATGTGTCGATAAACTTAATGATAAGTGTAGATAACAGAGAATTCTTGTATACATATACCTTTTTTTTTTTGGATTAAGGGGATTTAGTACATTTGATATGTCATGTAATATGGTCTCTTCATTTTCTTGTATCGTGTTTGATCAATGATTCAGGTGGTTTATGGTTGTCAACATCGGCCTTACCTTTCTAGTTGGAGGGATTCTTGGATGGATTGTGGTAAAGATTTTTAAACCAAAACCTTATCAGGAAGGTGTGGTAATTGCTACAGTTTCATCAGGTAATTGGTCACTTTTTATATTTTCTTTCTTTCATCTGTTTCTTAGCAGCAATTTTTAGTGTGCTTATCAAGTGATCACCAATCTTGTTGAACAGGAAACTTGGGAAACCTTCTCCTTATACTTGTCCCTGCAATATGTAACGAGGATGGGAACCCCTTTGGCGATCATAGTGTTTGTAAGACGACTGGACTCGCATACGTATCTTTTTCCATGGCGGTAATGCAATTATTAAAGCTCTACCACTTGTTCATGATCTATAGAGAAAAGAGAGTAATTTCAATGCTAAATAAAAATTACTTGCCTATTGCAGCTTGGTAATTTCTTCATTTGGACCTACAGTTACCAGCTGATACGAACCTCATCGATTAGATGGAAAGAGCTTCAAGCAGCCGAGGAAGCTGAGGAGGCCTCAAAGAGGCGCAACACAGATTTGGATGCTGACGAGGAAACTCACCTTCTCAAAGGAGAAGATGAAGAGCAGGCCGCTGTTGTAATGTCTGAAACTTTTGTAAACCAATCTGTAAGTACCCTCATATCTAAAATTACAGCTGTCTGGCTTCAGTATTTGGTATATATATTTGTATATTTACTCGCCTCGTTGTTTGGACGATCTGGATTGCTCAAATGACAGATGGTAGCCCCTGATGAATCAAACATGCCATTCAGCCATAAAGTATTAGCATTCTTTCGCCAGATTTTGCATGAGTTATTGGCACCACCAACGGTTGCTGCAGTGAGTTTCTAAACAATTTTCGCCTGTGTTATAAGTGCTTCGCAAGACCTCATGACTAAAATAGAACTGACTTGTCTGTTATCTGTCTATGATCAGATTGTGGGATTCTTCGTTGGGGCAATTACAGTTATTAAGAACATAATAATTGGTGACGACGCCCCTCTGCATGTGATCGAAGACTCTATTACACAACTCGGGTAGGTACCTTTCGGCTTAGAGCATAAAAATTACTATGTTTAACCTAAAAATCCCTTAATGTTCAATCAAACAATTTTAAACCAAAAACATCCTCTGCATAGTGTGTAAATTAACGGGAAATACCCTACACAGGAACGGTACAATCCCTTGCATCACACTCATTCTTGGAGGCAATCTGATCCAAGGTAATGGGAACCATGATATTCGACATTAGAACTTCTTTCTTAGTTTCTGGGAGGGAAGACAATAATCTAACAAAGTGATATATTACCGTGTGCTTAATTGAGCAGGCTTACGCAAACCAACAATCAGAGTGCCTACCCTCCTTGGAATGATTATTGCCAAATATGTACTAATGCCTGCAATCGGCATTGGCATTGTAACAGGAGCAGACAAACTAGGGCTTCTCCCATCTGACTCCTTGTTCCAATTTGTGCTGATGCTTCAGTTTACCCTGCCGCCTGCCATGAATATCGGTAAGCAAATTGCATCAAGTGCTCGTAAAGTCCACCATCCCCGGTCATTCAATCCGGGAACCTTGAAAGTTCGTAACAATTTTGTATAGAAGTACTTATTTGAATACGCGATTGTATGTAGGTACGATGACGCAGCTGTATGATGTGGGTGAGGCAGAGTGCTCAGTGATCTTCCTGTGGACATACTTGGTTGCAGCCTTGGCACTTACCGTTTGGTCAACAATCTTCATGTGGATCTTGTCTTGAACTTCCTTGAGCCACAAGCAATCCCTTGGGTTTCTTTTTCCCACATTTTTCAATTCAATTGGTTAATTTAAAGTAATTGTTTTATTTTTGAGGTATGATTTGGGTGTGTATCTGAAGATCCCATGGTTTCATTTATTTACTTGGTGTGTAGTGTCATGGCTCAATGTATCTCGTGCATCTGTATGCATTTGTGGAATTGAAATTCGTATAAAGTTATGATCCATTGAAAAATACATCCAAGAAATTTGATAGTTGCTCTTTCTTTGAGTAGAGAAGTTTTTTAGTGTAATAGTCGCACCCACGTGAGACTACCCTAATGAGAAATTTTATACCGGCGGAAGATTGATGTAAACTACCGTACAACCAGTTGATAATATTAAAAGCGTAGCATGATTTTCACACTTCTAATTTCTCCAACTGCACTCTTTTGAGCAAGAGAAAAGAACGTGCAAAAATCACTATGCTTTTTGAAACATCTCTAATTCCTCTCACATCAATTTATATTCCTCCTTGCTTTTTCAACACATTCCCTCCCGGCTCCAGCCAAACCAGACATGCCAGTTAAGTTGTAATTACATTAAACCTCGAGAAAACACTCTGATTAAACCTCCTTAAAATTTCTACTCAAGCATTCCACAAAATAATTTGGGCCGGAAGAAACAAGTAACAGATAAACGTGATACCTTCCGAAAAAACAGTTTGAATTACACCTTTTGAATGCAAATTTTGTGCACAAAACACAGCACTGTTTCAACGGCATCCCGTCTTTAACTCGCAGACTGCTGCTAACCTCTCAGCTCTACACTCGATTACCAAAACTCTTACTCACACCTTAAGTTCACGCAGTAAAACAAACTGTACTAAATGAAACTATACAATATTTCAATGTGTGTCCTGTGACATATCTTCGCTGCCCAAGATGGTTAGAACCAAGCTCCTGGCTCACGCCACCATTCCAGATACTTTTCTCATCTGAAAGGAGGGTACCGGGGAGAGGCAAAGTTGCTGGTCTACACTAGCGATAGTTGGAGTTTTGGCCTGTTGGGCTGGGGTTCCACAATCTCCATGTGAATAAACACTGTCTGCAGAACGCTGTATGAAATACTACCGTCCATTTTTCTAATCTTCTGTTGTTGCTCATCTACATACCATTCTCCGCCCCCCTTCTCACCCCTTGGGGTCAAGTACACTGGCCCTTCTATGCCGTACCTGCAAAGGATCAAAAAAGAAAGAGTTCACTAATACAAACCATCTCCATAAGTTCATCTTAACACCTGAGTCCGTTCCAGAATATTTCAGTCAAGCACGAGAACAGGTAACAGCAAGTTCTATTGAAAACACCCTTAAAATATTTGCACACATCTGCCCAACACGCATAAAGAATTAATAGAACTACTTATGAGGTTAGAAAATGTACTTGGGCACAAATACGAAAAATCCATTGGATCGTATTCTGACTATTCTTGCCTCTGTGTCCGTTGGCCTACATGAACAAAATGCATTATTATTGAAAAGAAAGACATAGGGAGATGGGAAGGAGGAGAGAGACAGAGGCAGACAGATAATGGTTCGTACCGCTTTTTGAAAAAAATGACAGTATGGAGCTCCACTGAGGCCCGACTTGCCATCTGGGCATTCCTGTGCCGATAATTTAAATCTGTAGCAGAAATAAGTGAAGCAACATTGTTAGAGTAACATGTACATAGCATAAATAAAGTTGAGAATGCACCGATATGAATATAAAATGATTTAATCGTGGCTTAGAAGAGCAATAGGAAAGAAATATTTTCATTAGAGCAAACCATACAGGAGCACATATGCAATCTTGAATTATAAACTGCGTGGCTGAACAATGTTTGGCTCCTTAAAAGCAAGATAATTTGATGTGTTGATGTGCAAGTTGGCACTGAAACTAGTAAATGGAAAATGAAAAATTTGGACACATGCAACATGTTATCAGCTTGTCTTGTGGGGTAAGGAGCCAAGCAGTATTATTCTAATATTATTTATTAATATGCAACATTCAACAACATGGGTAATATTAAGATTCGAACATTTATTGCACTACATAAAAAAAGTCCAAAGGGGAAAGTGGTTCCATACTGTCAGCAATGCTTGTGAGTCGGGGTCCATCTTGGAATATAGTTGGAAGCTTGTATATCCCCAAAGATGCAGCAAGCAACCTGTGTGTTATGACATCTGCCGGGAAAGAAAGTTATTACTGAGTCAAACAACAATAATTCGATCACCAAGAACTACATGGCTAAAACTGACACTGACCTGCATATCTCCTAATAGGAGAGGTGAAATGAGTGTATAGAGGTGCTGCAAGCCCATAGTGAAGATATTCTGGAGGGCTAAGATCTCCACTACAGAAGTAAACAGCCTAGATTGCAAATACAGGGTAAATCAATAAATTTACAAAGGTGTCCTTCAAAGTAATTTCAACTTCTTTTAACCATTCAAGTTAAATTACCTGGGTCATGCATCTTGTAGCCAAAATCCGAATCAGCTTGTTGAAGTACGGATCATCACCCTGAAAAAGATTTAATTTTGCTTTTATTAAAGAGAGAATTAAATAATTAGGCAAAAATTTACATAACTTGGGAAAACCATCAGTCTCATACTAATAACATATCTAAAAAATACATACCACAGCAGAGTCAAGTGAATCAGCTAGTGCTTTTGATGATGAGACATCCAAGTTCAGACCAATAGCTGCAGCTGTACGCAATAATGGTTCAAGCATCTCTCTGGTAGGAGAAGGATGCCGCCTGCAGAAAACAAAACATTAAATGACCAAAAAAAGGTCTGGGTGGCAGAGTGTCAAGGCAGCTATGCACCATCCGGCCACAGCTACAAATATTTTAAGAAAAAAAAAAATACATCAATACATAACCCTATGTTTGGATGAGGAAATTTGAGATTACTAAGGAAAATCAAAATCATGGAATTTGAAATTATGGAATTTAATTTCCTAGAAGTTGTGAAGTTTCTTGTTTGGCTATAATGAAATTTACATACAGAATTTATTAATTTAATGTGTCAATCTATAAATGAAAAATAAGAAACTCACTTGTGAAAATTTATTAATGACAACTATTTACATGAAATTTCAAGTTGGTTTTTCCACACAGAAATTCTAATTTCTACGTTATAAATCCAAACAAGGGAATGGGTCATTTCAATTTTAAAATTCCGACTTTTAACCAAATTCCAAGTTTATTTCCCTCATCCAAACTGAGGGTAAGAGAACTACACTACACCAGAAATTGATACATTCCAACTCAACCAACCTAAATTGGTCGCTCTGCCACTTTATAGCCTTAATTTTAAGCAAAAGACAACCAAAACATTGTTCCAGGAAATAACATGAGACCATGAATTATTGAAGAAAAATCCATCAACTTACCTCAAAAGTGAACATAGAGGAAAATGTTTAAGAATTTTCTCAGCAACTGAAACATTAGCGGCAAGCATAAACTCCTCCACCATTTGATTTGCTTCACGAATCTGGTACATACCTGCAGAAACAATTCATGCAGTGATTTTAGACAAGTTTTCTCTCAAATGGATACATGAATATCAGATTAGTCACTTCTCTCCTTCTGAATAAATATTTTAACAAAAATGAAAAACCCAACAGATAAAAGAAATACCATAAGAATTAAATCACTGCACAAGAAAATAAGCAGATCATGTTTTAAACTTTTAATGAAGTCCACCCAGGTGCTGAGAACTTCACCAACCCAAAATACCAAACATAAGAAGAATATGATATATGCATCACCAACTCTAAAATGAATAGTATGCCTACACGATTGTAAAGCAGCACAAAGCAATCAATTTCATGAAATAAGGTAATTATTTATAGTGGACTAAGCACCGGCACAACTGATCTTGTCAGTGCAAGTAGAATTAAAGTTCAAAATTTAGAGTCAGATTACCATCAATCAAAATTTAATATGTTGAACAAGAAAGCTTGCCATTCCAACAACATACCGATATCAAGAGGGTCATGAGTCTCTGTGTCAATTTCAAATTTGACTTCAGCAGATGCAAGAGTTAAGGCTCCTCTCTCAATACGCCTTGCCCTCATTATCTGTAGAAAAGCACAATGTTCCAAGAATCAAAGAAGCCAAGAAGGTGAGATGACACATTATAACAGTTTAACTAATGAATTTACAACCAACAAAGAGCTCACATGTGCATACCTTTGCTAAAGAGTTCATGTTTCTTAAATCTGTAGTTAATGGATCCATCAACCGACTGCGGTAATATAAAAGCAATAAAAAAACTTTGTTATAGAAACTCAAGCTAAGAGAAACTTCTATAGTGGCCACAGGAAAGGGATCAACCCTGAACAGATTAAATCATTGGTGCAAGTTTAAAATTCATCCTAGAATTCATTTCTCTTTTCATTCACTAAGCGGTATAGCAACAAAACTTGACACTTGCACACTTCTCACTATCCAGGATTCAGAAGAGGCTCAACCCAACACATTACGAGTTAGCCATTCAGGGTATTTATTTATGAGAACATTCCCAGCCCAGACGGGCACATTCTGCAGAGACTCCCATCCCATACAACTTGCTTTGTTTTAAGTGTTTAGACCGACTCACTTCAATCATATTCATCATACAATCACATATATTGAATTTACATATCACGGACATGTCATATCACTGCAAAATATGATTCCTAGAGAAGTATTAACAATATTGGCATTTTTATAGCATGTACATTCAATATATAGATCGAAACGTAACAGGTGGAGGCAAGTCTAAGTGCAGCAACACAATGTTCATGTAGCAATAACATACCAGGTACAAACTGTAACTAGAAAACTTTACAAAGATATAAAACGTTATTATGACTAATAATGATAAGAGTATCCTGCGAACACAAATGGTAAAGTCCCAAGGAATTTATCAACAAGGAAGGTAAGTAAGTTGAAGTACAAGCGTACCTATCATCCATCCTCGCTTGAGCTTCAATGTAAGATAATGCTGCACATGATTTAATCACACTTTTGGTGTATCTTGTAGAAATGATCTCAGCTTCAGCTGTCATTTCCTGAAATTCAGGTAAACACTTAAATACCATTTCAAAAAGGAAAGAACACTCTGACGTAGGTTAGTCCTATCCTATGTATCAGTCGAATATAATATGGTATGGTATCTCTATAAGACTATAACAGATGCATGTGTGGTGTGTGTGCATGGATGTGGATAAAGAAAAAGTACTTGTCTTATCACGACTAGTTAGTGAGAAAGCATATACCCAAACAACAGAAAAAGCTAGCCTTTCCACATCAGCTCGAAGAGAACATATATCTGCATACAAAGAATTATATATTTAAATCACAGAAAATTCAATCATATCATATAGGATACAACACTCATTACAGAAATTCTTAAAATTAAAAGTCACCTTCCGTCAGAGGTTTTGGAAGCATGTCAATGCGCCGTTCAACAAGGTAGACTGATGTGCCTCTTTGTGAAGCCTCATCATCAAGAGGAGTTCCCGAGTGTACAAAATTTGTTACATCAGCAATATCTAGTTGAAGTCATTAAAGATACAGCTCGTACTTGTAGTGTACTCAATTTATACTCAAAATAATATTTGCTTGGAACATTATAGAGGTGACAGAATAAGGCATGTATAACAAAGATTTTGAGTTACGATTAACGGAAAGCTCATCATCTAAAGAATCCTAGAGACACATAAAAGTAACAACAATACAATGAAGTATCCTCCAAATGCAAAGTGAGAAATCTTGAATGCACCAAACAGAAGTAGGAAGCAGAGAAAGCAGTGGAAAAGACTGGACTAAAGCATTAGTAATATATTCTGAAAAATATAAACAACTCAATTTTTATCTTCTAAACTTTCAGAATACATATCTTCTTTCATACTGCACAGATCAACCTTAAATTTCAGTTAGACACCCATCGCCAATAATGAATATATTGTCATGAGGTTAAGGATACGGACTCCAACTTCGTAATTTCCATTTGGCAGAGCTGTACAGTGCAATGCATCATCAATATCCTTGCATCCTGCAGAAACAAGAAGCAAGGTGGAAAAAAATTACACCACAGAGAACAGCATAAATAATAAGAAAGCAGGAAGAGGGAGAACAACAAACACAAAAAGATTTAATCTATGGGTCATATACCAGGAGGATCAACACTAAAGACACGCAATTGTCGCAAATCCTGTCTAATAGGATTTGCCAAATCTTCAGAAGACACAAACCATGGTAGCGGTGGCAAGCATGCAAGAACTTGAGAAGAAAATGGTCTTGTATTTATATCATTCTCAATCAAGACCACCTGCAACATCCAAAGAACTAAATTAGTGTCACTGCCATCTAAACTTCAATTGATTGGATGTTCAAATAGCGCGCAATGTCTTTAGCCTTTTTTTTTTTTGGAAAAAAAAAATTAGAAATACTTACACAAAAGGAAACTAAAAGATGGATGTTCAAACAAACAAATGCAAACAACTGAACCCCTTCCAACGTACCTCGGTTTCAGTATCTTTATCACCTATTACTCCTATGGTTCGTACATAATGGCCAGAAGGATACCGAGACAAACGGTCCCATGAATCAACTGCCACAATAATTCTCTTGTCCATCAGATTCTCAAGCTGTCGAGTTTGAATTCGAATCTTTGGAATCCTTCGATCTTTTGAGACAAATAAAGCATGGGCAATACCACCACCACCTGCAGGCTTAGCCATGGGCTCCAAAGATCCACAATAACTGCATGAATATCAATTTATATCAGAAAACAGAGCCCACCAGAAAAGAAATTCACGATAAACATCTCTGCAAGTGCAAATTAAGTGTGAGAAATGAGAATCTACAAACATCCGGGTAGGGTGGGATGTTAATATAGCACAACAATCACTTGCTTACCCACAGACATGCTGAAAGGTAACACATTTTTTACTACCTACTTAAATAAAGAAACATCTTTCAGCCAAATAATAACTAAATAAGTTACCACTTATGTCAGCAAGACAAAAATGCTTCATAAAACCTATGAAGTCGACTTACGAATGCCAATTCCGCTTTATAATACCAACAACACGGCCAGATGGTCGATTTTGGACAGGTTCTGTTACTCCAGCAGAGCCTTGGGCAGCTATAGTCCTAGGAGCATCATCGGCACTGCCTGGAACCAGATGAACATCTTCTTCCTCATCCTCTGCAAGGTAGTACAAAATATACCAATTAAGAGAATTAAACAAGAAGAAAAAATGCCTAAGGGGGAGAGGGGGAGAGAGAGAGAGAGAGAGAGAGAGAGAGAGAAGAGATGTTTTTCAGCCTTCTACCTGAAAAAAGTAACTACAAATTAATTAACTAAGACCTAAAGCTACCTAAAAACATCAATTCACACTTATAGTTACCAACCAAGCCTGACCTTCATAAAATTACATTATATGCATACATATCGTTAATTATTTATTACATACCTTCATCTGCTAAAGCTAGAGACTTCTCCTCATGCCATTGATCTTGCGGCAGAAGCTCAACTGCCACTATATCACCATCAAAAGCCCTATTCATATTTGTACGTCCATATATTATAATTTCATCACCAATGCTCTCGCTTCCAACATATGCTTCAAAGGGGTTGTAACGGTTAACTCGAAGTTTTCCTTGATGGTATATGCCACGATGCAAGCCAGAAGTAATTTCAGACATGGGCTTATGCTGAAGGAGAAGATAGAAAGAAACTGGTAAGAACAACATTTGTTTCATAAAACTTATAACACCACCTAAACGCATGAATGCATAGCCAGTTGCAATACCTCTGAGTAGATGACTTTCCTTTTTGATGGTCTCAAATCTTCAGCGTCCTCCATCTTTACATCTTCGGATGCAGGCTGCACGAGAAGGTCGAGCAATTCTGGCCTACTTAATGACCTCACATATGATTCAACTGAAGACAAGACAATAATTTTCAAGAAAGTAATTCCATTAAATTTCTGCCAGGATGATGTAAAACTGAAAATAAACACATTCAAATTATGTGGATACTAAACTTGAAGGGCAGGTCTAGAACATCAGAAATGCTGTCAAAATACTTGGATAGCAAACATAAACAGACCTGTCTCTGCAGAAATTCCCTCTTCAATAGCCTTCCTCTTATTCTCTTTATCATTGGTTATAAGTAAAACCTTAGCTGAACCAGCAAGATGAGTTTGATACCATTGAGCGGCCACCCGAATTGCTGAACAACAATTTATCGAGTGAGAAAAGAGTAGGAAATAAAAAGATACATACCACACAACAAACCAAATTCCATAACAAGCAAGTGGATACTTGTATTCAAGTATTGCAAATAACATAGACACAAAAAATGAAGAAGAACTATACACCAAGCATATCATGAAGAATAAAGTTTCATAATAACGACATGAGCAAACCTCTATCATTTCGATCATTTTTGCTTTCTCCGTTCATGTCTGTAACATAAGTATCCCTGAACATAGCAGCAGTCAACAAAAATCAAAATAGGCGCCTAATCGACAATATCAAAAGCAACCTATCTACAATGAGCAAATGCACGCATTTTAACATAAATAAGTAGAATTTTCATTTAGGGGTAGAACATACTTGTGGTGTTCGTTCGAAAAGACGAAAAAATTCCTCAAAGAATTGCTGCACAGAGCTCTAACTCTATTGTAAACAGACAAGTTCCTGTTTTTAACCTCTTCCAACACAATCGAAAGCACAACCACATCGTCGATTGCCGGATTTTCAATCAAATCAATCTGCAAACCAACACAGCTCGAAATCATTCGTTCATTCCTTCGCAATTAGAAAACAAATTAATAACGAAAAAAAAAATTAACTGTTAGAAATTGTAACCTGATGAAGGACGACATTGGTATCGAAGATGAGAATGGTGGAAGCGGTAGGGCTCAATCGAGCTCCGGACGTATCGCAAACTTTGCATACTGGAGCTCCACAGTAAATATCGTGCCGGAGATAGTGCTCTCTCACGACCTGAAAATCGAAGCACAACGAAATCAAAAACCCTACTTAGCTTAAACCCTAAATTGGAAAAACAGCAGCGCAAAGAGGAAGGGTTAGGGTTTTTGGGGACCTTGGTGATTTTGCCGCCTCTGGTTCTCTTGACGAATGACTTGTTCTGCAACATGTTTCGGCCTCCCTGATACGTGCGACGGCGTCGTTTTCGGTTGCTTGTGAAGTGGCGAGTGAACTGGAATGGGACTGCCGCAAGAGAGATATACGAGCGGCGGCTTCGAGTGGTTTTACTTCTACAGCCTCCGGTTTGACCGTTACGGCGTAGGGCTACGAACTAGTTCACTCTTTAGCTAAAATGATTTAAAATTTAATTTAATTGTATTGATTTTCATGATGAAAACGTTATCATTTGAACTAATTTTTTTGAAGTGTTTAGTATTTTTTTTTTATATATCTCTCACTTGTATCTTATGTTTTTTTCCATTCAAGCAATATTGAAATGACGTGAATGCATGACCTCAAAAATGCTTATAACCACATTAGAAAATCTTTGACTCTCTAGTCTAACACCTTAAGTTAAATCGTAAATTACGTCATTATTATCATGAATTTAATATGAATGTAGTATTTAACAGTATTTTAAAGAGGTATTTAAAGTTAGTGTGGTCTTTTATTTTTCCCTTCTACTTTGGAACTCCGAAACAAGACTCATTTCTTCGCCAAGGATTCGATTTCTACTTTGCAAGTCGGTTCCGTGACTTCCGATGGAAGTAATGGAGTTGTTGAGAAGAAGAATGCTTTGGCAAGTATTTCAAAAGCAATGCAGATTAACGCTTGTGATAATGTATTTTTTTTGTATACGTGACATGGCCACGTGGTGTACATGTTTACTAAGTTTTCTAATATTTTATATGCTTTATCACATGTTACTTACGTCATTCATATAGAGCAACTCTAGTGGGAGCAAATAGCCTTAGGAATAGGTAATCCAATCTACTCCCCCCTTCCAAAAACCCTTCACATCAGTCCAGGCAATTGGGCTCCAGGCAAGCCCAATGGCTCAATCAGGCAAAAAGTCACGGTCCTGGCACCCGAGTAAATATGACGCAAGACTGATGTCAGCCACATTATAAAAAAAATTTGCGCCAGGTGCATGGAAAACACGCACGACTGGGGCGCGTCTCCAACAAGGTTACAGACGATGGGGCCCACATGCAGTTTCCGTTGGGTTTGGGCAACGTGGCTGCTTTCTGGCTATTGGATTTCCAGTGGCTATTGTTATGGGCCGTTGGATTTTCAACGATAAAATGAAATCTCCCCCAGCGAGTAGATGACGTGGCACAATCTAGACTATTTGATTTTCCGATCAACTATGCATGTTTCTTGGCAATAAAAAAAAAATTCAGAAATGTTACCGTTAGCCATGTGTCACAATCTGGACTGTTATATTATAAAACGTAGATGAGTAAGTAATGGCTACATTACTAACTTTGAATTTGGTCAAAGTTTTGCTTGTTAAACTTAAGGGAACTAATCTCATTCTACACTCCTCATAAGTGTATTTTTCTTTCTAATTATAGAAAGTTTGGAGTGCCAAATGAGATTTTTGGAGTGCTAATAACAATTCCCAAACTTAAAGGAAATAGGAAATGACATTGTTTGGCTTCTTCCCTAAGAGGAATTCTTACATTCACGTTGATTACAGTCTGTATATGAATAAAAATATTTATGCTCACAAGACAAATTGTGATTGGCGTTGGAGAAATTCATATTTATATAAACTAAGGAGGGTGTAGTCAAATTAGGATTTGATGGGATTTTAATAGATTTTAAAATCAGGGTGTAGTCAATTATGATTTGAAATAGGATTTTAAAGGAGTTTGAAATCATGGTGTAGTCAAATTAGGATTTAAGAGGATTTAAAAGAATACAATCAAATCCATGAATAGTCAATTACGTTTGTAAAAAAGTCTATCAAATAAGTGTAGTGAGAACATCAAAGATTTGCTAGGATTTTAATGAATTAAGGATTTTGATGGATTTGAGAGTGAGTTGTATAAATACCAATGCCATCAAGAATCCAACCATCCCCCTCAGATTTCTTTTCACATTCATCAGACTTCCTCTCTCAGTTAGAAGAAGAACAGTCTTCCTCAATCGGTATTGCTTTTCTCTTCTGTGTAGTTGTACTCGGTCTGCAAACCTAGTGCTAAAACCTCCGAGACTGATAAACCCAAGCTTTGAGGAAAACCATATCTGTTGTTTGGCAGTGCCTTCACCCATTGTATGCCCCAATTTCTCGATTATTATAATTCCCCCCACCCCACCCCATATTCATTTTTCACAAAAGAGCAAAGAAATTATATATAAATTTCTAATATTTCACAATTCGTTTCTGAACAATTTATATATATAATTTTGGTTCTTTGAGTTGGCGTTTATATTGTGTGTTTTGCTTGGTTTTTGTTGAAGTAATTAGCAAAACCCAATTGCCACAAACTGGATTTATCGACAAAAATTTGGGTTTAGGAACACAGATTTTTGCATGTTTAAGGAAATGTAAGAAAGCTTTCTTCAAAAATCCAAATTTGGTGGCTTTTACAATAACTAACCGGTTGAATTTGCAGTTTTGCTTGGCTGCTAAGGTGAATTTGGCTCTTTTGGAAATTACCCATTTTCCTGTTACAGAATTGGATTCTATTTCTTTTGTTTTGATTTGAACAGCTAATAGATAATTTTGATATGGTACTGTGGTTTGGTAATTTTGATTTGTATAGAGCAGCGAATTATAGCGAAATAAGGCAAATTAACCCCAAATAATGGATTACTTGAACCCCAAATAAAGAAAAAAGCTATGCAAATGTATGCAAATTGCTCCAAGTTCATGTAGCGAAATGTATAGAGACATGTACGTGTTTTAGAAAAGTAGTCTCCAACTATCATCTAAAAGCCAGGATTATTACTGTGGGCATGTGGAGAGACGTGACTGCAACAACAGTTAGCAAGAGTTTTAGGTACAAACATTGTAGGTTAATTTTTTGAAATCCTAAGAAATCCATGAAAGAAATCCATACAAATCTATAATGAAAATCCGCATAAATCTGTCAAAATCCATATAGAATTGTAAAGTCTATTAAAATCCTTTGAACTCTATTACTTAAAAAAAGTCTTTTAAAATCCTATGAAATCCAAATTGACTACACCCCTAAAAAGGCTTTTTAGTCAAAATGGTATCTGAGATTGGCATAATTCCTTATTTTGGTCTCTGAGATTTGAAATCAATAGAATTTGTTCTTGAGATTTGGAATCGATAGAAGTGGTCTATGAGTTTGTTCACCATCAATCATTTTGGTTATTTCATAAATTTTTCTGTTAAATAACCAAAATGACAAAAATACTTCAATTTAATAAACAATTGGTCAAAATGATTTGACAAAAAATGAAGGCATTTTTGTCATTTCATCCTTATTTAATAGAGATTTTTCACGAAATTACCAAAATGATTGATGATGGACAAACTCAATGACCATTTCTATCAATTTCAAATCTCAGGAACCAACGTAAGAAATTATGCCAATCTTTAAAAACTATTTTGGCTAAAAAGACCAACTAAAAATACAAAAGGTAGACATTGTGCACAAATTCTTTACTAATTTTGCCAAAGAGCTTTGCCCAAACATTACCATAAGAATAATGCAGCATGAAAAATATATAACCACACGACTTATGAATACATGCTTCTAAGTATAGCAATGGAATTGTAGTTAAGCTCGTTAAGAGCATTCACCGCATGCACCTGAGCTCCTACGCTCGATTTCCCCGTTTCAATATCGCTTGTATGAGCTCGATTTTCCCGTTTCAATATCGCTTGTATAAAAAACTCATTCGTATCAGAACAGTCCCCGTGAAGTTCCACCTGGAGTTGGACGGTTCTGATCAGGCATGATTACTATTATCATAACTCACACATGACGACGATTGATCAAGGTGTCTTCTTTTCGAGTTATACATCGCTTCATCTTCGCTCGCGCTTCTATTTGAAGTCCTCTCCATTTGTCTTCTTTTCGACCGGCTTTTCACTTCCTTTTCCTTCTCATCAACAAATGTGAGAAACGTTTGAACACGTGTGGACCTGGAGCTACCAGTAGAGACCAGTTTCTCAGTGTTGTGCTTGCTGAACTGGTGCAGCATCATGCAGAAATATATAGCGAGTGCAAGGAAGCAAGCTGCACCACAGATAACAAAGAGTCCCCAGAAGCTTTTGAGTTGAAGCCTATCGACTTGCAGCTTTGCGCCTTGTGAGGCACAAGGAGTTCTCATAAGCCATTTATCATGGATCCTTTGTAGATCCCCATTCTCCGACAGCTTCAAAAGTGCAGTAGACAGGTCCACTGCTAAAGGCGAGTCCCTTGCAAAAGCCTGAATTGAAATGAACAACGAATTGTTGTCAGATCGTAATTTGTATGATTGATCAACAAATTTATGTTTGAATATGTGGTATAGATTGACAATTTGATAACGTAACATGTCGGACTCTGAATAAAAGATAACTTACAAATCCCCAGCCGGTTTTGGTGAATTCTTGACCTACAACACTGAAATCACATCTGCTCGAGAGGAAAAGTTCTATGTAAGCACGCTCGTCAATCACTGCAGCAACACCACCTTTATGGGGACCAGCTTTCAAGGCTTTGGCATAGTCGTCTGGCATGATAAGAGGAACGAGTCTGGACTCGTCAACGTTGAGTTCGTCAACTAGATAATTCCGGGCAAATGAACCTTGCTGGTAGCCAATGGGAGCGTTGCTTGAAAGCAAAGCGTCAATGCCCTTGATGGAGGAAGAAAGCTGTTGCACTGTAAGGATTGAGGTCAAACTTGCAGTGTAGCTTGAGTTGATTATAAGAACAACGAACAGCCATACTATTAGCACTAAGCGACCGAGGGTGCTGACTGTATTTTCTCCTGCAGAAGATCCCAACCCAAAAAAGAACAATATGAGTAGATTAGCACAAGCCGAAGCTGCTATTAACCCATGGTTGCTAAAAATCTATGGAATTAGTTCGAATTTACTAACTGTGCGCAAAGAACCAAGTCGAAAAGCTAAACCTGCAGAAGGAAATCACAAATTGTAAGTGAATTTGGATTTATAATGCATCAAGAAGATAAAACTCCTAACATAAATGATGAGAAATGAACACCAAATGTCTTTAATAAAAGCAAAAAATTATAAGGTTTGCCAACATAGAATGCGATCACATGATGTGGTTGTTAGCTACTCACCACAGAATAGTGACAAATTGTTTTTTAGGAGCCCCCCGAAAATCATCATTATGCCTGTGCTCTAAAATCCAAACAGCTGTTCCAACAATGAGAAAGAAGGCGGCCGTCACACCCCACATCATGGGGTTGAATGGCCTCAGGAAAGCCCAAGGACTTGAATTCAATGTTGGTGTAACAGGTGCAACTACCACTAGCCCAGATTCGATATATGGCTGGGTAAAATCCGCCATCCTTGTTCGGTTGGTGATGATTGCAATGTCACCTATTGCTCCATCGTATTCCTATATAAAACAAGAAACAGGACAATCAGAAAAACATTTACCTCCTAAGTTTTAAGAAATGTTCTGTATACAATGATACTCACACCCGTTTGGATTTTGTGCACGAGCTCAGTGACACTTGGATTCTTATGGCCATCACCAAAGGGAATCAGTTTGTATGGAACAGCATAGGGCAACAAGTTCAATGCAGCAGTAAAAACATCAATGGAGTATCCTGTGAACATGTCATTGCCTTCTGTGTACGAAACAAATTCACGAAAACTAACACGTTTTGGGACTCCAATCCTCAAGTGCCTTCCGTTGTTTGGAAACACCCAACCACGAGGCTTCTGTGTTGTTTGTCCAGGCCAAATTACACTGTACAGTTTATCACTTGAATCGGAATGATTTGGTGGCTTTGTGTAAAGTGTTTCTGGACGCACAACTGATAATCCCGAAAAATTGGACCAATAACCAATCGTCCTAATCCCCGTTCCAATCACATTTATGATCTCAAACGCAGGACGAATGAGGTCCTTTTTTGGAGTAAACTTCATCGGGCCAGATACACCAGTCATATTAACCTGCAAAATGTTTTTCATTAACAGATTGCCTCCGTTAAAGATGCTCATAGCATCAAGATTCAGATCCCCTCCGCGAAGCTGAGTCAACCGTGAATCATTTGAGAATGAAAGATTTCCCCCTTGATCAAAAAAGGCATCGATTGCATGAGCAAGCAACCACACAGTATCGTAGGCATAAAGACCATAAGCATTCAACCCAATTGGGCCTTTAGATGTCTGTCCACTAGTCAAGTTGCTCCACCTTGAAACAAATTTTCTTTTCAGTTCTGTCTCTGGCGTGTACATGCGCAGCGTTAGAACTCCCTGCATATCATCCATCATACCTGAAGGGAGGGGAGAGGAGGTATCTATTAAAGTAGAAAGCCAACTAGTAGCTATCCAGACATATCCAGTTCCCATCATGCCAAGATACTTGGCCACATCGAACACCAGATGACCCCAACTGCCATAAGCGTGAAGAACAATAATCCGAGACTCTGTTAAAGCCACATTAACCAGAACATCAGTGATGTTATCCCGATTAGAATCAAGGACCAATGGCGCCTTGTATGATATCTTACATCGTTTCTCAGCAAGCATATTTGCTAATGCAGTAATCCCGTTTCTCCCATGGTCATCGTCAACATAGAGTGCAATAACCTCTCTCCATCCGTAGTAATCAACCATTTCTGCTATCGCAGCCATCTGATAAAGGTCATTTTGGGTACTTCTAACAAAGAATGGGAACTGAAGTGCTGACAGGGTGGGGTCTGTTACTGAAAATGATACTAGGGGAACTTGGAGCTCATTTGCAATATGAGATATTACATGAGCGGTGACAGCATTCTGCGGTCCAATTATCGCTATTGTGTCTTTCTCCATAAACCGCAAGGCTGCAGACAATCATAAAATACAGAACCATAGTTAATTAACTTATCAATGAATCAGTGATCCTACTACCTATATAATAAAAAGTAACAGAAGAGTTTAAAACTTTGAACGAATTCGCAAGACGTACCTTCAATAATGCCCAGAAGTCCACTGTAATTTGAGTCCTGCTTTGTAACAATCATCTTGGTGCCACCAAGAACAGATGGATCAGAATTCACATCTTCGACTGCGGCTTCTATTGCCACTTTGGCAACTTTGCCAATAATGGTGTCGAAAGAGAAAATTGCCCCGAGATTTACAACATCTGGTCTAGTGGAGACATTGGTAGTGCTGGCACCATTTGAGGCCAACCCATTACAGAAAATCATCAACACCAAGAGCCAAACGATACTCATGGCTAACTGTTCAACCATGAACCCCAAAAATTTTCACCTTTCTTTGCCAATGAAGCAAACCAACCTCCCAGAAAGTGATGCAATCAACTGGAGTTCATACTCAAACACTGCATAATCAAGAAAACATCGAAAATAAACAAGAAACTTAAAAATCCATCCAATAACATGAATAAAATATTGGTATTGAAAGAATCTGCAGATTTAAGCTCAACAGCATAAGCTCCATAAGAAGTGGATAAAACAGGGTTTAAGAAGCAGAAATTCTCATTAATAAGTAGATCTAATCATGAAACACAATAGCTAGTTGATAAGTATTAAGTAGAAATGCTTAATTACCAACAAAAAGATGAAATTAAAGTAAAAAAGCAGCTTGTGAGGAAAGTGCTTACTTTGAGGGAAAAGCAAGAGCTCTCTAAAAAAATAATTTTTATTTGTGGGATAACAACAAGATGCATATTTTAGCAACATGCGATTCAACAGTGAAAGGGAATTTAAAAAGTTAAAAAAAGGGCGAAAGAAGGAAAATAAACCTCTGAATGTTGATTCCAGGTGAAAAGACAACTAACCCAGCATCTACGGACTTAATCCAAAGAACTGGACTAAAACCCATAAACCCTTCTCGAGAAAACTCAATTCCGCCACAACGACATCCCGTTACATCGAAATTCTCTCTCCAAGAACAACTAGAATTGGCCAACTGGGCTTCTAACTTTCTATCTAAAGAACATGAAAGGCATACAAAATGCAAAAAGATTAATAAAGTTTGGAACTTTATGCATAAATTGTCACACATAAGTAGAAAGTTCTGAAGAATCTCATGTATTGTTGGGAGGGAGAATATAATTCGCATGCTTCTAAATGTGGGTCGGAAATCAATACCAGGCAGAAAGCAAGGGACTTTGTTGGACCTGATGAGATGTTGCTCCATGACATGAGGATGACGATATCGGAATTCTCAGTGGCAAACAAAATGGTGTTTGTGGAGGAATTTCCCCCTTTTTCTCACCACGTAAAGTTGGGAGGTGTATAATTGTTGCAGGACTTTTGCTTCCGTTTAGGATATTTTTGCACCAAGTGATCACATCGCACATAAATGACATAATTGACTTGTCTTAGCTTTCGTCTTTGTTTTTCTTCTTCCCGTTGACTTGTTTGGGATTGTTTTTAGAATAACTAAAATTACTTTCTGATAACCAAAAACGCTTTATAGAGGATGTACTTACGTCACATGCTTATTCAACATATTTACAATAAAAATACTTTTAGCATAAACTCATATAACAAGAAGTATTCTTTTGAAAAGCAATCGCAAAAAGGACAGTGAGGCATGCAACAAGATAAATAGAAAAAATGAATGAAAATATATATACAACTGGTGACATCCAAAAACATTTACCGGAATCGAATATGACTCCAAGAAACCAGTGGAAGTGGTACCTTTATGAGCAAAGAAGCGCACGCCCGTGGCTTCCACCTTCTCATATGCTTCCTCCTGTTGCTGCTTATGCACTGACAAGAAAAAGAATGTGGCCCAATTTTGACTCTCGGGTCTCAATCAGAAACAGTATTTGTTCAATTAATTCCCACAGAATCCTCTCCGGATCTTTTTGATGAGGAGAACCGTGAATCGTGTCTGTTCATCGTACATCGTGCAGTCAGTTTTGGCAAATACTATTTATGTCTATTTTTACATAAAAATATTTAAAATAATTTCTGACCGTACGATATACGATAAACGAACACGATTCACGAATCTCCGAAATCCTCACAAAGAGGATCCAGCGATGATCCGGACTCCAATTATTTGGCTTAACCTGGAGGCCATAGCCACTTGTGAACCATCTTATATGGACCATGTGGTCCATTATGGACACTGAGTTGAGTTGGCTGCTTTCACCAAAATGATCTAGCACATATGCTCAATATTCTTTTTTAAACAAGAGAACGCTGCACACCAATTTATCATTCAGACCAATGTGGATGTACCACCTCTAAATATCTTCGTCAGAATTTCCGAAACTCATCGAGTGTGCCACTCTAAAATTTTTAGACGACTTGGTGTAAGAATTTTGTTGACTACAAGTTGTCTTTGAGAAACCGAAGTATGTATCTCACGAGCTTTAAGTTTTAGTCAACTAAATTCCTACCCTAAGTCATCTAAGAATCTTTAAGTGGCAAAAATAGCATTGACAAACGGCACACATTGCATTACAAATGGTACGTTTGACTAAACTTCACAAAACATGAGGCATAGTGGTTTGGAACGGTTTTCAGCTTGGGTGGTACTTGCATAATAGTTCAAGTTTTGTGTCTACAATTTTCCATTTTAATAAAAAATTTGAATTTGTCGCTTTGTACTATAGTCAATTGGTATTCCACTTCACAGTAGTGAGAAGTCTTAAGTACGAAATTTTAATAATGAATTGACGAACCAAACTGCACACCAGGGCATAGTTTAGAGATGAGCTATAATTATTCCAAAAGAAAAAAGTAAAACTTTTTGTTATAAGTCTTTTCAACAAACGGTCCTCGTTTACTAGATTTGAACTCATGACATCTTCCCACAAACACTTATACAACAACTATCTGTCAATGTCATAAGTGTTTGTTTGAGTTAAACTTACATCAAGTGATTTAATTTTATACTAATTACAGTACTAACTTAAGTTTCTTATGATTAGGCTTTTGGCTTAGCAAAAGGGTAGTACTATCCACATACCAATTTTTACTTCTCACACACCTCTTAATTTCTAGGATTAATGACCAAAAATTGACAATAGTGCGTGAGAGGTAAAAATGGGGGTGAGAATAGCACTATCCTAGAAAAAAAGTAACTCAACATTTAATTAAACACTTTCATCCAAACCATCAATGGAACTAAAATCTTGATCATGCACTACTTTGTTTGAAGCCTTCTCAGTCCTCTTCCTCTTGGTTCTGCTTTTCACTTCCTCTTCCCTTTTATTTACAAACGAAACGAAGGATCGAAGGCGTTTTGCTTGTGAGCTCTCGCAGTCGGAATCATAATGCTTGTAGTACTGGTGCGCCATGCGAAGAACATGAAGAACAAGAGCGAGAAAGCAAGCTGTGCCGCTCAGCAGAAAGAGGCCCCAGAAGCTATTCATCGGAAGGCGGTCTACGGCTTGCTTTGCTCCTTCTGCACTGCAAGCACTTTTCATCAGCCATTTGTCATGAATCTTTTGAAGATCTCCCTTCTCAGATAGTTTCAACACCGCGGTTGACATGTCAATTGCAAGAGGTGAGTCCCTTGGAAAGGCCTACAGCGAAGGACCAACTATTATTACACTAATATACGAGTGTTAGACAGTCTGATACATTATGCTGTCTGACTATTGAATATTAATATATGACAACGTAACATATCAAACTAGAGATATGCTACGAAAAGTTTCTATTAAACAAATGTCATGTACTTTTGTGAATGATATGAAGGGATATGAGATACTTACAAAACCCCAGCCCATTTTGGTGAATTCTTGACCTACGATACTATATCCACATCTAACGGAGAGGAAGAGCTCCATGTATGCACGCTCATCAATCACTGCAGCAACACCGCCTGCATTAGGACCATCTTTCAAGGCCTTCTCATATTCTTCTGGGGAGTTAAGAGGCACAAGTCTTGACTTGTGTATGTTTAGCTCATCAGTTAAGTAGTTTTCAGCGAATGAATTCTTTAGGAAACCAATGCGATCATTGCCGGTTGCCAGACTTTCAATCCCTTTAACAGGTGAAGAAAGCTGTTCGACAGTGAGGATTGATGTCAGGCTAGCAGTGTAGCTTGAGTTGAGTATTAGAACCACAAATAGCCATATGATAAGCACAAATCGACCAAGCGTGCTGCCGGTTTTTTCTCCTGCATAATGTTACCAAGGAATAAGATCAGCCAGTTTGTAAGTAAGAATTCTTTTATTCAAACATAGATGCAGAAAGGGGAGCACGCGGCTCTATCCACCTTGACTACGCCTATGTTGATATATAAGTAAAATTAACAAAACGTAATGCTCTTTATTTCACTTACTCTGGGAGAAGAACAGAGTTGAAAAGCTAAACCTGCAAAGCCCCCAAAAAAAAAGAACAAGAATTATATTAACACAGTTAACAGAGTTCAATTTTGCATTAGGAGATGTGGATTGAAGAACTTACCAAATAATTGTGACAAATTGTTTTCTTGGACGGCCTCGAAAATCCTCGTTGGTCCGACGCTCCAAAATCCAAACAACTGCTCCCACAACTAGGAAGAAAATGCCTGTGACACCCCACATCATTGGAGTAAAAGGCCTCAAAAATGCCCAAGCACTAGAGTTCGTCTTCCTAATTGGAGCGACCACAACTAGACCAGACTCAACATATGGCTGTGTGAAATCCACCACCTTTGTTCTGCTAGTGGTGATTGTAATATCTCCCACCACACCATCAAACTCCTGCATAACGATTGAAACCCGAAAAATTAACAATCATACGGATGTCAAGCAAAGTCAAATAATTTTCTTATATGCCATAAATTTTATACTTACACCAATTTGGACCCTGTGTAGAAGTTCATTGTTTTCAGGGTTTTTATTACCATCCCCGAAAGCTATAAACTTGAATGGGACACCATATGGCAGCTCGTTTAAGGCGGCTTGAAAGACGTCAATGCAGTAGCCAGTGAATTCAGTGCCTTTTACGCCTACAAACTCGCGGTAGCTAACTCGATTGGGGACTCCAATCCTGAGCTTTCTTCCGTTGTCGGGGAAAACCCACCCGCGAGGCTTCTGCGTTGTTTGTCCGGGCCAGATGACGCTGTATAATCGTTGAGTATTGGTGCTGGAACCATTAGAGTGCAGCTTCCTTTGAGACTTATCAGGTGGATCAAGCGACAGGCCAGAAGAATTGGACCAATAACCAATGGTCCTAGTCCCTGTGCCAATCACATTGATCACTTCAAATGCAGGATTAATCAAGTTTCCGTCTGGATTGAACTTGATTTGCCCAGTTAATCCAGTTGTATTAACCTCTAAAATGCTTTGGAGCAGCTGGCTGCCACCATTAAACATGTTCAAAGCATCAAGGTTTAACTTGCCTCCTCGTAATTCGCGCAAATTTGAGTCATTTGCAAAAGAAATATTTCCTCCACGAGAGAAAAACGAGTCAAGGGCATGAGCAAGAAGCCATACAGAATCATAGGCATATAGACCATAGGTATTTAAGCCGAAAGAAGAGCCATTCACCCTCCTTGCGCTAGTCAAGTTGCTCCACCGCAATTTAAACTTCTTTTTGAGTTCTGATTCTGGCGTGTACATTTTCAATGTGAGAACCCCTTGAATGTCATCTGTTGCTGTAAAAGGCAAGGAAGGATCTGAATCTATTATAGTGGAAAACCAATCAGTAGCAATCCACACATATGGACCCGACATCATCATTTGGCTATGCGCTTCGGTGAGCACTTGTAAACCCCAACTTGTATAAATGTGCAGGATCACAATCCTAGACTCCATTGAAGACACACTAATCAGTGCCTTTCTGATTTCATCTCTGGTTGCATTGGGGCTCAGAGGTACCTTGTACGAAATTTTACAGCGCTTTTCGGATAGCTTGTCCCCCAAGGCAGCAATGGCATTCCGCCCGAAATCGTCATTTACGTAAATTGCTATGACATCTCTCCACTCATAGTAGCCAACAAGGTCTGCTACAGCAGCCATCTCAAAGAGGTCACTCCTCGTCGTTCGAACCAAGAACGGGAACTGATTTGGAGACAGAGTTGGGTCTGTTGCTGCAAATGATAGTAAAGGGACTTGTAGCTCATCGGCGATGTGTGATATTACATGAGCTGTTGCCGAGAATTGGGGGCCAATTATGGCCACCGTGTCGTTCTCCATGAACTGCAAAGCTGTGAAGGAACAAAAAAATTAAAGAAAACTAATGAAAACAACTTCAAATCTTTACATTTTAATCAAAAATCACTTACTAACTTTATTTAATGATAAGGACAAAAGAATAATTAAAAAAAAAAAAAAACCCTTTTTTGCTTAGAATAAGAAAAATACTTCAAATTGAATTACATTCTTGAGTTTTATTTTTGTTGTGTTGTTTTCCAATACTAGTTATGAACTTATGATGACGAAAAACTTTTCAATGCGCCCGAAACACAAGGTGGTACACTCTATACAAGTTGTGAGATTCTTGTGTTAAAAAATTAATAACATAAAAATAAATCATTTACATAATAGCACGTGGTATACCATTTGTGTTATGGGCACAAGAAAAAATTTCTCCAAGATGACACCCAAGCTCAAGAAATTGGATGGACAGCTACATTTATTATTGTAGGTGTGTAAAAAATATGATGAAATTTTAAATTGGTAATTGAAAATAGTTTTTTAAATATAATTACTGAAAACATAATCTTCTTTTGGTCTAAATAGTCATTTCTTGGTTCATCGTTTTCGGCGCAATGGATGCTTTTACATAACCAAAAAAGGTTTAAGTTTCAAACCTTATGAAACTGAACCAAGAATTAAACACTATTTATAAAACTTCACCAATAAGTAGACACTATCCATGAAACTAAACCAATAAGTAAACACTATTTATGAAACTAGACCAATAAGTAGACACTATTTATGAAACAAAAACAAGACTTAGGCATTATTTCTAAAACTAAAACAATATGTGAAAACTATATTATGAAACTGGATTATACATTATTTATGAAACTAGCAGTAAGAACTAGATAATATTTATGAAACATGACCAAAAATTAGGCACTATTTATGAAAGTGGACCAATAACTAGACACTATTTATGAAATCGGACCAAGAAAGAGACATTATATATAAAACTGTACCAATTACTATACATTATTTATGAAACTGAATCTAATAACTAGACACTATTTATGAAACATGACCAAGAACTAGACACTATTTATGAAAGTGGACAAAAAACTAGGCTCTATTTATGAAATTGGACCAATAAATTGTATAGTACCGTTCAGTTTCATAAACAGTGTACAGGTCCCACGAGTCTTTTTTTTTTTTTTTTTCAAATTGTGTCCTTTTCATTAAAGTTTAAGTTTTTTTTGTCATTTTTATTAAAAATTAAGGGTTTTTCATTAAAATTCAATTCTTTTTCATTAAATAAAGTTATATGATGGTTTTTGGTTAAAATAAACTTAGCCCAAACCCTTTTTATGAAAGTTCCCAAAAAATTAAGATAAAATCTTTGGGGATGTTTGATAACCATTTCATTTGGGCCCTTTTTACTTCATACACATCCTCTTAATTTGCGACCGTCGGATCGACTGAATCAAAGAAAATTAAAGAATAGAAATTAACAAGGAGTGTGTGGATAACACACACCTTTCGTTTTTAGTTCGTTTTCAGGGTTTTAGTGTTTTCATTTAATTAAAAAAAAAAAAAAAAACACTGAAAAAAAAAAAAAACACTGAAAACTGAGCAATTCGATTGCATGACTTGCGCAGAGGGGAAAAACATGGGAAAGTTAACAAGTTTGTACCTTCAATGATGCCTAGAAAGTCACTGGATTTGGTGTTCTGCATTTTAAGTGCCAGCTTTGTTCCATTGAGAATTTCTGGATTGGAATTGACATCTTCAACCGCTAGGGGTATTGCGAGTTTTGCGATTTTTCCAATGACAGAATCGAAAGTGAAAATCGCGCCGACGTTCACAACATCAGGTCTTGCAGTGACATTAGTAGGATTAAGTCCACTAGTAGAAGAGCCTTTGTAGAAAACCATAAATAACAGAAGCAAGGCTAGATTCATGTTCATGTTTGAGCTCCAAAAGGGGGAACAACGAGTTAAGCCAGTTGGTTAGGACAGTATGCTCACTCCCTCCTTATACACAAGTTCGAATCCCCCTCTCTGCATGTTATAGAGCAGTTTATACGTTGTATAGAAAGCCAAATTACAGTAAGAACAATAGAATATGCTCCAAAAACATGCATGCATGTTGTCCACAAATACCTAATAAATCAATCAAACATGAACATGATCAATCTGAAGGGCAAAACGAATAATGATTAAAGCTTACATTATGTATCGTCACTCAAGCCAAACATGTACGAATGAGCTCCACGAGAAGGACAGTACGAAAATTTCGTATTTTTAAGTCCAGAAATGGCCTGTGTTTTGTGCAGAATGACCGAATGATTATATAGGCACCAAAACAGCACTGGAAAACAAGAGCGACCCAATAAGCTTGAAGTCCGCGGGGACATCAGCTGGTGTGAAAATTTGAGTGTACACTGTACACGGTGTTAAAGATAAGCATCAGAACCAAATAAACAAAAATTTATGACATGATCAAACAAAAAATCATCTTGTTTTTGGGAAAATGTACTTTGCTATGTACGTAGCTGATACCGAACACGAATCTACAAAATGAAAAACTATAGCTTGAATTTGCGTATGAAAATTGTAACTCTCAATCTACAATGCGTATTTTGACGACGACAAAAAAGGTTACGATATGTACACTTTGGCATTCTTAAACAATAAAAAGCAACCAAACTCAATAAGCGGGTGCATTTTTCTCACCACTCTCAAGTGGTGGTAATGGTCATCATTCTAGTTATTATCATTAGATGAGTTTAAATTTTGATATTTGTGTCTCTGCACTATACAGATTTCGAAATTTAAACTCATACGATAATAATAAATAGGGTTACGAGCATCATCATCACTTGAAGGTGGTAAGAAAAAATATAACAAAAGATAAAAGGTTTTTTGAAAGTTTTCTTTTAGATAAATGCTAAGGAGACTCTCTCAAGGTGGGACTCTCCAAGAACTTTCTGCCACGCCATAATTAAATGTTAATTCATGTGTCAACACTATAAAAAATTATGCAAAAAACATGAAGTGATAAAAAAATTATGAAGAATCTCTTTTTGAAAGCCTCCTTAACATTTCTTTGTTTTTTTAATTAAAAAATCTTGTCACCAATACCAATATTAGACAATACGCATGGGAATGGGCAACTAGTATACCATTATCCAATTGACTTGACTAATGACCACTTCCGGTAAGTGGTGATCACCACCACTATCTTAAGGAAGGATATTGTTAAGGTGATAAATTCTTAAATTAAATTTACAAATTAAATGATGTGTTACCAATAAGAAATAAGCATGATAATCAACACTAAAGTGATAATTTAATCATTAACAACCACATCATTTAGTTTACCAAATTTGGTTTAAACATTTGGTATCCCTAACATCACCCTTTCAGCAAAGTGTCTTATTTTTTATTTAGATAATGCTAGGCATATCAAATTTTTAAATCAAATTTACAAACCAAATGATGTGTCACCAATAGAAAATAAGAACGTTAATAATTACTTAATAATAATCCAATCATCAACATCCACATTATTTGGTTCACAAAAATTGATTAAAAAATTTGATCTTCCTAGCTTTATCTTTTTTATTCTTACAAATGATACCATTAGTGAATTACATAGCTAAATATTTAGGAAAAGAGAATTAGTGTGGATTACTTTCCACTATTACGATAAAAATGTCATCCTCTAAGGTGGTCATTTTATTTTCCACAACAGTTCTCACTGATCACCAAAAAAATTTATTGTCCTATAATTAGTAGTATAAACTGTGCTTTTTTTCTTCTTCCTATTTTAATCATGTGATGTAAGAAAGATAAACACATGGTTGAGAAAGTGGGAAAAGGATCCTCGCCGGATCCTTTTTCTGGGGATCCCAGAGATCCCGTGATTATAATCGTACATCGTATATCGTGCGATCAATTTTCTTTAGGTACTATTTATATATTGTAGTTGTTCGGGATCATGGGGTTCTATTGGAAAGAGAGAAACACCTTACTTGCTAGTGGAGACTGCTTGCCCACCCTCTACTTTTAGATAAATTCACATAACATATAATAGAATTCCAGTTGTTGAAAAAGGGCCTTAATCTCATGTTTTATCCCTCGCTTCGTTTTTGACCGTACGATATACGATGAACGGTTACGATCACGGAATTCCCGGAATTCCCAAGAAAAGAATCTGGCAAGGATCCTTTTCCGAGAAAGTGGAGAAGAGGCTACTAGCCACTAAGCTAGGTCGGGGATATGAGGAGACTTTAGAGGCCTGATTAATGATAATGGATTGCATAAAATAATCAACCAAGGACAACCAAGTCATTGGGAGGAAAATGGAGAGTAACATTCATGATATAAGTACTTAGTTATTGTAACGTTTTGTTAATAATACAATGTTATGTTCAAATTCTTTCACACATACAATTACAATATACTCGTCACATAAAAGTCAATCTCGGTGAAAATGAGTTTCTATCTTTTCAAGAACCCCACTTGTTTCCGCGCACACTTACTTCACAACATACAATATATTCCGAGGATGACCAAGGTAAACTCCCAAGTCTGAGGTCTCAACTAATCATGAGTTCATAACTAACGCGTTATGCATTTGGACTTCTTGTTGTGTCACACGTCTAAACATTTGTACCGCGTTCAGCCTTTGGACTCTTCACATGTGTTTCAAACTTACAGAAGAAAAACTTACATGCATTTGAGATTTCATGAATGATCATATTATAATTATAAATTTAAATAAATTTTTTTTAAAGATTAAGTACCTAAAACCCTCCCAACTTTTAATGTCATTTTAAATTTGTCTCAACTTTTTTAACGTTCCAAATAAGTACTCAACCTTTTAAAAATGTTACATCCGTTAAGTTCTAGTTAATTTTTCTATTAAATGTCAATAATGAGTCCCACTTTTTAACTTATTTGGACACTAAAATAATAAAAAATAATCATTTAAAATAGGACATGAAGATGGAAAAATAACAAGTAAATTCACAAAAAAATGAAAAGCAAAAATAATGATTGGAAAACATCAAGCCCCCGTCACCTCCAAGCTCAACTTGGACCATCGAACTTCCCTCCCAACCTTTATATTCAAAACCCACCAATTGGTTCATCT
Organism: Heteromeles arbutifolia; assembly: GCA_024362995.1. NCBI lineage: Eukaryota > Viridiplantae > Streptophyta > Magnoliopsida > Rosales > Rosaceae > Heteromeles > Heteromeles arbutifolia. The sequence goes on from JANCRC010000001.1 coordinate 17,360,227, forward strand.
TCCAGTTCTTCTTTGTGGCTGGTGAAGATGATGGTGGTTGCATCATGGCAGTCCATACCATTTCAACAACCTTCATGACCTTCTTCTCGATGTTCTTGAGTTGTAGGGTAGAGTTGGTGATTGGGCATTGAGTTTGGAGGTGATGACTTGATGGGGGTGGTGGTGACTATTACTTAGTAGAGGTCATGCTTCCATGACATTCTATTGATTTTAGAGACAAAGTAAGCCATTTCACAAAAATTTAACTGGGGCTTAATCGATGTAACATTTTTAATAGGTTGGTACTAGTTTGAAATGTTTAAAAAAGTTGAGACCAATTTGAAATGACACTAAAAGTTAGAGATTTTCAGTACTTAATTTTTTTTAGTACATTGATATTTTTACACTAAGGAGAGGGGAAGTTCGGCTAAACCACACAATGAGTAGCCTAGTTTGGTATCGAATTCGCCATCCACGATATTCGAACCTAAAACATCTCACTTCAAACAAAGAGGAATGCCACAATGAACATACTAGAGAGATTAACAATACCACAATGGGCATACTAGAGAGATAATTAACAATGTAATTTAAGTTTTATCAATGTAGTAGTTGTGAAGGGTCGAGGAATAATGTGGCCTATGTAGTCAATCCAATCACATCACCAAAGGTCAATACTGACCACCATGGCCTACGATGATAAGGGGCTTAATGCATTTGTGACGTCAATACCTGTAGTGGATGCTAAAATCCATCATCTTTATTTGGCTTGTGCTGTTTATTGGTGTCACCTAACATAACATAAATCATCACGTGGTGTTACTGGTCTAAGTTTATATAAAGAATAAACAATGTTGTCGATATTTCATAAACATAGTGTAGAATTCTTCATACGAATAAAATAATTCTAATTCTATCGAAGAATGTAGTGTTTTAAGAGATTCTGATGGTAAATAGTTTCTAAAATTTTGCGCCAATTTAGGCATAGGTGTTCTCACGGTTTTCAATTTGGGTGGCACTTGCGTAATAGTCCAAGTTTTGTTTCTACAATTTTCCCTTTTGATAAAAATTTGAAATTCGTCACTTAATACTGGTATATTTTCATTCACTGAAGTGAGAAACCTTAAGTATGAAATTTTAATAATGAATTGATGGAACAAAGTGCACACAAAGGTATAATTTAGAGACTAGAGCTATAATTATTCCAAAAGAAAGGTATAGCTTTTGTTATAGCTCTTTTCAATAAGCTGGCGTCCTCCTCCTCAAGGCTATGTGAAATTAAACTTCAATGGGTCGGTCAATTTGGAGAGAGCGGCAACTACTTTTGTTTTTAGAAATGAGGATGGGCAATCAGTTGGAGCTGGTGCGTTGAACCTCGATGGTGCCCCCATATCGGTTGCGGAGGCCGTTGCTTTAAAAGAAGGGCTTATATTCGCCAGGCGCAAAGGTGTGAAGAAACTGTTGTGGAAAGGGATTCCAAGCTGGTCATCCAGGTGGTGCAAGGTGTTTGGATGCCCCCTTGGCATCTTAAACCTATTGTCGAGGATATCAAATGGTTGGCTTCTAAATTTCAGTATATCAGTTCGAAGCATATCTTCAGGGAAACAAATTTCATGGTAGACAAGTTAACTAATGTGGGTCTCTATGTTGCTAACCCATATTTTGAGGATTATTGTCTTCCTTTATTGGCCATGGAACGGTTGGATTAGAGATTTTAAGCTTTGATATAAAAAATTTCTTGATAAAAAATAGCTCTTTTTAATAAACAATCGTCGTTTATGAGATTTTGAACTCATGCATCTTCCCACAAACACTTATGTAATAACTATCTATTTGTCTATGACAAGAGTGTTTGTTTGAGTTAAACTTGCATCAAGTGATTTAATATTATACTAATTACAGTACTAAATTAAGTTTCTAATGATTATGCTTTTTGGCTTTAGCGAAAAAGGGATTCGTCATTAAACACATTGATCCAAACCATCAATGGAACTACTATCTTGATCATGCACTACTTTATTTGAAGCCTTCTCAGTCCTCCTCTTGGTTCTGCTTGTCACTTCCTCTTCCCTTTTATTTACAAACGAGATGAAGGATCGAAGGCTTTTCGCTTGTGAGCTCTCGCAGTCGGAATCATAATGCCTGTAGTACTGGTGCACCATGCGAAGAACATGAAGAACAAGAGCCAGAAAGCAAGCTATGCCGCTCAGCAGAAAGAGGCCCCAAAAGCTACTCAACGAAAGACGGTCTACGGCTTGCTTTGTTCCTTCTGCACTGCAAGCAGTTTTCTTCAGCCATGTGTCATGAATCTTTTGAAGATCTCCCTTCTCCGATAGTTTCAACACCGCAGTTGACAAGTCAATTGCAAGAGGTGAGTCCCTTGGAAAGGCCTAAAACGAAAGACACACTATTATTATACGAATATACGAGTTTTAGCCAGTGTGATACGTTATATAGGACAACATAACATATCAAACTAGAGATATGCTACGAAAAGTTTATATTAAAATAAACGTCATGTACTTTTGTGAATGATATGAAGGGATATGATACTTACAAAACCCCATCCCATTTTGGTGAATTCTTCACCTACGATACTATATCCACATCGAACTGAGAGGAAGAGCTCCATGTATGCACGCTCATCAATCACAGCAGCAACACCGCCTGCACTAGGACCATCTTTCAAGGCCTTCTCATATTCTTCTGGGGAGTTAAGAGGCACAAGTCTTGACTTGTGTATGTTCAGCTCATCAGTTAAGTAGTTTTCAGCAAACGAACCCCTTGGGAAACCAATGGGATCATTGCCGTTTACCAGACTTTCAATCCCTTTAACAGGTGAAGAAAGCTGTTCGACAGTGAGGATTGATGTCAGGCTAGCAATGTAGCTTGAGTTGATTATTAGAACCACAAATAGCCATATGATAAGCACAAATCGACCAAGCGTGCTGCCGGTTTTTTCTTCTACATAATGTTACCAAGGAATAAGATCAGACAGTTTATAAGTAAGAATTCTTTTATTCAAACTTAGACTCAGAGTGGGGAGAACGCGGCTCTATCCACCTTGACTATGCCTATGTTGATATACAAGTAAAATTAACAAAAGGTAATGTTCTTTGTGCATTTCACTTACTCTGGGAGAAGAACAGAGTTGAAAAGCTAAACCTGCAAAGCCCCAAAAAAAACAAACAAGAATTATATTAGCACAGTTAACAGAGTTCAATTTTGCATTAGGAGATGTGGATTAAAGAACTTACCAAATAATTGTGACAAATTGTTTTCTCGGACGGCCTCGAAAATCCTCGTTGGTCCGACGCTCCAAAATCCAAACAACTGCTCCCACAACTAGGAAGAAAATGCCTGTGACACCCCACATCATTGGAGTAAAAGGCCTCAAAAATGCCCAAGCACTAGAGTTCGTCTTCCTAATTGGAGCAACCACAACTAGACCAGACTCAATGTATGGCTGTGTGAAATCCACCACCTTTGTTCTGCTAGTGGTGATTGTAATATCTCCGACCACACCATCAAACTCCTGCATAAAGATTGAAACCCAAAAAATCAATAATCATACTGATGTCAGGTAAATTAAGTCAAATAATTTTGATTTGTGACATGAAGTTTGTACTTACACCAATTTGAACCCTGTGCAGAAGGTCCTTACTTTCAGCGTTTGTTATACCATCCCCGAAAGCTACAAACTTGTATGGGACACCATATGGTAACTCATTTAAGGCGGCTTGAAAGACCTCAATGCAATAGCCAGTGAACTCAGTGCCTTTTACGCCTACAAATTCGCGGAAGCTAACTCGACTGGGGACTCCAATCCTGAGCTTTCTTCCGTTCTCGGGGAAAACCCACCCCCGAGGCTTCTGAGTTGTTTGTCCGGGCCAGATGATGCTGTATAATCGTTGAGTATCGGTTCTGGAACCATTAAACTGCAGCTCACTTTGAGACTCATCTGGTGGATCAAGTGACAGGCCAGAAGAATTGGACCAATAACCAATAGTCCTAGTCCCTGTGACGATCACATTGATCACTTCAAATGCAGGATTAATCAAATTTCCGTCTGGAGTAAACTTAATTTGCCCGGTTAATCCAGTTGTATTAACCTCTAAAATGTAAGAATATCCCAAGAACCTAACAGCATGGTATTAGGATTACTGAAGAAAAATATGCAGATTAAACCTGCATATGCATACTGCATGGCATTGACGACATGCATGCATACAAACGTGAAACACTTACCTGTCGCCATGGATGCTTCTAGTGAAAGATCAAAAGCAGCCTTCTACTTCCAATTACCTCTTTATGAACTCAACTAGCGAAATAGGTTTGTAGTATTTTTGAGATTCAGCCGGCATGGAAGCAGGGACTGCTTCTTGGTTATATACTTAGTGTTTCTACTGATTCCACCCTATTAACGGAAAGGATATCCACCCTAATATTCTCTAATCAATCAGAGTCTCATCATGACTCATATACCTTATTCTCTTAATAAAAGGGCCCTAAACTGATTGCAAGAGGTTAGGACTCCAATATATTTACTTCTTTAAGGTTCCGAGAATTATGGAAGATTTCATCAACTTGATTGCCAAGTCAATTACTCTTTCAAAGATTCTTGGTATAATTCATTGTCATTCACAAATGGTTTTACATTCTCCCACTTGAATGTCAATGAGAGCCCCTCAATGAAATATATATGGTGATCACTAGAGTCCACTAAAGTTTGAAGTCATGCCCTTTCGAAAGTAACCTGTCACTCTTGAAATTAAGTGCAAAACCAAGGAAATAAAAATACAAATAACACTATATTTTTCCTCCATGATCACATACACACTTATCTCAAAAGTACTGTGTTACTAATGAGATCATGATGTACAGAACTGGCCATCTAAATTCCAGTTCTCCATAATACAAACTGATTCATTCATCAATACAAAATAATCTGTCAAAGAAACTTCAAATATTAATTCTCAATGCAACAATCAAATAACAATTCAAAATAACTCAAAAAGAACAGCTATCAATCAATTGAGTGCTTACTCCCACTCATTAACTGAATCAAAAGTCTCTCTAATTCCCATATTGTGAACATGCCGTTTGAAGACTTCCACTGACAAAGCCTTTGTCATGGGATCAGCTATCATCATCTCAGTGTTGATGTGTTGAATATCCACTGTCCCTTTTCTTACTTCATCTCTAACTTTTAGATACTTTATGTCCATCAGTCTACAAGCTAACGATCTTTTGTTGTTCTTTGAAAAGAATACTGATGCCTTGTTATCACAGTATATCTTCAGTGGTTTCTCAATGTTGTCGACAACCCTTAGTTCTTTCACCATATTTCTCAACCAAATAGCTTGTTTAGTTGCTGCATAACATCCAATGAATTCAGCTTCCATAGTGGAAGATGCAATAGAGCTTTGTTTTGCACTCTTCCACGAGACAGCTTCACCTGCGAGTAAGAAGATATAACCGTTGGTTGATTTTCTGTCATCCACACATCCAGCCAAATCTGAATCTGTGTATGCCACCAACTGCAGGTTATCAACATAGCTATAAGTCAGCATGTGGTCCCTTGTCCTCTTCAAATACCTGAGAACTTTCTTGGCTGCAATCCAATGAGCTGTGCCAGGATTTGATTGAAATCTTCCTAGTACACTCACTGTAAATGCCAAGTCAGGCCTAGTACATACTTGAGCATACATTAAACTGCCAACTAAAGATGCATAGGGCTTGTCCTTCATGCTTTCCTAATGCATAGGGCTTGTCCTTCATGCTTTCCTTCTCTAACTCATCTTTGGGACTTTGTTCAGTGTTCATTTTATCCCCTTTCCCAATAGGCAGTTCCCCACTAGAGCACTTATCCATGTTGTATCTCTTAGTGACTCTATCAATGTATTGTTTTTGAGAAAGACCAAGAGTTCTTTTGCTACGATCTCGTATTATCTCAATACCAAGCACAAACTGAGCTTCACCCAAATCTTTCATATCAAAGTGTTCTGTTAACAGTTTCTTGGTTGCATGTAACAATGATACATTCGAGCTTGCCAATAGTATATCATTGACATATAAAACCAAGAATATGAACTTTGAATCACAAACCTTTAAATACACGCACTCATCCATCTTGTTTTCTTGAAAACCTGCTGCCATCATGACTTGATCAAACTTCTTGTTCCACTGTCTTGAAGCTTGTTTTAGCCCATAAATGGACTTGTTCAATTTGCAAACCAATGATTCTTTCCCCCTTTCAACAAATCTTGGTGGTTGTGCCATGTAGATGTCTTCCTCCAAATCTCCATTGAGGAAGGCAGTCTTGACATCCATCTGATGAAGCTCGAGATCAAAGTGTGCAGTGAGAGCGAGAATAACTCTCATGGAATCCTTGGAAGACACGGGAGAGAAAGTTTCATTGTAATCGAAGCCTTCTATCTGTGTAAACCCTTTAGCCACCAATCTCGCTTTATGTTTGTCAATTTGTCCCTGGGAGTCTCTCTTTGTCTTGTAGACCCATTTGCAGCCTACCACTTTTGTAAGTTGCTGATCATTTGGAACTAGAGTCCATACATTATTCTTGTGCATCGAATGCAGTTCTTCTTCCATAGCTGCATACCATAGCTTTGATCTAGAACTCGAGACTGCTTGATTAAAAGAGATAGGGTCATCATCATCTCCTACATTATGCTCAACTTCATTTAGATACACAAAGTCTGAAGAAATGTTAGCTTTTTTATTTCTTTGAGATCTCCTTACAATCTGTGCTTCCTGTTGGACTTCAGTTAGCATGGGGAATGATGCAGCTGCTGCCTCATTGAATACAGTAGGGGATGATGCTGTAGTGACTTCAGTTGGTGTAAACACATTTGCATTATCAGTGCAATCAGGATGCACTGTCTCACTCTCTTGAAAAGGTTGAGGTATTTCTGTAACTGGTACATCGATTTCTTGCTGATCAAACAATGGAAGACTCGTTGTTTCTTCAAATTCAAGTGCTGCATTAGTTGAATCACAGATGGAACTTTTTTCGATAAATTTGGCATTATTAGTTTCCATAATACGAGTACTAGAGTTGGGACTATAAAATCTGAATCCTTTAGACTTATCTGGATAGCCAATAAACCAGCAGCTTGTTGTTCTTGGATCCAACTTCTTCTCGTTAGGGTTATAAAATCTGGCCTCAGCTTTACACCCCCACACATGGAAGTGATTAAGGCTAGGTTTTCTCCTCGTCCAGCATTCAAAAGGCACCAACTTTACTGACTTACTTGGAACACGGTTCAAGATGTAATTAGCAGTCTTCAATGCTTCTCCCCAAAGGAAAATTGGCAGCTGTGAATATGCAAGCATTGAACGAACCATGTCCTTGAGAGTTATGTTCTTTCTTTCTGCCACTCCATTCTGGTGTGGAGTTCCAGGAGTTGTATATTGAGCAACAATGCCATTTTGTTCAAGGTAAGTTGCAAAAGGTCCCTTGTGCTGTCCAGTTTCAGTATACCTGCCAAAATACTCACCACCTCTATCGGATCTCACAATTTTAATTCGTTTTTCAAGTTGTTTTTCAACCTCCAAATGAAATATTTTAAAACAGTCAAGTGCTAAAGACTTATCAGAAATCAAAAACACATATGAAAACCGTGAAAAATCATCAATAAAAGTGATGTAATAGCTATTTCCACATATAGTTTTATTTGGAAAAGGTCTGCAAATATCAGTATGAATTATTTCGAGCAAGTTTTGACTTCTGTTTGAACCTAACTTTCTTGTGTTCATAAGTTTTCCTTTAAAACAGTCAATACACTCCTTGAAATCATTGAAGTCTAGCTGTGGCAACATGTGCTGTTGAGAAAGTGCTAACATTCTCTCTTTCGAAATGTGTCCCAATCTTTTATGCCAAAGTATTGATGATTTTTCAGAAGTTATCTTGCTATTAGAACCATTTAATGACACATTAAAACATTCATTGCAGTAACTACAATCCATTTGCCACATGTCAATTTTAAGAAATGCACTGCCAAGCAAGGTGTTCAAATTATTTGAATGGAAAAATTTTACACTTTCATTGTCTCCAATAAAGGTAATTCCTGACTCAACTAACTTTGATGCTGAAATCAAACTCCTTCGCATTGAAGGTACAAACAAAACTGGACTTAAATTTAAAATAAAACAAGACGCTAAAACCAACTTGACACTGCTTATAGACTCCACAGCCACCTTGCTCCCATTTCCCACAAAAACATTGTAGACCTCATTGTTTATCTCCCTTGTTTTTGAGAACCCCTGCAAAGAATTGGTTATGTGGATGGAACATCCAGTGTCAAACCACCAGCTTTGAGGAGGAATGAAAACCAAATTTGACTCAACACAAACAAAAACATTAATGATTTTACCTTTTCTAACAAGCCAGTTTTTGAAACCAGTGCAATTCTTCCTCATATGGCCTGTTTCTTTGCAGAAATAACACTCTTTTTCCTTATCAATTTCAGTGTTCACAGGTTTAAGTTTGTGAGGTCCTTTAAAAGTGTTAGTATGTTTAATTGAAGGGGAAGAAATGACCTTCCTTTTCTTCTTGTAAGCAGCATTCACAGAACTAGCATTTTGAGCCTTTGTGCCTTTTTCAGTTTGAACAAAATGCACTTCCATGGTCTTATCAGTTTTCAGCCTGTCTTCTTCTTAAGCACACATTAAGATTAACTCATCAATGCCCCGCTTGTCTTTCGAAGTGTTATAAGACGCCTTCAGCTGACCATATTTTGCAGGTAGTGAATTCAGTGCCATGTGCACCAGAAATTGATCAGTTACAGCCACTTCAAGGTCTTTGAGTTTTTGAGCAAGATCTGCCCTTTTGAGAATGTGCTCACGCACACTCCCAACTCTATCGAACTTCATGGAAGTGAGTTGAGTGAGAAAGGTGCCAGTCTCAGCCTTCTCCGATTCTTTGAATTTTTCACCAATAGCTGCAAGAAAACCCTTGGCACTAGTATGCTTTGGGATTCCTCATTTCACTGATTGAGCCATAGCCTTCTTCATTATCATCATTGAATTCTATTTGCTCTCTCCCATTTTTCAAACTTGACTCTTTGATCTGCAGTGCTTGCATTAGTGAGTGTTGCAGGCTGATCTTCTCTCAAGGCCAAATCTAGGTCCATCAATCCCAGCACTATTTCAATGTCCTCTTTCCACTTCTTAAAATTCAAATCAGTCAATGTCTCAATACTGGTAAAATTCAGCGATGTGGTGTGAGGTACTGCATCCAACAAACAATCAATTTTGTTAATATTTGATTTAAAACGTCATGACATATATAGAGGGAAATACTTTTAGAACAAGTTTCCTCAATTCTTCAATAGCATATAAACACAACAACATCTTTGGACTGAAGTTGTTTATATTAATTTTGCATAATCCAAACATAGAACACAAGGGCAACATATATATAAATATATATATATATATATATATATATATATATATATATATATCCAACACTTTTGAGCAGATGGATTACATAATCTTGTCAGTTCCATGCTCCATTATACACTAACTCATTTGAATTTCACCAATAGTAATTAAACACCTTTAGGCAGATTAATCATTTCAAATTTATCAAATGAGTCAGATCCAATTAGATTGGACAACAAGCAACCAAGGCACGCTAAACACTTTTGAGCAGATTAGCCATTATGATTCTTGTAATTATATTCATCAGTATAACATTGATGAAAAAATATTCTTCTCGCCAGATTATGACCCATGTCCTTTGCTTCTTTCTTTTCCATTTAAACCTGTCGAGGGTTATTATAGCAGGAATATATATATATATATATATGCAATTTAATTGTTTATGCTGTCGCCAAGCAACGGAAGTTTATTATCACAAGAATCTATCATTCATGGATCATATCTGTAAGACTTAATATCGAACCCTAACCACACTACGTGGCTCTAATACCACATGTAAGAATATCCCAAGAACCTAACAGCATGGTATTAGGATTACTGAAGAAAAATATGCAGATTAAACCTGCATATGCATACTGCATGGCATTGACGACATGCATGCATACGAACGTGAAACACTTACATGTCGCCATGGATGCTTCTGGTGAAAGATCGAAAGCACCCTTCTACTTCCAATTACCTCTTTATGAACTCAACTAGCGAAATAGGTTTGTAGTATTTTTGAGATTCAGCCGGCATGGAAGCATGGACTGCTTCTTGGTTATATACTTAGTGTTTCTACCGATTCCACCCTATTAACGGAAAGGATATCCACCCTAATATTCTCTAATCAATCAGAGTCCCATCATGACTCATATACCTTATATTCTCTTAATAAAAGGGCCCTAAACTGATTGCAAGAGGTTAGGACTGCAATATATTTACTTCTTTAAGGTTCTGAGAATTATGGAAGATTTCATCAACTTGATTGCCAAATCAATTACTCTTTCAAAGATTCTCGGTATAATTCATTGTCATTCACAAATGGTTTTACATAAAATGCTTTGGAGCAGCTGGCTGCCACCATTAAGCATGTTCAAAGCATCAAGGTTCAACTTCCCTCCTCGTAATTCCTGCAAATTTGAGTCATTTGCAAAAGAAATATTTCCCCCACTAGAGAAAAATGAGTCAAGGGCATGCGCAAGAAGCCATACAGAATCATAGGCATATAGACCATACGTATTTAACCCGAAAGAAGAGTCATTCACCCTCCTTGCGCTAGTCAAGTTGCTCCACCGCGATTTAAACTTCTTTTTGAGTTCTGACTCTGGTGTGTACATTTTCAATGTGAGAACCCCTTGAATGTTATTTGTTGCTTCAAAAGGCAAGGAAGGTTCTGAATCTATTATAGTGGAAAACCAATCAGTAGCAATCCACACGTATGGACTCGACATCATCATTTGGCTTTGCGCTTCGGTAAGCACTTGTAAACCCCAACTAGTATAAATGTGCAGGATCACAATCCTAGACTCCATTGAAGACACACTAATCAGTGCCTTTCTGATTTCGTCTTTGGTTGCCTTGGGGCTCAGAGGTACCTTGTACGAAATTTTACAGCGTTTTTCGGATAGCTTGTCCCTCAAGGCAGCAATGGCATTCTGCCCGAAATCATCATTTACATATATTGCTATGACATCTCTCCACTCATAGTAACCAACAAGGTCTGCCACTGCAGCCATCTGAAAGAGGTCACTCCTCGTTGTTCGAACAAATAACGGGAACTGATTTGGAGACAGAGTTGGGTCTGTTGCTGCAAATGATAGTAAAGGGACTTTTAGCTCATCCGCTAAGTGTGAGATTACGCGAGCTGTTGCTGAGAATTGGGGGCCAATTATGGCTACCGTGTCATTCTCCATGAACTGCAAAGCTGTGAAGGAACACGAAAAATTAGTAAAATCTTCGGGGTTGTTTGATAACCATTTCGTTTTCAGGTTTTAGTGTTCATTTTTTTGAAAACTGAACTGAACAATTTGATTGCATGACTTGTGTAAAGGGAAAAAAACTTGGGAAAGTTACAAAAGCTTGTACCTTCAATGATGCCTAGAAAGTCACTGGATTTGGTGTTTTGCATTTTAAGTGTCAGCTTTGTTCCATTGAGAACTTCTGGATCGGAATTGACATCTTCAACTGCAAGGGTTATTGCGAGTTTTGCGATTTTTCCAATAACAGAATCAAAAGTGAACATCGCGCCGATGTTCACAACATCTGGTCTTGCAGTGACATTAGTAGGACTAAGTCCAATAAAAGAAGAGCCTTTGTAGAAAACCATAAGTAACAGAAGTAAGGCTAGATTCATGTTGATATTCAAACTACGAAAGGACATGTTTGAGCTCCGAAAGAGGGAACAACGAAGTTAGGCCAGTTGGCTAGGTTGGCTAGAGTAGTTTGCTCACCTCTTCCTTGCACACAAGTTCGAACCCCCTCTTTGCGTATTAGAGTAGTTTAGAAGATCGGTTGTATAGAAAGCCAGATTACAACAGAACAACAGAACATGCTCCAAAAACACATGCATGCATGTTGTCCAAAAATATCTAATAAATCAAACATGAATACGATCAATCTGAAGGGTATAACGAATAATGATTAAAGCTTACATTATTTATCGTCACTCAAGCCAAACACGTACGTATGAGCTCCACGAGAAGGACGAGCACGAAAATTTTGTACTTTTAAGTCCAGAAATGGCCAGTGTGTTGTGCAGAATGACCAAAGGATTATATAAGCACCAAAACAGCACTAGAAAACAAGAGCTACCCCATAAGCTTGAAGTCTGCGGGGACATCAGCTGGTGTGAAAATTTGAGAGTGTACACGGTGTTGAAAATATCTTGTTTTTGGGGTAAGTAGCTGATACCGAACACGAATCTACAGTATGAAAAACTATAGCTCGAATCTACGTATGAAAATTGTAACTCTCAATCTGCAATGCGTATTTCGACGAAAACCAAAAGAAAGTAGGATACGTATACCTTGGAATTCTTAAACCATGAAAACTAAAAAAGCAACCTAACTAAAAAAATATAGCAAAAGGGTAAAGGTTTTTTGAATGGTTTACAAAAATACTATTATCTTTTTCATAAAAAAAATCTTGTCACCGATATTAGACAGCACCCATGGGAATGGGAATTTTATGGGATGGGCAACTAATATATTATTATCCAATGGAATGGACTTGATTAATTCCCACCCTACGGGAAGTGTTGATTACCAGTGTTCTAAGGGAAAGTATGTTTTTTTTTTTGTTTACAAACGATAGTATTACCGGTTTAGATAGTTAAATGTTAAGGGAAAAAGATATCAGTGGGGATCAAATCTTTATGAGAGTCCATAAACATTATTGTTTTCCATCATCATGGTAAAGCGTCATCTGCAAAAAAAATTATGATATTATCAGAAATTGTTATTGATACTCTTGGTTAATTTTTTTCATAACAATACTCAATGATGAAGGAATATTTTATTGTCCTATCATTGATAGTATCAACTGGCTCAGCTTGGGTTCTTTCTTCCATGATTCCTACCAACACTAGATACCTCAAGAGGATTTAAACCAATGCGGCCTCGAACATGAAGACTTCGAAACACCTCGTCGGGACTTACAACGCCAACCTTTGGTACTGTTGATGTTGGGTGGCTTTGATTAGAGCCACAATTTGGAGTCCCACATCAACCAGGAAGAGAGCCATCTAGCGGCTTATAAGGAATGGTTTCATACACACATATTGCCGAGGCCTTTTGGTAAAACCCCATACCCGTTGCTTCTCCGGGTGGTTAAAGTGGGGGAATATCGGCAATTCGACTTGTGTGTGTGCGACTCGTTGACGACCCATTCGTTGGAAACCCGTTGTTGTGTGTGCTTCCGCACAACAATTGGTATCAGAGCCCAGGCAACGCTTAGGAAGTTGGAGAGCTCATTTGAATCTGGTGTCAAGGTGGAGCTCTATTTGCAATGGGTCAATTTGGAGATGGCTCGAATCACACCAAGTGGAGATTGTTGGTGTTGGGTGGCTTTGATTAGAGCCACAACTTGGAGTCCCACATCGACCAGGAAGAGAGCCATCTAGTGGCTTATAAGGAATAGTTTCACACACACATATTGCCGAGGCCTTTTGGTAAAACCCCATACCCGTTGCTTCTCCGGGTGCCGAGAGCCGAGGATTGTTGGATTTTATGGCTTAATTCTTCATGGGCCTTTTGTTTTGTCTCAAGCCCAATTGCTTGGCCTTTTCTAGTTCCCACTTGAAGGCCATGTGAGTGGCTTTAGGGTTCAAGGCATTTGTATATAAGGCAGCAGCAGCTGCCATTTGTTTTGAGGAGCAGAAAAACAGCAGCAGCAAATTAGAGAGAAGAGAGAGTAGCCGACAGAGAAGAAAAGGAGGGTTGCTGTTTTCTATCCTCCATTTGTGCAATCATTCATTCAAAGATATTGTGCTACATTTTGTGGCTTTTGGGAGAGAAGAATTTGATAAGTATTTTCTTATTCTTCATTTGTTCTTTGTTTGAGTGAGACTTATTGGGTATATGTGGGTTTTGGGATTTGAGAGTTGAACTATATTTGTAATCTTCATTTTGACTATTAGTGGAATTTCCTCGCCGTCTTTGAACTAGACGTAGGCTTACGCCGAACCAGTATAAATCATTGTGTCATTTGGATTATTTGTCTTGTCATATTTTGCCATATCAACTTATTGGTTTCATATTTGACGCTTTCGCACAACAGGTACCGCTCTTGTGTTTATCAACTTCCTAAAGGTGCTTAAAGGATGAAGGAGATTCTTTACAAAAAATTTATTGAGATTTGATGAAATTGGGGTTCCACCATGAAACCAATTGGCAATATGAGGAGTAGCCCAAGACCATATAAGCCCATAGCAAGGCATGTCCCTCACCGATGTGGGACAAACTTTTCCTCACATCATCAAATCTTAACATGCCCCCGTACATGTGGCCGATTTTCAAGCCTACACGTGGACGACAACTAGGTGACGCGTGTGGCCCTTGGGCTTTCACACAAGGGGCAACCTGCTCTGATACCATGATGATTTTTTGGTTTAAATTATAATGTATTTCATATTGATCAATGTACAAGAGACTAAGTATATATGAGAGAGGAGATGAGAAAGAAAGTTGGCTACAAGCAACCAACGGGAGCCTTAGTGGCCAGATAAACCTAGGCCTAATCTAATCCTTAAATTAAGGAATTACACCAAACACTAGGTTAAGCAACTAATCACGTCAACTCGCTTAAATTAAGGGAAGATAGTTGTTTACAAGTTTAAGATAATGATGGCCTTGATAGCTGACCCTAGAGAGTAAGAGTCCAAAGGGGTTACACTTCAACATTCCCCTTTAAACTGGATCGAGGAGGTTAATTGAGCTAAGCTTGCCCAAAAAATGATGAAATTGAGCGGATGCTAGTGCCTTGGTAAAGAAATCTGCCAGTTGATCATGGCTTCTCATGAATATGGTTCGGATGACTTGAGTTTGAACTTGAGCCCTGATGAAATAACAGTTCATTTTAATATGTTTTGTTCTTTCATGCCATGGCTGTATATTCAGCCTCTGCGCTGGAGCGAGCAATTACCTATTGCTTCTTGCTCTTCCAGGTGATAAGATTTCCTCCAACAAATGTACAATAGCCTGTGGTAGATTTCATATCAAGTGCATTCCCTGCCCAATCTGCATCCGTGTAGCCACTAATGGCAGTGGATTTATTGTTATGCATGATAATTCCTCGCCCTATGGAACCCTTGAGATAACGCAGTATTCTTTTAACAATGTTAAGGTGATCCACAGTGGGAGAGTGCATTAATTGACTAGCCAAGCTCACTGCATATGTGATATATGGACGTGTGATGGTGAGGTATATAAGCTTGCCCACCAATCGTTGATAGTAGCTCACATCATGCATGGCTTCTCCATCTATGTTGAGCTTCAATTTACAATCAACGGGAGTGATAGCAGGTT
The DNA here is from genome assembly GCA_024362995.1 of Heteromeles arbutifolia. Lineage (NCBI taxonomy): Eukaryota > Viridiplantae > Streptophyta > Magnoliopsida > Rosales > Rosaceae > Heteromeles > Heteromeles arbutifolia. Next base: position 17,375,676 of record JANCRC010000001.1, read on the forward strand.
TGCAGTCTAACATTTTTGCTTCATGAAGGAGGTCCAAACATATTTTCATTGATGTAGAAATAGTCCTTTTGAAGATGTTGCCATTTCAATGCCCAAAAAATACTTTAACCTCCTCAAATCTTTGATAGCAAATGTTTGATGTAGTGAGAGCTTCAGTGCTTCAATCTCAATGACACTATCTCTAATGATGATAAGATCATCAACGTAAATAATAACCACCAACTTCCCACTGGTGCTAGTTCTTATAAATAACGAAGAATCAACATTACTTCGCAGGAACCCAACCTTCTCCAGTACTAAACTTAGCTTGGCATACCAAGCTCGTGGGATTGTTTCAATCCGTATATTGCCTTCTGCAATTTACAAACCACATTGCCTTCAATACGATCATAGCCCGGGGGAGGTTGCATATACACTTCTTCCTGTAGCTATCCGTGAAGGAAAGCATTTTTCACGTCCATTTGGTAAAGAGACCACCCACAATTGATTGCAACCAAGAGTAAAACCCTTACTGAGTTCATCTTGGCCACTGGTGCAAATGTTTCCTTATAATCTACTCCAAAGGTTTAGGTGAAAGCTTGAGCAACAAGCCTTGCCTTGTGTCTCTCGATTGAACCATCAACTTTGAATTTGGTCTTGTAAATCCAACGGCTTCCAACAACCTTTTTCCCTGGAGGTAGTTGAACTAAGCTCCAGGTGTGATTCTCTTCTAGTGCATGAAGCTCTCATGCCATGGCTTGGTTCCATTGTGGGACTTACAACACCAACCTTTGGTAGCTTATCAACTTCCTAAGGGTGCTTAAAGGATAAAGGAGATTCTTTACAAAAAATTTATTGAGATTCAATTCTGATGCAGAAGATCAAGCTTACGCTACAACTACAAAACATACTAAGAATCTGAGTAACAAGGAATACTCAAACTATGAGGGAAAACTTTGCTTGAGCCACCTATAAGAGGAGGCTCGGATGCCACTCATGTATAAAACATATACAATAACTAGGATATACTTTTTAGGAGACTCAAACAAGGATATTTACTTCAAAAGAGAGGTTTATACAAACATTCAACTATTATTCAATTCTCCAATCAAATCTGCCTCCCTACAAAGCTTACACGCATATCTATAGGCTTAGGAAGAATTCTCACGAACTTCTCTTAGAACTATGCTTTATTCACACTCAGATTATTCTAGATAAGATTCCTAACTTTATATCGCACCATATATTATTCTACGATTCCTGCTGTTTGCTTATCACATCTCGTCTTGTCACGACTTAACATAAGTATTCTGGTACTGTAATGTTCTCTCAATAATGTTATGAGTAAATTATTTACACATATTAGTATATAATTGACATGAAAATTAATAAGTTTTATGGTCCGTTATGAATTTCAAATAACCAAAGCAGTATATAATTGACATGAAAATTAGTAAGTTTTATGGTCCGTTATGAATTTCAAATAACCAAAGCGCGTATAATATCATTAAAAAATAGAATTTTATTGAAACAAATTTAGATTTCAAATCTTTTTTATTAAATAAAAGTTGATTTAGTGATTTCAAATCTTTCGCATAAAAATGATTGTGCTCCACGATTGTACTAAAGTATATGATGCTCTGTTTGGAATTCTGGTAGTGGAGCACAATCACATCGTATAATCAGTTAGTTCATGTGTTATATGAGACCGTATATTTAGTGATACACTAATACTATAGCTTAATGTATAAATCAACCGTTGTATGGTCAGTTCACATGTCATAGCACTTGAACTGGTTCAATTAGATAAGCGTATTTCAATACCTATACATTAATTTTTCGTTCTTCTAACCGTTACAGGGCTTGAATGATTGTCGTTGGTAAGTACGACCATTAAATGATTGTTGGGTGTCACATCCCAGCCCGGGGCGGATCACTTCCAGGGCCCGCTCCACCACCGTAGCACGATATTGTCTGCTTTGGGCCCCGACCACGCCCTCACGGTTTTGTTTCTGGGAACTCCAACTTCCCAGTGGGTCACCCATCCTAGGAGTGCTCTGGCCCCCTTCTCGCTTAACTTCGGAGTTCCTACGGAACCAGAAGCCAGTGAGCTCCCCAAAGGCCTCGTGCTAGGGAGGGATGAGAATATACATTTAAGGATCACTCCCCTGGGCGATGTGGGATGTTACAATCCACCCCGCTTAGGGGCCAAACGTCCTCGTCAGCACACACGCGGTTAGGGTTAGGCTCTAATATCAATTGTCACATCCCAGCCCGAGGCGGATCACTTGCCGGGCCCACTTCACCACCGTAGCACAATATTGTCCCCTTTGGGCCCCAACCACGCCCTCATGGTTTTGTTTCTGGGAACTCACGAGCAACTTCCCAGTGGGTCACCCATCCTGGGAATGCTCTGGCCCCCTTCTCGCTTAACTTCGGAGTTCCTACGGAACCCAAAGCCAGTGAGCTCCCAAAAGGCCTCGTGCTACGGGGTGAATCACTTCCCAGGCCCGCTCCACCACCGTAGCACGATATTGTCCGCTTTGGACCCCGATCACGCCCCCACGGTTTTGTTTCTGGGAACTCACGAGCAACTTCCCAGTGGGTCACCCATCCTAGGAGTGCTCTGGCCCCCTTCTCGCTTAACTTCGGAGTTCCTACGGAACCCGAAGCCAGTGAGCTCCCAAAAGGCCTCGTGCTAGGGAGAGATGAGAATATACATTTAAGGATCACTCCCCTGGGCGATGTGGGATGTTACAATCCACCCCCCTTAAGGGCCCGATGTCTTCGTCTGCACACATACGGCCAGGGTTAGGCTTTGATACTAATTGTCACATCCCGGCCCGGGCGTAGCCACCTTCCGGACTCAACTCCACCGTAGCACGATATTGTTCGCTTTGGGCCTTCCCCGCGCCCTCACGGTTTTGTTTCTGGGAACTCACGAGCAACTTCTCAGTAGGTCACCCATCCTAGGAATGCTCTGGCCCCCTTCTAGCTTAATTTCGGAGTTCCTACGGAACCCGAAGCCAGTGAGCTCCCAAAAGGCCTCGTGCTAGGGAGGGATGCAAATATATACATTTAAGGATCAATCCCCTGAGCGATGTGGGATGTTACATTGGGGGAGTGACATTTTATCGTCTTTTTTTCCACTAAGTAATAATTTTACAATTAAAAAAATGAAAAAAATTATTTTGAGTTTTAGAAACAATGCTTATTTTAATTTGAGAACAGTGATTTTAACTTTAGTTCGAATGAATTATTAAACATATAAATAACTAAATTACAAGTTATATTTTCTTGACCAAAAAAGAAGTTTTTTTTTATATTTTTTTTAATTTTTTAATTTTTTTTATGGTGGTGAAGAAGCTATTTTTGGTTATAAAGTATTCGAAATTTCCATATTCCATATTCCACCAAAGTTAAATCAAAGACATGCATGCCAATTATTAAAAAAAAATTAAAAAAAATAAACTACCAACAACCAAGGCAAGTTAGTGTAGAGCAAAAAATAATCAAAAAAAATTATGGAGATGACACGTAAATTTTATTTTGAAGGAGACTAGATTGCCTTTATTAGATGGATATGGCACACAAATATTCCCACACATAGCTCAGTATCCCTGAAAATTCAAGCAGCGAACTGCTCAATGCTCCCCTGCTCGTGGTATGGAAAAGTCAAATGCATTAAAGATATGATTAATTACCAAATCCTATCTTTAATACATTCACACTTAGATCAACTCAATCAAGTAAGGAATCCTCATCACAATCAATCAAGGATGCTTACATCATCATCCTAAATATTATAATCTAATTAATATCTTGGCAATATTATTTCCTCATTCATTCTACGGATGACATAACCTTGTCTAATGGAAAGTCGTCAAGTGTAAGGCATTACCCTACATATAGGCCGGCTATCTCCCTGTAAATACCTCATCTCCACTAAATTTTGGTAAGCTTTTACTACGCATACAGACCATAAACACTCACTCTTTTTTAGAGATACTGACTTAGGCATCGAAGACCCATTAGCCAAACCTCCCCCTACCTCGTGGTGTGTAGTGCTGGGCGGTTCAATTCGGCCTGGTTCCACCCTCAAACCGGAACCGAAAAATATCAACGGTCTGGGTTGGTGCAATTCTGCTTAAATTTATTACTAAAACCGTACTGTTTGGTTCATGCCGATTCCAAGTTCAATTAATGCCGAGTTACGGTTCCAAATACTAAATCTTTTGAATACCAAATCAAAATGGTATTCAAAATTTGCTTTTTTTATATAATTGATTCCCTAAGAGTCTCATACATAACCATTATTTTCTGTCAACTAGTTATTAGTTAACAATCACCACACCTAACGGATCACATGGAAAATCTCAAAAGAAAATGACACTCTACAACCACTATATTTCTTAGCATTTGTAGTCCCTGTTAATGTACTATAAGTTCTAAGCACCTTATTAACTCCCATCTAGCATTTAAAAGGAAAGAATCTAATATTTGGCAAGTTGTAACTCAAAGGTAACTAAGGGGAAGCTATTGGTATGAGGATAATACTGAACAGTCATTACCCAATTTCACTGACCATCTACGCGGCCCAATAAATTTAAGACATATGTCAATCTCAACTTTTGCTATCTTCGTAACCAAACGCAAACCAACCCCTTTAAACCCAATACCAAACAGAACTCTTCTTCTTCGATGTCTGCTAATCTCTATGCCATGGCTATGGTTTCTTCTTCAGCCCATCTCTATCTTATCCCCCCCCCCCCCGGCCCCAATTCCTCTTCCAACCGTTGATTCCACTGTTGTAATGAGATTGATGACGATGCAGCTATGCGGGTTTGACGTGGATGCCGCCAACTTGCAACGATAAGGATTACAAATATCCGATGATCGAGCTCGGGGTGGCTATGGAGGACAAGATTGGTGAAGTCTTTAAATGGCAGAGTCGAGGAGTTCACGGTGGCCGGCTGTGAAGATCTTGGCAGACTTGTTGGAGAGGAGGAAGACTATTGTTTGGTCACGGGTTTAAATCATGGATTTGTGTTTAGTTATAGAGATGACAAGGTCCTTGGATTGACAGATGGTTCAAACTTATTGGGCCACATAGATAGTCAGTGAAATTAAGTACTGACTATTCAGTATTCAAGTATTGTCCTTGGTATGATAGGTGAAAGTGAGGGTGACGACTGAGGGCGTGAGGGTGAGTGAGGCATCGGAGTGAGACTGTTCAATAGGTGAAAGAAAAATTTAATTGAGAAATGCTCTCATGTAGTCACACTAGGTGAAACTAGTTTGATTTTGACCACTCATTTAGTGATACATGTATAAAATTATTAAATTTAATAATTTATTTATAATTACGGTTCGTTTCGATTTTGTTCTGAGTGGTTCTACCGATATAAAAACTAGAACTGAAAACGGTAAGAACGGTTCGATTTGTTTCTTGAACCTAAATTGACTTTCTTTGTCAACATAATTTTTTACGGTTTATTTTGTCACGTTTCGATTCGGTTTCGCGGTCCACAGTTTTTATGCCCACCCCTATGGCCGTGTGAGACTTTGGTCTTTGATCAAAGGTGTTAAGGAGAATTCTCTTCCATCCTAAGCTCTCTCCCCTTTTATTTAAACAATTATGATTAAACCAAGTCGCCATCTTATATTAATTTTTTTATTGAGTGATAAAGACAAAAATGAAAGTGTGAGATGAAGGGAAGGATGATGAGAATAGAAAGAGAGAGAATCCTACTCTTTGTTATGCTAGAATTATTGTCTTTTTGTTGTAGGCATAATTTACTGAACAATTATGGAGGCCTTAGAGAGAGAGGTGCGACAATAGTAGAGAGAAAGAGAGAGATGCGCAATTGAGGTGTGTTCTATTTCAGCCCATTGTGCCTTTATTTATAGTAGTATGGAAGGTTAATTCCTTACCCTTTTAGAATTACAACTCTAATAGGAATTAGACTACTAAAAGGAATATAAAAGATATCCCTAGATACACTAGGATTTACATAATCACATTCCTAATCTAATAGGACTGCAACACTCCCCCTTGAGTGTGTAAATACTCAAGCGAATGACACATCAGGTCTTTAGTGATGAAGTAAGTACAGTTGATGAAGTTGTCGGCACAATAAGTGAATACGAGTCTCAAATTAATGGAAGAATGCATAAAAAGGTAAAACTCACAAAACTTCGTTATGGTAAAACCTAAGGTGGGGGAAAACCCCATAGTCTAAGGAGAAAAGTGAGAAGTTGCATTAAGTCAAAACTATACGTCTTTTGGACGCAAGTAGAAGAGCTCACAAGGGTATGATCAGCCTAGGATGGGTGCCTCGTTAAAACCTAGTTAGGTAGCAAAAACCCAGTGGGAAAAATGCTCATAATCGTAGTGAAAAAGAGTACATTAAGATCAAGTAAGTATACTTCTAGATACTCCTCCTGAGTTTGACATAAGTTCCAAATGAGAACTACAAGCATTGCATATGATAGTTAGGCATACCAATTCCTTGGACAAGCTTCTGGAAGGTTTACTTCGGTAATGACGTCGCGTAGAGGTCGGCAAGGTTGTTTGGGGATCAGCTTGCATGACTTCAATCTCATGTTGCTTTGCTGATGTAGATGTAGATGCAATATGTCTTGGCGTTGACTTCGTTGATGTATCATGTCTTGGTCGGGTTGATACATGCGGCATAGTCTTCACGGATCGTCATTGTGACTCAACGATGGATGAAAAACACAGTAAGTACTTTGAATATGCTTAACAAAAACTCCTAACCATGTCTCACTTGTGGCGTAGTGAAGTAAGGTGAGTCTTGGAACGTTTCGAAGATTTCGCAATTAAGGTCATATCGTGGACCTCTAAGATATTATGATATCCCTAACGGTAAAGACATAACCATTCGGGGATTTTGCCTTGTGCAGGTCTGATAAGTAACCAGCGTCAGCATAACAAACAAGGCAAGCATCATTCCGAGGATCAGAGGGGTCGGATCCGCTTGAGATGCATTAGGATTTGCCCAAATTCGTAGTACCTTCAGGGTACGTCTTTAATACCAATTCAATGGTTACGTGTAGGCGCATTGTTCCATCTTTACTAATAGATCAACAGCGAAGGAGATGTCATGTCTAATATAATGAGTTAAGTACAACGAAGTGCAAAGTTGAACTTAGATATGGAATTTCGGATTGCACAACCTCTTCAAGGGTCTCATTTGCATATAATGTATGGATAATCAAAGGTACACTCAAAGGTGACATCTTCAGGGTGTAGTTCGACTAGTAGACCAAAATACCGTCAGAACAATGCTTCAACTTCAGGTCAAGGCATAAACGAGTTTTCCCAAGATCCTTCATCTTAAATTCCATCTTCAGGTGCAAGGCAGTTTTCTCAAGCTCTTCTAGAGTCTTAGTGAGATTCGTGTTGACAACATAAACTGTAACTCTAGCAATTCGAAATAAGACTTCATAGTTTAACATGCAACGGCATAATTCATCCTTGACTAATCAAATAATCACTTAGATGAGTATACCACATCCGTCGGATTGTAAATAAACGCCTCAAACAAGTTAAGAGGGTGTTCCGTGGTTTTGGAACTATTTGAACCAGTCCATGTAATTCTTCGAGAACTTACATGTAACCCTTCGTATCTATATCCCCATGGAGAAATACTAACCACATTTCATAATGTTGCAATCAATCACAGGACATTTGAGAGAAAGCTTGCGCCGTAAGGCGTGCATCATATCGCACTATTTCATTCATCTCATAATGCTTCATTTCCCACTTGTAACACAACAGGGTTAACTTGGGCAGTGTAGGAACGACAGGTCCAATACACAATTTGGTAAGGAATTTGACCTGGATTGTAATTTCGATTGTCCAATCAGTTCTACGTTGTCACTTAATCAACGAAACACGATTCTATATCATCGCTTTTCATTTATGTCGGTAGTTACCATATAAGTGAAAACATCATCGGTGGTAATCTCATTTCAATTCCATTTAGCTTATCCAAACTAGTATACTGGACCAATAACTTCAAGTCTCGGGAGTAATCTCATGAAATGGAAATTATTTGAGACAGCGATCAAGTATAGATTCATTGTTGTGTTGTGTCTTCCTCTTCTAGGGAAGTGAATCATACGAACCGAGTGATTTGTCGTGCTCCAAGTCAAGACAGATTGATTGGCTATCTGCCGGTGTACCAAACCGTCCAACAAGGGCTTCCAAACTGTCCAACAGGGGCGGCATACCCTCCAGGGATGTTGACTCGACGTTCGTTAGGTACGTCTATCCTTGCAGGCATGTTTGCAGCTGGTATATGATCTCGTCACTTTAGCTAGATCAAAGGAATGCGTTTGGAGCAAAATTCTGAAAGCTATAATTTATCGCACTTGTGCGATATGGGGATCGAGATGAGACATAGTGGGCAACGTCCACACAAATTCGAGCCGTTCTACAGGAACGTTGACATTCTTATCTCCCCCTAATGGCGGGAAAACTGTCTTATTAAAATGACAACCCGTAAATAAGCAGTAAAGAGATCGCATGCAATGGCTCTAAGAGAGCTAGTGTGAAGGAGAATCATAATCAACAAAGATTCACGTCCTTCGTTGAGGACCCATATTTGTATGTTGCGGCGGCGCAACTTGGCACATGGAATGCACACCCAAATGCGTAAATACGAAAAACGTCAGGTTCGTACCCAGTAACCAACTGTAACGTCAAATAGGTTGGGTGACAATGGGCCTCAAAGCGGACCAACATAGCTGTATACAAGATTGCATAACCCTATGCAGAAACCGACAACTTGGTACGTTCACCAAAATCCGGACGATCATTTAAATTGCACTTTATGATCATTAGGCGAGGCTATTTGAGGTGAACATGAGAATTCGATGTTCAATTATAAACCCAAAATACATGCAATACTTTATCAAAAATCGTCGTTATAAATTCTCCAACATTATCCAGTTTCCCGGGCTTTATGGGATAAGTAGGGTGGTGAACCCTTAATCGGCCATGAGGTTTGGCAGCAATGTGTGTGGACAAACATGTGACCAGTTTGTCGATTCATCAACCAAAACCATAAGTATTTATATGGTTCGCATTTTGGTTGGATTAGTCCACATATATTCCCTTGAATACATTGTGAAAATAGAGTCATGTCGTATCTTTGCGAGGAATGATATAGAAATCAATTTCCCTAATGAGCAGGCTTGGCAAAGTGTGCTTGTAGGCACAATATCCTTACTTCAGGTAAAAGATGCGTCGTAGCATCATTGTTTGACCTAAGTGTCCCAAAAGGTCGTGTCAAAGCAAGTAAACTGCTCAATCACCAGGCTCCAGGCCAGCCACATGTGGTATATTCCCAGTTGGGAGACAACCCATTGGCCCCAAATCAAAGTTTCATGATCATTGTCATCTCGAATATCCTTTAAAACTCAACGATAGGGAGAATTTAAGGTCCCTTAAATGGTAATTCAGTACCATTCAGACAACGAAGATTGTGCCAGTGCTCTTAATCAGGTTGGATAAACCTGAAATCGTTGTTAGAGATGTGATTTAGGTATAAAGTTAGTGTGTGTAGTATCGCATTCATCCAGACAACTAACTTTCCCACATTCCTACCTAATCACGTGTTTAATTGAATTAGTCACATGTATTAAGAAACATGATTCAATTAACTCATATTCGAGGACAATATCAATAAGACTATCCATAACTAAAACATACACCAAACTTGAATCCAAGAACATGGAAAAATGTTCACAAAGTATACCAAAGTTACTAGGGTAGATTCGGCTAACAAGGCAATTTATGTCAAAATTCTGCTCTTCCAACGGTGTTCGGTGGAGCAAAATTAGTCTCACATATTGACTACTAGAATGGTACTCCTTAACAACATTGGTAGGAGCACGAACAGGTGCATAACCAATGATCTATCCTTGAAGTTTTAGGTTTTAGGTGCCAAGGATCACTCTTCGGGTGTGATGCCACACCTTGGCAAACCCTGATTCTACCATATGTTGTAAAAACAAAATCGAAATTAGATTGTGAGAGAGACAAACCCGAATTGGGTTCGATAGGCTCCAGTCAAACTGTGTCTATACCTTTCTCTCAAGTTTGTGGTAATAATCAGATCCGAGAATTTGGTAAGCTTCCGCTTTCTACACTGTTGCTTCAAGGGCAAGTTAGAAACATGGAAGAACAAGAAAAGTATTCTCTAGTTAAAATTCGATCGGATTTATAAACTTCATAATTGTACTCATTCATGGACGTAATCATGGTGTGCTTCAAGCAATGTCTTGTACCTCACATAAAGTGGTTTCTATTAGAAACGTCCAAATAAGGGAAAACTAACTTATGATGGTTCGACAATCCACTAAATTGGAGGGAACAAGATTGTGATTAGTGCTATGGGAATGAATCATCCATAAGCATCAAAGTTAGAACATTCAAGTTCTAAGACATGGTTTTCATGAAAAACGTCTGGTTTTCATAGGTGTATTTGTTTTATGAAAACTTCGGGTTTCAAATGCACTAACTTTGAAACAATAGGTTCAATTTAGTTTATGAACATTTAGTTCATAAAAGAGAGGTTCATGCAAGAACACATAATGCAATATGCTGATTTAAGTGTAGTAGTTGCTTTAAGAACTCAAGTGTGAGCGCTTCGAGACTACGAAAGGATGTCAACGGTTCAATGAAAAGAAATAATTTATTGAATCGTTAATGCCAAAAAAAGTGAGCTTCAAGCCAATAATTTTGGATTAATTGTCAGATTAATGGACTCCAGGTCACTTTTAATTAATTCAATAGATTGGAACCATTCAGGGTTGATCGTAGAAGCAAAAATAATTATAACATTCGGGTTAAAATTATTTAGAATGCCAAAAATTAGTATTGGGTTCGAAAATATATGGCCCAAAAATGTTTGCCGTGTACAGGGCAATCCCTAAAAAAGGTTTAGTTGGCCTCAGGTTAGCTACCAATCAGTCCAACCATGGTTGCAGGCCACAGGTGTAAGAGGAAAAAAAAAACCCCAGCAGCAAAGGCTGTTAGTTATCGGACCACAAAGGGGCGGGGGTGCAAGGCCCAGCATGAAGCTAGCCTAGGGTCTGGGAAATAAGCCTAGCCATCTGGGTTGGCATCGGTGCCAACCGTGATAAGCGATGGGCCGAGCAAGGAAGGCTTGCTGCGGGCTTGGGCACATGTGGGGCAAAAACCCAGCAAGCCGGAGGCTTGCCGTATGTAGGTCGGAGAGGGGACAAACCCAGCAAGCTCAGGGCTTGCAGAGGGGGTGGGCCAAGTTGCAGAGGACAGCCCAGTATGGCTGCAAGCCTGCTAGTAGGCTCGAGGACTTAAGTCCATCGTGAACCCAAGTCAGGCCGAAGCCTGGTGGTTTATGCAGGGGCTGCTGCGGTGGTGGTCCATGTTGTCAAATGACGCTGTCCTGGTAATGGCGTGGCTGCGGGCCAGCCATGGTGGCTCGGCATTGGTGCCCGCGGTGGCACGGCGGTGAGCTGGAAAAATCCCAGTTTTCTTTTTCTTTTTTTTTCTTCTTTTCGAAATTCAGGGTAAAAAACCCTAATTGCTTCTAAATTAATTTCGATGCTTTGACTCACAAATTCCACATAGCAAAATTGCGTAATGCATGAAATGTATATATATATATATTGACAAATATATGAACATATACAATATATATATCGGAAGGTAAATATAAACATAGGGGGTTCATGCATCATGGGAAATGTTTTCATACTTCAAGGTCATTTCAAATATCTTACTTTATTTTAAGCGTACTTGATTGGCAGAAAACAACAAAAGCCTTTGAATTTATAGAAGATCCTTCTCCGAAAGCCGAAATTGCATCTCCAATGCATTGTATCACGTTCAATACAGAAAAATTAAATTGAATCAATAACACGTACATCAATTCAAAATAATAAATTAATCACAAAAAGAACGATTAAAACGTAATACTCCCTTGATTGAAGAATAAACTCTCTTTAGCGTAGCGTCAAGAACTCACTGATAATATGTTGTAGGCATAATTTACTGAACAATTATGGAGGCCTTAGAGAGAGAGATGCAACAATAGTAGAGAGAAAGAGAGATGTGTAATTGAGGTGTGTTCTATTTCATCCCATTGTGCCTTTATTTATAATAGTAGGGAAGGTTAATTCCTTACCCTTTTAGAATTACAACTCTAATAGGAATTAGACTACTAAAGGGAATATAAAAGATATCCCTAAATACACTAGGATTCACATAATCACATTCCTAATCTAATAGGATGCAACATTTTTAATATTTTACAGTTTTTTTTTTTTTTTGTTCTAACTATTAAATAATGTTATTCAAATGTTTTTTTTTATTATTTAAATTTAAACTTTTGAAGTTTTTTTCGTTAGTTTTCATCAAGAAAACGTACTGAATTATGCAAATATCTTTTTCAGTGTTTTCGTGATATAAACCATATTTGCATGTGGCAAAGTAGAGGGATGATGTGTAAACAATCCAATGGTAGCTCCCAAAGAGATCCAAGATTAAAGAACTACCACAATAATGCGGGAAGGGATCCAGCCCTTCCATCAAATTCACCTAATTAATCAAGCCGGATCCTTAAAATTTGATCCAACGACTACAAACAAAAGGTCCCTTTAAGGCCATCTCCAACCGAAGGGTCCAGAGGGCCAGAGGGCCGAAAATAGCCCGAAAACCATCTCCAACCGAGGGCTAGGCTAGAGGGCTCGTGGGCCCCATAGAATCTGAAAGGGCCAAAGAGCTGGCTGCCTGGGGCTGGCCAAAAATTCCAGCAATCATGTCGGATATAACCGACAGGAATGCTTAAACAAAAATTTGAATCCAACAGCTAGCTGACGTCAGTTACCGTTAGATTCAAATATTTTATTTTATTATTTTTGATTTTTTGGGCCAATTTTTTTTTTTTAAATTCTTAAAAATTCTAATTTTTTTTCCTATAAACATAAGTTGTAGTTTTTAAATTTAATTTGTCATTTTTAAATTTAAGCTGTAGTTTTTAAATATAAGTTGTAGTTTTTAAATTTAAGTTGTTGTTTTTAAATTTAAGTTGTTGTAGTTTTTAAATTTAAATAATAAATTATGTTTGGCCCTCGATTGGAGATGAAGATAAATATGGCCCTGTACTGTTCTTTAAAATATTAATATCTTGGAGGACTAGAGGTTTAAAACGAGCCATCTAGCCAGCCCTCGGTTGAAGATGATCTAAAAGTTATAATAACTTTAGCCGTTGGATCAAATTTTAAGAATCCAAATTAAGTGATCGAGAGGATTTACCCTTTCCCAATAATACCAATAACTCATTTCCACAAAGGCTTACACGTGTCAGTACCCCAACTCCCCTTCCTTGCTTGGTTCTACAATGTCGACCGGAAAACCTGGAATCGCCAGTCAACCAGCTGCACATCATACCCAAAGTTCTCTCTCTCTTTCCTCCTCCAACGGTTCTCCCTTCCCTACTGCTATGCTATGGTCTTAGGTTCTCTGTTTTTCTTCCCACATTTGTATATCTTTCTCGAATTACTTCATTTGGGATTTTGAATTCTTGCTTTTTTTGCTGAAATCTTGATCTGGGTTTTTGAAATTTCGATCTGTTTTCTCCGGAACGACTCGAAAAATCAAATCTTTTGGAAAAAACAGAGGCTTGGAGTTGCAGGAGGAGCTTGCTTTCTTGATCTGCTGTGTGAAATTCTGCATCTTGGGTCAAGCGCTTGATGGTTTTTGGCAGCTGGGTTTTGGCTTTTGGAGGCATTGATTGTGTAGAAGTGCTTTTTCTGTGAGCAAATGGGGGTTGTGTGATAGCTGCTTTTGGCTTTTGGCTGAAGTTACGGTGGTTTAGTTGAAAAGAGTTGTGAGAGAGATTGATGGGTTAGGAAGGAGAGATTAATGGCTTCAGGAACTGCAGATATCTCGCCACAAGTCACCAGATTGGATGGTGGGTGCTTAAAGGGAGGTGGAATGCCGATCATGGAAGATCAAAACGTCGACGCTTTGGCCAATTCGAACCACATTCCTACCGGAAAGCCTCCGAGAAACCTCTCGGTTATGCGAAATTGCACTAGCTATGCATTGTTGACCGAATCAGTAAGTTGAGCAAAGCCTCATTTTTCTTCTTAATCTGCATTTTTTTCTGAATTGCGTATGCAAATTATTGCACCTTATATGCATTTATGCACAATGCACGTACTTCTCCCTCATCAAAACCGGAGAGATCAGAGGTAGATACCATGGGCGAAAAGGGTCGATTTTACATTGTTAATTAAGAATAGGCATTTGATGGTTGTGTTTAGTGGGAACTGGGAAGTAAATCAGGAAAGAATGAATTGTACCACTGATGTATTTGTTGCATTGTGGAGGAATTTGAATGATAACAGCAGAAATGAATCTGGTTTTTTGTGTGTAATATTTAGAGAATGCCATGCTAGATTCAAAAAGGAAACAATTTTTCGATGTGTTGGAAGTGGTCAGAGAATGCTACCAGCAAACTTGTTCAACTGTTATCTTCATATGCCAACCCTGAAATTTAATGGGACAATGTCTGCAAAATATCTGGTTTTTCCTTAACGAACTGCGCAGATTGGCATACCGCAAATGGCAACCGAAGAAATGCATTGATAGTTGTTCTAGAGGGTAATGCCTTACTGGATCCTTATTGATCCTTGTAGCATGCAATCCATGTTTCTGTTGCATATAGAGAAACTTTCTGAGGTCAAGGATATAATGCTTAACTGAGACAAAATGCTTTAATTAGTGTGCTTTAATGGATTAAACATCCATTCAGAAGAAGAAAAAAATCAACTAATTATTCCTCTACGCTGTCCTTTTTCATAGGATTCAGATATTGGAAGTATGGGATTGAAGTCACCTGCAAGTGAGACAGCTGAGTTCGTATTTGTATTCCGTTCAGGAAGCTGCTCTGAGAAAGGACCTAAACAGTACATGGAGGATGAGTACATTTGCGTAGATAATCTCCATGATCATATTGGTGAAATTGAAAACTTGCCTTCTCCTGGGGCATTTTATGGGGTACGTAACTTGGACTAGTTAATATCTTTTTGAGTGGTACTTTTTTATGCAGGGACAACCATCGTTAGAATTTTCCATAGTTTCTTTTTGACAAGGCCATCTTACTAATTGAACTCTTACTGAATTTTGTTGATTTCCGCAGGTCTTTGACGGACATAATGGTGTTGATGCAGCGTCATTCATCAAAAGCAACATCCTTAAATTCATCGTTGAAGACTCTCACTTCCCATCTGGCGTTAAAAAGGCAGTTAGAAGCGCTTTTGTGAAGGCTGATCATGCTTTTGCAGATGCTAGCTCTGTCGACAAGTCCTCTGGTACCACTGCCTTGACTGCCCTGATCTTAGGAAGGTGAGCAATTACACTTGATCTATCTGTCTATGATCATCAACATTAAGATCTGTAATTACGTTTGTTGGTGCTGATTAATCATTGAAAAAGTTGAAAATATGATTAAACTTTGCGTCTACAAATTTTTACTTTATCTCGAATGCTGCTCTATGCTTTCAGGACCATGCTAATCGCTAATGCTGGGGACTGTCGAGCTGTGTTGGGCAAGCGGGGAAGGGCAATTGAACTATCTAAGGATCACAAACCTAACTGCACCTCTGAAAGATTAAGAATTGAAAAGCTGGGTGGTGTTATCTATGACGGGTACCTCAATGGCCAACTATCCGTAGCGCGTGCTCTTGGAGATTGGCATATCAAGGGCTCGAAAGGTTCAAAAAGCCCCTTGAGCTCCGAACCAGAGTTGGAGGAAATTGTCCTAACAGAAGAAGATGAGTTCTTGATAATGGGCTGTGATGGCTTGTGGGATGTGATGAGCAGCCAGTGCGCAGTTACAATGGTGAGGAAGGAGCTCATGCAGCACAATGATCCCGAGAGATGTTCAAATGCCCTTGTAAAGGAAGCGCTCCAACGAAACACGTGCGATAACCTCACTGTTGTCGTGGTCTGTTTCTCCAAAGATCCACCTCCTAAAACCGAATTACCTAAATCCCACAAGAGAAGGAGCATTTCAGCTGAAGGGTTGGACCTTCTCAAGGGTGTCTTAAGCACCATTTGAACAAATGGACTTGCATAGATACAGATGGAGCTTACACCCCCTGTCAGGGACTTTTCTGAGTCGCTCCTGCACCCTGCTGCGGCCGCCCCTTCCGGATTTCTTTAACTATACGTCCTGTACAATTTGAGATACGATTAACAATCTCGAATTTGATTCTTTAAATCAGAATTTTTTTTTTAATGTTAGAACTGCATAAGTTGCTGCAAGGCTCTCTTGCACCAGTCAGCTGACTTTCAACTTGGTTATAGGATTTAAATAGCAAACTCTACAAGTAGTCCTCCTATATGTACAAGTTTAACAAATATGGATCATGTATAAAGCCTTTTTCCCTTTCTCCCTCATTTTCTTGTCCTTGAGTTACTGCTTATTGTAAAGTCATGCAATTGATATGGACATCGACTCCTTAACTAGACAATATTCTAAATTACTCTAATCCACGATCAAGAAAATTAAACTTATTTGCATTGCAAGTCTGTTTTCTTTCCAACCAC
Organism: Heteromeles arbutifolia; assembly: GCA_024362995.1. Lineage (NCBI taxonomy): Eukaryota > Viridiplantae > Streptophyta > Magnoliopsida > Rosales > Rosaceae > Heteromeles > Heteromeles arbutifolia. Next base: position 17,392,291 of record JANCRC010000001.1, read on the forward strand.
TTGGAATAACGTACCGAAAATCTCATATTAGGGTTCTAAAAAACCTAAAGATTATAAATGAAACTACACATCTTACAACATAAGACAATAATGCACAAGATCTACTTACCCCACTGAATAAAATGAAAGAATTTAATGTTGTGCCCTATAGGTAACGAGGTCGAGCACCTGCTTACCCAAGTTTTACTCTACAACCCGCACATCATGTTTGGTTAAAAAAAAAGCACCGTCAACATAAAACAAACTTCAAGCTACAAACTTTCATCCGAAGAGACTAAAATTCGTAGAGATATTGGTTTTCCTTTTGGTACTAGAGCAATATATGTTGGTCTTTGATCTAAATGGTTACACATTTTTCTTCTTTTTCTTCAAAAAATAAAAAACTGAAGTGATGATAATGGTCTGGGCCAATGAGTATTAAACCAACGGCCCAGCCCAACAAGGCCTGCTCCTACTTGCTTCACTCTCCATTTCCCAAAAACCCCACACCTGCAGAGTGAGTGAGCGTTTGTAGTCAAACAGCAAAACCCATGGCAACCCTGAAGGAAATCCTAACCCGACGACCCGTGGCGGCGACGATCCGCCTCACAGTCCCGGCGGGAGCAGCCCGACCCGTAGCTCCGGTGGGTCCCGCTCTGGGTCAATACAGGCTAAACCTGATGGCCTTCTGCAAGGACTTCAACGCCCGGACCCAAAAGTACAAACCCGAAACCCCCATGGCGGTGATCATCACCGCCTTCAAAGACAACACCTTCGAGTTCACGGTGAGGTCTCCGTCCGTCACCTGGTACTTGAAGAAGGCCGCCGGGATCGAGTCCGGCAGCAGTCGGCCCGGACACGCGGTGGCGTCGACGCTGTCGGTGAGGCACGTGTACGAGATCGCGAAGGTGAAGCAGTCCGACCCGTATTGCCAGTACATGCCGTTGGAGTCCATTTGTAAGTCGGTTATTGGTACGGCTAATTCTATGGGGATTAAGGTTGTTAAGGAATTGGAATGATTTTGGGGGGGGGGGGGGGGGGGGGGGGAATGTCCAATTTTGAAACCCTAGGTTTGATTGTGATTGTTGTTTTGGGGAAAAGAATGCGTCTTTTTGTTGGATTTAAGGTTTTGACCAGTACGATGTTGTTGGAAAGTTTGATTATCAATAATTATGTTAGTGATGTTCATGGGATTGGCGTAATTGAGTAGCTCTTTTGTGCTTGTGATTTCGTGGTAGATTTTGATTTGAATGAGGAACGAGGATGGCTTTCGTTTCATTAAACTAGCCTTGTTTTGTTTATGATGTTCCTGTTTATGCATTTGAATGTCGTGATTAGTAACTTAAGAAACTCCCCAAGTTGATTGAATGAAAAATGCCGTGCTCGGTTTCACATGTCAGTGTACTTTGATCCTAGGTAGAATTGAGATTTTTCGTTTTCTGTTTGTTTATGTCATTTGAATATGGTTAAGAATACATTTAGCTGGCCGGGTTGGAATGTGGTTTCCCGGAAGGGATACAGGAGTAGCTATGGCTGGAAATTTCAGTTTGTGATTGTTTTAACATCTTGAGTTTGTTTAATGATCAGAAAACAGACAGTATCAATTAAAATTCTATTGCATTGATACGTTATTAGTGGTTTGAGTTGAAGAGGTAGGATGGAATTGAGTTTCGGAAATTTGGAAACAACGGAGGGAGAACAAAGGGGTTGGTGGTTCTAGTTTCTACAGTAGTGTCTTATATTTGTGTGTGTATGGAAAATTGATTGGGTGAAGCGTTTGAGCTGTTAATAAGAGTTGGAGGATGTTATTAGTTGTGTTTTGTGAGGAGAGCGACCAGTAGTTCATCAAACTTCCGGAGCCCACGAACAGGTCTCTTGCCCTACCATATGGTAAAGGTACCAAACTACTAGATTGGCCCTGGGGTGGCCTTCAAGACCTGTTTGCTCAGAGTTAGGGGCGGAGATTGTTCATTGACGGCTTGTTGAATGAAAGCGGATCTGGTATCGGCCCCTGACTTTATTTTATAGGGGGTGGACGTGAATATGGATGTTCTAGCTCAGAAACAACTCTAGCTTCGGATGGGAGGATACAAGGAGGTATAAAATCAGATGGTTGGGGGGGAAGGGGAAGTCTAGGTCTTGTCCATGATCACTGATTTCATTTCATCCATGAATTCTGGCATGACGAAAAGGGAATGGTCGTGGCGCCTTCGGGCTGATGAAAGAGATGATTTCTTTCATGTTGCATCAACATTTGATGTTCATGTTTTGATGATGGGTGTGTGCAAGGAAAGTGAAGTGGGTACGATAGGAACTGGATAATGTGTTTAGGCATCTGGCTTTAGGCCTTTGGCCAGAAATTGTGATTTTCGTATATCTTTCATAATGCAATTGTATGCAACTGATGATAGGTCGTACGTCGTATTGTCTCTCTTGAAGACGGCTCTTTGTTGATATTAATTGGTTGAAAAGTTGCAAATGTTCACGCATCCGTCTTTGTTGTTTTTGTAGGTTCAATTCAAGTTATGTGAATTCAACAGAAAGGTCCTAAAATTAAAAAATTAATACAATAAAATTAAAAAATGGTAGAAAATTAGAAAATTCATTTCTTCTGGTGCTTGTGTGCCCATATCAATGAGAATGAGTATACGGAACATTCAAAAGACACCTGTAATTTAGCCTGTCTCTCATGAACTCCAAAACAAAGTTAGGTTTGTTCTACCAAGATTTCAATTAAAATTATAATTATAATCCAAATACAGTACAAAAATTAATGAGGATCCTATGTTATGATATTTAAAATTAGAGTAACTGTAGGTAGATTAAATTTGCAAATCATATAATGTGTCACCAGTAGAAAATAAGTACGTTAATCAACACTTAATAATAATTCAATTATCAACAACCACATCATATAATTTGTAAAATTTAGTTTAAAATTTTGTTCTCCCCTAATATTACCCTTAAAATAAATAAATAATTTAAAAAGGGATTCGAGTTTTGATTGCAAGATTAGATTGATGGAATGGTGTTTTTTGGTCAAAGATTGATGGAAGGGGTTGTGAAAACACCAGATACTCATCTAGTCTTGACTCAACTGAATACACCTTGGATCCGCTTGCTCGCATTGCAAGACTCCAAGCCATGTCCCACACTCTTGAGTCTGGACGCGGACACAGGTAATACATGATTGTCGTCAACTCGTGCCGCAAGGGGTGTGATACGTAGTGAGTTTAGTACGCCTCGTCAAAGCGGCTCCGAAACAAGCAAAAAGGTGTGTGCCGCACTCACGAGGGTTTGGGTTACGATTGGTATGCAAAAACGAGAGTGTGAGAATGGGAATGTAGCAAGAAGTGTGAAATTTTATATGCTAAGATTTGCTTGACGTCTCTACTCGTATTTTGGTTTAGTAGTTAGATATTTATGGCGCGTTTACGTATCCGTAATCGGAATGAGAATGTGAAATTGAATTCCGATTACGGAGTACTCCGGTGTTTACTAAACATAGAGGAATCAAAAAAGCAGTGGGGCCCACACAAATTTTGGAATTCAATTCCTTGTATTGGTGGAATTGGATTCCCTAGATATAAGTGGTAATCCAATTCCTGATTGTTTGGGTAATCGGAATGATACTTTTGTTCCCTTTATGCTCTCACTTACTTTTTTTATTTCCAAGACTATCCTTTATAAACGCATTAAAGTATATAAAATATTTGATTTGGGACAAGGGCATTTTAGTAATTATACTGGTTTATATTCCGATTCTGCTGAATTAGTAAATAGCTTTATGGAATTCTATTATGATTCCAGAACATTTAAGTAAACAGCTTCAACATGAATCCGATTCTGATTTCTCCTCAATTCAATTACTCATCAATTCAATTCCTTCTATTTTTATTACCGTTACGTAAACGCGGCATTAGGCTATAGATTTTTAATGTTGGCCTTTGGATAAACCAATTATTCTCATTTGGCTTTTTGGCCCCTTCCAATAACTTGCTCAAATAGAAATAGACTACCCAGCTACCCAGCATCCCCCCACATCCCCACGCCCATCATCTTTCCCAAATCCCAATTTCCACCAATTCTCACTCCAATCCATTCTCCAAATTCTATCTACTCCCTCTTCCCAATCAAAATCCCAAAACCCAAACCCCCAAATTTCCAAATTTCTCACTTCCACCCCTAAAAAATTAGGAACTTGCAATTGTCCACCCAGCGGCACAGAGCGGCAGCAGCCATGGTGGTGTTCGACAAAGAAGCCGGCTCCTCCACCAACACCCTACCTCCCTTCCCGCGAGAAGACACTCCACTCCTCTCCAAACCCAGCAAGCTCTCCTCCCAACCCAAAACCTTCGCCAACGTCTTTATTGCCATCGTCGGCGCCGGCGTGCTGGGTCTACCCTACACCTTCAAGAAAACCGGCTGGGTCTTCGGCTCCCTCATGCTCTTCTCCGTCGCCTTCCTAACCTACCACTGTATGATGCTCCTAATCCACACCCGCCGCAAGCTCGACTCCCTTCACGGCGGCGGCCTCTCAAAGATCGCGTCTTTCGGCGACCTGGGTTTTGCCGTCTGTGGCCCAATCGGCCGGTTCTCCGTGGACGTCATGATCGTCCTCGCCCAGGCCGGGTTCTGCATCAGCTACCTAATTTTCATATCAAACACTTTAGCCTTCGTCTTCAATTACTCCGGCCCGGACCGGATTCTCGGTCTGACCCCGAAATCAATCTACCTCTGGGGCTGTTTCCCATTCCAGCTGGGTCTGAATTCGATTCCCACCCTGACTCATCTGGCCCCTCTGAGCATTTTCGCCGACGTCGTCGACCTCGGCGCCATGGGAGTTGTAATGGTAGAAGACGTCATAATCTTCCTCCAAAACAAACCGGCTCTGCAGGCGTTCGGCGGCTTCTCCGTCTTCTTCTACGGCCTCGGCGTGGCGGTTTACGCCTTCGAGGGAATCGGAATGATCCTCCCCCTCGAATCCGAAGCCAAAAACAAAGAAAATTTCGGGAAAGTCCTGGCATTGTGCATGGCATTCATAGCTTTGATCTACGGATCATTCGGAGTTCTGGGTTACTTTGCATTTGGGGAAGAAACCAAAGACATAATCACCACCAATTTCGGGCAGGGCTTCGTAAGCACACTGGTCCAGCTGGGTTTGTGCATAAACCTGTTCTTCACTCTCCCATTGATGATGAACCCGGTTTTCGAAGTGGTGGAGCGGCGGTTCTGCGGCTCCACCTACTCCCTGTGGGTGCGCTGGCTGCTGGTTTTTGGGGTGAGCCTGGTGGCGTTGCTGGTGCCGAATTTTGCAGATTTTTTGTCGCTGGTGGGGAGCAGCGTGTGTGTGGCGCTGGGGTTTGTGCTGCCTGCTCTGTTTCATCTGGTGGTGTTTAGGGATGAGCTGAGTTGGTTTGGGAGCGTTTTGGATGGGTGTATTGTGGTGGTGGGTGTGGTGATTGGGGTGTATGGGACTTGGTCTTCAGTGGCTGAGATTATTGCACCCAAAGCTTGATTTTGGTTGAGCCCCTTGAGGGGTTAATCAATTAAGTTTTAATTTGCTGCTGCGGAATTGTATTTTAATGCTACGTTTGCTGATTATTTTCACCAATTGTAAGAACTTACACTGTGTTTTGGACGGAGGAAATAAATTTTGAATTTGAATGAAAATCAGAATTTATAAATTGAAATGCATCGATTCTCTTGTTTGGATTCATAAATATATAAATTTACAATTTTCGAGTGGAAAAAAAACTTGGAATTTGGGACCTTTAATTCTCAAGTTTAAATTTCATGTAAATAGGTATCATTTTCTAATTTTTATGATTGAAAATTTAAAAACAACAAATTATGTATTCAATTTCATTGTTCTTTTAGGTTTACCAAACAAGAAAATTCACAAATTGTAGAAATTAAAATTTCATCATTTCAATTTCCGTCATTTTAAAATTCTTTAGTAATCTTAAATTTCTTCATCCAAACATAATGTTAATGTAATGTGTGAGAATCACTGGGATAGTAGATATTCTTCCTTTTTTTGTCTGTTGAATTGCATAACATTTACACTTGATTTCGGTGGATTGAGTTGGTACTTATTTGAGATTGCGTCTGAAAAAGTTAAAAATGTTTTTTCACAACTATAAAAGCGATTTTTACTAGGGTTTTAGAGTCAGGGTCTTACATAACCGCTTTTTATGAGGGGTTTTAGGGTTTAGGATTTATAGTTTTCTATGATTCTGGATCATAGGTGCTTATTCAGGAAGCAAATACTTTTCTAGAAATAACTTGGATTAACTCTTTTTTTATAAAGCACTTCTAACAAAAACGTTTATAAACAAAATTGCTTCATACCATATGCAATTTCAAATAGGAGGAATTTCGAGTTTTTCAATTTCATGTTGGAATGAATAAAAAATTGTCTTCGATATTGGGTAATGTCAAAGAAGGGTGTAGAAAAATGAGGAACATCCTCACCATTTTTGTGAGTAGGACTTTAATGCTATGTAGCACTAAGGATCTTTTAGTTTTTAATCTGATTTTCACTGTTAAAATTTTTATTTTTAATATCGAAAAAGAAATTCAGAAATTGAAAAGTTTGGAAGTACTCAACAATTGCCACCGACAACTCCACAACTTTATGCACCAAAACATTTTTTCTTTTGTTTTCTGCATTTTTTAAATGTAAATAGTGCTAATATATGTCGCATATTGATAATATTATCACTATCTAAGTGCCCCTATTTTATATTAATTCTTTATTTTTTCAAGCTAAACAATTCAATTAGTGCTAATATTGTAATATTATTCATTCACTAATTTAATAACTAAGATTAAATAAATTGGATTTAACCATAAAGCAAAACAAAAGGGTAAACCATCAAATGCATTTTCAACATCTATCGATAATATGTGGACTGAGAGAAACCTTTTTGAAGAATTTAAGATGCATTTTTGCTCATTATCTTTAAATTTTCTCAAAATTTAAATTTATTCAATGATTATAAATAGAATAAGAAATATCACAATCACTTGAGGGTAGTGAGAAAAATTACTTCCGAAGAAATTACCCATTGGATTCTCGCGAGAAAAATACACGTAGCTCGCCCGCAAGAGGCAGGTGAACCTTTGGAATATGGGCCAATATTGGAGACATGCTACGGTTAAATATAGCCCAAGAACGTTTTAAGTTCAATAAGGTTTAATACGGCAGGAACTCTAAAAATCTAGGCCCAATCACAAGCCTAATTCATGACACGTGTAGTGATCCAGAAATCATGGACTCTTAGTTTTTTTTTTTGTGAAAACTCATGGACTCTTAGTTACGTTGCGTATCAATCAATCAAATTACTAATTGACTGCATGGGCAGGATATGGTTCTTCTTATGGCCGAGAGACTGGAGCCTCATTATAAAATCATATGATAATTAGTTCAACTATATATAAGTATATGTAAGATCCTTCATTTCCTCCTCGATGTGAGATTGATACACTTGACACGACGTCTTCACGTGTGATAAATTTTCAAGTCTAACACATGGACAACAAAAATCAAGTGACATGGAGCACGAGTGATCCTCGAGCTTCAGACGCAGGACAATCTACTCTGATACCATGAAGAAAATTGAGGTTCCACTATAAAACCAATTGCTAATATAGGAAGTAGCCTAACATTTTATAAGCCCTTGCAAGATTTTTTCCCTTCATCCATGTGAAACTCTCTTATCTTCACGTCATCGCACACCAAACTAATACGGTATACTTTATTCGATTGTGTTGACACTTACGGTTTTAATTACTCAACACAACAACGTACAACATAATTTATAAATTAACTCGTGAAAAATATTTACATCTGTATTGGAGATCTTGAATTGAATTTCTACTCATGATCTTGTTGGAACAAAGGATAAACCAAACAAGGACTTGTAATGCCCCAAATGTTTTAGGATTTAGACTTTATTACAAAAGGGGATAACCATAAAGAAATAAAAGATTATTGAGCAGGTGGCTAACACCCATCAACCCATCATCAACCCCTTTCCAACTCCACATAAAAATCGATCACTTCACTCCACCTAATGAGCACAGCCACCCAATCCCCCTTATATTGGCCACCTCTTACTCATCTTCTTTTTCAGTGATTTCCCATAAAACAAAACAAAAAACCCAAAATCTCCAATTTTGCAAGTTGACACCATCACAATAAAAAAATAGTGTAATATTTTAAACTATAAGATATGGACGATGATGTATATTGTGTATCTTTGTAGATATTAAGTCACATAAAGAGTCAGTTGCTATTTAAGTATTGAACTCAGTACAAATATAATATGTCATCGTCATTCATATGAATCAAACTTAAAATCTCTGGTTTACAATTAAAAAAATAATATCGTAATATCATTAAACCGTAATACTAATTATTTTAATATTTATTCGTTAACAATTAAAAATTAAATTCGGAGTCGTAAAGAAGTCCCCATCACGAAAGGGCAAAATGAGAAAACACCCATTTTCCTCGGAAAGACCCACCGCACCCAGGGAAAATGCCAGTAATAGCAACCAACTAGAAAAAAAAAAAAAAGAAAAAAAAAAAAGGAGGAGAAGGAAAGCAAAGAGAAAAAAGTGGAGAGACATCAGAGGAGAGAGAGGGGAAGGCTTCCTGTTGAAGACCACACAATCCTCCATTTTAATCTGAGACATAGACAGAGAAAGTAGAGAGAGGAACACAAGGAAGAGTGGGTGAGTCTCCTTTCTCATTGCAACGGAGTCGTCGATTCAAATCCAGCAAACTTCCCATTTTTAGCTTTTACCCATCAATTCAAATCGCCTTCCATTGTCGAAATCGCAGAAAAGGTCGTTGCTTTTCGATTGTTGGCTTCGGATTCAGGAAATCCAGTTCGAATTTGGATCGGGAGAGGAAGGAAACCCTGTTGATCAAACGCCATGTCGTGCTCATCTTCATCCGGGTCGGAGGAGGACGATGAGGGCATCGACTCCTACAGGAAAGGAGGCTACCACGCCGTCAGGGTCGGCGATCAGTTCAACGGCGGCCGCTACGTGGCGCAGAGGAAGCTGGGTTGGGGTGAGTTCTCCACCGTCTGGCTCGCTTACGACACCACCAGCTCTGTAAGCCAAGCTTCTTCTTCGTTTCATTCATTTTTTTGTGTCATTAAATGTTTCTCTTTGTTATTAGTTATTGGTATGAAATCTTTTCTGGATGACATGTAAATCGGGAAATTTGTTTGCTTTTCATTTATAATTTACATTTGTTTATCGACTTTAGCATTTTTCTGTATATTCTGATACTTAAATGTTTAAGATCTTCCTTAATCTATTCGAATTTGCGTTTTTCCATGCATCTTTTGTTGTTGATGTATGATTTGATTTAATTTTCAACCCCTTTAGATTGTTTTCGATTCGATATTTGATCACCTTTGGATATAGGCTGAAGATTTAATTTTTGTCAACAATACATTATCTTCATATGTTCTGTATATGCAGTAATGCTGAATGCATAATTTCTCCGTGTTTTCGTGTTACGATTGTAAATTTTGGTTCATTACTTCCATTTTTGGCTCTTTCGTTGCTCCATGCATCACCATGAAGTAGATGATTCGTAGGAAAGAATAATATGTTACTTCAGTTAATCCGATTGTTGCGTCATCTTATGTCTCTTTTGTATTTCTTAGACGTACGTTGCTCTTAAGATTCAGAAAAGTGCAGCGCAGTTTGCTCAAGCTGCTCTTCATGAGATTGCAATTCTTTCCAATATCGCGGACGGTGACCCCACGCACTCCAAGTGTGTTGTGCGGCTGATTGACCATTTTAAGCACGCAGGCCCCAACGGGCAGCATCAGTGCATGGTCCTTGAATTTCTTGGTGATAGCTTACTTCGGCTGATCAAGCATAACCGTTACAAAGGCCTTAAATTAAATAAAGTTAGGGAGATCTGCAAATGCATATTGATAGGTCTCGATTATTTGCATCGAGAACTTGGTATCATCCACACTGACCTAAAACCCGAAAACATCCTTCTTTGTAACACCATCGATCCTGCCAAAGATCCAGTCAGGGCTGGCCTCACACCAATTCTAGAAAGACCTGAAGGGAACCTGAACGGTGGAGCCACCATGACTCTTATTGAGAAAAAGTTGAAAAGGAGGGCAAGGAGGGCAGTTGCTAAGATTTCGTTGAGAAGAGAATCTATGGGAGGTAATGAACCTCCCAAGCCTGAAAGAAACCTAGATGGGATTGATGTAAAGTGCAAGGTTGTTGATTTCGGAAATGGATGTTGGGCCAACAAGCAACTTGCAGAAGAGATTCAAACAAGGCAGTATAGAGCTCCTGAAGTTATACTGCGATCTGGTTACTCATACCCAGTTGATATGTGGTCATTTGCCTGCACTGCATTTGAACTTGCGACTGGCGACATGTTGTTCGCTCCAAAGGTGGGACAAGGCTTTAGTGAGGATGAGGTAAAGATGGTTTCACTTTTACACCATTGTATTAAAGTTTTATTACAATTGTCGCGAATGTTTGTATAGCATACTGACGAATTTGTCGCAAAAAAAGTTATAAATATTCTCCGTTTTTCCATATTTGAAAATTGAATAAACCCCATTTTTGGCCTTCTAAAAGCTTTGAACCCCAGCTCCCAAGATAATTCTAATATATGTAGACGGGAATTTCTCTCTACAAACAATTTGACATTTTATCGACTGTCTTTACTTGTTGTGAATTACTTGGAGTTTGTCAAATTTGTGCGATTGGTCATGGTTTATAGAGAGTAGTCTATTTCCCACTGCCTTGTGCTTACTGGTTTGCAATCGAAATATTTGTTGGATTGATTTCAGGACCACCTTGCATTGATGATGGAACTCCTTGGAAAGATGCCTCGAAAGGTGATATTTTAATCCTTCATCGCACTTATATTTCTCCAAGACATTTGTCTGATGCCATTCGTCTCTTATGCTTGGGTTTTCAGGTAGCGATTAGCGGAGCTCGTTCCAAGGACTTCTTTGACCGACATGGTGATCTAAAGAGAATCCGAAGGCTGAAGTTTTGGCCACTTGATAAAATACTGATGGATAGGTACAAATTTTCAGAGACCGATGCTCGGGAGTTTGCAGAGTTCCTTTGTCCAATTTTCGACTTTGCACCAGAGAAGCGGCCAACAGCCCAGCAGTGCCTGCAACATCCGTGGATCAATCGCAGTACTTCGAACCAGAGCGAGATGAAAAACAAGTCAAATGTGGAAAAGGTGAATGTTGGGATGAGCAACCCGCATATTAAGGTTGGCAAGTGAAGAAAAAGATTGAAGGATGACGATGCTGGCAACACCTACCACACCAGTTGTAAGGCTTCCGAACAATTCCACTCCGCACGTATGACCCTATTGATTGCGATTTAATTTTGTTTGTTACTCGACTAATAAGAATCATTGTTTTTTGATTAACTATAACTATAAGATTTGTAAATTAGTAACGATTTTTGTGAGAAAAACGACGTCGAACAATTTGGATGGGATAGAGAATTCGACTGTCGTTTTGGATATATGCCCCTGGTGGCTTGTATACACATGTATGCGTTCCCACACCTTGTATACTGATGATGATTGATGACTTTCTTTCTTGATTTAGGGTTTTAGATTTCTTAATCCTTTCTTGACTTTTGTTTTGCTCTCTAATCCTGTTCCAAATTTCTTGAGAATGGAAGATGAATGCATCTTCTTTACAGGTTCGTGCTGAACGAGAACATAATTCAATGGATTTAACTCCTACAATTCTCTTCGCACCAACTAAATGAAAACTCCAATATAAGGTGGCGTTAGAGTTTGATAAGAGCGGACATCTTCAACACCAAGGAATATTTGATCAAAACATTCATTAATTATTGCGGTAACAATTTCAACCCTAATAAAGAACAGTGAATATCTCCATCAAACTACTACAGCTCCCTACTTCTTCTTTTTTTGTGACATAACATTCCACCAGTACCTGTCCCTTTTTCTTTTCGATTGTTCCATCAGGTGGCAAGTGGGCGGGCTGGTCCCAAACATTAATAAATCAATTGATTTATTATTAACAAATCAATATGAGTTTTTATTATTTTTTGCATTCGAAAGTTACGTTCTACATGCTTAACTCAAGTAGTCATTCAATATTACGATCTGATCTGACAGTATTCTTCTTCATTTTAAAATAAGAGGTCTTAGATTCGAATTTCGTAGATGACGAATTCGATTCAAATTAGACTACTCATTATATAATTTTGTCGAATTTCTCCTCCATTTAATATAAAAATATCGATAAACTCATAAAAAAAACCCAGGTGTGGTCACCGCTCCCAACGTACAGCGGGCCCACTTCGGAAAAATAAAGATTTCATGCCTTTGTTTTTTGTTACTGCAGACGTACAACAACAACTTCTGAAACTATTAACCATGGCAATGTACTGACATAATGATTTTTTAATTTTTAGTATATGTTAGGGATACGGAGATGCAAAATGTCGGCTGAAAAGCTTTATAATGAAAGAGTAAAATATTTATAGGGTGATTTATTGAAACACGTATTTTAATTTCAACCCTCTTCTAATCTTGATCAAAAGACTTCAACACATTCTCTCAAGTTTTGACGTTGGATTGAATGAGTTGAAGATGATCAAAAGATATAAATTAACATGAAGTGTGGAAGGTAGAATGAGTATAATAAAATGTAAAGGGTTTTTATCACAAATGGTCCTTGAAATTGACTCACCCAATCAAGATGGTCCCTGAAATTTGGTGTCGCAAATCAATGTAATCCTTCCGTCACAACTCCGTTAAAAATTCTGTTATGTGCTGATGTGGCAATATAAAATATTTTTAATTATATAAACTAGTTTTTTTAATTATTATTTAAATACTTTTAATCCACATGGCAATATTTTATTATATTGTGGAGCCTAATTATGTGCCACATCACCACATAACAGAATTTTTAACGGAGTTGTGACGGAAGAACTACATTGATTTACGACACCAAATTTCAGGGACTACATTGATGAATTTTCAATTTCAGAGACCATCTTGATTGGGTGGGTCAATTTCAGAGATCATTTGTGATAAAAACCCAAATGTAAATATTAATCTTTTTTTTTATCCATTTTTAGAAGATAAGCCTCATGAGTTATAGAGAAAAAGAAATGAGATCTCAAATTTACACCATTGGAGTAGAATGAAATATAGGTGTGATTTTGATATTTCAGATTTGCATCTTTCTACTGGAGATGCTCTAACAGTATATCCATTTACTGTTAGATTTGGTTAGTAGGTTGTTGATTAAGGATCTAACTGTTAATGTTGGCCCTTTTAGGCCCACCTAACGACATAAGCCCTGGGAAAGACCAAGAAGCCCAAGGCCTATAGAGTTCGAAGAGGGCCGACCTTAGTGCTTAGGCCAACCGAGACAAAAGAAGGATTACCTGACCACGTAGAACGCATGGGCATGCTAACAGCTTTATGGCACAAGTCTACAAGGACAAAACTACTCAAGTGCTACTCATACCATTCAACAACGTGCAGACAACAGTAGAGACCTAGGATGAGACGTAAGGGCAATTGGGGTAGTGCTTAGCAAAGCGAGGCAGAGTAACCGAGGTTCGAGTGGGATGCTCGGGCCACTTGGGTCTTAAAAAAACGTGTGTCATCTGACTGCTAGAATGTCACTTCACTAACGTAGGCATGGCCAAATAGGTAAAAAGTTGTCAGTAAGCTAGTACAAGTGGTTGGGACATTGAATGTTAGTTTGAGAGACCTCAAGAGGGTAAGGCCTATATAAAGTGGTAGAGACCTCCATTATGGGGGTAATCAGAGAGAATAGAGTTAATGTATTAGCCGATCACTATTTATGCTTGAAATCAATATATTAAAAGCAACAAAGTGGATGTAGTCCAGTTTTGAGGAGTAAGCCACTTGTATCCAATGTTCTAAAAATCAGGCTAAGCGGCCGCCTAGGCGCTCGACCCGCCCCACCACCCCGATTATACCAAAATCGTTTAGTAAGTCGGCTAGACTATTAAGCGGCGCCTAGACGGCCGCTTGGGAGGGCTAGGCAGCCTCGGCAGACTCTGGGCGGTCTTTGGGCGGTTCTGCAACTCAAAAAAAGATAAAAATTATCGCTGCAAAGGTTGTGCATCTCTATCATCTTGCTGCGTTTTCATCGTGTCCTTGCGTCTTGTACCCTATCTGCGTGCGTAGAAGATGAGGTGGCATAGAACATTTGACGAGATAGAAGATCTGTAAAATTGCAATTTGTAGAGAAGAAAAGTGAGACGGTGCAGAGCTTTGTAAAATTGCAATTAGCAGAGGAAAATAATGAGACGGCGTAGAGGTTATGTTGTTGGCTAGGGTTAGAGGTAGAGATTTTAAGTGGCTGGTATTCCCTTTAAAATTTGAGAATAAAATATATTTATTTATTTAATGTGAAAACAAGGCCAATCCTTTTTGAAATGAAAAATAAGGCCCAACGATTAAAACATGGACTTAGGAAAAAGGTTCCAAAACCAAGAGAAAGAACCTAAAATTTTACATATATACTCATATTATATAATATATATATATATATATATAAAAAATAAATTAACATATGTGTTATTTTATTTTGCAATTTATGTATCTCAATACAATTATGTATTTTTTAAGTATGAATAGGTACATATTTATACGATTTTGCTTAAATCCGTCTAATCCACCTAGGTGCCCGCCTAGCCACCTAGGCGCTAGGCCCCAGTCTGCCGCCCGATTAGCGCCTAACGTCTTTTAGAACCTTGCTTGTATCTTTGAGTCCATTTAATTTTAGCTCATCTTGCAAGGCCATTTAGTTTCATTTAGTTAAGTTTGTTAACCTTACAATTTGAGTGTTAACACTAACAATTGAAAATCTCAATGTTTAAAATGTACCCAAACATACTAGAAATTTTCAAAGTGAAAATTTTGAAAGCTAAAAAAAGGAAGTGAAAATCTTCCTACATCTTACTCGCCAGTAAATGAAACACCTACATTTGAGTTCCTCTCTGGCGGGTGGATGCCAAACCCGAACTCAGCTCTCTCGACTGAGCTCCCGCCCAATATTTTTTTGAGATTTAGGTGGCTGTTGGATTGGTTGGTAGAAAATTATTTTAGACGTTTTAGAAGTATTTTAGTTTTGCTCTTTAAGGTTAGTTTTAGTATTATTTATAAGAAAGGTTAGTTTTGGTTATTTGACTTGAATTTATATACCAAAAGTTCAAAGGTTATGTCATGAAAAGGTAAATGATTCCAATTAATATTTGGCTCCGAAAGCTTTAAGCCTCATTTTGGGGTTGAGGTGATTTTAAAAAAAGTTGCTATGAAAAAAAGCTGAGAGAAAGCCAAAAACAAGAAGCTGCAAAACCCAGCTTTGAAAAACCGACTTTTTTTTCCATCTGTTTTACATAAAAGTTTACCAAACACTATAATACTGCTTTTTATTTTTTTATTTATTTTTTATCAAAAGCACTTTTACAAAAAAAGTTTACCAAACACTCTGCTGTTTTATTTCACAGCCGCTTATTCTCACAGCACAGCAGAAGCAGTTTTTTTTCAAAGCACAGAAATACCAAACCAACCCTAAATCTCGGAATAAGATTTTCTCATCTCTCATCCCCTTCATTTCTCTCTCACTTTCATTTTTGTCTCTCTCTATAAAAAAAAGTCAAAATAAGATGTTGATAATCGTGACCGTTCAAATATGAGGAGACTGAAGGAGAGAACAATTTGAAGGGAAGAGAATTCTACAGTGTGGAACTCTACTAAAAGTTCAATATGGAATTTTCCTTTTTAGCATAGACCGGCTGATAACGTAAATCGAGATTCATGACTTTTAAATTTTAGGAATTGTTATTAGCACTCCAAAAATCTCATTTGGCACTCCAAACATTCTATAATTAGAAAGAAAAATACACTTGTAAGGAAGTGTATAATGAGATTTTTGGAATGCTAATAACATTTCCCTAAATTTTTAGTCATTCAATTATTGGTTAAGGGTTCACAGTTATAAATCTCGATCTGTTCTAAAATTTTCATTCATATTAGTAATGTGAAAAACAAGACTGTTTAAATTGCTGCTTTCATGATGGATTTAGGATTCGAATTCCTTCAATGTAACCGAAAAAAAGGCGGTCTCACACGAAGTTCAGTTGCCGAAAACTGATACTGCCAAATGTCGAGAACCGATCGTCTTTTCTAATAAACTCTTTTAAGGCCAAAACCTAAATAAGATCACTATTAAACACCTCCATTATAAAAAGTAAAAATGTGTTTAACATTAATCGAAGGACAATCATTGTTTTTTTTTTTATTCCGACAGCATCTCCAAGATCGGATCATCAACAGCAAAGTACCTAACTTACCAGATCACAGAGGATTAGTTCATTGATTTCATGATATAAATGCTCTGCATTTATGGAAAGAATTTACCCCCACTTCATAATTACTGCAAGAATTTACCCCATTTATGGAAAGAATTAACCCCATTCATTAGTTTCATGAAACAACAATCTCAGACAGTCAAAATTTCAAATGAATATAATTACCAAAGACAATGAGAGTTGTTTACATCTAACGAGCACACCGGCAGTAATTATTGTGCAACATATCAACAAAACACTAGACATTCTAGTTGCATCCCTGTTATCTCAGCTTCACGAGCAACAGGCGATTCGGACGAGCGGGTAAACCACGACGGATGCAAGTAATGTAACATCTAAATTTACATGTAGTCAGTTTCAAGTTCATTACAAACCCAGAAGGAGCAGAAGAAAAAAGGGTAATGAAACAAGGCCGTTTTCTATAAGACGTGAAATCGTGAATCCTACCTCAGCTATCCAATCCTATCTCATAGCTCACCTGTCACAACAATATCGTTTTGACATCAAGATTGCATGACTTTATTTTGATTCATGCACGCCGGAGCCTTGAAATCCTTGCATTTCCACACCGGTGTGGCTTCAATTGGCAGCATACTATCGGCAGAAGACTCCACAGGGAACAAAGGCTTCTTTGCGGCAGTAGGGTTACCCATGTTCATGTCAATCAATGGGGAGCCTCTTGCATCCGTGTCTTCTTTCAGATTTGCTTGATCCCTGAAGGTGCAATTGCTCAACGGCAACTTTTTAAGCTTCACTCTTCCCCTCTTTTTACCGGTGGTACTCGCAGCATCCCAATTTTTCTCCTTCGTACGACTTGATTCTGCTTCTCCATTATCCATCTCCATTCGACCTGCTCTATCAGGTCCACCATTTTCGTACATGTCTTGGATGGTGCCTTCAACGTTGACCTTATCTGCTACAGAATGTCCATTGCAAGTAGATGCTGGGTTTTGTTCCAATACAATTACCCCATTGGGAACCCTAACTTTTTCTGAACCATGTGAAATTTTAGGCTTCTTGTGTTTATGACCCTTGCCATCAGCACTTGATGAATTCTTTGTAATTCTCGGAGAGCTATTTATAGCTCTGTGCAATTTCCGGGCCAACTCTTCATCCTTCTTACAATTTTCAATTGGTTGGTATTTTTTGTACAAGAGCTGAACTGGAACATGCTTCTTCAGCTTGTTCTTTTTCAGGTGTTTTTCCTTGCCTGCTGCCTCTTCGGAAAAAGAGGCAACCAAATCTAAAGCACTCTTCGCTGCAGCCACTGCCTTTGCAGCTATTGCAGCTTTTTCCTCAGCTGCAGCTCTTGCAACCTCTGCAGCCTTCGCTGCAGCAGCAGCAGCCGAATTCGAGACCTCTACCAGCTCCTCGGGCGAAAGATTAGAGTTATGAGAACTCAATATACTGTTGAGGCGAGTGTTAAATTCACTTGAAGAATGCGAAGAAGAAGAAGATGCAGAAGCCGAAGCTGATGCTGAATCTGCAGCTGCAGCTGAAGTAGCAACTAGAGACAGCCATGCAGCACTATCACCCTCCGGACTCTGTTTCTTCAATCCAGCAAGCAGACGCTTTCGTGGAGGCAGAAGGACATCAGCGTCCAAATGATTGACATCACAGATGTTTGCCTCCATCGGTACGCTTCCAGTATACCCCTTTTACACTGCAATGATAACTACTCTCCACAGAGGGGAAATGACCACACCATCTACATAACAATAAGAATTAAATCAAGTTTCGATGAAAAGACAAGTACTTGATACATGAAATACCCCAATAGAAAAACCCTAAAAATGTTGCGGCCTACTAAGGCCTACTAAACCCAAATCCGAAATCAAATCAACATACACAAATCGTTTGTTTACTGGTGAAAAAACCCGGATGAAAAGAAAGGAACTTCAAATCAAAATACACAAATTGGTGGCTTCAATTTTCGATAAAACTTAAACCACAATAACCTCGACTAAATCCTGGGAATTTACATAGCTAAATTGAGTTCCTTTCTTCTTCCTCAATCATCCTAGTAACTTAAGATAATGAAAAACAACCGGAAAACCACAAATTACCTTGCCCTTATCCTACCCTCAAAATTTTCCTGAGAAACAAACAAAACTTAATCAAAACCGCATCCAACAACAAGGCAGCTGAATCATAAGCATCACAATCACAGCAAAATTCAAACACACCAATTCAAATTAATCAAACAAACAAGATCGGAAGCAGGCAAACAAACGGACAATAATCCGAACCAATCGGTAATCCCACAAAACTCAATTCACTAGAATTCAACAAATCAATGCAAATTTCAACTGCCATTACCGATAATCTATCAAAATTCAATACAAAATGATCAGAACAGAGAGAGGAGGGCAAGCAACAAAAATACCTGATCTTTTTGCTAAAAATTTGTCTCGTCTCCTTGAGACAATGGAAAGAGATAAACGGCAGAGCTGTAATTAGGGTTTTCAGAGAGGGGGAGAGAGAGAAGTGGAAGAAAAATCAGGGTGGTGGAAGAAAAATGGAAGATGTTGTTTGTTCCCCTTATATATAAATATATATATATACACACACATACATATATAATTTCGATTGGTTCTGGTTCTGGTTCTAGAACCCCCAAATCTCCACAATTAAACCCACCATTTTTATTTCTTATTTTTACCCCCAATTTACTCACTCTCTCCTCATCTCATGCCACCATGGCATCTCCATGCATTCATGCTTTTGCTTATTCATTCCATTACAAATGTTGAAGAGTGTTTTAAAAGTGGGATTCTTCATAAAAATTTTGTCATTTTATGTTTTTGGCACATGTTTTATAATATTGGAACTGAACATAAAATTAACATTAAACTGTGAGGTAATAGAGATTTTATGGGGAGTTTCACTTTGAGAGAGTTTTCTTAACATTTCCCTCATTCTATTTCATTTTTTATATTTTTAAAATTTTACTTATTACCCTTTTATGTGAACTAATGTTAACTCATTTATTAACGCCAGGTTCATCTTTTCTAAAGTTTGTTATTAACCGAATTAATTATTTTCCCTTTTTAATAGATTTAAACTCGAACCTTGATCAACTGAGTTATAAGTGATTGGCCGACCTGATTAGCAGTGAGTAATTTGGATTGGACCGACTTGGATAGATTAGAGAGGTTTTGGTTGATTTATTGGATAGATTAGAGAGGTTTTGGTTGATTTAGGGTTTAATCCCTCTTTTTTTGGTTGAAGGGGTATGTAATCATGACTGATTTTTGTTTTAGGTGGTGGTTGATTGAGTTTTGTATTGAATAATGTTGTATTGTCCAAATCCTAACTTGATGGACATTGGATACTAACTAAACTTAATCTTGAGCATGTTAGGTTGAAGTAAATTACTCATCTACCCATTGTTCTAATTTTTAAAATTTTTAACATGGAGAACTTGCTTAGTGTTACTCTTATTTATTAATTTAGATATTTATTTTTATCGCAAAGAGCTTGATTAGTGTTACTCTTATTTAATAATCATATATCTATTTATCTTATAAGGATATAAATAAATATAGGGGTAGATTCGTAATTTACCTGAAGACATCAGCTTCAAGTGAAAGGGATAACGGCAGCTTGAATCTGTGAATTACATTACCAGATTACCTGCGGGATACTTTTACATGTCGCCCATCAGCCGATCACAATTCAGACCCACAGCCTTTTATAAAAGGAAAGGGATCATCTCCGGATCCCTTCTACCAAATTCATCCAATCACTTAATTCGGCTTCTTGAAATTTGATCCAACGATTAAAGTTATTATAATTTTTAAAAAGGCTATCTGTTTGTAACTGTTGAATTAAATTTCAAATGTCCGGATTGATTAATTGGGTATATTTGGTGGAAGGATCCTCTTGTATAAAATAAATAGAAGCGGACATATACCGCTCAAGCGCCACGTGTTAGGGTTGCTAGGAGGAGGTAATGACGTTCTAACTGTGACTCACCTAGGCCATGCCGCGTGTAAGATTATCAAAGCCCGCCCAATCTTCACGGGTCGTCACACTCGCGCAAACGGCGGTTAAAGATCCAGTTAACTGGAGTCTGACACTGAACCGCCTTTTTTTTTCCAAACCGCGAAGTCGGAGAGCTCCGAACCGTGGTCTGATCATCCAAACGACGTCGTCGTACCTAAAGCCCAAACCCCTAATTTTTCGAATTCGTTCTCTCAGGTAAGCTACGGAGCATTTCAATTCGCCAATACATTTTCCTTGTCTCTGTTTGGTTGCCGAGAAAGTGCGGGAAAATTGAAGAAGGTAACAACTTTTCGTTTTCTGTACGTTAAATGATTGGAAATTGTCGTCATTGTAGGTCTCGATGAGGGGCGTAAAGCCGTTGCCGGAGGCTGTTCGTAGCTCGATGCGCTCTGGAGTTGTTCTGCACGACCTGACTAGCGTTGTGGAGGAGCTGATTTTCAGTAGCTTGGATGCCGGCGCAACGAAGGTAATTGCTTTATGCCATTTAAATGTGTAATTAAGTCGTTTTAAGTAGTAACGATGGCAAAAAGTTAATTAGCTTCACAACTGTTTGTTTATGGTCTTAGGTATCGGTTTTCGTAGGTGTTGGGACATGCTATGTAAAAGTAGTGGATGATGGTCAGTGCTGATCTTCCTCTTTCGGTTATAATCTAAAGAATTTTCGGTCTTTCGTGCCTTGGATAAAGTTTGTTAATGTTACTTGTTGGACGCGGGGTTACTCGTGATGGATTGGTGTTGGTGGGAGAAAGATATGGTAAACTTCTCATTTTCCCTTTTAATGCTTTATAGTCGATGATACTAGACGATAGTGAACTATAGTTTGCCTGACTTGGATTGGTGTATACTGTGTGACTTTGGTAGCCGGTCATAAATGATGTGTGCGCTATATTTTGATGTAAACAGCGACGTCAAAGTTTGATCGTTCTACTGAGGCAAATGCTACAACTGGGAGCTTTGGTTTCCGAGGAGAGGCGTTGGCTTCAATTTCCGACGTGTCATTGTGAGATATCTTGACGAAAGCTTCTGGGAGAGCAAATGGGTATCGAAAAGTTATGAAGGTCTGTGCTTGTTACTGTTTTGGGTGTTGTTCATAACAGAATTGCTCTAGGCCTTTGTGCAAGTTTTTCTCTGGTTGACTTTTCCTCTATTTTTCATAGGGATGCACATGTTTGTATCCTGGAATAGATGATAACAGGAAGCATGTGGGTACTACAGGTACCGACCTATTGCTGTTCCTACTGTCTTGATTTAAGCTTGTCAAACTTTCTAATGTTGCATCTTTGTTTATGGAAATGATTTCATTGAAGGTTATCAACCATGAGCACTTTGATGGGTTCTGTTACATTACCCGGGATAAATGCTTATTGGCGTTTTCCCTGGATAATTCCACCTACATTAGGAATTTGATTAATCACTTGGTTGTCGTTGTAGTTGTTGTTCGTGATCTGTTTTACAATCAACCAGTTCAGAGGAAGTACATGCAATCCAGGTGCCAGTCCTGAACCATTTTGTTTTCTTTATGTGGTTTATATAAGATTGTTTTCAGCTGCCTTAAACATGATAGTGCAATGAAATAAACTGACTTGATCTGCCTTTTGATTTCCATTACAAACTGGAAACCCCTAGAAAGTATTGCACTCTGTCAACAAATGTGTACATCGGATCGCCCTTGTGCACTCAAATGTTTCCTTCAAAGTTGTAGACATTGAAAGGTTTCTTCTAAACACATTTTCTTGTTGAAAAATGTACAGTTGTTATTTATTTCTTTGTTTATTAACTTACTTACTCCACTATGTATGTAGTGAGGATGAGCTTCGTCGTACAATTCCTTCTCCCTCTCCCTTGATACTATTGAAAAGGACTTTTGGGACTGAGGTCTCCAATGCTCTTCATGAATTGAACATAAGTGATGGCAGATTAGAGCTTTCTGGATACATATCTACTCCTTGCAATAACCTTGCTGATAAGGTAGATTTATATGAATGATGTAGATTATTTTGTACTTTTTAAAATATTAGTATCCTTGTTTCTTATTCTTGAAACATCTATTTTGCAGGCCTTCCAGTATGTCTGTATCCATGTCCATATTTTGGAGAATATTTACCAAGTTATAGAAGGAGTGTGTTAGGTCTGAGATGAGTTATATTTTGTTCTTGACCTTGACGCGGGCAGATATTAACTCACGGTTCGTTTGTGAAGGGCCAATTCATAAATTGCTTTATCAGCTGGCCAATAGTTTTGAATTCTGGGATCCAGGGAAGGCTATTGATGGGTCTAAAAATAGGAAGCGAAGTAGGCCTAAGGCATTCACAGCTTATGTTTTGAATTTAAGCTGTCCCAGAACATTCTATGATTTAACCTTTGAATCATCAAAGACATGTGGAGTTTAAGGTAACTTTCCTTTTTTACTGTGAGTTGTGATCTATGTATCATATGCGATCTGCTGAATGTTTATGCTTCTTGTTCTTCGTACACTTCTCCACTTTGGCCAGGATTGGGTTCCGGTACTCGCCTTTATTGATAATGCCATTAAGAACTTCTGGACGAAAAAGATGCCTGATGGTACACCTTTACCCCTGGCTTGTTTCTGAGAGCTTCTTTCACTTTTGTTGGTGTGAAGACATATTAATGGACCATTATTTTGGTATAATGTTTTTTAAAGCGTATTAACCTCTAGGGTATTTCTAGGGAATCTGGTTGTCATGGAGCTGATATTTTAGGAGAATATCAAATGCAGAAGAAAGGTGGCAACATTAAATCTGCAGATGAAAGTAAGGAACAGAAATTTTTTTCCCATTTTCATTTGACACTGTGAAATGAATATGAGTCCTATCTTTTAGTTTCTTCAATTCATTTTAGTGCTAAGGAGTTAGAAGATGTTACTTTGGTTCAGTTTTTCCTTGGCTCATATCCTTTCTCTTGCTAGATTTACTTGATGGAGATTTGTCAGAACTCTCTAAGTTCGGGAAAAGAAAGAGCAGGAAAAGTTGTCAGGCTTCTCCCGACCTTATGGATATGTTAATTCAAGAAGACAACCATACATCTCAGAAGAGATACGTCAGAAAGCCATTTGAATATACTGAAGCCTTCAATTTCCAAGGGCAATATTTGGGATTGAATTTAGTTCTCATACTGCACACTCTGTTCAATCACAGGATGATACTCTAGACAAATGCATGGTAACAACAACTCAAAAGAAGGAAGACCATTTTTGGAAGTAAGATATCAAACGTTTCTCTGATAAAGATTATATCCTTGAGAATAGATCCAGTGGTGCACAAAGATCCAGTAATGTGGAGGACAATATATTTAGCTCAGAATGGCAAGATGAACCCTTTAAAGTTGATTCCAGTGTTGGCATTGATTCAGCAACTAGTAGAGTATCTTATGATCATCATGAATTTGATAGCGATGTAGAGTATTTAGTACAACCGTTCCTCAAGAATTGTTCCTCAAAAGAAAGGTTTCTATATGAGAGGGTTTTGTGTGTGGATGATGGGTCCAGATATCAAAATGATGGCTTCGGGAACAAGAGAAGGCGGGGGCGGATCTTATAACAGTGTACAAATTCCAGAAATTGATGGCAGCAAGGGTTTTGATTTCTTTTCAAGGACTTTGTGGCCAGAAGAGGAATCTACCGCTCGGCCCTTAACCAGAGTTGTAACAAAATTTGACCTGCCTACAGAGTTCGATTCTTCGTCAAGACCTTTAATAAAGTCACTCCCACACTATGAGGAGCTGTTTTATGAAGAAAGTTCAGTTATTGATGTAGAGAACCTTGGTTCCTGCCAAAAGACCTTAAATGATGATTGGTGCTCTTTGACCTCCCTATCCCAAAACACCTATTTGGATTTTGAACCTATCTCTGATAGTAATGCAGTTGAAGGGCATTATAGATCTGTTAAAAGGGCAACTAATAAGTATTTTGTGGATGGTGAAGAAAAGAACTGCACATTTAGTTATGATATAATATCAAAGAGGTCCTGCCGAGAGCACTGCACTACACATAAAGACCATGGACCGGATTTTAGTGATTATTTAGATTCTGGAAAATTCTTTCAACCTCACAACTTAGATGGTGAGTTTTCTCCTGAATGCCCTGATTTATTAGCTGATGAGACGGATTGGTCATGTTTGCATCCGTGCAGCAAAGATAACAAGGGTACTGACTTGTATAAAATACAAAAAGATAAGTTTAGAGTTCAAGATTGTCTACAAAATCAATCTTCCATAGGAAGATCGAGAAGAAGCCATTCTGCTCCACCATTTTATAGAAGCAAGGGGAGGTACTTTACATTGAGTCATCCTTTGACAACAACAGCCAGCAAACCTGATGCACAAACCTTTCGTGATGCACCTACTTATCCAGGTATCATCATGTGATTTTCCCTTTAAGCCTCAGCAGCTGATATCGATTCAGACTAGCTAATACACCTTTTTGTGCAGAAGTTAGCAAGATGAAGGATCTCCATCAACCTTCTGGTTGTTACCATCTAAATTTGAAGCCAAGTTCTGTAGAGGATTTCCCACTAGACACCAGGTACTTGAACTTCAATTATTTTCCCGTCACATCATATTTTCTTTTAATTTATTGACTTTATCCACTCAACTGTCAAATTTTCTTTCAGGGCAGACATTGAGAAATCTCAAGATATAGAGGCTGGTGTAAACAAGAGTCACGAAGCTGAAATGTTTGAACAGTCCACACGTTCTGAGATTCAAGCTACTGCTCCAATTAAAGGTATCTTGTATGTTTTTTTTTTTTTTTAAACAAACAATATTATCTACGCTAAGGGGGAGGGGGTTTGGCTTAGCCTCACAGTGGGCTAGCAATAGTGAGGTTCAAATTCGCCTTTGGCGAGAATCGAACCTAAGACCTCTCACTTACAAGTGAAGAGGAATACCACTAGACCGCAGTACTCAGTGGCCGGTATCTTGTATGTTTATTAAGTTGAATATCAAAGTGCGCATACATGATAAACGAACAAACGGATTACAAAACTAGAAATATTATTGATATCAAACAAGAATGCCGAAACGGCTACAAAACCCTAAGAGGCTACATTGTGACTAACTTGATTCTCAAACTAAATTACAAGCTCTATTTATAGATCAATAAACCTAAGAAACCCTAATGCGTAAATGCCAAAAATACCCTACTACAAAATCAAATCAAATCTCTAATTAATTTCCTAAATAAACCTAATAAATTCCTACATATTATGCACCAAGTGCAATGAATACTTGAATGCTTATTATATAAAATTACTTAATTATCATTTATTGGACAAAATAATGTTAGCTAATCCTTGCCCTGTTTCAGAATTCATCTCCAAGGATCAAGATTCCCTGAACCATGGGACTAAATGGAGGAATTGTTGTCCCCAGGTCATGGTGAGTAATGATATATGTGTGTGTATATATGGATGGTTGATGCTCGAGAGTCAAGATGGGATCATTTGCCACAAAAGTTTGCATCCACTTAATCAACTTGTAATTATAAATGTAATTTTTTATAATGCAGAACTCAAGTAAAACACAAGCTCTTCATGATCAAAACATACTTGACATCTCTTCTGGATTCTTGCATCTCTCAGCTGACTCGTTAGTTCCTCAATCTATCAACAAGAACTGCCTCAGTGATTGCAGAGTTCTTCGGCAGGTGGATAAGAAATATATTGCAGTTATGGCCGGTACTACACTTGCTGTTATTGACCAGGTCCGTTTGTTGTATATTTTTTCAGGGTGGTATTAAGTTTTGGTTTGGGACTTGTGCTCTTCTGTAAGTCAGCACTAAGTTTCTTGTTACATAAGGGGCACCTACACTTCACTTATAGATTACGGCAATAGGTATCTGATCACGTTCTTTACTTACCCAAAAGTGGCCTTTAGAGAGGGGGAAATAGACTTAGGATGTAAGTTTATATATGAAAATCTTGGTCATTCAAAAACAATGAGAGAATTGTATGTCTTCAAAATAGATGCATAAGCGTAAATATGCAGTACATGCAGCTGTTCATAAAACATTGGCTACATTCATACTAAGTCTCACATTCACGTGAGTGCAGCTGGAGTTCTAACTTTGACCGCAATTCTTTTCTACAGCACGCTGCAGACGAAAGGATTCGGCTGGAGGAGTTGCGTCAGAAGGTATTAGTATCTTTCCTGTTTAAACTGTTGGAAATGATATTGCTACTTTGGCTTACATGACTAGTTGGACTACCTAGGTGTTATCTGGAGAAGGAGAAGCAAAGGCGATTACTTTTCTGGATGTTGAACAAGAGTTGGTGTGTAGTGTATCTGATGCTAAATGAAGTTTATGGTTGCATTCCTTGACTCTTTGGTTCTTATAATCATAATTCAGGTGCTGCCAGAGATTGGCTACCAGTTACTGCATAACTATGCTAAACCAGTTGAAGGGTGGGGTTGGCTCTGCAACACACTTGCTGAAGGTTCAGGGTCCTTCAAGAGTTATTGTACGTGACTTACCCGGCATATTTCTTATTGAATAATAATTTATCATTTGCAAAAGAGTATGATACTACAGCCAGTGTCCAGCATTATGAAGTTATGAATACAACGCTAACTTGGTAGGCTTCTGCATTGCTAATTTGAGTGTCGATAGATAAACTCTACAAGAATATTGGGCTGCACCTTAGGATTTGAAATTCTTGTAATAGCAATCTTGAGTTTTCGGTTACACAATTGTGTTATGAATCGGCGTCTAACGTGCATGTACTAGTGTTTGATTTCACTGTTATGTATTCATCTATTAAATGTTGTTGCTTCTTTTACCTCATTTTGCTTTTCATGCTTGGTGTTACAAAAACATGATAAGTTAGACACTACTTACATGGTTCATTTATGAAATTGTATTGTATTTTCTGAGACATTATTGTTCGTGTACCCTGAATTTTGGGATTTAACCATTTGGCAGGAATTTGAATCTCCTCCGCAGGCAGCCAACAGCTGTCACACTTATTGGGGTGAAGCACCCAGCACTTCTCAATTATAACTCTTCCATTCACCTTTTTTATTAGTTCAAAACATGTTGAACCAAGATCATTTACCCATCTCTATTTCATTTGTTTAGTTTGAAGTAATGACGATATGACACTGCCTCTCACACGTTCACGTTAAATGGGATGCAGGTGCCCTTCATCCCAGGTGTCAATTTATCTGACTCGGATCTTATTGAATTTCTTCAGCAGGTAATGTAAAGCGTGCCTTTAATTCTAGGACTTCTTTCCTCTCTTCTTGTGTCGATGTTCTTTATCATTCCCCAACTTTAGTTAACTAATGCCTGACACAGCTTTCTGCTCAATCTTCAGCTTGCTGGTACAGATGGATCATCCACAACGCCGCCATCAGTTCTTTGAATCCTAAATTCTAAAGCATGCAGAGGTAAATCTGAACCTCTAGGCTCTCCCTTGAGGCAAACTAGCCTTGTTCAAATATATGGACCAAAAGATTCTTAAAGTTGGTGCTATTAAGGCCTTCCAATCGAATGTATTTTCATTCAGAAATTGGAAAGCCAACCTTTGAGTTGGTATAATTATACTGACAAAATAACCTTTTACTGTTTTTACCTCTTTACACAGTTCATGCCTGATATCAAAATTTCCAGACGAGTTTTTCTTACATATGAATTTAGTGCTTGTATATAAATAATTATTTTTTTATATAATTTCTTTCTCTTGTTAGGTGCAATTATGTTTGGGGATTCCTTGCTTCCTTCTGAGTGTAACCTCATCGTTGAAGAGCTAAAGCAGACTTCTCTATGTTTCCTAGTAAGTGATCTTTAGAGGCTAAGAGACACCTTACGGATGTGAGTGTGAATTTGTAGTGCCTGGGAGAGGCTTTTATGTTGGCTTATGGAAAAACTATGAAAAATTTGTGTTGCAGTGTGCTCATGGTCGACCAACAACTGCCCCACTTGTCAACGTGGAGGCGTTGCATAAGCAAATAGCTAAGATTGCATCGTTGAATGATGATGCAGATCATTTGTGGCATGGTTTATGTCAAGATGAACTTAGTCTTGAACGTGCAGAAAGACGTTTAAACTTGGCTAGCAGGTAGAGTGACGACGATCCAATTTTGGTCCAGAGTCATACTGCCCGGTCCTGCGTGTTGGGAATTGACACATTCAAGGTGTAAATTTGTTCTCATTCTTTATACCTAGTGTATAGCATGCTCAAAAATTGGAAGCCGCATTAAAGAAAAACAATGATGGAGCTTTTTCATCAGAAGAATGATGATTCTGTTGTGTGAGCGCTTGATTGATCATGTAATTTGGTTTCTTCACATAATATCAATTAATTTTTAATTTTCGTTTAATCAGTCTTGTTCCTACGAAGAGCTACGACATTGTGTCATGTAATCTGCTGTCACCGGGGCTTGTATTCCTTTGTGTCTACATCACTCATCCTGTGACTAAATTCCGGGTTTCCACGAAAACACATTTTCATGATAGCTGTGGGGCACCTGGGATTTTTTATCAACTTGTGGTTGGTCTAATCTTTGGTGTCAAGGCAGGCATTTGGTAAACAACGATTTCAATCACCTCTCTTGAATAAAACTCAAATGTTATCTACCAATTTCGGAACTTATTCGGCTCCAAATATAACAAAGTAAGTGAGAAACAGGGCCGGGGAAGCAGAAGCGTAAACTCTAAAGAACGAGGACAAAATTTGAATTTACATTGATTTTGGCTACAATTAATTAAATCAGCAGATTGTACAATGTGATTTGTGTAACTGATTGCAACAGTAATCCCTTTGAATCTTGTTCGAATCAAAATTTTCTCCGTTCATCCTCCGAGTCGTATCAATGCGAACTCTAAACAACTAAGTGATCAACGAGGATGCATTAGCTCTGCAAATTATTCTGCGTTACTTGAGCAATGGAGGCTTCTAATGCACAATTAATCATCTCCATCAACCATCTTCCGCACATGTGTTTGAGCGTCCTTTAGTACCAGTGGCAGCACACAAGGCCTTCCAGATGGGCACCAACATTTTCATAGGCGGACGCAAGTCCTGGAAAACGAAGTCAACTTTCAAAAGCCAAGTAATAAATATAAGATCGGCAGTTTCACCACATTTATGCGTCCTAATACCTTGCGCCAATCAATAGCATGAATTGTACCTTAAAAACTAACACCAATTCTGCTTCCCCGTGCACAATGAAAGACAGGCTCCAGTAACATGTAACTGGAGTCACACATTCTAGTAGCACAGGTTTCAAAATCTTGTCCATAGGAACGAACCGGCGAATAACCTTTCCACTATAAGAGTAAAACACGGAAGGAAAAGAAAAGAAACTATTGGAAAAACTGAAAAAGCACGGAACTTAATCAACAAGAATATCCACGAAACAAAAATAGAAGCTACCTCACATAGTGAGTTTCTAGTTGAACTCCAAAGGCCGGCATAATCACTACGGACTCTGTCATTAATACACTAAACAAGGTAAGCACATGAAGGTGAAATAATACAGGATGTACCAGTTCAGAGGACAAAAAGTACCATCACTTGGGTGCTCACCTTTCTCAACACTCTTCTGAAGCAACTTTACAAGGAATGCATTTAAAAGGAGACTCCATAAAACGATGACGACTGATTTCTCCTGTTATTCATAAGATCGTTATGTTAAGTTCCTGAGTTATGATGGATTTATAGATAACCAATAACAAAGAAAACAGACATAAAATCAAGAATAAAATTATTATCACGAACAAGTTTCTTCAATAAACCAATCCGAAATCCTACAATGGTGAATGGCAACTAAAAGTCTCTAACCAAACTCAAGTTCCTAATTTCCTAGTAAAGCTTGGAGCCTTGGATGTTGGCCTAATAAGTTGGTAGACATAAATTCAGAGGATAAAAGGCGTACCTTAACCAAGAAAAGATAGAAGGCGGTAGCCAGAATAACCAAAGAAAAGAAGTATCTGAAGAAACCCTTTGCACCACTCTTTTTTACAATGATGTGGTGCACGTCAACTGCTTCACAAGGCCACTTACAGTCATGTAAATACGTATATTTCGAACTCGTTATAGATGAACGCATATTCCCCCAAACTAATGATTCATATAATCGCCCCTTTATAGCTTCATCTGCATATTCACAAAAGAAACAATTACTAATATTGCTGGGTTGGAAGAAAACTTTTTCAGGATAATTGTGTCATTCAGCGAAGCACTTGTTACAAACAATATTCTAAAAATTACTCTAATATACAGGGAGGGTGATTCGAACTAGGGTGCAACGGGGCAGGCACGCTGTCCAACTGACCTAACTCATAACTACATCTTTCAGTGAAGCTTAATTTAACAAGAAAGGGTTTGTTTATTTCACACTGTAAAGCTCACACCTTTAAAACAATGGTTTAGCTACATTTTCGAAATCAAACAATTTGAAAGCATTTCCAACAAATACACTGCTGGATTTTTGCCCAAAATTTCCATGAAACAATTAAAAACCTACAAAGATAAACCCTATTTTCACA
The DNA here is from genome assembly GCA_024362995.1 of Heteromeles arbutifolia. Taxonomy (NCBI): domain Eukaryota; kingdom Viridiplantae; phylum Streptophyta; class Magnoliopsida; order Rosales; family Rosaceae; genus Heteromeles; species Heteromeles arbutifolia. The sequence goes on from JANCRC010000001.1 coordinate 17,423,219, forward strand.
AATTGATAAAAATAAAAGCTTGGCGATTTCTGTGGATTAGGCACTGCATTGACATTGGCCAACACAATGCCGAATCCATGGCAATTACGGTTTGAAGTTTGCACTGAATTGGGAATTTTTCATGTGCCCGAAATCAACTTACCCGAGACGAAGTCCTCTTTCAGCCAGCAATGGCGATCGGAGCCAAGGCCTAGAAGCCTCTCAAATCCTCTTCCTCCTGCCCTTTTCTGCAAACCCTAATTGTAAAATCATGGAAGACGACGACTGTGATGCGCAGGTAGAAGTGATGCGTTCGATCAGAAGAGTGAGTCTGCTGAAAACCCTAATTTTCGAAACTTGTTGGAGCAGGCGGAGCACTCTACCTTCGTACTTTCAGCTGCCAATTAGTGCAGAGAACACAAACCAACTGGGGAAGTTGTATGATGGTAAAGTTAATTAAACAAATTACTTTCATGGTAAAAATTAATTTAACCAATGGCTTATTAATTAAAATGTCATCTAAAACTGTCATTTAGTCTCAATTTATCCCTTAAAACTGATTTTGTCTCACTTTGCTATATGAAACTTATATTTTAAATTCTTTTAATCTCACTTCACCTCATCCCATTAAAAAAACGTTAAAATTGAAAATATATTAAACATTTCACTTTTTACACACCGCATCAAACATGTAAGTTAATGTTGAAATTGTAATTAACCTATCGCCAATTAGAATATATGACTCAACAATTTGAAATTGCAAATTGTGCACATTTGCTTTAGATAATTTTTTCGTTTTTTTTTTGGGGGGGGGGGGGGTTTGCATAGGAAGTACTCTATTTTGTGCAACTGATCTACGATCATTTTTTTATGGGTGAAACTCGTGGTTAGGCTAATTTTGGTTAGAAAGAGACCTTGGAATAGGCTTATCATGTTTTCTTTCTGTCGTAATGAGTATTTTCAAGTGCAAAGTTTACATTGACCAGTATATGGATGCCTTGCAAATGAAATGAACAAACTTGTAACCCTTATTTTAGTTGGTATAATGATTTTGTTGTCAGAAATTTTTCTATTGATTGAATAATTTATTTTAAAACAAACCCCAAAAGTCATGGGTTTGAATTATAGTTGTCTATAGTTGTCAAAAATGAAATTAAGATTGTTTTAGTTTGTACACTAGAGGTAAATAGATGTTTAACAAATAAAAATATTAAAATACCCTTGAATTAACATTTCTTTAACGGAATGAGGTGGAATGAGACCAAAATAGTTTAAAATGTTTGTTTCAGGGGGTAAAGTGAGACAAAATCAATTCCAACAATAAATTGAGACTACATGGCAATTTCAGGGGCATTTCAATTAATAAGCCTTAACCAATTAACGATAGTCATATAACTTATATTAGTATAATAATAGTTATTAATGGATTCTTATCGACATATGAGAAATTTTTCAATCTACCGGAGACATAACCTGGTACACCAAATGTTATTATTTCTAAGTTAAACTCAAATTCCCCCAACTTGATTTTTTTTTCTTTTTGTCAAATTTTTTTAACTCGAATGAGTATATCAATTTTCTTTTGTTTATATACAAGTGATATTCTAAGTTATGCTAATCTACGAAATAGAGATTCAAATTCAAGTTCAAAATGAGCACACAAATTGTCTTAGTCAACGAATCTAACCCTCATTCTATTAGTTACTGGTACATTTTGCCATTTTAGCAAGGGTTCGTGCTTAAGCCTTCCTTGTAATTACATAAGAGGAGATTAAACTCGTAGTTACAGTGAAAGAGATCGAAGAATTGACAATACAAGTCTTTAAATAATTCATTATAAATGTGAATAAGAGTAATGTTAGAAATATCATCTATTTAAATCATATTTTATAAATCAATCTCTTATTAAATTATTAATTAAGTGTTAATTAACGTAAAAATAATTGACATATTTTCATAATTGCACCATACCCCTCATGCTAGTGAATGCAATGATTGTATTGAACCTTCAATTTGAAAGACAATGACCGGCTTTTCTCTTTTAAGACCAAACTTTATGTCGTCTTTTCCATCATTCCATCACCCCAACTAACACAAACACCTAACCTTTCCTTGCAAACAAAGATATAATAAAATCATAAATTAAGCATGCAAATGCAGATTAAGCCAATTGGCAAAAATAGTGTGCATGTCGTTTTATACCAAAATTTAAATTCGCCTCCACACAAACAAAAATTATTTAAATTATCGCCTTGCCGACAAAAAAAAAAAGAAAATAAGCACATTATCTATTTTTGGCTTCCCAAAAGAAAATATCTAATGTTCATTCTACTAACAAAGCAAGATTGATTAGCCAAGGCTCAAAACACAAAAACCCCAAAGCAAATTTGCATGTCATACCAGTATAATATATATCACTATATCTATCTACTCTCCATTCTCCATTCTCCAAGTTAAATTCAGTTGGAGCCACAGCTCTCTGCTAGGGTTAGGCTTGCTATGTCTCCATATTCAAACAGGACCAAACTCACTCACTCAGGTATCTACTTCACAAAATAGCTCATCAAACAGAACAAAAACTCGGACATTCCCAAATGAGCGTCAACCCGTCATGCCGTAGTCTTCTGCCTCCTGAAAAAGATTATAATTTCCGGCTTCCATCTTTCCGGTCATCAGCTCATGCCCTGAAAAAGTAGATGCCATTTGTGTGAAGAGTTTCACAAATCTTAAAAATTCCATACATATTTTGCATGTGTGTAAATGAGAGAGCAAGGGAAAGGGAGAGCACTTGTTTAACATCGTTAACCAAGTCAATTACCAAAATGCACTCCTCGTCTTTGTTCATCCACAGAAAAAAATCAAATTACAGCCGTAGCTAGCTCATTAAACATTTCTAGCCAATTCTGTAACTTCAAATTTAGGGGTGCGGCATTTGTCTGACATTCTACGCTATTCAAACTGATACGAAACGTATACATGGTTAAACAAGTAATGGCTAATTTGGCTCATGGTGAAAGGTGTTGTAAGAATTAGAGAGCTAAAACGAATGAGGTTAAGAATTCTGCGAATGGGCATACTAACACATAAATTCGGCAGAAGATTGAAGATATTCAAAGAAAAACAACAGAAAGGCGTTGTTCAGTTCCGTTGACATGCAAATATAGAAATGCAACACTCCAAATTTCGTATGTATGATGTTAATAATTACTAGATCATAATCCTATGATTACAAAACTAAAAGAAATGAAAATCAGTAATATTCTTCTGCAAGACATGCGTGCGCAAACTTAGAACCTATTTAAATTTTCAGTTGTTGATATTTTCTTTGCTTGTTAGTATCTTGGAAAAATGATAAAACATTGATATATCCGATGGGAAGCCGAGAGCCAGAAGTAATAGTTAATATGACAACTTACTTGAGTTTGCTAGCACTTCATCATAGAATGACATTTCGCTTAAATGCCTAGAACTTCTTAAACCGCTGTGTGACGGGAACATTTTATCCACCGTAGTGGCATGTGGATCCAAGAAATGCAGGTCAGAACTTATCTCCGGGCTCTGGAAGCACAAATCTTCGGTCCTTTGAGCTGAGTGCTGCTGGGACTGAAACGTTTCCTCGGGTCTAGTTTTCTTGTCCTTGGGTGAGTCAACTTCCGTCTCCACTTCTGATTCAGCATGGTTACATGCTGCATTTTGCTGCTTCCTTTTTGATCGAGCGCGCCTGTTCTGGAACCAATTGTACACATTTGTTTCGGAAATTTGTCCGTGCTGGCTCAGCTCAGTGGTGATCTCCTTGATCTTCTGCTTGCTTGGAGTTCCATTCCCTTGCTCGAATAAACGCTCAAGAATTTGGAGCTGCACTGGTGCTGGCGTCCACCGCTGCCTGGCGGTAATTTTGTGGCCGGTGGATATCATCAGCGGATCGCAGTACAGATTTCCCATCCTGACTCCTGAGAAAGCAAATGCAGATGGTTTTGTTCAAAAGCATATATGGTGTCATTTCAGATACCCTAAACTAATAAATTGTCCTCCTTGAAAAAATGTATTAGTGAATGAGAAAGCAGAACAAATTGAAGTGAATATTTTAATCACTGTTCTAAAAATCTCCGTGTAAGACCTCCTAGGCGTTAGATGGTTTGCCACCATCGTTTAAAAAAATAAAAAAGAGCGACTAAACCACCTAGGTCGTGACTCTCACTTAGACAGAAAATATATGACTTCCATTTCGCATTTTATTTTTTCAATAAATTATAAGAGACTTGTTGAATACTTGAATGAACACTCATTATATACTTGTTCCCAATTTTTAGTATGTTCTAGTACTTTATAATTTATATATCATTCTATTTTATATTTCAATACAAAAATATATATTTTTAAGTATAAGTAGATATTTATTTATGTATTAAATATTAAATTTAGTAAAATTAAAAAAACCGCCTCGGAGCTAAGCCCTGTCCGCCGCCTGGGCAGCATTAGACCTGTGTTCGCCGCCCAAGTAGCGTCTATCACCTTTAGAACCTTGCCTAAAGTGCAGACGTGGGTGTAGCCACATTGACTAGGACAGATGTTTAAGGTAGAATATCACTACAAAATAAAAACCCGAATCAGTTCAATTTCCAGATCACAAAGAGCTAAATCTGACCAAACAGGGGAACCCAAAGAAGTGGAATTCAACATCTCAAGTTAGGAGCTTTTAGTCGTGACCTACGCCACCAATTTCGGAGGATGAAATTCTTAGAGCAAACACCAGAAGAAGATAGAGATCAATGGTAAAAAGGATCAACCCAAGTGAATAACCCTACAGAAAAGTGAGAAATGAGACCGCAAGAACTTTCCTGGAACTGGAATGTCAAAGTGGCGGTCTCTTAAATGAACGACCGTCAGGTGGAAAAGTTAAAACACATAAAAGTGCGATTGGCTTGAAAAACCGTCACCGTGGCATGTCAAATATAGATAAGCCTTCAACTCCAAGGAGGACAAACTGCCGGGCCTGAAATGAACTGGAAAACTACAAAAAAAGGCCAAGGCTTTGGGGAAAAATTACAAAAAAAGAAGAATCCTTCATTTGGAAAACAACAAATCAGAAAAAAATAATCACAGAAAACAAAGAAATGAACCAAAATGACCACTGAAAGAACCCACAAACAAGAACCATATTGCAGACAAATGAAAAGTTGGAAGGACTAAAAGAGAAAAGTGAGAAGAATAGAGGGACCTGCAAGATCTTGCTGGGCAGTGAGGTTCTTGTGCATCTCAACAAGCTGCTCACAGATGGTGGCATAAACTGCAATCTGTTTCCTCAGAGTCTCCAACTGCTCATCAGTCATCACCTTCACATACATCACTCCTCCATTCCCATTATTCCCACTCCCATTCCCGTTCCCCTCCATCTCTTGCTGCTCTTTCAGTTGCTGCTTCTCCCATTCCATCATCTCTCTCTAGACTCTAGAGTCCTCGGTGTGTGTGTGTTGAGAAACTGAAACAGCGATTCTTGTCCAAGCAGGAGGGAGAACACAAAGACAACGAGAAAGTAAAGCGAGGAGACAAAAAGAGGGAGAGAAAATATAAAGACGGGAGCAAGAGGATGTTGAAAAATAAAAAAAAGAAGGAAAATAATTGGTGGGTTGGTGTAGTGTTCCCTGTTTGCACGTTAGTGCAGTCCTTTTGTTATACGTCAATGTATACCTGTTCATATTCGCTCATTAAATTTTGAAGATTTTTTTAGCACATATCTAAGCCGTTAAAATTAATAATATATGTCATGTATTTTAGAGTTTTTGACGTTAGAATTCACGTTTGTGTTCCTTTTTCTTTTAATTTTTTATTGTATGGTTTTTGAGAGAATTCTTGGATCCTTAAGAAATCTTTAATTGATGGTAAAAATGATTTACCTTCCAGTTTAACCTATGATATTCTTTATGAAAAAGTAAGTTTGAAGCATCACAACTCATCCTATCATTAAGGTTTGAGTAAAATGCAACCCATTAATTGTGTTTATTTGCTTAATTTCATCATAAAGGATCCCATCAATAAAAAACAAGATACCATGTGAAGAGATTTAAAAGATTAACACAAGGGATTTAAAAGATATAAGTAAAATGTCAGTTGGAACTATAGTATAGTAGTATATCTCTTCATTTATTATAAGCGAGACATCTTAGGTTGAATTCTCGCTAAAGGCAAATTTGAACCACATTATTGCTAGCCCATTGTGAGGCTTAGCCCATTCTCCCACCTCTTTAGTGTAGATCATATTGTTTATTAAAAAATTTAGACAAAAAATATTCTTTCTTCTTGTAGTTGAATTTTTTTTCAAATGTGCATTGAGATTATTTTTGCAAATGTATAGTTATTTATATTACTTCATTACAAAACGTTATTATTGTTTTAAGCTACACTATCCATCACGACAGTGAATTAAAAAGAAATACTTTATCTATCACATCAATCCACAAGTAAAAGGCGGACCACAAACCAACAAGACTTCTTGTTTTACGAGGGTTAAAGGCGGGGAGGGGAGGGGGGACATCTACCACATCAATCCACAATTAACAAATATATAATTAGTTTAGAAGCGTTTTTAAAATGGCTGAAAGAGCTTTTAGTAAAAATACTTTTGAAACTAATCTTTAGTAAAAATGCAAGTAAATCCTAGAAAAGTATTTGAAATGCTTTTGGAACTCCAAAATCTTTTTAATAAAAATTCTTTCAGTCATTTTAAAAACACTTTCAAATGCGCTTATAATCTGCCAATAATATTCTTTTGAAGAAAGTGTATTTTTGTTAGAAATGATAATACAACTAAAATTTTATCAAAACAAAAATTATTTTCAGCTCCAACGACACAAAACAGTTTTTTTTTTTTTTTTTATAATCAAACATGCCTTAAAATTTGATCTATCAAATTATAACATTAAGTAAAAGAAAAAGGTTTGGAGGAATTTACTCGGGTTTTCTTTTTGTTAATGGTAATTAAAAATTAGGGTTAATTCTGTATGCTACCCAATTTCTAGGATGATTTCAAATTAATCATAACATTTTAAGACATTTTAACTAATTATCTAAAGTTTTGAAAAATAAATATCTATTAGTTCACTTGCGTTCAGTGATGACATGAATAAATATTAAATGTATTTTAACTCTAAAGTTATCTATGAAGATTTGAATCTATAAATTAACGCTATTTAGCTAAAAAAAATTTATGGTTTAACTTGGCTAAAATGAGTCAATTTGAGGAATTAGAACTCAAAAATGTCTATTAGTGAAAACCAACTTTATTATTTGTCCACCTCTTCATTTAATGCTAGTCATGTTATAACTTAATGTTGATAAAGTCTTCGGTAACCCACCATATATCTAATTTTAAAAACGTTAAGTAATTATATAAAATATTTTATAAAATTGAGACTAATTTAGAATATCAAAAAAAGTTGAGTAGGTTTTTTTTTGTACTTAATCCTAGAAATTACTCCATGATAAGTGGTGGTAGGCCCCAATACCATCAGAGAGGGCAAGTTGAATGGGAAATGAATCTTGGTCTTGGAGCACCGTTGTCACAAGGTCAAGTATTTGTACAGTTGTACCGGCTGCTATTGTATTATGTCATTAGTGATTTCTTCATGTTAGAACTTTGGAGAGAGGATTTTTTTTTTTACGAGGATTTTAAAGATCCTTCAATCACATTCGTTCATCAATTCTCTGGGGGGTGGTTAGGTTCTTCGCAATGAGGGGGTTCTGTTGCTCTAGCGGCCAACTGCACTCTGAGATCTATTGATTATGCTCCATCTCTATGTCCTGATCAAGGGGGATTGCTCGGTACTCTGCTCTAGTGAAGGTCGAATCTGGTGGTTCCGGGGGCTAGGGGGATTTTCCTCTGCGGGAGGGTTAGATCTGGTTCTAAAACATCATGTTCTAGAGGTGGGGGTTTCTGCAAGAGCTTTATCGGGGTTGTCTGGACCTTGAGGGAAGTGGGTATCTTGCCATGGTGGGGTACAAGGATAGGAAAGATCTGGAGGATTTGGGTTCTCGTTTTGGATCTAAATTGAAGTTGTCCGAGAAAGAGCTTGGGGGTATCAGTATTCAAAGAAAAGATGTAGAAGGTGCTTTATTGGGGCTCCAGTAAACCATGATTGTTGAAGTTCTCACCTCCAAGGATGTGAACGAAGAAGTCTTCATTGACTGCTTTATGTCACTCTGGCGAAGACGATAGGGGGTCTCTATTAGGGACATCGGGGATCGCAGATTTCGGGCACGTTTCACGGGTCTACGGGATCTACAAAGGGTAGTGGATGAGGACCAACCTTGGTCCTTCAAAAACGATTTGGTGATGGTTGCAGATCGGACGAAGAGCGGCTTAAATAAGTGGGCACCGCTTTCTCTTGGCGTCTTCTGGGTCTAAATACATAATGTTCCGGTGCTAAGTATGACCCAGGAGTGGCGGAATCCATTGGCGGTCTGTTAGGCACTGTCAAGAAGATGGACAAGTCAGGAAGCAGAGACTGCATCGAAAGGTTTCTCTGTGTGAAAATCAGTTTCAATGTCTGTGAACCTCTCATGCGTGGTACCTTTGTAAACTTCCTTGATGATGGAAGAGTGTGGGTTGATTTTAAATATGAAGGGCTTCCAAAATATTGTCTAATTTGTGGAACGATGGGACACGCAACTAGAATCTGCAAAGGGTTATAGACCGATGGAAAAGAAGAATGAGAGAGTTCAGGAGAGTTGGATGAGGGTTTTGCATTCCAAGGCTTGGATGCAATGACTGATCTACGGGGTAACCTGCTGGGCGTTGGTGCTAAAAGTCGGACATCACGGGGGTCAAATGGTGGACGGAGAGAAATGGAGCGGTGGAATGACGATATGAGTGAAGAACAGGACGGGGGAAGACGATCTACTCGATCATCAACGGCCTCGGGTATGGGAAGGCACACCCAGTACGGGGGTTCTAAATCTCTAAGTGGGAGTGATTGCACAGATAAGGTTAATGAGGATGAGATTGATACTGCCATCTTCCCGAGCAAGCCTCGTTGGTCTTCGAGTAGAAGTGGTAAATGCGGTCCTAAGCTCGCTGATAAAATTCATAGCCAACGGAAGGAAGATGAGGATGCTAGAATGGTTAGAGAAATTGCATTTGATGCTGGATTAATCGGACCTGGAGGAGTGATTGCCGCATGAGCTGAGCACATTGTCCTACATGAATTTCCTAAGCAAGATGTTCCGGGGAAAATATCAGGTGTGTCTTCTAAAACTGGGCAAAGCTTTGACTTAATTAATGAACCTTTCGTGGCTGAGGGACTGGGCAGTGGAGTATCTGCTAGGGGGGAGGAATCTGATGGATTGCCGAGAGAAATGGAAACTGGAATGGATGGTAAGGGCATGGAGGACGACCCTTTTGAACTGGCTCCAATCATTGAGGCAGTGATGAAGGAAAATAAAGGGAAAAAAAGATCATTTCAAGAGGTGGAGTATATTGTGCCAATTCCTTGTGTGGAGCCTAATCGTAATAGACCAAAGAAAAGCCTATTTGCTGAGGCGGAGGATACCAACCTTAAGGGGTCTCCCAAGTCTCTATGAAGATAATCACCTGGAACTGTCAGGGTATCGGGGGTGACCTGACAGTTGACAATCTGCTGGAACAGAACCGGCTATACACCCCTGACATAGTGATTTTGCTAGAAACAAAGAACAAGAGCATGAGCTATGTACATCTGAAAAGGAGCCTAGGAATGGAATACATGTTTGCAGTAGAACCAAAAGGTATTGGAGGAGGGCTTTCTGTGTTCTGGAGAGAAAAATCTCTTGTTATTCTGATGAAGTCTGAGGACTTTATGATTGAAGTCAAGCTTTAGGACGAGAAGCTCAACTGTTACTGGCGCTTGTTTGCCATTTACGTTAGCACTAATGAGAAAAAGCAAAGGGATCAATGGATGAGATTGAACAAACGACTTGATCAAGATAGGGACCGATGCCTTCTCTTAGGTGCCTTCAATGATATTTTGTGTAATGAAGATAAAGAGGGAGGCAATCAAAGGATGGCTTCTAGCATGCGGGATTTTAGGGAATTTGTGGCCCGAAACGAACTGATTGATCTGGGTTATGAAGGCTACCCTTTCACTTGGAGGAATAACAGAGAGTCTTTGCCAATCGAGCAGCGACTAGATTATGGCTTAACTTCTCTGGGGTGGCATGATCTGCACCCCGACACCAAAATCAAACACGTGGTGCTGGAAAGCTCCGATCATGCCCTTCTTTTTCTCTCTACTGAAAAAATCCCGGTGTGGAGGGGAAGGAAATTTTCATACGATGCCCACTGGAGTAGGATTAAGGAATGCCGTGAATTGGTCACTGAGGAGTGGAGAGATAAATTCAGAGGTTCTCATGCTTTCCGTTTCTGTGAAAAAATGAAAACTCTCAGGAAAAGTTTAAAGGCCTGGTACAGAAGGAAATGTAGGAACTCCAAGAAGATGATTCAGAATTTGAAGGAAGAGATCAGGGCAGCTTATAACACTAATGGGTTCACCTCTGATGAGATTAAACAAAAAGAGAGGGACCTCAAAAATGCTATTAAGGAATAAGAGGCTTACTGGAAAGCTAAATCCAGAATTCAGTGGCTTAAAGAGGGCGATAAGAACACTAAGTTTTTTCATGTGCAAACTTTGAAAAGAAGAAAGTTCAATTAAATCCGTGGTATTGAAGATTCCCAATGAGTGTGGCACGAGAGTGAAGATGAGATTTGTGCTACGACTACTGCCTATTTTGCCGAGCTATTTCAGTCTTGTAGGCCTAGCCAAATGGAGGAGATCGTGAGTTGTGTGGAGGCCTGGGTCACCCGCGAGGACAACCTTGCCTTGACTGCTCTGGTAACTGATGACAAAATTATGAAGGCAGCTTTTCAAATCCTTCCTACGAGGTCCCCGGGTCTAGATGGTTTCACTGGATGTTTTTACCATGATCATTGGGAGACTGTGGGCAATGATGTGATGAAAATTGTCAAGGCCTTCTGGCACTCAGGCACTCTACTTCAGAAACTCAACCATACAAATTTGGTGCTCATCCCTAAAGTGAAATGCCCTAAGAACATGACGCAATATAGGCTCATTGCTCTGTGCAACGTAATCTACAAGATCCTAACTAAGGTACTAACTAATAGGCTCAAGAAGCTGATGCCCAAAGTGATTGGGGATAATCAATCAGTCTTCATAGCTGGGAAGCAAATTCAGGATAATATCCCAGTGGTGCATGAAATTCTTCATTCCCTACTTCATAAAAAAATAAAAAAAATAAAAAAAAGATCAAGCAGGTATAGCCATAAAGTTGGATATGGCTAAGGCTTACGATCGAGTCGAATGGGATTTCCTCATTAGCATGATGGCCAGAATGGGCTTCGCGCCATTGTTTTGCAAATGGATAAAGGAATGCATTTCTGCCGTCTCTTTCAGTATCCTTATGAATGGAACCCTAAAGGGGTTCATTCGGCTGATGAGAGGGCTCAGACAGGGAGACCCGCTTTCTCCCTTCTTGTTCCTTCTCTGTACTGAAGGATTATCTATGTTGATCAAGAGGGGTTTGGAACAAGGTGCCCTTCATGGTTTTAAGATTAAGCCTAACCAGATTCCTTTAACGCATATGTTCTTCGCGGATGATTCCATCCTGTTTGGGAATGCCACGGTGGATGAAGCTACGGGAGTTGTAGAAATTTTGAAGATTTATGCTCGGGGCTCTGGGCAGGAAATTAACCTGGACAAAAGTTTGATTTTCTTCGGTTCGAAGACCTCGAAACGAAATAAGGCAAAAATTGAGGAAACCTTGGGAATTCAAAGCAAGCAGGGATTGGGGAAGTATCTTGGACTGCAGGCAGATTTTGGGCATTCCAAAAAAATGGTTTTCACGGAGGTTTGGGACAAGATTGAAGCCCGAACGGCGGGATAGGCTAAATAATATTTGTCCCAAGTAGGGAAGGAGGTTCTTGTAAAAGCCGTGGCCATGGCTCTGCCGAATTATGCTATGAGCTATTTCAAGCTCCCTATCGGGGTTTGTCGAGATGTAGAGAAAGTTATTCGAAACTATTGGTGGAAAGGCAATGATCAGTGTAAGGGTGTCTACTGGATGTCTTGGGACCATTTAATGAAGAAGAAAAAGTCTGGTGGTTTGGGTTTCAAAGACATCCAGTGTTTTAACTTAGCCTTCCTGGCCAAGATTGGGTGGCGGCTCACCCAAAATTCGATGTCTCTCCTCGCGCTTGTGTTGAAAGATAAATATTTTCCTGGGAAATCCTTTCGGGAAGCTGTTAGGGGGAAGAATACGTCTTGGGGTTGGAATGGTATATTTGAAGCCCAGAAGGTATTGAAGCAATGGCTAAGGTGGAAGGTGGGTAATGGAGCTAGCATAAATATACGGGAGGACCCGTGGTTCCTCAAACCCTTGACGTTTAAAGTCAGACCGAGAGCTAGCCTTGATGCAACCATGGTTAGTGACTTAATTGACCAGGTATCTAATTCGTGGAAGGATGTTATGATCTCGGCTGGCTTTAATCGGGATGATGTGATCCCGATGTTAAGTATCCCTTTAAGTCAATCTGGCCAAGGTGATAGACTGGTGTGGCACCACACTATGAATGAGGAATATTCTGTCAAATCTAGGTATGGAGTGGCAATGGAGCTTATGGACAATGGTGCACTAGGAAGGAAAGGTCGAGGTGCCCTCAGCGAGTATAAGAATCAAAACCAGGTTTGGACTAAGATTTGGAGCTTGAAGGTCCCTAACAAAATCAAAATTTTCATTTGGCGATGTTGTAACAACACCTTGGCAATGAGACGCAATCTCAAAAGACGTCACATTCGGGTTGATAATGTGTGTGGGATATGTAACTCCTTTAATGAATATCGATGAGATATGTCAAGATTTTGCCTTTGGTCTGTGGAGGCTTTAAAAAAACAAGAATGAAGCAGTGTTTAAAATGGTGCATTGTCAGCCCCTTGAGGTCTTGGAGACGTGGAGAAAGTGTACCTCTGAATACAGAGATGCTCTGGCATGGGACACTTCTGTCGACTCCCCAACGAGATCCCAGACTCTAAAAGTCCCGGAAAGACCGAAGGTTTTGTGGTAGAAACCAAAGTACAGGTTTATTAAAATCAATATTGATGCAGCTTGGTGCAAGACTACCATGCGTGCAGGTGTGGGTTGGCTTGGACGTGATTTTGCCGGGTTGTTCCAAGTTGCGGGAGGTTCGGGTAATGGCTACTGCCATTGTAATACCCTGAAAATTTAAATCTATGAATTAGATATTCATAATTATGAATATGTGCAGAAAAATCAAAATTAAATCGATTTATGATTATGGAGATTGAATTGAGAAATTTTACAATTTTTGTCTCCAGAGATTATTAGGATTTACATCGTAAAATTTATCGAAAAGTGAAATGACGAAATTGCCTAGTTGGTTAAATTGAGTTATACAAGGATGTATTTTATCCTCAAATAATCTATCGTATTTCTTGAAATAATTGAATAGAGAGCGACCCTACGAGCGTGTAGGCGCAAATCGTTCGTGAAATGGGGTTATAACGAAAGAGTTATTAACGTTTAAAATCAGGGGTATTTTGGTAATTATATTTTCATTTAGAAGGCTCCAGAAATTTGGAGCCATGAGTTGTGCCACGTGTGTGGCTGTGATTGAAGGGGAAAATAAAGGATGGATGGTTGTGATTAAAAGAAAAGAATAGAAAATAGGAAAAGGAGAAAAAGAAGGGAGGAGGGTGACCAATGGGGGGAGAGAACTGGGAGGAGAAAGGAGAGAAAATGGACGCGGGGGATCGAGACCCGGGTCTTGGTGACCCGACCCGGTCGGCGCCTATACATGTTTCCGGCGGGTTTTCACCCCTTTTTCCGGTGAATTACTTCATACAACCACTTGGAAACTCCTCAACGACCTTCCATCTCCCTATTACACCCCAAAAATCATGAAATTTGGTCTTGAAATTGGGAAGAAAACACCCGTGGGTGCCGCGACTCTCCTTGCTCAAAATCTATCAAACCTGAAAGGATTTAGTGCAATCACCCCCACCAACATATCCCTTTAGAACCCAAGAACAAAGCCCAAACAAGTTTTGGGGCGTCGGAGCTGCTATGGAGTCAGATCGAAGCACAACCATTCTAGGGTTTTTGGCAGGTTCAAGGCAAATTGGTGCCTTTCCTGGCCAAATTGGCATTGGCCACATGTATGAAACTTGCTCCACTCATCGAGATCTAATTTCTGTAAAATTTGGTAAATTTTAGAAATAGTTGAATTTTTTCGGCGAGTCGGAACGGCCAACCGCCACCCACGGCGGCGCACGGCCAGGGTGCCAACGTTATGTTTTTATGCGAATTTTATTATTCTAATTATGTTGTTGAGATCTAACTGCTATAGTTGAATATTAAGAACGATTGTGATTTATGTTGGATAAATTGAATATGCTTGGATTTGGTTTGAATTTTGGATTGACGAACTACGAATGGCTTGATCCCTATTGAGGGTATGTAGGCAGTCTAACGAGGGGGTTAGATGCAACCATTAAGTATACGAAAATTTATATGCAATCTGGATCTTGAATTATGCTATGTACATATTTCGAAGGCGGGGTATGTTCGAGATACAAGTATTTGGTGATGACACATATCGATTCTAGTTCGTATGTCGGGATCGGGGCGTGACAACCATAGTGCAGCAGCTGTGGAAACCTGCGCGATTCGTGATGCTTTGGTGGCTTGTATCGACCATGGGTTTGATCAAGTTATTATTAAATCTGATGCAAAGGCAGTTATTCTGATGCTTAGGAAGGAAATGGCTCACGACTTTAGTATTGAATGTATTCTTGGCGACATCGAGGTTCTAGTGCAAATGATGAAGTTAGTGACTTTCGAATTTGTGTCTAGAGAGTGTAACAGTGCTGCTCACTCGGTGGCTAAGTATTTGTTTAAGAAGGGTCGAGCTTTTACCTGGGATTGTATTGGCCCAGATTTTTTGTTTTATACCCTTGCTCAGGATGTAAACATTTCTATTCGTCTTTAATATATCCCTATCTTTCGGAAAAAAAAAAAATCACATTCATTCATCGTACATTGTACAGCCAGAAATTATTATAAATTTTTTTATTTAAAATTGAATATAAATAATAACTGATGAAAATTAACCACACAATAGATGATGAACATATATGATTGGAAAATTTTTGGAATCCTCACAATGAAAATCCAGCGAAGATCATCGTTCTCAACGTTGTTCTACTGTCACTTTATACATCTGACTGACATCATTTTACTGACAAAAGGCAAAGATGACCCATCACATAAACTAAACTTGGACGAGGAATTTCTTTTACTTAGGATTTAATTGACTTCGTTTGACTGAGTTGTCGTATGGGAAGTGAATACACCCTCGTTACTTGATACGTGGTATATTTGATCAGTTAATATTAATAATTATCGATATGTAATTGGTTAGACTTTTTAGTTAGAATAGTTTCTAAGATTGTTATAACTCTTTATTTTAGTTTTTGAAATTTAAAATCGATGTAACTGCTTCCTGAGTTTATCTTTCATTAATCATTTTGGTTCTTCCGTGAAAAACCTTCGTTAAAAGTACTCTTAATTTTTGTCAAATCATTTTGGCCCATTGTTGATGAAATTGAGAGTATTTTTGTTATTTTAGTCCTTATTTAACAAATATATTTCACGGAATAACCAAAATGATTGACAAATGACATACTTAGAAACCACTTTTGTTGATTTCAATTTTCAGAGATCAAAGTAGAGAGTTATGATAACTTCAATAATTATTTTGGCTAAAATGCCAATTTTTTGTTGATATGCTATTTGTTTTCCATATATCGTGTATGATCAACACTGCGATGATACACTTGAAATGTTTGTCTATGAAAACTTAATTGAAAAATAAATGACAATGAGCTTAGTAGGCGGTCAAACAAACCAGTTGATCAAGAAAGATTAATAAAAACTAAAACAATCCAATTTATTTGGGAAATTTTTGAACCCCATGACAACCTGAATTCATACTCGACCTCCAATTAGAATATGTAAACAAAAACTATTACAAATTCCTAAAAGGAGTTCTAAATTTGCTAGTCAAAATAAAAATTGCTTAATACTACTTCCAACTATAATATACATATAACTATATATTTGTACTAATGAATTTGGATAAGCTACATAATCTCCAGCTATAATAATTTAATTTGCCGTCCAAGAGAGTTGAACTTCGTACTTTGTACGAGCTTGGCTACCTGTCACCATATAGGCATCTGAAAGCGTGTTTACATGCTGCACATGCACGTGAATGTGATCCAAAATTCATGTGTGCCATGATAGAAGAAGATATAAGCATTTGAAATCTAAATGAAGTGTATTTGGAACATAATCCGTGTTTTGATGCTGCCATTTTTTAAATTAAAACTGAGACTAATGCATGCATGGATGGAGTATTTGTGCTAATCATTTCTCTTCCCTATTCATTTTTCCAAAAAGAAATTGACTTATCAGATTAGTGTAAACAAACATTCACAAGCACATTAATTTTAAGCTTATAGTATTAGTACCAATTACACGTCAACACGCGCACCTGCTTATCAAGCATGATTAAGGTAATTTTGAATAATTAATGTGACAATTAGCATGATTAGGAGACATGGCATGTGCCCCTCCAACTTGTAGATTTGTTCTCATTTAACATGTAACTTTTCTTCTTTGGTGGGTCTAAGTTGAGGAGTCCAAATATTTGGATTTGCCATTTATAAGCCCTAGTGGATTTATGTTGTTTATAGTGTTTTATTACCTTTTATAGATCCAAGTTCCCAATTTTGACCAAGAAAGTGTTTTGGCCATTTGGGCAAAAGGAGCAATTGGTTCAACTTTTGGTGCTAAATTCAGCACTCATTTCCGTCATGGGCTGCTAAGGCTCAAGTTAAAGCGATGGACAAGTCATGTTAGTGTAAGAAGAGTGGGATCAATCTTATCTATTAAGTTGAAAATTCATAGTCCTGAGGAGGGAAATCAAACATAACTTCGAGTGAGAGAACAAATACTCAATCATTTGAGTGACGAGTCTCTTGAAAAATGATGCAAGACAGAAGAAACAAAAGGGCAAGAGACAAAAATATGATTGATTAAGTAAAGGATTAACTAGTCCCATTATCAATTTAATTCATGCTTTATGTACTGAATTAATCATAAATTACAACGGAGAATCCACACTGTTGTAGACTTGTAATGCGTCGGCAAACACAAAAAAGTCAAAAATCAAAATTAATTCCATTACTCATTTCAAGTTGGTAAGCATGCCTTCACACTATTGAAAGCAATATACAATAATCATATTCTACTTGTAAATGTTATAAAACTTTCTATTGTTAAGAGAACATAAAACCAAACAAAATGCCCCAACAAATTGGATATGAAAATTCAAAAGGACAAGCAAAAAACATGCACCAAAATGTACACCAAGTATAACTCCAACCACCCAACTATATCTCCTAATCTCACAAACCACAAAGAACACATATATATACAAAAACACATGCAACAATCTCCCATCAACACTCACTTATAAATAAACACAAACATATTTACTTCCTTCCAATATATGTACTCAACCCATTAATAACCGCATATCATACAAAATTTCCTGAACAATATCTCCCATGATCCGGCTTTCTATCTCTCGTCCCACTGCATTAACGTCCTCGTCCATCAGTCCGGACCAAGGAACTGATCCAAGATCCCGGGCGGCCATATCATCGAGTGAGTAATAGGGTACATTAGTTGGAGGATATAGGCATTCGCAGATGATTCGCCACACACAATTCAACAACTTCTTGCCGCGTAATGGTGGCAGCGCAGAGGAGTTGATCATTTTTCTCCGGAAGTTTGGCATGCTCATTGGTGGTCCAAGAACTGTTGAAAGAGCTTCGTTCAACAAATCGCGTAACACCTTGTGATTTACCGTCTCATTGTGATCTGTTGCTGAAGGATCTTGCTTGTTGGCCAAGTTTTTATACGATTCTTCCACTTCTTCGAACACTGAGTTGCTGATTGGTTTCGCAAATGTGTCCCATCTCGATAGTGATTTATCAAATGATCCATCGTACAAACCAGAAACGACAAGCAAATCTCGTATGTAAACCTCTGCTGGGTTGTCTAACCTAGCCATTTCAGACTCAGCCGCTTCCTCAACTTTAATGCCCTCAGGCTCATTAGACTCGAGTTGGTTCAGTTGCCTTCGTAGCTCTGTAGAATCAACGTTAGACAATTGGATGATTATTCACGCGTCAGTTTATACTCTGGAATTATATGCATCTTGATAACAACAAAATTGGGAACGACGCAACAGTCATGTATGCTACATAAACACAGGCACATATACGCCTATACAGTCACATAAAACAAATTTGGGTAGACTGTTTACTAAGCATGTACACATTCATACTATCAACGCATTTGTCATGACAGAACAAAACATGTACAGAAAGCATTCAAAGAAATATATGTACCACTCAGATTATCGCTGATGTCCCTAAAAGCCTGTGGCACGATACTATCTTCTCGTGGAGTTGCACTCGGAGTTGATATTGGACTAACATAATCAGTTGGCCTCCAGAACTCTTCCCGAGCAGTGCTGCATACAGATGCAGGACTAGGAGGCACCTCGGTGAAATTATCCTAAGACAACAAAAGAAGATATTAAGATAAATATAAATTGAACCCTCTACATAATGAATAATTCTCAGTAAAATGAATAAATCAGATAAAAGTATCTGCTTACATGTCTCTCTCCAGAGTTCGTAATCACTGTTGGCCCGCTCATGATATCCTTCATAGGATACCGTTCAGTATGACGTGATTCCGGAACTGATTGATTTTTTTTGCCAAAAAGTCTCCCCCTAAGCATAAAACTGTATCGGAGATTGGAAACTTTTTCTTTAAAATTAAACCTTTCTTTCTTCTGATGTTTCATCTCCATGGACACAGGTCCAATGCCTTCATGCTTCCTCTGAATGTGAGCACCGGTTAAAACTTGACGGTCCTCCAGAAGAAGTTTCCCAAAAGATGTTCCAGGTACTGGGGCGGATAAGGACCTAATGAGGTTTCTAGGGGACAACTCTCTATCAAGCACTTCATCTTCTTGTGATCCATGTCTGAATGATCTTGTGTTTTCGTGTTCATCTTTCACTACCCTTTCCCTTTTGTAGTCTAACGCAGATAACCTAGATCTCCTGGAAACTAATGAAGGATCACGAAGTTCTGTTTCTATTTTTGAAACATTTCTCAGTCTCTCTAACAAAATTCTTTTAGTATCTCTATGCATAAATTCTGGGGAACCTGATCCATTGAACTGCATTTCGCTTCTGTATGATCTTGTCGATTCTGATCTGAGCAAATTCATGCCAAGGTCCCTAGTCACATTTTCCCTGACCTGGTTTGCAATGTGTCTAGCAATCTGCTTTTGAGATGATGGCTGTTCGCTAAACGGGGTCTCAATTCCACTTCCTCGGACAACAGAACCCCTTTTATGCATTTTCCCTTGCAGCTCACATCTTAGTCGTTCTTTCACCTCCTCGAGAAAATCTTCTATGCCACCTTTCCTCTCTAGAGTGTTTGAAGAACCTGTCCAAGTCTCTTCATGGTTGCAAAGTCTATCGGGACCAGGTCTTAAGATAACTATCCTTGTAGGAGGAGAAGATGCGTCGAATGACTCAAATCTCTTCTTAGAACTCACCAGGGAAGATTGCTCAAAGTCTAAGCTCATGGTTCTTCTGCTTCTTGAAGAAAAAGATCCCTTCTGCTCAGATGGCAATAATTCCGAAAACTCATTTCCTTGACGTTGCAAATCACTTTCTTCATGTGAGATTTCTTTTACTGCATGATCCTTACGTTCTAAAGTTGTCTGAGTTGTTCTATGCCCTGAAACTGCCATCTTTTCCTCGTTGAGGTCGCTATCAATTTCGAGAAACCTTGAGCATTCCCTAAACCTGGAAGCTTGCCATGCTTCAAATTCTTTCTTGAACTTTTGTAGTTCCTCCTCTTGAGGATGTTCTCTACGCCTTGGATTTTCGATTTTCTGGTCACCGCTCCACCTAGTGGCATCTCTGTCATTACTGTGATAATAAGAATCAAGATCCATCTGCTTGGAGGAATTTAAGTTAGAAGAGACGCGACCGACTGAGCTCCTTCCATTCATTTCCTTCTTTGAAGACTTCATTCTCCTATTTTCGCCTTTTTCGTCCACAACTGCAAATTTTGGTTCCACTGGCAACATATCCATCCCCATCAGTCGGGCCACGATGTTTGGTGCATTTTGTCTGGTACTCGAATGTTTGGATATTTCCTCATTAATCAATTTCTTCATTGAACTTTCCAATGGATTATTCTTTCTAGACCAGTTTTCTTCAACCTGATACATGTAATGAAAATTCATCAAAACTAAAATATGATGAGCGAGAGCGAGAGGGAGAGAGATGACTCAAAAATTCTGATGTGATGAAATTTGGTAGAAGAAAACACAATATGAGAATGGCGTTAATATATAAAGCAAGATCACTGATATCTACACGAAATCAGATTCTGCTAATGCAATAACCGAAAACTCCACATCTTCATAGCTAAGAGAGCACAGAATCCACAGAAATTAACCACCCTAGGCCACAGGACAAGCTACAAGAAGGCATGTGATGAAACATTACCGGCAAATCTCCTGTGTCATGATAGCTCTGAGGCTCTACCTGCATCTCCAGGCTATTTCTTGGAGCATCAAGGCCTGCAATATGTACAAAACAACCTACTTCATCAGCTGAATGAGCAAATTGACACAAACAACTCAACTGTTCAAGTTATTTTCATTCGTCAGCGGAGAGATACAAAGTTTTTTTTCTCAGTTATTGTTCGAAAGAGAATTATTCGTGTCATCCACAAACTTTCGAAATTTTCTTGTTGCGCAGAGAGAAAAGTAAAAACTCACCGCCATCATGCTTCTTATGTGTAAAAAACTTTCTGGCCATGCTGCCCTGGTTGAAATCAAAAAGGTGCGATAAGCCTCCCATGCAGCCACTGGATCTACCAGAAGGATGTCATTCCCTTTTCCACTTCTCTATATCTCACCCCATTCGTACCCGAATCAAACGCCTTTTATACACCGAAAGAACAGTGACACCGCAACAACCCGATATAACCTGCAAAAATGAAGAAAGACTGAATTTCACTTGCTGATCAACAGACATTTGATTAAATAAAATGATGTAGGTCCATCACATATGGACCAACCAAGAGTTTTCTCCTTGTGGATTATTTATTTTACACTACAGAAAGCAGACTTTACGGCAAAATATACTAAAGTCGTTGAAATAATGGAGCAATAATTAAACAGGAATTCAATATCTCAGTTGCATTTCCTGCAACCAAAAAGTTAAGAACCTAGAGAGAGAGAGAGATGGTAATTCGAATCCCAACAAAATTAATCAGGTGCAAAAATTTAGAAAAGCCAAATTAACAAGCAATAGAATTTAGCATTTTCATAAATGCACATTTTCTGTAACCACACCAACCAAGTTAGTTTGAGGCGGAAAATGATTCCCGCACTCTCATTTTCTCTCCATGCACTCCTCAAATTAATCAAAACGAAATCAATGGACAGAAACAAGTGGAGAAGCGCGGAGGATAGGAGAAAACGAGAGTGCGAAAATCACTACCCTTTGACTAAACAGGCAAAAACATGAAAGAATTAAACTTTTGAAATCAAAACCACTAAACACAGAAAACCCAGAAACAGTTTGGCTCTGAGAAATGCAGGGAGCCAAAGAAGCCAAAAATCCTGAACTCAAGGTAAAGCACTTTTCTCACCGTTTTCTGGGCTTGTTTTCTCGGCAACCAAACACGCCAACTGGGCTTCTGACGCTGCGGGAGACCAGCACGAATGTCAGGTTTCAGAAGGCAAACTATGATTTGCGATGGAATTATATGGGAACAGTGAGTGGGAAATTTTAGGGCGATGGAGAAAAAGTCTTTTTCCTGCTGCAAACAGAAGTGAGAGAGATTTTGGAAGGGAAAAAAAAAGAAGGCATAGGGAAATTCAAAGATACGAGGGATGAAGTTGAGTACGATTGGATCGTTTGATAAAATAATGGTAAAAATATCTTGAATGATTAGAATAATGTGGAACAGAGAAAGGTACTGCCTTGGTATTGCTGGAATGGAATAAACGTCCAGAAAGGAAAGGTTCCATCTTCTACCACGTCTTCACTAAAATTCGCCAAATTAAAAATACGGGACGAATGTCGCATTATGATTTGATGGTATTCATCTTCACTTATAAGTGAGAGAGGTTTTAGGTTCAAATCTCGTAGTAACAAATTCGATATTAAATTAGGTTGCCCATTGTGTGGCTTAGCGGAATTCTTCCTCTGTAAAAAATATCGATGTATTAAAAAAAAAATACAAGACTAATTGGTCAAATAGTTGTAACTTATAACACGGAAGTCATTTTGACATTTAAGTCTAAATTTTCAGTAACATTTTAGTCTTATTTACATTTCCCTTTTTGGTCGAGACTAATAACGTAGCCATGTGCCTAAGTTTGACACAAAAGTATTCCAAGTATTATAGTCCAATGGTTTTTAATCTTCATTAATAAGTAAGAGGTCTCAAGTTTGACATACTTAAATGTTTGATACCTAATTATTATCTTAGTTAGAACATCGTTGGTTAAAGAAGTACGGCATATAAGTGATCAACTACACAACCGAGTGCTAGTTAAATAGTGATCTCAATACGTTATTCTTGCTAAACAGCTAATTGTTGACAGCTCAACGAGAGATTCTTTTAGTTAGTTACTATATGCACATGTTAGAGGTTTGTGGCTTAATTGGTTGGAGCATTTACTCATGTACTCGAGATTCACAAGTTAGGTTTTTGGCTCAAGTCGTATGAAAATAGAAATAGTGCATGCAGCTTACAGTGTGAACAAATGAATGTCTCCTAACATACATGGTACATCATACATGTCAATTTTTCTTAGTTCGGTTCCGTCTACAATCATGTTACGTGAAAATCAGGCCGCAAAATGTGTTAAACACAGTTAGAATTATTTTCCAGACAAATAATTGGTGGCACCTTTCACGAATGGGTTTATGAAATTCTCAAGTTTAGAAATTTAGGTAAGTCAAAAAATTAAACAAAAATAAATAAAAGGCATTGCCAAAGTAGACATTAACCATGTGCATCGGTAGCGTCTAATATATACAGTTTGACTTTATATACAAATTGCTCGGTCCACAAAATTGAATGTGACAGTTATTATGTGGCACCACCTATTTATTAATATTTACCAAATCTCTTCAAAATTACAAATTAGAAAATTAGAAAATATTCTCTCGACTTCTTGCTGGCCACAGCCATAGCCAGTCATTTTCCTACTCCTTTGTCATTTATTAGATATTCCATATTTTTTGTTACCATTCCCCTTCGCATCACCCAAAACAGTAAAAGAAAGAATTAATTACATTTTATACTTTTTACATTGCACCCGAAAATGAAATTTTGTATAATTTTTGTTTGTTTGGATATCTAATCTTTTATTAAATTGATGATTTTGTTTTGTTAATATAATAAAAATGAGACTTTTACGTTAAATAACTCATATATATTTCTTATGTTTAATTAAATAAAAAATTAAATAATGAATCGGACAAAAGGCATAAATCTGATACATTTCAACATTTGATGTTGAAATATGAGAAATTAAACGTCTCGATCCATCATGAATACTACCACAAATTTAAAGAGTGAAATATAGTTAATCCGAAAAGATATGATGGAAATTAGAAAAATAAGAAAGAAAAAAACCAGAAAACTGTCGCTGTCTCACGTAACGAACAGCTCAGAGACAGTTGCTTTTCAGGCGCACGATACCTCCATTTGGCGCCAGATTAAACGGCCTTTTATATCATCATATCAGGAAAATAAAAAAAAATAATAAGAAAAGGAATGTGTTTTGCATTTTTATATTTGTTTTTTATTCTTCTACTGCGTGCACGCTCGAGAGTGGGCGTCTGATTTCGCGTGGTGGCGTTTATGGGTGTTTGGCAGCTAGCGTTGCCCAGTGCCGCCGATTAATTGCCCTGCCAAATGAAAGCACCAGTTTTAAGCCTTGCCAATTTCTTATTATTCTAGTTCACTACTATTAAGAGCAATTCCGTCGGAATACCCTTTGTCGTTTGAATTGTTCTATTAACTTTAAATCTCAGAGATCGAAGTGAGAAGTTATGTCAATTTTAAAGACTATTTTAACTAAAAAGCCAAAATAGTATGTTATGCTCATCTAACGGCTCACGATTATGAAAATCTTCATATGTCATTCGTAATCGTATGACAGAGTTTTCCTTATTAATAAATCATAAGAAATACACACCAAGAGCATAAGTTAAAGGCTAACCATTGGCAATTATACTCCTTGTCCAATACTTGACTACTCTATGTCCTATATGAATGTACTCTACATGACCCAAAGAAACATTCAATATACAATGTTTTGGACTAGTATTTTAATTTATTTTATTTGCTTCACTTGACCAAAATTATTATATCAAACAAGATACCATTTTCTTTTTTATCCCTTAAAAAAAAGAAATAAAAAGAAATAAAAAAGAAGAAAAAAGTGATAGGAAAGCTTAAGCTAACATGTTAGAAGCTCCAACTCATGAGATGAGATGATGGGTTCGGCCGTTCAAGTGGGGCATATGTGTGTGTATATATATATTGAGCTACAAAGCATAAGGCACCCCCTTTCGTTCCATGCAATGATGTTGACTGCGCATTGTCATGTGCCTCAAAGCTTAAGCCTCCACATGACAAAATGAGATGAAAGCGTGACTCAATTATAGAGCTTTTTGGCAACTAAAAGGGTCGCCCAAAATACCAAGTTGGGGGGCCAAAGGTTTTGCCAAATTTTCAACACAACCCACCTGGCATTCTCAAATCAACTTTGACACCTTGTTTGGTGGTGTTAAAGTCGAACCACCTTTCATTATTTGGGGGCAGCTCTCCGACATTATGGAGAGATTACCGGACGAGAGTTTCAATGTCACGTCGCATGTTTGCTCAAGAAACACACAGGGAAACTTCCTGCATTTAAATTCCACACGAGTCTATTGTGGTACCACAAATGCATCAGAGTACTCATTGTGTGTTCTTGGCTAGATGGGGACCTTGACACCGAAGTCCTCTGTCAAATGATAAATTTTTATGTGTATCCATAACATAGTACCACAAGGCGGCACACACATGTATAGTATAATTGGATTGTCCCACTTCGATATTACGATACGTGGTGTACTGCCTTATGTTTCAAGTACATTAAAAAATCTCTCGTACCATATATTTTCTTGTTTATAAACACATGACCACATGTAAGTGTGGTAGAGGACTTTAGCTAATAGCTAGAGCTTAGGTTTGGTGTGAGATTGTGATGGTAATTGGGCTTCTGGTTAGCCCATGTCATGTTTGGGCTTTGCATTGGCCTACAGGACCGCAAACTATCTCCAGTATGCAGACATGGGCCGAATTGGTGTCCGGCTTCTGGCCCTGAGCAAACATATGTGTGCTACTACAAAACTTGATGATTGTGTTAGGTGTGGAAATCTTATTCACCGGATATGCAAAGTTGTTGGATATGCTCAATAAGTTTTGAATTATCAGGTTCAAAGGTTCTAGGACATGCTTAGATTGAAAAAAAAAGGGAAAATCACACTTTTATAGAAAATAAAAATTTCTCTAAAAAGGATAAATTATCCTTTCATATAAAATATGTTGCATACTTTTTTTGAATTGTCAATGATGAATCTTGGTAGCTAGAAAAATTTGAAAATTTATCATTTTAAACTAGTCTATTAACATGCGAATTTACTTATTGACAGTTGCGACAATTTTCTCAATAATAATGACTAGTTAGCTGTTAGGTAATTTGTGTTGCGACTTCTATGAATCTTGAGTTTCAACTTAATGAGAAAAAAAATAAAAAATAATGGTTCCTCTTTGACCTGTCAACGTTTCTACTAGTTGGCTTTCTTTTCCATCTCAAAACTCGAGATTCATCTTTGTTCGTATCATTTCGTACTTATTTCTTTGCTTGGAAAACCGTAATGCCTAGATAAGTAATTTGCATTAAAAAAAGGATAATATTGGACTTTCATAAAAATAGCGTCATCCCATGAATTTTGAAATCACAAAACAGATTCTTCAATATTTTTGCATGGCCTCTATGTACATTGACGACTAGTTGAAGCTAATTTTTCCGCTTTCCAGATTCATTAACAAATCGTATGAAAGCTGGAGATCAGCTCTTAACCTTCAGAGTTTCTGCATAGATTCTCATGCCTAACCGACTGTCTAAAACTCATCTTCCTCCCTACCATATTGGTCAGATTTCATTTTTTCCAGATTAGTTGCAAAGGTTTAACTTTACAGTATCCGTTAAACTTTTACGTAACCAGATTAAAGTTCGGTCCGCCATATCCATATACCTGAAAACTCATGTTCTTACTTTCCATATTAGTTGAATTTCATTTTCTCCAGTTTAGTTGCACATATTTAACTTTACAACAACAGCTCAATTTTTACGGTCATCAAACTAAAATTCAGCCCGTCATATTCACGTCCTGAAAATAACTCTAAATTATTAAAATTCGATCCACCATATCTTCATCAAAATCTGCACACACAAAAATTGCAATAGGTTACTAAAAACCATTGCACCTAAGCACTATGAATCTCTTGATTTGAACAAAAATAAAAATTGAAAAATGTAAGGATTTTCCCTCCTTGTTTTCCATAAAGGGGAGACACTTGGGCCAAAAGTTGCATCTTCCCGCCTATACGTGTTCATCCGTACTCGGTTCAAACGGCAATAAATACACCCAGGTAGAGAGAGAGAGAGAGAGAGAGAGAGAGAGAGAGAGAGAGAGAGAGAGAGCATCAGTCATTCAGTCCTCCCCTCTCTCTCCTCTGTTCTGTCCGCATTCTCTGAATTCTAGGGTTTCGCTAGCGATTAGGGGGGAAATGGGTTCCGCCGCGGCAGCTGAGGCAGCGGAAGCAGCGGCGGTCTTGGAGACCAAAGGTGCCAATGGGGCTAAGCCACCGGCTTCTGCTTCCTCAGGTACTTTAATCCCTAATTTACCCCTGTGATTCTTGTTATTTCGATGCTTTAGATTATATGAGTCTAATGGTTTCTTGATTTTGTGTTAAAATTTTGACTGCAATTTTGTTGTGCTGTGAATTTATGATAATGGGTTGTAATTATGGGGGTTTTAGATTTAGACTGCCCCTTTTGTTAAATTATGCATTTATGATGTTATATCATTAACCCCATACGGTTTCTTTTGGTTTCAAAATTTGGACTGCTATTTTTCGTGTTGTGAATTTATTAATTTGGGGGTTTTAAGGCTCGTTTGGAATTGCTTTGAAAATGATTGAAATCAGTTTTGGTGAAAGTGATATTGGGTTCTAAAAACATTTAAAGTTATTTTTGGAAGAAGCATAAGATATGTGTTTCTTGAAGAAAGCACTTTACGTGCTTTTCTAGAATTCACTTGGATTTTTATGATGGATTGATTTCAAAACATTTTTACTAAAAGCGTTTCCAATCATTTTAAAAGGGTTTTCAATGATCCCTTAGATTTGAACTGTTATTAAATTATGAATTTTTGGTCCAACAGTCAAAAAAGATGCTGGATTTATTTTTTAACAAAGCGATATTGTAGAAGGGGGAAATCGAACTCGAGACCTTGGGTGCAAGGGTTCAAAGATGTTGGATTTTTGGATATTTTTTGAAAAGGTTTTTACCACCCCTTTTATTGGATTGGGAATTTATGATTATGGGTTATACTTATGGGGCTTTTAGATTTAGGCTGCCTCTTGTTAAATTATGAATTGTGAGGTTGGATTTTTGGCTATGGTAATTTTTCTTAAAATTGTTTTGGACTGCCCCGTGTATTGTATTATGAATATAGATTATGGTTTTAAGGTTTTGACTGCCATTTTATTGTATAGTGATTTTAAGGTCATGGATTTATGCTTATGGTTTTTCACGTTTTCGATGCGGTGTCGTCGTGTTAAAGAATTATGAACAATGGTTTACATTTATGGGTTTTTTTAGTTTACTGTCGTCATATTATATCATGAATCTGTAAATATGATTTATGATTATGAATTTTCAATTTTTCACTAACCTTTTACGGTATTATGAGTTCATTATGATGGTTTCAGCCAAAGGCTACGTGCTTTCTCATGATTTTGTTTGCTTAAATTTCCGTTTCTGCTTTGGATTTGATCCAGTTTCCTATCAATTTAGAGGATTAGTACATGGATCCTCCTCCTTCATTGTCTTGCGCATATATATGTCTAGGTTCAGGCAAATCTTGGCTTGGGTCTCGATTTCACTTTTCAGTTAGCTTGTCATTCTTTTGCCTAACTTCCCTAATTTTACTTTTGTGATAGGAATGACGAAGAAGAAGAAGAAGGGCAAACCAGCTTCCCAAAAGGCAGCACCTACCGGCTCCAAAACTAAGAAGCGAAATTTGCCTCAGAGCACTGAAGAGCCTTCCAGGTCTCGGAAAATGCCCAAGCGGGCTGCTGCATGTACAGACTTTAAAGAGAAGTCTGTTCACATTTCTGAAAAGTCTAATCTTATTGAAAGCAAGAAGGATCGAGTAGTTGATCAAGAAACTGATGCTATACTCGTGACTTCTGGCGAGGACCAAGATGCGGCATGCCCAAACAGACGGCTGACTGATTTTATTGTGCATGATGAAAGTGGGTTACCCCAGCCCGTTGAGATGTTGGAAGTTGCTGACATGTTTATATCTGGTACTATATTGCCTCTCAATGAAAATTCTGACAAGGACAAGGAAAGAGGTGTTAGATGTGAAGGTTTTGGGCGAATAGAATCTTGGAACATCTCTGGTTATGAAGAGGGCTCTCCTGTGATATGGCTCTCAACTGATGTTGCTGATTATGATTGTCGTAAACCTGCCAGCTCCTATAGGAAATACCATGATCAATTCTTTGAGAAAGCGCGTGCTTGCATAGAGGTTTACAAAAAGCTGTCAAAATCCAAATCTGACACTACTCTTGATGAATTACTTGCTGCCATTGCTCGATCAATGAGTGGAACCAAATTCTTTTCTGGTACTGCAGCTATCAAAGAATTTGTTATATCTCAAGGCGAGTTTATCTATGATCAACTGGTAGGTTTGGAGGAAACATCAAAGAAGAATGATCTGCCGTTTACAGAGCTGCCTGCTCTTGCTGCCCTTAGAGATGAGAGCAGAAAGTGTGGAAGTTTTGTGCAATCAAAACCGGCAACTTCAAGTGGAACTCTAAAGATTGGTTTGGAAGTTATAGGCGGTGAGGATGGACTGATTTCAGCTGGTTCATCCATAGTTGAAGCTGAGGAAAATGAGGATGTAAAGTTGGCAAGACTTTTGCAAGAAGAAGAGTACTGGAAGTCAATGAAACAGAAAAAACGTCAGGGTTCTGCCCCTGGGTCGAGCAAATACTACATCAAAATTAATGAAGATGAGATTGCTAATGATTATCCTCTACCTGCTTATTACAAGAATTCCATTGAAGAAACTGACGAGTTCATAGTTTTTGACAATGACTATGACATCTTAAATGTTGATGACCTTCCTCGAAGCATGCTTCATAATTGGTGTCTGTACAATTCAGACTCAAGATTGATTTCGTTGGAACTTCTTCCAATGAAACCTTGTGCAGACATTGATGTTACCATTTTCGGGTCGGGGGTTATGACTGGAGATGATGGAAGCGGCTTTTTTCTTGGTTCTGATGGTTCTTCAAGTGGTCCAGGAACAAAGGATGCTGATGGAATGCCGATTTACTTGAGTGCAATAAAGGAGTGGATGATTGAATTGGGAGCATCAATGATCTCAATATCAATCCGAACAGATTTGGCCTGGTATAGACTTGGACAGCCATCTAAGCAGTATGCTCTGTGGTATGAACCAATTCTAAAAACAGCAAAGGTTGGTAGAAGCATAATCACTTTGCTGAAAGAGCAAAGTCGAGTAGCACGGCTTTCTTTTGCAGAGGTCATTAAGAGATTGTCAGGGTTTCCAAAGGACCACTGTGCGTACATTTCTTCTGATCCGGCATTTGTTGAGAGATATGTGGTTGTCCACGGACAGATAATACTGCAACTGTTTTCAGAATTTCCTGATGCGCAGATTAAAAAGTGTCCATTTGTGGTTGGACTTGCAAAGAAAATGGAGGAGAGACACCATACTAAGTGGTTGGTAAAGAAGAAGAAGGTTGTGGAGAAGAGTGGATCAAACTTGAACCCGAGGGCATCTATGGGACCTGCGGTTTCCAAGAAGAAGGCAATGCGGGCTACAACAACAAGGCTGATCAACAGAATCTGGGGGGAGTACTATTTAAATTACTCTCCAGAAGATTCGAATGAGGAGGAAGCTAATGGTGAAAAGAAAGAGGAGGAAGTTGAAGACGAGGAGGATAAGGACATAGAAGAGGATGATGATGAAGAGAACGATAATGCAGCAGTAACGGAACAAGCCCAGAAGCCTAGTTCAATTTCAAGACAAACTAAATCATGCTCCAACAACAAGGAGATTCTGTGGGATGGGGAGCCTGTAGGCACAACATGTTCTGGCGAAGCTCTTTATATGCGTGCCAGTCTTCGTGGAGATGAAATTTCTGTTGGTGGTGCAGTCTTGGTAGAACTTGATGGATCAGATGAACTTCCTGCCATTTATTATGTGGAGTATATGTATGAAACAAGAAATGGAAGCAAAATGTTTCATGGGAGATTGATGGAACGAGGATCTGAGACTGTTCTTGGCAACACTGCCAATGAGAGGGAGGTATTTTTGACAAATGAGTGCACGAACTTGGCATTAAAGGTTGTTAAAGAGACAGCAGTTGTGGATATCAAATTATTGCCGTGGGGGCATCAGTACAGGAAGGAGAATGAGGAAGCTAGCCGAAAAGACAGAGAAAGGGCAGAAGATAGGAAGAAGAAGGGATTGCCAACTGAATATTACTGTAAAAGCTTGTATTGCCCCGGGGAAGGTGCATTCTTTAGCCTTTCCTGTGATACCATGGGTCTGGGTTCTGGTGCTTGCAACTCTTGCAAAGTGAACGAAGCTGAGGAGGCCAAGGAGATTTTTAAAGTGAATTCATCAAAGACTGGTTTTGTATACAGGGGAGCCGAGTACTCAGTTCATGATTATGTCTATCTAAGTCCCCATTTGTTTTCTACTGAAAGGATGGAAACTGAAACTTTCAAGGCTGGTAGGAATTTGGGACTGAGAGCTTATGTTGTGTGTCAAGTGCTGGAGATAATTGGTACGAAGGAATCTAAACGACCTGGACCAGAATCTACCCAGGTTAAAGTGAGAAGATTTTTCAGACCAGAGGACATTTCGGTTGACAAGGCATACTGTTCTGATATTAGAGAGGTCTACTACAGTGAAGAAACACACCTTGTGACTGTTGATGATATAGAAGGAAAATGTGAAGTCAGAAAGAAGAGTGATCGTCCAGTATGCAATGCTCCTGCCACTTTTGAGCATATCTTCTTCTGTGAGTATCTGTATGATCCTTCTAATGGGTCTATCAAGCAGTTGCCGGCGACTACCAAACTGAGGTACTCAACAGGAGGAGGTGATGCGGAATCTAGGAAGAGGAAGGGGAAAATCAAAGAAGGAGAAGATGTTTCAGAAGTTGAGAAGCAGAGAGCTGATGCTGAGCAGAAACGTCTAGCCACATTAGATATATTTGCCGGGTGTGGTGGCTTGTCTGAAGGGCTGCGTCAGGCTGGCATTTCATTAACCAAGTGGGCAATTGAGTACGAAGAGCCTGCTGGTGATGCTTTCAAACTGAACCACCCCGAGTCACTGATGTTTATCAATAACTGCAATGTGATCTTAAGGGCTGTAATGGAGAAATGTGGGGATACAGATGATTGCATCTCAACTTCTGAAGCTGCTGAATTGGCTAAAGCACTTGATGAGAAGGTTAAGAATGATCTGCCACTGCCATGGCAAGTGGATTTCATCAACGGAGGACCTCCATGCCAGGGTTTCTCTGGAATGAATAGGTTCAACCAAAGCACTTGGAGTAAAGTTCAGTGTGAAATGATTTTGGCATTCTTGTCCTTTGCTGACTACTTCCGGCCAAAGTATTTCCTCCTGGAGAATGTGAGGAACTTTGTGTCTTTCAACAAAGGACAGACATTCCGTCTGACTCTGGCTTCACTTCTTGAGATGGGTTACCAGGTGAGGTTTGGTATTCTGGAAGCTGGAGCTTATGGAGTTTCCCAGTCACGGAAGCGAGCATTCTTATGGGCAGCTGCGCCCGATGAGATTCTCCCGGAGTGGCCAGAGCCAATGCATGTCTTTGGTGTACCAGAGTTGAAGATCAATTTGTCAGGGAACTCATATTATGCTGCTGTTCGAAGTACTGCAGGCGGAGCCCCTTTCCGTTCCATAACTGTCAGAGATACAATTGGAGATCTCCCAGCTGTAGGAAATGGAGCATCCAAGGTCAATCTGGAGTACGAAAGTGACCCCATCTCATGGTTCCAGAAGAAAATGCGAGGGGAGATGGCTGTTCTGACTGATCACATTTCGAAAGAAATGAATGAGCTGAATCTCATTCGGTGCCAGAGGATTCCAAAGCGGCCAGGTGCTGATTGGCAATGCCTTCAAGACGAAAAGGTGAAGCTCTCTACTGGACAGATTGTTGATTTAATCCCGTGGTGCCTGCCCAACACGGCCAAGCGCCACAATCAGTGGAAGGGCCTGTTCGGAAGGCTTGACTGGGAAGGCAACTTCCCAACCTCCATCACAGATCCCCAGCCAATGGGAAAGGTGGGAATGTGCTTCCACCCTGACCAGGACAGAATTCTGACAGTTCGGGAATGCGCTCGGTCTCAAGGATTCAAGGATAGCTACCAGTTTTCGGGCAACATTCTTCACAAGCACAGGCAGATTGGAAATGCAGTTCCTCCTACTTTGGCCTATGCGTTGGGACGAAAACTCAAGGAAGCAGTGGACAGCAAGAACAAGGCAGAGGAGTAGTTGGTGGTCGTGTTTTTCTATGTTGTTCCATTTCGTTGCCGAAAAACCACAGTTGTCTTTCATCTTTTTATATGCTCTGGCTGTTTACTTGGCCTTTGAACTTGTAGATTTCAATTTCAATACACAGAGGCAATTTACATAAAGGAAAACTTTATTTGAATTCATATAGCCTCTTTTTATACTTATTTTACTTGTTACATTCATATTATTTTTAACTAACTTATCAGATATCTTTTTAAACTCAAAGTCACTATCTAAACTACTCGCACAAGCTCAATTTAGTATGTAAATTTATCTTTATACCCATTTAAAAAAACTAAAAACTAAAAATGAGATTTAATGAATGTTTAGCAACTCATTCAATTTTAAATCTTTTGGCTGAAACAAGAGAGCAGTCAAATGAATGATGTTAATTCATCCATAGTATTATACTATGGCGCAAAACCATCTTCTGAATAATCAAGTGCTGCTTATAAAAGTTTAGAGATTGATTACAGTGATTACTAGTGCTACAAATTCTTGAAATCGAAGTTATTTATCATTCTGATGCTTACTACTGCTTATCTACATACATATAAAAAAAACAAACAAAAAGGAGAACTTGTTTTATCTGAAGCCTTATGGTTGAATTCTCAATTGTACATTCAATGCTTCGTTCATCCGGTGCATAACATTTATCCACGAAGCAGAAATTTTAAGAAATAAGCTGTTTGAGAATGGGCCGCGTAGCACGGCAACATCGATTGGCAAGGATCGTGTGTGGTGGGTCCCGGGTTGAATCATGACATGTCACGTGTCCACGTGTCCTTTACTGAAGCTGTCCCAGGAAGGCAAAATTTCTGTCATTTGGTGCAAATCTTGAAAGAGAGTGAGTGAGTGAAAGCAAAGTCAAAGCGTCAACATTTTTTTTCACCTAATCTATCAGATCTCCTAATCAATGCCCACGTGTCCACACCAGCATTTATTGTATTTTGTCCTTAAAAAAACCGCTTATAATCTTGTCCCATTGCTCTTCCAACGTAAATTGGAAAAACGGCAATTAACGGCTCATTTCTCACGCTTTCCACTCTCTCTCTCTCTCTCTCTCTCTCTCTCTCTCTCTCTCTCTCTCTTCCTTCTTCTTCTTCCTCCTTGGCCTCTCTCGTCGTCGGTTATTTCAAAGCAGATAGAGCAATTTGGCTTCTCAGCCGTTGGATTTATTTTTGTTGGTCTGAGATTCTGAGGACAGCACAGATCATCATCCATGTTTGTCAGAAAGCTTGTGGAGAAGGCTTCCAAGAAGGTAAGTGATCATCTTCTTCCCTCTCTTCGTTTTTCAATACATGCGATACTGGAGAGAGAGGGAGATTTGAACGCGGAATTTTAGACTTAGGTCTCAACGTTTTTAACCAACTGAGTTACAAGCGGCTTGTAAATGTTTCTTTTGAGTACATGATGATTTTGATCCATTCCTCTCATCCTCCCCTCTTCTTGTTCTTGTTTTTGTCAAAAAGGAGAAAAAGGGTATTGGATTACAATTGTGATTAAGATAATAGTTTGTCGGGCAAATAAAGTTGTTTGTTATCATATATGTTGTGATGCATCTTTTGCCGTTGGATGCACGTTGCTTCCCAATTTTTAATAATATTTTTTTAACTTTGGCAGTAGTTGAGAGTTTAGATTGTTTCAAAAATGTCAGTTGATGTGTGAGTGTGTTTGTTAGTAAAAAATGAGGTAAATAATTTTGAACAAATAATACACTTGCATATTTAGAGGATAGTTTTCTGTGGTTACATATATGCACAAATGGGATGAAGTTTATTTTAGAATTTTCATGATTAATTCGTAATTAAGTCATTGGATTTGTTTTAATTTCCCTTTGATATAGACCAATTTTTTAGATCAAGTTTGTGTCATCAATAGAAAATAAGTACATTAATTAGCATTTAAGTAATAATTTAATCTTTAATAACTATGTTATATAATTTATAAAATTTAATCTAAACAGTTAGTCTCTCTAGCATTACTCGATAGAAAAAGACCAACTCACAGATGGAGTGTGACATATAAGGTATAGGCGTCGGTTGGGTGGATGAGAGACGATACTAAAATTAGTATACTGTAATGCGTTGCTTTATCCATTTAAAGAGTCAATATTTAGGAAAAAAAACGTTTTTAATAGGTGGGGCCTTGTGGAGAGGTGGCCGGTTGGATAAGAAACAAGCCAATATGCTTTCATTTTCATACTTTTCGCACAAGAATATGTAGATAATACTTTAATTAATTGAAAATAGTCCATAGTTTTAACTTTAATGTCGTTTTGGGCTTGTCTTATCCAATTTGGCATTCAATTAGACGAAAGCTATTCGTGCGCTTTTAGGTCACGAGAAAATCTTCAATACGAGCATCGGACTATGTGTATGTTCCGTATGCACATACATAAAAGTGCTCGTTTTCCTATAATCTTTCACACACACACACACACGCACACTTAATTTTCACTATTTCTGTTTGTTACAGTGCGATAGCCTCATCGAATACTTTTTATTAAATAACACTCGAGAAATTATAAGCATCAATAAGTCTTGTTTGAACTTATTTTATAAAAAAAATCATGATAGTATTCCTATATCCTATTGAGTTTACTGGTCTTGATGGCCTTCCTCTTTTCCTGACTCCTTCTCCTTCTTACAAGGGGAATGGGACCTTATTAGAAATCTTACCTTTTTCAGTTGGTTTGAACACTAACTTAGGTCTCAAGTATTTAGCTCCCTTTTGAACTTTTATTAAAGGCGTTCAAAATCCCCACCCTCATGTAAATAGCTGCCACGTACCCACCATGAAAAAAATCTTATCCTTAATAGATCAATGACATAGGTCATATCGTACTAAATCACCCTCGTAATTTGAGTGATAGAGTATTTATCTCAATTCATAAGACAAAAGTTAATTTCCCTTCTCAGAATAAAGAAATTACCGCTACCCAAATAAATCTTATATTCCAAGGGGTGTCATCTTTTGATATTTCACATGTAATTAACAAGTAACAATATATCAAATTTCTTTGCTACGTATTTTATTAATTTGTCGTTATGCATGTTTTTTAATTTTATATATATATATATATATATATTTATAGAATAGTCAACTCATAGCAAATAAAAAAAGAAAAACTAATGAAAATGGCTTGAAAACTTTGAGTTTTAATCAAAATCACAAAAATGTATTGTAAGTAAATAGTATCATGAGTGATTTTTTAGAGTAAAAATATGGTTTTTCATTAAAAATGAACAGTACCGGGATTGTTTCGTTAACACTCTCAGGGAGTTTTAATGAAACACTCCCGGTACTATTTACTTTTAACGAAAAACCACATTTTTACCTTTTCCTGGTACTATTCACTACACCTTTATTTGTCATTTTTCATTAAAACTAAAGTTTTTTTTGAACTTTTCGTTAGTTTTCTGAATAAAAAAAAAGGAAAAGATTATTAATTTTGGTAAAGAGGAAGGACTAAAGATCTAAAACACGTCCATGTGATGGGCGGTGGATCAAATGTTTATTTATCTACAAAAGGGATTTTGTGGGCCCAAATTTAAATCAAAGTGAGAAAATGGGCCGGGATGTGTATGCCCATTACGAGCCCACGAGCAAACTGGTCCAATTACTCTCCTCTTCCATCCACTACCCAACGAGTTTCCACCGTCCGATTTGTCGACCCATATCATGCTCAAAGAGAGGGAGAAACTCA
Source organism: Heteromeles arbutifolia (assembly GCA_024362995.1). Classification (NCBI taxonomy): domain Eukaryota; kingdom Viridiplantae; phylum Streptophyta; class Magnoliopsida; order Rosales; family Rosaceae; genus Heteromeles; species Heteromeles arbutifolia. The sequence goes on from JANCRC010000001.1 coordinate 17,460,089, forward strand.
ATGACATACTATTCAAATTTACCTTTTTCGGGTAAAACAACGGGGCTAAACACTCAACAAAGAGAAACTAAAGTAAAACATCAAGAGGTTTAGAGATTCCAGCAGTGTCCGACACTAGGGAATGTCGATATTCAAGCTAACTTTATTACTCACGTAATGTATCTGGTAAACTCTTTATCTACTCGTACTTGTGGGTTAGGTCAATTTCATCAGTGCAGTTTACTTGCCTCCTTGCATTTGAATTTGAATGTATTTTTTGTAAAAGGAGGCAAGTAAACTGCAATAAGGGGACCCTTTTGAAATACAATAGATGTGATTTTCTAGTGGAAAAACACTCTTTTTAGACTCAAAGTAGTTTTTTAGGGAGGGAGAAAGTCGAACAAATACCTTAAAGACATGAGTGAAGATTCTAAACCGTTTGAGCTACAAGTCACTTGGTATAGACTAGAGCTTCGTCCTTTTTGTTGGTTTTGAGAGTTTATGTTGTTGCTTTTGTGGCAATGAACAGTTGATGACAGTATTAAATTAAAAATCAGATTTATCCATTTGTTTCTAAAGGCAGTTTAAGAGTTAACATTACTTATTTGTTATCTATTTTGTAGCCTGGAGGAAATTCTGATAGTGTTAAAGGCAGTGATATCGATCCACGTGTAGTATTCCATCATGGAATACCATCAGGCTGTAACTTGTTGGCTTATGACTCCATCCAAAAATTACTTGCAACTTCAACCAAGTGAGTCCATTTCTTCTACCAAAATTAGTATTATCGGCTTTCAGAAATTCTCTCTGCAAGATGTCCGTTCTTTAATACAGATTGGACGTGGCATTGATATTGTCAATAATCATCGACACATTATCAATGACATATCATTAGCCAGACTGTATTGCCGTTCATGTTTTGTCCAAATATTAGTCTTCGTTTTGATTACGATAATTTCTTTGACATTTTCAGGGATGGCAGAATCAAATTGTTTGGCAAAGATAACACTCAAGCTCTACTTGAGTCTGTCAATGCAGTTCCAAGCAAGTTCTTACAGGTGCTGTACAAATATTACGTGTTGCTTTCTTTGATTTCCAACTGTTGTGTTTCGGTTTTCATGTTAATGTAACGCAATTTAGAGACCCTCTTGTTTGTCTTGAAATGTTTAGCAGTTTTTTCTTTCGTACGTTGTATTTGTAGTCTGATATTATTGGTGATGTTATTGTCCAGTTTATGGAGAACCAAGGGATCCTTTTAAATGTAAATATCAGAAACCACATTGAGGCAAGTTTCTGCACTATGCTTTCCTCTGATATATTTTTCATTGTTCGATGAATGAATGATCGAAACTTAGCTTTTAGCTTTGTTTATCTTCTGCATTTAATAGTTATTTTGCAACGTTGTGCCTAGGTTTGGGACATTGAAAAGAACCTGTTTGCTGATGTTCATCCTTTTCAAGAAGATATAACCTCGTTCACTGTTATGCAGCGTAGTCCTTACATGTAAGTGTGTCATCTTCCAATTGTGATCGATCAAGCAGATAGGCAGGTTCCTTTGTTTCGAGTAAGTTTATGTATTGGACAACTGTGTTTGCAGGTATGTTGGAGATTCCGCTGGTAATGTTACGGTTTTGAAGCTTGAGCAAGAACATATAGTCCAAATGAAATACACTATACCTTACTCAGTTTCTCATGGTCAGATGAAGTCCTTCCCTATTCCATTTTTTATGCTCAGTAGTCACTAGTCACATACATAGATTTTATCGTCTTTGTTTCGTTCTAAAATTTGGGTATGCAAGCATTTTCTTTCCTGTCCTAACTTGATCAGTCATATCATCAGGGAATAATCCAACTGAAGTTGCTGGTGATACTGCTGTGATGCATATACTGCCTCAACCAACAGCTGAAAGTAAGAGGTAGCCTCACCAAACCTCTCTCTCTCTCTCTCTCTCTCTCTTTAAGCGGTATAGAAACACTTGGTTATACTTAATTCTTGAGTCATGTGTATCAATGCAGGGTTCTGATAATTTTTAGAGATGGTATAATATCATTATGGGACATTCGAGAAAGCAAATCTGTATACACAGTGGGAGGAAATCCATTGCAATCACTTCATCAGGAAGGGAAAAAGGTGACCTCTGCATGCTGGGCATGTCCCTTTGGGAGTAAAGTTGTTGTTGGCTACAATAATGGAGAGATTTGCATCTGGAGTATTCCAAGAACTGAATTTCCTTCAGAGTCTAGCACGCAAAGTGCTCCAATATCTAAACTCAATCTTGGATATAAGTTGGACAAAGTGCCTATAGCATCACTGAGATGGGCTTATGCCGATGGGAAGGCAAATCGGTTATATGTTATGGGCGCGTCTGACACCGCATCTTCAAACTTGTTGCAGGTATTTGGACTTTAAATCATTAGTAACATGTGCATAACTGAGTGAGGTGAAAATTTGACTTTTTTTCTGTTTTGTTTTGATGAGGCAGGTAATTCTGTTGAATGAGTATGCCGAAGGTCGAACTATCAAATTAGGGCTTCAACTGCCGGAGCCTTGTGTTGACATGGGGATCATTTCAAGCTTTAGTGAGCAAAGCAAACATAGGCAAGACTGTTTTCTTTTGCTTGGTAACTCAGGACATCTTTATGCCTATGATGATCGTTCCATCGAGAAGTATCTTTTACAAAGCCAATCTAAGTCTTCGCCTTCGTTACCAAGGGATATCATGGTGAAGATACCATTTGTTGACTCAAAGATTACCGTAGCAAAATTCATCACACAAAATACCCACATGCTAAGTTCTGCAGATGAGGTAATAGGACCGTTTAAGATTATGTACCGAAACATTCTTTTATTTAGCAGATTATCATTAGTCTGGAAAGTTTGTAATGTGGTACTTTGATTTCTTTGGTTGCATAGGACTACCTTCTGCTGGCGAAAAGCTTTCCATCTCTCCTTTCTTTTGAGACAAAACCGAAAGATGGGACTCAGTTAAATGCATCCCGTTTTACTGGATTTTCAAAAGTTAAAAATTTGTACATAACTGGACACAGTGATGGAGCCATAAATTTTTGGGATTTGTCATGTCCACTTTTAATACCAATTATATCATTAAAGCAACAGGTAACAACATTCCATCTGTTATTGCTCATATTAATACATTATGCTTGCAAATCGTGTAGTATTCGATATCTTTGGACTACTGTGCTTACTTGCTCTCCTCTGACCAATCCCATTAAACAAAATGCAGAGTGAGGATGATCTTTCTTTAAGCGGTATACCACTCACAGCGTTGTTTTTCGATTTGAACTCCCAGCTTCTTGTTTCTGGAGATCAGAGTGGAACAGTAAGTACCATCTTCGATTCATTTGGTTATCAATCAATTTAACCCCTTTCAGAAATAAAAAATTTGGGGCATATTTTATATATATATGTGATTTTCAGGTTCGAATCTTTAGACTCAGACCAGAACCATATGCCAACGTGAGCAGTTTCCTGTCTCTTCAAGGTATGATTAAGAAACGGCCTTATGAATGTCACATTTTTACTGCAAATGAAGTACATTACAAATGTCCTTATGAATTTCACATACTTCTGGGCAGGAAGTACAAAGAAAGGAAACGATCACATCATCCAAAGAGTGAAACTTTTCAAGGTTAATGGTTCTGTAGTTTCTGTGAACATAAACCACAGCACAGCACATCTTGCTGTTGGGTCTAGTAAAGGATATGTAAGTTTACTATCCTATAACTACTTTTCCGATCTTCTCCTCCTTCCCAACATATGCTTATTATCAGGTTTCATAGAGCTGGTATGTAATTCTGATCCATGTGAGTTTGTTTTCCTCACAGGTTTCGGTTATTGATATAGAAGGGCCAACTCTGTTATATCAAAAGCACATTGCAAGTGAAATATCCACCGGCATTGTCTCCCTGCATTTCCAAACCTGCAGTTTTCATGGTTTTGACAAGAACATCTTAGCGGTTGCAAAAGAGGACTCATCCGTTTTGGCTCTTGATAGTGATAATGGAAACACATTGAGCAACAGTTTGGTTCATCCGAAGAAACCCACTAGAGCACTTTTCATGCAGCTCTTGGGTAAGTTCTACACACTTTAAGGGTGGAAGTATGCGATTTTCAAGTCCCGAAGCATTGAAAAGTTGCACAACGAGTAAATTTTTTGTGATTGTTACACAGATGCGCATGATACACTGGTAAACAGATCGAATATATTGAACGGTCTTGATTTGATTAAAGGGAGTAGTACAGTTGACGACACCACACAAAAGCAGTTTCTGCTATTGCTGTGTTCTGAGAAAGCTGCATACATATACTCCTTCACACATATCATGCAGGTAACTAGTAGTTTAGTTTATGCAGTCACTGTGAATTGTAGAACAGTTTTATCTGATTCTTTCATCTTCGGCTTTCTTTCTTTTATCTCAGGGAGTTAAGAAGGTAATCTACAAGAAGAAGTTCCAATCATCTTGCTGCTGGGCATCAACATTTCAAACCTCCAATGATTTAGGCCTTATTCTCCTTTTTACAAGTGGAAAAATTGAAATAAGGTAGTGATTTTCGTAGTCTATTTGTTCGATTTTTTTTTTTTCAACAGTAGATTATGACCCTACAAACCGTCTTGTGAAATGTTAGGTCCTTGCCAGATTTATCCTTCATAAAGGAGACTTCAATAAGAGGCTTCACATACTCCACTCCGAAACCAAATTCATTTTCTGACAATTCGATATGTTCTTCGTGCGAAGGAGAACTTGTTATGGTATAAAAGCGTAATCTAACCTTTTTCGTATCAGTTTCTTGAGAGACGATTCAGAGAAATATTCTTCATTTGCTCTACTTTATCCTTGCGCAGGTGAACGGTGATCAGGAAATATTTCTCTTCGCTCTTTCGCTCCACAACAAAAGCTTCAGGTATATATCATATACAGATTCTTGAAAGTTTCTTATACTTGAGAGTGAATACTAAAATGTGAGTTATTCTAGGCTGTTAGACTTTTTCAACTGGACATACCAGAAAGATTTGATAATTTCACAAGAAGAGCTTGTCGCTGGATGTGCCACTCCAAAGGAGAAGAAAAAGGTATACAGGGAAACAAAACCATACCAATTCTGCCTGCTATGTTTTGGAATGAAAGGTTTCATAAACTTTGTTTTCTTGGCAGGGTATATTTAGCTCAGTCCTTAAAGATATCGTGGGAAGCAAACCGAAGAATGTACCTGAGACAGAAACTGCAGATACTAGAGAAAGTATCGAAGAACTTTCGGCTATCTTTTCAACTGCTAACTTTCAAGTTGACGCTGAGAATACAAATCACCAGGCTGTGGATGATGATGATCTTCAGCTAGACCTAGGTATGCATATGACTAACATCATACAATATTCTAAGTGAATGATTATCTGTACTTAAATTCAAGAAAGTTTAGCATTTCAATCCGAATGGATATCGGGAAAAGTCATTTAATGAATTTTAATTTGTCCTAAAAGATGACATTGACATCGACATGGACATGGACATGGACAGTCCTGGAGAAAAACCGAAAGAGCAGAATATGTTGGCAGCTCTGAACAAGGAGAAGTTGACAAGCAAATTTATGGCCTTTAAAGGTCAGTCCAACCTAGATGACATGAACTCATCGATATCAGATTTTCATACGCTTTCTTACTTGATAAACCTTTCAATCTACAGGTAAAGTGATGAAACAGATGAAGTCGAAAAATGAGAAAAACTCCGGTAAGCAGGAAGAGCAACAGGATGAGAAGGTTGGTCAAGTTGACGAAATTAAGAAGCGATATGGATTTTCGTCAAGTGTAAGCACACATCCTTTTGCATGCATGTCTCTCGACTAACGAATATTTTGCTTACCACAGTAATTGCACGACGAACTTTTACCCTAACCATGCACATAGCACTGATATTTTTCACCTTGGGCGACGAAACAATGTATTTACCAAGATGTTGTGGGTTTTACTGTTCTGCAGGAATCAAACGTTGCTAAAATAGCACAAAGCAAGCTGCAGGAGAATACGAGAAAGTTGCAGGGCATTAACCTAAGAGCTACAGATATGCAAGACACAGCTCAATCATTCTCATCCTTGGCAAAAGAAGTGTTGCGAACCGAACAGGATAGGCGAAACTCATGACCCCGACTCATCTCGTCTTTGAAATCGAACTGAAATTATACGTTCTTGTTCATTTGGTTTGTTTTTGGGTTTGAAATCTATCTTGTTTGTTTGATACACAGTTTTCTTTAATTCTTTTGCACAGAATGGATGTGAAAAACAAAGAAACTTCTGCATATATAGCCAGGAAATTTGAGTTGCATGGATGAAATTATTCTCAGAGTCTAGCAGCTTTTTGTGTTCTTCTTTTTTCCTTGGGGATTAAGCAGCTAACAGAAAGCCTGAAGATGCAATTTTGTATATTTGAAAAAGCATAAAAATGATGGGATACACATGCAAACATAATCAGTTATAAACCCTTAATAAAAAATAGACATTGAGAGACACTTAACTGGCAATAAGTTGCATAAAAACCACGGGTTGTGACCTTTATTCATGTCTTACTGTCCTCGAGTTTAATTTTTTATTATAAGTTTGTAAAATAAGATCATGCTGAAATTCAAAAAGAATGCACTATTGATTTTTACTTCACAATTCGTATGTCGAATTAACTCATTAAAAAACATAGAAGTAAAAATTTGCGCACACATATCAAACTGCAAGTGCAGACCTCAATCTACTTCAAGTGGGTTCCTTAACGCGTCCGTTTCAATCTGGATCGCATGGCAGTAAGATTGGTACATACCATATGAGCTCCTTCCCTTCCAGTCTTACAATTGAGGACGATTAACGACCACCGTTATTGTTTACTCAACAAAGCTACCAAATGGGAGTATATCTCTTCTTTCACAGCATCCCTGTTACTTTTGCTCAGCGTAAACATTGTTGCCCCCGGATGATTCTTCAACCTTGCAACTGCACAAGTTCAGAAACCCTAGTCATATACAAATTAATCACAAAAAAAAGGATGGCATAAGCCTAACATCAACTTCGCCATGGTCTATACTCTCTAGTTTCGTTCAGTCACCAACTCCAACCCGTGCAACAAGCAATAAATAGTGAATCCAAAAAAGAAACAGATTTTCCACCTTAAATTTACTATGTCCAGATGAATATCATACATATCATCATGATTCTAAAACTGTCTGAACATAAACCAAAATTAGATCAATTGTGTTGTAGTCTAACAAGCCAAGCAAAATCATAAGATTATAAAGCAAAATAACGGAATATTTGAGGAAAGTGCACCTGCAGGTATATCACGACCAAATTTTGGAATTGGGACTGTGGCCAAAAACGGGACATTGGACTCCAGGATCCTTAAAACACAAGGGAAGAACGACGAACTGAACAACTCCATCTTCCCAACTTCATCAACGATGAATAGATCAGTATCTTCTCTTACCTGATAACACATCACAAAAGAATGACACAATTCAAATAGTCAATTGCCACCACCGCATGATGCTTGAAAACAATATGTGGGTTGTCTAACCAAGAAAAAGTTCCACAAAATCCCGCAAACGTGAAGGCCTAAAAGTTAACTAAATAGCGTAGAGGGGGTGGCAAGAGTTGATCAGTAAGCAATGAAAAAACTCATCCCACCTGCAATTCAGGCAGTGCCAGTGACTCAAACGACGCAGCATCTACTTTGTATTTCCCCACAGTAGGCCATCTCAAAGACTCTGGGCTGACATACAAAAACATGTTTTAGGGTTTAATGCTATGTAGCTGAATAATATGAATGAATGTTTACTTAATTAGTATAGTAGAACCCTGAATATTGTTAATGTTAGCGAAAAACACTTGAAAGAATCAAACCATGAAAATCCAAAAAGCGCTCGACTATCAACTGTTAATGTCCGGTGCAGCAACAGTCGGGCGCAATAACAGTTGGGTCGATGGATTTCATCTTCAAAATGGTTTATGAAGTGTTTTTAAACTAGGAAATGGAGTTATGGAAACTGAAGCAACAAACATTTAGAATGGATGAAAAGGAAGACCTGGAAATGGTGGAGGAGGAGAGGGGAGCTGTACGGCCGTCCAACGTGACCACCTGGAACCCCACTCTCTCACTTCCTTCTCTAACCTCACCTACACATACAATTACAAAAATCTATATGATGTAAATACATATGAAAAATACTGAAAATTATGAGAGAGAGAGAGAGAGAGAGAGAGTTACTAGTGTAGAAACCCTGCATTTTTAAGTTTGGATATGATGCTTTTAGGGTTTCAAACACTCTCATTACTAAAGTGCTTTTGCCCACACCCTGCACCAGAAATCAGCATCATCATCACCAACCGAAAGCACTTTTGAGAAAAGCATTGAATAAAGAGAAATATGATATCAAAATTTGACTGAAAATTGCTTTAGCTTACAGGAGGTCCGGTCACCAGCAAGCACTTTCCGGGGCCGGCCATCTCTCGCTACTCCTCCTCCCTCTTCCACTGTCGTTCGTTTCTACCCCCGCTCGATCAGCCAACGCGACTAAGTTTACAGAAAGAACGACAGGTCGTTGCGGAAGAGAGGGTACGGAGTTGATTTCATTACTGCTTTGGGCTGGGTATGTTGGAGAGTTAAGGCCCGCCCAGGCCTAAATAAGCCCAACAAACATGAGCTTGCCGAGGGGAATTATTATTTTTTTAATTTTTTAATCATAGAGTAATCATAATGAAATTTGATATTAAAACACACCGACAATAATCTGGAGGATTAATAAGTGCTTTGTTTTGGGGATCTGGTTATGAAGTCACGTGATCTGTTATCTTTTTTAGGATAATTTGGGGATTTAGTTATAGAGGATCCAATGTAATTTAAAAATAAAATAAAACAGAGGATCCAAATATATATTTTGTCGGCCACAAATGGAATCAAATACTTTATACGTTATATACTGATTTTTTTGGTTAATTATTTTCTCCATCTTATGATTTGCATAAAGTCGTAATATTTAATTATTTTCCTTTAATTGTTACTCTTCTCATGTTGGTTACAAAACCTCACATTCAAATCTCAAGCGCAAGTATCGTTTCAATTATCTAAAAGCGTTCTTAACACTTCCAAAATGCATCTACAAGCATGCCCATTCTTCTCACGAACAACGCCCATTGGGAAAAACTTTTGCAAGACCAACTTGATTCTTCTCACGAACAACGCCCATTGGTAAAAACTTTTGCAAGACCAACTTGTATAGCACAGGTACGCTGAAATCATGGCATCTCGTGCCATTGTAGGTCATTGCCTCGTTCTATAGCTAGAGTATACTGCAAACGTAGCATCCCATGCCAATGTCGGTCCTCTCCAAGAGTGTTTGATTGAGAGTGGAATACCGCCATATTAACATCTCAATTGTCGTCCAAGACTTGTCTCAAAACAGTAATCCGACCCCATAGAGAGAATCTCTCAACCCAATTGCTCCAACATCCATCCAGAGGCAAAGTCAATCACCATCCCCAAGATAAAATCAAACACTACAAGAAGGGTAAACTCAAAAACCAAAATCATCCCATCACATACAACAATAATGAACAATGACAAACATTCATACAACCCAAATCCCCAAATATAGACTAAACAAATCATATTACCAAGTCATCAAGCATACTAATCAAGGCTTAAATGCTAATTAAACGAAAACCATACACTAAATTGCAGAATAAGAAGCACCAAAACGCGTTATATAACGAAAGCAAACTGAAATTCATTGAACATAAGGAGGATAATTAAGTACAGAAACGACGACATTGGAATCGCGGGGAGAAGACAATCCTGAAACTGAATCCGATTTTGTTTGTGTTTTCCTAAAAACTAATCCCTAAACAAAAGGTAGAGAGCCAGCAACTTATCCATAGTGAAGACAAAGTGCAGGCAGGCCTTTCAATTATCTTCTAAGCAACCCTACACATATCGCTTCTCCCCCTCCATTCGATTCCCTTTGCTCTACTCATCGTCGTCTTCCTCCTACAACACAGCCAACAGCCAACACAAACAATTCAGTAACTAATTCAACTAACTGAACATGCGAAACAATGAAAGAAAACCACAATGTGAACTCGATTAATCGAAAACACAACTGACCTCACCGCTCTCGTCCTCGTCTTCATCATCATCATCATTTACCTCAGACTTGGACTTGTCAGACTCTTCTTCGTCAGCTTCATTAGGTCCTTCAGCCTAATTCACATAAACAAACCAATAAAGTCTCACAAATATCCTCAACCCGATAACTAAACGAATTAAACGAAAGCCAGAACAAGAGCGCTTACTAATTGCTTGTTGTATGCCTGAATGTTCTTGTTATACTCCACCTTCCTCTTGTCTGCCTTAGCTTGATAGGGAGCTTTCTCCTGATTAATTCATGAACAGAACAATCAAATCAATAAAATCCAACACCAAAATTCACCAAATAATTTCGTATTATTCACTAATCAACAAAATTAAAACGATAATTGAACACTCACAGCATCTGACAACGATTTCCATTTCTCACCGCCAGCTTTACCGACCTGTTTGGTTTCGATTAAACAAAATCAAAATTAATTTGTATAAATCTAAACTCTAATTAATTAATCAATTAATCAAATCAACTAATCAGAGAGTAAAATCCAGAACAAGTTCCTAGATCTGAGATGATGAGATTTGACTTACAGCAGCAACCGACTTGTTGTTTGGATGCTCCTTCTTGTACTTCTCTCTGAACTCCTCCCTATACAAGTACGAAATAAAAGCAAAATTCAGTAAAACAAATCTAAAAAAAATGATAGATGGAGAAAAAGTCAGATCTAGAAATTCAACTGAAGAGAGAGAAAGATAGTTGACCGTACATGAAGACGAAGAAGGCACTTGCAGGCCTCTTCGGCTTGTTCGGATCCTTTCCGGATTTCTTCGCCGGCTTCTTGCTCGCTCCGGCACTCTTACTCTTCAACCTACCAAAATTAAAAAAAAATTAAACAAAAATTCAAACACACGAACAGAGCAAAAATCAAAGCACGTTACAACAAATGGAAGATCTCCGATCAAATCGATGCAATCGGAGAGTAATCTAAGCACGACAGAGCACAAAACTCACTTCGTATCGCGTTTGGGAGCAGCAGCTCTGGCTTTACCCATGGCGAACCTGCAAACACACAAAAAAGGGTAAAAAACAGGCGAGAACGAGCGAGAATCGTTGAGAAACGGTAAAAAACGGGGCGACTCGGACCGAGTCAGAGCGGCGGAGGCGCGAGTTTACCTAGGGTTTTCGAGAAGGAAAATAAGACGAAGGCGCAGAGAGAGAAAGAGCAAATACGCCTTTGTTTTTTGTTGGGTGTGCGTGTGTGTGAAGTTTGGGAGAGGAAAGAAGGGTAGGGGGATAAGAAGGAATTAGGAAGGGGCAATATTGAATTTCGACTAACCAAAAAAATTGAAGTTTTGGGTTTCGGCGGGATTTCAAAAATGTTTTGCCGCGTCAGCTATCCGTGCGCTATGCCTTCATTTGCTGTTGGACTCTCCCTTCTGTGCTTCCTTGTGTGCTTCTTCGCTAGCGAGGCGGCCACGTGGGAATGCACGTGATAGGGGTAGGGATGAAATGACGGATTTGGGGTTTGATTTTGTGCGTTGGGGTCTCTAGTGGTCGAGGTTGATCGAATCGGTATAATAAAACGTGTTGTACGCAACAACTATATTGGGGTGGGATATTATTGAGGGGAGGGTAAATGAGGAAATTTGATGGCTTGATATTTCTGGATTTTTTAATTTTTTTTTAATTTAGAGATGGGCTGCAAACGATCCAGTTGAATCCAAAAATATTGTGCTGAAGTTCGGCTTGTTTATTCTTTTCGAACTCAAGCTAGACTTGATTACTATATCAAATTTTTTTAATATAGTGTTCCATAGTAATTATTAATCATGATATGTATAATATAATGATATAGTGTTTGGTGTACACTACTATACAATTTAGAGAGTTAAATTTATATCAATATTTTACTTTTTAAAATTTTTGAAAGTAGATACTAACACTTGGAACAATGAATAACCGATCATTAGACTTTAGTTTTGCTTATTTTGTTGTATGATTTAGGGTTTTTTGAGCCGCAACTTGAAGTCCTTTCTAATTTTTCTTAATTGAGTTAGTTGGATATGAACCTTTAATTATGTATTCTACAAGAAACAAATATTATTATTCATAAAACAAATTTAATTAAAACTGAGAATATATATAAAGGAGCATTCAAGCGACAACTAGTTAGCAGTTTAATACGTCACTAACAACTCGTTTGAGTCCGCTCCACAATGTAATTTCGTGACCCGAACTTTACAAATTTTAGGTTATCTTACTAGGTCATTCTTGAAAAATTCATTTGGATTGAAAATCATTTAGTCATTTAATTAATATTGTGAACATTTCATTTTTATCGACAACTCTATCACTGTTTATTTTGTCATGTCACAATTAAATAACTAAACGACTTCCGATTTCAGTAAATTTTTGCAAGAATGATCTTTTCATGATAACCTAAAAAATGATCGGTTTAGATTATAAAAAAGATTATACAGTGAGTGACACACCCTGACCCAAAAGTGGGGCGTGCTGGCCGTCACGTGAGGGTGACGTAACCATGTGCACAGTGCGGAAGCAAGATTAATCAGAAAGATACAAACGAATTAAAACCATGCAACCAGCAACCCAAATCAAGATAGTGTGCTAGTGCAAGAATTAAGATGGTTTACACAACCAGAGCATAAATGGTCTACGTGCAGTCAAGCAGAAAGTACTAAATGGAGATAACACCCGAAGGTGGTCCTACATAAGTGAATTCTGTCAGAACGTCCGATGAGCTCCTCGTATGCCACCAACGAATACTATCTAATACCTGGAGGGGCGAAAAACAGAAAGCGTGAGTAGGCAAAAACAAATCTTTTCAAAACCATTCTTTTCTCAAAAGTTATAACCCCTCTCCGTAAAACCTGTATAATTTCCCAGAAATAAAGTATATACTCATATATATAAATCTCGAAATCCTGCTGGAAAATATGTATGTATGAATGTATGTCATGCCAAAGTATCATAACTGAATGCCAAATCATAATTCTGTGAATGTGATTGAATACTAGATAATCATCTCAGCCCTCGGCTATATATAGCTCATAACAATCTCATCATATCATATAGCTCATAATCAACTCAATCATATCGTATATCCTGCACACACATCAATACCACCTCTAGTGGTCTTCACAACATCACTGTATATAGAAAAATATGCTCTAGTGCTACAATCACGTGAAGACTGTGCGAATGATTCGCGGGTCACCTACGAGTCTAACCCACCTATAATGGTCTATTCGACAGGACTGTGCACCTAACTTGGATCCAAGACGAGCATGCGGTGCAAGAGGTGAACATCACGTGAAAGACTATACCCTTAACTCTGGGCGGGAGCACTAATATCAAGGTGCAGGTTTATGAGCTCTAATCACAGCACATCATTCATTCTCATCATAACCAGTATATAAACTTACCTGCCACTCACCTATGTGTCCGCAACACCATCATTATTATATGCAATCAGTAATGCATAAATAAAATAAATAGATACTTTGCATGGCATTTCAAATCATATAATTCTTTAAATTCATTTTATGGGAAAAGCAAGTATATAGGTATATACGGAAAACAAAACCCACTCACTGATAAGTAGATGGGTCGTAACCCATGTGCCTAGCCTAGCTACGTTCGTCCTCCGGATAAGTCTCGCCTATATGAGAAATAACTGTATGAACGTTAATTAAAGCACATAAACAAAACTGGCTAATAACTTCTCATATATTGCTCAATTTGGGTATATGAATATACGACAGTGATCTACACAACCTCACGAACATCCCCATATTTTTAGAAAAAAATTTCGACCACCCACGCGCCGGCAAGGGCACGGCCCTACGCGCCCCCACGCGCAAGCACGTGACAGGTACACTGACGGCGTCAGTTAACGCCGTCAGGAATATTCCGTTAAAACCCAACGGAATCCGTCCAAACTAACTAATGGTGTTGGAATATTCTGTTAGACTTGACGGAATATTTCGTCGTCTTCTACCTCAGAACTCCGGAAAACTGGAAAATTTTCAAAACTCTATAGCTCGGCCATTTTTGCACCATTTTCTACGTACTTTATACCAAAATGAAGATCTCACAAAGATGAACACAACCATACCTGACTTGATCTCCAACTCGCTGGAAATTGGCCGGAAAAAACCTCGATAATTCCAGCCAAATTTAAAACTCTTCGTTCTCACAATTCTGAAGTCCAAATTCTTCAAATGAAGTACTCCGAGCTTCGTATGGACCTCAATAAGCTTCCTATAAGCTTCAAATTCCCTAAAAAACAATATTTCACGTGTGCATGAACAGTGCACAAATCGGAGGTTAGGTTTCACGGGGTTTTCGATGGTTTCAGGTTCTAAAACTTGTACCAATGGATTCCTGAGATCACAAGGAACACGAATATACTTACCTTAGTCTCGATCTGCAAGGTTTGAGATGGTTTCTGGGTTGCCCGTAAGAAAAAGCCGAGAAAGAGTACAAGAGAGAAGAGAGAGAGTATATGTGTTGGTTTGTGTGTGTGGTCCAAAAGCCACCAATCAAAGACCAAAACAAGTTTTGTTCTAATTGGGTCTAATTATTTAGGACTTGATATAATTGGCCCAATTTCTTAACCCGAAACACAAACACTCACCCAACGCTTAAGGGCATTTTTGTCATTTCACATCAACTGCACAAAATTCCCGGGACAAGCTGTCACAATCTACCCACCTTATAAAAATTTCATCCCCGAAATTTCATACCACAATATAGCATTAGAAACCATAAAACAACCTTGGATACATCTCTTTCATCCGATCCTCTGTCTCCCAAGTAGTTTCTTCCATTGAATGATTCCTCCATAAAATTTTAATCAATTGCACTGTCTTATTTCTCAGAACCTTTTATTTCCAATCCAAGATAGTCAATGGCTCCTCGTCATAAGTCAAATCCAGGCTAATTTCCAAGGGTTAATGTGGTATCACATGTGAATGATCTGCAATATAGTGACGAAGCATCGAAACATGAAACACATCGTGTACCCTGGACAGCTCTGACGGCAACTCAAGCCTGTAAGCAACTTCACCAACTCGCTCGGTGATCTGATAAGGTCCAACGAACCTAGGACTTAGCTTTCATTTCTTCTCGAATCGTACTACACCTCGCCACGGCGATAACTTCAGAAATACCTAATCACCAACCTTGTACACTCGATCAGTGGCATGTCTATCTGCTAAACTCTTTTGGCGATCTTGATTTGCTTTCATTTTAGACTTAATAACCTGAATGTTCTGAGTAGTCTTCTCTACTAACTCAAGGCCTACTAAAACTCGTTCGCCAACCTCTTACCAACATAAAGGTGTACGACAAGGCTTCCCATATAATGCCTCAAATGGCGCCATACCAATACTCGAGTGAAAGCTGTTGTTGTAGGCGAATTCCATCAAATCTAATCGCTTATGCCAAGCATCGCCAAACTGCAACACCGAAGATCTTAGCATATCTTCCAAGGTCTGAATCGTCCTCTTTGATTGTCCGTCTGTCTGAGGATGATATGCCGTGCTGTATAGTAATCTCGAACCCAAAGCTTCTTGGAATGTTATCCAAAGTTTAGAAGTAAATCTCGGATCTCGATCTGAAATAATACTCACAGGAACTCCATGATACTTCACAATCTTCGTGATAAACAATTCAGCTAACTTGTTCAGAGAATTCGTTTCCCTTACAGGAATGAAGTGCGCTGACTTAGTAAGCCGATCAACAATCATCCAGATTCTATCATAGCCGTTTTGTGTACGAGGAAGCTTGTACACAAAGTCCATAGTAATATTTTCCCATTTCCACTGAGGAACGGGAAGTGGCTGTGACAAACCAAACAGCTTCTTCCTTTCAGCTTTGACCTGCTGACATACGACACACATGCTTACATACTCAGCAATCTCTCTTTTCATACCTGGCCAATAATAAATTGGCCTAATGGTATGATACATTTTAGTTCCTCCTGGATGCATCGCATAAGCTGAAATATGTGTCTCATCAAGAATTGCCTTCTTTAACTCCTCATTGTTTGGCACGTACATCCTATTCTCTTGCATAAGCATGTTATCCGTCTCTCTAACTCTGAGATCTTCCTTTTTCTCTTGATTCCTCAACTGAATTAGCTCTTGAATCTCTTCATTATTCATCTGAGTCTCGAGTATACGATCAATCAGAATAGCCCTAACTTGGAAACTAGCAAGTAAAGCTTCTTCTTGTTCTGCCACAGCTTCTTCTTGTTCTTCCAATTCCAATTTCACTCCAGTAGACCTCAAATCTACAAGAAGAGGAACACGAGAAGCATACAAAGCATTAATCCAACCTTGGGATTTCCTACTCAAAGCATCAGCCACCACATTAGCACGTCCAGGGTGATACTCAATCGTGCAATTGTAGTCACTTAACAACTTAATCCATCTCCGCTGACGAAGGTTCAAATCTTTCTGCGTGAACAGGTACTGAAGACTCTTGTGATATGTGAAGATTTTACACTTCTCGCCATAGAGATAGTGTCTCCAAATCTTCAAAGCAAAAATAATGGCTGCCAACTCTAAGTCATGTATAGGGTAATTCATCTCGTGAGGCTTTAACTGACGCGAAGCGTAAGTAATTACCCTACCATGCTGCATCAAAACGCATCCCAAGCCATTCAAAGAAGCATCGCTGTAAATCTCAAAGTTACCATTATCTTCATAAAGAGTCAAAACAGGAGCATGAGTGAGATAATACTTCAACTGCTGGAAACTCTGTTCACAATTATCATCCCAATCGAATTTAACTTCCTTCCTGGTCAACCTCGTTAGTGGTAAAGCCATAACTGAGAAATCCTTAACAAATCGTCAATAATAACCTGCTAAACCAAGGAAACTCCGTATCTTGGTGACGGTTCGTGGCTGTTCCCAATTCTCCACAGTTGCTATCTTCTGAGAGCCTACTTGAATACCCTGAGCTGAAACAACTTGCCCCAAGAAAGCAACTTGGTCTAACCAGAATTGGCACTTACTGAACTTAGCATACAATCGGTGTTCCCTCAGCTTCTTCAACGCCAAAGTAAGATGTTGAACATGGTCTGCCTTTGACTTAGAATACACCGAATGTCATCAATGAAGACAATGACGAATCTATCCAAATACTGCTGAAAACACCTTATTCATCAAACTCATGAAAGCTGCTGGTGCATTCGTCAATCCAAATGGCATCGCGAGAAACTCATAATGACCATAACGAGTCCTGAAAGCAGTTTTAGGAACATCGTCGCTCTTGATCTTGAACTGATAATAACCAGACCTTAGATCAATCTTAGAAAATACGCGGGCACCTCTGAGTTGATAAAAAAGATCGTCAATACGAGGCAAGGGATAACGGTTTTTAATCGTTACCCGATTCAATTGCCTATAATTAATGCAAAGCCTCAAAGTACCGTCTTTCTTCTGAACAAACAAAACGAGGGCTCCTCAAAGGTGAAGTACTAGGTTGAATGAAACCTTTAACAACCAACTCTTGTAATTGAACTTTCAATTCTCTTAACTCGGCAGGAGCCATACGATAAGGAGTTAAGGAAATAAGATCAGTACCTGGAAGTAAATCAATGACGAACTCCACATCGTGATCTGGTGACAATCCAGGTAAATCATCAGGGAAAACATCAGAAAAGTCTCTGACCACCTTGACATTCTCCACGCTAACCGGAGCATCATCATTTAGTACCACGTGAGCCAAGTACCATTGACAACCTTTCTTTAGTAACTTTTTGGCTCTCACCGCTGAAATAATACCATGCCTCAATCCACTAAGTTCACCAAAGAATGTAACCTCAGGTAATCCAAGACGATGGAAGGTCACTGATTTCCCGTAACAATCAATATGGGCACAATTGTAATGCAACCAATCTGTGCCTAAAATCACATCAAAATCCACAATGTCTAGCGGAGTGAGGTTAGCAGGCATAACCACATCTTCCACTAATACGGGACAACCTGGGTAAACATAATCTACATAACACTTCTCTCCTATGGGCATAGCAAACTCTAACTCATACCAAAGAGGTGAAGATTGAGGTTGTGTCAATTAAGCAAACGTATGAGAAATTACCGAATGAGTAGCACCACAGTCAATCAACACCTTAGCATAATGACCAAGAATATTTAACGTACCCATGATCAAGTCCGGATTATTTTGAGCATCCTGCAGCGAAAGGTTGTTGATACGTCATTGGATCTGCTGTCTTCTTCTGCCTCTGTTGGCGTGAACTCCTCGCCCCTGAGAATTACGCCCTTGTCATGACTGGCTGTACTGTCTCAAAGACCCAACTCCACTGGTAGCAGCATTAACCTGCTGAGGCTGTCCTCCAGAACGCCACTGTGATCCACCAGCTGAATACTGCTGCTGAGGCATATATCCTCCAGAGTACTGCTGTGGAAGCATATATCCTCCTGAATACTGTCCATAACTACCCTGCTGATGGGGATCCTGGGGGTACTGGTATTGTCCCGAAGAATAAGGAATGGAATCATTCTGATAATGGTATGCACCACCACAACCCGTATGGGTATAGCCACCTTGTCCTGAAAACTGCTGAGCTGGAGCTGGCGGTGGTAAAGGAGGCTGCTGAGGCCTCTGTTGGCCTTGAGAACATAACTTAGCTAGATGTTCCTCTTGACCATAAGTGTAACAACCACTACTACCTCTTCGACACTCCCCGAAATGTCGAATATTGCACCTATGGCACAAGGGTGCATTTATTCTACCAGAATTCCCCTGCCTCTGGAATTTGGAACCTCCGAAGAACCTACCACTTCCTCTCTGACCTGTGGAACTAAAACCTCCACTGGAAGAACTAGAACTAGCCCCACTACGCTTAAAGTTCAAAGTCTGGCGAGGCCCTTGTGAGAAATGACCTTTACCCTTATCCTTATTCTGATTCCCATGTTTCTCTTCTTCTTCGTTGTCGCTAGGAAAATTCTCAGAATCCTCAATCTGAAGTAAAGCTTCATAAAACTCATGATAAGTGGTACAAGGAATCGCAGTCGCAATGGTACTCCATTTCTTCTTAGTACCCAATTTAAAACAACGTAGCATCTCAACCGGATTAGCAGCAACTTCTGGATGATAACGAGATAGATCAGTAAATTTCTTGTAGTACTCATTAGCTGACAGCTTTTTCTGCCTCAAACTAGTAAACTCTTATTTCTTACGATCAATGTATGTAGGAGGAATGAATCTCTTATAGAATAATTGCTTAAATACCTCTCAATCCTTAGATTCCTCCTAGGGTAACTCATTAGCCAACTGTCCCCACCATGAAGCTGGTTCCTTACCCAAAAACCATTAAGTCGTCTCGACCCATCTGTCCGGAGATAGACTCCCCTAACTCTGCATCAGCCTAAAAGTCTTCTCAATATGCATCAACCATTTCTCTGAACCCTCGGGCCCTTCATTCCCCACAAAAGTGGTTATTTTCAAATTATGAACCGACTATAGAGGGGTCCGCTGAGGCGGGCGAATAACTGACTGAATAGCACTCGCTATAGCTTCCCCTAATTGAGCTATGTTAGGGAAATTAGGTTTAGCTGAATGACGTGGCTCTCTACGAGGCGACATAGTTCTGACAGAAACACAAAGATAATTAGAATATTCACAAGATATGCAGGACTGCCAAACCTAGGCTGTGATACCAAACTGACACACCCAGACCTTAAAGTGGAGCATGCTGGCCATCACATGAGGGTGACGTAACCATGTGCACAGTACGGATGCAAGATTAATCTAAAAGATACGAACAAATTAAAACCATGTAACCAGCAACCCAAATCAAGATAATGTGCTAGTGCGAGAATTAAGATGGTTTACACAATCAGAGCATAAATGGTCTATTTGCAGTCAAGCAGAAAGTAATAAATGGAGATAACACCCGAAGGTGGTCCTACATAAGTGAATTCTGTCAGAACGTCCGATGAGCTCCTCGTATGCCACCAACGAACACTACCTAATACCTGGAGGGGCGAAAAACAAAAAGCGTGAGTAGGCAAAAACAAATCTTTTCAAAACCATTATTTTCTCAAAAATTATAACCCCTATCCGTAAAACCTGTATAATTTCCTAGAAATAAAGTATATACTCATATATATAAATCTCGAAATCCTGCTAGAAAATATGTATGTATGAATGTATGCCATGCCAAAGTATCATAACTGAATGCCAAATCATAATTCTGTGAATGTGATTGAATACTAGATAATCATCTCAGCCCTCGGCTGTATATAGCTCATAACAATCTCATCATATCATATAGCTCATAATCAACTCAATCACATCGTATGTCCTGCACACACATCAATACCACCTCTAGTGGTCTGTACAACATCACTGTATATAGAATAATATGCTCTAGTGCTACAATCATGTGAAGACTGTGCGAATGATTCGCGGGTCACTTACGAGTCGGACCCACTTATAGTGGCCTATTCGACATGACTATGCACCTAACTTGGATCCAAGGCGAGCATGCGGTGCGGGAGGTGAACATCACGTGAAAGACTATGCCCTTAACTCTGGGCGGGAGCACTAATATCAAGGTGCAGGTTTATGAGCTCTAATCACATCACATCATTCATTTATGAGCTCTAATCACATCACATCATTCATTCTCATCATAACCAATATATAAACTTACCTGTGCGTCCGCAACACCATCATTATTATATGCAATTAGTAATGCATAAATAAAATAAATAGATACTTTGCATGGCATTTCAAATCATATAATTCTTTAAATTCATATTCTGGGAAAAGCAAGTTTATAGGTATATACGAAAAACAAAAGCCCACTCACTGATAAGTAGATGGGTCGTAACCCCCGTGCCTAGTCTGGCTACACTCGTCCTCCGGATAGGTCTCGCCTATATGAGAAATAACTGTATAAACGTTATTTTAAGCACATAAACAAAACTGGCTAATAACTTCTCATATATTGCTCAATTTGGCTATATGAATATACCACAGTGATCTACACAACCTCATGAACATCCCCATATTTTTTGAAAAATTTTCCGACCACCCACGCGCCGGCAAGGGCACGGCCCTACGCGCCCCCACACGCAGCCATGTGACAGGTACACTAACAGTGTCAAGAATATTCCGAGGAATATTCCGTTAAAACCCAACGAAATCCGTCCAAACTAACTAACGGCGTCAGAATATTCCGTCGTCTCCTACCTCAGAACTCCGACGACCGTCACCGTTGCCGGAAAACTGGAAAATTTTCAAAACTCTATATCTCGACCAATTTTGCACCATTTTCTACGTACTTTATACCAAAATGAAGATCTCACGAAGATGAACACAACCATACCTAACTTGATCTCCAACTCGCTGGAAATTGGTCAGAAAAAGCCTCGATAATTCCGGCCAAATTTAAAACTCTTCGTTCTCACAATTCTGAAGTCCAAATTTTTCAAACGAAGTACTCCGAGCTTCGTATGGACCTCAGTAAGCTTCCTATAAGCTTCAAATTCCCTGAAAAACAATATTTCACGTCTGCATGAACAATGCACAAATCAGAGGTTAGGTTTCACGAGGTTTTCGAAGGTTTCAGTTTCTAAAACTTGTACCAACGGATTCCTGAGATCACAAGGAACACGAATATACTTACCTTAGTCTCGATCTGCAAGGTTTGAGATGGTTTCTGGGTTGCTCGTATGAAAAAGCCGAGAGGGAGTACGGGAGAGAAAAGAGAGAATGTATGTGTTGGTTTGTGTGTGTGGTCCAAAAGCCACCAATCAAAGACCAAAACAAGTTTTGTTCTAATTGGGTCCAATTATTTAGGACTTGATATAATTGGCCCAATTTCTTAACCCGAAACACAAACATTCACCCAACGCTCAAGGGCATTTTCGTCATTTCACATCAACTGTACAAAATTCCCGGGACGGGCTGTCACAGTGAGTCTACACTAGTGGCCAGTTTGGTTTTAAAATATGTCGAGTTGTCTCATAAAATTTTTCTAGTTGCTCACGAGTTTTACGAACTAAACATACCAATGCTCAACCTTGGCTTGTTAAATGGTATGTTGAAGCTAAAGCCATTGCATTTGGTATAGATGGAAGGTGGGGAATGTTATAACATTGGACAAGAACAACATATAACAAGAAATAATTTATACATTCTTATTGTTAAGTCAAACGTTTAATAATATAGTCAGTATTATCCAATGTACAAATTAGTTTGTTCGATTGAGACAAAACTCTTGCTATTTATTTCATCGCTTGACACATACAAGAACAACAACAAAGCCTTTTTTGACTTAGTGGGGTTGGCTATATGAATCATAGAATGTCATTGTGCTCAGTTATGTGTCACTTCTTCCGTTAGATCCAAATACTCTAAGTCTTTTTTTAGAGTCTCTTCCAAAGTCTTCCTAGATCTTCCACTACCCATTCGGCCCTGAACCTCTGTCCCGTAATCGCATCTTCTAACCGGACCGTTAGTAGGCCTTCATTTCACATATCCAAACCACCGTAACCGATTTTCTCTCATATTTCCTTCAATTTCGACTACTCTTACTTTACCTCAGATATCCTCATTCCTAATCTTATCCTTTCTCGTGTGCCCACACATCCAACGAAGCTTTCTCATCTCCGCTACACCGATTTTATATACGTGTTGATGCTTCACCGCCCAACATTCCGTGCCATAAAACATTGCCGACCTTATTGCCATCCTATAAAATTTTCCCTTAAGCTTCAATGACATACGACGATCACATAACACGCCGGATGTACTCTTTCACTTCATTCATTCAACTTGTATTCTATGGTAGTAGAAAATCGCAACATGGAGCGGTAGAATCGCAAAGGATCATCGTTAAGCCAATTTTCTTGTCATTGTTGGTTAAACCTGGATTTTGATGCATTGATGCTTCAATTAAAATGATAAACAACATAGTCAACTTATTTCATTGCGTTTTTCTCCAATGAATTTGCAAATTTATAGGCAATACGTCATCGGTACAACAAATAATATCGATACAACCAAAGTCAATAGGCCCTAAGTTAACCTTCCCAGAGACCAGCACTTGTACTCGGGCCAAGAAAGGCAGAATCCCTTTTCTTAGATTACATTGCACTTCGGGGAAACAGATCACAAACACTGAAAATTAAAAAGTAGCAGCAGTTTTCAACACTCCAGGTCCCGAAATCCCGAAAATGAAGCCAAATCTAGTCCAATCTTAAAATATGAAAATTTGTACTATGCTTCAGTGCACTATATGTACCAAGAAATTTGGCCGTCGGATCTTAATTACTTAACCTGGAATCTGACAATAAAAAAATCAGAGATTATAAGATACCCGAGGAGTTGACATTCATGCCATGCTAAAATACTGACAGGTTTGTCATCCAAATGATGTTGAGAACCAACAGGCGGAAAATCCCAAAAGCAATCCAAAGGAGCCAAAAGGAGAAAGTCAAAAGAGAAAGACACGGATTGAAGTCAAACCATCATCATCACATAAAACAAGATGGAGAGAATTGAGAAGAATGGTACAGAATCTTAAACCCAAAAGCAGACAAAGACATTCTCACTCCCAAGTCTTTGGCAGCCTGAAACTAATTTAAGCCAGACAGTGGCCACAAAAACTAGAGAACAACCTTCCTAAGCCACGATCACTGGTTGCCGGTACTCCAAGCTAATCACACGCTCTTACTAGCTCAAAATACGAACAACATGACAACCATGTTATAGGTCAGTTCATCTCTAAAGGTCATAACCATTTCAAAATGCGCGAGGCAATCTAATCCGATCATATAATAAAAGGGATATTTAACTAGAGCGAAATAGAAGTCATTTGAACATAAAAACGATCATTAAGTACAGAAACGATATGGGGAATCAGGTGGATGAGTCCCGAAACATTAACCCCGTGTGTTTTGCTTTTTCCTTCCCTAATCCTACAAATGTGGCTATCTTATCATCAGACAGAGCTTTAGTCAGAAAATGCAGGTCATTCAATATCTTCTAACCAACAACCTTAACACAAATTGCTCCTCCTTCACTCCGATACCTGACTTTCCCTCTCTACTCGTCATCATCTTCTTCCTACAATTAACCCAAAACAACACAATTCAATCACAACAATCAACCCAATTCAATAAACTAATCACAAAACTAAGAAGAGACAGTTGATCAACACAACAACAACAAGAGCCAATTAGAACAAACCTCTCCGCTCTCGTCATCATCTTCATCCTCGTTTTGCACCTCAGACTTGGACTTATCGGACTCTTCATCATCTGCTCCGTTACCTCCCTCAGCCTAATTTCACAATTAAGCAACAATTCTCACAACACTACTTGAATCAATTAAACCAAAAACTCAGAAATAAAAACAAGGGCACTCACTAAGCGCTTGTTGTAAGCATTCATGGTCTTGGTGTACTCAGCCTTCCTCTTGTCTGCCTTGGCAATGTAGGGAGCTTTCTCCTGAATAGTTTATACAATTAAGCAACCACTCAACGAACAGTTACGGAATATTCAAGCAATTCACAAATTGATAAACAAAATTTATCGGGAGAAATACTCACGGCCTCTGAAAGTGATTTCCATTTATCACCACCAGCTTTACCGACCTATTCAAATTTATCGATAATCAGAATAAATATAATTTTGTAAACTTAAATAGAAAAATTATTCAGCAAATCGAAATTAAAAACACAGATCTGAGAAGATGAAATTCACTTACAGCGGCGACAGATTTGTTATTAGGATGATCCTTCTTGAATTTCACTCTGAAATCCTCCCTATATAAATTTGAAAGAAAAATTCATACAGATATGACAAAAAAAATAAATAAATCAAGTAAAAAACGATCGATCTGAAGAAAGAGAGATAGGGAGAGAGAGAAATAGAGCGTTGACCGTACATGAAAACGAAGAAGGCACTCGCAGGCCTCTTAGGCTTGTTCGGATCCTTTGCAGCCTTCTTGCTCGCGCCAGCGCTTTTGGTCTTCAACCTAACAAAATTAAAAAATAACACAAAAAATCAACATAAATTCAAAATCGACGTTTCACATAGAGATCTCCGATCAAATCAAAGAAAATTCACAGAAAAACGGAAAACGAAAACGGAAGCTCACTTCGCATCAGCTTTTTTGGGAGCAGCAGCTCTTGATTTCCCCATGTCAGCTAAACCTGCACACAAAACCGCAAAAAAACCGATGAGAGTCGTTGAGAAAAGGCAAAAAATGATTAAAATCGTTCAGAAACGACAAAAAACGACGGGAATCGCTCGGAAGCGGCGGAAAACGAAGAGACTCGGTCCGAGTCGGGGGGCGAGCTTACCTTTGGTGAAGGGAGAGGATAAGGCGAGAGAGAGAACAATGAGAGAGATATGCCTTTGGGTCGTTTGCTTTGTTTGGTGCGGTGCGCGAGTGTGTGTAAAATTTGCCCCTGGGGTGTGAAGGGATAGGAAGGGAAGGCCCGTGGCGCAAAAATAAAAATGAAAAAAAGGCGGAAAATTAAATTTTGATTTATTGAAAGGATTGAAGTCCGCGTTTAGGCGGGATTTCAAAATATTTGTGCCACGTCATGCATCCGCGTCATGGGGTTCGATTGGTTGGGGTGTATTTCCTTGGATCTCGCTTGTGCTTCCTTGTGTTTCTTTGTTCTATTTCCGCTGGCGGTACACTGGAAACCGGTAGGAAAAGGGGCACACGTGGAGAATGTGTGCGTGGGTCATGTTTGGCACGTGCGGATATTATTGGCGAAATTACAAATTTGGGTTTTGGGCGCGTCTAGATGGTTGTTGGGGTTGGGGTAAAATTTGGTGCAAGATACTTCTGTACCGCTTTGGGGTTAAATATGTCAATTGGTTTGTTAAAAACAATTTTCTTTTCCTTTATTTATTTATTTATTTTCTTTTGAATTTTGTTTTTAACAAAAGATGTTATCTAAACTAAAAAGGTGAAAGAGTAGGCTAAGCATCACAATAATGTGATTTAAATTTACTTTTTGTTACAATTGAATATAAGATCTCTTATTTACAAGTAAAGAGGAATAATGATAAACCGTAGTATTAAATGACTTTTTTTTTTAAATATATCAAATTTGATATAAAAATGTATTCAATTAGAATTTTTAGGAATTTTAATAAATAACTCTTTGGAATGATTTTATGAAATATGTCAAGTTTACTCTCATATGTGGCATAAACGTGATAATTTCCACAACAAGCTAACGATGTTATGGATATTCTCATATTCCAACAACTAGAAAACTAAATGATCAAATTCGATAAAACTAAAACTACAGCGAACAAAATTGAAATTGCGGCTTGAATACTATGTTTTACTTAATTTATAAATATTTTAACTATTAAATTTAATTATTATAAATATTCAAATCTCTTATTTTGAATCTCGGCCATTTATTTTCCTTATTATTTATACGTAGAGTATTAACAGAAAAATTCAACTACAAGAACTAAAAACTCGTGAATTTATCAGATTTGGGCAAAATTGGGCTTATTTGATTGGAACATAGTCGAACAATTTATCCCCAACAGGCCCAATTAAATCGGGGTTACCCAATACCCAGGGCCAGTGGAGTTTTGGACTTGGGTCTCTAGCAACTGACCCGGTAAAAAAATCCGAAACGAAGGTGGTGTTTCGTACGGAGCACCGGAGCAAAGGAAACAATCAGACATGGGAGAGGTAGTAGAAACACTACCGGAGCACCGGAACTCGTTCGCAGCTCCAATTGTATTCGTTATCGTCGTCGCTTTCCAATTCTTCTCCAGGTGGCTGGAGCAGTTAAAGAAGGTACTTTCCTCAACGATTTTTCACTTGCATTCAAACAATTTAATCGTAGTTTGGTGCAAATTTAAGCTCTTAATCTTTTGTTTGATGCTTCAACTGCAATTATTGTGAAATTAAAATTTTATTTTGGGTGACTTTTTGTGTTGGCAGGGAGGAGGGAAGAGTGCTACGGCAACCCGATTAAGTGAAGAAATTAAGGACATCTTGAAGGAGGCAAGCCCCTTGTCGCAGTGAGTGATTTTTATTGGTCAATCGTAATTTTCCCCAATTTTTCAATGGAATTTTATATTTTTGGATTGGCAGCATTGTTTTAATGCTTGCAAATTGCAGCTACACATTGTTTTGGCTTTACAGTAACAGGTGATAGTTTGGATTCTTAGCAGTCGTATAATCTTCGTTTTGTTTGAATCCAGGCCGTCGACTTTTGCGCAAGCTGCGAAACTTCGGAGGATTGCAGCTGCTAAGGCGAAAGAACTTGCAAATTGTACTAGTTTGCAACTCCATCCTTTCAATTATGTTTTTATTATGATCATATATGCAATTACATACCTGCATTATTGAGGCACATGTATATATCTATATATCGTCACAGAGGGTAACTATATGCAATATGCTTGGGATCAAAGTTGTGTTTGTATAGTAACATATACACTTTACAGCTACGATGTTTTTAAGTGAAGAGTTGAATGGCTAGTAAAGTTTATGCGGTTGTTCAATGCCATATTATTTCCATGTATTTACAATAACCATTTTGTTTTCAATCATTAATTTAATTTCTTTTCAATTATAAGAATCTTGTTTAGTTATATGAGTTGATTGTATGTACTGGGTACTTATGTAAGCCTGAGTCCTGACCCATCAGGACGAAAGATTCTAACAGTATTACCTGCCTGCCAGATCAAGAGTTACATGGCAAGGAGATAAAACTTTCATATGACTTGTATCTGAGAATTTTGTTCATCTTAAAGGTAGTTCTCGGTGTTTTAGATTTTGAAAGTTTTAAATGATTTATTTTGAAAAGAAGAAATTATTTCTGAACAACGGTTCTTCATAGATATACTTGGTTGTCCATTCTGGTCTTAACATATATTGTGCGGGTTTGCTGGTTTTGGAGGGTTCTTGTTGCCTCCGAATCGCGTCAACTTGTGCAACCCTTTGGTAATGCATTCTTGTTCCGAATATACTTGCCGAGTCCCTCTTCTTTCTGTTTGGCTATTTTTAGATTGAGTATTGAGACAGTAAAATCTATAAATTGATAGAAGTTCTGATTCGAATATCTTGTTGCTGTGCAGGGAAGGTGATATCATGGAGGGCTGGAGGAGTTGTAAACGAAAATGTTATGGTAAATAAAGTTGGGACTACTTTTGATTGTTAAGCAACTAAATGATCTAAACAATACTAGGTACACCGTTACTTTCGCTTGTACGCTGCTGATGTATGCATATTACTCATATTGAGTCAGAAAGAAAAGGGATGGTCCTTGATTAGTATGCGATATAAATCATCTTAAATAAAGTTTTGAACATGGCTTTTGATTCTTTTCTTATATGGTTCTGCAGGTAGGAATTATTCCTTGGTTCATATTATCTACCAGGGTTAGCAAGTTCGTATGTCGACTTGCCGAGTTCTAGAGGTTAGATGATTTCTGTACTGTCTAGTTTTCATGCACATGTTAACGTCATTTTGTTTTAACTATTACTTCACGAACTTTAGCCATGAACTTAGGATTGTTACCTGCTCATTTAATTTGTATCAGTGATGTGCATTTCTCTTTTGGTCGTCCATGTAAATTGAGTTTCTTGTTATGTAAAAAAATTAACCTCTTATAAATCCCATTCTTTGAATTTATTTATTATTTGATTTTATTTAACATAAGGAAAATCCAGCAAAATACTGTGATGCCTTTTGTGTTTGGTAATCAAATGCCTATGCGATCTCCGGACTACCATGCCCGTGGTGGAATTATAGTGGATCCTAGAGAAAATCAAGAAATATGATACTTGGAGCACAAGACTTCAAGGCGAACTCAAACTCCCAACAAACGAGAAGAAAGGTGCTGCAAATATTATTTATTCTCTAGTACAATTTACCTGAGCACTCTTAATTACTTGAGCCCCACGCCATTTTCTTACAAGCTTTTCTATAATTATTAATCCTTATTACTGACTCTTATTCTGCTTCTTGATGAAACCTATTATTGAGCCAATTATAACATTACACGAGTATCTTGCCAGCACCTTAAAGTCGCCAACCATGTCGTCCAGGAAATGTGGAGCATTAAGTATTTTTCTTTCAATAGAAAGAAGAGAATTTGCAAAGACGGAGAAGAAAATGCAGCCAAGCACACAACCTGCAATGGCAATCCCTGAAGAATGACCACCCAGTGCTGCATATGTGCCGGTAATGAATGCAACAACCATTGCAACCAAAGCCCAAATTGTCGTAGACACTGCCAATTGAAACGTCCCCTTGTACTTCCTCTTTGTGTGAATTGAGGAGTAAAGGAGCACTAGGACAGAACAACTAGACATGGCCATGGCTAGTGTATCAGTTAGAACAAATGCTTTGAACGCTGCGTTTCTTGACAGAAGGGGGTAACCCTGGTCCGGTCCTTTTTCGCTTTGGTGTCCGCCGGGCATGGTAAAACCTGCGGCGAAGGTAACAGTTGCTATCAATGTAGCCACTACCAGATGAGTATCTTTTGCTTTCTGTAAACTTTCTTCCATGTCCTTGATTCTTTGAGTTTCCTCCACCTTATTGCCACTAGTATCTTTTGGATTTTCAATTCCATGACTTGGTCTAACACCCGTCACTTGAAGTAGTTTTACATACAATTCCTGCAAAGCCAGAGAAGGACTATAATATTATTATTATCTTGGCAAACAAATTCAAGCAATTTAATGATCACAAGGTGATACGTACCTGCGCTAATAATGTGCTTATTTCATCATCGTGAGTTAGAAGAATGTCAAAAGCGTTTAAGTTTTGCTTGTTGAATGCCATCCAATCAACTTTATGAGCAGCTAGTAATTCTATGCTTTTGGGAGAATGAGTAGCTAGGTGATGGAGGGGTGCGTTCCCATCAACATCCATGCCATTGAACAGGATGTTTCTAAGCCATGCATCTGCAAAAACATATTCTACTATTTGGTTTTGTTTGTTCCGTATGGCGTAGTAAAGAGCATTCTGAAATTTGTTGTCGACCAGTTCGCAACATCTTTGTCAGCAATGTAAGCACAACGTGCAGCAAGATGTAGCGGAGTACATCCTAGTTCGTCTGCTGCTTTGCTCAAAGTCCTATCGGCTCTTAGTAGTTCCTCCGTTATTACTTAAGCATAAACATAAAACAAAAACGAATATTGATAAAATTAAAAACATATATATGTATGTTGGATGTGCCCTTCAATTCATTTTTTTTTAAATTAATTTACCTACATATTAATGCACCTAAAGAGCAAGAAAATACAAGTAAATTAGTTTTCAAATACAAACATATGTCAAGAGCAAGAACGAACATGTAGTATTGTCTTTAAAAAAATCAGTTATAAAATTTGAAATTTTGATAAAAGAAAAGTGGAAAAAACTAGACTATCATCACACGTATCAGGAAGAGAGCGATGGTGAGAAGACTATGGACACCGTGGTTCTTTATCATTGGGTAATACAAATCGGCTGTTTCTATGTCTCTGCTGAACCTGGAAATTTTGTACATCTCAAGCACTTGGAAGGGGACTAAGATCATCTCCGGAGGTTTGCCTCTGGAGCCAACGGACCCATTAATTCTGGACACTAAATTTAATCGTCTGGCCATGAAACCAGAGGGGAAAGGGTGCAGGTGATGAGAGGAGGAGGATGAGGGGATGGGGAGGGATGACGGCAGTCATGGAAGTGTGTGACTGCTGAGTGGTGAAATGGAAAGTAAAAGAGAAAGTCTGCTACACTACAGAGTTTTTTTGGTGAAGATGAGGAAGAGCCTAGATTGGATGTCAAACTAATTGCCGTTGCGTACTTGGTCGGTGGAGGCTAACCTCTTCCTGAAAACTACAGCAGGCGAGAAGAGGAGAGAATTCAGGGATCTGAGTGTTGTGCGTGAAAGAAATTTTGTTGCCGTAAGATCTATATTTCAAACGGTTTGGATTTTGTTGATCCTCCCTATCCGGATAAAATTGATTCGGAGAGGATCCTCCTCCCTTGTAAAAGGAATTGGATCACATCCGTATTCAAATTGTGGGGATCCTAGCGATCTTCACATCTTAGCTATTCATCGCGTATCGTGCAGTCAGAAATCATTTGATTTTTTTTATTTAAAATTAAATACAAATAATATCTGATGAAAATTGACTGCACGATATACGAGGAACGGCAAGGTAGGATGTGGAGATCTCTAAGATCCTTACAAAGTGGATCCGAAGAAGATCCTCTCCCTTCATAAAATACTATTGTTAACTCTCAAAATTTGCTGGTGAAACTCAAACGGGTGTGGGTGTCCTTACATATCGTAAGATTAACATAGTGGATATAATCAACAACTGTAGTAAAATGAACACAAAGTCTGCCCATAACAGGGCTACATCCACTGCAGTCTGTTTAATATATTTTTTCTGAGATTATAAACAGGCTACATCTACTAAAGTCTGTTACACAAGACTTATGGCTCGTTTACTAATCCGCAATCAAAATGAGGAGAATTGAATTGATGCGGAATTAGATTAGGGAGGAATCATAATCAGATTCCTATGAAAGGTGTTTACTAAATTATCAGGAAACAGAATAGGAATGATGTTGGTTTCATATAACTTTTGAATTGGAATAAAAACCATTTGATTACTAAACTGCCCTTGGTCTAAATGAATTATTTTATGTGATAATTAGAATTTTCATATAATCTTAACCCCATAAATGATGGAACCGGATCCCTTCCGGATCTAAAGGAACTGAACCCACTCATCAAATGATTCAGGGCATTGAAATTTGATCCAACGGCTACAAATAGGAGGCCTTCTAAAAATTATAATAATTGTAATCGTTAGATCAAATTTCAATGCCCTGAACATTTGATCGTTGGACTCAGTTCCTTTGGGTTCGGAGGGGATCCGGTTCCATAAATGATTGAATTTTCTCTCTCTTTATAAACTAATATTTTACCTTTTCAAACCTAATTTTTTTATAGGGAACTTTAACGAAAAGCTCCCGGTACTGTTCACTTTAACGAAAAACCACATTTTTACACTAAAAAGTCAATCCTGGTACTATTCACTTTACCTTTATTTTGTTATTTTTGTTAAAACTCAAAGTTTTCAAGCCATTTTCATTAGTTTTCCCTTTTTTATACCCACCCCCAGTAACTTTCCAAGCCAGCAGCCCAAGTTTTCTACCTTTTGAAACCTAATTTTTCACGTCTTTTCTTTTCTCCCCAGTATTCTTCGTCAGTCCTCACCAGCCGCTACCGCCACTCTCTCCCTCTCTTGCGTGTCGCACCTCCATCCCCACACGACCAAGATGCCACAACCAAAGAACAACCAGCTCACTACGATATCTGAAGACGCCCTAGGATTCTTGAGATTGGTTCACTGGGGCATGGGAATGTGAAGGGGAGGCAGGCAGAGAGGTCTAGGCTTGTTGATTTGAGTGGCAGATTTGGAGGTTTTAGGAATTACATGGGGTTATAATGGGTAGAAAATTGTATTCTGAATTCTTCATTTTTCCCGGAATTCAAATGACACCTCATACTCAGGAGTTCAATTCCTCCAAAATCAGGAATTCAATATCTATCTTTTGAGTGGACCCCACCCATTTTGATTCCTCCAAATTTTAGTAAACACAAGAATAATCCGTAATCGAAATCACACTCCGACTTTTGATTTCGATTACAGACACGTAAAAACGCCCTTAGAGTTTTGATAACTCATTGAAATGACTTTATGAAATATGTCAAATTTACTCTCATATGTGGAACACATGATAATTTCGCACAACAAACAAACTATGTTATGGATATTTTCATGTTGCAACAACTAGGAAGTTACAATGATCAAATTCGATACAACTGAAAATATATTAAACAAAATTAAAATTATGGCTTTAATGCTATGTATTATTCAATTATACAAGTGTTTTAGCTGTCAAATTTGCTTTTCACAAATACTTAGATCTTTTATTTTGAATCTCAACCATTTACTTTCCGTATTATTCAATTATACGTAATATTTATAAAAAAAAAAAAAAAAAATCCAACTACAAGAACTATAAACTCATGATTGATCAGATTTGGGGAAAATAGGGCTCTATTTGATTGGACCATTTCGAACAATTTATCCCCAACAGGCCCAATTCAATCTGGGTTACCCAGTGGAGTTTTAGACTTGGGTCTGTAGCAACTTACCCGCTTGCAGAGAAGCATCGAAAATCCGAAACGAAGAAGAAGGTGGTGTTTCGTACGGAGCGCCGGAGCTAAGGAAACAATCAGACATGGGAGAGGTAGTAGAAACACTACCGGAGCATTGGAACTCGTTCGCAGCTCCAATTGTATTCGTTATCGTCGTTGCTTTCCAATTCTTCTCCAGGTGGCTGGAGCAGTTAAAGAAGGCAATTTCCTCAGCGATTTTTCACTTGCATTCAAACAATTTAATCGTAGTTTGGTGCGAATTTAAGCTCTTAATCATTTGTTTGATGCTTTAACTGCAGTTATTGTGAAATTAAAATTTTGTTTTGGGTGATTTTTTGTGTTGGCAGGGAGGAGGGAAGAGTGCTACGGCAACCCGATTAAGTGGAGAATTTAAAGACATCTTGAAGGAGGCAAGCTCCTTGTCGCAGTGAGTGATTTTTTTTGTTCAATCGTAATTTTCCCCAATTTTTCAATGGAATTTTATTTTTTTGGATTGGCAGAATTATTTTGATGCTTGCAAGTTGCAGCTACACATTGTTTTAGCTTTACAGTAGCAGGTGATAGTTTGGATTCTTAGCAGTTGTATGATGTTCGTTTTGTTTGAATCCAGGCCGTCAGACATTTGCGGAAGCTGCGAAACTTCGGAGGATTGCAGCTGCTAAGGAGAAAGAACTTGCAAATTGTACTGGTTTGCAATTCCATCCTTTCAATTATGTTTTTATTCTGATCATATATGCAATTACATACCTGCATTCTTGAGGCACATGTATATATCTATATATCGTCACAGAGGGTAACTATATGCAATATGCTTGGGATCAAAGTTATGTTTGTATAGTAACATATACACTTTACAGCTACGATGTTTTTAAGCGAAGGGTTGAATGGCTAATAAAGTTTATGCAGTTGTTCAATGCCATATTATTTCCATGTATTTACATAACCATTTTGTTTTTTACCATTAATTTATTTTATTTTCAAACATAAGAATCTTGTTTAGTTATTACTAGGCACACTTAAACAGATAAACTGCAATGTATAGTTTGAATCCATAAGAAACTAAAATCACAAAACAAAATCATTGGAGTCTAGTGTCATGCCCTGATCCCGAGATACTTCCACGATCGACATGTGACCTTAGGACGTAATTATACAAAAACTTAAAAATCAAACTAGATTCGGTACTTCAATAAAATATATAAACAAAGTACCTAATAAACAATGCCCGTAGGCTTGCAGAGTGAAGTACTAAAATGAAAGGTAAATAAGCGCAAGGAGCCTAGTCACTCTAGATACTCAACGCTAACACAGCTACAATTAAACCCCCACATATCTAACGATTCCTGTCAACCTATAAAACTAGTACTGCACTGTGAGAATGGTGCACCAGGTAAAGAAAACTCGGATAAGCTGTGAAACTGAAGTAGTAGTATCCCATGTATCTAATGATTCATGTCAACCTCTTTTAAGCCTCATTTCAGCGATGCGAGACTTTTTTACCTTCACTATCTCACTCGCCCCCTCACATGTGGCGAATTTTCAAGTTAAACATGAGGACAACACAAATTGTGTGGCGTGGAGCACGTGTTGCGGTTAGGCTTAACACGTAGGCCAATCTGCTCATAAAGATGGTTGAGGTTCCCCCATCAATAATTCCTCTATTTATTAAGACGTGGAAAATGACGGACCAGGTTTTATACCATTGATAATTCCTCTATTTATTCGGACAGTTTAAGAGAATTATCGTACATTCAATACCGTACACTACGTTAAGAGCTAAAGACTACTTGAAAATAAAATACACAAACTTTTGATACACATAAGAAATGGATTATTATTGGAAGAACTTAAAGTATTGAACTTATGAAAGAAGATGGATCGAGTGGAGCTGAGACTTCGATAGTTCCTTCGAGCATCAATGTGGCTTTCTTCATGGTAGGTCTAAGCGATGGATCCTCTTGAATGCACCATATTGCAATCATCACATACTTCTCCACCATCTTCATGTCATGCATTGCCTTATCGTTATTCTTGAAAAGCTGGTGCAGCTTATTCTGCTTATAGCAATCGTACGCCCAATCAGCTAGTATCATTTGACCTTCATCCTCTACTGCTGCCTCGAAATGCTTCCTGCAGAAAATAATCTCTAACAACAAAATTCCGTAGCTGTAAATACCAACCTTTGCCGTGATAGGCAACCTTTTCCACCACTCAGGGGCCACATAACCTTTCGTTCCCCTAATTCCGGTCGTGGTTAGAGTCTGGTCGATTCTCAAAAGCTTTGCTAAACCGAAGTCAGAAATTCTTGCAGTGAGAGAGTCATCAAGAAGAATGTTTTGAGGCTTGATGTCGCAATGTACGATTTGGCTGCTACACTCCTCATGCAAATACAACAGCCCTCTTGCAATTTCCAAGGCGATTTTCCTCCTTTCATACCAGTTTGGCATCGCTTCTCCAAAGAGGAAGCCCGCTAAAGATCCGTTGCTCATAAACTCATACACAAGAATTCGGTGCTCTCCCTCGTAACAAAATCCAAGTAGCTGGACTAAATTTCTGTGGTTTGTTCGGCTAATAGCACTCACTTCCGCTTTGAATTCATTTTCTCTGACCCTAGCGTCTAAGCTTTTGACAGCAACGCTCTTCCCATTATCAGAGGCTAGAACCCCTTTGAAGACTATTGCAGAAGCACCGCGTCCTAGTTCTTCCTCGAATTGGTTCGTAGCGTTGTTTAGCTCCTCATAAGTGAAATGCTTCAAATTCATACCAGAGATGACTGGATAAGGTTGACACACCTTCGCTTTTCTCGAATAGGCTCGGGAAACAACCAAATAGGTTATCAATGGTAGGAGGAAGATTAGAACCCCAGAGCCACTCAGGATGACTGATCCGAAAAGGATCAAAGTTTTATCGTCTTTCTTTTCTGTGTTGGAACCTCCACCCCATTTCACAGTCGAATTTTGTTTCCCAACTTCTATCAAAGTTTTTCCAGTAATATTGGGGTCAATTGCCCCATTCGAGAAAGGGAGTCTCTTCTTACAACACCGTCCAGCGCTGTTGTAATGAGCCACAGCACAAAAACAATCATCTAGGCAATTTTGTCGGCACCAATCCTCAGGTACCCCCTCAAAATACGCGTAGTCTCCGCACCAGCAATTTGCGTTATTCAGCTCTTGAAATTCGAAAAGATCTGTCTCCTCCTTTGACATTTCACCACAACTCTGGAGAAAAGTTTTGCTTGCATCCTCTGCGCTCATCCTCCGGATCAATAAAGGAGTAACCATTTGGGCACTGGCAAGTCGGTCCTTGTTCTTCAATCGTGCAAAAGCTGTTTAAGCCACATGCTCCACCGCCGATTGATTCCTCAATCGACTTGCAGATGTTTGGAGGAACGAATGAGGAAGTGGACCAAACCTTAGACCATCTTCGGGCGCTCGAGCTAGTGCTTTTCGGGTAAACATAGTGCCTAAATACTCCATCATACTCTAGTGTTGCTCTCTGGTAGAAATCTTGCATTGAAACCATATTGGACGATATGTTACCGAGTAAGCTTCCATTGTTGGCTGCGGCATAAATTAGGCCAGACCGGCTGAAGATGACCTGAAACCCAATATTTGGATTTTGCACCTCCCAATATGCTTCATTGGGCGTATTTTGTGGGAACCTTGTGGTCGCAAGTACAAGATTCCCATCAGGTTTTAGCGAAAACAGGAATCTACCACTCGAGTAATTTGTTGCCGTGTAGCGGGCATAGAGTATGCCATTCTGATTTAGAGTTTGTGAGGGTAGAATTGTATCGGTTGGATAACTGAAGCTCTCCCACACATTGGATGAATTTCGATTCGCCAACACAAAATTTCCGGTGTCTAGCATGGATGCATAGGCAACTCCAGTACCAACAGATTCAGTGTTCCGTATTCGCTTGCCATTGAGCATAAACTCGCCATCGATCGTAAGCTCCACTTTCGATCCCTTTGGCACTAGATTATCCCCATTGGCTGACCAGACAATAGTTTGATTTGGTATCTTATCGAACCAAATGGCTAGCAGGAACCCATCTTTTGCGATTTCTCGAAAACCGAAAGCACATTCACCAGATGGTGATAGCCAGGACGAGTTATTATCTTTCAGTGCGGTGAGGGATGAGCCTAAAGATATGTTTCTATAAGTTTGAGCAGTGGTGGGAAATGGTAGAAACATGAAAAGTAAGAAGAAGAGAGGATTTTTCAGTGGACAGGCCATGGGAAAATTACAAAGGTGAAGAAAATTTTCAAATAAACTATATTTTCTGTCTCAATGACTGGCAATTTTTATTTCACACTCTTCAAGTATATATGAGACAGAAATCTTTGCTGCTGGACGACTCTGTGATTTCTTCTGATTAAATTAGAGGATCAAGCAACAACCAGGTCAACAATGAGCTCATTTTCTTCATTGATTGAAGTGACTGTGGTCAAGTCCTTTTTTTTTTAGATTTTCCCAGGCTTGGAAACTGCCTTTTTGATTCTTTACGTACTTTATCAAGGATGAAGATCCTCTTCGGATTCTTTTTGTCGGAATCTTAGGAATCCTCACAATTTAGCCATTCATTGTATATCGTGCAGTCAGTTTTTGTTACGGATTATTTGTGTTTAATTTTAAATAAATAATTTTAAATAATTTTTGACCGCACGATGTACAGTAAACGGCTAGAATGTGATGATCCATAGGATCTCCACAATATGAATTTAGATTGGATCCAAATTCCTTTATCAATTTCCACGTGGCATGTAAGATAATTTATTATTCTGAATATTACGAGATGCATGGACGAAAGTCCAAGACACTATTAAACTTTTTAAATCTTGAAAAGTATGTTCTGGATATGAAGAAAGTTGAGTTTTTACTGTAAAATCAATTAGTAATATAGATAGTAGTCCAACTTATTTATAAGATTGTGCAAGATGCATTATCTCATCAATATGAGATTTATTCTCAACAAGATCGAGGTAAAACGATAAAGTAGTGATTACTTTAGTTGATGCATTGTGCAGAGTGACAAGAGTGCTTTCATAAGGTCCTCATTGTGAGGACCTGTCAAGACCAAATGCATATGAGCTACTAAATTATATTCGTTTACATCCAAAAGCTTACAATATTAGACAACTTAACAAAGCAAAACAAGAAAAAATTAATGTTCCACAATGAAAAAATTGAAGTTCTACTATAAAACCAATTGACAATATGAAAAGTAACTAAACTCTTTATAAGCCATTTCATGATTTGGTCCCTCACCAAGGAACTTTGTCCTCACATTCTCACACTAAATTTTACAAAAAAGAGTAGTTCTATAGAGTTTCCAAGTCAAGGTTGGACGAGTTAGGGGTTCAACCGAAAAAGAGGGCAGAAAAGAATGCATATTCTATCGTGGGACGGACAAGACTGACCTGCATGCATATTCAAATTTAGAAAGACTTGGCGTCCATTACGTGCCCAAATTGCAAATTAAATCTCCAACCGTAAATCTACCATGATTGACGGTTGACTTGAAAATTAAGTAGTTTGTATTCATGATGCAAACTTCCGGAAACATTTCTTTAGGTTCATCTCTCACCGCACTAAATGATGGTAACTCATCGTCATGGACATCACCATCTGTTGACTTTCTTTTGGTTTTCGGAAAATTAGAAAAGATGGGTTCCTACTTTCTACTAGCCTCGTGGAACGTGGGATGCGATGGAACACAGTGGAACATAACTGATTCGTCTCATGTTTGGCGTAAGAAATAACGTGGAATGCGATTGTTCTTGAAACGGATTTTAATTCAAAAATGTGATCCTCCCCGGATCCCTTCCACTTAATCCACCTAATCATCTAATCCGAACCCTTGAAATTTGATCCAACGGCTAAAGTTATTATAACTTTTAAATGAGCCCCCTGTTTGTAGTCGTTGAATTAAATTTCAAAAATCTGGATTGATTAATTGGGTGGATTTGGTGGAAGGGATCTGGAGATGATCCCTTTCCCAATTTTTGTACCACATAATCCCCCTTAACGT
Source organism: Heteromeles arbutifolia (assembly GCA_024362995.1). Lineage (NCBI taxonomy): Eukaryota > Viridiplantae > Streptophyta > Magnoliopsida > Rosales > Rosaceae > Heteromeles > Heteromeles arbutifolia. The sequence continues at coordinate 17,499,473 of JANCRC010000001.1, forward strand.
ACTCGTTCCACCCCATGGAACAGAAAATTATAATTTTTTTTCTGGGTTAGGGCCTTTCTTAAAAAAAAGGTGTTTTGGCTGGCGTGGAAGGGCAGGAAAATCCAATGTCCTTAGGGTTAGCTCAAGTGGTGTAGGAGGGCAGGAAAATGGATTAGAACTAGAAAATATGCTCGCGCATTACTACGGGACTTGAATGTACCAGTCTTAAATGCATGAATAAGACACATTTAACCTGAATAAATTAAATATAATCATGAATGAACAGAGGGATATATGAGTGAAATGGGTCGGTAAGATAAACAGCTTGATTTTTATATACATTCAACATAGCTGATATGAAAAGACATTGTACAATTAACTGGACGAAGTTGAATGTTCTTGATTACAAAAGATGTGGTTGCAAAAAATCCTCTGTTTCCATAAGAAACAGAAGCAACATGCAGTTCACACATATATTGCCTCTGAAGTTAAGATGACAAAATATATGTCCTGCAGGCCAGCCGCCTGTTTTAGCAGTTAACAAAAAACACTAAAAGTGTTCCCTTTTTTGTTTCAGCAACTAAGCTTTCAATCACTAATGTTCAAAGAAAAAAAAATGCAGGACGCCTATTTCCATAAGAAACAAAAGGGAGATGCAATCCACACATATTTTGCCCTTGCAGTTAAGGTGGCAAAATATATGGCCTGTAGTCCTGGCACCTGTTTCAGCAGTTAACAAAAAACAAAAAAACTGTTCCATTGTTGTTTCAGCAAGTTTTCAAGCACATAGTAACTCCAAGAAAATAGAATGTTGGAAGATATAAAATTAAAGGAAAATTAATGAAAAAGGCTTGAAAACTTTAAGTTTTAACGATAAGGACAAAATAAAGGGTAAAATGAATAGTACCAGGTTTGATTTTTTAGTGTAAAAATGTGGTTTTTCGTTAAAGTGAACGGTACTGCAAGCTTTTCGTTAAAACTCCCAAACAAAGGAAAAACAATGCTAATTTCAAGCATAAACTATCTTTGAAAAATTAATACCTCAATTTTATTTTCCCAATCTACACCATAAATATTACGTAAAATTGAACCAGCCTTGACAACAAACTGAGGAAGCTCCTTGAAAAAATCTACGGTGTTGTAAAACACCCCAATAAGAAGAATAAAATAAGATGCCAAGAATTCATGAGCAACTAAGTAAAACACCCTAATGGAAAGGCGGTCTAGTGCCTAAGAACCAACAAAGTGAAACTTTACTTGCTATACATGGATATGCATGCTATAAGAAAGATTTATTCCCCCATGTAGTAGGCTGTTCTCTGTAATCTTAAGCTAACCCAAGTTGTGACATCCTACATCGCCCAGGGGAGTGATCCTTAAATGTATATTCCCATCTCTACCTAGCACGAGGCCTTTTGGGAGCTCACTGGCTTCGGGTTCCGTAGGAACTCCGAAGTTAAGCAAGAGGGGGCCAGAGCACTCCCATGATGGGTGACCCACTGGGAATTGCTCGTGAGTTCCCAGAAACAAAACCGTGAGGGAATGGTAAGCCCAAAGCGGACAATATCGTGCTACGGTGGTGGAGAGGGCCCGGGAAGTGATCCACCCCCGGCCGGGATGTGACAATTGGTATCAGAGCCAATCCCTGGTCGTGTGTGTGCCGACGAGAATCTCGGGCCCCTAAGGGGGTTGGATTGTGACATCCCACATCGCCTAAGGGAGTGATCCTTAAATGTATATTCCCATCTCTACCTAGCACGAGGCCTTTTGGGAGCTCACTGGCTTCGAGTTTCGTAGAAACTCTGAAGTTAAGCGAGAAGGGGGCCAGAGCACTCCCATGATGGATGACCCACTGGGAAGTTGCTCGTGAGTTCCCAGAAACAAAACCGTGAGGGAATGGTAAGCCCAAAACGGACAATATCGTGCTACGATGATGGAGCGGGCCCGGGATGTGACACAAGTAGACTAATTATAATGATGCAAAATATATATAAATCTGACTTTTTAAAACTGGGATTTGAAAGAATCAATACCTTGGCATATAACTGTCTTCAACAATTACTGCAAGATCATCTTTCTAGCTATGCAACAAATCCAAATTGAGCACCATCGCATAATGTTGGGCTTACATTGTGGAAAACAGAAGCACCGCCAGCGTTTAGAACAATCAATGTTACTTGCCAACATCATTAGAGAGTGAACAATTAGGACCATTTTTTCTGTCCAGCCATTTTAGTTGGCCTAACTCTATGTAATTGCTTCTAATAACATAATATTCTGATTGATATGGAAAGCCTAGTTCCTCTAAAAAAAGGTTGGAATCATTCATACCTGCCAAACCCAGAGTAATCTGGTTCAAGATGTGAGAGACCATTTATTTCTATATAACTATCAGAAGTCTCACTCATCTGCCTCCCAATCCCCTCCAATCCTCCAACAGATGTATAAATGAAACAATGAAAATATATGGGAACTCAAAACTCAAGTGACCTTTCTTCTTGCATGAGAACTCAAATTCAAAACTCAAAATTAAGTCTCATAAAAAAGTATAAACCCATCTTATTTTTTCACCACATAAACATCAAATCACAGATGTAACTATACACCCAGATAAAAAATTATTCAAATTCAGATAAAATTCGCATGAGTCATCCAAAATCAAAATTATATTAACATCCCTGGTTTACATTCCTGTTTACAACTATATTATACTTCTAAACTTACTTGGTCGTCACTTCAGAACTTCCGTCTTTTATTTTTCATGACATGCTTCCCTGTTACAATTTGGAAAAATAAAAGTTGTTAATGTAAATGAATAACAGTTTTAGTGAAGAGAGTGATTTTCCTAATTGCTAAAATAATTGAGTAAATTTCTGTGGTACTCAAATGCATTTAACAAGATTCATTAAAATAAAAATTGCAAGCTACCTTTTATCGTCGGTCAGCAACCTTCTACAAACTTTATTTTGGTGCAAGCACGAACAGTCACAACCTTCGTAAATAACAATTGACAAAAACCTGTCCAGATTCAAGATAAATCTTCAATGACAGTCGTATGATAAATTTGCCATTCTTCTAGTAGCATTCTTGCAATAAATAAAAAAGAAAAAGACAACCATTGAGTTGCTTTCCTTCCAAATTCAATTCATCCACCATACATAAAACAACTACAGGGAGGAAATCGAAAAAATCCTAAATCATAAAATTTCCAGTGCATGCACCACGAAGCTCCATATACGGTTATATACCACTCCCAAAATAAACTTATGCAAAAACTATACACCATAAACTTTTCAAAGATACAATGTCTGGCTTGTATACTACTCAGAAGACATAATCCATCGAAAATTAATCTGCAAGAAGGATAAAGAAAATTTATCTTAACAGCACCATTAAAAAAATGGGAATCCTGGAGATATTTTTGTTCAATCTGAATGGAAAATCAACAGAATTTCAAATTTCAAACAGTGAGCATTTTTCAAACCCAAAATTGAATCATCACAAAATGAATTCGGTGCAACCATTATGCTCAAGGGAAATTTATTGTAACAAAATTCAAACGGATAGCAATCATGTCCGTGGATACCTATGACTTTTCTTATAACAACTTGACAGGTCCAATCCCAAATTCTGTCATTTTCCTAAAGATGTTCCAATTTCTCAAAATCTTAAATCCAACTACATTTCTCAATGACCAAATGTCCACATATGAGAACCAAAACAAAGCCTTGAGGGGGGGGGGGGAAGAAGAAAGAAAAAAAAACAGAGGAAAGGTACTGTTCGGCTCTTGCAGTAATGATTTACCTAACTAAAGTTTCCATTTTGTTGGAGGTTTAGGAATTGGCAGCTGTAGAAAGCAATATAATATGTCATTGGCAGTCAGACATTATGCTCAAGAATCCATAGCAACTCCTAAATCAATTACAGAAAAAAACCAGCATCAACAGCCTTTTTGCATACACCAACATTTTAGTCAACCAATTTACATGATAAGAACCGTAAATTGGCATCATGACAAAAGGGGATCAACAAAAATCTCGACAAGTACCTAAAAATACCATTCTACTTCTTTTCAATTACGAAGCACTCTGCATGTATTCACTATCAAATGGTTATATACATGATCAAACTTATCAAAACAACATTGTTTGACAACCATCGTAAAAAATACACCCAAAATTAAAATTAGTAATAAGAAACTAAAATAAAAGCAAGAAAAATAAAAATTGAAAATTGATAGGACTTACAAATGCCCATCTTTTCTTCCTTCCAGAAAACTACTCAAGAAACAATGAGATAACGAGTTCCAAAAATAAGAAATATAAGCATTTTTTTTGGATAAGAAATATAAGCATTTTTCCAACTTACTGCGTCTCCTACCGAAAAAATGAAATATTAATGTTGCATAATAGAAGAGAAAACAACGGTAGATTTCTTTTATGCACTACATTTTTCCAACTTACCCCAATATAACAGCATTCCACAGCATTATATCGTTATCCTGGGGCGCCCCTCTAATCCTTGTAGGCGGGTCCTGTTGTAACCTCTTGAAGTCTCTCATCAGCCTCTTCCTTGCAGGAGTCGACGTCGCTAATTTGCTACCACCCATATATCATGAACCCAATTTAATAAACCGTATTTTCAGATTAACTATGCATTGAGTGAAAACCAATTTCATTTTTTTATCCAATGCCTGCCAAAACATCAAAACCCACATTTCTACATTAAATTGCACACAAAAGATACTGGGGCAACTCATTTGCTCAAAATGAGGAATACCTTACCTACGTATGAAAAAGTTGTACTCTCCTACATTGAACTCCATAACCTTTTGGTAGACTATCTCATCAACAAATAGGAGGTATCAGTTCAACCATTTATAAAGGAATAGAATTGAAGGAGGTCAACAATGTAATCCATTGATAACTCATATAGTCCATTGATAGCTTCATATTGTCTTAAATCAATTCTTACATACAATTAACAAATTAACAATATAGGTTGTATATTTATATGTATAAGCCATCAAATTACCTATCAGCACCCTAAAATAAACCTTTATGATGCCACTAAGAAGCTTAAACCTGAATCAAATGTCACTGCTGGACATAAATGAACTCAATATTTACTAATTGAATGTAGACATTGTATTGCATAATATGCCTACTTCATATAATTGCTAATAAAAGGAAAAATTGCTTATCTTTATGGAACATCAATTTTTCAGGTGTTTGATGCATCAAGAAAGGCCAAAGATAATTGCAAGAGTAAAAAGGACTTCATGGCAGCGGTTCAGGGGAAGATATTGTAGGGTGCAAGGACTCAAGCATACAGGTCAATTTAAAGGTCATGTATAAAGTAAATCATGTGCTCGTGCACTCATTAAAACAATATTAAGTGGCATCTCACTGTATTTATGAGTTTTCTATGATGAAAAATCGGGCGCAAGAGATTAAAGCAGCAATAATCTACCATTAGATAAGGGCAGTAACAATCTACCATTAGAATGGCTTACAATATACAATCTTTTGTGATTTTACTACTTGTACAACATGAACAAACCGCCATCAAATCACTTACCCCAACCCAACAAAAATCACAACTCAACAAATCACTTGCCCCAAAAAATCACAAAGAACAAACCTGCATCAACAGGCAAAGCAAAAAATTATAATAAATCAACAATTGTCAAATAGAAAAGAGAATGTATTTAAGGTTGAAAGAGAGCAGGCTTAACATTTTGTCCTAGTAATTATATTCCAACTCTTCCATGTATAGCAATTATATTCTAACATTTCCAAATAAACCTTTTTTTTTTAATCAACACTTCTCAACATCCACTGGAACATCCAGAACACCACCATCACAACTCCTACATTTCTAAATGGTTTTCTCCTATTTTAATTAACTCCACATACTTTAAACATAATATGATATGAAATACGAAATTAATATGGAACAGAAATCTATACTACATCATGAAAGTGCAAACACATGTTAAAGCTATGCAATGCACTGTACTATCCATTATGCACACCTTTGTTATCCATGTATCACATTCACATGCCTTTTCATTAAATACTCAAATCAATACAAACAAAATTAGTTTAGATACTTATTCAACAATGTTACTAATAAATACTTGTTATCAAGAAGGAAACTAAAAAGCAAAGTTGTATTCTCACTAAAACTAATAAGTCGCAACGAAACCCCTTTGCAAAATAGCTCATGAACATGATCAAGCACCTGACGCCTTAAGGTTGTTAAAGTCCAGAAAATTCTTTTTCATCAACACCACTCAAGTCCATATGCTTGGCACCACGTTGCCAAACTCAGATGCTTGATCTTCCTCCGTATCTCTATTACCTATGATTTCCAATCAGAGTAAGCAACATTATAAACCAATTATAGTACAATGGGGGCACTTGATTTCTGTGCAAACAGGAATATTTACAGGTTCTATGTGGCAGAACTTTCTAAAGACGGGTTTGAAAGAAAAATATGTTAGAAATTACCTCTAACCAAGCACCAATATCAAATCCATTCAACCGGGAATCAAAATTTGTAATTGAACCATCACAAAGAATTGCAGATTTCAAGGCTGACGTACTGGCATCTAAATTTGAGTCAAACTTGGAATGAATTATCTGCAATATTAACAGAAAATTAAGATTCATGGCTAAGGCAAGTGTTTAACTAAACAAACTTTATGGCAAAACAAACAAAGAACAATATCTTAAATCAGCACACTTATACTGGAAGAAACAGTTCTATTTTGTTTCTTGTACCCACCATAACCTAGCACCACACGGATAAGGTTCATCCAAACAAAGGATCCTTTAAAATTAGATAAAACCACTACTAATGCTCCCAACCATAAATTAGAACATACTCTTGGTCTTAAAAAAAGTGCATCACATGTCTACTGGCAAGGCAAGATGTCACCCACTGAGTTTTCTGGTGACAAAATCACCAGCAACTAACTACATGTATAGGACCCGGAATACCTATCAACAAAATTTAATTAAAATCTTCACCTGGTAATTGAAAAGAGAAGATTAAAATACCCCAAAAATACTAATAAACACTAAACACCGTAATTACATCGGGAAAAACCCAAGTTTCAAAAACCTAAACACTATAATTATATTGGGAAAAATCCTAAATCCTTCTTTGCAACAAACCCCAAAACCCAATTACTGTTGCGGGTGGCATACAGAGATTTTTATTATAAGAAAAAAGTAACCCCAATCCCAAATTAAGCAGAGAAATCAGTTTATAATCCCTAAATACTGGAAAGAAGGAATTTTTTTAAAGGGAAGCTCACCACTGCAATCATAAGGCGTGAGCACAGACAGCTTCGGAGGCTGCAAACAAAGGCCCAAAGAACGAAAAACCAGGGTCTCCTGAAACTGAAAACAAAACTAAATTAAACCACCACACGTAGAATCGCAGGCTACAAACTGGCATGGTTATGGTTCATCTGCTGCCACAATGACATGGTTCATCTACTGCCACAATCGCAGTACCGGTTTCTATTGGTAAAATTATAGTAACAGTATATAGAAACAAAGAAATTATCTTTGCATCTTGCATATCTACTGTCATAAAATGCATCAACCAATCAACTAACAAATAAAAAACAAAGACAAAAAAACGAATGCTTTCCATTCAACAGAAAAAGTCTGCATAAAGATAAATTGGAATGATAAACATACAAAATTTCACTTTTCACTTCACAGAATTTGATTGAAATCACTAATCACCATTAGAACAACTTCATATTGAAAAAAGATTACACTAAAATTTTAGAAATTGTTACTTACCAATCTTCAGAAGCATCTTTATGATTTCTAAACATTTTTCCAAAAAAAGTAGAAAGATGAATACAAACCTTCTCGGATGGATACGCTAATAGGATCATCCAGTCGACCATCAAATACTTCCAAAGATAATGACAGAAGTGGTGTCTCCATTACATGCTTCTCCGAGAGCCCCCTGTGAGAAAAAAGAAAGGTAAAAATCAAAACTTGCCTCTGCCAAATAGGAAAACCCCTACAAACCACACAATCAGAGAAATTACATAGTTTTTTTCTAAAATTAGGAGGGGAAAATAGAATGATAGTGGAAAATCCTAAAAAATAAGAAAAATAAAAGCCAAAATTATAGATCTAGAGAAAAAAATTACCCAAAGTTCCACTTAGCACAAACATAAGGGCCAATGCGAAGGTGAGCATAGAGCCCTGCCTTCTGCATGGTCTTGAGAAACCTCACCAGATTATACCTCCCTTTAAAATTGTACTAAAACCCAGCATAAACCCAGAAGGTGAAATTAACTATAAAACCAAATATACAAAAGTATTCGTTTCAGATCTAAATTCATACCCCTTTATACTGGCTCCAAGTTGGTTTTTGTCGTAGCCATGTCCAAGACAATGCACCCAAGACTCCATACATCTACAGCAAGGTTTGCACCAACTGAGTTCTGTTTAACCTGGGTAAGGAACCAAAATGAAGACTTACGTATAAGTAAAACCATCAAGAAGCATGCCACGGAGGAGAAAAATACAGTAACAAAAAAAAAACTCACCCTCACAAACTTATCCTGTGAAGCTCCATTTGATTGCTCTAATCTTCATTAAGAAGATTGGTACCTGTCCAGATACATTACAAACTTCATTTAATTAACGAAAACAAAAGCCAGAAATGTAGAAATCCAACACAATTAACATAAGGAGAAGCATATGAAATCATTAAAATAACATACTAATACTACAATGTAATCAAACAATGATTATTCGACATTAAAACTAAGCCAAATCGACGCGTAACTTGTTAAATTGGGGGAACAAAAACCTTTGAACTTTGTGCATAAAAGCACACATGTTGTCTTAACTATACAAACACTATTAACAACCTAAACAATAATTAACTCACAATTTAGTTCCATCAATATGATAGTCATACCAAACAGTCAACAGACTAACAAAAGTAAACATAAATCCTCCCTAGAAATAGCCCAATGGTAGGATTATGTAGTCCGACTGTGCTGAACTGAATAAGAAAAAGTTCAAGTGATCAAAGCTAATCTAGAGCTTTCTCCTCTCCCAAACATAGCAAGAATCAGAACGTGAGTCGTCAATTTCAAGAAATTCACAGAAAGAGAGAAAGAAAGGGATAGAGTAGTACAAACCTCAGATCGACTGGACTCGATGCTCTGGATTCCCTCATTATCGTAGCAGAAATCGACAAAAGCATATATACAATGACATTTTATCAGCCACTGGTTGGAACGCGTTTATTACCTGCCATAAACGGAGAAACAATTTGGTATAAGAATCTAATAAGAATCTCATTCCACAAAACATCTTCAGTCCGGGCCTAAACAACTGCAAGCAAAAAAATCCCATAGATACATACTTTCATCCAAATCATCCACCGCCATTAACAAAACCACACCCTATATCTTCATTTAGTAAGATTAAAAGAGTGAACTTATCACCCAAATAAAATAGGTAGATTAACGAATATGAGTTAAAAAAGTGGAGGAAAGCAACAAAACCAATCAAACAATGAATTGTCAATAGAATAAAACAACAAATATAGATATCTGAATGAAATTTTTTTTTTTTGTCAAATGAAGAATTAAATGTCACTCAACATTGTTTCTAATCGCAGCTTCCTCTCTACCTGTAAAGCATGGTTGTCTTAGCCAAACATACATTTTGATCATGCAGAATCGAGATTGAGACGTTATCTTCTAACAACAGAAATGGAAGTTAAAAATATTATTGAATCATCAAATGTTGAAATTACCAATCAAATACAGATAAACCACCACCAGCAACCAAGACAGTTTTTTTTTTTAATGAAATTATACACCTCTCACCCAAGCAGCCACTAGTTCTTTTGAACTGCGCGTCTGTAAAACACATGAGTACGGATATATTATAGAAAGCAACAATCACTAAATTTCTAACATCACCGACATTCGCAACATTAAGCATGTAGAGAAACTACTTCATTTCATTTTAATTTTAGGTGACACAACTGATGCAAGAAAGGGTCGAGCAAGTAGCATGGCATCAAGAATAAAGGAAGATATTTAGGATGGAACAATTAAAAGTTTCTGTAAATCATTAAATTTATGCTTACATAAAATATACATGCATACTTAATTTTTCAGACAATAATAGACAATAATACTTCACAACATAAGTTGCAGGCTGGGACTATTTGGTTAACTCAAAAGAAATTGATGGGTTAGAAAAAGCACAAAAAAAATATAAGGACGAATGTTCTTATGTCGTTCTCCTCTTACATCGACAAAACACACACACCTGTGTTTTAATGCTCCCAAAATCAATGAGAAGGCACCAGGCAAGAAGAAGCTCGAGGCTGGAAATAAGCTTGCAAAGAAAACAATCTATAAAGCAGACCACAAAAGTTAGAAAAAACCCAAAAACTAAACAGTAAAAAAAACCTATAAAATGAAAAGAAAAGAAAAACTAAATTTGCAGAAATGTCATAGCTTGTACCCTATCATGTCCAAGTTGTCGTACATCCCCAAGCCTTTGCGTTCATATGTGCTTCCTCAATTTAAGCGTAAACCCCCAAAATAAACTGCAAATATTCTAGAAATGGTAAAATGAACTGCAAACTCGTCAATCATTTCCCAAAATAAACTGCAAATCACAAAATTACTCACCAGGAAACCAAGGCTTTTATGGGCTTAAAATTTCCTTCGAACTGGGACCAAATTCACGGTTTTTCAGCAAGAGGTCGTTGTGCTTCGTAGTTTCTGAGAGAGAATCGAAGAGATTTCTAACGGCCTGGTGGTTTTTGAGCTTGTTGGTGATTTATGAGAGAGAAGGCGAGGAGAGAAAATGGAGATGGAAGCAGAGTCGAGGATATGTTGTAGAAGCTGAATCGCTGGCTTCCACGGTCATCAAGCATGACCGCACACGCACAACACCCTACCTAGAGAAGGGAGACGGCGGCGACCGGAGGATAGTATGGAGGCGAAACCGTCGTTCTCGCGGGGTCTGCGAGACGGAAGAGGCAAGGAGGGTTTGAGAAGGAAATGGAAAAGGCCAACTTTACCATCGTTCTTCCCTTCCCACGATCATCAACACGTGTGCATCAAGATTAGCGGCAGAGAGAACCTGGCAGAGCACCTACCTAAATCTCTCTCTCACTCAGTCCAAACCCCATCTCTCTCCAATCTGTCAGGCCCTGTGTTTCCCTCCTCTGTAGTCGCTCTATCCCCCTCTCTCCGCTCGCCAGAGGCACACCCAGCTGTCTCCGAGTCAAAAATGGGAGCGATTGTCCCTCTCCAATTTGCCAACGGCTGAAAATAGGTTTTTAAGCCTGGGTGGCAATTTTGTAAATTAAGTTGTACAGTGCAATTTTCCCACCTTCTAAAGGTATAAAGTAATGAGTTGATTGTACGTAATGGGTACTTAGGTAAGCCTGACCCACCAGGATGAAAGATTCTAACAGTAGTACCTGCCTTCCAGATCAAGAGTTCCATGGCAAGGAGATAAAGTTTTCATACGACGTGTATCTGAGAATATTGTTCATCTTAAAGGTAGTTCTCGGTGTTTTAAAATTTGAAAGTTTTATTAGCTTTATTTTGAAAAAACAGAAATTATTTCTGAACAAGGGTTCTTCATAGATATACTTGATTGTCCATTTAGGTCTTAACATATATTGTGCTGGTTTGCTGGTTTTGGAGGGTTCCTGTTGCGTCCATATCGCAACAACTTGTGCAACCCTTTGGTAACGCGTTCTTGTTCCGAAATATACTGCCCGAGTCCCCTCTCCTTTCTGTTTGGCTATTTTTAGATTGAGCATTGAGACAGTAAAATCTATAAAATGATAGAAGTTCTGATTTGTATATCTTGTTGCTGCGCAGGGAAGATGATATCATGGAGGGCTGGAGGAGTTGTAAACGAAAATGTTATGGTAAATAAAGTTGGGATTACTTTTGATTGTTAATTCTCATATCGTTTCGTGTGTTGAATGCTGCTGATGATTGCATATTACTTATCTTGGGTCAGAAAGAAAAGAGATGGTCTTTGCTTCGCATGCGATATAAATCATCTTAAATAAAGGTTTGAACATTGCTTCTGATTCTTTTCTGGAGGCAGGAATTATTCCTAGGTTGATATTATCTACCAGGGTTAGCAAGTTCGTATGTTGATACTACTACAAAATTAACTATAACTGGCGGTTCAAAAACCGACAAAAAACATATATTACTGTCGGATTTTAAGCAAAATCCGACAGAAAATGGATGCAGTGACGGATATAATAAGCGACAGAATTGCCTGCGTCAGGAAATGAATTTTCCGACAGAAAATACTCTAAAACCGACAGAAATACTGTCGGTTATAACCGACAGGATATATATTTATTTATTATAATTTCTGTCGGAAAAAACCGACAGAAAATATTAAAACCCATAAATTTTGTCGGTTATATCCGACAGAGAATTTATTATAAAAATAAATAAAATCATTATTGTCGGATAAAACCGACAGAAAATATATTAATAATAAAAAAAAATTTCTGCATTCACCATCCGAAACCTCACTGGAGCTCGATCTCGAAAGCCTCATGGCCTTTAAATTCTTAGGCAAGGGAGCAATGGCAAGAAAACACATCAGATCCCTCAAGAACTTGAACAAACACCCAATAACCCAAGAAAACACACACAAAAGCTGAGAGAGTAGGAGAGAAAACACTTACCAGGTCATCCTTAAATGTAAGGGATTTCTGGCGTTTGTGGGTTTTCCAGATCTAAAAGAGTGAGTGCATGTTCTTCCTCAGTGCAATCTCTGAGAGTGATGGAAGCTAACTAAGGACAGAGAAGGAAAGATAGGAAAAAAACAGTGTGCAATCTTGAGCAGCATCAGCACCATAATGTTGTGCTAACCGTTCTGAGCGACGACATCCGCTCGTAGCACCACCACCAACAGCATCCAACCCATTGAAACAAACAACACAAAATTATTCGCCATATGAGAGACACAGAGAGAGAGAGAGAGTGAGAGGGAGAGTGTTACCTTCTTCTTTGCCATATTCGAGATAGCTAATGAACTTTGGTTGCAAGTGTTCGAACTGGAAGTAAATGAGGAGAGGAGAGAGAAGAGAAGGAGAAGGAAATGAAGAGAGGAGAAAATGGGGAAGGGAGAAGCACCGACGCAAGGAAGAGATGAAGGGGTTATAATGTGGAAATGTTCATTACTGTCGGTTAAAACCGACATAATTTTTTTTTTAAAAATAAAAACCGACAGAAACTTTCATTATTGTCGGTTATAACCGACAGCAACAAAATGGCGGCAAAACTCCCCCCAAAAATTCCCTCTGAAAATTTTAAACTTTCTCCCAAATTTTAAAATTTCAACCCCCCAAAAAAAAATTTGTTACGATTTTAAAAAATAAAATAATAATTGTTTGGTTTAATAGATAATTTTTACATTTTTGGTTTAATAGATAATAATCCATATAAAATATGCGATAAAGAAACAAAAAGAGAATTGTACAATGAAAATGTCTTCACACAAACTAAATATTGTCTAATAAATACTTAAAATATTTACACTAGTGGATAGTTTTTTATACATAATGGAAGTATAACATTAACTCTTAAGTGTTTGTTAAATCTATCAATTTGATAGGATATGCATTCTACGAAACTAGTTTCAACTATCCAACCGTCAAATATGTTTGTATATACTTCGAAATAGCATGTGTAAAAAATCGCAAAAAAAAAAAAACATTCAGAGATTAGGTAACGGGACCGTGAGTGAAAAAAAAAATTTAAACCATTTGTTTATTTATTTATTTATTTTTAATCAATGTAACATTTTAAAATAATAAAATAGTCAATTTCTGTCGGTTATAACCGCCACCATTAACTTAGAAACCGCCAGAATATGTTAAAAATATTAAAAAAAAAGAATTCAAAAATACTGAGGGTTATAATAATTTTATGGCGGTTAAATCCGCCAGGAAAAATCCGCCAGGAATTTATGTCGGATATATCCGACAGAAAGTAACTTTAATCCGACAGTAAATAAATTATGTGTCGGATATCTTTTATCCGTCAGAATGGCTTATTAACCGTCAGGATCGTCCGACACCTAAAACTAATATTGTAGTAGACTTGCGAAGTTGTAGAGGTTAGATGATTTCTGTCCTGTCAAGTTTTCATACACATGTTAACGTGGTTTTGTTTTGACTATTACTTCACGATATCTTTAGTCATGAACTTAGGATTGTTACCTGCTCATTTAATTTGTATCAGTGATGTGCATTACTCTTTTGGTCGTCTGTGTAAATTGAGTTTATTGTTTATCTTATAAAACTAACCTCTTGAAAAACCCGTTCTTTGAAGTAATTTATTAAAATCCAGCAAAATAATGTGATGCTCTTTGTCTTTGGTAATCAAATGCCTATGCGATCACCGACTACCATGCCCATGACGGAATTAAGAGTGGATCCAAGAGAAAATCAAGAAATATGATACTTGGAGCTGAAGACTTCAATGCGAACTCAAACTCACAAACGAGAAGAAAGGTACCACAAGTATTATTTATTCTCTAGTACAATTGACCTGAACGCTCTTAATTAATTGAGCGCTGTGGCAATTTTGTTCATATCGCATTGAAAGTATGACGCGGGTAATCCCATGGTAATATGCATCTCATGTACTTGAATAAAAAAGAACGAGGAAATTTATGACTGAGCATTATTCTTGGCACATCTAATACTAGTATCTTGACGACCGGAATATTCATGGATTTAGCCAAGGCAAAGAAGAGAAGGCATCCTAGCACACAAGCAGCGACGGCAAGTCCTGGCGAACGACCACCATTGCCATTAAGGCAAATAAAGTAAAGGATAACGCATTGTGAAAAATTTTCTGCAATTTTCCGCTCAGACTTGTGTAATTCCTGCAAAAAAGGAGCACCATGACAGAACAACTAGACATAGCCATGGCTATTGTATTTGTTATCACAAAAGCTTTGAAAGCTGCATTTCTGGATAGAACTGCGAAGCCCTGGTCTGGTCCTTTTTCGTCTTGGTAACCACCAGGCATGGTGAAACCAGCTGCGAACGTTACAGTTGCTATAAGTGTAGCCACAACCAGATGGGAGTCTCTTCCTTCCTTCACTTCGATGCCAACACCTCTGTTTTTCTCTACTTGGCTGCCACCTATGTTTTCCTCGATTTTGCTGCTGCCACCATCCTTGTCGCTTGAAATCCGATGACCTGGTATGGCACCAATCTCTTTCAATGTGCGTTGAAGATATATCTGCAACACATAGTAACGTTCATTAATAATAAAAACCAAAGTTGCTACATAGTTTACTTATCATCCTCCCCACTTGGGGACACAAATTATCTCAGAATATAACTCCCGTTATTATCACATCACATCAGAGTAGCTAGAAGTTTCACACAACAGTAAACACACAACGTGCCATTGCTCTGTATAATCAAAATTACGATCATGCAAATTATTACAAACTAGATAAAATTGCAGTAAGTAAACCATCACCCAAAGTCCAAAGGATGAAAGCCTCACTGCCAAGCCCACTCTATTGGATTTTTGGATTGGTGGGCCCTACTCTGACAATACCGATATTGTCCTCAACTTTACCACCTGCCCAATCCGTCAGGTATGAGGTTTTATCACAAAAGGTCTCGATATTAGTTAGAGTGTGGTAATCATATTTAAACCCATTATTTTCTTTTGCACCCACCGATGTGGGATTCCAACACTCCCCCTCACGTGTAACCCAATTTAGTGGTTCACACGTGGAGATCTACACATCAGCAATTGAAACTCAGAGGTCGGCTCTATGTGTAAGAGTCCAGACTTGTTTTCAATGGAACTCAGAGATCGGCTTTATGTTAAGAGTCCTGGCTTGTTTCCTTCTTGGTGACATGCTCGTTGGCTTGCACGGGCCCGACCATTGGCTTTGATACCATGTTGGATTTTTGGATCAGTGGGCCCATGGGCCCTACTATAATAATATCGATATTGTTCCTAACTTTACCACTTGCCCAATTCGTTAGGTGTGGGGTTTTATCACAAAATGCCTCAATATTAGTTAGAGTGAGTAATCATATTTAAATCCATTGTTTTCATTTGCACCCACCGATGTGGGATTCCAACACTCTCGTCACCACCGATGTTCTCCTTACTCTCATTACGTCATGAAGGGGTTGATAAAACAAAATGTGAGTGCACCAGTTTTATCATTTAAAATCATTCAACATAATAACTCATGTTTTTAACATATATAGTGAAAACTACATAATAACATTTACTACCATAATAGTAAATAAAAATCACACCAATTCCCATAATCGAAAGCATTCAATCAATAATTCAGAAATCATACATTTACTCAATCAATCATACTAGCGTACACTAGCATAAGTATAGCATGCAGGGTATGCTAGCATCAACTTGTTAAACTCACTACTAGTAATAGTCAATAATCCTAGTATCTACTATGATAAAATATTACTTGCAAATAATCTATGGCCGAAGATAGCCAGACAACATATATAAGAGACCATGTGCTGAAAATATAAATCACTGATGATCTCAAGATATCATCAAATATCAGCATAAGTCTCATCAAAGACCAACATAGTAATATGCATCTGCATATAAGACATATACATATCTATATAGCGTAAAAACGTTTAGTTTTTCAAAGGGGTCCACTAGCAAGTAAGCAGAGCCTCCTTCTCCGATAGGCTCCTTGCCTATATCCTTCCAATGGCACATGCAATGGTGTGGCTAGGTTCCTCTCATCCTAAAGATTAAGATTTCGAGTTTTTGTAGTTCGATTTGTGAAGGAATTAGGGTGGTTCTCTCTCTCGGTGCTAGAGAGAGAGTGAGTTCGAGAGTGTAAAGAGAGAATGGAGAGATAGAGAGTGATTTCAGCTGAGGAAAAGAGAGAGGCCGAGAGTCATGTAATCCCACTTGAACCCATTTAAGTGAAATTACAAAATAGCCGTCATTAGTTGTGAAAATTACAATTAGGCCCTCATGATTTTATTTTGAATTAAGTCTTCAACGTTAAACTAACTAACGTACGAGAATAAAGTTATGAAACATAAAAAAGTACGAGGATTGAATTCTCGAGTCAAAGCTAGATAAATTATTTAAGACACTCATTCGGGAAAAAATAATCATTTCATGTCTCGAGAATAAAATACAATATTTTAAGGAACGCGTGATGACAAATTCTCCTTCTTCTTCATGAAGAAACCTAATAATGAGCTCAATCTGACAATTGAAGAGTAACCTGTCAGTAACTTAAAGTCGTGAACCATGTCGTTCATGAAATGTGGCGCATTATGTATTTTTCTTTCAATGGAAAGAAGAGAATTTGCAAAGACAGAGAAGAAAATGCAGCTAAGCACACAAGCTGCAACGGCAATCCCTGGAGAATGACCACCCAGTACTGCATATGTGCCGGTTATGAATGCAACAACCATTGCAACCAAAGCCCAAATTGTCAAAGACACTGCCAATTGAAACGTCCCTTTGTAATTCCTCTTTGTGTGAATTGAGGAGTAAAGGAGCACTAGGACAGAACAACTAGACATGGCCATGGCTAGTGTATCAGTTAGAACAAATGCTTTGAACGCTGCGTTTCTTGACAGAAGGGGGGAACCCTGGTCCGGTCCTTTTTCGCTTTGGTATCCGCCGGGCATGGTAACACCTGCTGCGAAGGTAACAGTTGCTATCAATGTAGCCACTACCAGATGAGTTTCTTTTGCTTTCTGTAAACTTTGTCCCATGTCCTTGCTTCTTTGAGTTTCCTCCACCTTATTGCCACTACTGTCTTTTGGGTTTTCAATTCTTGGACTTGGTCTAACACCCATCATTCGAAGTAGTTTTCCATAAAATTCCTGCAAAGCCAGAGAAGGACTATAGTATTATTATTATCTTGGCAAACAAATTCAAGCAATTTAATGATCACAAGGTGATACGTACCTGCAGTAATGTGTGTATATCATCGACGTTAGCTAGAAGTATGTCAAAAGCGTTTAAGTTTTGCTTGTTGAATGCCATCCAATCAACTTTATGATAATCTAGCAAGTCAATGCTTTTGGGAGAATGAGTAGCTAGGTGATGGAAGGGTGT
The DNA here is from genome assembly GCA_024362995.1 of Heteromeles arbutifolia. Lineage (NCBI taxonomy): Eukaryota > Viridiplantae > Streptophyta > Magnoliopsida > Rosales > Rosaceae > Heteromeles > Heteromeles arbutifolia. The sequence continues at coordinate 17,517,636 of JANCRC010000001.1, forward strand.
GTTCCCATCAACATCCATGCCATTTAACAGGATGTTGCTAAGCCATGCATCTGCTGAAACATATTTGACTATTTGGTATTGTTGGTTCCGTATGGCGTAGTAAAGAACATTCTGAAATTTCTTGTCGACCAGTTCGCAACAATCAGGGCATTGAGAAATAAGCTCTTTCATTACATCTAGATTGCCTTCGGACGCTGCAAAGTGAAGAGCTGTCGCGCCATCTTTGTCAGCAATGTAAGCAGTAGATCTATCATTTGCAAGCAGTTTTTTAACAATTGAAACGGAGCCAAAACGTGCAGCAAGGTGTAGTGGAGTACAGCCTAGTTCGTCTGCTGCTTTGCTCAAAGTCCTATCGGCTTTTAGTAGATGGGCTTTTAGTATTTCCTCCGTCATTTCTTAAGCATAAACACAAAACACAAACAAATATAGATAAAATTAAAAACATGTATTGTATGTAAGATGTGCCCTTCAATTCTTTTTTTTTTTTCAGTTCCTTTTTGCTCGCCCTTGTACTCTCGTGTACCCTTAAACCCCCTTAGGATGTGCCCTTCAATTCAATTAATTTACCTACATATTAATGCACGTAAAGAGCAAGAAAATACAAGTAAATAAATTTTCAAACACAAACACATGTCAAGAGCAAGAAAGTGTTAAAAAGAGTAGCAACGTGCAGTATAGTCTTTAAAAAAATCAATTATAAAATTTGAAATTTTGATAAAAGTGGAAAAAACTGGACTATCATCCCACCGGGTGAGATTATCAATTAAAAAATTTAAACACCGTTAATGAAAACTACCAGATTTGCAATAAATTCCACCAAATTTGTTTTAAAATAATGAGAAGCATTTTAGGACGAAAAGTTTGTAGAATATCAGTTTCAAGGGAAAAACTTGATCAACTAGATACTGGAACCAAAGTTTCCCTTAAAAATATGTGGTGGGTTTATGTCATGGAAATCGGAGGAAAAGGAAACAAATTTAGTTTTCTATGCACATATACCTTCATCCTTGCGAATCACTGCAACGTGCAACGCCGTTCTACCATTTGGGCCAGTGTAAGTTGGAACACTGCAATTCTTGAGCATTTCAGAAACCAAAGGAAGATTTTTCCTCTCGGCAGCTAAATAAATTGGAGTTTCGCCAGAATCATTAGCAGCGTAGGAAAACTCGGGGTCTTCTTTGGTCAATTTCTCCACCACAAAACGTTGATTGGTTTTCCTTGTTGTTGTTTTTCCTAAAGGATTATTATAGCGCACTGCTTCGTGCAACGCTGTATCCTTCTTGTTGTTGGTTTTCCTAATGAGCATCTGCTTCTGCAAGCAGGCTTCTTCTTCTGTTAAGACTCGGCCTTGCTCAAGGTCGCCATGGTGACGAACTTTTGTTGCCTGATCGATAAGAACTCCAACTATATCAACTAGCCCCTGTCTCGCTGCTAGGTGTAAGGCAGTCTCACCGCTCTTATTGTGCAGCCATAGTAGTGCGGGACACATTTCAAGGATATCGTTCACAATCCCGGCTGACTCCAGTGTGTTTTGTCCGGATGTCGGCCTGCTTAAGCACGCTATATAGACATGAAGGACCGTGTTATTTGTTGCAGTCAGTTTTAGGTCAAGATGTTCTGCATGTTCCCTGAGGGCCTCAAGGTCGCCTTGTTTCGCAGCACGAAACACATCACGTTCCATGCCTTCTTTAGTAGCTCCCTCCTTGGTCTGAACTGCTAAGTGATCAGTAGTACTAGCACTCTCGGCCTGATCAGTTGAATGGGAGTGATCCATTTTTTGATACTTCGTTATTACGTGCCTAGACAAGGGGAGCTTTTGGCCTAATATAAGTATAATCAGAAAGAACTTGCTGATCAAGAGTGAAGAGTAAACAAGGAATACAAGATGAGATAATTTATAGAGCAGGAATCCAATGCAATGCCACACTTCTGCAAAGACTGCAATAGTTCTGCAATAATTGGAGTGACTTCATCTTTATTGGTGCCGGTAATAGAAGGAGATTAAATTTTAAAAAGATAAATTTAATTTTTCAAGTATTATTCTTATTGGTAGATGCCAGTTTTCAAATTAATTAAAAAAATCTTTGGTGTATGCTAATTGTCAAATTAAATGATACGGAATCTTTATTTTTTATTAAAATCTCCTTTGACGGACCCTAAAAAGTGAGCCAGCAAGCAAGCACTTCCTCGGCACACCTTTCACTCACACTTCTGCAAAGACTGCAATAATTGGAGTGACTTATCTTTATTGGTGCATGTCGTTTCAAAAAATCTTTGTTGGTACGGGTAATGTATGAAGATTAAATTTTGATAAGGTTTTTTTTTATCTAAAATAGTCCTTAAAATTTACATAACATATCACTTTGATTCCTGAGATTGAAAATCAATAGAAATGATCCTGAGATTGTCCACCATCCATTATTTTGGTCATTCTGTTAAAAACTCCGTTAAATGTTCTGGAGCTTTTGGCTGGAAGTTTGGGCAATTTTCAAAGTTTCGTAACTCAATCGTTTCTTAACCAAATTCGACCCATAATATATCAAATGAAGATAAGAAAGTGTGAAACAAGATTATACCTTTGGAAGCCCTATGGTTGCCTGAGATGGCCGAAAACTGAAAAATCCCGTGTACCGTGATGTACCATCCCGTGTACCGGTCACACTGAAAACTGAAAAATCTCCCAGGAAGATAGCGATGGGAAGAAGACTACGGACACCGTGGTTCTTTTTCATTGGGTAATACAAATCGCCTGTTTCTACGCCTCTACTGAACCTGAAAATTTTGTACATCTCAAGCACTTGGAAGGGGACTAAGATCATCTCCGGAGGTTTGCCTCCACAGCCAACGGACCCATTAATTATGGACACTAAATTTAATCGTCTAGCCATGAAACCAGCGGGGAAAGGGTGCAGGCAATGAGAGGAGGAGGAGGGGATGGGGTTGAATGATAGCAGTCATGGACGTGGGTGACTGCTGAGTGGTGAAGATGTGAGAGAATTCAGGGATGTGAGTGTTGTGCTTGAAAAAGTAAAGAAATTTTTTTGCCGTAAGATCTAATTTCAAACGGTTTGGATTTTGTTGATCCTCCCTTTCCGGAATAAAATTGATCCGGAGGATCCTCCTCCCTTGAAAGAAGAGACGCTATCATAATATACTATTGTTACCGCTCAAAATTTGCGGATCAAACTTTAGGGATGCAAGTTGGGTTGGGCTAATCTGAACCCATCTATGTTCAACTCGACTTTAAACTCGAACAAGTGAGTTTTTTTTTTTTTAGGTATAACCCGTTCAAACCCAACTCCATTTTGACCCGTTCATTGATTGAGTTGAGTTGAGTTGATCATTTACCCGTCCATCCCCAACTCAACACAACCCGACTAACCAAATCCAATCTAACCAAATTGTAGCCCATATCAATTAATGCTCATACTACACCCAAGTGAGCCAAGTCAAAAAACCAACGCCATTTCTAATATTTTTTTAATAAATTACTTTTTATAATTACTTAAGCTTTTAGGGAATAAGATGATTTGATTAATCATCCCATATTCGTAGTCTCTAAATTCTAAAACTTTATAGTAGGTTGATTTATGAAATTAAAGTTAGCTAGCTTTGATGCTACTTGACTTAATTTTTTTAGGAATTATAGGAAACTAAGTTGTTACAAGATTAAACTTGAAAAAGTTGGGCAATCCGAACCTAACCCAAGTAAACTCTAACCCAATTAAATCCGATCCCAAATAAACCCGAATGCAACCCAAACCGAATCCGAGCCCGAATTGTAAAAGTTGGTGTAAATCACATAACATAAGTGGCCTACTAGTAATCAACTTCATGACCAGCTAGAAATCAATTGCACACATAAAAAATGAATCCTTGAATTGTATGGTTGATATTTGTATGGTTGATATTTTTGCTATTTGCACGGCCACGTATATGGCTGGAGTTTGAAGTCTCGACCACCGACATAATTGGCGGACCAGCGGTTGTATTATGAAGAGTTGGCAAGGCATGTGCCGGGTACCTACTACTTTAATGGGACATCTCCCAACCAGATCACTGATTCACTATAGGTTATATCTTTCGTTCGAAAATGTATAAAATTCGTCTCTTAATTCCATGGGAGCTATATTCTAGTCAGTAAACAGGGTTGGATACATTTGTCCAAAAAAAAAAAGGAACTTTAATGAAAAGCTCCCGGTACTGTTTATTTTAACGAAAAACCACATTTTTACACTAAAAAGTCAATTCTGGTACTATTCACTTTACTCTTTATTTTGTCCTTATCATTAAAACTCAAAATTTTCAAGTTATTCTCATTAATTTTCCTGAAAAAAAAAAGAGAGTTGGATACATATAGCTCTCGAGCTAATTATATTTAGCATCAAGGCTGGCTGTGAGAAGTTAGAGGCCTATGCAAAATTTAGACTGAAGCCCTTCATTTTCTAATGCTGTATTTTCTTTATTATTTCCAATTTTTCAATTTTGTTCTATAAAATTGAAATATTGCAGGTTAGTGAACCAAAAAAAGTTTGTTTTAGTGGACATGAGTGTTTCCTATCTTCAAAAGGTTGCATGTTTTGTGTCAATTTTACCTGCTTAATAAGGTGCAAAAATTAAAAATCGAAACCACAGGAGTCAACAAACCCAACACATGCACGAAAAGGTACAAAAGCCCAAACCACTAGCGCTGGAAGATTTTGAATTATTTTGCACATTTTTATATCTGTACACGTATTTGTGATCATATAAAAAAAAATTGGGGCTCTCCGAATTGGAGGTCCTATGCAATGACACTTTTTGCACACCCTCAAAGCTAGTTTTGTTTAGCACTTCAGTTACATTTATCTCTGATATAAAAAAAAATTGGGGCTCTCCGAATCGGAGGTCCTATGCAATGACACTTTTTGCACACCCTCAAAGCTAGTTTTGTTTAGCACTTCAGTTACATTTATCTCTGAGCTGGATACAAGTAGCCATGTAAGTTGGAGTTGGCAACAAAATAGTCAAGACTACCTCATCAATCGCACACCCACACCGGTTCTCAACGGTAAAACTCCATATGAACTCTTGTTTCGTATTCCACCTTAATACACGCACCTTAGTGTTTTTGGATGTTTGTGTTTTGCCTCCACCGACCTTCCAAATTTGATGCTCATGCCACTCGTTGCATATTTCTTGGTTATCCACATGGCCAAAAAGGATACAAGGTCTATGACATTGAACTCGGAAAAATGTTCACATCTCGAGATGTAACTTTTCATGAACATGAATTCCCATATGCTCACATCTCCGTTGCCACTGAACTTATTATTACACCAGCCCATTTACCTCATTTTCATGGACATAATGATGATTTTGATCCCACAAATCATACCACTCGAAATAACACACAAGCAACAACCACTGATTCCCTTTCATCTTTACCAATGACACCAACCATAATCACTTCACCAACGCCACCTTCTCCAATCATCAGCTTACCACCATCTGATCCTGTCTCGCCCCTATCCGATTTTATATCATCACCACCCAATCCTATCTCACCACTTCCAGAACCAATTCTTCGTCGTTCCACCCGTCCGACACATATACCTTAACGCCTTCATGATTATCAGGTTGATGTTGAGCTTCCTTCTCGTCCCACATCTGTCTCTAACGTGGTTCGCAAGTCAGGTACATCTCACCCTATTTCTCATTATCTTGCTTATAACCAATTATCCATTAACCATCGTGCCTTTACTACCTCACTCACCCATGTCAAAGAACCCAAAACATTTTCTCAAGCCATGCAGGATGAACATTGGAGAGTTGCCATGAGACATGAAATTGATGCCTTCCAAGCCAACAAGACTTGGATGCTCCAGCCACTACCATCCAACAAGAAGGTCATTGGGTGCAAATGGGTTTACAAGGTTAAACTCAATCCTGACGGTACTATCGAATACTATAAGGCCTGATTGGTGGCAAAAGGTTATAGCCAAGTAGAAGGCCTCGACTACCGTGAAACTTTTGCCCCTGTTGCCAAGCTCGGTATAGTTTATCTTCTCCTTGCCATTGCTGCTGTCCAAGGGTGGCATTTACACCAACTCGATGTTAATAACGCATTTCTTCATGGTGACCTTCATGAGGATGTATACATGTCACTCTCACCTGGTTTTGGACGAAAGGGGGAGACTCGAGTGTGCAAATTACACAAATCGATGTATGGACTTAAGCAAGCATCTAGACAATGGTTCTTGAAGTTGTCAACAGCTCTTAAATCTACTGGTTATCATCAATCACGAACAGATTATTCATTGTTTGTCCAAACACGAAGTGCTTCATTCACAGCGCTGCTTGTTTATGTAGATGATATCATCATGGCCGGTAATGATTTGCTTCAAACCGAGTCAACAAAGCGCTTTTTATCTGAAAGGTTCAAGCTTAAGGATCTTGGAAAGTTAAAATATTTCTTGGGCTTAGAAGTTACACGATCAGACAAAGGCATTACAATCTCACAGCGAAAGTATGCTCTAGAAATTTTGGAGGATACAGGCTTTCTCGGTGCAAAGCCTGCAAAATTTCCCATGGAGCCGAATCTCACACTCATGGAAACTGATGATGATGCACTACTAAATGATGCCTCTGTGTATAGAAGACTTGTTGGAAGATTAATATACTTGACGATTACGAGACCTGACTTGGTGTATGCGGTACACGTTCTTAGCCAATTCATGGACAAACCTCGTATTCCACACCTTGCTGCTGCACATAGAGTTCTGCGGTACATCAAACAAACACCGGGATAAGGGCTGTTTCTTTCGGCCTTCAGCTCACTTCAATTAAGATCCTTTTGTGATGCTGACTGGGCACGTTGCAAAGACACTAGAAGATCAGTCACTGGATATTGCATCTTGCTTGGTCATTCACCAATTTCTTGGAAGACTAAGAAACAAACCACAGTTTCTCGTTCAACAGCGGAAGCCGAGTATCGCTCCATGGCATCCATTTGTTGCGAGATCACCTGGTTGAGATACATACTTGCCGATTTAAATGTCAAACAGTTGTAGCCAGTTATGCTCCATTGTGACAATCAGGCGGCCCTCCACATAGCTTCAAATCCAGTTTTTCACGAACGCACGAAGCACATCGAAATCGACTGTCACTTAGTTCGTGAAAAGCTCCAAGAAGGAATGATCAAGACTGCTCATGTTCGAACACATCATCAACTAGCAGACTTGTTTACCAAAGCGCTGGGTTCCCCACAATTTGCGGTATTACTCAGCAAGTTAGGAGTGATTAATATACACTTTAACTTGAGGGGGAGTGTTAAAGAAGGAAATGATCAGCACGATTCAAGAAACAAATCAATCCAGCTGATATCAAATTAATTGTAATATATTTTCCCATTCTGTTGTATGCTAGCTTAATTGTAGGAGTTAGTTTAGCATCAATTACGTCATAGCTATTGTATATAACCTTATACATTGTGTTGAATAATATTACAAGAGAAAGAATTTACTCAAACAAGATTTCTTTGACTTTGAACCATTCTAAATCCTAAAGTTTTCAAATAATGTGTCAAATTTCTCTTTGAGAATCATAACAGAGATGTGTCGGTGTGATTAGATGCAACTTGGTATCAAACTTACCCTAAAATTCAAACCTTAGTATACACATCATCATTATGTCTAATTAAGTCGAATAAGAAATATTCTCAACAAAAAAAGTGAACTATCACTAAACGAAAGACTGAAATGATTGTGCAATTTAAACTGCATGCTGAGAATTGACTCTGGAAAGTTTGGAAACTAATTAATTAGTTCTACCTGGCGTGCTAAAACTCTTCCATAATATTGTGGTTCTTAATTACCTCCATAATTTCATTTTACTTTGTTTAAACAAACGTGGACAATTAATAATTATTACGTGGGGTTGTGAGCGTTGTGACCATATGTGTTTCCTCTTTCTCAATGTCTTAAAAATCGATATTATCGGCGATATTTCGCCGATAATATCGTTTTTTTGACCGGCCGATATTTTTTTGAGTAAAATTAAAATATCTTTAAAATATCGCAATATTAGCGATATTATCGCTAATATTTGTCGTCGTCGCCGCCGCCAGGAGGTGAGAAAGGGAGGAGGAAACCACAGGTGGTGGGTACAAGCTGAACAACAGCAAAATCACACCCCCCAGGGTGTAGAGAGACCGTAAAAAGGCCCAAAACAACTTGGCGGAGTTGCAGAGAAGAGATGGGGGGAGGTGGTGATGGTGCTCGGCGGAGTTGCAGAGAAGAGATGGGGGGAGAACTAGAGAATGATCGAGTTCGAGAGATTGAGGGAGAAGAAGAAGGATGGAGAGACTGAGGGAAGGATCCAGATCGAGATCGAGATTCGAGATTCGAGAGAGACTGAGGTGAGGTGACCCAGCATAATGGACGGACTACGGAGAGACCGGACCGAGGGAGAGAAGGAGACGGAGAGACCGAGGGAGAGACGGAGACGGAGAGACCGAGGCAGAGAAGGATCCAGAAAGGCTCTGTGTTCTGCTTGTTGCGTGTGCGTGTGAAGGAGACGGAGAGACCGAGGGAGAGAAGGAGACGGAGAGACCGAGGGAGAGAGAGAAGGATCCAGAAAGGCTCTGGGTATGCGTGTGTGCGTGTGTGTGTGCGCTTGTTGCGTGTGTGTGTGTGCGTGTTGCATCGTGTGTGTATGTGTGTGTGTTGCAGAGTGTTGCAGAGGTGAAAAGAGGTGAAAATAATTTTGCACCCAGAGGCGAAAAGATGTGAAAATAATGTGCCTGTGACTGTGAGATGTTAGGTTTGTGTGAGTGTGTGCCAATAATTTTGCAAATAAATCCAAAGAAAACCCACTGAAACTGAACCAAACCGTCATATGCCCATACTGCCATACAGGCATGTAGCCTTACACCTTCAAATCACATGTGAAATGTGAATATACATGCATGATTCTCCAGCTACCCATGCCACGTGTCAGCATGCATGAGTGAGAATTGGTAACCCTAGTTCTGATGTTTGGACATAGGGTGTGTGAAAAAAATCTTGACAAGACAAAAAGATATATCTGTGTGTGAAAAAAATAGTGACAAGACAAAAATGTATGGTGGATTGGTTTCTCACTGTCAAACCCATGTGTGTGTGTAAAAAAAACACTGCCAAAAGTTCAAAACCGTGTGCGTCCCAAAGGTGGAGTATCAGATCATCACACATTTTTTGACCCTTCGAAAATTGAAAAACCTCTATTACACATTTCCGTTTCTTCTTCTTCCCTTAGCCTTTTCAGAGCCTTTCCAGAACCTTTTCTCTCTCATTTATTCACAGACGGCAAGCTGCAGAGGATCGTCGAGGTTTTACTGCTGCTATGTACGACATCGAAAGTTCCAAATTTGTTACATTTAAGGTAAGGTTACAAACTTACATTTATATTATTGTAATTTATACAACAACAAAAAAATTTGTGTGGACCCATGCATGAGATTCTTTAATTTTCACATCCTCACACTATCGTAAATGAACTTTTCAACACCAAAAGAGGGGCAAAACATTTACTAACTTTGCTTTATGGCTTTGTTCGAGCTCGTTTGCTCCTGATTATCCATTTTGATTAAACAATTTCTACATACCTCCCGCGAAAAGGGTCCATAATCAATCCTTTTAGTCTCCATTTTCAAAGAATATAAAAGAAATGGCAAGGAAAAGAAAAGGAAAGAAGAAACAATTTTAAAAAGTTTTAAAACACTTTTCTCAAAAAACAAAAAAAAAAAAAAGAAAGAAAAAGGTTTTAAAACACTAAAAAAGAAAGAAGTTTGTCTAGAACACTTTCTTAATTCTTAACAATTTGTAATAATATATAATACAAACACTAGTTAAGTTGGATATATAGATAATGTACATATATAAGGAGGTTAATTATACAAAAAAATTTGTGTGGACCCGTGCATGTGATCTAAGAACCAAATAATATGTTAATTTTTTGAAGTAATTAAGTAATGTTGTATAATTATTCCCTAGGATAATTTTAATATGTTTAATGTTATTTATTATTTTATTATCAAACTGGTTATTATTCATTAATATTAGGTTTTATTATTCCATATTATTTTTATAATTACTTAAATTCTTACAATCATTTTCTTTACTTCCTATTTAATTCTTTTGTAGAATAACTTTATTATTTAGGTTCTCTTATATAACCGTCACTACTATATTTTTTGGCCAAAAAATAATTGCCTAATTTCCATGCAAAATAAATACAGGTACGTTTAAGATGTCTAAACGTGATCGAGCTTGGGAACATGGAGAACCAATAGACGGAAACAAACATGACACAATTTGCAAATATTGTGGTCATGTAATGAAGAGTGGCGGAGTGACACAACTTAAGCACCATCTTAGTGGATTAGATCCAGGACATAATGTCCAACGATGCGATAGTGTCCCCCCAGAAGTGAAGGCATTCATCACCACATTATTAAAAAATAAAAAACACCAGAAGGAAAAGAAAACATATGGAATGGAAAATATTCGAGCTGGGCTACGAGGAGAAGGCATTGGCCAAGCGGTTGACAGTGATGATGATGACGATGAGGACGAATGTGATGATGACATGGGACCTGAAGAACGGCGCAGTTTCAAACAAGCATTACGTGCCTCCAAATAGTCATCATGGGAAAGAGAACACCTTCATAAAATTCCTAATAGAGGACAAGGTTCCGGGACAAGTGGTGGTGCAAAAATGAGACGGGGAGCAAGTGTTAGAGAATCACAACCAACACCACCAATAGCCCCAAGTTTATATAACTCATCCAAAGCACGTCAAAAGAGTGTTTGGAGTTATTTCAAGGGAGCTAATGTGAAGGAGGGAATGGGACGTCTAATTAGCAAGTTCTTTATTTATGAAAATGTCCCTGCTGAGAAGGCAACATCACATCATTTCAAAAATATGGTATTGGGATGTCAACATGCCGGTGTTGGAGTACAACCTCCCACTCCCTATGAGGTAAGAAATCAATATTTGGAAATGGAGCATAAAGACATTGGCGAGTATGTTAACAAGTTGAGGTCAAAGTGGGAAACTAATGGTTGCACAATGATGTGTGACAGATGGACTGACCCAACCAGATTGTCTATCATAAACTTCATGGTATACTCCAAGGGAAAGACAATTTTTTTGAAGTCCGTTGATGCTTCAGACCATATAAAGAACTACAAGTATATTTACAAGTTATTGAGGGATGTAATCATGGAGGTGGGAGAACATAATGTTGTCCAAGTCGTGACCGACAACGGTTCTGCATTTGTCAAAGCTGGAAAAAAGTTAATGAAGCATCATAATGTGTTTTGGACATCATGTGCAGCATATTGTATTGATCTCATGTTTGAGGCAATGGGGAAGAGAGAGAATATTGCTAATGTTGTAAAAAGAGCTAGAACGATCACAAATTATATTTACAACCACGGTTGGTTGTTGGCAAAGATGCGTGAATTTTGCAAAGGAGAAATTATTCGTCCAGCTACCACTCGATTCGCCACCAACTATATTGCATTAGACAACCTACTTAAGAAGAAAGCAGGGTTGAAGCAATTATTCACTAGTGAAGGTTGGGCCAACCACAATTTGAGCCGCTCAAATGCAGGTGGTATGGTGGAAAGTATAGTGCTTGATCATGCTTTTTGGACTCAATCAGAATATGCGTGCCAAGTGTTTGAACCTCTTTACAAAGTTTTACGGATTGTTGACACAGAAGTGTATCCTACTATGGGGGCAATATATGAGTTGATGCGTGTAGTGAATGAGGAATTGGAGAGAAAACCTAGTGCAAGGTGGGTCATAAAGATAATTGATGACCGATGGTATAAAACATTATACCACGATTTGCATGCAGCAGGTATAAATTATGTCATAATTTGCAATTCATTTCTTTAGTTGCATAAGTATTATTTCTCTTATTAGCGTATGTGTTTCTTTGAACAGCATATTATTTGAATCCTCGATACCAATATAGACCCGGTGTTGGAGATGATGGTGCCCTTATACGTGCTGTACATAATGTATACTCTAAATTGGACCCTGCATCACCAGAAGTTGGCCAATTTGGAAATGAGGTACACAATTACTTAAATTATAATAATTACATTGTTGGATTAAACTAGCACGATTTATTGAATTCAGCTAACATGGTTTAAAGATGCAAGAAGAACTTTTGGAGAACCAACATCGGTTGCTGCTCGAACAAAAATGTCTCCTAGTGAGTGTAAACATATTTCACTACAAGTTTATAATAGAATTTGTTGGAGTTATTAGGCTTATCAACATTGTTTTTCATTGTAGCTGAATGGTGGATTATGTATGGGACCGATGCACCAACTGTGAGAAAGTTAGCAATCAAAGTATTATCACAAACAGCTTCCTCATCTGCTTGTGAAAGAAATTGGAGCACATTTGCACTCATACACACAAAGCAAAGAAATAGGTTGACTCATAGTAGGTTGGAAAAATTAGTTTATTGCTACTACAACATGAAGCTTCAAGTTCGAGATAAGGAAGCAGTAATAGATCATGTCGACCGTGGTGACCCACTAGATGTGTTTGATATTGTTGCTGAAGATGATGATATAGAGGGTAACCAACTTTATCAGTGGATTAGACCTCTTCATTTAGATGATGATAAAGGCAACCCAACTCCTAGAGTTGCTGAAGAATCACGTAATGAAGGGATAAATGTAGAAAGAGTATTAGAGGAGGAGGTGGGATCTAGCAGCGCTGACTCTTTGGAAGAACTTTTGCGCCCAAGACCAAGAAACACTGGAATTCCACCTTCTTCCAATCCTACACAACCACAACATCGTGCTGATACTAATGATAGCTCTAGTACAAGATCAGGAGACTCACCTACCATCGGAGGTGGGAATGATGAAGGATATAGTGGAGCTGGAGGTGGTGGTGATGGATATGGAAACTATTATGGACCACCTCCCGGATTTATGAGCCCCTTCACTGGTGAGGCAAACTTCACGCATGCAACACAGGATGATAACCATGGCAGTAGGCAGGCAGGACCAGGAATTGGTGCCATAGGGAAGGACTATACTCGTAGAGAAAGAGGCAAGAGGATTTTGTCAAGTCAAGAAGATGACTCGTTATCTAGAACTTCGGACTCTGTTGGAGTGGGAAGTAGTAACTATGGTTATACTCATAACCAACCATTTCCCTACCCTTCATATCCCATTCCTGTTGGGATGGAATCGAGCGACTCATGGAAAGAATCCGAGACTCAATCTTCAAATGATTTTGCTTATGGACAACGTCAACCAATCTCGGATCCATATGGGTGGCATGTTAACAATTACATGCAAAACTATTTTGGGGATTTATCATTTGATAACTACTCTTCACAATACACTCACTCTACACATAGAGATGATGAAGATAGTGAAAAATTTGAACCTCATAGGAACTCTATGTGGTACTAAGTCACTTATGTATCTTACCATGCAATGTATAAAGTGTAAAATATTGTACTAATTCATTATATATAAATGATTATGGTGTGTTTAAACTTCTTTCATTAATTACTACATATTTTCTACACTCACAATGTTTGTCAGCTCGCTATATAATCAACTTGAAAATGTTAAATCCATCATACAATGCATTTCCTTCCAATTTTTTTGTGATAAACTAATAGATAATTGACTAAATAAACATCCTGCAAAGTTTCAATAAAAATTTCCAAGTTTTTCTTACAATTTCCGTGGTTTCCATATAATTTTTATCGATATCGATATTATCCCGATATTTCCATCGATATTTCCGTGTTTTTGGATTACCGATATTTCCGATATTACCGATATTTAATACCTTGCTCTTTCTCTTGCTTGACAATGACATGTTGAGATCCATACAATACGATGGAGTTCCGAAACGAGTATTATTTCTTAGGATAAATTACACAAAATTACTTTAATTATGGATCGAATCATAATCTCATACCTCATGTTTTAAACGTTGCAATGTCATACCTCAACTTATAAATTCGTTGCAATCTCAGACTTCCGTTAAATTTTCTATTAGTTTGGGTGTTAACTGATGACGTGGCAGGAGTGGGGCTCACTGCTTCGGCAACTGGAATAAATTTTTTTTATTTAATAATAAAAAAAAAATAATATTAAACAATTAAAAAAATCAAAAATAGTTTTTTATTTAAGAATTTAACAACCAACCCCTAGAAATCGTGCTTGGGGATAACAATTCTCCCAAAAAATCGTCACCCTCCTCCCCATAAATCATCCCCCTTCGTGGATGGTGAATGTAATTGTGACATTCCGTCTTGAAATTTACCGTATTTTATTCTTAGTAGTAGTGAAATTATCAAAATACCTCTGAGATGCCACGTGGACCTCAATTTTCCTTTCACCTTTCCATTCTTATTTTACTATTTCTAAACAGTATTTATTGTTACGAATATGTGGTGGCTGACGGAATTCAATTCAGAGTTATAACAAACAAGTTATGTTCGAAACAGTTCAAATTCACCTGAGATAGGTTCAAACTTTAAAAACCAACCTCGTGCAGTGTGCACCACTGCCTTGGTTTAGCCGGCCCACTTCCTCTCTCTACTTACACACTCAATCATTATTATATGGGAAATTTTATTTACACCCATCTAACATATTTCTACACCCAACTTAAATTTTAAATGTTAATTGTCTATTTTAACTTATTGCGTAATTACTATTAAGTACAAAATCAAATTAATAATAAAAATCAAATTTATCAATAGACCCACATACTATAATTAAACCCTAGCATCACCCTTTGTTTATCCTACATTCATTTCGACTAAAGCGCTAATAGCTCTGATAGAGAAAAACAAGTTTTCTATTGATAGATGGTGATTTTGAAGTTTTTAATCCTCCAACTAAGGTATGACTCGATTTATGGATATTTTGTTTGTCTGCTTCTTCTTTGGATTAAATTTCATACTTTTTATATTATATTGTATTTGTTTTTCTCTGACACATCCTGACCCGGAATGTCCACTAGGACTCCGAATCGAGCTGTGATGGCCGACACCTGGAAGGTGACGAAGCCATAAAGTGTAGGGATGTGGAAAATGTGAATAAAATTAAACCTAAAAGTGCCTAAATATAAGAGTGCGCTGGTGAGCGGGAATGAACCAATTTCACACGTGACGTCAGAGTATAAGTAAAGTACAGTAGTAGAGTGGATTGAGAATTATACCCTCGGAGATAACCACTTATACTGAGATTTGCCAAGAGTCATCGTCGATACGAAAGCTCATCTACTAAAACCTGGAGGGGCAAAAAACAAGGGTGAGTGGGCCTAAAAATAAAGTTTTATAAAAACCTTTTTAAAAACATAATAACCCCTCACTGTAAAACAAGTATAGTTTCCAAAATATACATACTACGTATAGTAGGAAAATACTTACTGTAGCCTACAAAATCACAGAATGCCATATGTCGCAATATTGCGTCAATGAACATATAACAACCAATATCACATAATCTCGCATAAGCAAACATATCATATCGGGTGCTCATCAACTCATGCTGACACACGAGTTAATGCATAGGTATTTTGACATGAACATGACTGGGTGTAATAATGATTTACGCTCTAGTACTACAATCACGTGAAGACTGGTGCTATGCGCAGCACATACGAGTCGAAGTTGCCTATGGCAACCTGTACAATAGGACTGGCACCTACAATGGATCCAAAGTGAGTGTACAGTGTGATGTGCACATACACGTGAAAGACTGGCCCTGGCCCGGGCACGTACCAACACCGGTGCAACAACGATGAGAAAATAACTTAAATATAGTCATGCCATAGTGATTCGATAATTTACATCGACATAAAAGTAATAGATAAAATATTAAACATGGCCGTAATTAGAATCCCATAAAGGTACACATACCTTTGCATCCCGTAGGATTTATGATAACTTCGTAATGTTCCGTTATTTCGCTAATTCTTATAAGCATTAGTCTAAGCTAGGCATACGTAGTAAATTCTTTTTCAATGTATATACTATATAAAAGAAAAGCCCCACTCACAGTTACTTGTGAGGTTGCAGCCGTTCAACTAGGATAACCGGAGTCTCCGATAGTAATTGCACCTAAGCATAATATTAAGACCCATTAATAAAACTCCACTAAGACAATTAAATTTGGGGAAAACGGAGTGCCGATTTGGAATCAGGGCGTTGAAATACGCTAAGGAGTGTCCCCGTCATATTTTATAAAAAGTCAACGGTTAACCTTAAAAGTCAACTGAGACGTCCTGGTGGTCAACTATGTTAAAACTTTGGAATTTCACTAAGTGGATGTCAAAAACGGACTCGAGGCGTTGAAATTAGCCTAGGAGGGTTCCCGAGGAAACTCTGAGAAATCAACCCAAGCAATATTCCATAGAATATTCTCAAAATATTTTGAGCCCAATTCAGAAATAGGCTGGTCTGGGATAAAGGCCCAAGAGCTTGGGCTTAAGGTTTTTGGGCCGAGCCTAGGTCAAATTTTTGGGCTTAAGGCCTTTTTTTTTTCTTCTTCTTCTCCGGACGGTTGCCACTGCAATCGCTGGTATATACGAACTCCGACTAACTAGAACTTCACCAACCCTAGCCATACTATATACCAAAACTAAGGTTAAGAGGAGAGGAAGAGAAATATACCTATGTGAGGTCATGCCGTGGTCGGAGTTGGCTGGAAAACTGCTCGAAAGCCATCGGGTCTCCGCCGGAAAACTGGAAAAGCTTCCCTGAGTTGGTTCCTACGTCCATACAATACCAAACTATCTAAAAAACATCCTAATCATGGTCCTAGGCACGATCTATAAATTTATAGGAAGGTTTCAGGCCTTAAATTCGCCGAGAACAACGAGAAATCTTTGGAGGAAATCCCGAACAGTGGCGGAGCCACTGTGCACAGATGGGAGGAAAAAGAGAGTGATCGCATTCCAAAGCTTGGGGTTGGCGATTTAAACCAGGTGACATGTGGTGGCCGTCTCGTTGGAGCGGCGACGTGCGGTAGTGGCGTGTGGTTCCGGGGAAGGTGAGTGAGTGAGAGAGAGAGATAGTAACATAGGATACCGTTTGGTACGCGGACGGGACGGGATGAGACGGTACATGACAGAATAGTGGTTCCATGTTATGTTTGGTATGCGCAGGACAGAACGGGAGAGTTGTTCCGTTCTGCATTTGGTAAGCGCAGGACAGAACGAAACCAAAAGATTAAAATGATTAACTTACCCCTGTTCTGTCTGTTGTTGTTTGGTATAATGTTAGGCTTGGGACAGGACGGAACATATGAGCGCCTGCAAAACCCTAGTCCGTACATCTCTCTCCATAATCACCTCCACCATCCGAACTAATCGACCTACCGTTTCTCTCCTCCACTTCCCCTCCATCCTCTTATCTCCGCTTTCTTCCAACCAAGGTACTCTCTCTCTCTCTCTCTCGCTCGACACTCATACACATATTTCTAACTCAATTTTGTGATTTGAATTTGAAATTAGTGCTTAAGCTTGCTCCGTACAATGTTCATTCGCGGTCGTATGCTTCAATTTCATCCGAAGCAACTGCCGCAGATTTCACCGACGAAGCTCACTCCGCGGACTCAACCCTAGAACCGCCGGAGAACCCGAATTAGGAAACAGTGGAGAAGCTTCTGAGGAAGAAAAACGAGGTCGCGCGCCTGATGAAAATGGAATGCAACAACGAGTCTGCGCACCAAATCGGCGGTCGGTGGTTCCCACATCTCGACAAGTTCAGTTGCAGTGAATGTGCTTTTCTCAACAGCGGTGAGGTGCTTGAAGCGGTGGATCTGTACATATGGATGTGAGGAATGAGAAGTTTAGGAAAGTGGTGAAGAATCGGAGCTACGGGGTGTGTCTGGTGGTTGAAGAATTGGGAGATTTCGGCAATGTATCGGCGGTGATTCGGTCTGTAGATGCGCTCGGGTTTTAGTCGGTTCATGTGGTATCCTGCGGCTCCAAAAGGTGTAACGGCATTTGAGGTGAAAGGGGTCTAGTTTTGGGTTAAACTTTTGAAAAAAAACCAGAAAGAAGATTTCTTTTTTCTAAATTGTTTGTTGGTATGTGGTTGTTTAGTGAATTGGTAATCTGGGTTGGCTTTGTTTAATTTGTATTAGTAAGTTTAATTGAAGTTGTCCGGTTCTTAGTTGTCGAATTAACTTTGTTAACCTCAGCTTGATCTTGTTTCAGATATAGAGCCAATCGCCATGTCAGTATGGGAGTGGATAAATGGTTGGACATTGAAATTTGGAACTCTACTGTTGAGTGCTTTGAAGTTCTGTAATCGCGAGGGTATCGAATTGCCACAACGCATTTGGGAACGGACGCGGTAATTATCCACTTTCTTCTGCTGTGTATTTTGTTTGTTTTGAAAAGATGTTCCACAGTTTTAATCTCAAGCATGTATCTACGTTATTCTTCCATTTTGTATTTTAAGGTTTCTATATACGACATGGATTGGTCTTGCTCAACTGCGATTGTAGTCAGCAATGAAAATAGGTATTATACGTTTTCCCTATTTAGTGACATTAAATTTTTCGATATCATCCAAGCTGGTTCTTTGTTCAATTTTAAACTAATACACTTGTGTGTCTCTGTGACCAATATCAAATTTTCTGATATACTTGCACCTAATGAAGAATTTAGAAATTCAACCGAGAAAAAGTTAGTAACATGAAGAAAATTACATCTTAGATATGTTCTTCTTTGATATTAATTTGAATGCAATGTCTAATTTAGGGGAATAAGTGATGAGGGCCTGGCTTTGTCAGATTTGCATTGCAGTATTCCAATGAAAGGCATGGTCGACTCTTTCTCAATGTTTCAGTTGCTGCAGGCCTTCTCATGCACCATGCAGTTTGTGATGGAACATCTCGCCGGGTAACGACTATACTGCTATTCTTTCTGTACTGAATAATGCATCCACTCTTTTTATCGTTTTCTTTTTTATTTAGAAATTTACATTCACGACTGTTTAATCATCTTCATTGATTGGATTTTTATAGTGGAAAAGGCATTGACAATAAAAATGCCACTTCAAATTTACATCAAAATTAATTAAAGATATGAATAGAGGGTCGGTGGTGAGAGCCCTGGCAACCAACAATGCATGATGGTTGGGTTGATTAGCACTGCATCAATGTTGAAAAAAATAGAAAACAGACAGCTTCATACACCATCTCGATCGATCGAGATTTCAGAACATGCAATGACTTAATGGCAACCCTAATCTTGGGGTCAGGATTTGTAAGAATATGGGGTTTAGTTTCAACAGTTGCAGCATGGAAGGTGGACGAGTCAGTTCGTCCAAATGGGTAGGGTTTCCGATTGTTAGCCTTCAAAAAGTGGTATGAGGATTGAGAAAGCTACGTAGACACTGAACCAACAGCAAACACCAAACCAAGAGAGAAACAAAAGTACTACAAAATACAAAGAAAGAGAAACCGAGAGGCTATACAATCATAATCAGATCGAACCTCGAACGGAGATGCAGAGCTGAAGTTCACGGAGATGCAGAGCTGAATGGGAGATGCATGGATGAAGAACTTCATAGCGGCAGAGAAGAGAATCGGATAGTTTTAGGGTTTGTTGTATGATTTAGAAGGTGTAAATATTGAAAAAGCTAAGGGGTATTTTTGTCTTAAACTTTATGATTTTTGTGTTCCACGGGATGGAAAAACCTGTTCCCGGGGGGGGGGGGGGGGGAAGAACCAAAATTTAACCCATTTTCGTTCCGTGGGACACGCGTTCCACATAATTTTAGCGCACCAAACATGGGACGGAATGCGTTCGTCCCACTCTGTTCCGTCCCATCCCACGTACCAAACGCACCCTAAAGGAATGAAAAAGAGAGAGAGAGAGGGAAAAAGGGGAAGATCCTAGAGAGTGAGGAAGTGTGAAATCCCATTCCTGAATTTCAATGTTATAACTACGTATTTGTATTATTGCGATTTTATATTATTTTTCAGGAATTTACATTAATTTATTTGAATTTAGATTTTAATTAAACTAGTTACGAAATTTGAAGTTTAGAATTTAATTATTTAAAATTTGTAGACCGTTCGAGGTCATAATTTATATTTTTAAATAGAGCTCGATTTCACGAACGTGTAGGCGTAAACCGTTCGTGAAACGGAGCTATAACGAAAGAGTTACAAAAGTTTAAAGTTAGGGACATTTTTGTAAATTTGGCCTCATCTAGAAGGTTCCAGCAATTTTGGAGCAGGGAGGAAGTGCCACGTGTGTGGCTGGATGTTGTGTCGAGGAGAGATCAATGGCTGTGATGAAAAGAATGGGAGAGAAATGAGGGGGAGGTGTTGGCCAATCGGAGGGGGAAGGAGAAGAGAGGCAATGAATGGGAAAAGAAAGAAATGAGGGGAAGGGAGAAAATGAGGAGTACCGGATCATTCCTGACCCGGTTTCTCTAGTGACCCGACCCGGTTACCTTCACCTCCACCGATGATTTTCCGTCGGTTTTTCCATCGAACCATGTCAAACAAACACTTGGGAAACACTCCATGACCTTCCCTCTACCAATTACAACCCAAAATTGATGGAAATTGGCTTCGATTTAGTGAAACCCGCGCTGGTGGGTACGATGGATCCGTGTCGTCGATCCACCAATTCTGAAAGGTTTTCCATCAACTACCACCACCCTCAAGTGTCTCTTGAGGTCAAGAACAAAGCCTAAACAAGTTTGGGGGCGGCGAAGCTATGGAATTGACGAATCGAAGAACACCCAATTTTTAGGTTTCTGGCGGATCGAGGATGATTTGAGGTGTTTTCCAGCCGAATTGGACTTTAGCCCAGGTATCAAAGTTGTTCCCCTTACTGAGATCTACTTGCCTGTAAAATTTGGTAATTTTTGGAATTAGTTGGATTTTTCGGCGAGCCGGGGCGGCCAGCTGCTGCGTGGCGGCGGTGCGTGGGTCGAGACCCCACCTACCTTTCCTAGGATAATTTGGATACCCTGATTCTATATGTGACGTACGATTGACGAAATCTCATCGTTTGAACATAGTTTTGTTCAAGATCGTCACTTGGTCATTATATGAATTGACGATCTGACCGTTGGATCGTTACTAAACTTTGATACATTATAGTACGTAATATTTGATGACAATAGGAACTTACGGATCAGGAATCCGACTTAGGGATCTTCCCGAATTGGATTTGTAAGTTCGTAAAATAAACGTCGACTGCCACTTTAATTTGCGATTGGCAGAGATCCAACCGTTGGATCGTAATAAAATCTTAGTATGTTGTCCTAGAAGACTAATGACACTCTTGGGAAGTTACAGATTTGAAATCTGATAGGCGGATTTTCCGGTTTAGATTTCTAGGGTTATGGACCCTACTCTCGACTTTGATCGACGGTTGGTTTTTTAGTCAACTAGCTTGAGTTCTTCTAGCGTGTCGGTTATCTTAGAGTGTTGTTGAGATTCCATGGAGCTTATTGGGCTCAGTGTGATGACTTGTCCTTGTTTGACACATGTCTCGATTTACGTACTAGTGGCGCCATATTACGTTATACTTGGTTATTATAGGTGATTTATATTGAATTGTTATTTTATTTTATTTCGATCGACCTACGTTATGAGTTGTGATTTGATTGTGGATTGAAAACATTTACGATATATGATTTGATGTGTATACTTGAAATGTGCTCTGATTGTATGATTGGCATGATGTGATGAAATGTGAGAGCTAGTAGTGGACCGTTAACCCATTGTCATGGGGTTTGTTGCTTCGACACTTGTTTCACATCTCGTTTCCTGATTTCATTTCTTGTTTCGTTGAGCTGTTGTATTTTGAGTCCTTGTTTCATGTCTTGTTCTTCGAGCGTTGTTATATTCCTTGGACTTCTGCTCGGTTCCGTTGAGTGATCAGGAACTGGGTATCCGTTAGGGTTCTGTTGAGTGGTCCGGTTTCCTGCTCCATCTGGATTTCGTTGAGTGGTTCGAAATCCCTCGTGATCTGCGATTCTGTTGAGTGGTTCGGAATCATATCCATCTTGGATTTCATTGAGTGATTCGTTATGCATTGTACTCCACTCGGATTCCGTTGAGTGGTCTGGAATCGTATCCACTCAGATTCCGTTAAGAGGTCTGAAATCCCTTATACTCCGCGATTCCGTTGAGTGGTCCGGAATAGCATCCACTCGGATTCCGTTGAGAGGTCCGAAATCCCTTATACTCCGCGATTCCTTTGAGTGGTCCGGAATCGTATTCTGGTTTGGATTTCGTTGAGTGGTCCGGAATCCCCTTCTGTGTCTTGGATTCCGTTGAATGGTCCGGAATCCCACTTGGTGTTTTGGTTTCGTTGAGTGATCCGGAACCCGATGTTGATGGATTTCGTTGAGTGGTTCGAAATTGCATCATCTGACTTGTTGGTTCCTTGGATTTGATTTCAGCTTCAGAGATGTAGGCTTCGGCCGAACTGTGTCGCTCTAGCCCTGCATTTCGATGGATTGTATGTGTTGTTGATTTGTGTGATTATTGGATGGTGTTGGAAAACATATGTGTGTGAATGGCAATATGGCTAGAGATTATGTTGTGTTTCGTCTGCCATATGGCTAGAGATTATGTTGTGTTTCGTCGAATGTTCCTAGTGACGTTGCATGCCTGTAGTGTGGTATTATGTTGAGACATGGTAATTTATGTGATGAATGTTTGAGTATAGCGAACGGTGAACTATGAATGGCTTGATCCCTATTGAGGGTACATAGACAGTCTAATGAGGAGGTTAGATGCAGTCATAAAGTATACAAAAAATTACTATGTGATTTGATACTCGAGTTGTGAATTGCTATATCCCATAGGCAGGATATGTTTGAGATACGGGTATTTGGTGATGTCACGTGTCGACCCTGGACGTATGTCGGGATCGGGGCGTGACAGGGAGAGAGCCATATGTCGAGGGATGAAAGGAGAGCTTAGTGAGATGTAGGCCCCATGGCCAGAAAAATAAATAAAATATTAGAAGTATCTTGTCAGAAAAATTTTAAAATAATAAAATACCCAAAATTCAAATTTTATCAAAACCTTCTAGTTTCGTAGTTCCGTAAAATTTTAACCATAGCTCCGATTTCGATTCCGCTTGTGCCTACGTGTTCGTATCGTTGAGTACTTCAAGAATACGGTAAAATAGTGGCTCGTACACGTCACAAAAAGATAGTCAACAAAAGTCAACGATATAGCCTCTAGTGCATTTTCGTCAATTCACTAATGTAAAATTAATAAAATTGTAAAATTAGGAACGGGTTGTCACAATCTACCTACCTTAAAAAATTTCGTCCTTGAAATTTGAAATCATTTGTTATACAAAAATAGTGAAAAGAAAACAGAAAAATAAATATGTAAAGAAGATATCAAGTTAGAGTGGTTGCATAAAAGAGAATGCCATTTCGTCGCGATTGGATTGCAATGATTCCTCTTTCATGCCTCCAAACTCAAACTTTCCTTCTCCTTCAGTACAATACTATAATATACTGCTTTTATAAAAACATAAAGTCGAAAATATTTATATATGTATTGACATACCCCGACTCGAACATCGGGACGTGCTGGCCGTCACGTGAGCGTGACGGAGCCATGTGCGCAGTGCAGAAGTATAAATATAGATAATAAGTAATAGAATAACATAACTAGTGATAAAGACATATAAAAGAGTGTGAAATTTAACAGCATAATTTACAAAGTTCGAACATCCTAGGTGCAGTCCAGAAAGACATAAACAGGAAAGCAGAATATTTACATGGATAGTGTACTGTCAGGTATGCCTTGAAGCCTCGTTTGCCACCAACACTACCTAGTACTTGGAGGGGCGCAAAACTAAAGTGTGAGTGGGCAAAAATAAAGTGTTACCAAAATCACTTCGATATAAAAGTTGTAACCCCTCTCTGTAAAACATGTATATTTCCCAGAAAATATATATATACGTACTAATACTGAAAAACCATCAATCAATCAATGCCATGATCGAATGAACCATAATCAGTAATAAGCATGTATCAAGTATCATCAAGCAATCAGGTGATATCCCAACTCAAATTATGCCGGCAATATAAATCAGTCAGCCGGAGTCACCTTTAGTGACCTATACGGCTGAATCTATGGCTCCTCAATCAAATCCTGAATTCATCTCTCAATCAATAACCTGCACCCATGACAGAACCACCTAATGTGGTCTGTACGTCAAGCTGGGTATATATAACGCTCTGTGCTACGATCACGTGAAGGCTGGCGACGAATCGCAAGTCACCTACGAGTCGGAACCACCTAGTGTGGTCTGTACGATAGGCTGACACCTGCCTTGGATCCAAGGTGAGTGTATGGTGCGGGAGGTGAACGATCACGTAAAAGCTAAGCCCTACTCTGGCGGCACAAACCCTGATGTGCAGGTAAATGAGCCATACTCTAATCTCATCGATATCACCACAAACATCATATCACAAGCACATACTTACCTGACTTACCTGGCGCCCGTGGTGCATCATCATATAATCATATAAACATAAAAATATATATGGCATTCGACATGGCATTCAATTTCATAAAACCATTTTAAAACGTATTTCTGGGAATCAACGAAGTATATATATATATATATATATATATATATATACTGAAAACAAAAGCCCACTCACTGATAGGTAGACGGGTCGTAAACCCGGAGCCTCGCGTGGCTGCGCTCGTCCTCAGGATACGTCTCACCTATATGCGAAACAACTATATAATCATTAATTACGCACATAACCCAAATCAAGTAATAACTTCTCATACATTGCTCAATTGGGGTGTTTGAATATACCAACATGCTCTACTTAATCCCACGAACACCCCCATATTTTTAAAATAATTTTTGGAAGCCCCACGCGCCCTCACGCGCCGCCCACACGCTGCCACGTGCCGTGCACACGGACGGAATCCTTAACGCCGTTAAGGAATATTCCGTCAAATCCCTAGAATATTCTGTTAAAGTTAACTGACGCCGTTACCTTCCGTTAGGAATATTCCGTCAACTTTGACGGAATATTCCGTCACCTTCAACCTCAGTTTGCTGGCGCCGCTATGTCGCCGGAAACTGGGTAATTTTTCAACCTTCGATTTCTAGCTCATTTTTCAACCAAATTTCACAAAATTTATACCAAAATGATCTTTAGGACAAGGAGAAGAGATTTATACCTGTTTTGAACCCAAAATCCGCGTGAATCTCGCCAGAGAAAAATCACGATTTCCGGCCAACTCCCAAACCAGCGATCCCGACGTCCAAAATGCTTCAATTTTGTCCTCCGAGCATCCCACGATGATTCTAAACCTTCCTATGATCTCAAAATAGGCTGAAACACCATAGATTTCGAGTGCATGAACAATACCATTCTTGGTACTTCACAGTTACTAGGGTTCTCGACGGTCTAAACCTAAACTAATGGTACGGTTAAACTCACCAGGTCACCAGGGTTCCAAATCTGGTATTTAGGGCTTTGATCTGTGACCAAATCACAAGGAACAAAGGTGTCTGTAAGTTTGCAGGGGAAGATGATAGAGAATTCGAGAAGAGGAAGGAGAAGGTGACGGGGAGGGAAGGCTGCATACGTGTTGTGCATGTATGTATGTGTATAAATTATCCCTCAACCCATCCAAACCACATAAAAATCAATAAAGAAAATTTTATGGGTACCCCTACATAAAAACATTATTCCAACTTACCCATTTTTACACCCTTGCAAGGGTAAAAACGTCATTTCATAATTATTACATTCGTTAGTTCGGAACGGACTGTTACATGTATAATAATATCCCGTCAAAATACATATATATAATAACGTAAAGTTAAAGTAATTGTACTAAAATTAAAACTAAACATAGACTATTTTTCACCTACGCACTCGTTGCGTTACGTACTCCGAAGATAAGCGTGTAGTATCTTTGGGTCAAGCCCAAACAATAACTAACTAGTTAAATAAGTAAATATAAATGCTAACGTAGAATGACCTACTTGTCTACTTGCTTAACAAACCCAACGAATAAGTTATTGATATTACGGTTCAATGTTGTCTCGATAAGCAAGTAACAAACTCCCGAGGGTGCAATATTACCATAATGCCCCCATTGGGAAATACACATACATTGCTTACGCACTACCCTCTAGATAAGAAGTACATGAAAGCAAAGAAATCTCCATAAATTATGCATGTACTAACGAATTGTGGGATCAAAATGATATAATCATCGACGACATGATCGCATTCGCAGTAGTCATTGAAATCATATTAAGCGATGATATTGAGCCCCACTCTATTGATGAATGCAAATAGAGACAAGATTGGCCTAAGTGGAAAGATGCAATCCATGCAGAATTAAATTCCTTAGAAAGGCGAAGCATTTTTGGACCGGTAGTCCAAACCCCGCCTGGTGTAAACCCCGTGGGTTACAAATGGGTATTCACAAGAAAGCGCAATGAGAAAAATGAGATTGCAAGATATAAAGCACGACTCGTTGCACAAGGTTTTTCACAAAGACCTGAAATTGATTATGAGGAGACATACTCTCCTGTAATGGACACAATTACATTCCATTACTTAATAAGTTTGGTGGTTTCAGAAAAAACTTGACCTGTGACTTATGGATGTCATCACCGCGTATCTATATGGAGAATTAGTTACTGACAAATATATAAAGGTCCTAGAATGACTTAAGTTGCCTGAAATGACTAACAAACCACGAGGCATGCTCTCAATCAAATTAAGGCGATCATTATATGGGGCTGAAACAATATGGATGAATGTGGTATAATCATCTCAGTGAGTATTTGATCAAAGAAGGATTTTCCAACAATGTCATTTGCCCTCGTGTGTTCATTAAGAAATCAAATTCTGGATTTGCTATAGTGGCAGTGTATGTCAAAGATACGAACTTAGTTGGAATCCTAAAGAGCTCAATAAAACTGCTGAATATCTGAAAAGCGAATTTGAAATGAAAAACCTTGGAAAAACAAAATATTGTCTCGGCCTGTAGATTGAGCATTGTGCTAATGGAATTTTGGTCCATCAATCAGCTTACATTGAAAAAATCCTGAAACGATTGGCATGGACAAGGCTTATCCACTCAGCACGACAATGGTCGTTCGTTCTCTGGACATTAAGAAAGATCCATTTCGCCCAAAAGAAGATGATGAAATGGTCCTTGGTCCAGAAGTACCATATATGAGTGCAATATGTGTTTTATTGTATTTAGCATAATGTACTAGACCAGATATAGCTTTTCAATTAACTTGTTGGATGTGTAGATGCTAGTTTTCTTTCTGATCTGCATAAAGTCTGCTCATAAACTGGATATGTGTTCACTAATGGAGATACATCAATCTCATGGCGCTAAACAAAGCAAACATTAGTTGCTACATCTTCCAATCACTCGGAAATACTTGCATTACACGAAGCAAGTCGTGAATGTTATAGGTTAAGATTAATGATCCATCATATTTGGAATTCATGTGGTTTACCTTCAAAGACAGACACTCCAACTGTCATTCATGAAGATAATGCAGCCTGTGTTGCCCAAATGAAGGAATGATTCATCAAGGGTGATAAGACTAAAGTCACTAAACACATATCTTTAAAGTTTTTCAATGCACATGAGTTTCAGAAGGCTAAAGTTATTGAAGTCAGACAAATCCGTTCCAATGAAAATATGGCAGACCTATTCACCAAATCTCTACCAAAATGTACGTTTCAGAAGCTAGTGCATGGTATCAAATTACGTCGACTTACCAATTAGTTAAGCTTGAAGAATACGGAATCAGAGAGAGATACATATCAGGGGGAGCATCCATGATACATGCTTGTTGTACTCTTTTTCCTTCGACTAGCATTTTTCCCACTAGGTTTTTCTTATCAAGGTTTTAACGAGGCAACATAAGCATACTTAACACTATATCAACAATTCAAGCAAAGTTGTACTCTTTTTCCTTCGCTACGGTTTTTTCCCATTGGGTTTTTTCGAGCAAGATTTTAACGAGGCAACTAATGTTGATATATGGACATCCAAGGGAGAGTGTTGTAAAATTATGAGAATGAATGCCCACAGTAGTGTATTTGTTATTATGTGAAGTTTTCAAAAAAAACCACAGTAGTATGATTGTTATTATGTGAAGTTTTCAACATTTCACTTTTTGGTTTGTCGCGGATGTGGCTCTATATAAAGAGCACTCCATGTGTGATTACTATACATAGAAAAGAAGAGAAGTGAAAACAATAATATCAGTATTCCCTCCCTACTTATTTTTCCTGCAATCTTTTGTGTTATAATTTTGAAACTAAACAGTATAATATATTGCACATGCTTCTCTCATGTCCCAAATAAAGGTTATATCTCTAATTTTTTCCTATTTATAACAGCTTTATCTTTATTGGTGCATGTTGTTTCAAAAAATCTTTATTGGTACCGGTAATGTAGGGAGATTAAATTTTAAAAACTAAACATCGTGAAAGGTGATGATTAGTTTATTAGTTAACCGTTGATAAACGTGTTTATTTCGATTAAGGACATATCATTTAGTTTGTAAATTTAGTCTCCAAATTTAATTTTTCTAGTATTACTCTTATTGGTACTTGTCATTTTTCAAATTAATTAAAAAAATCTTTGGTGTATGTCAATTCTCTTGTCAAATTAAATGATACCAAATCTTTATTTTTTATTAAAAATTTCTCCTTAGACGGACCCAAAAAACAGAGCCCAGCAAGCAAGCACTTCCACGGCAAAGCCCCACCGTTCACTCCCGCTGCCTGCCATGGCTGCCGCCCCTCCCTACCCAAATTTTCTGCTTATTTCCTCCTCTGAGTTGCAGCAATTTATTGGGTTTTCTCCATTTTAGTTTATGGAAACAAGAGTTATATTGCTTATGGGATTCAAAAAGAAGGAAAGTGAATTGGACTTTAAATCAGATGAACCATACAAATCTTCTAATTTTTATCCAATCTCATCATCCTCATCAAGAACAAAAATGTTCCAACAAATTCCACGTATCAGGAAGAGGGCGATGGTGAGAAGACTATGGACACCGTGGTTCTTTTTCACTGGGTAATACAAATCGGCTGTTTCTACGCCTCTACTGAACCTGAAAATTTTGTACATCTCAAGCACTTGGAAGGAGACTAAGATCATCTCCGGAGGTTTCCGGAGCCAAACGGACCCATTAATTCTGGACACTAAATTTAATGGTCTGGCCATGAAACCAGAGGGGAAAGGGTGCAAGCTATGAGAGGAGGAGGAGGAGGGGATGGGGTTGGATGACGACAGTCATGGAGGGGGTGACTGCTGCTGAGTGGTGAAGATGTGAGAGAATTCAGGGATGTGAGTGTTGTGCGTGAAAAAGTAAAGAAATTTTTTTGCCGTAAGATCTAATTTCAAACGGTTTGGATTTTGTTGATCCTCCCTTTCCGGAATAAAATTGATCCGGAGGATCCTCCTCCCTTCAAAGAAGAGACACTATCAGAAAATACTATTGTTACCGTTCAAAATTTGCAGGTCAAACTCAAACGTGTAGGTTGATGTTCACTTATCGTAAGGTTAACGTAGTGAATATAAACAACTACTGTAGTAAAATGAACACAATAATATATAATGGTCTGCCCATAACAGGGCTACGTCCACTGCAATCTGTTTAATTTATTTTCCTGAGATTATAAACATGGCTACATCCGCTACAGTCCATTACACAAGACTTAGGGGGCGTTTGTTACACCTCCTTAGGAGGGACTGGCTTGGACTATCTTAAATAAGACTATAATCCTGCGTTTGGTAGGTTCTTGGACTAAAATAAATGGGACTCGCCCCGACTACGAATCCTTCCGTGCTTCGCTGACCCTCGCTATCTATTCCCAAGCTTTCCCTTGGTGTTAAGGCGGACTAGAAAGGAAATGAGGCCAACATCCCCAATTCCCAACTTTCACTCCAATCCCTCAGCTCTCCGCTTCTTCTTCTGCAACGCCGTCACCGTGGCCAAGCCGTGGGTCGCTGCACCACCCAAGTACCCAACCCAATCTTCAAAAAAACCCAGCAATAGCATTCAACCATCCAGAAGGCAAGCAAACAATTTCCATGGAATTTTATAGAATATTTGTGAAAGAACAAAAATTGAGGAAAGAAAAAGGTGCAGTACTCCGCCTTCTTCTTCTTCTGTGAGCTACCGGTGGACGCGAGAAGCGGATCGAGAGGTTACTGTCCAAATCACTGTTGTCGGTAGACGATACAGCCAAAATCGGTGTGTCGGTGGCGACCTATTGTCGCTGGACGGTACACCCGAGAAGCGGATTGAGAGAAGTTAGTGATGAAGGTTGGGGGTTTTTAGGGATCGAGAGGTTAGCGATGAAGGTTTGAGATGGGTCTTGAATATTAGTGTGATCTGGGTTTGTGAAATAAGCATTGATTGTTAACTGGGAATTTCACGAATTCAATTGGAGGTTTTCATAATTTTCTTTTATTTTTAATAGAAAATAAATTAAAATATAATAATAATAATAATTTATTATTAGTTCAGCTTCTTAGTCCGACACTGCACCAAACACTTCACTAAGTTAGTCCAACTTAGTCTAGTCTAAGCCAGTCCAGCTTAGTCCCTGAAACTAGTCCAGTCCGAAACAGTCCGGTGCAACAAACGCACTCTTAGAGTTTTGATAACTCATTGGAATGACTTTATGAAATATGTCAAATTTACTCTCATTGTGGAACACGTTATAATTTTGCACGACAAAGAAACTATGTTAGGGATATTTTCATATTGCAACAACTAGGAAACTACAATGATCAAATTCGATACAACTGAAAATATATTAAACAAAATTAAAATTTTGACTTTAATGATATGTATTATTCAATTTTACTAGAATTTTAACTGTCAGATTTGATTTTCACAAATACTTAGATCTTATATTTTGAATATCAACTATTTATATTTCGTATTATTCAATTATACGTAATATTTATAAAAAAAAAAAAAAATATCCAACTACAAGAACTATAAACTCATGATTTATCAGATTTGGGGAAAATTGGGCTCTATTTGATTGGACCATTGTCGAACAATTTATCCCCAACAGTCCCAATTGAATCGGGGTTACCCAGTAGAGTTTTAGACTTGGGTCTGTAGCAACTTACCCGGTTGCAGAGAAGCATCGAAAATCCGAAACGAAGAAGAAGGTGGTGTTTCGTACGGAGCACCGGAGCAAAGGAGACAATCAGATATGGGATAGGTAGTAGAAACACCACCGGAGCACCGGAACTCGTTCACAGCTTCAATTGTATTCGTTATCGTCGTCGCTTTCCAATTCTTCTCCAGGTGGCTGGAGCAGTTAAAGAAGGTCAACGATTTTTCGCTTGCATTCAAACAATTTAATCGTAGTTTGGTGCGAATTTAAGCTATTAATCATTTGTTTGATGCTTTAACTGCAATTATTGTGAAATTAAAATTTTCTTTTGGGTGATTTCTTGTGTTGGCAGGGAGGAGGGAAGAGTGCTACGGCAACCCGATTGCGTGGAGAAATTAAAGACATCTTGAAGGAGGCAAGCTCCTTGTCGCAGTGAGTGATTTTTATTGGTCAATCATAATTTTCCCCAATTTTTCAGATGGAATTTTACTTTTTTGGATTGGCAGCATTGTTTTGCAAGCTACACATTGTTTTAGCTTTACAGTAACAGGTGATAGTTTGGATTCTTAGCAGTTGTATGATCTTCGTTTTGTTTGAATCCAGGCCGTCGACATTTGCGCAAGCTGCGAAACTTCGGAGGATTGCAGCTGCTAAGGAGAAAGAACTTGCAAATTGTACTAGTTTGCAACTCCATCCTTTCAATTATGTTTTTATTCTGATCATATATACAATTACAGACCTGCATTCTTGAGGCACATGTATATATCTATATATCGTCACAGAGGGTAACTATATGCAATATGCTTGGGATCAAAGTTGTGTTTGTATAGTAACATATACACTTTACAGCTATGATGTTTTTAAGCGAAGGGTTGAATGGCTAATTAAGTTTATGCAGTTGTTCAATGCCATATTATTTCCATGTATTTACATAACCATTTTGTTTTTTACCATTAATTTATTTTATTTTCAATCATAAGAATCTTGTTTAATTATTATGAGTTGATTGTACGTAACGGGTACTTAGGTAAGCCTGACCCACCAGGATGAAAGATTCTAACAGTAGTACCTGCCTTCCAGATCAAGAGTTACATGGCAAGGAGATAAAGCTTTCATACGACGTGTATCTGAGAATTTTGTTCATCTTAAAGGTAGTTCTCGGTGTTTTAGATTTTGAAAGTTTTATTAGCTTTATTTTGAGAAAAAAAAGAAATTATTTCTGAACAAGGGTTCTTCATAGATATACTTGGTTGTCCATTTTGGTCTTAACATATATTGTGCTGGTTTGCTGGTTTTGGAGGGTTCCTGTTGCATCCGTTTCACATCAACTTGTGCAACCCTTTGGTATTGCATTCTTGTTCCGAATATACTTACCGAGTCCCCTCTTCTTTCTGTTTGGCTATTTTTAGATTGAGCATTGAGACAGTAAAATTTATAAAATGATAGAAGTTCTGATTAGAATATCTTGTTGCTGTGCAGGGAAGGTGATATCATGGAGGGCTGGAGGAGTTGTAAACGAAAATGTCATGGTATATAAAGTTGGGATTACTTTTGATTGTTAAGCAACGAAATGATGTAAACAATACTAGGTACACCGTTACTTTCGTGTGTACGCTGCTGATGTTTGCATGTTACTTATATTGAGTCAGAAAGAAAAGAGATGGTCTTTGATTGGTATGCGATATAAATAATCTGAAATATAGTTTTGAACATTGCTTCTGATTCTGATATGGTTTTGAACATTGCTTCTGATTCTTTTCTTATATGGTTCTGCAGGTAGGAATTATTCCTTGGTTGATATTATCTACCAGGGTTAGCAATTTCGTATGTCGACTCACCAAGTTCTAGAGGTTAAATGATTTCTGTCCTGTCAAATTTTCATACACATGTTAACGTGGTTTTGTTATGACTATTACTTCACGAAATCTTTAGTCATGAACTTAGGATTGTTACCTGCTCATTTAATTTGTATCAGTGATTTGCATTACTCTTGTGGTCGTCTGTGTAAATTGAGCTCCAAATGTCGCTACTGCCGAGGTGATGGGAGTTTTGGAGGCGGGAACCTTAGCTCTGCGGCGGGGGTTTTCCAATATAATTCTTGAATCCGATCCCATGGTGGTGATCTCCTGTCTGAATGGTAACTTGGAAAATGGCAGCTGGGAAGCGTTCCCGATTCTCTGTTGTATCCGAGATCTTGGGAAGGCTTTCCAAGCTTGCGTTTGGTCTCGCCATTGATGATGACTGCATCATGCAAAGCTGTTCTGCCATTAGGGCCTTTATAAACGGGGTTTTTGCAAGTCTTCATCATCTTATAAACTAAATCACGATATCCCCTCTCGACAGCAAGGTAAATTGGAGTCTCGCCATCACCATTAGCAGGGTACGGAAACTCTGGATCTTTTTTTGTCAATATCTCATAATTTACTTAGCTAATTAAGAAAAACTCAAAAATTGAAACATCTAGAGAAATCTGAATTATCACTGACACTAGTTATTTGAATCATCATAGCTTTGTTTGACTTAAGTCACTTAACTTATCAAAAACATAAGTTAACTATTTAAGCTCATGAACCACAATTCATACAAGTATCAAAACTACAATTTGATAAATACAAGAACCAAGCTGACATGTAAGAAAAGAAGTTATAGAAGACCTCAAAATAATGCATATTTCCCAATAAAGATTGAAGATGAGAGCAACTTCAGCCTTGCAAAGGCCTCCTAGGGCAACTCATTATTGAATCCACCCATTGAACAGTAACTGCCTTTAATGAACAGTAATTGCCTTTTGCATCTCCACCCTTAAAACTGAAAAGCCGTGGCAATAGGTAATAAAATATTAGTATTTTTTCCTCACCCAATCCATCAGATATCCCCATTACCTTTCCCTTTTTCCCCTCATTTGACCGGCTCTCTCTCTCTCTCTTCTTTCTCTCTCTCGTCCTTTTTCTTTCTTTCTCTCCCTCTTTTCCAGCTCACTCTCGTGAGCTCTCTTCCTCCTTCCTCTTCAAATCTTCAACAAATCAAGCTCAAAAATAACAT
The DNA here is from genome assembly GCA_024362995.1 of Heteromeles arbutifolia. NCBI lineage: Eukaryota > Viridiplantae > Streptophyta > Magnoliopsida > Rosales > Rosaceae > Heteromeles > Heteromeles arbutifolia. The sequence continues at coordinate 17,551,885 of JANCRC010000001.1, forward strand.
TTTTGGAATCCCTGGAACTCAAGACACCCAACCATGGCCTTGCATGCGGCATCGGTGGAACTAAAGAACACAATTAGCTGCTGGCTTGACGCTTTAAAACCTTTTAACGAAAGCCTCTCAGCTCCTAGCCTCAGCCATTCATAACTTCTGCAAAAAAGAGCACTTCCACCACAAATTTCAAAACCCCATCATTCCAAAAGCAAAAGAGAAAGATATAAGAAAATATAAAAAATTTTCACGAAAATGGCTGGTTTTTGTTTTTGTGAAGAGGAAGCAGAGGAGGTTGAAGAAAAGATGATGCAGATGGAGCAGTCTCAGTCGGCGGCTCAGTCGCAGCAGCTGGTGGTGCAGAACTCTGCCGGAAGCCTCAACTTCAACAACAACATGTCAAAGGAAGACGAGGAAATGTCAACGTCGGCGCATGCACCGATGTCGCACATCAGCCACATGTCACACAGCCCTCAGGCTCTCGGGCTGTCGATTCCTGCTTGGCCTTTTGCTCGGGCCTCCCCCGAGCCCCATCGCCCGTATGGGCTGGAGTTGCTAGCTGGGGCAATTGGGTTGGAGCAACAGCCGGTCCACCGGGCTATTGAATATGGTGGAGCTGCTCTGACAAAGCCACCAATCTTCTATAGCAAACCTTCTCATCTCTGACAAAGCTTTCAATGCTTAAATCAATCGTAGGTCTTTGATTCAATATAGAGCACTGTTCTAAAAATCCCGGCGCTAGGTGGCTGGTCACCGCCCCGATTAATGCCTAGGCGTTTGAAAATTAAAAAAGGGCACATAGACCTACTGAGGCGCTCGCCTAGACCACCTAAGCACCCGCCAAGACCCGCCTAGGTTGTGACTCACTTTGACAGAAAATAGATCACTTTCATTTTGCATTTTATTTTTTTCAATAAATTGTAAGAGGCTTGTTGAACACTTAAATGAACACACATTATATGCTTGTTTCCTATGGTTTCATTATGTTCCAATAGCTCATAATATATATGTCATTCTATTTTATAGTTTATAATGAAATTATATATATTTTAAGTATAAATAGGCATTTATTTACACGAAATATAATATATTTAATTAAATCCGTCTAGTCCGCCTAGACCCCGCCTAGCCGCCTAGGCACTAGGCTCTAGCCCACCGCCCAACTAGCGCCTAGTGTCTTTTAGAACCCTGATATAGAGCGTATGTTTTGCTAACGCAAAGGTCTACTCTATATACACGTTTAATCCACCTGTCTCTCTTATTAGAATCCAAGTGGAACACTATCAAGAAATCATTATCCAACAATGAGTGCATAAACTAGGATGGAACTGTGCTTCAATCCTACATCGTCCAGAACAATTCAAAACCTCTTTCTTATAAGACTTTTCCATACAAATTTGAAATCAAATAGTCAACTATAACATACATTCTCATACTCATATTCTAACATTCTCTCACTTGAATATGAGCTATGTTATATGCACAACTTTCAAACTACTACAGATAAAATCCAAAATTGAATGCTTCCACTCGTCTAGGCCAAACTCAACATTCAAAAGATTGAGTATCAGTTAATAGCAATTCTATTAACTGTCATTCTAACACAATGAATGACTTATCAGAATCCATATAGGAAACGAAATTCTTGTCGAATGCTAATTGACACGATATGATCGCACTGCAGTTTCAATCCTAATTCCTTAGCAATTCATGTAATCCTCCTACCATAAGTCTTTCTATACCAGTTTGAATCATAATAAATGTCGAAATCAACTTACTATCATGCTCATATTCGTACAAACTTTTCTATCATTATTAATCTTTATTCATGACTCTATTCAACAGCTGAAATTTGGTTTAATTCTCCATCAAGAAACCCACTAATGAACTAATTGTTGAATAAAGAAAAAAGTCTTACCTCGGCAACCTCACAAAACAAATCCCAATTTATATTAAATAGTTGCACTTTTAATTGCATTGAGGCCTTTTGTAGAAAAACCCCACACTTATTAATTGCACAACTGGAGACAGAATTGATGCTATTGGTGACGCGACCATCTCTGACACTTTAACTCTAACAGCAAATAACGAGAAAAGTATCAGCACCCAAAAGTCGCGAACCATGTCGTGCAGGAAATGTGGCGCCTTTAGTAATTTTCTTTCAGCAGAAAGAAGAGAATTTGCAAAGACAAAGAAGAAAATGCAGCCAAGCACACAAGCTGCAACGGCAAGTCCTGGAGAATGACCACCCAATACCGCACATATGCCGGTAATGAATGCAACAACCATTGCAACCAAAGCCCACATCGTCAAAGACACTGCCAAGTGAAACGTCGTCCCAAATATCTGGTCCTTGAAATTCCCCTTTGTGTGAATTGAGGAATAAAGGAGAACTAGGACAGAACAACTAGACATGGCCATGGCTATTGTATCAGTTATAACAAATGCTTTGAACGCTGCGTTTCTTGACAGAAAGACGGAACCCTGGTCCGGTCCTTTTTCACTTTGGTATCCACCGGGCATGGTAAAACCTGCTGCGAAGGTTACAGTTGCTATCAACGTAGCCACTACCAGATGAGTTTCCTTTGCTTTCTGTAAACCTTTTCCAATGTCCTTGCTTATTTGATTTTCCTCCACCTTATTGTCATTATTGCCCTTTGGGTTTTTAATTCTAGAGTAAATTGTAGCTATGGTCCCTTAACTTTAACTCAATTGGAGCAATGGTCCCTCAACTAAAAATCCATTACCATTGGTCCCTCAACTTATCAAAACGTGCAGCTATGGTCCCTCAACTAAAAATCCATTACCATTGGTCCCTCAACTTTAATTCAACTGGAGAAATTGTCCCTTAACTTTAATCCAACTGTAGCAATGGTCCTTCCAATATAACTCGTTTTGACAAAAATTTTGACATAGTTGACGAAAAGAACCATAATTATACACTTTGATGAGTTGAGGGATCGTAATTGTATAAATGGTCATTCCAACCTAGCTTATTTTGACAAAATTGATGAGAAGGACTATAGCTACACATTTTGATAAGTTGAGGGACCAATGGTAATGGATTTTTAGTTGAGGGACCATTGCTCCAATTTGATTAAAGTTGAGGGACCATTCGTACAATTTACTCTTAATTCTAAGACTTGGTTTAACACCCCTCCGTTGCATTGGTTTTTTAAAATCTTTCTGCAAAGCCAGAGAACGAGTATAATATTATTATCTTTGCAAACAAATTAAAGGACACCCTCATTTTAATATTGTTTGTTGGTGTTCATAATTGTACGAATAAGTGCACTTGTCTAAGAAAAATATAACCCAGTTGACACAGACAAGCAATTTAATCAGAAGGTGATACGTACCTGCAGTAATGGTATCTTGTCCTCGTTAGCTAGAATGATGTCTAAAACGTTTAAGTTTTCCTTGTTGAATGCCATTATATCAACTTTAGCATCAAATACACACTCAGTAAACAGCATGCTGTAGGGAGAATGAGCAAGGGGTGTGTTCCCGTCAATATCCATGGCATTTAACAGGATGTTGCTAAGCCATGCATCTGTTAAAACATATCCTACTATTTGGTTACCACCGTTCCTTATGCCATAGTGAAGAGCATTCTGAAATTTGTTGTCGACCAGTTCGCAACAATCAGGGCAATGAGAAATAAGCTCTTTCATTACATCCAGATTGCCTTCAGACGCTGCAAAGTGAAGAGCTGTTGCGCCATCTTTGTCAGCAATGTAAGCAGTAGATCTATCATATTGAAGCACTTGTTTAACAACTGAATTGAGACCAAATTTTGCAGCAAGGTGTAGCGGAGTACATCCTAGTTCGTCTGCTGCTTTGCTCAAAGTCCTATCGGCTTTTAGTAGTTTCTCCGTCATTTCTTAAGCATAAACATAAAAGAAAAACAAATAGATAAAATTAAAAACATATATATGTAGGATGTACCCTTCAAATTAATTTTTTCTTACACGCATCTATATCTATGTACTTTTTTTTTTCCAGTTCCTTTTGCTCACCCCCTTAACACCCTTAGACCACCTCCAACCTTGGGGATAAAGCTTAAAAATTTAAGCCGTAAAATTTTAAACTATAATCCAGAGACTACTTTTCTCCTCAACCTTTTATCGATTAAAATTTTAGCCATAGACTATTAAATAATGATTTTGGCCTAATTTATTTTTTTGGTAACTTTTTTGAAAATATAATTTATGTAGATTATCCTAATTTATTTTTATGAACATTTTAATTCAAAAATATTTAAATTCCGATAAGTAATTAAAAATCATAAAAATACAAAGGTACTTATAAAGTTTTAAGTTAAATTTGATTTAAATTATTTTCTTAAATTATTTTAGACGTTAGATTTAATTTTGGGACGTCAAATCTTTTTTTACTATTAGATTTGATCTTATTTGATCACAACCGTTAGATTATAAGTAAAAAACAAAAAAAAGTTTGAAATATGACAGTTTGGTGGATGCAGAATAATTTAAGCCAAACTTAAATCTTGGGGGAATCTAGCCTGGAGGTATATTTTATTCCCATGGCTTAATTTAACCCAATGGTTGGAGATGGTTTGTGGGGTTTCAAAGTTTATATTTTAAGCTTTATCACATGAGTTGAATTGAAGATAGTAACATTCATTGACATAAGGAATAACCGTCTAAGTTGTGATTACATTGCTTGTTATATTAGGTCACTTACTTGTGTATATGGCAGTAAACTAAATTTTAGATTTTATTTGGATGTTTAATTAAAACCTCATCCATTTCCCTTTTTTTTTTTTTTTTTTTTTTTTTAATCAAGATCCATTGGTTTTTAACCACGTCATTATTTCATAATAAAATATTTGCATGTCAACATATTTAAATTTTGATTAAATTGTAGTAGGTCTCTCAATTTTAATCAAATTGAAGCAATGGTCCCTCAACTAAAAATTCATTACCATTGGTCCCTCAACTCATCAAAATGTATAGCTTTGGTCCCCTTTTCGTCAACTTCATTAAAATGAGTTATGTTGGAAAGACCATTGTTACAATTGGGATCCCTCAACTCATCAAAATGTGTAGCTATGGTCATTTTCGTCAACTTTAATTTTGTCAAAATGAGTTATGTTGGAAGGGCCATTACTACAATTGGGTTAAAGTTGAGGGACTATTGCTCTAATAGGGTTAAAGTTGAGGGATCATTTCTCCAGTTGAATTAAAGTTGCGGGACCAATGGTAATGGATTTTTAGTTGAAGGACCATAGCTGCACGTTTTGGTGAGTTGAGGGACCAATGGTAATTGATTTTTAGTTGAGGGATCATTGCTCCAATTGAGTTAAAGTTAATGGACCATTGTTACAGTTTACTCTTAAATTTTATAACTAAAAATTATTTATCCATTTCCAAATATATCCATTTAGTGTTAGAAACGTTACATTTGGTATAAGGGTGATGCTATATTAACATGTACCAATTTTCTTGATTTTTACTCATTTCTTAACTGGAGACCATTTTATAATTTATACCAGTTTTCTTTTTAGTTTTAATTTGTACCCATAATTTATTTATTTTATTTGTACCAATAATTTATTTACAATGTACCCATTCATATATTTATAATGTACCCATTTTTCATAAATAAATAAAAAAAAAGATAACAATTTTTTTTTAATGTAGAATGTACCCATTTTTCTGAAATCTATTCACTTTTATTTTATCTATAATGTGCCATATTTTATAACAAAATGTACCCTTTTGGAATTTAAAATATACCCATATTTAAAAATAAAACATTTTACTTTGAAAAAAATAAAATAAAAAATATGATCAAATTTCACACAATTCAAATCTGAAGAAAAATTTGAAAATTGTTGCAGTCCTATTAGATTAGGAGTGTGATTGTATAAATCCTAGTATATCTTGGAATATCTCTTATATTCCTATTAGGAGTTAATTACCTATTAAAAGTTGTAATCCTAAAAGGGTAAGGAATTAACCTTCCCTACTACTATAAATAAAGGCACAATGAGGTGGAATAGACCACACCTCACAATTACACATTTCTCTCTTCTCTCTACTATTGCCGCACCTCTCTCTCTATGGCCTTCATAATTGTTCAGTAAATTATACCTACAACACGTTATCAGCACATTCTTGACGCTATGTTAAAGAGAGTTTTATCTTCAATCAAAGGAGTATTAGATTTTAATCATTCTTTTTATGATTAATTTATTATTTTGAATTGATCTACACGATATTGATTCAATTTAATTTTTCTGTGTTGAACGTGATATAACGCATTGGAGATGCAATTCCGGCTTTCTGCAAAGGATCTTCTACAAATTCAAAGGCTTTTGTTGTTTTCTATCAATCAGGTATGCTTAAAATAAAGGAAGATATTTGAAACGACCTTGAAGCATGAAAACATTCCACATGATGCATGAACCCCCTACATTTATATTTACCTTCCGATATATATTTATCTTTTGTCAATATATATATTTGTTTCATGCATCGCACAATTAAATTGTTATGTGGAATATGTGAGTCAAAGTATCAAATTAAATTAGAAGCAAATTTGATTTCGAAAAAAAAAAGGGGAAACTTTGGATATGGTGCGGCACACCCACCGCACCACCTCTGTGGCACAACCTCGGCAGTAGCCATCTGGGCTTCGCTGCAATTGGATGGACCCCCAGGCTTTCGGCTTGATTAACTGGCATGGGCCTGAAGCCCCATCCTGTTTCCCAAGGAAGCCCGCAGCTTTCCTGGGTTTTGTCCCTATAAACCTGGCCAGCATGGCCAACAGCAATAGGCCGATGGGTCTTCCTTTGTGTCCCGGCCCGCATGCCACAGCCCATTGGACTTGGCTCCAGCCTCGACTGAGCCTCGTGTGACCCAAACCTGCAAGCCCGCTTTCGCTGAGCTTGCTTTCCCACGCAAGACTACAAGCCAGCACTGTGCTAGGCCTTGACATGTGCCCCTTTTTGGCCCAGACTTGAAACCCAGTTGCGTTGGGGTTTCTCCCACTCCTATAGACCCTTGGGCCTGCCCCTGTCACTGGACCCGTGACCTGCAGTCACCATGTAGGCTGCATATTACAGCCAACCCGTGCTCTTTACTTACAGCACCCAAGCTCAATGTTATTAGGCTATGGCTTTTTTAATCCAATGCTAATTTTTGGCATTTTAAATAATTTTAACCTGAATGTTATAATTATTTTTTCTTCTACTATCGACCATGTTTAGTTCTGATCTATTAAATTAATTAAAAGTGACCTGCAGTCCATTAATCTGATAATGAATCCAAAATTATTGACTGGAATATCACTTTTGGACATTAACGATTCAATAATTTATTTTTATACTTTGAACCGTTGACATACTTTCGTAGTAACGAAGCTCTCACACTTGAGTTCCCGAAGAACCTTAAATCCACTACACTTAAATCAACATATTGCATTTTGTGTTCTTGCAGGAACCTCTCTGTTATGAACTAACCGTTCATAAACTAAATGGAACCTGTAGTTTCAAATTTAGTGCCTTTAAAACCCGAAGTTTTCATAAAACAATACGCCCATGAAAACCTGACATTTTTCATGTAAACCATGTCTTAGAACCCGAATGTTCTAACTTTGATGCTTATAGATGATTCATTCCCATAGCACCAATCACAATCTTGTTCCCTCCAATTCAGTGGATTGTCGAATCCTCACAAGTTCGATTTTCCTGATTTGGACGTTTTTATTAGAAACCACTTTATGTGGTACAAGACGTGAATCTCCACTTAACTATCAAGAAGCTGAGAAACCATTGTAGCCAACAATGGCATGGAAGAGCTGAATAAGCCTCCACCATGATCTTTATTCAAAGACTTATGCCCGAAGCATTACCAACGGAAGTACCTCATGAACGAGGATTTCTTGGCTCTTTGGCTCGCTTGTATGGACCGCCTAATGATGAAAGATATTGCCTGAAGCACACTATGATTACGTCCATGAATGAGTACAATTCTGAAGTTTATAAATCTAATCAACTTTTGACTGGAGAATACTTTTTCTCGTCCTTCCATGTTTATAACTTGCCTCTAAAGCACCAATGTAGAAAGTGGAAGTTTACCAAATTCTCAGATCTAATATTACCACAAACATATGGTAGAATCAAGGCTTGCCAAGGCGTGGCATCATGCTCGAAGCATGATCCTTGGTACCTAAGACCTAAAACTTCAAGAATAAGGGATAATATTTCCAAACCTTAACCTTGCAAAATCTACTTCTGTCTTGATGGAATAGATCATTGGTTATGCACCTGTTCATGCCCCTACCAATGTTGTTAAGGAGTACCATTCTAGTAGTTAATATGTGAGACTAATTTTGCTCCATCGAACATTGTTAGAATAGCAGAATTTTGACATGGATGGCCTTGTTGGCTGAATCCCCTTAGTAAACCATTTACTTTGTGAACATTTTTCCATGTTCTTGGATTCAAGTTTGGTGTATGTTTTACTTATGGATAATCTTATTGATATTGTCCTCGAATATGAGTTAATTGAATCATGTTTCTTAATACATGTGACTGATTCAATTAAACACGTGATTAGGTAGGAATGTGGGAAGCTAGTTGTCTGGATGAATGCGATACTACGCACACTAACTTTACATATAAATCACATCCTTAACAGCGACTTCAGGTCTATCCAACCTGATTAAGAGCATCGGCACGCTCCTCGTTGTATGAATGGTACAGAATTACCATTTAAGAGACCTTAAAATTCTCCCTGTCGTTGAGTTTTTAAGGATATTCAAGAGACCAATGATCATAAATGAAACCACTGAAGAAAATAGAGTGAAATATCTTTACACCACCTCAAAAAATGAGCCAAGCTTTCATTTGGGGCCAATGGGTTGTCTCCCAACTGGAAACACGCCATATGTGGCCGGCCTAGAGCCGGGTGATTGAGCAGTTTACTTGCTTTGACACGACCTTTTGGGACACTTAGGTTGAACAATGATGTTACGACCCATCTTCTTACCCGAAGTAAGGATCTTGTGCCTACAAGTACACTTTGCCAAGCCTGCTCATTAGGGAAATTGATTTTCTAAATCATCTCTTGCAAATATACGAAATGACTCTCTTTTCACAGTGGATTCAAGGGAATATATGTGGACTAATCCAACCAAAATACGGACCATATAAATACTTATGGTTTTGGTTGATGAATTGACAAACCGGTCACATGTTTGTCCACACACATTACTGCTAAACCTCTTGGCCGATTAAGGGTTCACCACCTTACTTATCCCTTAAAGTCCGAGAGACTGGATAATGCCGGAGAGTTTATATCGACAGTTTTCGATAAAGTATTGCATGTATTTTAGGTTTATAATTGAACATCGAATTCCTATGTTCACCCCAAATAGCCTTGCCTAGTGATCATAAAGCGCAATTTAAATGATCGCCCGAATTTTGGTAAACGTACCAAGTTTTTGGTTTCTACCTAGGGCTATGCAATCTTGTACGCAGTTATGTTGGTCCGCCTTGAGGCACATTGCCACCCAACCTATATGACGTTACAGTTAGTTACTGGGTACGAACCTGACGATTTTTGTATTTACACATTTGGGTGTGCATTCCATGTGCCAAGTTGCGCCGCCGCAACGTACCAATATGTGTCCTCAAAGAAGGATGTGTATCTTTTGTCATTCATGATTCTCCTTCACACTAGCTCTCTTAGAGCCCTTGCACGAGATCTCTTTACTGCTTATTTGTGGGTTGTCACTTTAATGAGACAGTCTTCCCACCGTTAGATGGAGATAAGAACGTCAACGTTCCTGTAGAACGGCGCGAAGTTGCGTGGACGTTGCCCACTATGTCTCATCTCGATCCCCATACCACACAAGTGTGATAAGCAAGTGCAATGAATTCTAGCTTCCAGAATGTTACTCCAGACGCATTCCTCTGATCTAGCTAAAGTGACAAGATCATATACTAGCTACAAACATGTTTGTAAGGATAAACGTACTTAACGGACGTCGAGTCAACATCCCTAGAGGGTGTGCCTCCCTTGTTGGATGGTTTGGACGCTTCTGTTGGACGGTCTGGTACAACGACGGATAACCAATCAATCTGTCTTGGCCTGGAGCACGGCAGATCATTCGGTTCGTAGGATTCACTTCCCTAGAAGAGGAAGACATGACACAACAATCAATCTATACTTGATCGCTGTCTTAAATCATTTCCATCTCATGAGATTAATCCGGATTACTCCCGAGACATGAAGTTCTTGGTCCAGTATACTAGTTTGGATAAGCTAAATGGAATTGAAATGAGATTACCATCAATGATGTTTTCACTTATATGGTAGCTATCGACATAAATGAAAAATGACGATATTGAACCATGTTTCGTTGATTAAGTGACAACGTAGAACTGATTGGTTAACTGAAATTATAATCCAGGTCAAATTCCTTACCAAAGTGTGTATTAGACCTGTTGTTCCTACATTGCCCAAGGTAACCCTATTGTGTTACAAGTGGAAAAGGAAACATTATGAGATGAATGAAATAGTGCGATATGATGCACGTTTTACGGTGCAAGGTTTCTCTCAAACATCCTGTGATTGATAACAGCATCATGAAATGTGGTTAGTGATTTTCCATGGGGATATAGATACGGAGATTTACATGTAAGTTCCCGAAGAATTACATGGACTGGTTCAAATAGTTCCAAAACCACGGAACACTCTCTTAACTTGTTTGAGGTGTTCACGTTCAATCCGACGGATGTGGAATACCCGTCTAAGTGATTATTTGATCAGTAAGGGATATGAATTATGCCTTTACGTGTTAAACTATTCCGAATTGCTAGAGTTACAGTTTATGTTGTTGACACGAATCTTACTAAGACTCCGAAAGAGCTTGAAAAAACTGCCTCGCACCTGAAGATGGAATTTGAGATGAAGGATCTTGGGAAAACTCGTTTATGCCTTGACCTGAAGTTCAAGCATTGTTCTAACGGTATTTTGGTCTACTAGTCAAACTACACCCCGAATGTGTTACCTTTGAGTATATCTATGATCGTCCATACGTTATATGCAAATGAGACCCTTGAAGAGGTTATGGAATCCGAAATTCCATATCTAAGTTCAACTTTGCGCTTCGTTATACTTAGCCCATTCTATTTAGACAGGACATCTCATTCGCTGTTGATCTATTGGTAAAGATGCAGCACCGCATCTACACGCAACCACTGAATTGGTATTTAAGACGTACCTTGAAGGTACTAAAAATTTGGGCAGATCAAATCCCAACACATCTCGAACGGATCCGACCCCCTAATCCTCGGAATGATGCTTGCCTTGTTGTTATGCTGACGTATGTTACTTATCAAACCCGCACAAGGCAAAATCCCCAAATGGTTATGTCTTTACTGTTAAGGATATCACAATATCTTGGAGGTCCATGATATGACCTTAGTTGCGAAATCTTCGAAACGTTCCAAGACTCACCTTACTTCACTACGCCACAAGTGAGACATGGTTAAGAGTTCTTTGAGCATATTCGAAGTACTTGTTGTGTTTTCATCCATCGTTGAGTCTCAACGACGATCTATGAAGATTATGCCACATGTATCAACCCGACCAAGCCATGATACATCAATGAAGTCAATTCCAAGACATATTGCATCTACATCTACATCAGCGAAGCATTAGGAGATTGAAGTTATGCAAGCCGATCCCAGACAACCTTGCCAACCTCTACACGACGTCACTACTGAAGTCAACCTTCCAGAAGCTTGTCCGAGGAATTGGTTTGCCTAACTATCATATGCAATGCTTGTAGTTCTCATTTGGAAGTTATGTCAAACTCAGGGGAAGTATCCAGAAGTATACTCACTTAATCGTTATGTACTCTTTTTCCCTACGATTAAGAGCATTTTTCCTATTGGGTTTTTGCTACCTAACTAGGTTTTAATGAGACACCCATCTTGGGCTGATCATACCTTTGTGAGCTCTTCTACTTGCGTCCAAAAGACGTATAGTTTTGACTTAATGCAACTTCTCACTTTTCGCCTTAGTCTATGGGTTTTCCCCCACCTTGGGTTTTATCATAGCAAAGTTTTGTGAGTTTTACTTCTTATGCATTCTTCCGTTAATTTGAGACTCGCATTTGCACATTATGTCGACGACTTCATCAACTGTACTTGCTTCATCACTGAAGACCTGATGCGCAATTTACTTGAGTATTTACACACTCAAGGGGGAGTGTTGCAGTCCTATTAGATTAGGAATGTGATTGTGTAAATCCTAGTATATCTTGGAATATCTCGTATATTCCTATTAGGAGTTGATTACCTATTAAGAGTTGTAATCCTAAAAGGGTAAGGAATTAACCTTCCCTACTACTATAAATAAAGGCACAATGGGGTGGAATAGACCACATCTCACAATTACACATCTCTCTCTTCTCTCTACTATTGCCGCACATTTCTCTCTCTATGGCCTTCGTAATTGTTTAGTAAATTATACCTACAACAAAAATTACTATTTCCTACTAATCTTTGCTTGATTTTAGAGAGGAATTATTACTTTTCGTTAGTAAGTTTCTTAATTAATATTGAAATTTAACATTTTGTATTTCAATTAATGAGGTTTTAGTCTAAGATTTTGATCAACCTAGGGACCGGAACCAAAATTTCTCATAAAAATTTGTGATGGGTTTATGTCAAAGAAATAAGAGTTTCAAGACCTATATACCAGTAACCCCAATTATTAACCAAAAACAGGAAAACGAAATCAAGGGACAAATGTAGTTTTACATGCACATATACCTTCATCCTTGCGAATCACTGCAGCGTGCAACGCCGTTCTACCATTTGGACCATTGTAAGTTGGAACATTGCAATTGCTGAGCATTATAGAAACCAAACAAAGATATCCCCTCTCAACAGCTAAATAAAGTGGAGTTTCGCCTAAATCATTAGCAGCGTAGGAAAACTCGGGGTCTTCTTTGGTCAATTTCTCCACCACAAAACGTTGATTAAAGCGCACTGCTTCGTGCAACGCTGTATTCTTGTTGTTGTTGATTTTCCTAATGAGCATCTGCTTCTGCAAGCAGGCTTCTTCTGTTAAGACTCGGCCTTGCTCAAGGTCGCCATGGTGACGAACTTTTGTTGCCTGATCGATAAGAACTCCAACTATATCAACTAGCCCCTGTCTCGCCGCTAGGTGTAAGGCAGTCTCACCGCTCTTATTGTGCTGCCATAGTAGTGCGGGACACATTTCAAGGATATCCTCCACAATCCTGGTTGACTCCACGTCTTTTTGTTCAGACTTCGGGCTGCTTGAGCATGCTATATAATTATGAAGGACCGTGTTATTTATTGCAGTCAGTTTTAGTTCAAGATGTTCTGCACGTTCCTTGAGGGCATCAAGGTCGCCTTGTTCTGCAGCACGAAACACAGCAAGTTACATGCCACCTATCGGAACTGTATTATTGCCTTCTTTTGTAGCTCCCTCCTTGGTCTGAACTGCTGAGTGATCCGTACTACTAGCACTCTCGGCCTGATCGGTTGAATGGAAGTGATCCATTTTTTGATATTTCGTTATTACAAGTACGTAGACGAGGGGAGCTTTTGGCCTAATACAAGTATAATCGGAAAGAACTTGCTGATCTTTCAGTGGATGATGGGAATTTAAATAAGGAACACTGGATGAGATTTGAGAGGTTCAAAGAGTGGAGTAAAGAAGGAATAAAAGATGAGATCATTAATAGAGCAGGAATCCAATGCAATGCCACACTTCTGCAAAGACTGCAATAGTCGGACTGACTTTACAGCTTAATCGTTGTCCATCGTTATAGGTGCATATCGTGTTAAAAAAATTTTACTGGTGCATGTCATTTCAGCTTTCAAATTAAATGGTTCCAACACTATTTTTTTAATTTTTATTAAGCTACCATATATGAGAGATTTTCAATAGTGCAATAAGTATCATAATACAAGTAGTTAAAATTTTGAATAATTAAACTTCTCCCCAATTATACATGTCATGACATTGAACTGAAAAATTTCTCCTTTGACAGACCCAAAAAACAGTGCCTAGCAAGCACTTCCTTCTACGGGAAAGCTCCACCCCTCACTCCCACTGCCTGCCATGGCCGCTGCCCCTCCCTACCTGTGTAAAAGGCCTTTAATTTTCTGCTTACTTCCTCATTAGAGTGGTAGCAATTTATTTGGTTAGGGGAGGGACACAGGCCAGGCCGGGCACAAAGTTAGAGGGACCGGACCGGACCCGTTTGTAAATGAAACAGGGCAAGTCTTGGTTTTTTCTAATCTTCTTTAGACACCCGATTCTCGGCAGACAGTAGAGCCAATTTGCAGAATTTTATGCATGTGCCCTGTACCATAATCGATTCGGCTATAGATGTTTTTGTGTATTTTTTTTTAAGCTTTGACAATGTTGATCAAGGACGAGGTGTGTTTTGCTTGGCTTTTCCATCCAAGCTTCTTCTCCGGTGGGTATTAATTTGGAATCTTGGCTTTCCATCCAAGCTTCTTCTCCAGTGGGTATTTGGAATCTTGGCTTTTCCAGTGGGTATTTGGAACCTTGGCTTTCCATCCAAGCTTCTACAGAATTTTATGCCTTTGTGCTCTGAACCAATCTTCTTCTTTAATTCTAGACCGTAGAGCCAATCTGCAGAATTGAAGAAGAAGATTGCTGTCGTACCCTGTACCATAATCGATTCGGCTCGGGTTCCTGAAGCTGTCAGTGAAATACGGGACAATCTCGACCGTAGATGGGTGCAGATGCTCAGGGAGGAACTGCAGCACGATTAAGGATGGCAACGGGACGGATTGGGTTCGGATGTGTCATCACCAAACCTGAACCCGTTCATTTTTCCCAAACCCGAACCCGTAGAATCTCTGAACGGGTTTTCCTCATAACTGAACCCGTCAGGTGATGAATTTTTGATCGGGGAACGGTTTTCCCCATTATGATATTTATATATTTATTTATAATATTAACTAAATGAAGAATATTAAAAAAAAGATATTAAATAAATTGCTATTATTAATACAATTGATACAATGCATCTAATAAGTAATATTAAAAATTTATATTACTAAGAAAACATTTGCAGTCTTAAAAATTATAAGCATATAATTCATATTATTAATGATATAAAAGTAAATAATTAATTTCATATTTAATAATGCATGATTATTAACAACCCATTTTCATATAATAAATATTTATATTTTTTTTATCAGTTAATTAGAATTAGAAGCCCCATTTTAGATTTTTCTAAATTAAACATCTGTTACTTTTCAACTTTTGATTAAAGTGCTTTTACTTTTAATTAAACTTTATATTCCAAGTATATTCTTAATTTAAGTATTTTATAAATTCTTTTAAATTCATTTCTGACACACCCCGACCCAAATCAGGGCATGATGGCCGTCACGTGAGCGTGACGTAACCCATGTGCGCATTGCGGAAGCGATAAAGAATAGAATTTACGGATAAATTAAAACCGAAACACTAGCAATACTAGTGTAAGAAGAAGTGTGAATTCCAAGAATACAGAGTATAAAAGTCTAGTTGCAGTCAAGCAGAATAAAGTACTAAGTACCCGATACCCTCAGGTGATCCTACATGGATGGTGATCTGTCAGAAACTGCCTTGAGAGCCTTCGCTACGCCAACAACGAGAATTCTATTCAAAACTTGGAGGGGCGAAAAACAAAGTTGAGTGGGTCAGTAAAACGAAGCTTATATGAAAACCTTGTCTTCCTTTGAATATACTAACCCTCGCCGTAAAACAAGTATAATTTTCCCAGAAAAATAGAATACGTAAATATAATTCAAATCATGTTCAGTATATCAAGATTCATATTTATATGTATGCCATGCCCAATATCATGAAATACCAACTGTAAACCAGGTAATGCAATTCATAATAATCATCTGCTAGCCGAAGTCACCTGATGTGATCTATACGGCGAATCTAGAGCTCATTTCAATCACATCTCAAGCTCATATCTCATCACATAATTCATCATGTATATACGTCACATATCTCATCATATCTCATCATGTTTCTACATATCTACACACGAGTCGAAACCACCTCACGTGGTCTGACCGACAGGATTGGGTGTAAAATAATAATACGCTCCAGTGATATGATCACGTGAAGACTGTGCGCTAATCGCATGTCACCTACGAGTCGAACCCACTTATAGTGGTCTATATGACAGGACTGTCCACTTGACTTGGATCCAAGATGAGAGTGTGATGCGGGAGGTGAACATCACGTGAAGGACTGTGCCCCTAACTCTAGGTGGGAGCACTAACACCGGGGTGCAGATTATGAGCTCTAATATATCTCATCATCATCATCATCATCATCATATCTCATAACCATTACCAGCATAATATACTCACCTGTGGCTTACCTGGGCCTCCGCAGCACCATGCAACAATATGCATAATCATGATAATGCATATGCTAAAATACGATGCAAGTATGGCATGACATTTAAAACACATTTCCTTTAAATACGTTTTCTGGGAAAAACGTCAAGTGTGTATATATATATACTGAAAACAACTGCCCACTCACCGATAAGTCAAAGGGTCGTAACCCCCGTGCCTAGCCTGGTTACGCTCGTCCTCCGGATAGGCCTCGCCTATATGAGAAATAACTGAAATAACGTCACTTAAGAGCACATAGACGAAACTTGGTAATAACTTCTCATATATTGCTCAAATTGGGTATATGAATATACCACAGTGATCTACTCATCCTCAGAAACATCCCCATATTTTTAAAATAATTTTCCGACCAGGCACGAGCCACCACGTGCCGGCCAAGGTACGGTCAGACATGCCGGCCAAGGCACGACCAGACGAGCCGGCCACGCGCATGGAACCCTAACGGAAACAGTTAACAGCGTTAGGAATATTCCATCCAAAAACAGGCATATTCCGTTAAAACTAACCTGACGCCGTTAGGAATATTCCGTCAACTCTGACGGAATATTCTTCCTTCTTCTCTGGTAGACCTTGTCGGTTGCCATCGTCCGCCGCCGTCTGTAACTCGTCGGAAAACTGGAAAATTTTCAAATCTTCATATCTCACTCGTTTTTCAATCAAATTCCATGAAATTTGTACCAAAATGAAGCTTAGAGTGAGTAGAACAAATCCTTACCAATTTCAAGCCTTGAAATCCACGGGATCTCGTCGGAAAATTCCTCGATATTCCGGCCAAATTTCAAACTTGTCGATCTCCACTTCCAAACATCCAAAACACATCAACATTGCTCCCCGAGCTTCGTGGAGACGTCTAGAAGCTCTCTATAACCTCCAAAATCACTAAAACCTTCGCGTTTACGTATGCATGAATAGTGCACCAAAACTGGGTTCTCGGGTTCACGGGTTTTCGAGGCTTTCACGGCCAACCAAGGGTATAGATGGGTTCGTGAGGTTACAAGGAACTTGAATACAACCTTTGAACCTTCGATCTGCAACTGGAATGGTTGTTTCAAGGTCCATCCGTACACTTGTACGAAAAATGGTAGAAATCCGAGAGAGGGATGAGAGAGAGAGTGCACGGGAAAGGGATTGGGTGTGTGTGTGTGGTCCAAACTTGTCCACCAACCAAAACAAAAGAAAATCTAAGTCCTAATTGGTTCCCAACAATTAGAACTTAAAATAGTTGGTCCACAACCTTAAGTCTAAACCACACCACAATCTACCCACCTTATAAAAATTTCGTCCTCGAAATTTACATAACCAAAAAATCCACTAGTACTCATAAAACAACCTTGGGTACATCTCCCTCATCCATTTCTCTGTTTCCTATGTAGCTTCTTCCACTGAATGATTCCTCCACAAAATCTTTAACAAATGCACTGTCTTATTCCTCAAAATCTTATTTTTCCAATCCAAAATAGTCACTGGTTCCTCATCTTACGTCAAATCCGAATTAATTTCCAAAGGTTGAGGAGGTATCATATGCGAATCATCTACAACATAATGACGCAGCATCAAAACATGGAAAACACCATGCACTTTAGACAACTTTGAAGGCAACTCAAGCCTGTAAGCAACTTCACCGACTCGTTCGATGATCTTGTAAGGTCCGATGTACCTAGGGCTCAACTTACCCTTCTTCCCGAACCTTACTACTCATTTCTATGGTGACAGCTTCAGAAATACCCAATCATCAGCTTGATACACTCGATCAGTGGCATGTCTATCTGCTAAGCTCTTCTGGCGATCCTAGGCCGCTTTCAGGTTAGACTTAATTACCTGAATGTTTTGAGTAGTCTCCCCCACAATCTCAAGGCCTACTAGCACTCTTTCGCCAACCTCTGACCAACACAAGGGTGTATGACAAGCTCTGCCATAAAGCGCCTCAAATGGTGCCATACCAATACTTGAATAAAAACTATAGTTGTAGGCAAACTCTATCAAATCCAAACGCTTATGCCAAGCGTCGCCAAACTGCAACACCGAAGATCTTAGCATATCCTCAAAGGTTTGAATCGTCATTTCTGATTGACCATCTGTCTGAGGATGATATGACGTACCATAAAGTAGTCTCGAACTAAGAGCTTCCTAGAACTCCGTGATACTTCACAATCTTTGATATAAATAATTCAGCTAATCGGCTTAAAGAATACTTTTCCCTCACAGGAATGAAATGCGCTAACTTAGTAAGCCGATCAACAATCACCCAAATTCCATCATAACCATTTAGTGTACGAAGGAACTTGTACACAAAATCCATGGTAATATCTTCCCATTTCCACTTGCGGAATGGGAAGTGGCTGCATCAATCCAAAAGGCTTCTTTCTTTCAACTTTAACTTGCTGACAAATAGCACATCTACTAAGATATTCAGCAATTCCTCTTTTCATACCCAGTCAATAATAAAATGGTCGAATGGTAAGATACATTTCAGTACCTCCTGTATGCATTGCATATGCCGAACAGTGCGCTTCATCCAAAATTTCTTTCTTTAATTCCATATTATTCGGCACATACATCTTATTCTTTTGCATAAGCATGCCATTAGTCTCTCGAATTCTGAGATCTTTCTTTTTCCCCTGATTACTTAATCGAATTAACTCCTGAATTTCTTCATCATTAATCTGTGCCTCGAGCACTTGATCAATTAATACTGGCCTGACTTGAAAACTAGCAAGCAAGGCTACTTCTCGTTCTTCTAGACCCAATTTCACTCCAGTATACCTCAAATCTATAAGGAGAGGAACACGAGAAGCATACAAAGCATTAATCCGACCTTGGGATTTCCTACTCAAAGCATCAACCATTACATTAGCACGTCCAGGGTGATACTCAATTGTGCAGTCATAATCACTAAGCAACTCTAACCACTTGCGTTGCCTAAGATTAAGCTCTTTCTAGGTGAAAAGATATTGAAGACTCTTGTGATCTGTGAAGATCCTACACTTTTCACCATAAAGATAATGTCTCCAGATCTTCAAAGCAAAAATAATGGTCGCAAAGTCCAAATCATGAGTAGGATCATTCATCTCATGAGGCTTTAACTGACGCGAAGCGTAAGCAATTACTCTACCATGCCGCATCAACACGCATCCTAGACCATTCAAGGAAATGTCACCGTAAACTTCAAAATTACCGCTATCATCTGGGAATGCAAAAACAAGTGCATGAGTGAAATAATACTTCAACTGCAGGAAACTTTGCTCACAATTATCATTCCACTCGAATTCAACTTCCTTTCTTGTCAACCTTGTCAGTGGCAAGGCAATGACTGAGAAATCCTTAACGAACTGTCGATAATATCCTGCTAAGCCAAGAAAACTTCGTACCTCAGTGACGGTTCGTGGCTGTTCCAAATTCTCAACTGCTGCTACCTTTTGAGGGTCTACCTATTCACTTGCTTAACGAATCCAACAAATATGTTATCAATATTACGGTCTATAGCCCGCAATATTGATAACTCATCGTTGTCACGATAAGCAAATAAATAATTCCCGAGGGTGCAATATTACCATCTTGCCCCTCATTGGGAAATATATACACACCGTCTTAACAAAGCCTCAATCGTGCTCTTGCACTACTCCTCAGGTAACATCATCAATAAAAACAATGACAAATCTATCCACATATTGTTGAAATACCTTATTCTTCAAACCCATAAAAACTGCAGGTGCATTCGTCAATCCGAACGGCATCACCAAAAACTCATAATGACCATAACGAATTCTAAAAGCCATCTTAGGGACATCTTCACTCTTAATCTTCAACTGATAGTAGCCTGACCTTAAGTCAATCTTTGAAAACACACAAGCACCTCGAAGCTGATCAAACAAAACATCTATACGCGGCAATCCAGGTAAATCATCAGGGAATACATCAGGAAAATGTCTGACCAACTTTTACATTCTCCACGCTACTAAGAGAAACATCATTCAACACCACATGAGCTAAATATCCCTGGCACCATTTCGATAACAACCTCTTGGCTCTCATAGCAGAAATAGCGACATGCCTCACCCCACTACGTTCGCACTGTTCTAAAAATCCCTGCCTAGCGCCGCCTAGGCGCTAGGTGGCTGGCCACCGCCCCGATTAATGCTAAGAGCGCCTAGACCTACTGAGGCACCGCCTAGGCACCCGCCTAGCCCGCCTAGGTCGCAACTCACTTAGACAGAAAATAGATAACTTTCATTTTGCATTTTGTTTTTTTCTAATAAATTGTAATGTACTTGTTGCATACTTAAATGAACACGCATTATATCCTTATTTCACATGTTTTCATTATGTTCCAATACTTCATAATATATATGCATTCTAATTTGTAGTTTATGACGAAATTATATATATTTCAAGTATAAGCAGACACTTATTTACACGAAATATGATTGATTTACTTAAATCCGCCTAGTCCGCCTAGGCACCCGCCTAGTCCGCCTAGGCCTCAGCCCACCGCCCGACTAACGCCTAGCGACTTTTAGAACCTTCGCCCACAAAAATAACCTTAGGTAATCCAGGACGATGGAAAGTAACTGATTTCCCGTAGCAATCTATATTGGCATGATTATAATGCAACCAATCTATGCCCAAAATCACATCAAAATCAACAATATCTAACGGGACAAGATTAGCTGGCATAACTACATCCTCTACCATCACTGGACATCTTGGATATACACAATCAACATAACATTTCTCCTCTCTAGGCACAGCAAACTCTAAATCAAATCCTAGAGGCGTAGGATGAGGTTGCGTCACTTGAGCAAATGTATGAGAAATAACTGAGTGCGTAGTACCACAATAAATCAATACCCTAGCAAAATGACCAAGAACATTTAACGTACCCATAATCAAGTCAGGATTGTTCTGAGCATCCTGTAATGTCATGTTGTGGATACGTCCCTGATTCTGCTGTTGTCCACCATGACTCATCTGACCATAATTACTAAATCTAGGAACTTGCTAGATCGGTTCTGATGGTGGCATAGAAGGCTGCTGGGGCCTCTATTGATTCTGGGGACAATTTATAGCTCAATGTCCCAACTGCCCACAAGTAAAACATCCATTGTTGTCCCGCCTACATTATCCAAAATGTCAATTATTACATTTGCGGCATAAGGGAGCATCTCCTCTACCAGAATCTCCATGTCTCTAGAATCTAGGACCTCCAGAAAATCTACCACCAATCCTCTGACCAGTGGAACTAAAATCCACGCTGGAAGAACTCGAGCTAGCTCCATTTTTTCTTAGAACTCTGAGTCTGGCGAGATCTCTGAGATGATTGACCTTTACCTTTATCATCTTTCCTCTGATTCTTATCCTTTTCTTATTCCTCACTCTCACTGGGCATCTTCTCAAAGTCCTTAATCCTTAACAAAATCTCATAAAATTCCTGGTATGTAGCACAGTGAGTAGTGGTCGCCATAGAACGTCATTTCTTTTTAGTACCCAAAATAAAACGGCGTAACATCTCAACCGGATTAGCAGCAACCTCCGGATCATAGCGAGACAAATCAGTAAATTTCCTATAATACTCATTTGCTGTCATCTTCCTTGTCTCAATTGAGTAAACTCTAGCTTCTGACTATCAATATAAGATGAAGGAATAAATCTCTTCATAAATAATCGCATAAAACTTCCCCATCAGCAGCTTCTTCTTGAGTTAATTTAGAAGCCTCATGTTCCCACCAGGACGCAAGTTCCTTGGCTAGAAACCATATGGTCGTCTCGACTCATTTATCAGGAAGAAGATTTTCTTGACTTTGCATTACTCGAAAAGTCTTTTCCACATAATTGAACCATTTCTCTGCTCCTTCAGGCCCTTTATTTCCCATAAAATGATTCAACTTCAAATTATATGCAGTCTCAAGATGAGTCCTCTGGGAAGGTCGAAATGCAGACTGTATAGCATTAGCTATAACTTCCCCTAATTGGGCGATATTAGGGAAACTAAGTTCAACTGAACGACATGACTCTTTACGAGGCGGCATAGTTCTGACAGAAGACACCATAATACTTAGGGAATTCATAAAGTATGCAGGACTGGAACCTAGAGCTATGATACCAAACTAACACACCCCGCCCCGAATCAGGGCATGCTGGCCGTCACGTGAGCGTGACGTAAGCCATATGCGCATTGCGGAAGCGATAAAGAATAGAATTTACGGATAAATTGAAACCGAAACACTAGCAATACTAGTGTAAGAAGAAGTGTGAATTCAAAGAATACAGAGCATAAAAGTCTAGTTGCAATCAAGCAGAATAAAGTACTAAGTAACCGATACCCTCAGGTGATCCTACATGGATGATGATCTGTCAGAAACTGCCTTGAGAGCCTTCGCTACGCCAACAACGAGAATTCTACTCAGAACATGAAGGGGCGAAAAACAAAGTTGAGTGGGTCAGTAAAACGAAGCTTATATGAAAACCTTATCTTCCTTTGAATATACTAACCCCTCGCCGTAAAACAAGTATAGTTTTCCCAAAAAAATAGAATACGTAAATATAATTCCAATCATGTTCAGTATATCAAGATTCATAGTTATATGTATGCCATGCCCAATATCATGAAATACCAACTGTAAACCAGGTGATGCAATTCATAATAATCATCGGCTAGCCGAAGTCACCTGAAGTGATCTATACGGCGAATCTAGAGCTCATTTAAATCACATCTCAATCTCATATCTCATCACATAATTCATCATGTATATACGTCACACATCTCGTCATATCTCATCATGTATATACGTCACACATCTCATCATATCTCATCATGTATATACATATCTGCACACAAGTTGGAACCACCTCACGTGGTCTGACCGACAGGACTGGGTGTAAAATAATAATACGCTCTAGTGCTACGATCACATGAAGACTGTGCGCTAATCGCGGGTCACCTACGAGTCGAACCCACTTATAGTGGGCTATACGATAGGACTATGCACTTGACTTAGATCCAAGATGAGCGTGTGGTGCGGGAGGTGAACATCACGTGAAGGACTGTGCCCCTAACTCTGGGCGGGAGCACTAACACCGGGGTGCAGATTATGAGCTCTAATATATCGCATCATCATCATCATCATCATATCTCATAACCATTACCAACATAATATACTCACATGTGACTTACCTGGGCCTCCGCAACACCATGCAACAATATGCATAATCATGATAACGCATATGCTAAAATACGATGCAAGTATGGCATGACATTTAAAACACATTTCCTTTAAATACGTTTTTTGGGAAAAACGTCAAGTGTGTGTGTATATATATATATATATACTGAAAACAACTGCCTACTCACTGATAAGTCGAAGGGTCGTAACCCCCGTGCCTAGCCTGGTTACGCTCGTCCTCCAGATAGGCCTCTCCTATATGAGAAATAACTGAAATAACGTCACTTAAGAGCACATAAACGAAACTTGGTAATAACTTCTCATATATTGCTCAAATTGGGTATATGAATATACCACAATGATCTACTCATCCTCAGAAACATCCCCATATTTTTAAAATAATTTTTCGACCACCCACGCGCCAGCCACGCGCAAGGAACCCTAACGAAAACAGTTAACGACGTTAGGAATATTCCGTCCAAAAATAGGCATATTCCGTTAAAACTAACCTGACGCCGTTAGGAATATTCCGTCAACTCTGACAGAATATTCTTCCTTCTTCTCCGGTGGACCTCGCCGGTCGCCGCCGTCCGCCGCCGTCTGCAACTCGCCGGAAAGCTGGAAAATTTTCAAATCTTCATATCTCACTCGTTTTTCAACCAAATTCCATGAAATTTGTACCAAAATGAAGCTTAGAGTGAGTAGAACAAATCCTTACCAATTTCAAGCCTTGAAATCCACGGGATCTTGTCGAAAAATTCCTCGATATTCCGGCCAAATTTTAAACTTGTCGATCTCCACTTCCCGACTTCCAAAACACGTCAACGTTGCTCCCCGAGCTTCATGGAGACGTCTAGAAGCTCTCTATGACCTCCAAAATCATTAAAACCTTCACGTTTACGTGTGCATGAACAGTGCACCAAAACTGGGTTCTCAGGTTCACAAGTTTTCGAGGCTTTCACGGCCAACCAAGGGTATAGATGGGTTTGTAAGCTTACAAGGAACCTGAATACAACCTTTGAACCTTCGATCTGCAACTGGAATGATTGTTTCAAGGTCCGTCTGTACACTTGTATGGAAAATGGCAGAAATCCGAGAGAGGGAGGAGAGAGAGAAAGAGAGAGTGCACGGGAAAGGGATTGGGTGTGTGTGTGTGGGGTCCAAACTTGTCCACCAACCAAAACAAAAGAAAATCTAAGTCCTAATTGGTTCCCAACAATTAGAACTTAAAATAATTTTTCCACAACCTTAAGTCTAAACCACACCACTCTACAACAAAACTCAACGTCCAAGGGTAAATCTGTCTTTTCGTATAATCGATACAAAAATTCCTGAATGGGCTGTTACAATTTCTATGTAAAAAAATGCACTCAATAATATTCATTAATTTATTGCTATTTTTATGGAATCTCATACCTTACTTAATTTAAGGATTCAATTATATCTACTGGGGTTCAAGATTAATTGGATGAAATATAGTTTTTCCAATTTTCAGCTCAACATTTTATATAGATTATAAAAAAAACAAGAGTTCGTTTATAATTAAAATTGAGATGTAGACTAGACTAACTAATTTCGTGCAACTAAAAATAAATTTGAGTTTTAACAACTACTTATAGTAGAAACGTGAACTAAGAGTTTTCACATTTTTATTTTTATTTAAAATGAGTCCTTATTCCAATAATTAATTATTAAGAGTTGACAAAATATTTTTTAGTACAATGTTTTAATGTGAAAAGTTATCTTTTTTTGGGCTACACAACTTACACATAACGTACCATAAGTTTTGTACGTACCAAAATAAGGATAATTCAACGTACTAATAACTTGACACGTACTAAATAAAGAATTGCATAACGTACCAAAAGCAATATTTTATAACGTACCAAAATACTAATACGTACCCATATTAAATTTATATAACGTACCAATAACGTACCAAATGATTGGTACGTTATATTTAATATATCTGTTTGGTACGTTATATCTAATATATGTGCATGTTATATTTCATAATTGTATGTTAATAGGATGTTTATGTGTTTTTAGAATTTAAAACAAAAAAATTATTTGAATAAGAAAAATTCATTTTGAACGAATTATGATAAGATAAGATAGGATGTTTGTGGTGATTTTAGGATATTTGTGATATTATTTTCTGAACTAGTTGGTTAATTAAATACAATAAAAATCATAATTTTTAATTAAAAATTAGTAGAAGAATGTTTGATCAAAAGTTTAAATGTCACATCCCGGCCCAGGCCCCCACCTTATCTCGGGTATGCCTCCGCCGTAGCATGACATTGTCCGGTTTGGGCCCCGACCACGCCCTCACGGTTTTGTTTATGGGAACTCACACGAGAACTTCCTAGTGGGTCACCCATTATGGGAGTGCTCTCGCGCGCTACTCGCTTAACTTCGGAGTTCCAATGGAACCTGAAGCCATTGAGCTCCCGAAAGGCCTCGGGCTAGGTAGAGATGGGAATATACATATAAAGCTCACAGGATCCACTCCCCTGGGCGATGTGGGATCTCACAATCCACCCCCCTTAGGGGCCCGACGTCCTCGTCGGCACACATGCGACCAGGGTTAGGCTCTGATACCAAATTGTCACATCCCGGCCCGGGCCCCCACCACATCCCGAGCACACCTCAACCGTAGCACGATATTGTCCGCTTTGGGCCCCGACCACGCCCTCACGATTTTGTTTCTGGGAAATCACATGAGAACTTCCTAGTGGGTCACCCATCATGGGAGTGCTCTCGCGCACTACTCGCTTAACTTCGGAGTTCCAATGAAACCCGAAGCCAATGAGCTCCCAAAAGGCCTCGCGCTAGGTAAAGATGGGAATATACATATAAGGCTCACAGGATCCACTCCCCTGGGCGATGTGGGATCTGTAATAAGTGTACTTTGTTGCCTTGACTACCTTTAGTAGTCATACTGTCTTTAAGCTCTGAATAAATTGTAGTGGGTTATTCCCACGAATCGCGCACTCTTTCACTGTTAAATCTTATTTAGTTCTAGTTAGTTTTAATTTGTTCAATTTCTCACGTCATTTACCCTCTATGGTTACGTCACCTCACGATGATGACCAGCATGCTTCGACCTTCCCAGGTCGGGGTGTGTCATTAAAAGTTATAGATGTTCGATTAAAAGAATTCAAATTTGAGGCATCTATATCAAAATGCCCCTTTTTTTATTTATAGATGAAATGGTTCGGTTTCGGGTATGGGTTTGGGGCGGATACCCTAATAACCATAACCGAACCCAAAACTGAAAAATTTACCCGACGGTTACCCATACCCGTAAAATACCCGAAATTTTATACCTGAAACCGAACCATTCGGATCGGTTACTTGCGAGGATCGAATTTGACGGGTTAAATTGCCATCCCTAAGCACGATGGTATTGACGATGTCGGATTCGGGGTGGTGGTTGAAGATTTTTGGACCCGCGTTCTTCCTCGTTTTGTGTTTAGAATTTTTGGACCCATCCCGAACCGCATGGATCCGTTCCTAACTGCATGGATCCATCCGACTCGCAGGTCCAGGTTCGTTTGCCCGCCCCTATATTGGGTTTTATCTATTTTAGTCAAGGTTCTAAAAGACGCTAGTCGGGCGGCGGGTTAGGGTCTAGCAGCTAGGCGGAGCCTAGGCAGACTAGGCAGATTTAAGTAAATCTATTATATTTCGTGTAAATAAGTGTCTATTTATACTTTAAGTATATATAATTTCATCATAAACTACAAAATAAAATGACATATATATTACGAAGTATTGGAACATAATGAAAACATGGGAAATAAGGATATAATGTGTGTTCATTTAAGTATGCAATAAGTCTCTTACAATTTATGGAAAAAAATAAAATGCAAAATGAAAGTTATCTATTTTTTGGCTAAGTGAGTCGCGACCTAGGCGGGTGCTTAGGCGGGTCTAGACGGGCTAGGCAGGTACCTAGGCGGTCTAGGCGGACGCCTCAGCAGGTCTAGGTGCCATTTCTTAATTTTCAAACGCCTAGGCATTAAACGAGGCAGTGGCCAACCGCCTAGCGCCTAGGCGGGGATTTTTAGAACAGTCATTTTAGTTTATGAGAAAGAGTTATGGACTTTAAATCAGATGAACATGAAATCTTCAAATTTTTGTCCAATCTCATCAGGAAAACTAATGAAAAGGGCTTGGAAACTTTGAGTTTTAATGATAAGGACAAAATAAAGGGTAAAGTGAATAGTAACAGGATTGACTTTTTAATGTAAAAATGTGGTTTTTCGTTAAAGTGAACAGTATTGAGAGTTTTTCGTTAAAGTTCCTTTTTTTTGGAGAGAAAAATCTCATCATCCTCATCAAGAAGGAAAATGTCCCAACAAATTTCACGTATCAGGCAGCGAGCAAAGGTGGGAAGACCATAGACATCGTGGTTTTTTTCCCTTGGGTAATACAAATCAGTTGTTTCTATGCCTCTACTAAACCCGAAAATTTTGTACATCTCAAGCACTTTCAAGAAGAGACTTTAACAGAAAATACTATTTGCGCAATTAATTTTTGTTCGACGAACATATTAATGGGGTCAAGTTACCTTATTCGACGAAAATATATGTCGGTCAGGCAAAGTTGGTCAACATTTAGAATTTTGCAAGACTTTGCGCAAAATGAAAATATTTCGAAGGCCACGATATAATTAGTCGGCAAACTTTTGGCACTAAGAAAAAAAATATGGTGTGCATTGTGTAAAGATTTATCGGACGAAAACTAAGTTTGTCGACTTAAGGACCTTTGCTCGACGTCACATTTCATTAGGTTGGGCAAAGGTCCACAATGACCTGTCAAAAAATACCACAACCAAACCTTTTGCTCCACGTCTTGCTTATATTTGCACGGTGAATTGGTTCATCGGGCAAAACCATATTCATAAAAAGGTTTGTGCCTTCTTCTTTATCCTTTCTCTTTCTTTCTTCTTCCTTCCCCCGCGTAGCGCTACTCCCCTCCCCTCAGCAAAAAAAAATCTCTCTCTCTCTCTCATTCTTTTTTCTCTCACACTCACACCCATATCTCACATCTCTCCCTCTCCCAATTCATTTAAGGTTAGTTTTTTTCTTTGTTAAATATTCTTTTTGTTTAATTGTGTGACTAATTAATTTTGTTTGTTGTAGGTTTGTGATCGAATTGGAGAAAATTAAAGGAAGAGAAAATTGTAGCAATAGTCCTTCAATTTTAACCTAATTGGAGCAATGGTCCCTCAACTAAAAATTCATGACTATTGGTCCCTCAACTTATCAAACGTGCAACTATGGTCCTTTTCGTTAACTCAGTCACAATTTCGTCAAAATCAGTCATGTTGAAAGGACAATTGCTACAATTAGGTTAAAGTTGAGGGATTATTGCTCCAATTGGGTTAAAGTTGAGGGACCATTTTTGCAATTGGGTTAAAGTTGGGGGACCATTGTTATCATTTTTCTCATTTTGTTTTTCATATTTGCCCCTTGATTCAGCCTCACGTGTATGACACATGACTCATTTTGATGGAAGTTCTAACGGAGTTGATGAAAATGACCATGGCTAAACGTTTTGAAGAGTTAAGGGACCAATGGTCATGAATTTTGGTTGAGCGACCATTACTCCAATTAGGTTAAAGTTAAGGGACCATTGCTACAATTTTCTCTTAAAGGAATGTATGTATTTTGTCTCTTAATTTGGTTTTTTAGTAAGTTTTAATTTATTTAATTGTGATACATATGTATGTTGAAATTGCGGCTTATGTGAAATTTTGAGTTTTTGTGTTATTGAAATATATGTATGTGTAATAATCCCAAACTTAGAAATAACTAAAAAAATCCCCCAAATTTAAGATCCGACACATTGTTCTCCAAAATGGTCATAGGACTAAGCAATATATCTTGTGCTTATTTTTAGCTATGCCTCCTAGAACTCGATTTTAATCTCACTTTGCTCTTTATGACTCAAAAGTCACCACTATACCCCTTGAAACTCAAAGTTCGCTTCATTTTGCCCCTAGAACTCGATTTTGATCCCATTCTGCCCCCTGAAACTTGAAATTCGTCTATATAAAACTCAAATTCACTCCACATTCATTGCATTAGATATGTTCATTTCTTATGTGGTTTGGTTCGGGTGCGCCGGGCTAATCACTTCTTTTTCTTCTTTTTTTCATCTTTTCAATTTATTTTCAACTTAATATTCTCTGATTGTTGAAAGTTAACGCATAATTGAGATTTGGAATCAAATTTACTGTACATGTGGCATAGTCTTATTGGGTGTTAGGTCTCACATATGTTTTAGAATGTGACCTATAAGTTTCAAGGAGAAGAGAGTCCACAAGTCAAAGTGGAACGAATTTTGAGTTTTTATTAAGAAGTAATGTGGTGACTTTTGAGTTACAGGGGGCAAAGTTAGATCAAAATAGAGTTCTAGGGGGCGTATCTAAAAATAAACCTGTTTCTTATAAGAGCTCGTACTCAAGATTATTTTAGAAATGGAATTAGAGTTAATTATTTCTTGACCATTAGGACACAAATTACCATTAGAAGTATTTTGACACATGTATTTTTCTACACCTTAAATACTTGACGCTAATCTATTAGATGTTACCTATGACGTTAATTGTAGGAATATTAGGAATTGAGTTAAAGGGAAAGATGCAATGAAATAGCTTATTTAGTCATACAAATGCATGTGCATAATTCATGAAAGATTTCAATTGGTTGTTCATTTCAAAGTTTCTTTCAAATATTAGCCATTCGTATTTGCAAACTTTATGTCGAAATATTGAGATAAAGGGACTACACAACTCTTAATTCTAGCAAAAGATTATAGCTAAAACTTAGAGAAGTATCTAAGTTTAAGCTTGGAGTTGCTTGAGTCATCAATTACTATTCACAAGCTGATTTTTGTGGCTGGAGAATGTCCATATGTTCCACCCTCTATTATAGCAGGGCCGGCCCAGGCCCAGTGCTAGAAGGGCAACCGTCTGGGGCCCAAAAAAATTAGGAGCATCAAAATTATTAGGGTGGTATATTTATATATATTCTTATAAGAGTATAAATTTATAGAATTTGATTTAGTGACAAAGAATTTTAACTAGAACTGGTGGTTTTGTTGTTTAAAATTAATGAGAATGGCTTAGGTTCAAAACACCATTGTGCTTATTTACACTCTAATTTTTACAAATTTCTTTTCATAATAGTATAAATTTATAAAATCTGGCTAAATGATCAAGAAGTTTAATTAGAAGCAATGGTTTTTGTTGTTTAATATTACCGAGAGGTCCTAAGTTCGAAATGCTATGTGCATATTTATTTTTTTCAATTTTTATAAATTTTTGTTTGTTTGTTAATTTATTTATTAGCTAGTAGCTATGTGGGTTGCTATTTTTAAACATCCGTTCCAACTCAAGTCTAATATTCAACAAAGAGTAACGCGTAGACTAAACTTTTAGACCAAATTTGAAAATAATATTACGTGTCATCAAAAGATTTAATTTAGTGTTCATTCATTACTTCTACATATCCTTAAAAACTCGAAAGCATTATTATTTTTTTAGTCTTATATTGACAAGGTTAGTCAATAAGAAAAAATACCTCACGATTTATATAAAAACACTTTAAAAGTTCAGATGGAAAATAAAACTCATAATCTATCTATTTGTAAGCTCGAAGATTTTTGGTTTCCTTCTCTCGATACAAAATAAATTAGTTATTTCGTGGTTCTAAATTATTGAGTTTGAAGTGTTTTTCTAAATATAATTTCATCGATATCTTACGTATGAAAACAAATAATTTTTTTATATGAAGTGAGGGCACATTTTTTTACGTCGCCCCGGACCTCAAAAATCTCTGTACCGGCCCAGCATCCTAGCAAGCCTAGGTCATTAGCTTGGAAGACTTTGGTATATAAAATTTATCAAGGTTTCAGGAGAAACAATCTGCAATAAATGGTAAGCCCTCTAAAACTCTCCTATAAAAGAACACATATATAGGGTACCATTCCACACGCAAAACTACCAACAAACTTATGAAACGAAGATGATACGATAAGGAGAAAAGGGAGCAAACAGTCCGTCAGCTTCTTGTCTCTATAACTATCACTTAAAAGTTTCAAATCCGCTTTTTCAGTACTCCTCTCGCACTACAAGTATAATAAATCTATCTTATACTTCCTT
This sequence comes from Heteromeles arbutifolia, assembly GCA_024362995.1. Taxonomy (NCBI): domain Eukaryota; kingdom Viridiplantae; phylum Streptophyta; class Magnoliopsida; order Rosales; family Rosaceae; genus Heteromeles; species Heteromeles arbutifolia. The sequence goes on from JANCRC010000001.1 coordinate 17,583,698, forward strand.
GCCCAAAAGAATAAATCATGCTGTTAAAACTAACTCAACAACAATGTAAGTTCGTCACTTCTGTAACTCTGGGAAAACTGTACTGAATTGATAGGTTGTAATTAAAACAAAATGTATAATCTTAATCTACACGAAAAATACTTCAATTTAGGCTTTTGAAGCGATTAAAAAGATTAAGGGATGAAGAAGTTATGACCATCTTAAGTTTGTATCATCTTTATTCAAAATAACTATCAGTCCTTTTATATTGTTTTTCAGTCGTAACTCTGTACACTTTAGCAAAATGTATCTACACCATCTTATTCTACACAAAATGTTCTTCAGTTTTGGCTCTTGAATAATAAAAAGGGGTTAAGAAACAAGGAAGTTTTGATTAAATTAAAATCACTCAAGATCTTGAAAGATCTCCAGCAAAGTGTTTTGTTTTAAAGAGTTCTTCAGTCACCAAAATGAATTTTAGTTTTAACGTTTCAAATGGTGAAAAATCATTATCGTTCCTTTGGTTAATGATCCTTTACGTACCCTCTCCTTAAGCATTACTTTAAAAACAAAAATGCTCCAGTAATAAGGTTTGGAGACCAACTCTTTCACGGTATCCTCGGTAAGCTTCGTCGAAATACTCTTATAAACCTTGAAACTTAAAATGCTAATATCTCACTCGTTTCTTATCCCTTTAATTTCAACGATCTTTATATCAAATTAAAGCTCATGACCTCTACTTTCAATCTGGAAAATATGACCAATAAAGGCCAACTACTTAATAAGAAACATGCCACAGGTTGCAACTAAAACATCACCGTTACGATACAGTCCGAGTTTCTCCATTTCTGAACCTATTGCTTTGAACCTGTTTGTACAAGTTAAATGATCGAATTCCTTCTGAAAACCTATGAAATGGGCTACTCGTTGACATTACTTGGACGTAAAATGAGCGAGATATTAATAAAACAAGTTGAATGATTATAAGGGGATCCTAATAAGTTTTTTCTCCAACATTTTTAACAAGGACTTCCTTCCTACTTTATACTACTCTTATGTAATTAAGTTTATGGTTCTTTATTCTTATTTATTCTAACATACATTTTTTCGGATATTTATGATATAAATGCTTGAAACTTATATATTCCTGTTTTGGTTGATTGCCTTGTTGAGTACGTTTTAGCAGTCTATGTACTTATGATGGGCAAGTATATTACCCCATGTTGATGTGTTACCGGTATTGAAAGATAGCTAAGAGCCCTTGGGTATACATGCTTTGGAATTGTGGAAGTTAAACCTTAGCGTGTTGCAGCTTATAACCTGTTATTTTACAGGTCCGTTGTGTGAAGTTACCAGTTTATAGAATGATAAAGAAGAGAAGATATATACTTAATATGTTCGTATCTATATAGATCCATACTAAACCATATTTCTTATTCGAGTAATGTTTCGTTTCGTTGATTAGAGTTTTAGTGTCAATAATGATCTTTCTTTAATGCTTAGTTGTACACGTTGGTTTTTTTATACTAGATGGGTTTGTGTAACTTATGATGCTATACCTTTGTTTTTTTCAAGAAACAAGTAGATTTAAAAGGACGGGGAAGACTATGAAATAAAATAAATAATTAAAGCTTTTCTACATTATTACTAAATAAATTGTACTTCCCTTTTTATTCATCGTTTCACTTTGGTAATGTAATATTTATGCAAAACACTTTTATGCTCTTTTCTATTGAATAAAAGTTTTAATATGAGGTATTTTAAGAAAATTGTTTTGAGCTATTTTTGTACTCGCACTACAAATACATGTGTCATATCTTATTAGCTATGGATTTTTTGGGGTTGGGGGGAAGAAAGAGGGGGAGGGGGGGTGGGGTTATGACAATGTAGGTTAGATTCGATCATTAAAAATTCGGATGTGTCCTCCTAATGCTTTTCGAGTGCATACTAGATATTTATTTTTTAATATCTACAGCATGCACTTAGGGAATCCTAGGGAGATGATGCGGATTTTTTTTACGATCGAAAATAATCGCATGAATCACAAACCGCAACACAGCACGTACACTTTTGAATGGGATATGATCATTACCAAAGGCTTAAGGGGGCAGTCAAGCGTATATTAATTGTTATTATAACATTCCAATTCGACCAACGGAGAGGAAGTGATGTGCCTTATATGTACATGCCCACCTCCATATAGCACGAGACCTTTTGGGAACTCACTGACTTCGGATTCCATCGGAACTCCGAAGTTAAGCGAGTTTAGGCGAGAGCATTCCTAGGATGGGTGACCCACTGGAAAATTCTTGTGTGAGTTCCCAAAAACAAAACCGTGAGGACGTGGCCCAAAGCAGACAATATCGTGCTACGGCGGAACCGGTCTGGGATGTGACAGTTTTAATAATGACTAAATTATTTGAAAATAGGTACAATGGACAAAGAGTAGATTAAGTTGCACGATAGAAGTTGTGACCAATATTTAGATGAGATTGACAAATTTATTCAATTTGCATGCAACCATGTCGATGCTCAGAATCATATCAAGTGTTCGTGTATGAAATGTGGCACCTATGTTTGGATGACACTATGAAGTCCTATGTCATTTATATAAGAATGGGTTGGTATTATACTCCAATTGGACTTATCATGGAGAATTGCCCATTATAGCGTCAACGTCTTTCGACAGTAGAACACTTCAGCATGAACACCCTTCATCTGGCGGTGTTGATGATGACCAAGTGTTGGACATATTGAACGATGCTTTCCCTAATACTTCACTCAATATAGTTGAAGAGCCATACACAGACCCCGAGAAGTACGATAAATTGTTGAAATAAGCTCAGTGAGAATTGTACCATGATTATCTAGGTTTTTTTCCGTCCTAAAATCGTTATATAGTTGATGCACATGAAAATAGAATATAATATGATTAATCCATACTAAACCAAATGCATTGCATGTAAATCATTCTAGCTCGAAAAGTGTTGAAAGATCTTGGTTAGGATATAACAAGATCTGTGCATGCACAAACTATTGTGTATTAGAAAGGTATGCTACTTGGGTCACCGAAGATGGCTTCCATGGGATCATGAGTGGATTAGCAACCCTAAAACATTTGATGGGATAACAGAGTTTGCTTAAACCAAGAAAATTGTCCAGAGATGAGCTACTGTCCGAGTTGAATACTTTCATTTTGAGAAAGGATCGAGACCAGTGGAATAACTGAATTGGACGAAAAAGAGTATATTCTTTGACTTGGAATACTGGTTGAAATTGAAAATTAGACACGTTGCTGATCACATGCATATTGAGAAGAATGTTTGCGACAATATGGTGGGAACGACTTTGCCTATCGAGGGAAAATTGAAAGATACCATGAAGACTCATACCGGCATGTAAGAAATAGGGAGAAGGTCCAAACTGTGGCCTACATTAGTCAATGGTAAATACAAGAAGGGACACACCAATTATATTTTCAAGCCAAATGACAAGAAGAGATTCTTGAAGTGGCTTTGCAAGGTGAAATTTCCAAATGCGTATGCTAGCAATATATCAAGGCACGTTAAAATAAAAATTGGGACATTGTCGGGTTTGAAGAGTTATGACTATCGTGCGTTACTGCAGTTGGCCATACTAAGACCAAGAGGGTCACCACAATTCAAATAGATACATTATCTATTGACCTGGGGCTGCTACCACAAATGTAGCGGAATTCTCTACTTGTGAAGCTCTACAATACAAATGACTAATTTGCTCTACTAGAATTTTGGCTAGAGGACACCCTTCCCATTGGTGTCTATTACAAAGATTGAACACTAACATTGGTGGCAAACCTCAATTGCTTTCTTTGCAAATTGAATTTACGTACCATATGAGAGGTTAATCTAGCTTTGATCTAGATTTGAAGTACATGCTGAAGTTCGCAATGATTGAAGGTGATGGTATCTAGTTGATTGACTTGTTTCGAATGAAGACAACTGTGAACATTTCTGAGCTAAAAGTTGTTGTGGAGTTTGTTAGAGAGTTAGGCAATATATGTAGAAACTGGGAATTATTCCAAGTGATGAACCATGGATTAGAAGAGTTTCATTTTATAGTGGAAAACAATAAAAGAAATTCTTTACAAATTCGTTTGAATTTCCTATACCATATGTTACTGGGTTTTCAATTTTACACACCAATGTGCCTATCATATTAGCAGCACAAAACCAGCATTTACATATAACAAAAGGTGAGTTTTTACCTGCCAATCTAACAATAGGAACGAACACTATAGCTCCAATTCAAAGGTCAAACATTTCTGCAAAAAAATCACTCTACGTTTCACCAATTTATTCCATCTCACCACGAAAACTGAGCAAACACAATCCCACATTACAAAATTAACATTTAAAAGAAAATGGAGCTCGTCGTCTTCTTGGAAATTTAAGCACCAATACATAAAATTGTCCATTAATTCTTAGTTCTTCTATGCATCGCGGGATCATATGCTAACTTGCAATTGACGTTATAATTTGTGAATTTTATGTAAACGACCCTTAAGTTTATATCTTGACAGTTAAGAAGTAAGAAAAGCTAAAATATATTTACTCTGATTGATCAAATTACTTGGTCTAATTCCCAAACTATGTAATGTACAACATGGTCATCTTTACACATTTATTATGGAACAAACCACAACCAAATTAATGAATTTTAATTTAAAAACAAAGGTAAAAAATAAGGTACAAATTACACTAAGTATGGACATTGCATCCAAAAAAATAAATAAATAAATAAAATGGATAATTTACTGTCAAGTTAATATTGTAATCTCTGATTACATTATTAAGGTCTTCTTCTTACTGCAAAGATAATAAACAAAGTTTAAGTCCACTAATCTTGAGGCCAAATAAGAAATAATATAATAATTATAAAAAACTAAAACGGTTGACTAATAATTTGATCAAAGTGAACAGAAGATGATCTTACAATGCCATACCCTACGATCAATGATAATTTGATACAATGCCATGTGGAAATTCCTTAGCCCATCTATTGAAGACTAAATGTGTGAAAAAAATAGGCTGCAAAAGAAGAGTAAACCAAGTATAAGTTGAAAAAGAATATTTGGTCGCAAATAACCTGACTGTTAAAAGTAAATTGATAAGAACTTAACATGGGTACCGATAGAAGCAGAAGACTGTTCACAAAGATTTATCCATTACCAAAGAGTTAGTGAAACACATGAGTAAAAACAAATTCCTATCTACCCAAGTCTTTATACAACTAAAAAAGTTGGGAACATTTAATCATCACCTGGAAGAAGAATTCAGTTGGTGCTTTGATTCAAACCTGGTTGAAATCTTCGAGTCTTCTTATGATTTCAAATGTCTCCAAACCACCTGGTGTTTCAAAAAACATCAAGCCCAATAAATACTACTCACACAACAAAAATTAATAAATATAAAAACCGAAATTTGTTCAAATCAACACAAAAAACCAAAAACTTATAGGAGCTTCCTTCTGAGAATCTCAAACTCTAGCCACTTCAAAAAAAATTCTTCGCATTTCCTCAAATACATGCTAAACTCTCTCTTACTGCTCAAAATCCAAATGAGTACTTATGATATACAAAACTATATTTAAGTTAAGGCTATACTGCACTAAATGACAATAGAAACCACAATACACCAAAACAAAGATGAATTCAACACCCTGAATGTGTAATATTCATATCTAAATCCAATTTGAAACATAATTTTCGCCCTTAAAAACTTTGATCTACAAAACCCATTCACATTTTTCAACAAAAAAAACAATCAATTTAGGAAAGCAAATACAATGCAACAAAAGAGCTGTTCGATTTAGCTCCATCTAGTATGGCCAAAAGCTTGAAAAACAGCTTAGAAGCACAATTCCAAATATTACCAAAAGCAAGTAACTTTGGGGTAAAGAGCCCATTTTCCCAAACAAAGCTTTAAGTTCATGCCACATGATTCGAATTAATTTATCACTGATCTAAGTTCTAAAATGGTAAAAGTGAGGAAATATACCTATCACCCTGTTCACTGTGATCTGTGAAATCCAAGCCCCACTACGTGACCCTCGGCATAGCTGCATAACTTCCGGTGACGAACACCCTGAGAAGGTTTGGAATAGCAGCAGATTGGTAATAGGCTCTCATCAGTCTCTGAAGATCTGGAGCACCATAAACTTAATCTCTACCAAAAACTATACAAATATTTAAATAAAATATAACTACTCTCTTAATTTTGCTGAGAAATATCTACCACACCACTAAATATTCCTCAATTACCTCTAGCTTCACTATCTATGTTGTATAAAACTTGGCAATTAAAAAACAGCCTAAAAAAACCCTAACAGACCTAAATAATTGACATGTTTTCACTTACCAAACAGTTGCAATTTACTAAATTTCAGAATCCTTGACAAACTGCAATCATGAGCAGTAAAGACATGATCAACCCAAATGGGTCAACGGCAAATTCATGGGGACTTTGCAGTATGTATGAAGCGGAGGAAATTAAGTGCTTGGTGAGACAGAAAAAACCAACCCCAACCCCAACCCCAACCCCAAATTAAGCAGATAAATCACTCGATAATGCTTGATTACTGGGAAGAACGAATCTCTGAAAATGAAACTCACCACTGCTATCATTGAGCCTCAGCATAGAGGTCTTCAAACGCTGAAAAGAAAAGCTCAAGAAAAATGATAAGCTACAGTGCCCTGAAACTGAAAACAAAACAAAATTAAATAGGCATATGTAGAATTGGAGGCTATAAACAAAACCCCAAAATAACATAAGAATAAAATCGAGAAAGTGGTAAATCTCACCAGGAACCAGAGAAGCAGAAAGTTTTGCCAAAGAGGAGCAGAAACCGAAATAAAACCAGGAAGTATAATCGAACGAAGGAAATGGAAACCGAAAGAACAATCTAGAGATCCGAAGCGAACCATTCCAGGATGATCGACACGTGGCAAGAGAATGGTGGACGCATGGGCAAATAAAAGCAATGAAAATGAGAGGAGAAAGAGACCCAAAGCAAAACAGCACCGCCCGTGCACTATTAATGAACTGTGTTTTTTTGTTTGGGTTTTAGTACAGGTATAATATAATGTGAATAAGACTTGTGAATAAGACTTGGCTGCTGAAATGTTGAGCAGCGAAACAGCGTCCGTATAATGTCCTTTGAAGAGGTCACTTTTGTGACAAAAGCAACCCTTACTGCATGGGTGTGTATATGAATAGTAATAACTAACTTTCTCACTAAAATCATTGTCTATCCAATCCAAGTATAAGATTTCCATTTGGTGTATTTATAATTAAACGTTTTATGATCAATAGAATATTATACTATCAATTTCATCATTCCTCTCAACCATTTTCATCCTCAGCTTCACCATCTCCACTTGCTTGACCATTTGCAGCAATCCTTAGTTCAATTTAATATTTTTGCTGGCTAGACATCAAACTCATTTAGTTCTGCCATGCCTAGCTCCATCAGCATTTCCAAAATTCTTCTGCATTTCCCATTTTGCATGGTCTCCACTTCATGCAACCACTGAATTGTCTGCTCTATCATGTCTCACAATTTCAAAATTAACTACTACTCTCTGGTTCTTGAATGTCCTTCCTGAGGACATAAGACAAATCACAAATGTGTTAAATGAACCTACGCATCAATTTGGTTTGACAATCAACTTTCATTTGATATGGGGTTTAGGGATTAGAACAAATGAGATCCCTTTTTTCTGAAACTTCTGTTTTGGCAATCAACTTGGTAGTCCTCGATTCTGAAACTTCTGTTTTGGCAGAGCAACTTCTTTTCTTTTTGCTAATGAGATCCCTTTTTTCTTTTGGTTCACAGGCTTCAAGCTAAGGAGATATTTAGATATGTAGTTGACAAGATAAGCACCATTTTGCCGCTTATCTCTTAAAACTTTGATTTTCAAATTTTCAATATATCAGTATACTTTATGCTGCCCTAATTGAATTCCTCCCGCTCAATTATCCACGTCATTTGACCCTCCCCGTACATGAAAGGTTTTAATTTCCAAACTCCCATCAAATTAGAAAAGAAAAAAGTTCAACCCATAAAAAGGAAAATACAAGCTTTGGACTCTTTGGTGTGTAAATTATAGATAACAAATCTAAAATATTTATGAAAATCTAACACTAAAAGAAAAGATTTGTACAGAAATGGTGTACATATTTAAATATGTGTAATCCACACCGTTTGCTCGTGTTCCAATTGTGAAGCCCACCAATAACTAACTTCGGTGAATGACAGGTTATAAAAGCCAGAGACTCCCATCAGTTTGCAAAGAAGGGTGTCCTATAGCATGTTTTCTTGTAGTGTTGTGTCCTGTCAAGTTTTTTGTTACGTACACAATGGCCTACTTCACTCTATTTGAGTATCATCCTGAAGCCAGAAAAGTAGTTTGAAGATGGTGAGCTAATTAAGAGAGGTGACGGGTTTAGTTCGGTTGGCGCAGTTGTGTTGTCAAGTCAGACGTACGTACAAGTTAACTTAATTTGGATTTGTACATACAAGGCATATATTAGATTAGAAATCAAATCAAGTAAAAACAAGGCAAGTAGAGAATTTTGATTCAACTAAGCTGCGGTGGCCACTGGAAAAAAATGCCGCCGAAAAGCTTTGGTAGATGGACGACCAAGCATGAAAAGAGCTGCAGAAAAGTACCAGAAGCCAAGCACACAAGCAGCGATGGCGAGTCCTGGAGAATGACCTGATACTGCATATGTGCCGGTAATGAATGCAGTCACCGTGAAAATCAAGGCGGTCATGGTAGAAGATAGCGCCCAAACAATCGCGTCCGGCCTAGACAAATGAAAGTGCATCAAGACAGAACAAGTGGACATAAACAAGGCCAGTGCATCCATTACAACAAAAGCTTGGTAAGCTGTATGTCTCGTTAGAACTGCACAATCTTGGCTTGGTGGTCCTTTTTCACTTTGGTAACAACCACCGGGCATGACGAAACCTGCTGCGAAGGTTGCAGCTGCAATCAGTGTAGCCATTACTAGATGGGCTTCTTTGACTTGCTTCAATATTACATCTGTGTCTTTGCCACATTCGAATAGATTGAATGTTGTACTTCTGCTACCACCTTTGTTTTCTTCGAATTGCTCGATTTCAATTTTTCTAAAAGGATAGAATTTTTGGCATACACTGTCTTCACCACATACAATTCGATGACAACCTGGTCTAGCTCCATTCCTTCCCAGAATGCCTCCATTGGCACTCTGCAACACAAAGAAGAAAAATGCCTAATTTTCAGTTTGACCACATACATAAGGAAAATCCTTGCAGACAAATAAGATCTCAACATGTTTGCATAAACGTTTCTTTTTTGTAGTTTTAATGAGATAGTTGGATATATGTGCCGAATTGTGACCAATAGTTAAGGATAAGCGACTCTTACATGTAATTGCAAGTGCAACAACCATACCTTGAGTGTTGGTGGCAGAGTTTCATCAGCCAGAACAATGTCTAAAGCATTTAGGTTTGCCTTGTTGAATGCCATCTTATCAACTCTACCATCACCTACAAAATGATCAGACGCGCATAGCGGAGAAAGAGCGAGTAGATGGAGCGGTGTGTTCCCATTAGCATCCTTTCCATTTAACAAGGTGTTGCTAACCCATGGATCCTTCAGAACAAAATCCTGTACAATTGGACTTTGACACCACTTAACGGCGTAGTGAAGAACATTCCGGCCTTTGTAGTCTACCAGTTCACAACAATCGGGGCAATGCAAAACAAGCTCTCTCATTACACCTTCATGTCCTTCAAAGGCTGCAATGTGGAGGGGTGTCTGCTTGTACTCTCTGTCACCAATGTACGCAGCCGATCTATCGGATTCTAGCAGTTGTTTCGCAATGGAAGGGTGACCGAAGAGTGCAGCGAAGTGAAGAGGTGTCCATCCTTGGCCATCTACCGCTTTGGTGAGAGCCATTTTTGCAGTGTACTTTAGTAATTCTCTAGTCATTTCTAAAGCAAAAAAGAATACAAATAACAAATTAAGATAAATAAAACAGAGGTCTTTTTACATATAACATTACAGTTTAGAGAAAACTACTTAGGTACTGAACCGAGAAAACTTATACTGACTTTGCAATGAGAGAACGGGCGTCAGCGCCGACATAATCTCATGGTTAAGAATCAATTAGAGCACAACATGTGAATAAAGTTTTTTCTCTAATTGAGCATGACATGTTAATAATGCTTTTTTCGTCCGAATAAAGTTGTTTTCTCGGATTTCGTCCGAATATATATAACTAATAACTAACTAATTGTAATTAGTATCTCACATTGAATAAAAATGGATCCTAATCGATCTCAAGCTTGAGAAATGAAAAATTAAACCAAAGGTAAATGAAAATAATGTGTGAATTAATTATATACGCACCTTCATCGTTGCAGATCACAGCAGCGTGCAAAGCCGTTCTACCGTTGCGGCCTCCATAAGCTAAACATTTACAAGTCCCAAGCATTTCGAAAACCAAATCACGATATCCCCTCTCAGCAGCCAAGTAGAGCGGCGTATCGCCGTCTACGTTAGCAGAGTACAAAACCTCAGGATCTTCTCGAGTCAACACCTCCACCACACCACGGTGGTTAAACCGCACTGCCTCGTGCAACGCCGTGTCCTTCACTTTGTTGGTTGCCCCCATCAGCTTCCCCACGGGGCCGCAATCTCTTTTCGCAGCCTGCTTAAGAAGAACTTGAACCACACGAGTACAGCCGTGCCTCGCCGCAACGTGCAATGCGGTGTCACCGCCGTCGTTGGGCTGGAACAGTAACGGCGGACACATTTCAACAATCTTCTCGACGACATTAGCTGACTTCTTTACTAGTAGTAGTGCTTCTTCGGAGTCAGTTTCAGTCAACGTGGAGCATGCTATGTAAACATGGAGGATTGTGTTCTTGGTTGGAGTCAGCATTCGGTCAAGGTGGTCTCTGTGCTTCCAAAGGACTTCAACATCGCCGGCTTTTGCCGCATTGTACACGTCAAGATCCCTAAAACTTGAACCAGCTGCTTCTTCCTGGACGGTGACCTGATTTGAAACATCCATTGCTATGATCTGATAGCTAAACCTTCACTCTTATAAGTTACCTACTACCACAGGAACTAAGATAAGGTTGTCCAAAATTTCAAATTATTATTCATATTTTGTTGACTCAATTATTATGTTGCAATTTTAGTGGAAGTTGCTTGGCCCCATGGGCCAGGCATTGATGAAGTGAGAGAACTTGGTCCCTTTTTTAATACAATAGCACGTGAGACCTGATTTTTATTTTCTTTTTGCTTTTAATTCTAGGGTTTGCAGAGTACGCTTTTGCAGCTTAATTAGTTAAAAATGTTTATTTTTACACTATTGTGATTAAATTCTCGTTCTCTGGTATTGATAGTAAACTTATTTGTATATAATAGAAAATGTGACACAGAATCAATCGCAATAATGTTTTAGGATTCATATAACTGACCCGACTTAGTAGGAAAATATTTTGTTGTTGTTGTTGTCTCTAATATTGATAGTATCTAAAGAAAATAAAAATCTCGGGTCTCGGTAAACGTTCTAAAAGGACTAGCGAGATCGATTAATTAACATTGTTTTATTGCATAAGATGCATTAACAAATCGTAAGCAAGCTGGCATTTTTTAATTTGTAGATCTTGACGAGCAGATTCCAAGATTTTTGTTCAAATGTTTTGCAGACATGTTGGTCTTTCTGTGATGTTAATAATATTCAATCTTTTTTTGGTTAATAAAATACTTATAAAAGTACCTAATGAGATCTGCTTGGGCACGTTCACGCAGATTTCAAAATTATGAAAGTAAAAAGATTACACACTTATACTATATCAATTGTATATATTGTATATAGATTCTTTAACGCTTCACAATTTAACGTTAATTCTCGTATCAAGATTATAAAACATTGTGCAATGAGGTGGCATTCTACTTTTGAGATAGTTCATTTATCATTTATCTTTCTCTTATGTTTAAAAGAAAAATATTCTTATGATGAGTGCACAATTAGATTTTCAAATTGCCAGACTTATCGTATTTCAATAACACATGAGAATGACTTATATGAAAGGATTCATCGCAATGTGGCATTTCGGTTCACCAATGTATTGTTATGTGTAAATATTTTCTACATCACAATATATTATTAGACTGAAATATTTTAATAACGATGAACTCATTATATTTCTTATAACATTTGCTTTTGATGGATTTCTGATCTATTTTTCGTTCCCTACTTTAATAATATAGAAAGGAACTTTCGATTCCGTATGCTTTTCTCAGTTGAATCATTGCTACCTATCCGCATGATCGGATGTGCCATTTTTGCTTTCATTAATGTCACCACCTTCTTGTATAGTCCATAGTTATGATCCAATCAAAAGTTCAAAGCCAACAATTCTTTTTATTGGACGTCTAATTTGTCTCATATACTACATTAATTTAAATTTGGGTACATAGAGGATAATAATTTGGTTTAGTCCAGATCTGCATGTGTTAGTTACTGCTTAGAGAAGCACGTAAGTGCTAACCGAAATTTTTTATTGTGGCAGACACACGAGTAGTACATCATGTGTTTTTATGTAAGTGGTAGGGAATTTTATTTTTTAAGTTATTAATTTTTTTAACACACATATCTCATCACTTGTATAGTGACACGTGATGTACCACCTCGTGTGCCGATCACACTGAAAGATCTCTCCTAACTGCGCTATATATGTATTGGATTATAAAACCAATGTAAATTAAGTAATGTTTTTGTGATCAACCGGATTAAGTAACTAGGACTAAAGTCATGAAGGTTTATTAATTTCTTTAACGTGAGAGTTTGAGTCAGAGACTCACAGCGAAAAAAGGTAGATGAAGATTTTAAGAAAACTTAAAAATATATTTTAAGAAAAGATATAAAATACTTGGAAATCACGAAAAACTTAAAGCTAATTAAATCGAATTTAATGACGTTCTAGAATTTATATAATCGACTGCATTTATTGGAATAAGAACTTTTGTTGTTCTCGTCATCGTGTAGATAAGCTTCTGCTTCGGAGCTTGATCACCAAATACCAGTAAAATCAAGCAGTAGATTGATGTTCGGGAAAAACAAAAAACAGTATTTATGCAGCTCTCACCGACACTATCAGAGTACCGAATAATTTTGTATATTGGATAAAAAAAAAAGCAAAAGTAAATTGTGTTTTGGTACAAATTTAGGCAGGTGGCCATCGAGAAATGAAAAGTTGGGGGCCAGTTTGCCAAAAGTATTGTGTAGTGCGCGCTCTCTTTACACAATTTTTTCTCAAGATCTTTGCATTTCTTTGGGTCGGAGAAAACATAAACTTCATTGAACGAGGGAAGACTCAATGTATATTAAGTCAAACAATCAAATAAAAATTTAGGATAGTCAAGAAACTCATTTAATGTAAAGATAAAAAAACAAAAAGAGAATTCTAATCTTCATCCCACAAAAACAGAACGTAATTGCTGCCGTCGTTATCGCCATTACTACCTCACTAGCAACCAGCCACAAGGATAGCTGCCCTAAGAAAAATTATTCCGTGTTGAATTCGATTAAGGCATTGAAACACAAAAATTTCCAACCCGTAATAAGAAAACAACTCCAACTAGATTTTGCCACCAAAATCGTCGCACCAGATCTAAACCACCTTCATATACCTTTACAAAAAACACAAGCAATTGAGCAGATGTGGCTAAAAAGGGCATCTCAAACACCCAAACCACTACACACTTGGCCTCGATATTCTGGCACGCCGGTCGGGCGAGGGGTAGTGAGGGGAGGATTTAGATCTGGCGGCTAAATCAAGTTTGCCGATTGTATCGTTGAGCAAAGGTTCTGGGAGGGCTAGCGTGTAAGAGCATTTCCACCCATTCCCAATTGCCCTTACAATTGGATGAAATTGCCTTCTTGCCCCAAGAAAGTTGCTTCACCGGTGAAAAAAATTGGAGGGTAGTTGTTGGAAATGCAAGTGCTTTGGCAGCTGCCATGCCAATTATTGCAAAGGCTTGCGCTCGATTGATGAAGCAGCAGACAAACGCCCCCTATGTGAAGGAGACAGAGCTAAACGACTCAAACATGATGCAACAACAGCAGTTGGATTTTCAACAGTATGTTGATCTCGGTCGTTGGATTTCCAATGGTAAAAAGAAACAAAAAATCTTGGGGTCGGGCCACGTGGCGCATTGTGGTGCGTCAGATTCTAAAAATTGAATGGCCAGGATTAATCCTACTCTAAAAAATTTTAAGAAAATTTAAAATTTGTTTTAAAAATTATTGAAAACATTTAAAAAAACATACAAAGTTACACTTATAAAATCTTACAATGTTCGACACACTGCAAGTTAAACATATAAAATTAAACACACCAAAAATAATAAAATAAGACACACTGCAAATTTAACACATGGAGAAAAGACGAAGAAAACATTAAAAAATTAAAATATATATTTGTGAATAGTAATCTCTCTTGCCCTTGCCCTCTTTCTTCCAAACAAGTGGACTTGCACAAAGGCAGTTACTGATTAACGTGAATAGTAAAGGTAATTTCATTGCCCTTACCCTCCAATTGTCATTGCAGCAGCAAGGTACTCAATCACGGCTCCCAATGATGCTGGTGCCGAGGCTTTGGTGATGCTTCATGGGTGCGAATTGGGTGCTTCGTTGGGCTTTTCTAAGGTAATTCTGGAATCAGATTGTCTCGAGGCTGTCTCTTGCCTCACTGTTTCTCTTGAGAATGGCAGTTGGGAGGCTTTTCCTACTCTAGCAAGGGTGAAACAACTGGGGGAAGCCTTCCAGAATTGTCGCTGTTCTTGGGTTCCAAGATCAACCAATATGGCAGCATATGTTCTTATGTCACGAGATTGTGCGGAGTTGTGTGATGTTGTTTGGGTTGATAGGTCCCCATCTTCTCTTGTTTTTGTTTTGAACAACGATGGTCTTCCTTGTCCTCATTAGTTGTGGATGGCAGTGTCAGGGGTGATGCTTTCATTTGGTTGAAGCGTCTCTGTTTGTAACTCCTTTCACTGCCTCTTTGCTTTCTATTGCTTGTTGTTTGCCTCCTCGTAGGCTTCCTGTTTCCTTTTGGGCCTCTGTGCCCTGGAATGCGATTCCTTGTTCTCCAAAAAAAAAATGAAGGAGATAGAAGGTGATGGGTGTTGGGGGTTGAATGAGGGAAATTGCGCGATGATTAGGTTTTTCGAACACAAAATAAAGACAAACACCAGAAAAACTGATGAAGAACACTAATGGCACGTTTACGTACCCGTAATCGGAATCAATTTACGGAATTGGATTCTGATTACGGGATACACATTTGTTTACGTAATCTTGGGGAATCAAAATACATGTGGGGTCCACACGCATTAAGGAATCCAACTCCTAATTTTGGAGGAATTGGACTCCCTACATGAGGGAGGTATTTCAATTCCTTGAGATTTGAGGAATCCGTAATGGATTTTTTCTACCAATTATGCCCTCACTTGTTTCTTATTATCTCAATATTACCCTTCATTTGACATTCATTATGCCATCTTTTAATAAATAAATAAAACCTATTTATATATTTTATATAGATGAATTTAATTATATAAATTTAATTAAGAGTTTAATTTAATTAATTAGTATGAAAATAATTTATTTATGTAAGGGCAATTTAATAATCAACCTAGTTTTCATTCCGATTGAAGTGAATTAGTAAACAACTTATATGGACTCAATATCATTACTGCAATCTTTTAATAAATAAATAAAACCTATTTATATATTTTTATATAAATGAATTTTATTATATAAATTTAATTAAGAATTAAATTAAATTAATTAGTATGAAAATAATTTATTCATGTAAGGGCAATATAGTAATCAACCTAGTTTTCATTCCGATTGAAGTGAATTAGTAAACAACTTATATGGACTCAACATCATTTCTACTCCGATTCCAGACAGTTTTAGTAAACAACTTTAACAGGAATCTGATTCTGATTCCACCTCATTTCAATTCCTCCTCAATCCAATTCCTCCTCAATTCAATTCCTCTCAATTTGATTACGGATTAGTAAACGCGCCCTAAGATAATGCCAAAGCACGCTGGGAAAACAAGCCATCCATGAAGGCATAGCTTGAGATTCTAGATAGGATAAGGAAAATTCTAGAGAGAAAAAATGAAAAAGGAAATTACAAAGAAGAAAAGGTTGCCAACCGAGCCCTACCAAAGAAAGGGGTCGGCGGCGAGATGATCCTTTTGTTCTTCAAGAGAGAGAGGGAGTGGCGCTGCTAGAGTTCAATTAAAGAATCCTTCTCAAAATTTGGATTTATGCCCCATCAAAGTACAACAGAAGAGAAGGAATTAAATTTTACAGAGATGGATCAGTATTCTAATATTTATATTGTCTCCAATTTAGCTACTTGATACTTTAAAATGAGTGAATTTATCCCTATCGTTAGAAATAGGTCTAATAATTTAATAATTAATCACCTCCGTTCCCAACTCATACTCCTCTACCTCCATCTATGGTAACCTTCGCCGTCTCTTCTCTAAAAAAAAATTCTCAAGACACTCATCTTTACACCTTTCATCGAATTGGACCAGGATTGAGACCATCTTTGCTAACGGCTTTGATTGGTGACGACTTTTGTGACTCCACCGTCAACATTTGGGCGATTTACATCTTCATAACCCTAATCTTGGAGAGCTTGTTGGGCGCCCCCCTGGTGATCTTGGTGACATGGAGAACGTCAAGCTCTGCCTTGAGATAATCAAATTGTGCAAAAATGTGTTTTGACAACTTTTTTAATTAATTGTTAAACACACATCAGCACATAACATAATTTTTGACAAAATTATGAAGGAATGACCACATTGATTTGCGACATCTATTTTCAGGGACTACGTTGATCAATTTTCAATTTCAGGAACTATCTTGATGGTGTAGGACAATTTAAAAGACCAATTTGTGATATAAACTCAATTAAGAATAAAGCCATGTACCATATATTGTCATTTGTTATGCTTCAAATATATAATTTTTAACACGTAATACAATAATAATATACTTGTACCATAAAAATTGATCTTTAAATTCAAATCCAATTGAGTGTTGATTCAGTTATTGGTGAGGTAGCAATTTTGGTGGAGACTCTTTTCAATTTGGTCTTATTTTAACCTAATCCAGCTTTTTGGCACGTGAGATTATTTTAACGTAAACCCTTCTTTCTTGATATGTACATGTCTCGGCCCTCCTCCACTAGACATTATTTACTGCATAAATGTATTAACAGTTGTAACTAAGCAAGCTGACATTTTGTTCTTAATTTAATTAAGTACCATTTCGTAACCCAAACTTTTTCATTGATTTGTAAACTAGTCCTTTGCAGTTTGCGGAGCAGATTCCACGATGTTTGTTCAGATATTTTGCTTCGGAGAACGTTGAAATATGTTTTGAAAATGCTCCTTGTATTCTGTCTTTCTTTTATGTTTTCTTCAAATTTAAAGTAATTTTCAATTTGTATTAATATATATATTTTGTCTCTTTGAACGTTTAATTCTTCGTTAAATTAATGAGTTTTTTGTTAATGTGACCTACACGTTAATTCATATAAGATCTCACAGTCAAGATTATTTGTACAAGATTGTGTTGTTATGAATTATGAGTTAAGTGAGGTGTACAACGGTGTAGCTAGTTTGAGACGTTAATTAGAATGTTAAACTCGTTATTCAATTGAAAAATGTTTTAAGTTCGAATACTATTAAAATTATAAAAATTCGAAGAGATATATAAAGCAGGCTGACACAGAACCCATGGGAAAAGTTCGAATGGGCTGGCCTAAAGCCCAAAATCTTGGCCCAAAGGTCGTCCTCAAATTTAAAGATTGGATCAATTGGGTTGGTTGAAAGCCCAAAATACTGGCGAGTCACGGACCCAACTGGGGAGCTGGTCAATGGAGACTCATATATAAATCAAAGCTCGATAGTCTCCTATTTGTCCCTTCAATCGATCGCAATTAGGGTTTTCTGGATAATACTCAAATCCCCAAATTTCAGTCTTTCCTTCTGCTTTAGAGACTCGAAGCTGCCTTGGAATTCAAATCGCTGCAACCCTGCAACCCTGCAACCATGTACGGATCGAGAGGGTAAGCACAGTTCGATTTTGTATGCATCTGTTTGTTTCTAGCGATGTTTTTTTTTTTTTTTTTTTTTTTTTTTTGTAGGTGTGAAATCTGTGGTTGATTTCCTTAGAACATAATTGATGGTTTTGATTTTCTGATGATTTTTGGATTAAGGTAATCAATCGAGTAAATAAAGTTGATCAAGAAAATCTTTATATCTGGTAATATAATTGGGATTTTTTCGAATTCAAGAATTTAGTAGAACACTTAGAGCTTGGCTGGTTATTAACCTATTTGTGTAATTCATCAAACAAGTAGGGCAAATTTGAAATTTGAGTTTGTGATTTTCCTGATATGTGACATGGTCAAACAGTTCATATATTATGCGGTGGTGTGAATTTATTAAAATCGTAGATTATGTATTGCGTGATTGGGAATCCGATTTTATGCTTGTGAAATCTTATATGATTGCTTGCATCTGTTAGCATAGCTACATAAGGATTGATATCTTGTTTGTAGGCTGTGGTTTGCTATGCATCTATGTTTATTTATGTTTTCATATGTTTGATATGGGGTTGGTGGATATGATTATTATTGATGTTAGAATAACAAATCTAGGGTTTCAGACATTAGGTGTCAGGGAAGTGTGTGGGTTGGGTTCGGTTTTATTAACAGGTTGAGTGGGGGATTCTCTCTTTTTTGGGTATTTAAGGGCAATGTTGGGAAGCGGGGGGGTTTCGGACGGGTACGAGGTCGGCTCAAAGAGACCAAGAATGATGGATCCCTACTTCGCAGTGAGTAGCGGCGCAAGTGGCTTCCAACCTTATGGCTATGGTGGGAATTTTCAGCCACCAGTTTTTCCTGTGGCCCGTCTCAGAGGACTTCCATTCAACTGCACAGATATTGACATCTTCAAGTTCTTTGCTGGATTGGATATTGTTGATGTGTTGCTGGTCAACAAGGGTGGACGGTTTTCAGGCGAGGCCTTTGTTGTTTTTGCTGGACCCATGCAGGTTGAGCTTGCTTTACAGAGAGATCGGCAGAACATGGGCCGTAGGTACGTCGAAGTTTTCAGGTGCAAGAGGCAGGAGTACTACAAGGCTGTTGCAGCGGAGGTAAACTATGAAGGAATTTATGATAATGACTATCAAGCAGCAAGCCCTCCACCATCTAAATCAAAGAGGTTCAGCGACAAGGAGAAAATGGAGTACACTGAAATATTGAAGATGCGCGGCCTCCCCTTCTCAGCAAAAAAATCTGAAATTCTGGAGTTTTTTGGAGAGTTCAAGGTTGTAGAAGATAGGGTGCATATTGCTTGCCGCCCAGACGGAAAAGCTACCGGAGAGGCATATGTGGAGTTTGTTTCTGCAGACGAGGCAAAGAAGGCAATGTGCAAGGACAAGATGACTATTGGGTCGAGGTACGTGGAGCTGTTTCCATCGACACCGGATGAAGCTAGACGGGCGGAATCCAGATCAAGACAGTGATGAAGCGCTATGGTCGCGGATTGAAGGTTTTAGATCTATATGTGAAATTTCCATTGTGTGGCTTGGGCTAGAACATTTTTCTCTTTAGTTTATATACAAACAATAGTTGTTGGTTAAATTGAAGTCCTTATGTGGACAAAAGGAAGATGAGGTTTACTTTTGTAGCATCTCCTCCCATAACTACCGGCTTAGCCGTATAAAGCAAATGTGCTAAATGATATTGGATGAATATTTTGCAAAAATTCGACATACACATTTTTGACAAGAACGGGTTTCGCTTTGCGAAAATCTCAAAACCCCGTCATAAAATCTAATTTCGTGAATTATTTTTATTTTTGAAAAAAATTAATAAAAATTTGTATGTTTTCAAACTCAAAAACTAAATTTTTATAAAAAATGATACTTTCTTCTACTTAATAAATCGTAAGACGACAATATATTCCTAATTGCAAACCACATAAACATCATGTAATTGTTATGGCCGACAAAATCGTGTTCTGGTTGAGTTCTAGGCCCCCTAATATTCTTATTGATGTTTTGTTTTTAAGCTTAAAAATTCAATGAAAAAAATTACTTGTGTTAGGTGAATCACTAATTTGTAAAATAAATTTTTCGCAGAAACTCAACAATCTCGTTTGTCATAAAAAGAAAAGCTTGATTTTCGGCCAGACCGAATACAAGCATTCTAAGGCCAATCCAAAAAAGTTACGGGATCAAATATTAGTTTCAATTTTGAAATTTTGGACTATCTGAATTTTGGAATCGGTTTTATCTCGGAATTTTAAAACATAATTCGAACCTCCTATATTTTGCAAGACTTTGAAAATTTTCAAACATTTTACGTATCTAGCACTTCAATATTTCTTCTGAATTTTTTGTGATATTGTAGGTTGTTACGTGTGTGTATGATATAAAATCATATTAGAAAAAATAAAATAATAGGTATGATTATACTCTTTATTTTAAATATATAATAGTATGATTAAATGTACAAAAATACAAAACAAAGTATATCTAAATATAGCAGTAAACATGATAAAACAAGAATATGCACAAGTGTTTTTATAGTACTTAGTTGTTTGGAAATTGGAAATGTTCTAAACAGATAGGTACATTCCAATTTTCATCAGATTTTTCAAAAAATTTTGAAAGAAAAAATGAACGAACTCGGAAAAAAAATTTCCGATTCCGATTTGAAATTTTCAATACAACCTTAGTTCTGACTATGTTATTGTTAAGGGCTGCGCTTATTGGTGTTTTTTGACACACCCCGTCCCGAAGGAGGGCATGCTGGCCGTCACGTGAGAGTGACGTAACCATTTACACAGTTCGGAAGCTTAAAAATACAATTGTGAATTCTGTCAGAACACCGTTGGATTCCTCGTGGCCACCAAAGCTCTGCTATCTCAAACCTGGAGGGGCGCAAAACAAAGTTGAGTGGGTCAGTAAAACAAATCTTTTCAAAACTTTCCTTTATCAAAGTTCTAACCCCTCGCTGTAAAACATGTATACTTTCCCAGAAAAATAGCATATATAAATATATATATATATAGCTTCAAAAATCTCAAAACACCATTCTTTATCACTTTTCAGAAAATATGCCATGCCATGCGTCAAAAACATAATATGGATGCATCAATATAAATCAGGTGAAATAATAAATCAATCGGAGACCCTGCAGTGGTCCTGTACGGCTGATTCTAAAGCTCAATATCCAATCCAGCCGGAGTCACCAACTGTGACCTGTACGGCACTGCCGGAGTCGCCAACTGCGACCTGTACGGCACTACGCTGCACATGAGTCGGAACTACCTGTAGTAGTCTGTACGACTCGGATGGTGTAATAATACGCTCTAGTGCTTCTCTCATCAATCATCTGTGCACATAATCTAAGGTCACCTACTAGTCGGAACCGTCTCTAAGGTCTGTACGACTAGCATGTCGGAACCACCTCCAGTGGTCTGTACGACTAGCATCTACTTGGATCCAAGGTGAGCGTGTGATGCGGTGAATAACATAAGCACTAACACCAGGGGTGCAGGTTATGAGCTATCAACATAAATCACATCAAACAATTCAATGCACCAAATATAACTCACCTGATACTCACATGTGCGTCCGCAGCACCAATTCACATATATGCATCATATAATATCAATTCACATATCTCATATAAATTCTATGCATGGCATTTCAAATCACATGATTCATAGAATCTATGCATGGCATTTCAAATCACACTTTCAAATCATATTTCACTTAAATAGATTTTCTGGGAAAAACTCCTTTATATAGGTATATACGTAAAACAAAACTGCCCACTCACCTGGAGTTCGCCCTGCAACTCCCTAGCACAACACATCAAGGCGTCATGGCGATTGGCGCCTAAAACAATCATCAAATCATATCGATAGAATATATCACTTATATAAAACACGTCACTATGAAGTTCGATCCGGAAGATCTGCAACTCAGATTTCCAATCCGTAACTTCCAGAGGTCCACAATAAATCTCTAGAACAACATCCTAAAATTTCATGACCATCCAACGGTCGGATCTCCGCCAATTACCAAACTAAGTGACGGTTAACATTATATTTTATGAACTTACAACTCCAATTCCGGGAGATCCGTAAATCGGATTCTTGATCTGGAAGTTCCTATAATCCTTAAATATTACGTATTACAACGTATCAAAGTTTGGTGACGATCCAACGGTCGGATCGTCAATTCATATTTTGGCCTAACCATGCATCGTATCGAAATTAAGTCCAAATGATCAACCAACGTTAAGCCACTATCAAAACTGAACTCAGGACATCCAATATAGCTTAAAAATAACATTGGCGGCCCACTGGCCACGCGTCTCCGCACGCTCCGCCGTGGGTGGCGGTCGGCCGCCCCGGCTCGCCGGAAAATCCAACTTTATCCAAAAATTACCAAAATTTACAGAAATGAAGATCTCAATGAGTGGAACAACTTTCATACCTGTGGCCAAGGCCAATTCGGTCGGCAAAGCCTCCAATTCCAACAAAACCCGTCGGAAACCCTAGGTTTTGGGTGTTCTTGATTCGTCCTCAAATCAACTCCGCCGTCCTAACCAATGCTTGGGCTTTGTTCTAGGCCTCAAGAGGATGCCATGGGTGGTGGCAATTGGAAGAAATTGCTTCAAACATAGGAGAATTTTGAACATGAAGCTCGCGGCACCCGTGGGTAATTTCATCCAACCTCACACCTAATCTCCTCAAATTTGATATGGAAATGGTAGAGGGAAGGCATATAAGATGATTGGGAGTGGTTGTTTGACTCAATTCATCGGAAAAATGGGTGAAAAACGCCGAAATTTGGGTGTGGGTGCCGCGGGTCGAAACGGGTCGCGGGTGAAGACCCGTTTCTTCCTTCTCTCCTCCGCTTCTCGCCTTCTCTCCTTTCCTCCTTTCCCCTGTTCCGATTGGCCCTTCTCTTCCTCTCTCCTCTCCCCATTCGTCCGGCTCCCTCCTTTCTCTCCCGGAGCTGCTGCTCCTTCCTCCTGGTTGGGCAGTTTTGCCCAATCCATTTCTTCTTTCTTCTTCTTCCGCCAGCCACAAACACACACACACACATATAATTTTATTCCTATTAATCCCAGCCATCCATTTATTTCCTCATTAAATCTGGGCCGTCCATTTTCATAAAAGAATTTCCATATTTTATTCTTATAATTCCCAAAATGCCCAAACTTCAAACTTTAATATCTTTTTCGTTATAACTCCAAATCACGAACCGCTTGCGCCCACGCGTCCGTAGCGACGAATACTACGAGGATATGTCAAGAAAACAAATCTTAGATGGCACGACACAACGATTAACCTCGAACAATGCGCGTGCCTCAAAGGGCATTTTTGTAAAATCCTTTATTAAAACTTTAAAAAAATCTTAAAATCAGGAACGGGCTGTCACATTTTTGTTTTGTTAAGTAACAAGTAATAACACACACCACTCACAAATCAATAAAAAAATAAGTAATAACGCACGACATGTAGCCCACTCGTGCCCAAATGAGAAACGACATGTCGATGAGCAAGTTATTTCTTCACCCGTACAACAAACTTTAAAAAGGAGAGGTTTTCTTCTTCCTCTGAATTTGCTGTTCTGCGGGCTCTTTCGCTGCGACTCTTCGTCTTCCTTCCGGATTCCCAAGTAAGTTTTAGCGACCTTCAATCCATCGTCTTCCTGAAACCGATTTGCTTTTATTTTTCCATTTTTCGGTGCGGCTTCTCAACTTCCATTAATCTCATCTCAGCTGCCTTTTTGCTCTGTAATCTGTACTTCTTATCTTCCGATTGGTTTCTGCTAATTTTTCACTTGCAAATTTGATTTGATAATTTTGTAAATATTAAGATCGAAGCTTTAGTTTCCGTAGCTATTCAGTTGACATTCCTTTGGTAAACCCATGTTTGTTTCACCGAGAATTTGAGATCCTCTACTCTTTTTGGTTTGAAATGAATTGCTAGTGATTTAATTTCGATATGGAAACGGCCCCAAATGGATAATCTGCTGTAATAATGAGTACCCACAACTTATTTTTCTTCGAAAATTCGATATCTGTGCATAATTTTGTATAAGTAATGTATTAACATTGAGTTTCTTGTTTGCTTGCTTTGTTTTCTTATAGGTTTGGTTTGGATTGTGAGTATTGGCGTGCCGGATTTGTTAGTTTTAAGTAAATTTCTGGTGTCTGACCTTGCAAGGGCAGGGTCTTTAACTGATATTTGCGACTATTTCGACCCAGTGCCATGAGTGACTCGTCTTTGTACGATCCCATCGAACTCGAGACCACTACATTTGATCTTATTGTTGTTGGGACAGGCCTCCCTGCAACAATAATTGCCGCTGCGGCCTCTGCTTCTGGAAAAACTGTTCTCCACCTTGACCGGAACCATTTTTATGGCAGCCAGTTTGCCTCTCTTCAACTTGATGAGCTCACCTCCTTCATAAAATCCCATGCTACCCCGCCCTCCACCATCATCGGTACCACCTCTACAAGTAGTAGCCATGATTACACTGCCTTAGATGTCACCGTCCGATCCGTATACTCCAACATTGAGACTGCCAACTATGCCCCAGAAATCCTTGCAGATCAGTTCTCAAAGTTCCTTATCGACCTTGGCGGGCCTAGGGTTTTGTTTTGTGCTGACAAAGCCATTGACCTTATAGCTAAATCAGGCGTGGGCTCATATTTGAGCTTCAAGAGCATTGATGTGAGCTTCATTTGTGATGAGAGCGGGCGATTATCCAATGTGCCAGACTCTCGATCAGCAATATTTAAAGACAAGGGCTTGAGTCTTATAGAGAAGAATCAGTTGATGAGGTTCTTCAAGCTTGTTCAGCAGCATTTGGCAGCCTCTGCTGGCGATGATGGAAGGAATGAAAGTTCAAAAATTTCAGAGGAGGATTTGGAGAATCCCTTTGCTGACTTCTTAAAGAGGATGCGGTTGCCACCCAAGATTAAATCGTACAGATTACATTGCCTTTCTCTATCTGTTAGTGACATTACTTTGTTCCCTTGTCTCACTTGCCTTGTTAAGATTACTTTACTTTGCCAAGTTGTTTGGACGTTTCCATTGCTTCAGTGCTATTGAACCATTTATAGGAAGCCAATTAGTGTTCTTTGCTGCTTGTTACATTATTTTGTTGTAATAAAAAAAAAAATTGATTTTGTATATATTTTTTTTCTGTTGTTTCCCAGCAAACTAAGCATGAGTAGTCTTCATAGTGGACTACACCAAGAAAGCAGCCGGATCTTTGTTATCCTGAAAACTGTTTCTTCACTGCCTCAGATAGTTTTTCACTTCATTATTCTGAGAATGTGTCATTTTCTTCCATGCAGGAGTATTCTGTATGCCATTTCCCTGGCAGATGACGATCAGGACAACTCGGAAGTGTGTAAAACTGTACTTAAGACAAGAGAAGGAATGGAGCGTTTAGATCTCTACCAAAAATCGGTTGGAAGGTCAGTTGTCTCGTTTTGTTTTGTACTTAACATTTATTCTATGATGTTTTAGTTTCTGTGAAGTACTATTGCAATGATGCTCAACCTGGTACCCATATAGAATTGATCTATATATCAAACATGTTTGATTTGTTTATTATCCAGAGACAATTTGAAGATTGCTAAGAGTAATGTTTTTTAGTGATAAAAATTTGAAGAAACTGTACAATGTTTGACAGCCATGGTTTATGATTATGGAAATTAAGTGCATCTGTGTAGAAGGGGAAACTAGAAGGAAGTAAAAATGGGTAGTATCCTTTTGTTTTCATTGAAACTTATATGTAAAAATAGAGGCTGTTGAGGTGTAGTGTTTTTCTTATTTAAACCTAATGATTTCAGTGTGTCCCTTGACTCAAGATTACGAGCCTCAAATTTATACCAAGAAGATATTTAAATCTGTATGCCACAAGTAGTTTCTTTATCATTCTTTCTTCTTAGGTTTCCAAATGTGCCTGGGGCTTTGCTTTATCCACTTTATGGTCATGGTGAGATATTACAAGGCTTTACCCGTCGTGCTGCTGTTAAAGGTTGCATCCAAGTAAGTTCAAGTTGAAGTATCTGCTATTTAATTTCGAGGAAAAGTATCCTAAACTGTTATTGGCCTGTCCATACTTCTTGGTATATATCTGCCTTAATTATTTATTTATTGTTGGGCTAACATGTGCTCTCTTATTTAACTTTTCTGAATATATTTTTTAATTTCTTGAAAATTTCCGGTTGTCTCTGACTCTGTATTTGGAGGAATTATGTTATTTTTAGAAAGAACATGAAGTTAGCTTGATGCTATAGTTCTATTTATCACTTTAAAATGGGTTTGAGTTATGTTCATGTGCATTAATTTCTGCTAAAATGAGTCAATCCACAACATTCACTGGAAGTATATATGCACAAACATACATCAATATCGCTGTATTTCTTATCTGTATCTGAAACATCTTTTATCCAGGTTCTACGAATGCCAGTGACTGCCCTGCTTATGGACAAGGTATGGAATGAATGTACTAACAGTTGTTCTTAATACAAAACATATTTACTGAAATAAACTAATTTTTACCAGAAAGTTGCAAATAGTTGATGTTTTATCATGGCTTGAACTTTTGCAGCAAACTGGGCAATACAAGGGTGTTAGATTAGCTTCAGGCGAGGAAATATTTAGTCATCAGCTGCTTTTGGATCCAACCTTGACAGTCCCATTGCCGCCCGCTTCATCTTCACCAAATCTGGAAGAAACTCTTCAAGTTTTAAGTCTGAAAGGTGATAAAAGAAAGGTGGCCAGGGGAATATGTATTACGACCAGTTCCTTGAAGCCAGATGTATCAAGTTGCTTGCTTGTGTATCCTCCTAGATGTGAGAGTTAACTCTGGCTCTGTTACTGTGCTTCTTTGAAATCGAGTACTTGAACTAAAATTGCTCATCTCAATTCCTCCCCAGTTTTATTTTCTGAGCAGGATACTTCAATCCGGGCTATCCAGATAGGTGGGGGTTCGGACAAACTGGCTGTTTGTCCATCAGGCATGTATGTATGCTAAATCATTGACGATAATAATGCTTCCCTTCATCTATTCAAAAAAATAATGCTTCCCTTCTTTCTGCCATAGTTTTATGTATTGCTATCTTATGTATGGATTAGATATACATGGCAAAAATTTTTGACTCCACTCACTTGTTTGAGGAACCTGTTAAATTTGATTTTGTTTACCTTCTCTACTTCAGGTTTGTACTGTACTTCTGTGGTTTATGTGATGATGCTGAACAGGGGAAAAGGTTGCTACATGCGGCAATGAATGCACTTCTCACACTTCCTGTTTCTGCAAATCATGAAAGTGGTTCTGCAGTTCAAAGTGAAGATGCAGATGTAAAACCGACACTACTTTGGAGAACGTTATACATTCAGGAGCTCACAACCGCGCACAATGTACGTATGGACTTGAGTTTTTCCTAGTAATTCTCTTTCACGACAAATGTGCACTTATTTGATGCTTTTTTGTCCTTGGTGTCTTTTCATTCCGAGCTGTGATATACATTGATTTCAGGGTGAATGTGAAAACATCTTCTTCACTCCCATGCCGGATGGAAATCTTAACTACAATGATCTTGTAGATTCAACTGTTGCGGTACATCTTCTTTTAACGGACTATTTTTGCTTCAGTCTCTTTATGCTTAATTACTCGTTATCTTTCACACCTAATTTTAACCCTTGTAAAGCTTGGTGTTGATGCTGGTACTCGACAGCTTTTCCAGAAGATGTATCCAGATGAGGTATTCTTTGCAGAGACACCCTCC
This sequence comes from Heteromeles arbutifolia, assembly GCA_024362995.1. Lineage (NCBI taxonomy): Eukaryota > Viridiplantae > Streptophyta > Magnoliopsida > Rosales > Rosaceae > Heteromeles > Heteromeles arbutifolia. The sequence continues at coordinate 17,611,663 of JANCRC010000001.1, forward strand.
TCGCCCGTGGAGCCTGAGAATCCGGAGGATGATACCGAGCATATTCAAGATAGCTAATGCCGGTTTGTCGGACTCAAGTCAGTGTATACTGTACACTAGGGGCACTAAATCATCCCCACAACGCATTGCCAGCTGAATTTGCAGATGTGGAAATAGGACTTGTAGCGTCTTGTACACTAGAAACAAGAAATTATGTCCTTTTTTGCTTCCAAGAAACTTCCAATCCCTACTTACATTGTGTCATAGATTTTGTTTCCAAGACATTTTGGCTATCAATTTTTTCGACAACATGGTATTGGTTTTTCTCTATATTTCAAAAATGAAACAGTATTATGGAAATTTCTGGCTCCGAAAAATCTTGAGTCAGACTGGCTGTTCATATGGGTATGACTAGACATCAACAAGCATATATGCACATTACTGAGTATCAGTATGTTCATTATTGATGAAGCAATAAGATCTTATTAATTGGTCGGATCAGTCCTCTGATTAGGTGGTTTGTTGTCATAGGTAGAATTTGTAATTTAGAGAAAAAGAAAGGACATATATGCAAAATACAACAGAGACACACAACTCCCGGTAGTCCAACCGTCCCGACCATCCAATCTCATGAAAAGATGTGCAACAATGGCAGTTTCTGCTTCAATGGAAATTGCAAACGTATTGAACAAGTAAATTACTTATTTCTTTATTATTTCCAGCTGCCTTTTTGGCCACTTTTCACACATGCCCAAAGGTTGTTACTAAGGATTCCGTGACCAAGTTTGATTTTAATTTGACCAAAATGCCCCTGACACTTTCTGTAAATAATTCGACACCCTACATTCTGTGGCAGAAATTTTGGTGTCATTTCAAGGTTAATTTGGTAAGTGCGGGTTTTGGATGGCATAAAGAGGTAATTTGAGGGATGAAATGCACTTCATTGTCAATTTACAGGTCAGAAGAAAACAAAGGTTGGCGTGGCAGCCCACGTGTATTAAGTAGCTAGACGACAAAATTCATAACCTCGGATGCCCCATTTTACAAAAAAAATTAAGAAACTAATTCATGTCTTCCAATATTTCGGAACAATTAGTCTCATTTTTTCCTAAATAAAAACAATTTTTACAATGAAGATGATTACAGAAATGTTAGTATAATCTACGTCTTTTTATTAGAGCATTAAGTTACGTTCATAACTACTAGGAAATAGTTTGTTCACTATCTGAAATAATGATAATACTCATCACGCTATTTATTATCATTAAATAAATTTATTTTTAAAATTATATAATTAATAAACATAAATCTCAAAATTTAATTAACAGAAAAGAAAGATGCAAAAAAACCTGAAATTATGAAATAGAAAGAAAAAATAAAACTGGTAATCTATATCTAAAACGAAAAAAGGAAAAACTTTTTTGGTAATGTAGGGCGTGTGGCTAGATATAGAAAAAAGCCGAACAAAGAAAGAAAGTAGGAGAAAAAGGAAAAGTACTTTGGCTTGGCAGGACTCTATGAAAAAAATTACAAAATTAAAAATTAAAAACTTGTTCCAAATTCAGAGCCTGGGTTTTTGCATTCATTTCACTCCATTCCCTCTCTCTCTTCTCACCGTTTTTAGCTGTCACTACCAGCAGCAATGCACTAGTACTCCTTCCCCTACATTTTCCACCCCCACAACACCATGATCTTCTTCTCTCACTTTTCATGGATTCCTGTGACTTTGACCCCCATTTGCTGACATCTCTTCTGGTCTTCAAGAACACCATCAACCAGGGTGAGTTTATCAAAACCCCCATTTTTCAATTGTTTTCCCTTCTCTCCAAATATTGAATCTTTCTGCTCTTCTGCTTGTTGGGTTTTGTTTGTTTTTCATTTTTATGAGAAAAAAAAAATGATTTTTTTTTGTGTTTGGCAGAGTTGATCAGGAGCTTGCATGTGTACGGATTGGATGAGGGGAAGAGAATTGAGGTGGAGAGAGAGTTTGTGTTCAGAGAAAATGGGTTGTATGTGGAGCTGTCAGCTGAGCCGGTTCTCAGACTGATGAAATTTCCAGCTTCCCAAGTGCTCCAAGGGCATGTCAATGGCTGCTGGGTCTGCATTTTAGCATTTCATGAAAATTCACCTCCTGATTTTACATGCATTCCCTCTGTTCTTTCGGTCTCCAGGTACCCTTTTCAGTCTAATGAACTTAGTCTTATGTTGTCTCTCTGTTTTTGATGTTTTTCATGGTGTTGTTCAGTTGTTCTTTTGGTTGGAGTTGGAGTTGTTTGTGTTTGTGTTTTAGATGTACTAATTGCAGTATTACCCGATTACGGATTTGTAACATGTCGTTAGAATGATTAGCTTGATGTTTAGGCCTGTAAATATAGAGGATATTGGTTGGATAAGAAATTCATATCTCCTCATTTTGCCGTTGGAAGAGTTGGTGGTTTGCTGGAATCTCTTTGGTTTTGTGCAGCATTATCTTCCATTTTCAGGCATTGCCAATCCTAGTTAACTAGGTACTGAAAAATGACTAAAGATGCCAGGTTTATCGGGTTTCAGTGCCCGAGAAATACTTACAGGAGGGGGTGTGTGAAACGCCCCTGTTGCATTTGCCCCTTGCCCCTTTCGTGCTTTACAAGGGGTGCTTAGAACGCCCCTTTCAGATTGCGCATCTTGGTCACTAATCAGTTATTATGAGTAGCGTCACGCGCTGTCATGTTTACCTGCTTTATGTTAGAATTTGTCCAGTTGGCTTGAAGAGACTGAGTGCTAGTTAAGTGGGCTACTTCATTTGTGTTGAAATATGCTCGTAACGTTATGCTTTTTCAAACTTAATCAGAAGGGTTTACTGTAGAATTTGATGTGCGTCCCCTGAAGTATTAGCAGCTCAATATGGAATCATCTATTTAAAATTTACCTAAAAGAGTTTTAGATTTCATCAAGTGACGATCTTCCTCCTTTTCTCTAGTGATTGACTTGTGTGACGAAACTGATTCTAACAGAATAACTTATCCATTATCAAAGGATATGAAAACATTTATGGAAAAATCTCAGTTTTCCATTTTTTTACGTTTCCCTATAGAACATTTGATCTTTGCTGAAGATATAAACTTAATTGCTCTGAACCAAATCCCAAACTCAGCTCCAGATACCTACCTTTTCTTAAGTTTTTATTGTTTCAAACCTCCTTGTTATCTCCAATCTTATTCATAACTCTAACGATATTTTATCCTAATCGTTCAGAAATCCAAAGTTGAAGACAATTCCAAGATTGTCTAATGATCTTCAGGTGATTTTCGAGTTGAGTTGCAAAACAGATGACAAAAAATCATTGCAAAGGTCACGGGAGGAAATGAGCCAAGGGAGTAATGACGGTCACCACAAATCAAGGAGGTGGCCGATACTTGATCTGGATCTGAACTCTCTTCCTAGCCCTGTCACAATGTCTGAATCATCTGAGGATCAAGACAGTGGAAGAAATTCACCGGGTTAGATGCATTGCTTTCTATTATTGTTGCCACACATTGCTTTCTGTTCTTCAATTCATTTTTGTCGCAATCAAGTGTGACGGGGTTACAAGTCTTAGAATCAGTTGTTGCAAGGGTAAAAAAATTCAACTTTCTATGCAGTACACGTCCTTTGGTGTTTTCTTCTATGGCTTTGGAGTGTATGGAACTGAAGCTAGAGTTTCTCTTCACAGCAGCTTACTTAAGAATGCTACTATGTAAAAGTTTCATTGATTACCATAACCTAAGACAACTATCAAGTGATGTGTATCTTGTAATTCTGACTACCATTTGTAAATGTATGTGAAAGTAAAATACCGGACATTTCATAGAAATCGATATTCAATACTTTCCTTTTGGAAAAATCTTTTTCCTTCAATGTTTTCCCCATTATACTACTGCATTATTTGAATTTGATCTCATAGGTTAGGTGCAAGGTTGCAGGTATTACAGAGAAGAAAAGACGGGCGCCAAGTGGACGCGTAGCAAGTATCGCTTTGTCAGATCTGGCAAAGTATTTTGATCTACCAATTGTGGAAGCTTCGAGAAATCTGAATGTTGGACTCACAGTACTCAAGAAGAAATGCAGAGAATTTGGTATTCCCCGGTGGCCACATAGGAAGATTAAATCGCTTGACAGTCTCATTCGTGATCTTCAGGTCTGTCTTATTTCCCCTTCCTGATATGTTCACTCACTTTCCATTTTAGTGAACATTGACATGATTGTACTAAATGGAATATCTCCCAAACTCAAAGATATTGTTACTTTAATAACTTTGTAATGGCTAGAAAATTAGCGCCAATAAGTTCACGTAAAACAGATGAATGAAGACTTGAATATGCAGTAGGCATTACGCATGTATCGAAGTACTTGCACAGACAGACACATATTGGCACCTATTATATATGTGCAGTTGTTTATTTATATATATATCTGTGATTGTGCAGGAAGAGACGGAGATCCAACAGAAGGAGAACAAAGCCGCAGCCTTGGCAGTTCTAAAGAGGCAAAGAATGCTGGAGAGGGAAAGAGAAAGTATAGAGAGGAGACCCTTCTTGGAGATGAAGACCGAGACCAAAAGATTCCGGCAAGATGTTTTCAAGAGACGGCACAGAGCTAGAGCTCTTAGAAGCCGGGGCCTGTCTACCTCTGCCAATTAAAGCATCTGTACAAAATATTAGGAGAGCTTTTGAACTCATTTCAAAATAATAACTTTCAACTTCTGAATTTCTTGCATTGGGGTTGAAGGCTTAAAGCTCTCCCCTTTAGTTTCTGATATTACTTTTGGTAAACCATGAATTTTATCTGTAGTTTCTGGTATTGTTTTTGGGTTCGATCACAGTTTATGACACGTTCACTTACCTGGAATGAGATTGAATATTGGAATTATTCTGATTTTTAACTTCTCATAGCACACGGGTATTGGAATTATTCTGATTCACGACTTCTTATGTGACTCATAAATTACAAACCGTAATCCAACACTTGAAACATCGTGAATTAGATTTTAATTCGGAGGCAGTAGTTGATTTCATTCTCATTCATTCTCTCACCTACTTTTGGCTTCCTCAATTCATGACTCTTTTAGGTGAGCGAACACGTTAGTTAACTGATTTCCATTTCAGGTTTTGGAGCTCATTTCCGGATTCACGACTTTTCATTTTGAGTAAATAAACATGCTAGTTATGAATTTCCTTTCATCTTCCTGTGACACGGATTCATGTATATATGCTTCCATGTAAATGTAGAATTATCAGAGAGACGGGCCATACGGCTCACATTCCAACAACATCGATATTGTTCCCAACTTGGTAATTACCACTTGCACAATCCGTCAGGTGTGAGGTTTTATTACAAAATGCCTCGGTATTAGTTGGAGTGAGGTTATAATATATAAACTCTTTTTCTCATTGATACGGTCGATGTGAGACATTTCAACACGCCCCCTCACGTGGGACCCAAGTGGGTCACACGGGAGATATCCACACATCGACAACCATAACCACGTGGAGCCAAGGGGACTCATCCTACACACGGGGCCATGGGACCCACCATCATCGCGTGGAGCCAAGGGGACCCACCCATCGCGCCATCGCGTGGCAGTACAGTACTGGCCCGCTCCCTGACTCTGATACCATGTAGAATTATCAGAGAGACGGGCCATACGGCCCACATTCCAACAACATCGATATTATCCTCAACTTGGTAATTACCACCTGCACAATCCGTCAGGTGTGAGGTTTTATCACAAAAGGCCTCGGTATTAGTTGGAATGAAGTTATGATATTTAAACTCTTCTTTTCTCATTGATACAGTCGATGTGGAACATTTCAACAGTAAACTCTCTAAAATCTCAGCTTTCCGTCCCCCAAGCATGAAACATTCCTTCATCCCCCCTTGACGATTTTAAACTCATCTGCACTTTTTTGCTTTGCCCTAAATGTTAAAACAGAAAAAGTCAAAACAAAAAAAATATCAAAACAGAAAATGCGGCTTACACGAATTCATACCTGAAACTATACGTTGTTGTCCCAGGCCATGGGTAGGTCAACTTCTGCTCAACCGGTCAAGCATGGAGGTTTAGGGTCTTTCGGTACTTTACTTGAGTTTGAATCCAACTTTTTAAACTCAAAATCATTTTTCAAGTTTTAGACATTAAAGTTTGTTTGGTAAAATTATTTTAAAATACTCAACTCAAAACTAATTTAAAAATATAGTCTATTATTTAAAAACATCAAAAGTGAGTTTTTAGAATTTGTAAAGCTCACTCATTTATGCCACTCAGTACTATAGTTTGATGTTATTCATCTTTACTTGTAAGTGAGTCGTCTTAAGTTTGAATTTCGTGGATGGCGAATTCGATACCAAATTAGGTTGCCCATTGTGTAGCTAAAAAGTACATGGTATCCTATACTAGAAAGCACTATATGTCTATGTTTAGTTTGTGTTTGGACACGGTTGAGTTTTGGATACAGGTTTGTCTCACTTCTTTTGTTTCCTAATATTGTAGTGTTGTTTGACTTGTTTTGCAGGTTTAGACCTTTTAGGCTTGGCTGTAGAGGAGCTAGGTTCATGTCCCTCTCTTTTCTTTGTATCTGTCACGCCCCGACCCGCGAATAAAGACTATTCACGAGTTAGGGTGTGAGTCATATCTTAGCTATAGAAACAAATTCTACAACCAAGATATAGTGGAAAAATTAAAATAAAATTGATTAATATACTTCACATCACAAAATCTTACATGATAAACTTGAGTTTACCATATATAATTTATTGAATACGCAACGGAATAACTATAATGCACAAATTAATTCACAACAAAAACTACCAATTAAACAATAATTAAATTGTAACAATTCTTTCAAATGCATGAAATATATGCAAATGAGATGGATGAATGTACTCACTCCCTTCTAATCTCGCTAACACATACCTAAGGCACCCAAGCCTGCACGTCCCATACCATGCTTATACCACTTGGCTCCAAATACCCTAGAATATGAGTTAACTCCCGCTCATCCCTCAAACCCAATTTTTGTAATTAAATTCTCAGTTTCCACTTTATTATACAAGCACTTCCCGCGACGCCCAATTGTATATTCAAGCCCTTCCCCTGACACCTGACATATACAAGATTTCATTATTTTTATAATCAACCAATTTGTATACTCAAGCCCTGCACCCTACACCTGACATATACAAGGTTCATACCTGACATATACAAGGTTCATTATTTTATATTCAAGGCAAACTTCAGCCCTTAAATATCCTCACAACGCAAACACTTTACAAACTCAACACAACTCTTTTTCTTGCTTTGCAATGCATATGTATATGTCATGTTCACATAGATATCAATACTCACATTTTCTTTAACAAGCCTGTAAGCTTCAACATAAATCAAATTGATTAGTAACAAGAATAATATAATCATAATATTAACAAAATAATAATCTTTAATGTAAATGATAAGTAATATGTTACCATTTCTTCATTTTGTCGATCCTCCTTTTCCATTATGTTTCTATTTAATAACTCAGTGTTTAAATGGTTTTGCTCAACTCAAATTTATTGCAATTAGACAAAGGAACACAGATATTTAAGTGGTTCACCAATTTGGCTACGTCCACTAGGGTTGCATATGCATTTATGTTTTCACTATGTAAGAGATATTTACAAAAATTACAATGAAGATGGCCTAGAGCCTTTACATAAGGTAAAAGAAAAGGATGGTGGGAAGAGTGGTCTATGAAGAAGAGGAGGTTTTGTTTCTTTTTCCCTGAGTGTTGTTGTTGGTGGTGTGTGTTGTTTGTCCCCCGTTTCTCTCCTCCCCTTGCTTTTATGGATGAAGAAATGGAATCCTCCATTAAGCCTTAAGGATGCATTTCACTTTGTTTTGCAACACTTGGACATCTTGTAATTGGAAGCAATCATTCCTATGCATGTGGACAAATACTCAAAAGCCACGTTCAAAGTCTAAGGATTATGAATCCCACCTCTCCAATTTGGGGTGAATGAATCATCACCAAACATTTAACTCTTAGATTCCTAATAATTACAAACTTGCCAACTCACCCTTAAGTAGACTTCCACCTCTTCACCCTAATCATTAACTTCTATTAATTTCCAACTTCCACCTCATCCTTGGGAGAAAAATGAATCAAGCAAAAACTACTCAAATAATCCCATTGAAGCTCGGCTATAACAATGATAATTGCCATTAGCAAGTAAAAACAACTTTAAGGCCTACCAAAAACAATCTAATCTACGTGAAGCTACCAACTTAATGCATATTGCATTACAATTTATAAAGAGATGCTAATTAGTACAACCATCTCCAATTGGAAAAATTTAAGTATAAAAGTACTTACTCATAGTATATATAAAGAAACTCAATAAAATCATTGCATAAAAATAATTACTTATACACATGCATATATATTGTCATTTTTTTTATACAGGGTATTACAATATCTTTCTTGTTTTCGTTTTTAGAGGGGTAAGGTTTTTGTCCCCCTTATTTTCCATGTATTTTTTTCTTTCTTTTTAAGGAGGGCTAAGGTTTATTGCCCCTGACTAGGTGTAAATATTTTTTCATTACAATAAAAAAAAAAAATTCGTACCGCGTTTTCTAAAAGAAATATTTTAAAAACGCTTTGTTGATTTTTGGCCTTGGGTAATTTTAGAGAGACAAAAAATGCAAACCAAATTTTGTAAATCAAATGATGTGGTCGATGATGATTGGATTATTACTTAAGTGTTGATTAACGTACTTATTTTCTATTGGTAACATGTCATTTGGTTTGCAAATTTGATTTTGAATTTTAATCTACTTAGCATTACCCTTTTGGCATATAGGGTTCTGGCAAAGAGGGTGTGCTAGCCAAGAGGATCCTCTCCGGATCCTTTTGGTGAGGATCTTAGGGATCTATAAATTGCGTCTGTTCATCATACATCTTGTGGTCAGTTTTGTCAGGTATTGTTTGTATTTAATTTTAAATTAAAATATTTAAAATGATTTCTGACTGCACGGTGTACGATGAACGGATATGATTCACGGATCCCAAGAATCCTCACGGTGAGGATCAAGATTCGTGCGCTAGCTTGTGGTTTTTCCACGTGTCATGCCCCTGTTACCTTAAGGTGTGTAAAACGTGACAATTGCAGTTGTCTAGGTTATTCTAGCTTTGCTTTGGCCTTAACGGTGACTCGGTTTCACTCACTCGGTAAACTCGAAAGGACACTGATCAACTGCTTTTATGTAATTTGCATTCACAAGGCTTACGAGCAAAAATGCTGTCGAGTTCCAAATCAGCACTAAAGCCATGGTTAGATTGTATAAAGTGAGGTCCGCGTGTCCTCCGCGGAGTAAGATCTAAAGATTGTTGTGTTGTGACATGAGCCACCTTTGCAAGTTGAGTGGCCATGTATGCAAGGTCACTTTCTTCTTTTGGGTACAATATGCAAAGTCTTATTTTTCTTCTTTAATTTCTTGTTTTCGTTTTGACTCCACGACGAGAGACGCACAATTAGTCAATTACGCAGTAGGGGCCATTGACATTTCTCCAATCAAGGAGATAATACTAAATACTATAGGTTGTTATGAACTTATGATGTATTTGTAGAATTTAGCAGTTAAAGACTCAGATTTTAATGTACTCAGTCCAATTCTTACAAAGTGGGGAGTCTTGTTGACATGAGGTCGCTTTTTAGCATTTTTCTTACGAATTTAACCATAGGTCTATGGTAAGCACACATAATCATTGATGCATGAACGTGTTCTTAATTGTTTGAGTTACAAACCCTTTGTAGTTTCGAAGTTATGTTTTTTGAAGAGAAAAAAACTTGAATCAACCAATAGAAAAGGAGTCTTAAGTGTAAGCCATTTCTTATGCCAATGAGAACAAAATGAATATATCCAAATAGAATTCAACGCTTTCCTACTGCCTAAATTAGCAAGGACATCGCATGGGCATCAGAATTAGCTTCTCTATAAACAAAAAAACAATTTCATGAAACAATATTTTGAGCAGCCATGGCCCATGGGATGGTACATGAATAATTAGTGCAGCCTATAAGCACTTGGAGTCGATGTCAACAAGAATAATAATCCAGTGATTCTCTCTAAATTTTAGCATAAACGAGCCGTATCAGGGTAGAAGCTTAGATCATCTTAAAGAGGAAGACAAATTTTAAATTTTAAATTGAAAGCTTATGTGCCACTTTGATCTTTTTTAAAGTTTTGTTCACCACTAAATATATTATTATGTTGTGGGCATAATTTACTGAACAATTATAGAGGCCTTAGAGAGAGGGGTGAGGCAATAGTAGAGAGGAAGAGAGATATGTGTAATTGTGAGGTGTGTTTGTATCACCCCATTGTGCCTTTATTTATAGTAGTAGGATAGGTAAAAACCTTTCCCCTAAGGATTACAACATTTAATAGGCAATCAACTCCTAATAGGAATAAGAGATGTTCCTAGATACAATTTACACAATCTCATTCCTAATCTAATAGGACTGCAACACATTAAACTATTATTTATTTTTTTTATAATTGTAATAAATAACTTTAGGACAAAAAAAACATAAAAACAAAAAATTATTAATCAATTAAAAATAGATTTGAAAACCACCTTTGTTGCCAATTTCTTGTTTTAATAATGTTTAGCTTTTAATTTATTCTGAAAAAGAAAAAAGAAAAAAAAAAGCTTAGGACAGGGTTGTAGATATTTTTTGGTCGAATGTAACAATGTAAATATATAAAAATCCGATGATCAAAATGCCTATGTTGCTGAATGCATATATAAAATTTTGCTGTCACAGAATGTCGATAATATCAGGACGTTTTATTATCGGTTAAATATTCATTGCTACAGTTGATGCCAAACAAGTAAAGAAAAAAGGTTTGGAACTTTGGATAAAAGAAACAGTTGACTAAATGGAATTAAGGATACAGACAATTACGTGCAGTATGAAATGAAATGAATTAATCCATATGGTTTGGAGTTAAATATGAAGATTAAGGTTTTAATCCTTTTTTTTATGGCCAGAATAATCCAAAATAAGTTTGGTATAGAAAATTAAAAATGAAGCAACCAAGTGGTTTCATGGCAAGTCCCCAATTGAGCAGAAAGTCCAACATTCCAACTATATAAAATGCCAACCAACCACATAAATTCGATCCACTTCCATTCTCCTCCTTCAAGATTTCTCCTTTTGTCTTTCCACCTTTGCAGAGTTACACCCATCATTTTTCTAGTTGACAAAATTGAATTATGGGGAATTGCTGGACATCTCCTGATGATCCTCATCGCAACAAATACATACCTTCAACTCCAGGTACAGTTTGCTCCAACATTAGATCATATAAAACAAAAAAGGGTCATTAAAAATTTCACAAATTATCTCAATTCTTCAAGTAGAAATGCTTGGATCATAATCTTTTAGCATGCTCTTACATGGGTTGCTTCTTTTTCATTAATTCGATCATCAAAGTTCATATTCGGATGCATGTTAGGTCAGTTAGTCAAGGCAGTCATCTTGGTACACCAAGTTCAAATCATCCTCTCGAATATCTAGAATATCGTATTGTCAAAAGGAAAAACGGTCATTGAATTTCATACATGATTCATGCATATTAATCATGTGTTACGTTTTTCTAGGGACATCTGGAAATCACAGCAAGAACATATCCTCAAACACAAGCAGCAGTGGAGGAAGAAGTCAATTTTCAGAAGCATCATCGAGCCCCAGAATTGAAGAGTTACATTCACAACAACCCAATGGGCAGATTTTGGAGTCACCAAACTTGAGAGTCTTCACTTTTACAGAGTTGAAGGCAGCCACCAGAAATTTCAAGTCAGATCAAGTGCTTGGTGAGGGGGGATTTGGGAGGGTTTTCAAAGGTTGGGTGGATGAAAAAACCCTTCAGCCTTCAAAATATGGTACTGGAATGCTGGTTGCTATCAAGAAATTAAACCCAGAAAGTGTCCAAGGGTATCAAGAGTGGCGGGTATTTTATTTATTTTTATTAAGATTTTTCAACTTTGATTGCATTATTGGGAATTTTTAATTAATTAGGACCATCTGTCTTTTATCCCCTATTTCTTATAAAGATGGCATCTTTTTTAATTTTAATCATAACATGTCATGATTTGCCAAACCTGCTGCCTCACATTTTTTCAATTCCATTGGATTTCAGTAGGAGTAGATGCGGTCCCACTTTAGAAGAATATCTGTGTAGAAATTACATAGATATATAGTGGGAAAGTCACGAGGGAAATAAATAATTCTAACGTGCCAAGATCATGTCATGCATTGAATCAGAACATAACTAAGGATATTTACTACTCTTGTTAACAACATTTTATTGAAAACTTTGTCAAAATGCCCCTAAGTTGCATGCATCATCTGCACTGGTTTACTGGATTAGAGTTTTATCACAAAAATGTGTCGATGCATTGAAGAATAATAAAACCATTTATTATATTAACTCTCTTACTATGCATTGATTATTATATATTTTTTTTTATTTGAGCGGCATTCTAATTTAAAAATATGATAAGATATATTCAAATTTAGGTATTGAAAGTTGAGAAATTCGAACTTGTATGTTTTAGTTCAACACTTCATTAGTTTGGGGAGCACCACTTTTGTCTCCGCTACATAAGGTGTGGTTTTAATGCCACATTGTGATTGTTATCCTGATTATTAATTTGGTTCATAGTCTGCCATGCGTAACTCACAGCCCTATTTCTTCTTCTTCTTACATAACTTTTCAGCATAAATCCTTCTTTAAAAAAAAAAAATAATTATATTTCTTTTTTCTTGATCATATTTGACAATGCAGTCAGAAGTGAATTTTTTAGGACGGCTTTCGCATCCGAACCTCGTGAAGCTATTAGGTTACTGTTTGGAAGACGAAGAACTACTCCTTGTTTATGAGTTTATGCAGAAAGGAAGTTTGGAGAATCATCTTTTCAGAAGTAAGAAGCCAATGTGGAAACATAGAGCTTAAAACTTAAATTTTTTTGCTTGAATTGTTAACTCTACAACTTTTGCTTCGAGTAGGGAGCGCGGGCATCGAACTTCTTTCTTGGGACACAAGACTAAAAATAGCTATTGGAGCAGCTCGGGGCCTGGCCTTCTTACACAGTTCAGAAAAACAAATCATCTACAGAGATTTTAAGGCCTCAAATATATTGCTTGATGGGGTTTGTACTTCTATTTTAGCCTTTTCTCTCTCATATTAGTTATATTATGTATGCTCCATCATCTTTCTAAGAACCTACAATTGTAACCATATAGGAACCTAGCTTCCAAAATGGACCTTGTTGCTTGTACGTGATGTAATATATACTCTATACTAATCCAAATGGCTGCGAGAGAGGAATTCGAAATTGGGTGCATAGGGAGGAGCACATCCACCATCACTCTAGTTAATGTGGCTACAGCTGCATCTGCATGTACATGATATAATTAAACCATATTTTTTTTGTTAATCACCTATTTTATTTCTGCAGAGTTTCAATTCAAAAATCTCGGATTTTGGCTTGGCGAAATTGGGGCCAGCAGGTGGAGAATCACATGTTTCGACTAGGATCATGGGAACATATGGTTATGCTGCTCCAGAATATATTGCAACAGGTAATCAATCTCGAACAAAAATGGAAGAATTTTTGGAGTTTAGATATGAAAATTCCCTTTGTTGATTTTCACAAATCAGCTGATACATATTCCTGATATGTATACCCTAAACCAACAGGTCATTTGTACGTGAAGAGCGATGTGTATGGATTCGGGGTTGTGTTGCTTGAAATTCTGACAGGGCTACGAGCAGTTGATATGCAGCGTCCCAGAGAAAAACAACAACTTGTAGAATGGACTAAACCACTTCTCTTACACAAAAGAAAGCTTAAAAACATATTGGATGTGCAGATGGAAGGCCAATATGCCTTCAAGGCAGTAATGCAGGCAGCACTCATAACTCATAAATGCCTAGCGCCGGACCCTAAAAGCCGGCCCTCCATGAAAGAAGTTGTGGAGCAATTGGAACAGATTCAAGCAATCAAGGAACAACCAAAACAATCCAAACTTACATCTGTGCAAGCCACTTTTAATTTTGGGGCCAATAAACAGTCGATTCGTCGTAGATCTAGATCATATCACTCTAGGTTTCATAGCTCTCAATGAGATTTTGTGATAGTGATACTACAAGGTTTATGTTGATGTTCAAACATCAAATTGAAAATGTTTGAACAGTCTCATTCTTTTTGTCAATTTTCATATTCATTTTTATTTAATTGGAGCAATTATATATTGAAATTCCTAAAAATTTGGTTCATGTAATTAATCACCATTTGTGCTGAATTAAGGATTGCTTGTTAAACCATACTATCATCAAAGCAATTTATAATGTGGGCTTAGATTTATTTATTTATTTTGAGAGAAAGGTAATTTCATTACCAACACATCAAATTTACAAAGAGGAGGCCCAAAAACATGATAAGCATAAAAGAAATGGACCGGCTTAGATGGTTTTTTCCAGAGCTCTATTACAATGATCTTGACTCTTAAGCACAGCAGTAATCTGTCAAGCTCCACGCGTCGATCAATTACTCGTTACACATAACATTAATCATAATTAACAACTGCATAATATAGAGGAAATTGTAGCAATGGTCTCTCAATTAAAAATCTATGATCATTGGTCCCTTAACTCATCAAAACGTGCAGCTATAGTCATTTTCATAAACTCCATTAGAACTTCCATCAAAATAATTCACGTGTCATGCACATGAGGCTGAATTAAGAGGCAAATATGAAAAACCAAATGAAAAAAATTGTAGCAATGGTCCCTCAACTTTAACCCAATTGGGGGAATGGTTCTTCAACTTTAACCCAATTGTAGCAATGATCCTTCCAACATGAGTCATTTTGATGGAATTCTAACGGAGTTGATGAAAATGACCATAGCTGCATGTTTTGATGAGTTAGGGGATGACCAATGATCATGGACTTTTAGTTGAGAAATCATTGCTCCAATTAGGTTAAACTTGAGGGACCATTGCTACATATACAAAGAAATATTAAGTAGATTGTGAAAATAATCACTTTCAGTTCAAGGGTTTGTTTGTTGTCCTATAGTCAGCTACCAGATTTGACAGTACCGAAAAATAGGGGGAGAGGTAGCTCATGTTAATTGCATGCTGCATACGATATTAATATATTGAGTTTTTGTTGGAAAATGGCAGATATTGTGACTTTGATAACTGAAAAGGGAGTGTTTATTGAATGAAGTTGGTGATCCTTACCAACTGATCAGATGCACAATGTTCTTTTATATCACTGATCTGCCTTCGTTTGATTTCTCACTAACCACTCTTATATATATAGGTCTTAATTAACTCTCTTGCTTCTTCAAACTTCATTGGGTCGCCAATGCTTGAACTTTGATCGACACATTCATCAATATATTCAAGTAAGTCCTTCGCACTTTATACGACAGAAAGTGATTTCTACACATTTTTTCTCCCCGTGTATACTTGTTTATTTTTTACCTTTGGATTGAATAAGCAAAGAAAAATCGTTAGACAGTTTTAAACGAGTATGTAGAAAGAAAAAAAATGGTATGTAAAAATAATTTTTGTGTATAATTATATCATCTGTGTGAATATATAAATATAATTTTCATATGGACAACATTTTCTTTTTTATTGTGACATGTCTTCATCAACAATTTGCTTGTGTTGTGTGATTGTGATTTGTCTACATGAACTTTTTTTTTGTTCTGCGTTTGGCAGCTCAGAGAAAAACTGAACAAAGGAGAAGAAAGTCCAAACTTTGAATTTCTCTTTGGCTTTTTTGTGGTCATTTCTTGGAACCCAATATTACTTTTGACTGCTGAAACTTCAGTTCAGTACTTATACACACACACAAAAGTTATTAAAAGCGTACACGTCAAACAGTGATTTGTAAATGATGAGTTCTTTTCCTTATTTCCATTTGTGGAGAGTGTTTAAGGTTTCATGTTCACTGATGTTTCACAGGATCATATGATGGAGGAAAACAGTGCCATTGTTGCAAGCCAAAGCAGTGCTATTGGTGCAAGCCAATCGTTGGGGGCTTTAGGATCTTTTCTGAGGAAATGCTTGTTCAGTGTTGTATCTGTGGGCCCCATTCCTGAACACATAGCCTTCATCATGGATGGGAACAGAAGGCATGCAAAGAGGAGGAACCTGCCTGCTGGGGAAGGCCACAGAGCCGGATTTCTATCTTTCATGTCGGTTCTCCGGTACTGCTACGAGTTGTTAGTGAAGTATGTGACGGTCTATGCCTTCGGCATTGATAATTTCAAGCGGCCATCCGACGAGGTGCAAATTCTGATGGATTTGTTGCAGGAGAAGATTGAGGGGTTGCTTGAGAGAGAAAGCATTGTAAACCAGTATGGCATTCGAGTATACTTTATCGGTAACTTGAAGCTTTTGAATGAGTCTGTGAGGGATGCTGCTGACAAGGCAATGAAGGCCACTGCCAATAATTCCAAGGCCGTGCTTTTAATCTGTGTGGCTTATTCTTCTCGTGATGAGATTGTGCATGCTGTTCAAGAATCCTGCTACGAGAAAAGGAACGAAATTCAAGCACAGATTAAAAGAACAAGGGGTGGCAATGGCGGTTTGGATGGAGAAGCAGGACTAGACACCAGTGAAGCTTGCAATGAGAGAGTTGAGGGGGAGGAGAAGGAAAATACAATGGTTAATCATGTCGAAAAAGTTGGAAGGGGAAGTTCAAGAGAGTGAGAAGCAGTTGCAAAATGTTCCTGTTGTAAAGGTAGTGGATGTTGAGAGGCACATGTACATGGCAGTGGCACCAGATCCAAACATTGTGATTCGGGTGAGACGCCTAAGCAATTTTCTGCTTTGGCAAACTTCTAACTGCCCGTTGTACTTTCCTGCTGCGCTGTGGCCGGACTTGGGTTTGTGGCACTTGGTTCGGGCAATTCTGAACTTCCAGAGAAACCACTACTATTTACTATCTATGGTAATTGTATTATGTATAACAGTGACGAGCGCGTGCTGTTACCAAACCATTCGTGTTATGCGTGTAACAATCTTCTACTGTGCAGTTCAGAAGAATCGGGACTTAGTAGGAGATTGGGCCACGACGATTTTATTACTGTGATCTTTTCTTTTTTTTCAGTCAACGCAACTATATATACAGTTGAAGGCGGCTGTAGCTTTTGAAAATGATGCAGCATCTAAATCAACTTTTTAATCACGGTTACTGTTTGAAAATTCACAGGAATGATAAAAGCCACTTACTTTGGATGGTCATGATCAAAACCCCATAGTTTGTGTTTCGTGGATCAGACGGCAGATATTGAGGCTAAAATCACCTACCAAATGCGACTTTAAGCTCTCCCATTGTATAAGACTCCACACTAGAACTAGTCTTTCATGTAAATTCAGTGTTCTTCAAGTTCTTCATGCTAAAACTGTCATGGCTCATGCTCTGCAATTCGATACAGTTCTTCCTGTTCTACTTTGCACCCTCCTCCTAACCAAAGCCGCCTCTACCTCTCATCACCACCATCATCCTAAGTCCCTCCACTTCTCACTCTTTCAACATGAAACCATAAACAGAACCGGATATATTGTAGTGAATGGTGTGGCTGGAACAGGAATCGGTCAAACCACTACGCCTTTTGGCACCGTGTTTGTTTTCCAGGATCCAATGACTCTCACAGCCAATCGATCTTCAAAAGCAGTTGGGATAGCTCAAGGAACTTCAGTCACATCCAGCTTGGATGGGCTTCAGAGCATTTCAGTAGCCAAGATCACTTTGCGCTTGAAGAACCACTCTGGTTCAGTTTCCATAGTCGGAGGCACGCACAACGTGAAGCCCGCCGATCATCCTGTTGTGGGGGGGACGGGCGATTTCCTGTTTGTTCAAGGCTACGTGACATCGTCCCCTGTTGATCTCAAGGGCCTAACTGTTGTCTACAAGATTGCATTTCACCTTTACTGGCCTCCATATGCAACTCAAGCTTCTTAGTAATTTCATTTTGCTTATGTAAGAAAATAAATGTGATTTCCCGAAAACAGAAATCAAAATTTCAATCCTCTGTAATCGTCATAGCCAAGATACAAAAAATTTGAAGTTACAACTTTTAAACCATGTCTATGAAAAGCTTGAAAAAGGTGCAAGCATTTACAGACAAAAAAAAAGATTGATGATAAGAATATAAGTCGTTACCAAAAGAAGCAGGTGTCGTATAACTGGTCAAGATTTCAAAGACTCTGGGTTACTAATCAAAGAATCAAATTACCATGAAGCAAGCGGTAAAAGCTTCACAGGAAATTGAATCGGCCACAACATTCTGAATCCAGAATCAAGACCGAGGCTTGTGTAGATGAGGTCTGTTGCAGAAAATACGCCCATTGGCCCTCACGAATGCAGCTAAAGCAATACTTAGACCTGCCCATATAATTGAGAAGAACAAGTGCCGCAGATCGTACCTAACTGCAAAAGAATTGAAGAAAAAAACATCACTTGATTGCAGATTTGCAAAGATGTTGACAATCCGATATTGTTTCTCTCTAGAAAATGAACCAACAATATCCCAGTCCCGTCCCACCCTTTCACCATCTAAGCCATGATTTCTGCAAATCCTATTTAGTCACAACATGTCGTGTTTATATTTACCTTGCCTCAATGACAATGTCGCAAAAAAGAACCCCGTCAAAACAAAAAACAACGCCAGTGGGAATGACTGCAGAACAAAATAATGTGACTTAAGACACTGATAAAGGTCAGGAGTTGGGCAATAAAAAAACAAAGCAAGCTAACTTGAATAGACATCTAGCTTCGACTTACAGCAACAGCCTCAAGTCCTCCTTTTTGTGACGACGGTGTCATATCTCTGCTGACCGAGACAATGTAATGTCCTTGCAGGAGGTCAATTGCATCCTTCAGGCATTTCCACCAAAATACAAAAAGAAGTACCCAATACATAAGTAGTTGCAGAAGAGATGATATTGACTTCATACAAAGAGATCCAACACATAAGCACAGAGAAAAGGAGAGATGACATAAAAGGAAGTACACCAACCTGTTTTGTTCCGTCGCAAAAGTTATTATAATAATATCGTAGAAGGGCACTGACTCCATCCTTAGCGATCCCTGGCATTGTCCGCTGTCCACATCTAAGATCCAGCCAAATAGACAAAAATTACCACACCTAAAAACTAAAACATAGTATCTTATTCTTATGTCAGTAGTATACTGCTGTCCCATCATAGATATAGCTGCATGCAAAATATACATCCCAAACCTTCAAAGCTTTTTCCCCGCCTTTCCAAGTCAGAATCACATTTTCTAGGGTAAGAATGCATTAGATGTATGAGCAGATCTATGTATAAGTACCTTACAAAATCCCCCTTCAAAGCAGGAGTTCCAGAATACTGAATGCTTACATCATCCCCATGATTAGCCCACACTGGGAAAAAGGAAAAAAAAAAGTTAAAAAAGAAAGAAATAATATCAGAAGCAACAAACACCCGCAGATATGGTAAGCCCTATATGCTAGAGAGAGAGGTGGTACAAGAAAAGAGAAAAAGGATGTACTCACAGACTCTAAAGCATTCATCTAAATTGTGATGTGAGCTAATAGTTTCTTCAGCAGCAAAAATTCCAAGCCTTCTAAGTTGGCATTCCAACATATTTCGAGCTATCATGCTCTGGAGCAAATAAAACTCGTTTAGTGAACAAACAACAGGAAAAAAAGAAGTTTATAACAAGAACCAAATCGTGATAATAAAATACTAGTCTGGGTTTGCTTGCATAACTATTATTGTCTTAAAAAGTTGAAACAATAGACAAATTATTAACGTACCTGGGTAACATTTGTACGATCTAGGCAATCAATGCAATTGGTCCTTACAACTCCTAGTTGCTCCTTCATTTTCTCGCCCTTTTCATTCAATAGAAGATACCTATATTTCAATCATGGTGAGTAAGCAAAAATTACATTTCTGTGTAGGGATGCAAAACAAGTATCTATATTAATCTATTTCTGCAGAACTTACACTCAATAAGTAAATAAAGACGTCTGAAAGGAACAAATGAATAAGAAGCGACACATACTCAAGTGCATGTCAGGGAATTAAATATTTATGACGGTGATGGAAAACATACCCATTTCTGTCGAGGAAATCTACAATTTGCTCATAAAGGATAGAGAGGCGCTCAAAATGGACGTGTCCACAGATATGGTGAAAATCAAAATGCCAATATCTACAATATTCAGCAGGTCTCAACATAAAACAGATCCATACCAAGGAACAACAAAAAAAGGGTAAAAAGAATTAGGTGAAAGGAAATTCTACCTCAGATCATCACTAACAATATGCTGCATTGCATTTGCAAATTTCTCACTCAAGCGTCCTTCACCTCCTTGCTGACAAGATTAAGTATCATGATTTATGAGACGTAACACCCAAATTGTATGCACGCCCACATATATGAATGTCAAAGAATGAAAAGTTTAAAAGTGTGCACACCTAAAAATACACCAACCCATGCACAACCCATGCACAATACACAATCTATACATATACATATATGCATTCATGTGGATAGTACACAAGCATGCCTATTGGATGTGCATTATCAGATAAATTATTCCAAAAAGATTGGGATAAAGAGTTCGCACCGTGTTGACAAGATCAACAGCTAATACAGCCCCATACTTTTTTCTTAAATCCAGAAAATGCCGCTCTGCCACTCGAGGCTGCATAACATGTAGTACAGAAGAAGTCAGATGGAGATAGATTGCAAAAGAATCTTAGAATTTAAAAACAAACCACCAACTCACAGAGTCCTCAAGTCGCACAATTTCGAACTTGGGCTTATACGTTAAGTCAACAATTTGGTCCCAAAGCAACGGAATTGACCCCCTAACCTGCAGAAAAAACATTAAAGATGCTGTAAACCATTTAGGACAATTAATCAGGGAAAATAGAAATAAAACCATGTGATCAAAAAGTCCATATCTTAATTACATATGCATAGCTATACAATTTTACCTGGACAAATGATGAGGTAAACCCATTCAAGTGCATAATCTGCTCAGTTTCGACAAAGTTCGCTACGTACCCATCAGAATCAGCTCCTCTTCTCCACATCCGCGTGCCTTCCAAGAAAAGAAAATTATTATTGGCTAGAGTAACAAAAACATAAGTCCTATTTCCGATGCATATAGCACCCCTAACTGCATAAGATATTATAACCTCTACATTCCCAAATTTAGCATGAATATAATTCTGCTGGAAATGCATATACAATTCACATAGATGCACACCAGAAATCAGTGGACCTTTTACTTCCTACTGCACTGAACAGATGCAACATCCATTCAACCATCCTATTTCAGCGTTACCTATTGAAATGAAGGGTAGTTGGTCCACAGCTCAAACACTTTTACGATCAAGCAAACATAATTTTTTTTAAATAGCCAAATCATTAGTTCGCCTCATAGGTGGTACAGTACTAACATCACCATCTATTATTCATATATCTGCAAGTGTATGCTAACTGTAAATTACAGAGCATGGCAATAAATAAACGACTGAAAAAGCAGAAAGATTTGAATACCATTTCGCCTAGTGCATCTCCTAGCAATCAGAGTAACATCAATAATATCTTTGCCAATGGCTGCTTGAAAGTGATGAAAGCGTGATGATCAATTAAGGAGAACCTCTCAATGACAAAACAGTTTATAAATCCAACACCAACACACAAATGAAACTAAACAAACTAAACAATACACAAGTACGAAATGTATGCATGTGTGCAGGCATGCAAGCACACATGAGAAACGGCAATAAACTGAAAGGAAGAACAAATTAAGGATATTCCCTTGAACAATAGGAAGTAGGTATGGATCAAGCTGCAATCAAAGACCATATAAATGCTCAGAAGTCAGTAAATGGGAATTAAGTTCATCAGAAAATGGAAAAGATAAAACTAAAAAGTTAGCAAAGACCCAACCTTGTTATCTATCATCCCTTCCATCATATAATTGTTCCAAAGAAATCTAGGCTCTGCCTGTGGAAAAGCATTTAAAGACATGAGATTGAAACCATGAACATAAAAACATAAAACATGGATATTTGAATTTATCATAACTTTGGGAACAAGCAAATATAGTAAACAATTTCAGTCTTAAATTGTCAAGCCACTTCAAATTAAAACAATAATAAAAGTAAGTTACTGCAAAGTCAGGGAATACCTGTCTCCAAAGTGGAAGCAATTTAGATTCATCGCCCAAATCATGCAATCGCTGCGTGCTGCAATTACACAATTTTTTTTATAATAATGAATAGCACAAATTCGCCTCAAATATTAAATGAACCTTCTTCTTCTTGTTTCTCATGGGGACTTGGGTAGGGGGACAAATGAATATGGATAACACTTCACCTCAGTGTTAAATTGGTCTCATATGAGAAATAAAGACCAGGAGTCTTCTCTGCTATATTTAGCAGCCCAGAAAACTCAGTCTCCATCTTTTTCTGCCAAAAAGGTACAACAATATAGAATTTACGTCAATAGCCACTCCTCGATTAAGGAAAAGAGGAAAAGAAAAAGAGTCAATAAGCAATCATATAAGGGAGACCAAAGAAGGGGTGAAGGGCAGGGCAACAAAGGATTCACCTGTTCTGCAGGGGAATTCTTCAAAGAATGGTCACAGGGAAAAACCTTCAAGGATGAAACTTTAAAGATGGAATGACCCAAGTAAGAACCGACCTGTTCACGGTCGGTTATAACCATCAAATATGACCCTGACACATAATGAATTAATAACATCAACAAATTGGAAAAGCTGCCAGTGCCAGAAAGAATATATAATTTCTCATATAATTAAACCGTATTAGAGTGTATTATTATCCTACAACGCTTCTTTTTATACTAGATTTTGCAATTATACCAGAACTGGTAAATCTACGGCCTAGCATCAGCTTTCACATTATGAAATGCATTAATTTGTGTATGCTGTGAAATGAAATAAGAGTCAAGACATGGATCTCAGATTGGGGCGTATTAAGCATCACAAAATCCAATATTCCTAATCACAAAGATTTGAAACGGGAAAATTTTATAGGTTTGAATAAGGCAATGCTACCTGCCAAAAGCTTCAGCATCCCAACCACACCAAAAATAGTTCGAATCTTAGGAACCCTAACGGAGATGGAATCTGGAAGCTTTTCTGCAAAACCGGAAGCCACAAATACACAAACAGTCAAATGTCAGTAAAATCTGTAGCATTTAACCCAGAACTGAATTCAAGATTGTTACTTTTACACACAGAAAACCTACCAATGAGCTGCATAGAGCCATCCACCCTACTGATTGCCAAAGAGGAACCCTGAGAGCCATCAGTGGGCTCGATCACATACTGATCCGGAAACTCCCACAGCCTCATTCGTGTGTACAGCTTCTGCCCAGAGTCTGCCTTCTCCATCATATTACTTGGGTAAAAATCCAAATCACTGAAAAATTAACCGATCACGAACAGAACCCAACATGTAAATTTCCATAATTTCAAATCTTTTGTCCAAGAACAGCATTAAAATTCGACACATGGAGAACCCAGTATTTCAAATTTCCTAAAGTTCAAATCTTTATTCCAAAAAGGAAGGAATAACGAATACATGAACACTGGCCAGCATTGCAATTTGGTAAACTACCTTTTCAAGGATCACCAAGTGAAAGCGGCGTGGTAAAAGTTAAAGAGTAAAAATTGAGATCCAAATCTCTCTCAAAATTCTTGTGAGAAATGGAAGATCAAAGAGCAAAGCTAGAGCTTTTTTGGGGTTGGTCTGAGATTTTGACAAAGTAAAAGAAAGAAGGGTTTGTGAAGGTAAGGCCGTGTTTGCCTGCGTGTCTCATAACACGCATACACCGGTAACGGACTCTTTCTCTACTCTCTCTTCCAAAGCTTTAACGATATTTTGGGCGGAAACTACCAACTGTTTTTGCCCAAAAACAGTGCTGGAGAAAGGACCTTTGCCCAAGAAATTAATCAGAATACAATAACATTAATAAAACATGAAACGAAAACGAACGTGGTAGATGGTGATTGGGCCGTCCTCTAGTACTCGAGGCCTAGGAGACCAAATCTCTTGCGATTATTTGTATGTGTGCGGCCTTTCTGTGTATGAATGGTCGCGCATTAAGTTTATGATAATAAAATTTAAAATAATTATAGTAACATGTGTCGATAGAAAAGTTACTTAAAATTTATACATTAAATGAGTATAGAAAATTTGAACTCGGACTCACAGCGTGGTCGTTTCTTGAAGTGGGATTTGAGAACGTTGGATTTGCAACTATTTGCTCAACTTGAACGGTTCTAATGCCAATTATTTTCTTTGTTATATACCATTTTATTTCCCTTTTTTGGGTATTAACTACTTCCTTTAGTAAAAGCACTTATATAATTTTATTTAACGGTTAATACAAGATTCAAACGAAAATTAGCCCAATAACGTAACATGCATATATTAACAAAACATGGAAAAACAACATAATACATCAACAAGGATTCGAACTTCCTTTTGTAACACATGAATTGAACTTTCTTGGTTATCATTTAGGGTTACTTAAACACACAATATCTGAATCTCGTACTTCCACCGGCCTAAACCCTATCTCCTGCCATTAATCAGCAAACTGCGCGCACTGTCTTACTAAGGGCATATACATTCTAATCTTATGATCCGAATTTGCAAACAACAATACCAGCAGATTATGTGATTCTATATGTATCTAATAAAAAAAATAATCAAAACAAAGCAAATAATAAAGGAAATAGAGAAGTAATTAAGAAGCTTATAACATAAATTGAGAGTAATACTCATACTGTTATTCATACGTCTTGCCAATCTACACCGATTAACAGAAGCAGGGATTTAAAGTCAGTCATGAAACTACTCAAACATACTAAAATTACAGAGAATAAACTAGAATGAATTGCGCGCTTATTAACGTACAACTATAGCCCTTGTATAC
The DNA here is from genome assembly GCA_024362995.1 of Heteromeles arbutifolia. Taxonomy (NCBI): domain Eukaryota; kingdom Viridiplantae; phylum Streptophyta; class Magnoliopsida; order Rosales; family Rosaceae; genus Heteromeles; species Heteromeles arbutifolia. The sequence goes on from JANCRC010000001.1 coordinate 17,636,713, forward strand.
AAAATGCAGTTTTACGTACGATCCATGCCAGATGCGCATAATTGCATACTTCTACTGTAATTGATCTTTTAGGCCTCAGCACCACCACCACCGTCGCCACCTTCCCTGTTGTCATCAGTAACATCATCATCAACATCATCCGGCGGGGGCATGTTTAGGTCAATTCCACCACGGCCTTCATTGTCCTCCTCCACATCCCTAGCCTCGCGCACATTTGCAGCATTACTTGCTTCCCCTACACAACATAAAAATTGTTAACATAAACCAAGAATATTATCCATGATACAAAGCAAACTAAAAAAGTATTTAATTTAATTTCATTGCGCATGCATTGCGTTTAAATTTCATGCAGTACTAGACTTGATAGAGATTTAGGGCCAACTAATTACCTTGTTGCTGTCCTGGGGGTGGGAAAGCGCCCCTATAGGGACGCTCCGGGTGGCTACGCTGATGCCCAAACAATGCTTTCCACGAACTGAAATCCGATCGATTGCACACGGGGCAAGTCGGGGTCATTCCTTCAGGGGCTTTGACCTCGGCTTTACGCTTGCCCAGCTGGCCACCCACGGCCATGCTCCCCGCTGCGGCAAGTCCCCCTCCTAAAGAGATTTCAACCCTAACGGGAGTGAAACTACTCCCACCAATTTGAGAGATGTTTCCCGCTGCAGGAGAGAGCCCTCTTCCTAAAGAAGAGGGTGATCCTCTCCCGCTAGGAGGAGATTTTGATCCCCTGCTAGGAGTCCTCCGTCCACCAGAGGGTGAGCCCCTTCTTGGTGTGGATGTCCCCCTACTAGGAGAGGGAGATCCACGGCCTGGAGATCCTTTGTTGGGCCCGGGAGGAGTCACAGAGGACCCTCCGGTAGCAAACCCTCCTCCAACATTGAATTGGCCAGTGGTAAGATGAGTACGAACAGGAGGAGTTCCAGAAGACCTTAGGAACCCGCCATCCCCTCCTCCCGCATTAACTTGACCAGTGCTATGAGGAGGAGAAGGAGTAGGAGTCGGAGTATGAGTGCTTGGTGGAGCAGTAGGAGCAGCCCCAGTAACGTTGGAACTAACGTTCTCGTTACGGGGTTGCGGTCCCTCTGCGGAGGAGCCCTGGTTAGTGGTGGTGGTGGTGTCCTTGGAGTTAGTCATATTGATATTAGCCTCTTGGGAGCGATAAAACACTGCGTCCGAACAGCGAAGTGTTCATGATGCCCTGACAGTTTATATAATTAGGGTTTCTTGGCAACCAGATTGGCACTGTTCTGTACAAAAAGATACACTGCATCTGCAATGCATGCGACTCTTCGTCTGTGAAAATGCTGGGAATCATCACATGCAGCGCGCCATTTCTCCAAAGGGTTGTGCTCTTTCATGATCAGCCGTTGATTCGCGTATAAACTCAACGGACGGTGCTCGACGATTGTCATGCATGAAGGCACCGCCACATTGCAAATCCCGATTGGATGGCATTTCATTGTTTTTAGGGAGCAGGGAAATGAACCGGTTGGTATGAGCGGGAACGAAGATTGGGTGAGTGAAATGACAATTGTGACCTTGAGGTCTCTCGTGTATCATATTAAATTGATATAATTAGGGCAAATATAGTATGACATGCAAAAGGAAACCTGAAAACTTAATCATGTAGCAACTTCCATATTTGTTCATGTGTGAGCCAATGTCTCAGATGGATTATACATTGCACCTCTAATTCAAATTTAAGAGGGTGGTGAGCATGTACTTGCTTATTTAAGGGAACTTTAACGAAAAGCTCCCGGTACTGTTCACTTTGACGAAAAACCATATTTTTACACTAAAAAGGTCAATCCTGGTACTATTCACTTTACCCTTTATTTTGTCCTTATCGTTAAAACTCAAAGTTTTCAAGCCATTTTCATTAGTTTTCCTCTTATTTAAACAATTAAAGAATAAATTATCTACTTTATTTAGGGACAGGTATTGGGTGGATTGAACCAGGATCCTCGCCGGATCTTTCCATAGGGATCCTAGGGATCCCGCAATCTTGTCCATTTATTTTATATCGTGCGGTCAGTTTTCGTTAGGTACTATTTATATTTGAATGTTAAATCTTAAATTTTAAATAATTTTTGACCGCACGATATACGATGAACGGACAGGATTGTGTGATCCCTAGGATCCCTAGGAAATGGATCCGGAGAGGATCCTAGTTCTGGTGGATTGGTCAATTGGACTTCAACCCATAGGTCTACCCAACATGCTCGGGTTGAAGCTGTTCAAACTTATTTTCACTCTAGAAAATGGGAAAAATCAGCCCACCCAAACCATTCTTAGGGAGCCGGTTAGGTTGCGCAAGTTTCACGAGATGGGCTTAATTGGTTCCCTTTTTAAATTTAATGCAAGTATGAGCAACAAATAATCAATACTTCCGTTAAATTAAACTTAAATCATGTGAATTGGATGTTGTTATATCACTACATATTACTAATACATAATTTCACTATCAAATATAAAGTTAATAAATAAATGCTTTTAAAAGTTAATAAATTTTGTGTACAATTCAATCTAACATACATGTATGTTTAAGAATTATTGTCATTTGGGTGAGTCAGTTTCAATCGGATTAATAATACTTCAACTTAGCTTATTGAACGAGTGGTTTGGCTTTTACTCTTAAATAAATGAGTAAATTGTAGCAATAGTCCCTTAACTTTAATCAAATTGGAGCAATGGTCCCTCAACTAAAAATCCATTACCATTGGTCCCTCAACTTATCAAAATGTATAGCTATAGTCTTTTTCATCAATTTCATCAAAATTTTGTCAAAATAAGTTATGTTGGAATGACCATTTATACAATTAGGGTCCCTCAACTCATCAAAGTGTGTAATTATAGTTCTTTTCGTCAACTACGTCAAATTTTTTGTCAAAACGAGTTATGTTGGAAGGACCATTGCTACAATTGGGTTAAAGTTAAAGGACAATTTCTCCAGTTGAATTAAAGTTGAGGGACCAATGGTAATGGATTTTTAGTTGAGGGACTATAGCTGCACGTTTTGATGAGTTGAATGACCAATGGTAATGGATTTTTAGTTGAATGACCATTGCTCCAATTGAGTTAAAGTTAAAGGACCATATCTATAATTTAATCTAAATAAATTATTAATGTTTATAATCCAACTCAACCCAACCCATATACGATGGGTTGGTCAAGTTAGTTGATAAACCCACTAAAATGTCCACTCTTATACTTTACGGGAAGAGAGATTCAAATTTGAATGCAAGATGCAAGCCACACTACCATAATCAAGGCGTATAACCCATATTTTCTAGTCAACATTGTAAATTAAGTTTAACCTCTCTATGTACTTATATTTTCTTTGTGGTACGACATTAAATTAAAAATACAAAATATACATTGACCTTTTAAATAATGAGGTGGCTAATTTCAAGTACAACGTACCACTAATCTATTGCATGTCATTTCCTAAAAATAAAAATAAAAATCACTACAACTCACGTTTGGTTGAATTGGATATTTGGATTAGGTCAGTAACACCTCGATTAAGTAAATATGGGAAGTTGTTGAATTAGTTCTTTGTATTTCCTATAAAAAAATATTAATGTTATTTAGACACAAAATTAGATTCCACGTACCATGACATGGCCTACCAAAAATATATGGTGACCGCAATAGAGAATTAGTAAATACGATAAAGATAATGTCTGTGTTTTTTTTATGGATAAACCTGCTTGTCTTTTCATTTATAATTAATGTATTTTGATTGTACGAACACCGTTCATTCTTTTTATCATCATTTAAAAATCATATTTATTAAAAATTATTCAATTTGAAAAACTTTTAATCGCTCATATACATAAAACAAATAGATGATTTTAGTAACAAATATCATTATTTCACATGATGAAGTGTCCATTATCCTTATCGTTTTTAACCTTTTAAGGCAGGGAGCTCCAATATGTTATTTTATTTTAGAGAAGGCTCAAATTCTTCATGCCAACATAAATAAAAACATTTTAATATTTCGTTAATTACTTGAAAATATGACTAAATTTATTACATTTCTAGCTTATAATTTTATTTTTTTTGCAGTCATATTTAGAATAGAAATGTGATTGTGTAAATCCTAGTGTATCTAGGGATATCTTTTATATTCCTTTTAGTAGTCTAATTCATATTAGAGTTGTAATCCTAAAAGGTAATAATTTTACCTATCTTACTACTATAAATAAAGGCATAATGGGGTGATACAACACAACACCTCACAATTAAATCTCTCTCTTCTCTCTCACTACTGTCACATCCCGGCCCGGCATGGATCACTTCCCGGGCCCGCTCCACCACCGTAGCACGATATTGTCCACTTTGTGCCCCGACCACGCCCTCACGGTTTTGTTTTTGGGAACTCACACGAGAACTTCCTAGTGGGTCACCCATCATGGGAGTGCTCTCGCGCGCTACTCGCTTAACTTCGGAGTTCCAATGGAACCCGAAGCCAGTGAGCTCCCAAAAGGCCTCGTGCTAGGTAAGAATGAGAATATACATTTAAGGATCACTCCCCTGGGCGATGTGGGATGTTACACTACCGCCGGCCTCCCTCTCTCTATTCCCTTAGAATAGCTCAGTTAAATAGACATACAACACGTTATCAGCACGCTTTTGCCAAAAGCTGAGGAACTGACGGATCGTAGAAGGAGACTATCTTCTACAAAAATTAAAAGGCTTTTATTTGTTTTATGCCAATCAGGTACGCTTAAAATAAAGGAAGATATTTGAAACGATCTTGAAGCATGAAAACATTCCCCATAATTGATGAACCCCCCTATGTTTATATTTACCTTCTGATATATTTATTGTATATGTTTCATATATTTGTCAATATATATATATATATATATATATATATATGTTTCATGCATTATGCAAATATATTGCTATGTGGAATTGTGAGTCAAAGCATATAAATAAATTAGAAGCATGTTAGGGTTTTTCAAACCCTAGAGAATTCAAAAAAAAAAAGAAAATTAGGAACTATGCTGCACTATCACATCACCACCAGACCACCACTAGCCTGAAGCCCAGTTGTGTGGCGCACATCATGACACGGTGTCATTTTTGACACCATTGGACCACACGGCAGAAGCCTTTGGGCTTGCTGCGCTGACCCAGACACCCCAGGCTTTTGGCCTGATAAGCTCAACAGGGCCTAATGTGAGATCCCACATCGCCTGTAGATCCTGTGAGCCTTATATATATATTCCCATCTCTACCTAGCATGAGGCCTTTTGGGAGCTCACTGGCATCGGGTTCCGTAGGAACTCCGAAGTTAAGTGAGAATGGGGCTAGAACACTCCCATGATGGATGACCCACTGGGAAGTTGCTCATGAGTTCCCAGAAACAAAACCGTGAGGGCGTGGTCGAGGCCTAAAGCAGACAATATTGTGCTACGGTGGTGGAGCCGGCCCCGGAAGTGATCCACCCCGGGCCGGGATGTGACAATTTGGTATCAGAGCCTAACCCTGGCCGCTTGTGTGCCAACGAGGACGTCGGGCCCCTAAGGGGGGTAGATTGTGAGATCCCACATCGCCCAGGGGAGTGGATCATGTGAGCCTTATATGTATATTCCCATCTCTACCTAGCACGAGGCCTTTTGGGAGCTCACTGGTTTCGGGTTCCGTAAAAACTCCGAAGTTAAGCGAGAAGGGGGCTAGAACACTCTCATGATGGGTGACCCACTGGGAAGTTGCTCGTGAGTTTCCAGAAATAAACCCTTGAGGGCGTGGTCGGGGCCCAAAACGGACAATATTGTGTTACGATGGTGGAGCGGGCCCGGGAAGTGATCCACCTCGGGTCGGGATGTGACAATTTGGTATCAGAGCCTAACCCTGGCCGTGTGTGTGCCGACAAGGACGTCGGGCCCCTAAGGGGGTGGATTGTGAGATCCCACATCGCTCAGAGGAGTGGATCATGTGAGCCTTATATGTATATTCCCATTTCTACCTTGCACGAGGCCTTTTGGGAGCTCACTAGCTTCGGGTTCCGTAGGAACTCCGAAGTTAAGCGAGAAGGGGGCTAGAGCACTCCCATGATGGGTGACCCATTGGGAAGTTGCTTGTGAGTTCCCAGAAACAAAACTATAAGGGCGTGGTCGGGCCCCAAAGCGGACAATATTGTGCTACAGTGGTGGAGCGGGCCCGGGAAGTGATCCACCCCGTGCTGGGATGTGACACCTAAAGTCCCTTAGCCCAACCAAGAAAGTCTGCAGCCTTCTTGGCCCGTTGTCCTATGATTTAGCCTGCCTGTAGCAGCCCGTAGCCCACTGGGTTGTGCCATGCGCCCCGGCCCACTTCCTGCAGACTTGTCTACTGGGCTTAGCTTGCCTTGACCTGGACCCAACTTCTGCTGGGCTTCCCAGACCAAACCCACGGCCAGCTTTTTAGCTGAGCCTGCACTAGTGTCCAACTCCCTGGCCCAAACGCCAGCAGTTGCTACTGGGTTCCCCAACCTTGGCCCGCGGCCTGTAGCCACATATGGGCTGTTTTTGCAGCCAAACCCGAAACCTAATAGCCTCTAGGGCTCTGCCCTACTCATGGCACCCAAGCCCAAACCCTTTTGGGCTATGATTTTTCGAATCCAATGCTAATTTTTGGCATTTTAAATAATTTTAACCCGAATGTTATTATTATTTTTGCTTCCACAATCGACCCTGTTTGGTCCCGATTTATTGAATTAATTAAAAGTGACCTGCAGTCCATTAATCTGATAATGAATCCAAAATTATTGACCTGAAGATCACTTTTGGACATTAGCGATTCAATAATTTATTTTTATACTTTGAACCGTTGACATACTTTCGTAGTCCCGAAACTCTCACACTTGAGTTCCTGAAGCAACTCAAATCCACTATACTTAAATCAGCATATTGCATTATGTGTTTCTTACAGGAACCTCTCCTTTATAAACTAATCGTTCATAAAACTAAATTGAACCTGTAGTTTCATATTTAATGTCTTTGAAACCCGAAGTTTTCATTCAAAACTTACCACATGAAACCTGTAGTTTTCATGCATAAATTAAACCAATAAATGTCTATAGAACCTGAATGTTCTACGATATATGTCTATGGATAACCATATGACTAACCACGTTTTTGTACCCTCTGTTTTAGGGACATGTCGAACTTAAACAAACTCGATTTCATCACTCTGAAAAAAACTACCTGAAGTGGGTTCAAGACATGAAGCTTCATCTTATTGCAAAGGGTATTAGAGCCACTATCGAGGCACCTATCAACGAAAAATCTGTCGACGAAGCTCAGAAAGCTAATGCAATGATCTTCATTCGAAGACACATCCATGATGCACTGCAGACCGAGTACTTCGCTGAGGAGGATCCACGCACCATCTGGCTTGCTCTGGCCAATCGTTTCAATCACCAGAAAGACATTTACTTACCTGAAGCAAGACATGACTGACAGCATCTTCACTTCCAAGACTTCAAGTCCGTGAATGAATACAACTCTGAAGTTTGTAGAATCCGAGCACTGCTGAAGTTCTGTAAAGTGGAACTAACCGAATCAGATCTCTTGGAGAAGACCTATGCAACCTTACATGCCACCAATATTGTCCTGCAGCAACAATATAGGGCACAAAAGTTTACAAATTTTTTTGATTTAATCTCTGTTTTACTTCTCCCTGAAAAACAGAACCAGCTTTTGATGAAGAATCATCAAGCTCGACTGACTGGCTCGAACGCCACGCCTGAAGCGCATGCGACCAATTCTAGCAGCCATAAACGACATAAGAATCGTCATGGTCGTGGCAATGGGCGGCAAGCCCCACCACGGGCCCAAGGTCCACAGAGTCAAGGCCCACCCAAGGGAGGAAATGTAACCCAGCAACACCAACCCTTTGCCCCTAAGGCCCCTAACTTCAAGAACAAGGGAAAAGCTACTGTTCAATCAGCTTACACTGAAATGGACATGTGTCACCACTGTGGATCAAGGGATCATTGGTCATGCGTATGCCGAGCTATCCCCGAGGCCATTGCCAAGTATCATTCCTGTCGTGAATCTAACTTTGCACATGTAGATCATCCCGAAGATGCTACTACATCCATGGAGATATCAGATTTTCAGGAGGCATCAGCTCCTATGGACGAATAAATTTTAGACATGTTTTAGGGTGTTTTACCCCTAGTGGCCGAACCCACTAGGAGTGGCGGGACCCTCCCCCCTATTTTTCTAGGTTTATGGTTTAATTTTGGTTTTCTAAGTATTTGGAATAATTTGTTTGGTTTTGGTTTGTTTTGAACTATGGATTGTTATGTTATGGACATTATTTCTCGAATTGATTAATTGAATGAATTGATTTATATTTATGTATGTGACCAATTCAATTAATTTATTTCTAGGTATGCGTCTAGTGGGGAAGTTAGTTGTCTGGCTAATAGTGCTACCACGCACACCATATTGCGTGAGTGACACTATTTTACTAACTTTGTACCTAAGAAAGCACCTCTGACAACTCTCTCAGGCCTATCCAACCTGATTGAAGGATACGGAAAGGCTCGTATCATGTTGTCCAATAGTACCGTCTTAACCATTAAAGAGGCCTTCTATTCTCCATGTTCCGGAAGAACGTTGCTAAGTTTTAGAGATATTTGAGATAATCAATATCATATTGAAACCACTGAAGGTAATGGTTCTGAATTTCTTTGTATCACTTCGTATGAATATGGCCAGAAGCGTATTCACGAGAAGTTGGAATGTTTCCCAAGTGGGTTGTACATCACAACCATTCGCGGCATAAAAACCCACTATGTGGCCGGCCCTATGCCTGAGTTACAGAGCACTTTGTTGCTTTGGCATGACCATTTGGGACATCCTAGAAGTGACATACTGCACCGTATCCTCAAATCATCACATGGGCATCAGTTACCTCCCTACATTGGATTCCTGCCATGCAAAGCGTGTTCTTTAGGGAAGTTGAATACTCAACCCTCGATTACAAAGATTATTCACAATCCTCCTAAGTTTCTTCAGATGATTTAAAGAGATATTTGTGGACCTATCCAACCAATATGCAGACCATTTAGATACTTTATGATGTTGGTTGATGCATCGACACGATGGTCACATGTTTGCCTGTTGTCTACACGCAATGCTGCATTTGCGAAACTTCTAGCATAAATTATTAAGCTAAAGGCTCACCACCCTAATTATCCGATCAAATTGATTCGACTAAATAACGCTAGAGAGTTTACGTCACAGACTTTTGACGATTATTGCATGTCAGTAGAGATTGAAGTGGAACATCTTGTACTCTATGTTCACACCCAAAATGGCCTGGCAGAAGCTTTCATAAAGCGTCTTCAATTGATAGCGCAGACTTCGGTTATACGAACCAAATTGTCGATATCTGCCTGGGGCTATGCAATATTGCACACAACTATGCTGGTCCCACTGCTACCCAACCTTATTCACCGTTACAGTCGGTTACTGGATACAAGCCTGACGTCTCGCATTTACATGTGTTTGGGTGTGCAGTTTATGTGCCAATATTGCCGCCACTACGTACCAAAATGGGTCCTCAGAGAAAAATGGGAATCTATGTCGATTATGATTCGCCATCAATTGTTTGCTATTTAGAACCCTTGACAGGAGATCTCTTTACCGCATGTTTTAAGGATTGTCTCTTTGATGAGATAGTTTTCCCGTCGTTAGGGAGAGATAAACATGTTATCGTTCCTGGAGAACACCGCGAATTGTCGTGGTATGCTCCCACTATATCTCATTTAGATCCCCGCATTGCTCAGTCTAAAATTGAGGCGCGCTGAATTATAGATCTTCAGAGCATTGCTCAGAGTATGCCAGATGCTTTTACTGATCTAACAAAGGTGACAAGATCACATATACTTGCTGCAAACGCACCTGCAATGATAGATGTACCCCATGTACGTCACAATCCCGCTTGGGAAGGCCAGACCGTCCCCGAAGGTAAGGAGGCAGCAGCTTCCACGCAGCCTGGTACATTGGCGGCTAGCCAATCATTAGCTTCGACCCTGAAGTGTGGCAGACCTTTTGGTTCAAAGGATTCACAACCCTGGAAGAGGAAATCGGCACTAACTAGTGACCCTTGTTTGAATTCGACCATCGCTCACTCATCTGTTCCAACGCATGAGGTGATTCTAGATTACGGTGATGTCTTATAAGAGACAAACCGGCATTCCGAGAATCGCGAGATTTCGGTCCACTACGTAGTATTGGGTGAGGTTTGGAATCAAAATAAGATGATCGTCGATGATGCATTTGCGTACACGGTAGCTACTGACATCATGCTTAGCGATGACATTGAACCACGCTCCGTTGATGAATGCTACCGTAGAACGAATTGGTCAAATTGGAAACAAACAATCCAGGTTGAACTCGATTCGCTTGCGAAACGTAAGGTGTTTGGACCTATTGTTCCTACACCACCACGCGTGAAGCCCATTTGCTACAAGTGGGTTTTTGTGAGGAAGCGTAATGAGAAGAATGAAATAGTGCAGTAAAAAGCACGCCTTGTAGTGCAAAGCTTCTCTCAGCGTCCTGGGATTGATTACGAGGAGACGTATTCCTCTATAATGGACGTCATAACGTTCCGCTACCTTATCAGTTTGGTAGTTTCTGAAAAACTGAATATGCAGCTTATGGACGTGATAACTGCGTATCTCTATAGGGATCTAGATAAGGAAATCTACATGAAGGTTCCAGAAGAACTTCCATTGACTTGTTCAAATAGTTCTAGACCACGGAACACTCTCTCTATTAGATTGAGGAGGTCACTCTACGGATTGAAACAAACCGCGCGGATATGGTATAACCGTTTGAGTGAATATTTGACAAGTCAGGGTTAAGTGAACAACGAATTATGCCTATGTGTGTTCATAAAGAATTCACATTCTGGATTTACGATCGTTGCAGTTTATGTCGATGACATGAACCTCATTGGAACTCCTGCAGAGCTTGCCGCGCACTTGAAATCAGAATTTGGGATGAAAGATCTTAGGAAAACTTGATATTATCTCGGCCTAGAGATTGAGCATTATTCGAATAGAATCCTAGTACATCAATCAAACTACAACCAGAAGGTGTTGCGACGTTTTAATGAGAATAAAACGAAACCTTCGAGTACACCTATGGTCGTTAGGACTCTAGATGCTAAACGAGATCTCTTCCGTCCAAATGAGCATGAGGATGATATTTTGGAACCTGAAGTTCCATACCTAAGTGCAATTGGGGCTTTATTGTACTTGGCTCAATGCACTAGACCCGACATCTCCTCCCTGTTAATCTTTTGGCTAGATACAACAATGCGCCCACACACAAGCATTGGAATGGTGTTAAAGACATTTTTCGCTACCTCAAAGGTACGACGGATTTGGGCTTGTTCTATACCTGCTGAGATTTTCGCCGCCCTACATGCAGCATCATGTGAGTGATTTTAGTTGAGAGCAGTCATGGAACATATTTGAAGCACTAGTGGTCTTACTTCCATCGTTGACCTTCCTACGACAATCTTTGAAGACAATGCAGCATGTATCGAGCAGTTAAAGAAGGGATACATCAAGGGAGACAACACCAAGCACATAGTGCCAAAGTTCTTTTATTCTCACCAGCAACAACAACATCAGAACATTGAAGTCAAGCAAATCCGTTCCCAGGACAACCTGGCCGATCTCTTTTCCAAGTCATTGCCCAAGTCTACTTTTTAGAAGCTTGTCCAATGAATCGGTATGCGTAAATTATCTGAGTTGAATCGCTTGTAGTTCTCTTATTTGGAAATTATGTCTAACTCAAGGGGAGTATCCAGAAGCATGCTCACTTGATCTTAATGTACTCTTTTTTCCTACAATTAGGAGCATTTTTTTCCACTGGGTTTTTGCTACCTAACGAGGTTTTAACGAGGCACCCATCCTCGAATGATCATTGTCACGCCCCGACTCGCGAATAAAGACTATTCACGAGCTAGGGTGTGAGCCATATCTTAGCTATAGAAATATATTTTACAACCAAGATATGGTGGAAAATAAAATAAAATTATAACAATTACACCATACATCATATAACAAATCTGACATAATAAAAGCTTGAGTTTACCACATATAATTTATTGAATACATAGCGGAAATAAAATATTAGTATACAAAATTAATTCATAACAAAAGTACCAACTAAAATAATAATTGAAATGAGTAGCTCTTGCCAATACATAAAATGTATGCAATGAGATGCATGAATGTACCCACTCCCTTCTAATCTCGTCAACACATACCTAATACACCCAAACCTGCACGTCCCATACCATGCTTATACCACTTGGCTTCGAGTACGTTAGAATATGAGTTAACTCCCGTTCATCCCTTAACCCAATTTTTGTAATTAAACTCTCAGTTTCCACTTTATTAAACATGCATTTCTCCCGACGCCCAATTGTATATTCAAGCCCTGCACCCTATGCCTGACATATACAAGATTTCATTATTTTAATAATCAACCAAATGTATATTCAAGCCCTTCACCCTACGCCTGACATATACACGGTTCATTATTATTCAAGGCAAACTTTAGCCGTTGAATATCCTCACAACTCAACACTTTACACAAGTGAGCACTTGACACAACATAACTCTTTTTCTTGCTTTGCCATGCATGTATATGTATATGTCATGGTCACATAGATATCAATACTCACATTTTATCTAACAAGCTTGCAAGCCTCAACATAAATCAAAATGATTAGTGACAAGAGTAGTATAATCATAATATTAACATGAAAGTAATAATTTATAATCCATCATATAAAGTGTTGCTCGTTGACCACTCTATATATTTTTCCATCGTCTCGTCCATCTTGGTCGGGCAACCTGTTTTTATTATAAAGGAATAGACATCCATGTTAGAGAAGAAAATCGTTAGAGTGAAATATAGGTCTCAAAGGCCACAAGGCATGAAATTATGTTTCTAGCTTTTCCCTTTCCAAACATCATCTTTTATTTTTATTTTAGCCCACCACTTCTACTTCTTCTCATCTCCCTTCCCTTATATTCTCACTCACAACTTGATCACTTTCTTTCACCCGACTCTCCGTTTCCTTCCACACAACTCCTTACCCTTTTAATGTATTTTTATCATCCTTTTGCTCCTTTTCATTTCCCTCAATAACCACTGCTAGCTTAACCGAACATCAGCGTTTTGGACTGGGGTACAAGTCAGCACATAGATTGGATTGTCATGGTTTTTGGATATGTTATAGTGGAGATGATAAGGAACAACTTTTGTTAAGGAAGTGTTTTGATCTAAGATACGAAAAATGGGGTTTTGGTACTCATAACATGGCTGTCCAGTTTTCTGCGGAATTAGAGACATGAGTTGGTGTTTCAAACATATTGGACGATCACAGCGTTGGATTTTTCTGAAATTTGGATATATCATGGTAGAGAGAAAGACAAACAACTCTCATGAATAAAGTACTATGATATAATCTATGGATGATGGTGTTTTGGTCTGTTAAATAGGCTGGACGAATTCCTTAGTTTTTGGATACCTTTCTTTTGATAGATGGAGTTTGGTGGAGAGATTTGTTGGATAAGGTCTCATGTATTTTTCTGGGATTTGTCTCCCACTTTTGTACATCATTCTCAAGGGAAATAAATGGAGATTTTCAATAGTTTGGTGGAAGTGTTTCTCATGGAAATGATCTCCAAATGTAAATGCATAAACAACACAAGATTTAAGTGGTTCGCCAAATCGACTACATCCACTGGGGTTTACTTTCATTGTATTTCACTATATATGAGAGACTTACAAATACAATGAAAGATGGCTTTAAGCCCTAAGAACATGTAAAAGGAAGATAAGGAGGTAATATGAAAGGGATAATGGCTTTTTTTTTGGAGTGGTTCTTTCTTCCTTTTTTTCTTCTTCTTCCTCTCTCCTCTCTCCTTCTTCCGTTGGTTCTTTGCTCCTTCCTTTATAAAATTGCATGACATCTTCATTCCCATCTAGTTTGAGGAGAAGGCTTCCAAGTGTGCCAATAGAAAGAAAGCAAGTGTTGTGCCAATCATTAAACATGAAATGTGTTCCAATAAAAACACACCAAATGTTAGCCTAATCATCACCATGAAATGTGTTCCAATAGCAAGGCCACAAATGTTGTCCTAATCCTTAGCAATGAAATGTGGTCCAATGACAAAATAACAAATGTTAAGCAAATCCTGAGCTCTAATATGTGTTCAAATGGCAAAGAGACATGTGTGGAGTTAATCAATATCATGCAAAGTGGACAAATACCCAAAGGCCACATCCATACTTTATAAGATATAGAATCCCACCTCAACCTATCTAGAGTAGTGACTAACTCCTTCTCATTATTCTCTAATAGTTGCCAAAACGCCACCTAGCCTTTGTGAGAAAAAATCAAGCCAAACTCATCATAATCCCCTTCTCCAATTCAAACTAAAAATATCTCTAATTACACACGAACAAGAAATACTACTAGCTAGTTTTTGAAATAATCTTATAGCAAAAAGGATTTTACATTGAAACTATTTTACATATCGAAAGTAGGTTCTTGCATAAAATAAATATAATAAAATCATTACCTAAAAATAATTACCCAACATACAACCCATATATATAACCTTTTTTTTTTATATACGGGGTATTACAATCATACTCCATTGAGTTCACTATTTTTGTCATGTTTGACGTTTGTTTTAGATATTATGCATACTTCTCACTTTTCTCCTTAGTCTATGGGTTTTCCTCATACCTTGGGTTTTACTATAGCGAGGTTTTGTGAGTTTTACTATCAATGCATACTTTCTTAAATTTGAGACTCACATTCACCCGTTGTGCTGCCGACTTCATCAACTATTCTACCTTATCTGCTGAAGATCTGATGCGATGGTTTGTTGAGTATTTACACACTCAATGGGGAGTGTTGCAGTCATATTTAGAATAGGAATGTGATTGCGTAAATCCTAGTATATCTAGGGATATCTTTTATATTCCTTTTAGTATTCTAATTCCTATTAGAGTTGTAATCCTAAAATGGTAAGAATTTTACCTATCCTACTACTATAAATACAGGCACAATGAGATGATACAACGCAACACCTCACAATTAAATCTCTCTATTCTCTCTCTCACTACTGCCAACCTCCCTCTCTCTATTCCCTTAGAATAGTTCAGTTAAATAGGTCTACAACAATTTTATTTTATTGTTGGATCTGGCTTATAGTTTTATAGACGATGATAATATGCTGAAGAAAAAATATAAATAAATTTTAGTGGAAATATTTTTTCTCTACTATCAAGGGATGGTAGTGTTCACCGTCTTACTGATTATTGTTGAATGCGTCTCAATTTCGAGATCTGTATAGTCGATAGACATAAATCTCAAAATTCAAACTCATACAATAGTAACAAGTAAAATGGTGAGCATTAACATCTCTTGAAAATGGTGAGCATTCCCACTACTGAGGATGGCAAGCAACAACGCACCCAATTTTAATATTTTTGTCCATTTTCTGCTTGATCTGAAGAATTGAAGATTTATTGCTAAAAAATCTGTGGCATCATAATCCCGTGCAAGCATTAAACAAGTTTTGCAAAACTTTCAGTGTCGAAATCTCCCAAACATTCATGAAAGGGGGGAAAACCATAGAAATTTAAACAGTTATGTCTACATGTACTTGAAAAATGTAAGAAATCTCCAAAGTACACAACTTTGCCAAACCATTCACGTGATGAATTTCTCTTTTGCTTACGTATGTACACCCGAGACTGCCAAGCCTCCGAGGAAGGAGACCATAATCCGATGACCATAGATTCGCACCATCACTAACATAGGGCTCGTATTGTCAGAATATCAGCTTATTCATACCCGAAATGGGCACTCAAACACATCTTAGGTCTAACATTGACTAATCTCGGCAGTCACCACATAGACACAACCAGATAAATCGAAAATTTGAAAATATAACCTATCGTCCCAAATTCCCCAAAAGCCGCTCCACTGCTGCATGTAGATTTCCTGCGGTGGCCATCAGAGCCCGTATGTTCTCTTGTCGATCAAAGAAACCCATCTCCTGAAGTTGTGAAAGCTGTGCAGCATAAAGTTCTTCTGGTGGCACTGAAATACACGAGATAGAATTAGTACAAAACAAACAAAAGATATCCTTCTATGAGAAATGTAAGGTAAGTAATAACCATCAGGCCGATTGGGAACAGCCAGGCTGCCAGTGCCAAGCCCGCCAAACATATTCATCAGCACGTCTAACCCCATGTTATTTAATAATCCTGTTTCAACGAAAGCATTAACATGCAACCAGTTACTGCAATGAATATACTTAAAACAAAATGTGCACATGTTTCTACTCTTTTAGCTTAGGCAAGTGGCTGGGTTTTCAAAATGAAGGGCTTGTTACCATAACCTTTTTCACTTTCCGACGTGTTTTTCATTCATTGAAAATTAGAAACGATAACCCAATCTGTTCCAAACTTTCACCAAAACCATAGTACCAATAGTTTGAAATAAAGAAAAATAAAAATGGATATTGACTAGGATACCTGTGTTTGCACCAGTCTGACCTGGTTCCCTGCAAGAAAACACGGATGCAGTACTACTCTATGAGAAAAAACCAGTAATTACAGCTGATCAACACAAGCAATGCAAAAACAAAATCCTAACAATTGAACATGCATAATTATTTCTTATTCCAATAGGAGTTGATTCAATGACCCCGTGCCAATATTTCTAAACTTGTGACTGCATTTAGCAATGTCCAACCAGTGAACCAATGACCATTGCCCACCTTGTTCAACGACGAAACCAAGCCAGGACAAACCAAACGACAGTAGCAATACAACGCTTAGTAAAGGAAGAAATTAAATAGTCTAACTGAACTGGCCAAGAACTCTTGACATACAGTTTCAAACTTCAATCGAGTTGCATAATTAATACGTAGTGATCAATATGGAATCCGCAAGCAGCTAGGGAGAAATATCAATTCAGGCCATATCTATCAGACATATCAAAGAAAAAATTATGTCACTTCTTACTGGGTTGACTGTTGCTGTTGCCGACCAAGTTGCGACAGAAGTGATTGCTGCAAAGTCAAGAGCATCTGCAAGATAGAAAAGAAAAAACAAAGCCAATACAGAAGCAAAAATTAAATAGGTACCACTAATCATTAAGACAACCAACCTCACCCTCTTTACTCATGCAGACATTAAGGACACTGTCTCCCAGATTATATTCATTAAGAATGACAATGATAAGAATTACCATTTATTCCTATTGACAAGATTTGACTGAATTCGGCAACTTAGACAAACAAAAACTTCAAAATTCAAAACCTTAGGCACCCTGAATAAATATACCTGCATAGTCTCAGGAGAAGCCAACTGACGAAGAAATTCTGGGTTTTGCATCATCTCTCTTAAATAAGAATTGGAGTCAAGCATGCTACGTAACTGGGGGTTGGAACCTAGAATCTGCAGTCAAATAATGTTAAGAAAGAATAAATTTCATCCTCAACCTATTCTATTAATACAGAATAAAATAATACCTCGTTCATATACTGAGGATTAGAGAGGAGGCTTTGCATAATTTGAGAAACAGCTGGATTTTGCATCAACTGATTCAGTAAATTGCTATCCTGCGGCATGGCACCAAATGCTCCTTCTAACTCTGGGTAGCTAATTCCAGCTAGGCTACTTCTAGCTGTGCCAGACGGTGTCTGTAGCATAGCATCCCCGAAAGGATTCGACCATGCGATGTTAGTTTGACCAACACCAGCTGCTAAATTTGGATCTAGTCAACAACTGATTGGTTATGTATAACAACAAAACGGGAACACAAAATCTTGACCTTAACCAGAGGAAGTAAGGTAAACAAGTTTCATAAAATGTTTCACTGTATTGTGGCTAATATTGCTACAAACCGGCTGCTACTAATGTTATTTTAGAAAAGGCGAAACTAGCTCAACTATAAAAAGAGATGATGCATGCTAAGCAGCTTAAGTGGTATTATCTCTTCCGCTTCATGAAGGATGAGAAAATCCTAACACCTCCTATCTAGTTCACGAGCCCAACTTGCCTTCGATAAAATAGAAGTGCTAGAAAAGGAGAACATTTTTCTTCCCCCTTAAACTTTGTGCCATTGACTGAAAGACAAAATGCCACATCTCTATCCGGACAACATAGAATGAGATAAAAATCGATTATGCCATAAGATTGTGCACAACGTCCCAACACCATAAGGGACTCAAAGCAAACAAAGTTTAAGCTGTACAGCTCGAAAACGAAAATATTGCAGAATAGAAGCAAGTGAGCAGGAGCTTACTGCCTGCAGAGGACCATGGGTTGGGAAGTGGGTTAGTATTTGGAGCAGGAGAACCAGTTGCTGAATCAGAACTAACTGTTGACTGGTTAGTGGACTGAGCTCTGGTTTGGTTGCCAGCTTCGGCCCCCAAAAGAGCTGCAAATGGGTTTGAACTGTCACTCCCAGCATCCCCAGCCATAGTTGTTGCATTCATAAACGGCTCTTGTACGTTCTCATACATGCGTCTGAGCATATTAAATCCCTCAGGAGTGGCTTCAATGTTGCTCATGGCTCTGTCAGTGTTGCGCATCATCTCACGCATAAGCTCAGGGTTTCTTGCTGCTTCAAGTGTCTGACGGAGGGTGCTAGGATCATTAAGCACGTGTGCTAGCTCAGGATTTCGATCAATAACTTCACGCATTTGAGGGTTGTTCATAATCAAGTTCCGCATTATGTCTGGGTTATTCATAATATTTTGAATGGCAGGCATGTTCATTATGTCTCTCATCACGTTAGGGTTCTGAGTCATTTGTTGCTGCATTTGGTCAAATTCAGGAAACCCAGCTCCGAATAGACCACCAGCACCATCCATCCCATTGCCATTAAGTCCAAGTCCAAGGGATGGCAAGGTTCCAAAACCAGACCCTCCTAGTGTCCCACTGCCTTCGCTAGCTCTAACACCCCTTGCTTGGGTAGAATTTGCAGCTCCGGCATTGGTTGCAACACCCGTGTTTGCTGAAGCACGAACCAAGTGAAGAGTGTGATCTGCCTCCAAACCTATTTAAATAAAAAATAAAATTTACATTTGAGCAAGACTTATCTGAATAACAAAACATCTTTAAAGCCGTAAATGAATCCAATAATGCTCCAATATAAATCTTAACCTTCAGTTAACAAAGCATCCAAGCTTAAATCATCATTTTCTACAAGAAACACAAATTCCTTTGCTGGGAATTGTCGAATATCTAAGCAAATAACTTTAGAGCATGCACCCCAAGCAGCACTACCAACGACTACAAGAAAATAAAACAGGCAGGGTTCCCCCAGTGTTCTTTAAATAAGACACTTGCACCCGGAAACTTCGGGGCAAAGCTTCTTAGTCAAGAGCCTTTGAGGGGCAACCATATTATATGTCTATGAGATAACGAAGCTTTCTACTCCTACTGATGCCTGCCCCTATTATTCGATAACGAAATCTCTCTGCTCCTAATGACACTTGCCCTCTTCTGCTCCTAATGACACTTGCCCTCTATCGTTCAAGTTTTATGTCCTGCTTTCTCTAATTCTCTCAACCATAACATCGGAGTTAATTACCAAACGAACAAACCTAAAACTACACATTCCAGTCTCTGTACAATCCAAAATTCCAAACAGGATGAAGATTGAACTTCAGCTATACTACCGTGGTTGCAACTTTTTTCCCAGCAAGCTACATTACCGTGGCTGCAACTTTTTTACCGCCATAAGAGTAATCTGTAAATGCATCAACATTCAAAAGCAAAAACAACGAAAATGGATCCGCAAACACATTGATTCAATCACAACAGTAAAAATCCTTCTCAATTTTAACCACAAAACAAACACCGTGAAAAAATTAAATAAAATTAAATAAGAACAAACAAACACCGTGAAAAAATTAAATAAAATTAAATAAGAACAATGTATAGCAATAAGAAATTAGTTAGTACCGTAGCTTTGGAGCGTTTGATCGTCCTTCAAGATCCGGCCCTTGTAAATCAGCCGCTGCTGATTGGCCGGAATGTCGCATTTCGGCGAGAGGACTTCCTTGAACAATCCAACGGTGGATTCGAGGCCAATCTGAACGGTGAACTTAGAGCCATTAGAGCACTTGACGTTGACGTTGACCTTGACTCCATGTCCGCCGTCGGATTGGGCAGCGCCGTCCACAGAACCCTCACTTCCTCCTCCCATAGCCGGAGGAGTCCGTACACTCAGGAATTGAGAGCGGAAAAAAGTCACTGATGGAAGTAGACGGATCAGAGCGGCAGTGGAAATCTCAGCGGAAGTAGCAGCGGACGAGAATTTGATGTACGGTAGGGGATTGGAGAGTGAGAGAGGGCTGATGAACGAATGCCAATGGGAGAAGGTAAAGAAAAATAAAGAAAATAGAATTTTATAACGAAATAAAATAATTATTTGGTGAAATCTGAGGTGACGTAGCCCACCTACGCCAAGGAATGTATATATAAAACATGAATAACAAAATTAAAATAATCATATAGATTTCACAAATTGAAACCATATTTGGTCAATTTAGTCCCATACTTTTAATTTGGTCAATTTAATCATTGTGTTTATCTTTTTAAGTAATTAAAGATTTTCCATGCAATCTCTAAAAATTATAAATTATAATAAATTTATTTATAAAAGTATGTATTTGATTTAAAATATTTAAAAATGAAATAAAATTAAAAATTAAAAAAATTGCTCACCCCCAAACTTCCCGACCATCTTCGATGTTCTCTCCTCTTCCAATTTTCTTCACCCCCTATCTTTTCTATGTCACAGCCTTAATAATTTTCAGATTAAAAGTTTTACCTTTTATATGTGTTATTTCTCATTGATTTGCATTTTCTATAAATTTAAATTTAAATAAAAAGAAAGGGCAATATATGGCTCTCTCAATTGCAGTTTGTTTCTCGATTATACAGTCATAGTTGAGGGGTTTGGGGTTAATTTTCTTGCGGCGACGATGATGGAACTCCCATGGTGACATGTGGGATCGAGGTGGATCTAGAGATGAGTTTGTCGAGTTGCCTACACTTGTGGCAAGGGTTGGGGTTTGGGTCAAGGACAAGGCGGATAACAAGATGCGTTTGTTTAATTTTTTTTGTTTTTCATTTTAAAATTATATTTTATCATTTTAATTGAAAATATTTTTCTCTAATAGGTTATAATATTTCATACATTTTCTAACAAAAATTGGATGAAATGTCATGAATTGGCTAACACAGATTGTGATAGCCCGTCCCAAATTTTTGTATCATCGGTGTGAAAAGACTAAATTGCCCTTGAACGTTGGATTATTTGGGACTTGGACATTTTCTAAGGTTATGGTTGTAGTTTTGGTGATGTGTAAGTGTGAGTACCACACACACACCCTCCCAAAACTTCCTTTCTCTCTCCCACTCCCGTACTCTCCCTCTCTCTCGGACTCGCACTCTCTCTCTTCTCTCCCGTACGGACTCAAACCCAAAACCCTTTGAATCGTGGCGGATCGAGGATTCTAAGGTCACCCTTGTGTTCGTGAGGACCATACGAGTTCAAAGGTACCATTTTCAGGTAAGAACTTCCTCGTTTTCACGCCGAAACCATAACTCCGATTTTGAGTACTATTCATGCAATCGTGAAATCGTGTGTGTTTGGAAATTCTGAGCTCACATGGAGCTTTGGGAGGCCCTCTAGAGGCTCGGAGAAGTTCGTTGGGTGGTTCTGGACGTCGGAATAGAGAGCTCAAAGCTTGGCCGGGTTTTTCTCGATTTTTCCCGACGAGATCTCGTGGTTTTTGAGGCTTGAAAGAGGTATAAACTTGTTCTATTCTTCATATACTTCACTTTGGTAGAAAGATCGGGAAAAATGGTGCAAAAATGGCCGAGATATCAGTTTAAAAAATTTCCCAATTTTCCGGCGCCGGCGACGGTCGTCGGAGTTCAGAGGTAGGAGACGACGGAATATTCCGTCAAGTCTGATGGAGTATTCCGACGCCGTCAGTTAGTTTGGACGGATTCCATTAGGACTTAACAGAATATTCCCCAATATATACCTGACAGCGTTGACTGATGTCGTCAGTGTGCCTGTCACGTGGCCGCACGTGGGGGTGCGTAGGGCAGTGCCTTGGGTGGCGCATGGGTGGTCGGAAAATTTTTCTAAAAATATGGCGATGTTCGTGAGGTTGTGTAGATCACGGTGGTATATTCATATACCCAATTTGAGCATTGTATGAGAAGTTATTATCTAATTTTGTTTTTGTGCTTTAAAATAACGCCTATATAGTTGTTTTTCATATAGGCGAGACTTATCCGGAGGACGAGCGTAACCAGGCTAGGCACGGGGGTTACGACCCAGCTATGTACTAGTGAGTGGGCTTTTGTTTTCAGTATATATATATATATATATATACACACTTGACGTTTTTCCCAGAAAACGTGTTTTAAAGGAAATGTACTTTGAAATGCCATGTCATGCTCATATTATATATTAGCATATGCATTATCATAATTATGCATATTGTTGCATGGTGCTGCGGTGGCCCAGGTAAGCTACAGGTGATTATATCATGCTGGTAATAGTTATGAGATGAATGGTGATGTTGTGATGCATATTGAGCTCATTAATCTGCACCCCGGTATTAGTGCTCCCGCCTAGAGTTAGGGGCATAGTCCTTCACGTGATGTTCACCTCCCGCACCACACGCTCATCTTAGATCCAAGTTAGGTGCACAGTCCTGTCGTATAGACCACTATAAGTGGGTTCAACTCGTAAGTGACCCGCGAATACTCGCACAGTCTTCACGTGATCGTAGCACTAGAGCGTATTATTATTTATACCTAGTCTTGTTGGTCAGACCACATGAGGTGGTTCTGACTCGTGTGTAGATATGTATATACATGATGAGATATGATGAGATATGTGACGTATCTACATGATAAATTATGTGATGAGATATGAGATTGAGATATGATTGAAATGAGCTCTAGATTTCGCCGTATAGTTCACGTCAGGTGACTTCGGCTAGTATATGAGTTATATTGAATTGCATCACCTAGCTTACATTTGTGATATTATGAGGCATTGGGCATGGCATACATATATTTATGTGGTTTTGGATACATTGAGCATGATTTTGAATTATATTTATATACATATATATGTATACAGGTTTTCCAGCGAGGGGATAACGCTTTTGATATCGTATGATTTTAGAAAACCTTCTTTTTGCCCACTCACGTATTTGTTTTGCGCCCATCCAGGTATTAGGTAGCATTTGTTGGTGGCTTACGAGGATTCAACGGAGGTTCTGACCGACATCCTTCATGTAGGACCACCTTCGGATGTTGTTTAATTAGTACTTTTATGCTTACGTGACGGCCAACACGCCTCGATCTCGATCGGGGTGTGTCACATATAAACATGAGATTTAAATTGGTCAAATTGAAAACACGAAAACTATATTAGCCAAACGACTATAACACAGAGACCATTTTGACAACTTGACAAAGTATTATTATTTGATCATTTCGATTTTGTGACTTTTATTTTACAATGATTTTGTGATTGGCAAACAAAAGATTTTGAATTTTGTAATACTTTGATTCTCAATCAGGAAGAGTTTGTGTACAAAAATACGTATTTGAGAAAATAACAAGTGTTTTTTTATCAATTAAGTTCACATCTCAAGTCGTGTACCCTTCCAATCTTCGTCTCTTATAAAATCATTAATTTTTAACAATGTGGGATAGAGTGGATCTATGAGTCAAGATTTTATTTACACTTTCAATCATTCGCATCTCTTTTAATTGTTGTCTTTATAAAATTACCGATTTTGTACAATATTTATCGACACGAGTCAAGACCTTGTGTCGTCGTTCAATGTTCGCCCTTTTTTTTTGTGAATAATGTTCGTCCTTTAAAAGTTACTGATTTTCAACCCATGTTTTATAACTCAAAGTATTTACCAATTTTTTTTTTTTCCTAACCTAAATTGGTTACTAATATGTGGTGGTATATGGTGGGTGTGACATGCAGGCTTGGAAAAGGAAAAACAAAAACAAAATTAAGACACGTAAGCATTTTTGTGTCTATAAAATTTAAAACGGGACCCGCTCAAAAACAACAGTGGATGTGGAAGGTGAGGCGGTGACTGCAAACGGTCACAGGTACGTGGTCTTATCGCTAGGGGTTTATATGAAAAGCCAAAAAAAAATTGCAGGAAAAAAAATTGGTGCTGCTGCTGCAACGCACAAAAAGGTGCCAGAAAGCGCGCCATGATATTCATCTTCCATGGCGATAATATCTCCGCGAGGCTCCAACAAGTTCTTGCTATCTCGCCTCGGAGCCCTAATCAAGCAACAGGTCTCTCTCCCTCTAACCTTTTATTTTCATTGAGGCATTTCGTCGAACAGTTGGTGACTGTTTTTTTCCTAATACGCAGAGACTCGTCCACGCATTGACTGAGGTAGGGTTGCAAGCTCAGGTTCACCCTAAAATGGTTCCTGACTCGGTGCCGGACCAAGGTATTTGCATTAAAGTCTATACATTTGTGTAATCTGAAAGGAAAGGTTGATTCTTGCCATGGTTATAGCCATTGGAGTTGCGTAAATGGTGCATTTTTGTTAATTTATGGATCGGGTAGGTTTCATTTATATGTCCAAGTGGAGAAAGGTCAACGCGAGGGTCCTTGGGATAAAACCCTCCATGATTTCGCAGCCCTCTTGGATTGTCTTGAAACTTCTTCAGGCTGAAGGTAGCATTTTGTTTGACTTTCGCTGACATTGTCGATATGTGTGTGTATGTATGTTGGTGTTGTTATGTGTTTGTGTAGCTCCTCTTAAGTGCAATAATCGTCGGTCCAAATTTTTCATCTAAAGAGTTAATTTTGACTTGGCTGAATTGGATGATTTGCATATCTTTTAATGTATGCAGGATTTGAGGCCTACTTAGTGGGTGGATGTGTCAGAGACTTAATCCTCAAAAGAGTACCTAAAGACTTCGATGTGATCACTACAGCTAATCTGAAAGAGGTTCGTAACGCTGTGTTTTAAAGTTTTCTTCTCAACTCCGGTAGATTGTGATAAATTGCGTATGCGGGGAAATTCAGACTTCTTTGGTTGTTTAACGCTATTACAGATCAAGAAGAAATTTCATCGTGCAGAGATTGTTGGGCAACGGTTTCCTATATGCAGGGTGCATGTTAAAGGCACTGTCATTGAGGTTGGTTGGTGAACTTTTTAAGTATTGTCTTGCATGACTATTTTTATTGTTTGAGATGTCATTATCTTATTCAAATACTATGCAGCTGTTGCAACTTGCAACTTTCATTTAGTATCCTATCTTGATGTTCTTTTGTTCTTGCTCTGATTCCTGTAACAGGTATCAAGTTTTGAAACAGTGGCAAGAGATGCAGGAAAAAATAAAGAGAAAGAGAAGGATAGTTTATCTTGTAGGCCACCTGGCTGTGATAAGAAAGATTTCATCCGGTGGAAAAACAGCATGCATCGGGACTTCACTATTAACAGGTAACTCTTATCTTCCATTTTTCAATCTACCTTGTGCTATGCTAGCATTTTAAATACTCTCTATTCATTTCAACTGTGTAAAATTCAATTTTATTTAACAAGGAAAATTGTGAAATTGTGCAAGCAGTTTATTCTTTGATACTTTTACGAATAAGATCTATGATTATGCCAATGGAATCACGGACTTGAGGCAATTAAAGGTAACTCGTCCCTTTGTTTATGGAATCTTCACCTTCCTATAAAATAGTGTCTTTCAGTTATACCATTTGAAGTTTATTAAGATGAATTATTTGTTGGGTGACATGGACTTAGCTGCGGACGCTAGGCCCTGCCAAATTGTCATTTGAAGAGGATTGTGGTAGGTGTTCCCATCTTTTCTGAAACTTTTGATACCATCTGGATGCAACAGCTGAGTGAGTGTATCAGATGTTAAATGGTTAATATGCAAACTCTCTGATGCAGCAAGAATCTTGCGGGGCTTAAGAATTGCTGCTCGTCTGAGCTTGTCAATTTCAAAAGAAACTGAGGCTGCAATGCATAAGCTTTCTTCATCCATTTTGAGTTTGAGTAAGGTACCTCTGAAAGAACTTTATTTATATAAGATTACATGCTGGCTCGGTTGTTTTCCAATTGTCTTTGGGAGGGATACTGTCCGATACCACTTATTCAAATTGAAATCCTTTGCCCATTCAGTCCAGAATAATGATGGAGATGGACTATATGCTTTCTTATGGAGCTGCTGAGGCATCACTATGTTTGCTGTGGAGATTTGATCTAATCAGAGTTCTGTTTCCCTTTCATGTACGTGTTTGTTCAGATCTTGACCACCATAGATAAAGAAAAATATATTACAAATAAATCCGTAAGTCATTAGGTGCATATCTGATACAAACTGATACCATTGCAGGCAGCATACTTTGATCAACAGAGTGAAAACTTGAAAGGTGTTCAGAGTTCCACGATGTTGATGGTAAGCACTAAAAAATGTTCCTTCCGTTTTAATTTTTAGCCAAAGAAATTTTTAAATCCATAATCCTGGAAACTTAGGAGATTGTGCAAGAAGAAAAATATAGGATTTGTAAAAAGCAATGCATTGAAAACTACAGAAGGATCTCTTTGCATCCCAAATCGAGTGTGGTTTGATACGGTAACTTTGCAAGAGTTTGAAGAGGAATCAATTACAGAGATACTTCTAAGTTGGATTCTTCAATAATATGATATAGAAGGGTCTCAGTTTTCTTAAATCCTAAGTTGAAAATATCTTTTTTTTTTAATATGTTAATAATGTTAGAACTTTTATCATGTCTCCTGAATATAATTTATGGAACAAGAACTGTTGAGAGTTTTCTAATTCTTCTTCCACAACGGTTTTGTGTGTGCTTGTGGTATTTGTTTTTTTATTACTCAAAATGTAGGTCTGTAGTCTATGACTCTTTTTTCTTTCATGTGGAGCCAAATTAATTTATGCCCAACCCTGCAGTTTCGTTGGATTTTGATTTTTCTTTCTTTTTCAACAGAAACTATTCTCGAATATGGATAAAGTGGTTAGCTGTGATCGGCCTGGTCACTGCTCTTTATGGTGAGATAAATTGTTTATTGTTTCTATTAGATTATAATATCCAACACATCGTGGCATTTCATTTATTTATATGAACTTGGTCCTGGGCACTAGTTTAAATTTTTTCTAACCAATTTATATGACAATGAGCCTATGCTAGCTGAGCCCTGTGCCTAACGTCTAATCACATAGGGATTTCAGTTTTTTATACAATAGTTGGGTTTCTATATGTACTGCAGATGTCACTGCTAATTAATTGTCTTTATAACAGGGTCGGACTGTTGGCATTTCACCTGGCACTAGTCAATAACCCACAAGATGCTCTTGTAGTGTTGACTTTTGCTTCTGTACTGTATCATGAAGAATGGGAAGAAGGTGTTAAATTTTCCAGAGAGAATGCTGCATCAATAGTTAACTATGTACCTGAGATCTCAGGCTCGTGTGAATTTAAATCAGAGGAAGAACTTGCAAAACAAGTTTCACAATTAGCTTCTGTTGTGCTAGATTATATTGCCGCTTTAACTGCAACAAAAGATCCTGATGAATCAATGTCCAGATATCGTGTTTTTCCATTCTCTGGGTTGGTAAGTATGTCTTATTGATATTCACTTCCTGAGCTGGAACTCGATGTGTCTCTCATGCCACTTATCTGCATTTTCCTCATCCCATCATTAAATGCTGTTGTTATAGAACTTGGTATTAATATTCAACCACATCATAGAATTATTATCTAAACTTTTGTTACCTTTTACAGTTTTACCATATCGTGCCTTGATTTTGTATTACAGAAGTATGTCACAAATCCTTGGACTATAGACTAAGTGTTACCTTTTACAATTTTACCGTATCATGCCTACTATTTGCTGTTACTGTAAAATGCCATCCCTGGTGTGGTGGTAGCCCTTGTAGCAGTTCTAAAATATTTGTTGGTGTGCTTGTATAAAATTTTTCTTTGGTTGGAATACTTATATGTTGTTTCATATGTGTGAAACTTTCAGGTATTTTTATCAAAGAATATGGCTAAACATGTTGCTGCAATTGTTGAAGTGCTGGCCAATGACATCGAATGTTACAATCAAAGAAGGAAGAATTTTGAGATTGATTGCCACTCACTTGGGAAAGGTCATATGCGTGAGATTAGGTTTGTTTTAGGAAAAGTTATTCTAGAAACCATGGACAGTGGGATTTTGAGAGGTAAGGAAGTCGTTCAGGAGAAGGAGGATGACTACCACCTGCAGCAGGAGAGCATTGACAAAATTTTTCCTGAGGGTAGAAAACG
Source organism: Heteromeles arbutifolia (assembly GCA_024362995.1). Classification (NCBI taxonomy): domain Eukaryota; kingdom Viridiplantae; phylum Streptophyta; class Magnoliopsida; order Rosales; family Rosaceae; genus Heteromeles; species Heteromeles arbutifolia. The sequence continues at coordinate 17,665,163 of JANCRC010000001.1, forward strand.
TGGCCTTACAACTGATACCCCTGAACTAAAACAAGAGTTGTCCAAGAAACATAAGGTGAAAGAAGTTTTTGATTCAGATATTGCTATCGATAATCAAAAGGTTGTTGAAACAACTCAATCACCCCAGAAGGAGTTGATTTCAGTTTTGGGAAATATATTTGAGAAGAAAAAACGTCAGTTACCAGAAGAGGTGATTGGGAAAAAGCGAGAGCTTTCTGAGAATGATAAGAATGATAAGTTCCAGAATAAGCAGAAGAAGAATATTAAGAAGCGTAATTCAAGTCAGGAGGAGACTATTAATCTGGAAAATATGTTAGAGCAGAGAAGGTATCCTGTAACACGGAAAGTGATCCGTGAGAAGATGACAGAACTCAGACAAGAAACAGACGAGGAGAGCAGTCCACCTCCACTATCTAGTCATTTCAGCAGTGGGGTTGAGGAGATTCAGAAACGCAAACAAGTAGCAGGAAAGCCAATATCCAGTCTCAATCGACTATCTAGTCTCTTCAAGTGAAATTATTGTCGTAAACTAACAAAAATGACATGTATGTTTACTGTGCCTTCTTCCTCTCTCTCTCTCTCTCTCTCTCTCTCTCTCTCTCTCTCTCTCTCTCTCTCTCTCTCTCTCTCTCTCTCTCTCTCAGTTTTCATGAATAATTCTTCTTTTGCTTTCTGCACTGCAGGTGTATCCCTAAAAGGTCCTCAGATACACCCCAGGTTTTGCACATTGTAACATTTTGCTTCCCTGTCCTCCTTTCCCTTTTATTTATCGGTTCTAACAGTTTTGGTTAGCCTTAGGTATGACAAAATTATGCTGGTTAAGGAGCGTTGTGAAATATTTTGTATGACAAAATTTGTATATATATTTAATAATTCGTTCGAGGATCGTCTTTTGAATGAGTATGGGTGAACCTTTATCAATTTTGGTTAGCTTTAGGTATTCAACACCTCTTTTTTCTACTCCTACATGGCCGTGTTAATTTTTTGCCATTAGATTGAACGAATTATAGGAAAATCAATAGACAAATAAGAACATGTGTTTGCAGGAGAGAAGGGGTTTGTCTAAAACTCGTTTCACTTTTGAAATATAACTACAAATGGCTGATCTCATGTTTGCAAATTGAGTAACGGTAGAGGTAGCGAAATAAATGTTCAACTTTGGATATTGACTTGTATGGTTATTTTGTAGTGATTTAACTTTTTCAGGCTGTGCCACGCAAATTAATGATTTTTCTCTTTTATTTACTAATGTATATTAAACTAATCTAAAAATTATATCGAGTTTTTTATACAACAAAATATTTACATTAAAGGGTGAAAATAAATTAGAATCGAGTTACAAAATTCGAACTTAAGATCTCTTATTTACAAGGAAATATAAATATCACTAAATTTGTAGTGTAATACGTGGATGCTGGAAGTAAAATTTGAACTTAATTGCAAACGTAGAAAACACTTTGTTTTAGTCAACTTGATTGTTCATGTCATGGACATGATTTCATGCTCTCGATCTCCGCTTTCACCATTATGGCAATGTATCATTTTTGTATTGGTTAATACTGTTTTAAATCTAGTCTATTTGTAACGCTTTCGCTATTATGTTATTTTGTTCCCTATTTCCCTATTTTATCTTGAATTTCATATTAATGGAAAGTATTTAACGTGCCACCAAAAATGATATGATAATTTCTTCATACCATCTCCAGTAATTCCTTCATTCATTTTAAATTTGGTGTATTGTATTGTTGTAACATCCCACATCGTTCAGGGGATTGATCCTTAAATGTATATTCTCATCCTTACCTAGCACGAGGTTTTTTGGGAGCTCACTGGCTTCGGGTTCCGTAGGAACTTCGAAGTTAAGCGAGAAGGGGGCTAGAGCACTTCCGTGATGGGTGACCCACTGGGAAGTTGTTCGTGTGAGTTCCCAGAAACAAAACCGTGAGGGAATGGTAAGCCCAAAACGGACAATATCGTGCTACGGTGGTGGAGCGGGCATAGGAAGTTATCCGCCCTGGGCCGGGATGTGACCATTGGTATTAGAGCCTAACCCTGGCCGTGATTGTGTCGACGAGGACGTCAGGCCCCTAAGAGGGGTGGATTGTAACATCCCACATCGTCCAGGAGAGTGATCCTTAAATGTATATTCTCATCCCTACCTAGCACGAGGCCTTTTGGGAGCTCACTGGCTTCGGGTTCCGTAGGAATTCTGAAGTTAAGCGAGAAGGGGGCCAGAGCACTCACAGGATGGGTGACCCACTGGGAAGTTGCTCGTGAGTTCCCAGAAACAAAACCGTGAGGGAATGGTAAGCCCAAAGCGGACAATATCATGCTACGGTGGTGGAGCGGGCCCTGGAAGTGGTCCGCCTTGGGTCGGGATGTGACAAATTGGCATCAGAGCCAATCCCTAGCCGGAAGTGTGCCGACGAGGACGTCAGGCCCCTAAGGGGGGTGGATTGTAACATCCCACATCGCCCAGGGGATTGATCCTTAAATGTATATTCTCATCCTTACCTAGTATGAGGCCTTTTGGGAGCTCACTGGCTTCGGGTTTCGTAGGAACTCCGAAGTTAAGCGAGAAGTGGGCTAGAGCACTCCCATGATAGGTGACCCACTAGGAAGTTGCTCGTGTGAGTTCCCAGAAACAAAACCGTGAGGGAATGGTAAGCCCAAAGCGGACAATATCGTGCTATGGTGGTGGAGCGGGCCCGGAAAGTGATCCACCCCGGGCCAGGATGTGACAATTGTATTAAAGGGTTGCTCTATTTGAGTAAGACACACACAACTAACGTCAGTACTGACACACACAACTAACGTCAGTACTGACACACTCTCTAATACAAGTAGATCTTATATACAATAGTAGAGCCCCCCTTGCATTGGTCTCGTGTGTCAGCAATGATGTCAGTCATGTTCAAACTCCCTTGAAAAAATTTGTTTACCAAAATTGGGCAATCATGTTAATTTTTTAAATAAATGCAATAGAAGTTATCGTTAATACTTTTACAAGATTTTATCATAGCCTCTCGTGCTACAAACCTACCCGCGATTCCTCAAACTCTCCCTTGCTTTGGCGCGAGAGTACATTACCAGCGTAAACAACGATATAACAAAAGAAACACTCTCATTAGCTGCTTAACATTGTAAGTTTTATAATAAAAAACAATCACGTTACCATCGTAACCAGAAACTTTTGCCCAATAAACACGCTGAAGAATTCTAATTTGTGAATAAATACAATACTAATCCCCTTAATTTCTACACATCTCTAAGAAGATTGAAGTCTTTTAGTTTAAAATTTAAACTTAGAAATAGTTTGGTCATCCCAAGAAGGTACACACAAATTTTGTTAGATGCTACAATATCCAAAATTTAGTAATCTTCTAAATACGACCATTCTAATTAGGTGACAATTATCGTAATATGTTGTTTTAATATTTCCAAAAAGAAAAAAAGAAAAAAAAAAGAAGGCTCCAATGGGCAGGAGCGCATAGTTTTTCGGAGTCCAACCCTCAATCATTGGATAAAATTCATAAAAAATTTGAAGTTCTCACTTTGAGACCTGAAATTTAGATTAATTTTGAAATGTCATAGGGTCATAGGGTCATAGGGCCATAGGGCCATAGGCCGACGCCTACATGCGATTGCCAACCCAGGTGACCGTTGTTATAGGGGCATTACCTAGAAAGTCATCTCAATCCGTATGATCCAACGGTCAGATTGCACTTGCCGTTCTATTTGAAAAATGTAGAAGGGTATCCTATTGGGACAAATACCCACTGATTTATGTCCTTTATAAGTAGCTCTGTCTTTATCTCTAGATTCTCTACTACAACTCACTGTATTCTCTTTCTCTCTCTAGAGGCTCTCTTGGAGGGAAGAAATTGGGTTTGATTTGATTGATTGATTGATTGATTGATTGTTCCTTAAGGAAATCATAAACTTCAAAGAATGGCTGTTTCTAATGAGAACCGTTCTAGTCTGATCAGACCCACAAATATGCGAGGTGAATGAATCACTGAAATGGGGTTATTTTTTTTGCAATCTGGGCATTTAGATTTTGAGATTTTGAGAGTGAAAATTTTCCAAAGATTCTGACTTTTTTCGGTTTTCGACTACCATAAAGGAGGACTATGTGCCGGAAAGCGTGGACAGCAGCAGATTAGGCAGACCAGGAGGGCTTTTGGAATCATTAATCAGAGTTTGTTAGGAGCGCCAGCATACCCTTGTGTTGTTAACAAGAGACCCTTTTTGCAGTAATTTTCGTAAACTTTTTGCATTTCGCATTTTTCATCTTTCACAGGCATGATTTCTTGAATTTATTTTTCGTTTACTAATGTTTTTTGTGTGTTTATGTTCTAATCTCAGAACACGTGAAGTTTATGTGAAGAAACAGGCAGATCCAGCGCACAGACCAATCACAAGGTTTGAATTTGATCCTTTTATTGTTTTTAAATTTTACTTGAATTGTTGGGTTATGAAATTTGATATTGATTTGCATTTTTTACAGGAAGTCTGCTGCACAAATTAGCGCTCAGCAATCTTGTTTCAAGGTACCGCTATCCGCCCCCAGGATTGATTTCTCAGTTTTCTTATCTGTTTTACCTTATTTGATAGATTGGGTTGGTGTAATTTATATCTGCAGGAAGTTAAGATCTCCAAGGTGCCAAACACAACAGCTACAGCCACCAACTCAACTGGTTTTGGAGATTGCACTAGTATATTCGTAGATGACGAATTCAAGTCCCCTGAAGAGCAAGCAGAAGCAATGCCGGAGGATGCAGAGCCCATGTTTCTAGAACAAGAAGAACCAGTGCCGGAGGAAGCAAACGATGCGGTATATCTTTCTTTCTTTCTGTAAAACATGTTGAGTTTTTTAATTGTTTTTTACTTGTTGGAAAAACCCAATTTGCTGATTTGTTTAAAATTTGATCTTGCAGGAGGAGGTTGAAATGGTAGACATTGTGGAAGAGCCGATTGTGGACATTGATGGCAGCGATTTGAAGAATCCGCTTGCAGTTGTAGACTATGTTGAGGATCTCTATGCTTACTATAGGAGAATGGAGGTAAAAGTTGCTCACTGTTTTATTACTGAACCATTAGGCTTAGCAAATTCATTTTCAAATGATCCGTGATATGAAATTCTACAAATTACTTGAGAAACATAACTTGAATTATTCGCGCGAAGGCGCGCTGAAGAACATTTTCACGCGCCCGAAGAACTTGCAATGTGCCTGTACTAATTTAGAGTTGCATATCTGGAATGACAAGTAAATCTCTAGTTGATTTCTTTCTAAGGTCATAACAGAATAGCAATATCTGCATATGGGAAGCATTTATGTCAGGTCTTTAAATTTTTCGTGTAAGAATAATCTGGCATTGCATTTTAATCGACATCAAAACATTTTCTGTAAAATGTTTGTACATTTTTGTCACGAAGGAATTTGATTTGCTTCCTATTTCAGCAAAAAACCATTAATGAAGTTTCCTTTTTCGACGAAAAACAAAAGTAAGAAAAACATCCATTTCATCCCAACTGTGGTAACTAACTTAAGCGACACTCATATTTGCAGGGTTTTAGCTGTGTCCCACCTGACTATATGGAGCAACATTGTGACATCAATGAGAAGATGAGGGCTATATTGATTGACTGGCTTATTGAGGTTTACTTTTCTTTCCTAATCGATCAATTGTACGAAAATGGCAAATGGTTTCTCTTGCATTAATCATCAATGCAGTTTGTTTCAATCAACCTTATTTACGAATGACTAATCTGGTTATCCGAATCAACAGGTGCAGGACAAGTTTGAGCTGTTGAAGGAGACATTGTTTCTTACTGTGAATCTCATCGATAGATTTTTATCCCGCCGTACGGTTGTAAGAAGGAAACTTCAGTTGGTTGGTCTGGTTGCCATGCTTTTAGCATGCAAGTATGAGGAAGTTTCTGCTCCTATTGTCGGGGATTTGATTCTCATATCGGATAAGGCTTACACAAGGCAGGAAGTCCTCTGGAAATGGTAATTCGTTGTTCTTTCTTTGGTCGAATACCCTTAACGGTTTCGCATACTATGGAAATAAAGTTACTTCTTGAAGCACTAGTTCTAATTTTTCTTCCCCTTGTGCAGGAGAACTTGATGCTCAACACATTGCAGTTTAACATGTCAGTAGCAACGCCGTATGTTTTCATGAGTAGATTCCTCAAGGCTGCTCAATCCGACAAGAAGGTCAGTAGTGGTTCATCGAAGATCAATTTTGTTTTCTCGCACCAACGAGATTCTGAGTCCTTTTTCTTTAATGTCCTCAAAACAGATTGAAATGCTATCGTTCTTCTTGATCGAGCTCTCTCTTTTGGAGTACCAAATGCTGAAGTTTCCACCATCTTTGTTAGCTGCTGCTGCAGTCTACACTGCTCAGTGCAATCTTTTCGGGTTCAAGCAGTGGAGCAGAACCTGCGAGTGGCACACAAACTACTCAGAAGAACAACTCTTGTGAGTTCTTTTTGATTTTTCCCATTTATAAAACAGAAACTAAATCATCATTACTAGAAAACTTTACTAATAACTATTGAATTACTTGGTAACAGAGAGTGCTCAAGTTTGATGGTGGGATTCCACCGGAAGGCGTCGACGGGGAGACTGACAAGGGTGCACAGGAAGTACAGTACTTCCAAGTTTGGCTACATTGCAACTTCAGAACCAGCAAAGTTTCTGCTGCAGACTCAACAACTATAGCAGGCCCATATACACACTAACAAACATTACATATGATGACTTTGTTAATTAAGCGTTAATTGGGTAATTTGAGAAGAAGAAGAAGAAGATATTTGCACATAATTATTCAGCAACAGTGGTTGCACCTGGGAAAATTGGGTTACTTTAGATTTCTAGGGTTTGCAGCCTCAAATTGTTTGCTTGAGAAAGCAGCCATGGTTTTCTTGGAGCATGGTTTATGTTTGCACTTGTAAGCAATGATAAATGCCAATTTTTTCGGTAGAAAACAATTACTGCACTTCTCGAAAGTCATCATGAACTTTGTACTGGTAAAAAATAAAAAAATAAAAAATATATAATGATTGTTTTGAAACGCTAGTTAGTAGTTACGCTTCCGTTTCTATATGATATAGAGCAAAATACCAATTTTGCTTTGGATATAGAGTAAAATACCAATTTTGCTTTGTACAAAGGTCTTAAACATCACAACACTTTCTACATAACCTAAACCTACCTTAACCTGTGAACCCGGGCAACTTATATTATCCAGACTTGGAGTGCAAGTCTAGTACTTGCAAACGACGTCGTATGACTTAAACGACGTCCTGCTGCTGGTTTCCAAGTTGTTCAACATTTTCTTCACCAACCCCACTGATTTGGGCAGTATCAACTTCCCTGTTTCGAATATTCAATTTTACAAATTTTCCCTAATTTTTAAATTAGATAAATACCCCCAACAAGTTTCAGACCTTTGCCACCAAACCCTCTCTCTCTCTCTCTCTAGCTTGCTCTGAAGCAGCAACACCTCCACCATGGCTATGGCAACCACACCTCACTCCCTCCTCCTCCAAAACCCAAATACCAATTTTCTCAAAAACCCCAAAACGCCCTTCGCCACCATCCCCATGATCGCCACCCGCCTCACCACCTCCACCACCCTAAACCCCGCCAAACCCATCTCCGTCAAATGCTCAGCCACCACCACCCACATCCAAGATCGATCGCCGGTCCAGTCCGAATCCCAAGATCGGGTTTTCAACTTTGCTGCGGGACCCGCCGTTCTTCCCGAACACGTCCTCCGGAAGGCCCAATCGGAGCTCTACAACTGGCGCGGATCTGGGATGAGCGTCATGGAAATGAGCCACAGAGGCAAAGAGTTCCTCTCCATAATCCAGAAGGCCGAGTCCGACCTCCGAACCCTCCTGAACATCCCGGACGAATACTCCGTCCTCTTCCTCCAGGGCGGCGCCACCACGCAGTTCGCCGCCATCCCTCTCAATCTCTGCAAACCTGACGACGAAGTCGATTACTTGGTAACCGGGTCGTGGGGCGACAAGGCCGTCAAGGAGGCGCAGAAGTATTCGAACCCAAAAGTGATCTGGTCTGGGAAATCCGAAAAGTACACAAAGATTCCAGCTTTTGAAGAATTGGAGCAGAGCGCGGGCGCCAAGTATTTGCATATATGTGCCAATGAAACAATCCATGGCGTCGAGTTCAAAACCTACCCGAATCCGAAAAACGGACTCCTGATCGCTGATATGTCCTCCAATTTCTGCTCCAAGCCGGTGGACGTTTCCAAATTTGGAATCATCTACGCCGGGGCACAGAAGAATGTGGGGCCATCTGGGGTAACCATTGTGATCATCAGGAAGGATCTGATCGGAAATGCTCAGCCAGTCACGCCGGTGATGCTGGACTACAAGATCCACGACGAGAACAAGTCGTTGTACAACACGCCGCCGTGCTACGGTATTTACATGTGCGGATTGGTTTTCGAGGATTTGCTGGAGCAGGGCGGGTTGGTGGAGATTGAGAAGAAGAACAAGAGGAAGGCTGACATTCTGTACAATGCCATTGGTGAGAGCAAGGGGTTTTACCGGTGCCCGGTGGAGAAGTCGGTGAGGTCGCTGATGAACGTGCCGTTTACGCTGGAGAAGGCGGAGTTGGAGGCAGAGTTCGTGAAGGAGGCGGCGAAGGAGAAGATGGTGCAGCTGAAGGGGCATAGGTCGGTGGGAGGGATGAGAGCTTCGATTTACAATGCAATGCCTTTGGCTGGGGTGGAGAAGTTGTTTGCTTTCATGAAGGAGTTCCAGGCAAAGCATGCATGAAACATTGATTTTACCCTGTTTTGAAACATTAATTTCTACTAGATTTGTTAGTAACTTTGTTTTGTTTTTGTTTGCTGTGTGTTTTTTTTTTTTTTTTTTGTCCCGAAGTGTTCGTTGTTTGATGTTTATGAAGTTGAAGTCAATTTCCGATGTTTAAATTTTGTTGTCATAAGCTCAGAGTAATGAATAATACAATCCTTCAGTGAGTAAAGTTTGTTAATTGTTTTTACCGTTCGAGCGATGTTCTAAATTAATCTAATATTAGTTACAAGGGAATTGGTTTGAATTTAGAAGAGGAGGAAACACATTTAAGACAAGAGTGTTTGGTAGTCTTACCCTTTGTAACCAATCTTTGGTTTTTTCTTGTTCTCACGTAGCTTTTAATCTGAGTAACATTGTTCATTTTTTATATTGCTATTTGAAGAAAAAATCTAACTGGGAAAATTGCAAAAATCTTTGGGAAAATTGTAAAAATCTTTGGGCAATATATACACAGAAAGGCATTGCACATGGCTGATCTTAATGTCCTGTCGGTACTCTTCTGGTGGGGAAAAAAAAGAAAAATTAATGAAAATGGCTAGAAAACTTTGAGTTTTAACGATAAGGACAAAATAAAGGGTAAAATGAATAGTACCATGATTGACTTTTTAATGTAAAAATGTGATTTTTTGTTAAAATGAACAGTACTGAGAGCTTTTCGTTAAAGTTCTCTAAAAAAAAATAAACTACTGCAAGACCCAATCGTCAAGCATGGACGAAAATCGGCCTTAGCGATCTGATCAGATACTGTCTAGGAAAAATTATTTTCACACCCCGTTTCTCACCTCATACACACCTCCCTTATTTGTAACCGTTAGATTGAACTCAAGTAAAATAACCAGTCATGATTAACATGGATGTGCAGAAGGTACAAAAAAAAAAAAAAAGTGTTGAAATCACTATCCATAATTCCATTACCAATTATGTAAGAGCGTGTATTCATACACCAATGGCCGAATCACGCGATAGAGACTGCATATTTACTGTGGACAAGGGGCCATCCTCACCCACCTGCCGAACCAGTAGATGGCGAAATGGTTGGTGACAACTCCCAAATCGATCCACAACCATGGAAACAAAAACAAAGAATTACTCACTTGGCTGCCTAAAAAACAATGACATGCAATAGCTATGTACAAGAGCGCGAAGAGAGTAAAAAGAAACCAGCTGAAAGCTGTGCTACTATCTCACTAGTGTACATCACTCGTAACACCAGATGTTGCATAAAACCGCAACTTTCCAATATAATCTCCAAAATCATGATTTTGCTTCTGTTACACTCTACAACAAATCAATGGAGAAGAGGGGCTTCCTTCCGGATAGAATAACCAAGCATGGCCAAAAACTGTTCACCCTCTCTCTCGCTGTCTCGCTATCTCTTCACGCTGTATATGGTTGTGTCGTACTTTACATTTAATGTTCAAAGTTACCAAAGAATACAATTTGTACTATGGCCGCACCTCCACCACCTCTGAATCTAGAGGTAAGCAGTTAGCTGTCACAGCATCCGTGCAAAGAAGTCTCTACAGTCTTCATGTCTACGGCTATGAAAATGAGAATCTTGAGAAAAGAGAGACACCGGATCCTGAAGTATCACTAGCCGGGCTAGGAGGAACATCTGCCGATTGGCGGTAGGCTTGTTGACACTTCTGCAACTACATTCGTATATAAAATGCATTAAATTAGAATGCAACTGATAATCTAGTAAAATGATAAAGGAACCCAAATAATGGCATAAACAACTAACTATACGGCATCAAGTAGGAGATAAGATTTTACCTCGTCCGGACTAAATTGAAGAAGCATAGCAACTACAGGTAATAGAGCCTCCACTTCACCTATTTGAATAATAAAAACATTCAGACTTTCCAACACCACTTGTACGTTCGCGTCTCACTAGATGATTTTTGAATGTAGCAAAAACCAAATTACATCACAAAAAACATGTACTTCGGTTTAGCCTTTCATAAAAATACCTGTTTCAAGAAGCTTTAAGATCACATTTTTCAGGTAGGTCATATCTACTCCTTCCCTCTTCTGCGATCTTTCCATGTTCCGCAACTCATCCTTCAACATGGATTCCTACATATATCATGACATCCATCAGATCGATATGTATTAAGAAAAGCAAACAAATATTTTCGGTGACACCAGCATTTTCCTTTTGGATATGCTCAATTCATGATAAATCTACTGACTGCCCGCATTCTATAAATTTACTAAAATTACAAAAACAGTTCCTAAACAACTGAAATCAATCAAGCCAAATGAATAGGGGCAAAAATCTCAGTACCTGTTGGCTGTGCAGACGATTCTCATGCTCCAGCTCCTCAATTTCCTCCTGAGTTGAAAAAAATATATATATCAGAACTACACTACAGAGAAGTAGCAATCAAGATGGGAAATTACACACTTGAAGCACTAAAATGTGCCGTTGTGACTGTGCTAGCTCTTCCTCTCTTTGCGCTTGCTGCCTTGCCAAAATCTGAAATTCATATTACACCACACATGATCATTTGAATGCACGCATGAAAAGGAGATTAACAGTTTACTGGTCTTCAATAGTAATACCTCATATACCACACATGATCATTTGAATGCACACATGGACAGTCTAATTTGATCCAATCCAAATGTCTTAGTTTGAAAGCACAACTACAAATCGCTAGCATGACCAGCCATAAGGTTCAATGAAATACCCAAGTTCTCCCTTCAGAATGTCCCAAAAATTTTCGTGGAAAAAATTAATCAGAGTATATAATTACCAGAATCTGCTGTTCTGCACCAGCGGTGCTTATACTTGCTGCGTCCTGTTTATGCATGCCTGATTATACAACCGTCAAAAAGTAATTGATACATTAGAACTCCACTAAGAACCCTCATAAGGTTAGAACGCCATAGTTCAAGTAATACACAACTCTTTATCTAATTGGAACAGATGAAAAGAAATTGTCCTCCGGATCCACCTACCTGTGTTATAGTTATCATTGCGATCAACCTGAGGTCATATCAAAATAACATCATCAAAACAGTGAAGTGTAAGGATAAAGTTTGAATGTCAGTCAAGAAAAAGGAACCTACTCGTGATCTTGACTCCAACGATTGATGAAGATTTTTATTATCATCTACAAGTCTAGAAATTTCACTGTCCTTCTCCTCAATCATTCTATCAGCAAGATCACGAAATGAACTGTGCTCCTCCTACAAATGATGAACACAATTAAGATAAAACAAATACTAACATTGTGTCAGGAAAAATATATGAAAAATTAACGCAACTTACCTTCAGTTTTTTATACCGTAATTTGAGCTCTTCCAATTCTTTTTTGATATCTTCTCCAGAAGATGATTCATTTTGAGCTCTCAGTGTGTCACATCTTACTGAAAAAAATGATTATTCCATGAATAACTGCTCTCAAACTTGGAACAATACCTATTTCCTAGACCAAGGAATAGGATAAACATAGAAAGAAAAATAAAACAGAAAAGATATATGTAAGTAGATTAGTGTGGAGATATTACCCCGCCATGTTTCTTCCAAACTATTAAGGTTCGCTTCCCATGCTTCTTTCGCTGATCGGTAATGGGCATTAGCAGATTCAAGCTTTGATTCTAAGCTCTTGATCTGCTGCATGGCATTGTAAAGAGCAGCATCTCTGTAACAAGTAAGGAACTGAAAGATCAAGATCATTGCTTAACACTTCACAGAAGTTTATTACCTAACTCTGCACAATCAAACAATCCTCCATGAAAAGTGGAAGGCTTTAAAGCAATAAACAAGGTTCAAAGTGTTGTACTTTTATGTGCAAACGGAAGCAAATTCTAACAAAGTACCAATATCAACGTCGTAGGTGAAAACTAAAACAAACAAACAATCTCAAACTAACAAAAGAGATTTATGTGGTTCGGCGTAAAGCCTACATCCACGGGCGAAGCACTGCGAGGAATTTCACTAAACAAACGGAGATTACAAAAGAGTGTTTAAACTCTCACAACCCAAATCCCACAAATTACAAACCCTAAACCAAACGAGTAGAGAACTCAAAACTAATGGAGAAGATTCTCCCAAATTGCTCTCTAACTCACGAACTCACAAATTGACTCTCACCAAATTGCCAAACGAACGAGCCACACAAAATACACTAACCCTAAGGTCCTATTTATAGTGCATAGGACTTAGGTTACAATAAAAATCCTAATAGGAAGTAAATCCAAATCCTAATCAAATAGGTAATTAACAAAATCTCTCCACCAAGGAAACCAACTAAGAAGTCAAAATCCAAACCCAAATAGGACACCAAAACCAAATAGGTAACACAAACCTAATTTTTGCATCATCCTAATTTTGAGCCGTAAAACCCAACACAAAGTTCAAACTACATTGGGAAGCAACAGCCACCATGATTAAAATAATTCTGGTCATGAAATTGGTGAAAAATTGGCTACAAGTTTGAAACACCGAAATGTTGAAATTGGTCACATCAGAGCACACGGTGCTTTATTTATTTACTTTATAATTATATGGCCTTTTGCATTGGTCTTATTAGGAAACTTTGAAAACAATCCCAAATCTGGCAAGCTCACTGTAGCAGATTCTAACTTTACCTTTCTGCTATTTCTCTATCATGATTCTTCAAAGCTTCCTTAAGATCGTGAAGGGCCTTATTCCTTTCAGCATTCACAAATGATACTTCTTTTTCAGCCTCCTACAGAAATAAAAAACAAAATGTAATTAACAATTCTCAGATAAGTGTGTTAGATCACGATTTTTCTTCATGCTACAAAAATAAAGATTAATTGCAAGCACACACTTTCAGTGCTTCCTCAAGAGCTTTGACTTGTTCTGAGTCTTTAGCTCCAGCTAGCTCTGCATCCTTCTTTTGAAGAAGCGCATGAGCTCGGCTTTTGTAAGAAGAAAACTCACGTTCAAGGTGGTTGATCTGCAAGAATAATAGGTCAAACATATAAGGGCAGAAGAAAGATCAAGAGATATTTAAATGTAAACAACTGCATTTTGAACAACATATTACAGCAAAATTTGCAGTAAAGTTACGCAACAACATAGCCCTTGAACGAGGATTAAAAGTTATATACATGTCAGAAAGGAAGATTCCAAGAATGCATTCAAGTAACTGCTGTTAGCTCTAAACCAAACGTGTCCCCAAACAATCAATGGTTATCCCACTTGGAAATAAGTGTTATGTACTAAAACTGTTATTATTACCAACAATATATTCACTAAGTTTAACCCCATTGAAAATAAAGGGAGACGGGGAAGGATAAAAACATAGAATCGCTGCACACTTCCACAGTCATTAAATGTTAAGGGAAGAGGGGTGGATTCCAAAAGAGTGAAATCAAACCTCTTCCTTGAGGACTGCAAGTTCAGCATCCCTCGCATCAAGCTTTCGTGTTTGTGCAGACACCTCTGATTCCAGCTGGCCTGCCCAATAAGAAATGCATGTGACACTGATATACATATATAAATACATATATATATATACAGATATCTTATCTAAACAGATGAAATTCAGCAAGGAATAGATATAGACTTCTCATTTTGGCTACTTCAATATCAGCACATATTCGGTTGCTCTCAGAAATTTCTAGCTTCGTTTTCAGTGCTCGGGTGGCAGCTTCCCAGCTCTCCTTTTCTTTCTCCTGAAGTAATAATAAAATTTTAGAATATAAAAAATTAGAAGCAGCATATCCCAAAAGTCAGAACCTATAAAGTAACCGAAGGCAAGGCTGATAGTCAACAAAATCAAATAAGGAACACATCATGGTCTGCCAATAAGATTTTTTTTTCCCACAAAAAAGGAAACAAAATTCTTATCCTGGCAGCCATAATGCAACAACCCATCTGCATAAGTTTTTGCTTCTCCTATAAGTTCGAGTTGTACATGTTCATCTTTCAGGTGAGCAAGCTCTCCTCTAACAGTTTCCAACGTGGCTCTAAGCCTTGCTGCCTCACCCGTTGATGCTGCTTCCATTTCTGCAATCTTAGATTCTTTCTCAGCAACTAGCATCTGGAAAATTACATTAGCTAATTAGTCTGATCCCTTTACAAATTACAGAAACATTCAGTCAAACTATGCAATGGAGTAAAACTATTATCCCAAATTGAACCAAAGATAAAGGATACAGCAGCCGGTAATCCACTTCTACTTTATTGTTTCTGATGCTAACTTTCCAGCTCCTTGTATAGTAAGTGGGCTTTTATACCTTTCGATTATAATGATAATAGTAATAAAGGGCTGCAATTGAAAGGAGTGGAAGACTTGAGCTTGATTTACCACGTTAATTGTTATTTATTTTAGCCACAATCTAAGGTTCAGCATGCTAGTCTGTTCCTAGAAGACTTATGAACAAGAAATAGTTTTCAAAAAAAAAAAAAAAAAATTCACCCCTATCTATATAAGTTGTCAAAGATGGAGTGAACATTATGATTAAAGCTCTCACCTGCAGTGAAGAAATAGTTTCAGTTGCTTTATTTCTATCAGATGAAGCTTCAGCAAGCTGGGCTTCGTAACTCTCCAAATTCTGGAGAAAACAGAGACAAAGGATATTAAAACACAATCTCTTGGTGAACGTAATGGCAGGGACTATATTATAAACAAAGAGGGCTGCTAATTAGGCATACAAATGCAAATACACCTTTTGATGTTTAGCAGAGAGTTCAGCTAATGAAGCTTGCCTTTTTTCTTCAGCAGCCTGCAGCATCCCTCTCATGTCTTCTAACATCTGAGATAAACGCAAGACAGCAATACATTATATATATATATATATATATATATGTTTTGGTTTTTTTTTTTTAAAATAATCTTACACAAATGAATAATCCAGATTGAATTTGTAATAACAACCTAGAAGCATTACAAAATAATCAATTAGAACAGCCTGATATATGTTTGTATAAGCATTTGTAGTTGTCAAACAAACTCATGTTCTAAACTTTGGAGATATTCAGTGCATCGACAGTTGGGTATCACATGGACGTTACCCTGAGTCCTAAGCACATACACAAACATCCAGACGGAAAACAAACAAATAGTGGGTTATATCTGAATAGGTACACAAGAGGCTGAGTGGACTTCTTGATCAATCAACCGAAAAGATTTGAAGGCAGAAACTGAACACCCCAAAGGATAAGCACAAACAGTCATACCTGCTCCTTATCTGAAACTGTTTGTTGCAATGTCTCAAGAGCAATCTCCTTTGGTTGCAACTGGTTCCGCAATTCCACAAGGTTGTCTCGTAGTCTGATTGTCAGCAGCATAATTACAGTTAAGATAATAAACGGTAAAAAAAGAAACAGTTGTGATTTTCTCAAAAATACACAAATTGGTCACAGTAGGAAGTTAACTGGAGATTTACTTGTTGTTTGCGCTTCTTAGCTGTTGCCTCTCTGCATCAATTGCTTTCAATGCGTCATTCGCTTGTTGCCTGGTCCTGTCCAGCTCTTGCTGCAACGCCGTCTGCTGAGACAATGCACGCTCAGCCGCTTCATTTACTACACGAAATCGTTCCTCGAGGTCATCTTTTTCCTGAGGAAAAAAGAGCAAAATAGCTTAATTCAAAGGGCAGTTACACAATAAGAAAAAGTTCGATCAAAATAATCGACATAATTTACCTTTTGAACATCTTGAATGCGCTGCTTAGCTCGTTTGTGAAGCCTGGTGAATTTCGAGTCGAGATCGGAGTACTTCTCTTCCCGCTCTTTTATTTCTTGATCCAACTTCTGTTGCGCTGCACAAAAATAACAGCAAACAATTCTACGTATTCAGACCCCGAAGATTATGAATTTCGCAATTAGCAAAAGCTTCCAACAGAATCAAAGAAATGTACAAATGAAGAGACACAATCTGACCTTCAGTGAGCTTTACAGAGAGCTCTTGAGCTCTGGAATCTGCTTCCGAGTGCGATTCCTGAAGATGCTTCAGAGCAACTTCCGCGGCAGCTCGCGTTTGCTTCTCTTCCAGAAGCTCCACATTCAACGATTCAATCGTTTGACGCAGCTGCTTCACCTCCTCCGATTCGCCGCCTTCCTTCTCGCTCGGCTCCGGCGATTGAGAATTCCGAAATCCTTCGAACTGAGACTTCAGGATTTCGTTCTGCAATTTGAGCTCCATGACCATCTGGACGAGCTGATCGTGAGTGTCGGCCGAGTCCGGGCCGCCATTCTCCTGCACGAGATCTCCATTGCTGTCGCTTCCGCGCTTCATCGGTTTCGAATCCGAATTCGAATTCTCTTCCATTTGGCCGTCGACCTCCGTCGTCGACACTGTTAAACGCTCCGTTTCAATCTGTGAGAGACAAGCGTTTCAGATCCCAACCGAAACAAACAGAGAAGCCAATTCAGCGAAATCGGCGGTGCTTATATCCGAAGCGGTTACTATACGGACCGTTTTCGTGGTCGGAGAATTGGAGATCTCTCGGCGCAGGGCGGAGAGCGGAAGTGGAGATCGCCGGTGTTGCTCGGCTGGGGGTGTCTGACGCTAGCCAAGCGAAGCACTCAGAGTCGCAAACAGACACAGCGCGGGACTGATAACGGTGCCGTTTTTGGACGGATTTGCATCCGCTATGGCCCAAACTCTCACGGTGGACCGGGATGACGTGGCCGATGTCATCGTCGTGAGGGATGTATAATTTAAGTTGGTAAGGATGTTTTAGTAATTAAAAAGATAGCCCAAATCATTCTTGGACCCAAAATTTGGGTGGGAATCGTAACCTAATTTTAATTGGATGTTTTCACTTTTCATATCAACTATCAAGCCCAAAGCTCCCAAATTTATAGGCCCAATGACCCAAATTTTTTGTTTGTTTGTTTATATTCTAAACGTAGCCAGTTTCACACGTGGTGATGCACAAAATAAAAATTTATGTTTTCTCCTTGTAACTCCTTCTAAGAGCTTTTCTCATCTGTGCGTGAGTGTCCTCCGCTTCGTTCTTTTCGCAGCCGCCGACCCTAGCTATGGCTAGAATCGGTGGCAGTCCTTCTCTTCTCCTTTCTCTTTTTTCCTTTTCTTTCCTTCTCCTTCATCTTCCGTTTTCCCCTGCCTAGTGGCATTTTTGCCACTTAACCCCCTGTGCATATGTTTTCTTTGACTTCAATCCTTTTTCCAACTTTTCCCATTTCTTCCTTCCTTCCACTTTTCCTCTTTGTTTCCTTTCATCTTCCTTCCACCTTTTCCCCTTATTTATCTCCACATTTTCCCCCTATTTCCCCTCGCGTTCCCCAATCCGGGCTCCATCCTTCTTTGACTCCACAATCCGGATCGACTCCCACTTTTTTTTCAACGCGATTTATCGCGCTTTTTCCGGGGTGAGTAGAGCTTTGGCTCGGGTGTTCACACCACCTCCTTTCTTTGGTTTTCCTTTGTTGGCATTGTTGCTAATGGGTTTTTTCCCGCTGGCTTCAATGAATAGGGCTTGAAAACTCTTCAATGAATAGAACTTGAAAACTCAATCAGTCAGGGAATTGCAAGAGCAATGGCCAAGTTCTTATATAGTATTCTTAAACCATTCCCTATCAGAATCGGTTTAGAATTCGAACCTCAACACAACCAACGTGTAAAAATTAGTCCTAAATAAGTTCCAACACTGAGTTTCAATTCCACAAGAATTACTCATAATTTTTAACATACTTATTCCACAAGTAATTCGAATAAGTCATACATTCAGATGTAAGACTTTTCCATATCAATCTCAAACACTACAGTCAGTTCTCTTACATAATTCATATTCATAATCTTACATTCTCCCACTTGAGTATGAACATGATAACCAACTTTCAAGATTTACAGAAGTGATCACCAAGACTAAATCTTACAACAACTTATCATCACATACTCATATTCGAATACATTTCAAAGTATGGAATTCAATGATCTAATCTGCAGAACACATAATCGATCCAACAATTATTACATATCTAAGATGTACCTCATGTTTATGTGAACCAACACAATAGCAATGTCAAGAAAACATCACTCCCGCTTATGTTAGCCAAGTCTCAACCCAATAATGTCAAGATCCCAGTTAACATCCACACTAGAACATAATGTCAATAGCAAGTATGCATCAGTAAAATCACAAGAATTGATTTTCTGGCAAACAAAACTATGATTAATAACAACTTGTCTTCTGGAACAATTAATCACAAGATTGGAAAAACTGAACTCTAACAGAAAACCAAAATAAGACAACCAAATAAACTTAAAATAAACTACCTAACTCAAAAGTCTGCAGCTTTAACCATTAATAAAAAAGGATGAAGCATCAACAATAGCTTTTAAGTTCCAGAATGGCTTACTCCCACTTGTCTAAGGATTCTAGCACTCTTATCTGTGTCATATGCTCTTTAAGCACATTATTAGGCAATGTTTTTGTGAAAGGATATGCAATCATTGAACTTGTTGACATATACTGAATTTCTATCTCCTCTTTCTTCACCATTTCTCTAACCTTGAGAAACTTTACATCCAACAATCTAGAAGCATAAGTTCTCTTGTTATTTTTTGAGAAGAACACAACAACATTGTTATCACAATACATTTTCACAGAACCCTTAACAGAATCAATAATCTTCATGTCAACAATCAAATTTATGAGTCAAACAACTTGTTTCATCCTTTCAAAACATGCCACAAACTCAGCTTCCATTATCGAGGTTGATACAATAGTTTGCTTGGCACTTTTTCATGAAACAACTCTTCCATTTAATTTGAAAATATACCCACCAGTTGATTTTCTCTCATCCATATCTCCAGCAAGGTCTGAATCAGTGAATCTAACCAACTCCAATGAATCTTCTCTTCCATAAACTAACATAAAATCTTTAGTTATTTGCAGATATCTCAACACATTCTTTGCTGCCACTCAGTGAGCTTCTCCATGATTTGATTGAAACCTTCCCAAAAGTCCAAAAATGAATGCTAAATCAGGTATAGTACAAATATTAGCATACATAAGACTTTCAACTAATGAAGCATAAAGCTTCATCTTCATTAGTTTAGTCTCATGTTCATTGGGCTTCATCTTCATTAGTTTAGTCTCATGCTCATTCTTTGGACATTGGCTTCTCGAGAATTTATCACCCTTGTTCATTGGAACATCAGCTTTGTTGCAACTTTCCATATTGAATCTATTGAGTGCTTTCTCAAAGTAACCTTTCTAAGATAAGCCAATGACCATTTTCTGTCTAGCCCTAACAATCTCAATTCCCAACATATAATAAGCTTCTCCCAAATCCTGCATCTCAAAATTTGTACTTAACATATGTTTGCTTTCATTCAATAGTTGCTTATTTGAGCTTGCAAGTAAGATGTCATCAACATAAAGAACAAGGAAGATAAACTTCAAACCTTTGGTCTTGAGATAAATACAATTATCCATTTTGTTCTCCATAAAGCCATATGAAGTTACAACTTGATCAAATTTCAAAAATCATTGTCTAGAAGCCTGTTTAAGTACATAAATTGACTTGTTTGATTTGCAGACCATATGCTCATCCCCCATTTCAATAAATCCAGGATATTGAGCCATAAAGATTTCCTCATCAAGTTATCCATTCAAGAAAGCAGTTTTGACATCCATAAGAAAGCAGTTTTGACATCCATTTAGTGCAACTCAAAATCAAAGTGTGATGTTAATGCCATGATGACTCTCATTGAGTCTTTAGAAGACACTGGTGAGAAAGTGTCATTATATCTTTACAACTAGTTCCCTCTCATCGACTAATTCCCTCTGTGTAAAACCCTTTACAACTAGTCTTGCTTTATATCTTTCAATTCTTCCCTCAACATCCCTTTTGTGTTAAACACCCACTTGCAGCCAATTGTCTTGATTTCGAGAAGTGATGGTGTCAGAGTTCAAACACAATTTTTTGACATGGAATCAAGTTCTCCCTTCATTGCCATCTGCCATAAAACCATTTGAGGGCTCTTCATAGCTTGCTGATATATGATAGGATCATCAATGTCACCAAAATCGAACTCTGTCTCTTGCAATAGTACACAGTCTTCTGAGATAGCTAGCTTTCTTACTCTATTTGACTTTCTGTAAAGTGGCTAATCAAGTAATGTAACAGAAGTACTTGTATCAGTTGATTATTCTTCGATAAATCGACTTTGATTAGCTTGAGTGTTTGATTGATCTTCCTCAATTACCACATCTGTTGAAAACTCAGGTTCAGCCATAACTTCATCAATCTCAGTGTTTGGTGTGTTCGATTTTGGGAGCATAGGTATGTGATTGTAGTCTAAATATGAAGAATTTTTATCCAGATGCACTTCTTATTCAAACTCAAAATTTTCTTGGACTATATTTGAAACATCTTCATCTTCCAAAAAAACAACATTATGAGTTCTGGTGCGTGCATGAGTGCAGTAGAACTTGAAGCTTTTTTATTTCTCAGAATAACCAATGAAGAAACATGTTGTCCTAGAGTCTAATTTCTTCTCACTTGGATTATAAAATCTTGCTTATGCATTGCAACCCCAAACTTAAAAATAATTGAAGCTTGGTTGTCTTCCATTCCATAATTCAAAATGTGTCTTAGGCACTGATTTAGATGACACTATTCAAAATATAATTTGCTATCTTCAATGCCTCACCCCATAGAAAACTTAGGAGTTTAGACATAGATATCATGCTTCTCACCATCCCCATTAAGGTCCTATTTCTCCTCAATAAGATTCAACTCCTCACACACGTAGACATCAGTTTTTCCTTTAGCCCTCAACCAATTCTTGAATATTTCAGTCTTTTCTATAATGACCTTTGGTTTTGCAATGATGACATCTAATTTTTTCAATGTTTTTAGTTTTCACCTTAAAATTGTTAAACTTAGAGGAGTTGGTATTTTTAGCAGGTATAACAAACTTGTCAAAATGCTTAGGTTTAGAAGTTTTACCAGAAATAAAATCCTTCTTTCCCTTTGCAGCTTGCACAAAATTGATGGATTCAGCCTCTTTGCTTTTTTCTTGCCTTTGACGATTCTCTTCTTGCACACACTGAGCAATTAGTTCATCAACTGTCCACGACTTATCCTGAGTATTATAAGACACTTTTAGCTGACTAAACTTTTGTGGCAGTGCTTGTAGTAGCATGAACACCAACTGCTTTTCTTCAATGATAACATCCATGGAACTAAGTTTTTCAGCTGCATCAGTCATCTTCATGATGTGATCGAATTGAGCCTCCACCCTTAAACTTGTAGGAAATCAAGAGTGACATGCTTTGAGCAATCTCAGCCTTCTCTGATTCTTTGAATTATTCTCCACAACCTTGAGATAATCCTTTGCTGGATTGCATTTCTTGATTCCACCACGTACTGTATCTGTCATGCCACTTTCGAGAATGGATAAACCATTTTATTAGCTCTAGTCCATCTTTCAAAATCAGCCTTCTCAGCCTTTGTGCTCTTGTTGGTCCATGCTTCAGGTCTTGGAGTGTTAAGAGCAATGTCATATTCATTCAGTGTAAAAAACAATTCAATATCTCTATGCCATTTCTTATTGAGAATTGGCACTGCTGTTAGATTGATTGACTTTAGTGAAACTACAAAAGACAACAATGAAATCAGAACTTTGAATGTATTAAAGATCCTTGATTTCTATCTTTTTCACCATAAATTAATGCTATTGAATCAACTTAATCATACATATAGCCTTTATTACTAAAGACATATATAGAATAAATAACTCAAGATTGACTTTGTCGATCAATTACCACTCATTTGTTCTCTAAATTTGATGCTGCAGAATTCTCATTAACACAAAAGCAAAATATGCATCGATACACACATACATTCAGAAGATCACAACTTTATGTTAATTCAAATGCATTCAGAAGATCATAACTTTATGTTAATTCTTATATATTTGGAGAGTTGTGATTCGATTGGTTGAATCTTTGTTAGTATTAATCTTGATCTTACATCTCCTGGTCAGAGTTCTGCAAATGTCTTTTAAACATTGGATGCAGTTCTCTTTTGGTGTTTGTGTTCTATGTTTGGTCGGAGTTCATCTGGTGGATTGCTTTCTCAAGTTAATTTTTATAGTAAATTAATGAGCAATTGTCGTCGAAAGAAAGAAATTCCAAGTAAAGAAATTATAACAGAAAAAATGACATAACCTATTTATTACATATGGAATGATTACATTGTTCACCCGCCAACAAGGAAAAGTAAAATGATTGACTCAAAACTCCTATCAATTTATATTATTTTGATGCATTCACTACATTAATGCAGCTCATTTTGACTACAATAAGATAAATAACGAGGGTCGACCCCTAACTAGCTTCGAATTCTCTCATCCGATCGGGGTTTTATACATTAGGGATCATGGGGTACTTCAAAAGAAACTTGCGGCTGGTTTTCCCAATTTGTGCCAACGAGAACCACTTCAGTTTTCTCTTAAAATTTCCATTCTAAAATCAAATTGACGGCCACTTAAGTACTACGGTCTAGTGGTATTCCTCTTCACTTGTAATTTGAGAGGTCTAAAGTTCGATTCTCACCAAAGGCGCGAATTTGAACCACATTATTGGTAGCTCATTGTGTGGCTGAGCCCACCCCCTCCTTCTGTGTGGCTGAGCCCACCCCTCCATCTTAGTGTATAGATAATATCGTTTGTTCTAAATAAATAAAAATAAAATCGAATTGACGACATACCTTCGATCCCGTTCACTGTTTTAAAGAAAATTTGGACCAAGCCGCCCCACGTGGTCCACATGTTGAACATTATAATTTCTCATCAGAAATCTTTAATCGTAAATATTCGGTACACCAACTAAAGTGGCACCTGTGTTGAAGTATTAATGTTAAAATTATTGCATTAATTAGAGAATTGTTATTAGCACTCCTAAAATTTCATTTTACACTCTTTAGTGTATTATATATATATATATATATATATAATTTGAAGTGCCAATAACAATTCCCTAATATCAATATAAAACACCAAGATAAATGCTTGGCTAATAGGAGGCCATGGATATATGCTTTAGTTGGGATGAGAGACTTAAATCTCCTCCAAGTATCGAAGGAGCCATGTAGAAGAAGCTTGGCGGTTGAAAATATCTTCAACTTTATACGTATGAGAGAGTAGAAAGGAGATAGAGTGCAAGCTAAGCAAGAGCTTTTCACCAGAAATAGTGGAGTTGGAAAATGGAAACAAGCCTGGACTCTTAACCAGAGCCGGCCTTTGAGTTCCAAGAAACACCAACCATATCATAAAATGAATAGAAACAAGTATGGACTCTATTGGAGCCGACCTCTGAGTTCTTTGTCAAAATTCTCAACAATCGGCAACCACAAGAGAGTCATCCGGCAATCTTCGTATAAACTCTACTTGGTATCTGTAGTTTCGGTGCGAGACAGATTCTTTTTTTCTTTTTCCATTTGAAGTAATCGTTTCCAAAGAGTTTCCATTCACGATATTCTGCTTGAATTTACAAGAAATGGCTGAACTAATAGGAGGAGGTATCGTGGGCGCAATGTGCTCAGAGCTGTATAAGCTTTTTGTCATTCTGATTAACAAGACTAAAAAGTTTAGTCCCCTCCTCGAAGGGATCGAATCAACGGTTCGCGCTTTGGAGTCACTGATCCCACAGATAGAAGAACTAAACAAGAAGCTTAAATACTCAAACAAGGAGACAGATAGGCTAAAGAAGACATTGTCCGATGGCGTAAAACTGGTTGGCAAATGCTCCAAAGATCCCAAGTGGTACAAGGCTTAATATACAAACTCATTGTATATCGTGCAGTCAATTTTCGTTAGGTACTATTTATATTTGAATTTTAAATTTTAAATTTTAAATGATTGCTGACTGCACGATATACAATGAACGGACAAGATTGTGGAATCCCCAGGATCCCTAAGGATTGGATCCGGCAAGGATCCTGGTTCGTATAATTTAAGTTGGTAAGGATGTTTTAGTAATTAAAAAGATAGCCTAAATCATTCTTGGACCAAAATTTGGGTGGGAATCGTAACCGAATTTTAATTGGATGTTTTCACTTTTCATATCAACTATCAAGCCCAAAGCTCCCAAATTTACAGGCCCAAAGACCCAAATAATTTTTTTTTTGTTTTTTATGTTCTAAACGTAGCCAATTTCACACGTGGTGACGCACAAAATAAAAATTTATGTTCTCTCCTTCTAAGAGCTTTTCTCACTAGTGCGTGAGTGTCCTCCGCTTCGTTCTTCTCGTAGCCGTCGACCCTAGCTATGGCTAGAGTTGATGGTAGTCCTTCTTTTCTCCTTTCTCTTTTTTCCTTTTCTTTCCTTCTCCTTCATTTTCCGTTTTCCCCTGCCTAGTGGCCTGTTTGCCACTTAACCCCATGTGCATCTGTTTTCTTTGACTTCAGTCCCTTTTCCAACTTTCCCATTTCTTCCTTCCTTTCACTTTTCCCCTTTGTTTCCTTTCGTCTTCCTTCCACATTTTCCCCTTATTTCTCTCCACCTTTTCCCCATATTTCCCTCCACGTTCCCTAATCCGGATCCGCTCCATCATTCTTCGACTCCACAATTTGGATCGGCTCCCATTTTTTTTCAACGCGAATTATCGCGCTTCTTCCGGGGTGAGTAGAGTTTTGGCTTGGGTGTTCACACCACTTCCTTCCTTTGGTTTGCCTTTGTTGGCATTGTTGCTAGTGGGTTTTTTCCCGCTGGCTTCAATGAATAGGGCTTAAAAACTCTTCAATGAATAGGACTTAAAAACTCAATCAGTCAGGGAATTGCAAGAGCAGTGACCAAGTTCTTATATAGTATTCTTAAACCATTCCCTATCAGAATCGGTTTAGAATTCAAACTCAACACAACCAACTTGTAAACATTAGTCCTAAATAAGTTCCAACATTGAGTTTCAATTCCACAAGAATTACTCATAACTTTTAACATACTTATTCCATAAGTAATTCGAATAAGTCACAGCTTCAAATTTAAAACTTTCCCATTTTTATAGGAACTTCTGTAGTATAAACAATGGTATCTTTAATTATAGTCCATCTGGGATGTAAAATATATCTTTTCTCACCATCCCCATAGTGTATGAGACAAATGTATGCATTTCGATTAGGGTCATATTCTATAGTTATGATTCTACCATATATGTCATTTTCATTCTGTCGAAAATCGATTTTACGGTATAGACGCTTATGACCTCCCCCCTCTTACATAATT
Organism: Heteromeles arbutifolia; assembly: GCA_024362995.1. Taxonomy (NCBI): domain Eukaryota; kingdom Viridiplantae; phylum Streptophyta; class Magnoliopsida; order Rosales; family Rosaceae; genus Heteromeles; species Heteromeles arbutifolia. The sequence continues at coordinate 17,691,213 of JANCRC010000001.1, forward strand.
CATATTCATAATCTTACATTCTCCCACTTAAGTATGAACATGATAACCAACTTTCAAGATCTACAGAAATGATCACCAAGACTAAATCTTACAATAACTTATCATCACATACTCATTTTCGAATACATTTCAAAGTATGGAATTCAATGATCTAATCTGCAGAACACATAATCGATCCAACAATTACTACATATCTAATCTATACCTCATGTTTATGTGAACCAACACAATAACAATGTCAATAAAACATCACTCCCGCTTATGTTAGCCAAGTCTCAACCCAATAATGTCAAGATCCCAGTTAACATCCACAGCAGAACAAAATGTCAATAGCAAGTATGCATCAGTAAAATCACAAGAATTGATTTTCTAGCAAACAAAACTATCATTAATAATAACTTGTCTTCTGGAACAATTAATCACAAGATTGGAAAAACTGAACTCTAACAGAAAACCAAAATAAGACAACTAACCAAACCAAATAAACTTAAAATAAACTACCTAACTCAAAAGTCTGCAGCTTTAACCATTAATAAAAAATGATGAAGCATCAACAACAACTTTTAAGTTCCAGAATGGCTTACTCCCACTTGTCTAAAGATTCTAGCATTCTCATCTATGTCACATGCACTTTAAGCACATTATTAGGCAATGTTTTTGTGAGAAGATATGCAATCATCGAACTTGCTGACATATACTGAATTTCTATCTCCCCTTTCTTCACCATTTCTCTAATCTTGAGAAACTTTACATCCATCAATCTAGAAGCAAAAGTTCTCTTGTTATTTTTTGAGAATAACACAACAACATTGTTATCACAATACATTTTCATATGACCTGTAACAGAATCAACAATCTTCATGTCAACAATCAAATTTATGAGCCAAACAACTTGTTTCATCCCTTCAAAACATGCCACAAACTTAGTTTCCATTGTTGAGGTTGATACAATAGTTTGCTTGGCACTTTTTCATGAAACAACTCTTCCATTTAATTTGAAAATATACCCACCAGTTGATTTTCTCTCATCCACATTTCTAGCAAGGTTTGAATCAGTGAATCTAACCAACTCCAATGAATCTACTCTTCCATAAACTAACATAAAATCTTTAGTTATTTGCAGATATCTCAACACATTCTTTGCTGCCACCCAGTGAGCTTCTCCATGATTTGATTGAAACCTTCCCAAAAGTCCAATAATGAATGCTAAATCAGGTATAGTACAAACATTAGCATACATAAGACTTCCAACTAATGAAGCATAAAGCTTCATCTTCATTAATTTAGTCTCATGCTCATTGGGCTTCATCTTCATTAGTTTAGTCTCATGCTCATTCTTTGGACATTGGCTTCTCGTGAATTTATCACCCTTGTTTAGTGGAACATCAACTTTGTTACAACTTTCCATATTGAATCTATTGAGTGCTCTCTCAAAGTAACCTTTCTAAGATAAGCCAATGACCATTTTCTGTCTATCCCTAACAATCTCAATTCCCAACACATAATAAGCTTCTCCCAAATCCTTCATCTCAAAATTTGTACTTAACATAAGTTTGCTTTCATTCAATAGTTGCTTATCTGAGCTTGCAAGTAAAATGTCATCAACATAAAGAACAAGGAAGATAAACTTCAAACCTCTGGTCTTGAGATAAATACAATCATCCATTTTGTTCTCCATAAAGCCATGTGAAGTTACAACTTGATCAAATTTCAAAAACCATTGTCTAGAAGCTTGTTTAAGTCTATAGATTGACTTGTTTAATTTGTAGACCATATGCTCTTCCCTTCTTTCAATAAATCCAGGAGGTTGAGCCATGAAGATTTCCTCATCAAGTTCTCCATTCAAGAAAGCAGTTTTGACATCCATTTGGTGCAACTCAAGATCAAAGTGTGTTGTTAATGCCATGATGACTCTCATTGAGTCTTTAGAAGACACTGGTGAGAAAGTGCCATTATAATCGACTAATTCCTTCTGTGTAAAACCCTTTGCAACTAGTCTTGCTTTATATCTTTCAATTCTTCTATCAGCATCCCTTTTGGTCTTAAACACCCACTTGCAGCCAATTGTCTTGATTTCAAGAACTGATGGTGTCAGAGTCCAAACACAATTTTTGGACATGGAATCAAGTTCTTCCTTCATTGCCATATGCCATAAAACCATTTGAGGGCTCTTCATAGCTTGCTGATATATGATAGGATCATCAATGTCACCAAAATCGAACTCTGTCTCTTACAATAATACACATAATCTTCTGAGATAGCCAGCTTTCTTACTCTGTTTGACTTTCTCTAAAGTGGTTGATCAAGTAATGTAACAGAAGTACTTGTATCAACTGATTGTTCTTCGATAATTGGACTTTGATAAGCTTGAGTGTTTGATTGATCTTCCTTAATTATCACATCTGTTGAAAACTCAGGTTCAACCATAACTTCATCAATCTTAGTGTTTGGTGTGTTCGATTTTGGGAGCATAGGTATGTGATTGTAGTCTAAATATGAAGAATTTTTATCTAGATGCACTTCTTCTTCAAACTCAAAATTTTCTTGGACTATTTTTGAAACATCTTCATCTTCCAGAAAAACAACATTATGAGTTCTGGTGTGTGCTTGAGTGCAGTAGAACTTGAAGCTTTTTTATTTCTCAGAATAACTAATGAAGAAACATGTTGTTGTCCTAAAGGCTAATTTCTTCTCACTTGGATTATAAAATCTTGCTTATGCACGCAACCCCAAACATGAAAATAATTGAAGCTTGGTTGTCTTCCATTCCATAATTCAAAAGGTGTCTTAGGCACTGATTTAGATGATACTCTATTCAAAATATAATTTGTTGTCTTCAATGCCTTACCCCACAAAAAACTTGGGAGTTTAGACATAGATTTCATGCTTCTCACCATCCCCATTAAGGTCCTATTTCTCCTTTCTGCCACTCCATTCTATTGGGGTGTGTCAGGAGTCGTGTATTGTGCTACAATACCTTGGCTTTCAAGAAATGAAGCATACAGTCCCTTTCGTTGTCCAACTTCTGTGTACCTGCCAAAATACTCTCATCCTTTATCTGATCTAACAATTTTAATCACATGGTCCAATTGTTTTTAACCTCCCTATGAAAGACTTTAAAATATTCAAGGACTGAAGACTTCTCACTAATAAGAAAAATGTAACTGTATCTTGAGTAGTCATATATGAAATTCACAAAATAAGAATTCCCACGTATGGTTTTGACAGGAAAAGGTCCACAAACATCTATGTGTATGATTTCCAATAGACCATGACTTCTTTTAGCATCTAATTTCCTAACATTTGTCAATTTTCATTTCATACAATTAACACATTCAATTGCATTTTTGAAGTCAATTTCAGGAATAAGGTTCATTTTGGATAATTGAAGCACCATTTTCTTTTGAAATATGTCCTAGTCTTTTATTCCAAAGCATGAATGTTTGATCTAAACCGTGCATTCTTTTGGTTGCAGTGTTCAAAACATGTAAGTGATCAGTTTCTATAGGGCAATGTAATTTCCAAAGTTGTTCATGCATAAAAGTTTTTCCCTGCAAAGAATCATTTTTATAAAACTTGATGCATTTGTCATCCCCCATGAAAACATAGCCATGTTTACCCAATTTTGATGTTGAAATTGGATTTCTCCTCATTGTAGGAACATACAAGACATCATTTAATTGCTTTGTTAAACTTGTAGCTTGTTTAAGTTTGACAATGCCAATAGCTTCAACAGTTAGCTTAGTTCCCTCACCAACAAAAACATTAAAACAATTTGTTTTCTTTTGTTGCTCAAAACCATGCAATGAATTAGTGATATGCACAAATGACCCAGTATCAATCCATCACGAATTAACAGGAATATCAATAAGATTCAACTCCTCACACACGTAACATCAGTTTTTCCTTTAGCCCTCAACCAATTCTTGAATATTTCACAATCTTTTCTATAATGACCTTTGGTTTTGCAATGATGACATCTAATTTTTCAATGTTTTTAGTTTTCACCTTAAAATTGTTAGACTTAGAGGAGTTGGTATTTTTAGCAGGTATAACAGACTTGTCAAAATGCTTAGGTTTAGAAGTGTTAATAGAAATAAAATCCTTTTTTCCCTTTGCAGCTTGCACAAAATTGATGGATTCAGCCTCTTTGCTCTTTTCTTGCCTTTGACGATTCTCTTCTTGCACACACTAAGCAATTAGTTCATCAACTGTCCACGACTTATCCTGAGTATTGTAAGACACTTTTGGCTGACTAAAATTTTGTGGCAATGCTTGTAGTATCATGGACACCAACTGCTTTTCTTCAATGATAACATCTATGGAACTAAGTTTTTCAGCTGCATCAGTCATCTTCATGATGTGATCTTGAATTGAGCCCCCACCCTCAAACTTGTAGGAAGTCAAGAGTGACATGCTTTGAGCAATCTCAACCTTCTTTGATTCTTTGAACTTATTCTCCACAACCTTGAGATAATCCTTTGCTGGATTGCATTTCTTGATTCCACCACGCACTATATCTGTCATGCCACTTTCGAGAATGGAAAAAGCCACTTTATTAGCTCTAGTCCATCTCTCAAAATCAGCCTTCTCAGCCTTTATGCTCTTGTTGGTCCATGCTTCAGGTCTTGGAGTGTCAAGAGCAATGTCATACTCATTCAATGTTAAAAGCAATTCAATCTCTCTACACCATTTCTTATAATTGCTCACACCATTGAGAATTGACACTGCTGTTAGATTGATTGACTTTAGTGAAACTGTAGAAGACAACAATGAAATCAGAAATTTGAATGTATTAAAGATCCTTGATTTCTATCTTTTTCACCATAAATTAATGCTATTGAATCAACTTAATCATACGTATAGCCTTTATTACTAAAGACATATATAGAATAAATAACTCAAGATTGACTTTGTCGATCAATTACCACTCATTTGTTCTCTAAATTTGATGCTGCAGAATTTTCATTAACACAAAAGCAAATTATGCATCGATAACACACATACATTCAGAAGATCACAACTTTATGTTAATTCAAATGCATTCAGAAGATCATAACTTTATGTTAATTCTTATATATTTGGAGAGTTGTGATTCAATTGGTTGAATCTTTGTTAGTATTAATCTTGATCTTACATCTCCTGGTCAAAGTTCTGCAAATGTCTTTTAAACATTGGCTGCAGTTCTCTTTTGGTGTTTGTGTTCTATGTTTGGTCGGAGTTCATCTGGTGGATTGCTTTCTCAAGTTAATTTTTATAGTAAATTAATGAGCAATTGTTGTCAAAAGAAAGAAATTCCATGTAAAGAGATTATAACAGAAAAAATGACATAACCTATTTATTACATATGGAATGATTACATTGTTCACCCGCCAACAAGGAAAAGTAAAATGACTGACTCAAAACTCCTATCAATTTATATTCTTCTGATGCATTCACTACATTAATGTAGCTCATTTTGACTACAATAAGATAAAAAATGAGGGTCGACCCCCAACTAGCTTTGACTTCTCCTCATCCGATCGGGGTTTCATACTTTATGGATCATGGGGTACTTTGAAAGAAACTTGCTGCTGGTTTTCCCAATTTGTGCCAACGAGAACCACTTCAGTTCTCTTAAAATTTCCGTTCTAAAATCGAATTGATGGCCACTTAAGTACTACGGTCTAGTGGTATTCCTCTTCGCTTGTAATTTGAGAGGTCTATAGTTCGATTCTCGCCAAATGCGCGAATTTGAACCACATTATTGGTAGCTCATTGTGAGGCTGAGCCCATCCCATCCTTCTTAGTGTATAGATAATATCGTTTATGCTAAATAAATAAAAATAAAATTGAACTGACGACATACCTTCGGTCCCGTTCACTGTTTTAAAGAAAATTTGGACCAAGCCGCCCCACGTGGTCCGCATGTCGAACATTATAATTTCTCATCAGAAATCTTTAATCGTAAATATTCGGTACACCAACTAAAGTGGCACTTGTGTTGAAGTATTAATGTTAAAATTGTTGCATTAATTAGAGAATTGTTATTAGCACTCCTAAAATTTCATTTTACACTCTTTAGTGTATTATATATATATATATATATATATATATATATATATATATATATAGAAAGTTTGAAGTATAAAATAAAAATTTGGAGTGCCAATAACAATTCCCTAATATCAATATAAAACACCAAGATAAATGCTTGGCTAATAGGAGGCCATGGATAGATGCTTTAGTTGGGAGGAGAGACTTAAATCTCCTCCAAGTATCGAAGGAGCCATGTAGAAGAAGCTTGGTGGTTGAAAATATCTTCATCTCTATACGTATGAGAGAGTAGAAAGGAGATAGAGTGCGAGCTAAGCAAGAGCTTTTCACCAGAAAGTGTGGAGTTGGAAAGTGGAAACAAGCCTGGACTCTTAACTAGAGCCGGCCTTTGAGTTCCAATAAACACCAACCATATCATAAAATGAATAGAAACAAGTATGGACTCCATTGGAGCCGACCTTTGAGTTCTTTGTCAAAATTCTCAACAATCGGCGACCACAAGAGTCACCCGGCAATCTTCGTATAAACTCTACTTGGTATCTGTAGTTTCGGTGCGAGACAGATTCTCTTTTTCTTTTTCCATTTGAAGTAGTCGTTTCCAAAGAGTTTCCATTCACGATATTCTGCCTGAATTTACAGGAAATGGCTGAACTAGTAGGAGGAGGTATCGTGGGCACAATGTGCTCAGAGCTGTATAAGCTTCTTGTCATTCTGATCAACAAGAGTAAGAAGTTCAGTCCCCTCCTCGAAGCGATCAAATCAACGGTTCGCGCTTTGGAGTCGCTGATCCCACAGATAGGAGAACTAAACAAGAAGCTCAAATTCTCAAACAAGGAGACAGATAGGCTAAAGAAGACCTTGTCCGATGGCGTAAAACTGGTTGGCAAATGCTCCAACGATCCCAAGTGGTACAAGGCTTAATATACAGACAAACTCACCGCTTTGGACGAGTCTCAGTCGAAAGAAAGAAATTCCAAGTAAAGAGATTATAGCAGCAAAAATGACATTACCTATTTAGTACATATGGAAAGATTACATTGTTCACCCGCCAACAGGGAAAAATAAAATGACGGACTCGAAACCTCCTATCAATTTCTTTTCTGTTGCATCCAATACATTCAGGCAGTTCATTTTGACTACAATAAGATAAATAACGAGGGTCGATCCCCAACTAGCTTCGACTTCTCCTTATCTCCTCATCCGATCAGGGGTTTCATTCTTTCTGGGTCATGGGTACTTCGAAAGAATCTTGCTGCTGGTTCTCCCATATTGTTATGGTAGTAAAATGAAGAAAATCAGGCGCTTAGATTAAAATCTCCAGTACTTAAAACCGCTCATACAAGAACCTCAGCATCAGCATAGGCAGCAGAAGAGTGAACATGGTTAATGAAATTGTATACTTCAAGCCGATACTATAAGTCAGTTTCTCTCTGAAGACCACAAACTGCCTTCACACTAGCAATTTACGAATGGAGATCTACGCCTACCTACATATCTCAAGTGCTCCCATCACTTATTCCTGAGCTCTGACCTCCTGAAAACAATTAGCAGATCTTGAGCTGCGAAGAACAAATAAAGTGCTGGGAGCAGTTTCTTGAGAGCCTATGAAATGAAAATTAACGGCCACACCAACCAGCAGGTCTTGTATCTCTACACCGAACAGCTACATTTTCGAAAAAATCTTTGGTAGCATCTGCAGATTAATAACAAGAAATTTTGCACGTGAGACATGATGATGAATATGTGATTTCCCTCTAACTTTCTCCCCTTAATCTCAGTATCCTAATTCTAAATAAAATGTATACAACAAACGCAAGACCTAAGCTGACTGCGAACAATTATTAATTGCATCCCAACCATATGACATACCATGCTTCATTGTTAACGAAGGATCTATTTCGTCTACATATCCAATGACCTTTGATGGTATTCCCGCCACCATGCTTGAGTACGAGAGAAAGAAATGTCACTTTCATATGATTGTAAATAGAGTAGATATTACATATTCAGGAAACATTAGTTACATTACTGTACTGAAAAAAGACTGAAATTACTTTCTACCTGTGTGGAGGGACATCTTTCAGCACAAGGGAACCAGCAGCTATCATTGCTCCTCGACCTATTTTGATATTCCCAAGTACAGTTACACTGGCTCCAATTAGTGCACCGTCACCTACTTTCGGATGTCGATCACCAATTCCCTTCCCAGTTCCCCCCAAAGTCACACCCTGTTGATAAAAGCAGAATACATAGTTCTTCGTTATGAACAAGTACTTTTTCATCACAACACAAAGGAACCAATAAATTGAAACAGAAACGAATTATGAAATTGACATACGTGCATCAGTGACACTCTGTTTCCTACAACAGCAGTTTCGCCAATAACCACACCAGTACCATGATCCAACAGTATTCCCTCTCCAATTCTTGCAGCTTTAGAAAAATCATCAAAGAGAATGTTAGTTTTACATCATAGCCAGAGCTCCTTCACTCTCCTATTGACTCAAATTCCACAGAAAACAACAGTTTTTCAGCAAAGAAAACCATGTTTTCTACTTAAATCTATAATTACTCCATGTTCTTGTGAAACTTAGTATCATGGATGTCAACAGATTGCAGAGCAGAAATAAGTTTACCTGGGTGAATGTCCACTCCAAAGACCTAGAATAAAGTGGTTTTAAGATTAGAAGGAGAACGGAAAGCCACAAACCTAAACAGCTAGTAATGCTCAACAAGAATACCAAAAAAGGAAAGTACCTCACTAACTCGGCTTTGTAACGCCAAGGCCAATATTTTTCGTCCTTGATTCCACAATGAATGAGCTACTCGATGTACTTGCAAAGAATGGTAGCCCTGCAAAAGTAGAAGAGGAAAAAGATGATCAGGAAATTAGAGAATGTACTTGATTATAACATTCCTTTTCGTTTTCTTCAACTACACAACTAGTTAACAACAGGAAAAGAGCATAACACCTTAAGATACAATAGGGCCGAACAATACGACAAGCAGGCCGGATCACGGTCTTTAAATGCCTGAGGAAACAAATTTCCAATTTAACAGAGCCTCCATAAGTTATCAAAGCATATACAAAGTCAACCGTAATATTTTCAACACGAATTTGAGGTTACCTGCACATCTAAGCGAACGGATCGCTGAATATCTCTATCATGCAGCATCACATCATAAAATATATCCATCAGTTGAGTTGCCAAAAGCGTCGGGTTTTGCAGTCTGTTGGCGAGAACAAACCCTAACGCCTGCTCTAAGCAATCATGTGCCAAGATGCTGGCATACAAGAAGCTACTCAAAATTGGCTCCTTTTCCGCCTGCAGCGTTTAAAATCCAAAAAAAAAAAAAAAATCGCTAAAAACCCACCAAAAAAAGTTGATGGGATTTTCATTAATAACTTAAAGCTTCAATCTTTCCTGTTTGGGACTTCTTCTATAAAAGCTAAAAGCGATTTCTACCAGAAGACAATCAAAAACGCTCTTGGGTGCGTTTGGAAGAAAAAGTTAGAAGTGCTTTGAGTCATAGAAGCTTTCTGAAAAAGCACATAACATATGCTCATTCAGAAAACGCACTCAATTCAAAAACCACTTCTAGTGGCTTTTTAAGGAAGCACTTGAATTTCAATGCGTATTCAACGAAAGCACTTATGAGCTTAAGCGCTTGTAACAGGTGATTTCCTGCTTGCCACAGAAATGCTTTCTGCAAAAGCACCGGACATGCTTATTCATAAAACACTTCTACTTGCTTTTTCGGGAAGCACTTGAATTTCAACTTTTGTTTTTATGAGCAAAAGTGCTTCCAAAAACAAACTAATTTTCAAGTTTCAACCATTTAACTAAAACACAAAAAATTCTGGTGAAGAAATTGCATTGTAAAGAATTTGTAATACCTCCGACTTGGCCTCTTCCCGGACGGCATCCCAAATCGGGTCGCGCGAAAAGGAAGCAAGTCCAACAGGGTCGGACTCGGGTTTCGGAATCCCCAATGCGTAGACCGGAAAAACCTTCTCTAACCTGTACGCGGTGGACTCGGACCGGAAAAACCCGGGCTGGTCGTCGTCGTCGTCGCGGCGGTCGTCTTCGGGTAGAGAGAGGCTGTCGGAGAGCATTTTGGGGAGGGCGACCCAGCTCTCATCGCTCACGCAAGCCATGAGAGAGAATGAAAGAAAGGAATAGCTTTTAGGGAGGGATCGAAATCGAATGCGAACCCCTCATGGAAAAACAGAGTGGGTAGAGAGAGAGTGAGAGGAGAGAGAGTAAAGGCGGTGTTTTGTGTGTGTGGCGGAGTGTTGTGGCGTGGTCCTACTGGCGTGGTGGGAAGTAGTGGGGATGAAACTGCTGCGTATCGATGTTTTTTCATAATCTTTTGGATTATTTTGGCGTGAAATTGTCGTGGATGGGAAGCGAAGGGAAGGGCGGAAGAAGAAGAAGATAGAGACGCGGAGGGTGCGACCGTTTTTGATGAATTTTGTGAACAGATGGCTCATATCACGTGTCCTGTGGGTTTTATAAAGCTCTTGGTGCTGATTTTGGCACGCTTTTGCTCCAGTTACTGTTTTTTTTTTAGTAATGCTTAAATTTGTAGATAAAATTATATAAATTAAATAACATGAAAGTTAATTATTTGATTATTACTTAAGTGTTGATAAACGTGCTCATTCGTATTGGTGATACATCATTTAATTTATAAATTTTGCTTACAAATTTAGTTCCTTCTTGTTTTCTAACCGATTTATAGAAATTTGTGCAAAAGTTATATCTATGAAATATTTAATAACTTATGAAAATCATTTAGTTAGTGAATTGTATATATGGTCGATGGGTAAAAGTATTTCAAATTGTTTATTTATTTATACATTTGATTAACTGATTTTTGTTTAAATGAATATTTGAAAAGGTGATATTTATATAATGATTTATTATAAAAGCGATTCTGATTATAAGTACAAAGTACTCTGGATTTGTCACGAAGCTTATTCAGACATTATTTACACTAAGGGGAGAGATGGTGGGTTAGCCTCACAATAAGCTAGCAATAATGTGGTTCAAATTCTCTTTTAGCGAAAATCGAACCTAAGACCTCTCACTTATAAGTGAAAAGAAAATCAAACATAAGACCTCTCATTTACAAGTGAAGAAAAATACTACTATATCGTAATACTAAATGACTATTTATACTTAATTTTGAATCCTCTATAAGTAAAAGTAATTTAAAGTATACACGGTCTTTGTAAAACAAATAAAAATCAACCTACAGAGAGACACGTTGATTCGTATGTATTACTCTTTATAAAATATTTCTTTAGGTGTTTTAAAGAGACATTAGTTTATGGCATTTTGAAAGTTTCAATGTTTAGTTCTTTGTTTAATATTGATCTTTTTCAACAATAATGTTTTTTTTTAAGAGTAAGATTAGGAAGACTAAATTTGTAAATAAAATTTTGCAAACTAAATGATATAGAAGTTGATGATTGAATTATTACTTAAGTATTGATAAACGTGCTCATTCTTATTTGTGATACATCATTTAGTTTGCACTTTTTGTTTATAAATTTAGTCTCCCAAGTATTACTCTTTTTTAACCATATATATATAAGCGATATTTTATTCTAATTAAAACAAACTGCTATAAGATTTAAACTTAGTATAGTGAGAAAATATCTATTCTAAACAGTGTGACTACGCTTCATATAATCCTTTATGTATACTTGTTTAAGCAAATGATGTCATTTTTATGCGTGAGCATACTGTTATAAATTAGTTGATGCATCTTTCGTTGCGTTTGAAATGATTCATGCATAGGAGGATTAGATTTTCCTAATAAACTAATTACTAAGATAATTGAGCAACTATACAATTCATGTACATTCATATAGGCATCTTTAAAGATTATATTTCATCATTTACTCATCTAACTCTTAAGTAAGTACATGAACCAAGATTTGATTAAACACTCAATTATATCATGATTAATTAAATGACATGATTTTCAATTCATTTAACAAAGACGGCTATCATGTATTATTTGGGGAAAGTGGACCAACAAAAGGAAATGTACATCGATATCACTTTGATAATGTTCTTTCCATATGCAGGATTTCTAAAATATAGTCACTCTAATTTGACAAATAATATTTCAACTCAAAATCATGATGCATTTTGTTGATAAAGTCACTCTAATTTGACAAATAGCAACCCAAATTCACGATGCATTTTGTTCAAGTTGTGTTTAAACTCCGAATCTCAATAATAATTGTCCACATATTGTATTTCAACCCGAGTTCACGATGCATTTTGTTGATAAAGTCACTCTAATTTGACAAATAGTATTTCAACGTGAATTCACGATGCAGGATAAAGTCACTCTAATTTGACAAATGGTATTTCAATGCGAATTCACGATGCATTTTGCTCAAGTTGCGTCTAAAACTCCAAATCTCAAAGATGATTGTCCACATCCTATCTTATGTATTAATGGTCAAAAGTTCTTGCTGAAAATTAATAGGTTACAATTCAATGACAAAGTAGTGATTTGACATCTCCAATTGCAAACATGTTTCAAGTTTTTTTAATCACAAGAGTAGCATACTCACTTTTCCCCGTTCCACATAGGTGATTTGTGCAATTTAGAACTGAAAATTAATTTATTCAAATAAGATGTAAAATGACTAGCTTGGTGGTGATGATACTCTCGTGTCACCAATTTACTATGTAAGAATTGTATATTGCACAAATATAGTACACTTTTTGAGCACTCAAAACATTTATTAGATGTAATGTCGCATTAAATAAATCTTGGTTGCATATGAAGTTCTCTTGGTTTTTTAGTCAAAATAATTCATGAGATAGACACAAATCTTTACTTTAGTTTATAACATTGAAAATCGATAGAAGTGGTCTATAAGTTTGTTCACAATAAATCATTTTGGTTATTCCGTAAAAAAATCTGTCAATATCATCGTTAAGTGGAGAGGTTAGTTTGATTAAAAAAAAAAGAAAAAAGGTGGTCACGTGGTCATTAACATGACGATTTAACGAGAATATTAACAGATTTTTCACAAAAAGACCAAAATAATTTATTGTGAACAAACTCATGGACCACTTATATCAATTTTCAATATAAAAAAACTAAAATGAAAAATTATGTCAATTATGAAGATCATTTTGACTATAAAACCCATCATCTTCGGTGAAACTTGATCGATTTGTTATTATTACAAGGAAATGAATAAGGACATGGACATTCTTCAATTGTATGTGGCTCTGTACACAGCCAGATACATTCCCCTCTTCTGTTCTCTTTTGTGCTTCCCATCATTGTTCTGCAATCATTGATCTGAATCGAGATTTTTAATTAAAAATATACATGTAGCTGATGCGCATCCGAATCACACACAGAAACTTGTCAGCATGTGTAACATACTAATAATATATATTATTAGTAGCTCAAATAATGGGAGAATTAATCTGCAATGCTAATCTCGATTCATATAGAATATACCGAGTTTACTAACCGTATTTTTAAGAGATATCGGCCTCACTTATGTTCCAAAAAATCACTGACACTAAAGAAGCGATCAGTAGGAAAAAAGAAGAAGAAGCCTTCAGTAAAAATGTTGTTCAAATTACATACAATACGAATCTCCGCAAAAGTGGCGCCTTTTCCCGCGCCCATCCTCTGCCCCTGCTTTCCCTCCTCGTGGGCCTCTGCACACGGTCCACCCGCCGGCTCCGGGCCCACCATTCATACAGCCCTGGACGGTCCTCACTCCTCTCCCCCACCATCTCTCCCCCCTTTCCATTTTTGTCATCATTTCACAAATATTTTCATTTTTCAAGAGAAAATAATTTTTAATTAAAAGGTAATTATTTATTATTCTGTCTGTCTGTCTCTGCCCTTACCATTTTTATTTATTATCCAAATGGCATAAACACATCACCATCAAATCACCACACCCGGACCCCACAAATCCGCGGCCATGGCCCGAAGATCCGTGCAACTCCTCCGCTACCTGCTCCCGAAACCAACCGCCCCGACCCTCGCCCCCACCGCCACCCCGTCCCGATCCGTAACCTACATGCCCCGCCCAGGTGACGGCGCCCCTCGTGCCGTAACCCTAATCCCCGGCGACGGCATCGGTTCTCTCGTCACCAATGCCGTCGAGCAGGTCATGGACGCGATGCACGCGCCAATCTACTTCGAAACCTTCGAGGTCCACGGCGACATGCCGAAGGTCCCTGATGAGGTGATCGAGTCGATCAAGAAGAACAAGGTGTGCTTGAAGGGCGGGCTGGCGACGCCCATGGGCGGCGGCGTGAGCTCGCTCAATTTGCAGCTGAGGCGGGAGCTCGATCTCTACGCATCCCTCGTCAACTGCTTCAATCTGCCGGGGCTGGTGATGAAGCATGAGAATGTCGATATTGTCGTCATCAGGGAGAATACTGAGGGCGAGTACTCTGGGCTCGAGCATGAGGTCATTCCTGGCGTCGTTGAAAGCCTTAAGGTATCATCAAATCACTGGGATTTTTGGATTTTTAATTTAATTATATTTGGGGTTTTGTTGTTGTTTGATTTATTGATTGAATTTTGTCGTTTTTAGTTAATTAACTATGTTTAACACCAATTGAGAATGTAATAATGATTAATATATAACATTATACTTTCGAGAGAGATTTTTTAGTATGTCCGAAATACGGAGAGGTACGTCATGTATTACTATGCAAGTGGTGTGACACTTGTGTTAAAAATTAACAAGCTAAAAAATAAAAGTTTTCTCCATTTATATAATGACATGTTACGTACCACCTGTCTTCCGTCTTCCGGGCGCACTGAAAGTTTTCTTCTCTTGTGACTGATTGTTGGGATTGCACCAACCTGTGTGGTTCCACGTTGTGGAACCATTGGAAAGACTATTGCTTGAGAGTGAGACTATACGTGAGAGATTGTTATCCATCTCCAAGGTATATCTTCTTCATGTGAGTGTCTCACTCATTACGTGACACTCAAGATTTTCTCACGTCATGTCATATATAGGACCTCCTCTCACAATGTATGGTGGACTGACGTGTGTTTTTGTGAGACGGGGGTTCAATGTGAGGATACGCAAAAATTTCTCGTATTCATTGAAGTGCATTTCTCATATTTTTCAATTGCAGGTGAAATAGTCCCATATTTTGATTTGCTGCTGGTTTAGTGGTTGTATGTTGATGGATTTGTGGTTTATAGCAATTTTGAATGGATTTTCTTGTTATCTGCATAGTTTGGGTTATATTCGTCACTTATGCTTACTCTTTTGCTAGGTGATCACAAAGTTCTGTTCGGAGCGCATTGCTAGATATGCTTTTGAGTACGCTTACCTAAACAACAGAAAGAAGGTGACCGCTGTGCACAAAGCAAACATTATGAAGCTTGCAGATGGTCTCTTCTTGGAGTCCTGCCGTGAGGTGGCCACAAACTATCCTAGCATCGCATACAATGAAGTCATTGTCGATAACTGCTGCATGCAGCTTGTTTCAAAGCCTGAGCAATTTGATGTCATGGTGTGCCATTTACAATTCATTGAATTGTTCGTCTATTTTATTTTAGGGTGAAGTGTCGATTTAGTCCCTGAACTATCACCTCAGTGAAAATTAGGTCCCTGAATTATTTTTTTGGTAAAATAAGTCCCTAAATTCATTAGAAATTGCTAATTTCATCCCTACTATTATATTCAAAGCTATTTTATCCAATTTTTCGTCAACTTAAGTCACTTGACACACTTTAGAGTGTAATACCATCATTTTCTTGTCTATAAGCCCTTAACATTTCATATAGGTTGTGAATTTATGTCTAATTTACCCCCAAAAGTTAACTTACACTCTTTATGAAAAACTACCAATTTATCCTCCAAAGTTAACTCCATACACTATTTCTTTATGAAAAATTACCAATCAACCCTCCAATGTGTATCACATCCAAGTAACATGACTTAAATTGACGGAAAATTGAATATAGTAGCTTAGAATATAACATTAGGGATGTAATTGGCAGATTTTTATAATTCAGGGACTAATTTTTCTGAAAAAATAGTTTAGGGACCTAATTTTCACTAAGGCAATAATTTAGGGACTAAATTGGCAGGTTACCCTTTATTTTATGCTGCTTAGCTTTGCTATTATTCACTGGAGAGCAGGGCCTTCTGTTAGTGGGTCATTTTTCAGCCGGCAAGGATGCCTCTGAAATGAGGCACCCGTTATGGTTTAGAAGATTTGATGTTTTATCAGAGACAAAAACTGTGGATTATGCATTTTACTGCATTCTTTCTGTTGAGACGTGCCTGATTGTAGTGGAACATTTTTTCGCGTTAGAATAAAAGGGAAGAGAAGAGAAGAGGCGAAATTGTTTTCCGTTGCTGAAGCATGCTGATTTCGGTTTTGCAGGTGACACCAAACCTTTATGGTAATCTAGTTGCAAATACAGCAGCTGGTATTGCTGCTGGCACTGGTGTCATGCCAGGAGGTGAGGTCTTCTTTTTAAATTGCTGTCCCAATGTCCTTGAGAAAAATGTGGGAAAATGACATCCTACTCCATGCTTTCAACAGTATGTTTCTCGCTGCAAATTAACAATGATGGCTCTGATGTTTTGGTTGCAGGCAATGTTGGGGCAGATCATGCTATTTTCGAGCAAGGCGCTTCAGCAGGAAACGTGGGAAATCAGAAAATATTGGAGCTAAAGAAAGCAAACCCAGTGGCCCTGCTTCTCTCATCCGCCATGATGTTGAGACATCTGCAATTCCCTTCCTTTGCTGATCGACTAGAAACTGCGGTGGCACGAGTAATATTGGAGGGTAAACGCAGGACAAAGGACCTTGGAGGACAGAGCACCACCCAAGAGGTTGTTGACGCGGTCATTGCTGCCTTAGATTGACAGAGAAGTGAAGAGCAGGTATTCATTCTTCAGCCACTGTTCATTGCCCCAAAGCATTTTTGATTTGGCATGGGAAGCGTTTACCTGCCAGAAATTTTGAAACGTTTTTAACATAATTCTTTGATGACCACCTCTACCTATTTCACAATCTTTGTTTCATAATAAATTTCAAAGATGAATAACTCTGATTCTGGTGTTTTAATGCAAAGTTCCGTGTCCATACTTGTGTATCCATCCTTGCGAATGCAATTGCAGTTCTCAGATAACTAACTATATGCGAACTTCCGCCATACACACAGCTTCAAGGTATGAAAAGGCAACAGTAGATACATATTACTGTTGTGTTGATAACACTCAAGACTGTTATCATCGTTGGATACACTGGCGTGCCAGTGGTGACATTGCTTGGACTTGCTTCGGTCTTCTTGTGATTCGAATTCATCTCTCGCCTCGCCGCTTTTAGACATCTCTTCTGATTCATCGCTATCTTCTTCTTTAGTGATTCTTTGCCGAGCATTGCTTGGTGAATGGCAAGTGAGAGTTTAACATGAATTTGACAGTGAGCTGAGCTCCCCAGAGGGCAAAAAAGTAAATAAATAAAAGAAAAGAAGGGTGACAATGGGCTCTTCTTGTTGGGTTCCCTGAGATTGGGTACCCAAAAATACTCTTAATTGGGCACAAATTTGGGCCATTTTAAGGTACCATATGAATTTTCTCAAAAAAAAAAAAAAAAAAAAAAAAAAAAAAAATACACTGCTCCCAGACCTCCCCCATTGGCCAACTCCCTCCCGGAGACCGGCACCGTCCACCCTAGAGCGGTGGTCTGTACCTGAATCAGGACCATAAAGGGACCGGTTTCTGATAGGGTGGGTGGTCGGTGGAATCACAGCCCGGATATATTTAATCAATTAACTAACTAATTAATTACTTTCTTAATTTAATTTATTTTTGTTTTAGTCTAGTGAAAGTTTTTAAGTTCGATTCTCGTCAAAGGTGAATTTGAAATATATTATTATGGTTCGCCTATTATGAGGCTTAGTCAATTCCCTTACTTTCTTAGTATAGATTATGTTGCTTGTTAAAAAAAAAATTGTTCAAATTGGATTATGCAACTATTTTTTAGGAAAATCAAAGTCATTTGCCAGCATGTCAAAAGTGTGCAGCTCTGTGAGGGATTTGGATCCTCTCCTGAGCCCAAGGAGAGCATCCTCCTGACCAAGGAATGTGGGCCGTTTGATTTTCATCCAACGGCTGCAAACAAGGGGATTCCTTTAATGTTATAATAATTATAACCGTTGGATGAAAATCCAACGGCCCACAGTTCTTGGTTAGGAGGATCCTCTCCTTGGGCTCAGGAGAGGATCCAAATCCCCCTGTGAGTTTAGTGAAGGAGGTGGAGAAGCGAGACAACCCGCTCGATGGAATCACAGACCAAAGACCTGTACCGTACTCCTCAAAGAAAAAGAGGAAGAGAGAGAATATATGGAGTGTCGCTGGTGGAATCACAGAGCGACGATGGAGGTGGGTAGTTAGCATGGAAGGGGGTAGTCGGAGAGTTTTTTTACTGGATAATGCTAGGTAGACTAAATTTGTAGATAAGGTTTTGTAAACTAAATAACATAAATGTTAATGATTGAATTATTACTTAAACATTAGTAAACGTGCTCATTACTATTAGTAACACATCCTTTAGTTTATAAATTTTATCTAAAAATTTAGTCTCTTTAGCATTACTTTTTTTTTTATTTCTTTCTCTTTGAACGGTTATGTTAGGGTTGTGTTAGGATATTTGTTGGCCTATTTATTAATGCCTATCATAAATGCAGAATGTGGCAAGTTTTTTTATAGTACAAGAACGTGGCAAGTTTTTAATTTCAATAATGAAATAGACGTGTTAGTTAAGATTATATTGGTTGGGAACTCTAGGTCAACTAACGTGCTACTCATCTCTTTGTAAATACTAGATGAGAATCTTTTTCGGATTTTCTTTGTAAATGTCTTAGAAATTCTATACTTTATTTGTTTATTGTATATCTGTTTGGACCCAAATTTATATTATTGAACCGAGTCTAAGTTTGTTCTCGACCCAGTACTCTTCCAGAAATATTATGGGCCGTTCAGTCGCCATAGGCCGCCAAGTCAGGTTGGCCGAGTCCTATTGGGAGGATGAGTGATTTGGATAAAGGCAAAGAGGTCGAATCCTGATATAACAAGGGGTCTCAAGGTTGAAGGCGCTGAATTAGGAAATGAATCTGGTTTATTATTTGAGCCTAGTTCAGAAACCTATTGGAACTAGGATTGGCCGAATCATAATCAGATTGGAATAAGGAGTTTTAGTCTGAGTACGTCTCTGGTTCGGCTAGAAGTACTTCAGTCCTATAAATACAGATGTAATGGTAACGAGAAAGCCTCTCCAACTCAACACACAAATCTGCCCTGCGCAAACCCTCGCTCTACGCGAAACCTCGCAACAACCTTGAGATTTTTATTTTCCTTTTCTCCAACACATCTTCAGTTTGGATAAACAGCACTGTGAAGGCAACCGGTGGTATCTTCAGTTTGGATAAACAACACTATCGCCGTAGAATCAGCCGACCGCGAAGCACCTTCAGTTTGGATAAACAGCACTGCGAAATGGCCGACTAGTTATCTATCCAAGTTTCGGTCGAGAAGGATTTCCGAATCCTTATTGGCAGAGGTCATCTCATTAGCCTTCTCAGCGAAGTGAGGTGTTACAATTTACTAGGGCTCGACACATTGAACGCCGAGTTGTTTTATAATTGGATACTCACAAGTGGGCTTTAGAGTTCGGCATTCTGACGGCCGAACCAAATTCACCATCAAGACGTACATCCGCTTTGAGTATTTGTGCCCTTACACTTTGGTGTCAATTCGGCATGAGTTTACTCTGACGAATACCATTACTGTGGCCGAATCTGACGACAACGATCTGTGAACTTCGCATAATTAGTAGCCTTGTCTTCAGGCTTTAGAATCCAAGAGTCGAATCGAGTTCCTTCCTCGGCCGCAATCGCAAGACGCAGAAGTCAGCTGCGCGCTCAACGCAACATCAACAAATTTTACTCCTCGGCCGACAAGTTGGCACGCCCCGCACACAACCGAAGGACGTAGTTAGCTCATAGATTACTCGGCCTGCGCGCCACGTAGGCTTGGTAGTTTTTAGGGTCAACAATATCATATGATTAGTTTTCGTTCGGTTCTGTTATGTTTAATTTGAAATAAAAAAATTTAAAATAATTTCTGATCGTATAATGTACAATAAACATATAAAATATGAAGATCTTAGGATTCTCAAAAAAAAAAAATCTAGATGAGGTCCACATTCTGAAGTCTTTGCTCAGCTAAAGTACATTTAAAATCTAGATGGGAATCATGGGATCCACATTCTTAAATATTTGCTCAGCTAAAGTACATTTAAACTGAAACTGAAAGGGCAGGTTTTAAGAAGCAAGAAATAAAATGTTCTTTTTGAACGCGTGACTTGTATTCATTAGACGAGCGACGATGTTATTAGGATTATGCATCGGTTGTAGGAAAGGAATTTTTTTTTTTTGAAGATGGTACGATAATAAAAAATCAATAAAATATTTTTATAGCTGACACTTTTTAATTGGAGTGAACTTTATCATCAAGAAACACATCTCTCAACCATTGAAATAGAGGGCTACGCTCATTTTTTTCTCAATTTTAATGTGATTAATGTTAGAGTAACAAAATTTACAAACTAAATGATTTGTCATTAATAAAATTGAGCACGTTTATCAACACTTAACAATAAACCATCAACAACTTTTATGTCTTTTAATTTTCAAAATTTTATTTATAAATTTAATCTCATTAGTATTACTCACGCTAAAACATTTGGCCAGATAGATAAGCATGATTGTTACATCATTCATCCTTACCAAGAGACTTCCATCAGTCGTTACATCATTCATCCTCACCTAGATACTTCCGTGGGATTTGGATTCTCACCCAATCCCCTACATGGGATCTTAGGGATCAATGAACATGGACAGTTGATAAAAAATCGTGCGGCTACAATTTTTTTCTTTTCATGCAAAACGAGACTACTTTAATTTTAAAAATATAAAAAGCATTTAATTATAACCGCACGATTTTTGATCAACGATCCACGTTCATTGATCCTTAGGATCCCATGGAAGGGATCCGATGAGAATCCAAATCCACTTCGGATTTGTGAGCAACCAACTTATAATAACATTGGACCAAGCAACCTCATAGAACCAGTCACTCACTCCCTGATTCCCTCGTTACCTCCGTCGTCACGACCATGTACCACTTTGTCAAGAATTCATGGACTCGCTTGGCTTCCACCATCCGTCGCCGTCACTTGACTGTTAGTCTGCCGTTGACTCATCATACTTACCATCGCCAATGCTCTCATTTTTCCGGGAACAATTCCGCGCCGGAGTCATGGAGTTCGATGGAGGGGCTAGTACGGTGCCCGGCGAACGACGTGCCTTTGTCTCCGGTAGGATTCCTGGAGCGAGCTGCCAAGGCCTACACACACCGGACCTCGCTGATCTACGGCTCGCTGAAATTCACCTGGGGTCAAACCCATCACCGCTGCCTCAGATTAGCTTCCGCTCTCACCCAGCTGGGAATTTCCCCCGGTGATGTGGTCAGTTCTTTTATTTATTTATTCATGTTTTCTTTGTCTTTCGTATTGAATAAGTCAACCCGTCTCAAACTCATACTGAAATCTGTGATTCAATTTGATCGGAAGCGCCTGTTTGAGAACCATTTCGTTTTTAGTTTTTATTTTTCGTTATCGAGATAAATGGAGAGTATATAGGAAAGAAGAGGGATGAAGAAGGGTAGATGAGAAAGCTATAAACTAAAACCGAAATGGTTATCAGACGGCTCGAAAACTTCTAGTTTGATCATTTACCTTCTACTCTTTTGTTACTATGTCAAAATATGATCAGTCAATTGAAATAGCAGATGAAACCTGTATGCATGTTTGACTAGTTGATTCATTGACCAGGTTGCAACTTTGGCTCCCAATGTCCCAGCCATGTATGAGCTGCATTTTGCAGTTCCAATGGCTGGTGCAGTTCTCTGCACACTAAACTCACGCCTCGATTCGGCAATGATTTCTGTCCTGCTGAGTCATTCCAAGGCCAAAGTCATCTTTGTGGATTACCAGTTGCTTGAAATTGCCAATGGAGCACTTGATCTTCTTGCCCAAAAAAGGGACACAAAACCACCTATTCTGGTTTTAATTGCCGATTCCGATGGGTCTTCGGACTCGTCTTCTGAAGAATGTTCTTTGAGCACCTATGAATATGAAAGTCTTCTGGAAAAGGGACATGTTGGATTTGAGATAAGAAGGCCAAAGAGTGAATGGGATCCTATCAGTGTGAATTATACGTCCGGCACAACATCAAGGCCAAAAGGGGTTGTTTATAGTCACCGGGGTGCCTATCTCAACTCCCTTGCTACGGTTCTACTTCATGGAATCAACTCAATGCCGGTTTATATGTGGACCGTGCCTATGTTTCACTGCAATGGGTGGTGCCTCATTTGGGGGATGGCTGCTCAGGGTGGCACTAACATATGCCTCAGAAAAGTCAATCCGAAAGACATATTTGACAACATAGCTCTATACAATGTGACAAACATGGGAGGGGCACCAACTGTCTTGAACATGATTGTGAATTCACCAGTCAGTGACCGAAGGCCACTGCCTCACAAGGTGGAAATAATGACTGGCGGTTCACCGCCCCCTCCACAGATCCTTTTCAAGATGGAAGAATTGGGTTTCGGAGTGCATCACTTGTATGGTTTAACGGAAACTTATGGTCCCGGGACTTACTGCTCGTGGAAACCCGAGTGGGATTCTCTGCCTTTGGACGAAAGATCAAAGTTTAAAGCTCGACAAGGAGTGCAACATCTCGGTTTAGAAGAGGTTGACGTAAAAGATCCTGTCACTATGGAGAGTGTACCAGCTGATGGTAAAACAATGGGTGAAATTATGTTCAGGGGAAACACAGTTATGAGTGGTTATCTTAAGGACTTGAAAGCAACAGAGGAATCTTTCCGTGGTGGATGGTTTCGAAGCGGAGATCTAGCCGTGAAACATCCTGATAACTACATAGAAATGAAGGACCGGTTGAAGGACATAATCATATCCGGGGGAGAAAACATAAGCACGGTTGAGGTGGAAACAGTTTTGTTTAGCCATCCGGCAGTTCTTGAGGCTGCAGTTGTTGCACGGCCAGATGACCACTGGGGGCAGACTCCTTGTGCATTTGTGAAACTGAAGGATGGATTTGATCACATAAACGCTCAAGAACTGATCAAATTTTCCCGTGATCATTTGCCTCATTACATGGCTCCTCGGACAGTCATTTTCAATGACATACCGAAAACTGCAACCGGAAAGATACAAAAGTATGTTCTGAGAGAAAAAGCAAAGGCATTGGGCAGCCTCTCTTGAACAACTAAAGTTGTAACAAGTGTCACTGGAAGGTATATTTTCGGCGCTTTACATATAAGCAAGGCAAAATTACGTAAACCAAACACTACCGTTGCATCTATCGTCCATGCTTAAGTTTCTCTAGTGAAGCTACAATACCATTCGATACATGTTCAAGATTATATCAAGGGACTAGCATTAGCTCATGTAGTGGCATGTGCAGGATGTCGATCCAGATCAAGGCGAATAATGTAGGGATAGACGACGGAACCGCAGTAGAGGTACTTTCCAATCTTGATCCCACTTGAAATGAGAAACAAATCAGGATCATAGTAGTGAGCAGTTGGCTCCCCATCCAAATTCACAGCAAATACGCCAGCATTCTTGTGCAAACGTGGCCTGCCTCCTGCGTATCGCTTCACAATGGCTAGGACTTTCCGGATAAAAGGATATCGAAGTACTAGATCCCAGTATGGTGTAACGTCCTGCCAATTTGTCATTGAAAAATGGCATGAACAAGATGCATCCAAGAATGTGTGGTCGAAATTTACAGACCAAGATTTGTCTAGCAAGAGAACGTTACTCGAACAATACTCTATTCCATTACTAACAATTGACGTGATATTTCAAAAGAGATAATGAAATCTTACCGTGACCAATGCAATCCAGTAGTGGCCTTCTCCATCATATCTGATATTATCAGGCAAACCCGGCAAATGGTCGATAAAATTTTCTACACTCCCTTTTTTACTGCCTTGCAGGTAATATTTTCTACACCTTCTCCTGCAGTATTAACCATGTAGTATAGTTTAAAACTTTGTCATCCAAACTTAAAACAAAGTGATTTTCGCACTTTCTTTTTCACCCCGAGCACTTTTCGCTCTTTCTTTTAGCTCTATGATTGAATATACAAAAAGGCATAAAACATTTGAGAATGAGAATCGCTACTCGAGAAGAAACCACGAGTCTAGAAACATACATGACAGTTTCGCAGAAGACGACGAAGTTTTGATCCGGAGAGACTGCAACTCCATTAACAAAGTAGAGGTTGCGGACGAGCACTTTGGTCTCTTTGGTTGTCGGATTGTAGCTCAGAAGTCTACCATAAGGTCTGCCCCCTAAAAGGTCGGATTGTACCTCGTGCAAGCTGTATTTGTACGAAGCATCTGTGAAGTAAAGCATGCCGTCTTGTGCTACATCCACGCAATTAGGTATCTTGAATTTTATACCCTCGGCCTCATCTGTCAGCAGTTCCACTGTTCCATCCTCTCTTATCTTCAGTAGCCCCTAATCAAAACCCCAAAAAGAAGCAAAAGTAAGTTTGCTGATGAAAATGATTTTCCAACTCTCATTTTGTCCTCTCTAACCACAAAAATGTACTGTGGATTAGGATCAGACTGACCTTTTCCGTGCGAGCTACGTAAACCTCGTTGTCAGCGCCGTGAGCAAGTCCAAGCGGTCTCCCGCCGGTGAAAACCCAGTTCTCCACCACCGAGTCAGCAGCCGACTCCTTCACCGTGACTCGCTTAACCCACCCGTCAGCACAGCCGGTGTAAATGAGACCCGACTTCGGATCATGAGCCACGTCTTCCGGTGCCACTAAAGCCCCGGCACCCACAAACTCTGACCCTTTGAGCATGTTAGCATTACGTTTGGGAGCAGCCGCGACTCGCTGGGTCAACTCGTGAAGCGGCAGGGGAGCTGGGTGGAGCGTGTCGAGTTGGTAAATTAGTAGGGCTATTGTTACTGGAGCCAGTACTGAGAAGACGAGAAAAGTTGAGGGCCATGAAGGTGTTTTTCTCGTGCGAGTGGGATGAGTGTCGTCGGAGGCTTGGGTTGGGGAAGGGGAGTGCATTGTTTAGTGACTCAATGAGCTGTGGGAACTCGGTCTAGAAAACATTAGGTTTAGGTCGGATCAATATGTTTCAGTCTTTCACAGGAGAGCGAGCTTGCTTTCTTAAGTACTTAGATGAACTTTGTCTCGACACGTATTCAATCTTTCGATTTATCAAATGTCATAAATTTGAATAACTGAGACTGCGGACCGTGAGACAAATTCAACGGTCAAAATATGAGTTGATTGTGATTGCATATACAAGTATTCATGATTTTACCAAAAAAATTATATTCGAAACTACTTTGAAAATTCAAGCTTAAATGTAAAAAGGACAATATGTTTTCTTGATTAACGGAAAGAGATAATTTTCGAATCTCTTCCACTAAAGCTATCAGATCAAATGATCCGGATCTTTGAAATTTCATCAAACAGTAAAAAATTATTACACATTTTAAGGGATCAAAACAGGTGGATGGTTAGATGAAATTTCAAAGGCCAGACTCAAATCACTTGATCCGGTAGCCTTGTTGGAAGAGATCCACAGAGGATCTCTTTTCTTGATTAACTAGTGTGTCGAGAGTATAGATCTCACATAAAAGAAAGAAGGGACAATACATGTGCTTATAAGTAGTTACTTTCTTAATGGTATCAGAGCAAGTTGTCCCATGTGTAAAGCCCAATGATCATATGTGTGTTCTACATCACTCGATTGATGTTATCCACGTATTACGTTTGAAAATTCATCACACGTGAGGAGGACATATTGAAAGTATGAATCCCACATATCAAGAAAAGAATAAATATTGCATGTGTTTATAAGTAGATAGGCGGACTATTTATTCCTATATTGTTAATTAATTTTATAGTGAAACTTTAATCTTTTGACGAATTGACCAACAAAAATTTGATATTACAATGAATTCGTAAGTTGGTGCATAATATTATAATGTAGATATAATATATTGAAATAATACACAACATTACACGTCTACACATAAATTCTTTGTCCGATGCAATGATGTGGATCCGTGGAGTTACTGATCACGCAACACTTAATTTTCAAAACTGGCTTGGTAAGGTTTTCAACTCATTGACAGTTGAAAATTCCAGATTAGCTTCTTCAACTGCATTTTCTTCTTTATATCTTTATAAAATGGAAGAACGTGATGCTATTTTAGGAGTGCCAAGAAAACCTTCATTTTTTATTGGCAATTGAGAAAGCCAATTATGCCTTTTGAGTCTGAAGAAGTGGAAGTCCTTTTTTAGTATTTAGTACTTTCACTAATAGTTGTCAGTTACCATTCATATTATAAACTAATTAAGTACATAAAGAAACTAGCGGGTCTAATACCAAACAAAATAGAAGATAAGTAGTGACTGGGTACACATTTTGTTGAAATGGTACCATGCCATAATCTTTAGGTTTAATTTGTGTGAAAAACTTGGTTTTGAAATCTAAAACTCGAAGAGCAAAACTACACAGAGGAGGTAGAGAGAGAGCAATTCTTGTTATCTTTCATTCATCAAGACCCTAGCATGTAGATGGCTCGAAGAGGTCCTATTTTTCAGGATCAATCTCAGCCATCTAGAGCCTCAGGAGCTGGGATCCTTCCACTTGGGAAAGGATCCAACAACACAGTACAATCAAGGAGATAAGAACAAATACAATTGTAAAACTTTCCTAAAAAAGAAACTAAGCTAGCCGTTGGACATTCAAACATAATGGCTATTACTAAATTAGCAAACTTGCTTTCTTCTTCGATTTCTTCAAGTTCATCTACAGGATTGTCATCTGCACGTTGATTTTTAACCTGTGAGAAGCTTAATTCTCAATAGCCTCTCCTAAGTTGATCACTGGTTTCACTCCAAGCTTAAACCTTAAATAGTTGAATCTCTCTCTAGGTAATGCCTTAGTAAAAATGTCCGCGACATGTTCTTTACTTTTGCAGAACTTCACATCAATTACTCCTTCTTGCAATGCTTCCTTTATAAAATGGTAATTCCTATTTATATGTCTTGTTTTCTGGTGGAAGATAGGGTTCTTCATTATGGAGATTGCTGACATGTTATCACAAAACAAAGGGGTTGCATTAGTTTGCATTTCCCCAAAATCATCAAGCACAAATCTTAACCAAATAGATTGAGTTGTGGCCTTTGCTGCTGAGACATACTTAGCTTTTGTAGTTGATAAAGCAATTGTATTTTGCTTCATAGAAGTCCAAGAGAAAACACCACTTTCAAAACTAAATGCTTAGCCAGAGGTACTTCTGCTATCATCTTCACTTCCTACCCAGTCTGCATCACAAAATCCAACTAATATTGCTTCTTTGTCTTTTACATACTAAATGCCATAGCTTAGTGTGCCCTGCATATATCTCAAGACCCTCCTTGCAACTCCAAAATGTTTCTTTGTAGGGCTGTTCATGAATCTGGACAACAAACTGGAAGCATACATCAAATCTGGCCTAGTTGCTATCAAATATAGTAAGCTTCCTACAATTTTCTTGTACATGCTTTCATTAGCCAATTCACTTCCATTCACTTTTTTGAGTTTATCACCAGTAGGTAGAGGGATAGATACATGTTTGCAATATTCAAGGCCAAATTTCACAAGTAAGGACTTTGCATACTTGCTTTGGTGAATAAATACACCATTTTCTGTTTGCAATATTCCCATTCTAGTTAGATGTGAAGTCAGCCTTCTTGAATGATACCATGTTGAAATGGTACCAAACCATGATCTTTAGGGTTAATTTGTATGAAAAACTTGGTTTTGGAAATTTGAAACTCGAAGAGCAAAACTGCACAGAGGAGGTAGAGAGAGAGTAATTCTTGTTATCTTTCATTCATCAAAACCCTAACATATATAGATAGGGCTCGGAAAGGTCCTATTTTTTATGGATCAATCTCAGCCATCTAGAGCCTCAGGAGCTAGGATCCTTCCACTTGGGAAAGGATCCAGCAACACTGTGCAATCAAGGAGATGAGGACAAATACAGCTGATAAACTTTCCTTAAAAGAAACTAAGTTAGCCGTTGGACATTCAAACTTAACGACTACTACTAAATTAGGAAACTTGCTTTCTTCTTCGATTTCTTCAAGTTCATGTGCAGGATTGTCATCTGCAGGTTGATTTCCAACCTACGAGAAGCTTAATTCTCAACATATTTAACCTACACAGCCAAAAAGTAGCCCACTCTTCTAGCTCAAAACTCACGGGCTTTACCCTTGAATCTTGATGAAGAAAATGATAAACCATAAGTTTGTTGTTTGTTGTGACTCCTCCACTAAAGATGCTGCTGCTACGAGTTGTGATTCCTTTTCAACTCTTCATCTAATATACTCTTGTATTATCTCTTATACTTGGGGATTTATATGGAATAGTTATTTGTAATCAGTTCTTCTTGTAACTCTTTGATGTAATTCATCTCTATAAATGCAAACATACAAACTCTCTCATAATTAATTGAGTTGAGCATCAATAACTCTTTTAGCATTCATAATCTTATGTGTGATTATTTCTCCTTTATGGTATCACAGAGCTAAAAAGTTTCAAGACAAAACACCAAATTTTTTTTCTTTTTCCAATGGCCTCCTCAGCATCCTCATCCTCAGACTCATCCTTTGCTCTAACCACTTTCTTTATTCCCAATGTCTCTAATTTTTTGATGATCAAGCTTGATCGTACAAACTACCCTCTTTGGCATGCACAAATCCTACCCCTACTTCATAACGGAAACCTCATCTCCTTCATTGATGGCACCAATAAGTGTCCCTCGGCTTTTCTCAAGGATACTGTAGGCAATCTACCACATATGCCAACCTAGCTTTCGAAGTCTGGATGTAGCAGAATGTCATGGTCATATCATGTATCAATAGTTCGGTTCACCCAACGATTTTGGCCACTCTTATTGGCAAAACTAGCTCTCACTTTGCTTAGACTTGCTTCCATGAGCATTATGCTTTGACGTCCACTGGCCATCTCTTGCAACTCCGAAATGAACTTATGAACAGTCATCGTGGTGATGCATCAACTGCTGATTTTTTGGATCGTGTAAATTGTCTCGCTGACACACACACACACACACGCACACACATGCGCACGCACACACACACACACACACTCTTTTTTTTTTTCTCTCTCTCTCGCTCTCTCTCGGGGTCTTCAGTTTCAGACTCAGACTTGGTGGCCATTGTTCTCAACAATGTTGGTTGACACGCCCCGATCCCGATGTCCGGGGGACATCGGGATGACCACGTGTTGGCCGACACCCGAAGGTGACGCAAGCCATTTATGAATGCAAATGCTGAGAACATGTGAAACATGCACCTAAATTGTAGTAAGATAACAAGATGTGACTATTCATAGCGTGATGAAGGTACTATCACCATAATAATAATAATATTCAACTGCTAACAATGAAAACACAATGATGATGCATGACATGTTCAGAGCATACATCTAATTCAGATTACAAGCGGAATGTGCTATTACAATGAAGTCAAAGCAGAAGAGAATGACACTATGTCACTGGTAAGGGAATGCCTCGTAGATCGAATTGTAATCCTCGTCCCTATGTCCTGAGGGGGTGCAAAACAAACATGAGTGGACCAAGTTTATATATATATATATATATATATATATATATATATATATATATATAATACTAAAACCGTTATCAACATACTAACCCCCAAAATTTTATGAAAACTAATAGCATAATATGTAATAGGTTTTCCGAAAACCTTAGCATGCCATAAAACGTATCTCGTATACAATGTGCTAACTAGTGGTATCAATATCACCCGAAGGCATAGAGAACTCTTCATTTAGAACACTTCCTTCAGAACACTTCATTTGCCAAACAGGCACCAACCTACTCCCGGTCGAAGCCAATATAAATATCATTTGCCAAACAGGCACCAACCTATTCCCGGCCGTAGCCAATATAAATAACATTGCTCGTAGACAGAATAGTGACCACTAGATATGCACAAAAACATTGAATATAATCTTTCCAAAAACATAGGTACATATATCTCAAAAACATCTTCATAGTATAAAGTCATCCATCATCTATACTATAAAGAAGTGTGTAAAAACATGTTCTAAATAATGTATCGTCATCTATCAGATATCCTTCAAAGAAAATGGGTTCGATAGAAAATATGGTATTCCAAAATATTCTAAGTAAGTATAATATCTCATAAAACATTTTGTAAAACGTAGTCATTAAATCATGCTTTTCATGTATGCATTTCTACTATTAAAACATGCATTTTGGAAGGGGTCAACTCATAGATATTCCGTCGTTGTAGAGCCGTATGAAATAGGAATGATGGAATCGCCGCTAATAATTGCACCTAAGCACATAAATGGTACAATTAATAAAACTATACTCAAACGATTTAATTTGGGAAAACGGACGTCAAAAACGTGTCCAGGACGTCGAAATTAGCCTAGGAGAGGTCCCGGACGAAAACCCAAAAAAGTTAACAAAAGTCAATGTTGACTGTTAACCGGTCAAAGTTAAAGTCAATGCTGATTGTTGACCGGGTCAAAGTCAACGGATCTGGGTCAATCGGGTGAACCGGGTCGAGTCAACCAGTTTGGGCTTAGGGTCGGATCCGGGTTGGGCCTAAAGGGTTTAGGTCCAATGGGTTTTAGGGTTTGAAGGTTAATGGGCTGGGTTTTATTGTATTGGGTCAAAAGGGCCTAAGGGTTTGGGTTTCACAATCGGGCCGGGTTCTAAGTCCCAGAGGCTTTGGTTACAAGGAACTGGGCCCTAAGGTTCACTGGGCTGAAGGCCTGTTTTAGCTTTGAGGGTTCTAATGGACCTTAGGCTTGCAAGCCTGACCCAAAGTAAGGGTTTTAGAAAATAAATAAAATAAAATCAATTAAACCAATGAGTTAGGTTTGGGGTTAACGGGCCAAAGGCCCTAGCTGGTAAGGCCCAAAGAACCTGGTTCGAAAGGTTGGGCTTGGGAGCCCGTTAGAGGAAGAAGGTCGGAGCCCTTTGAGCTCTGGTTGTCGTCAAAACAACACCCTAGCCTATGATCTAGGTACCAAACTGAAGTGTAGGATAGGGGGAAGAGATCCATACCTTTGGGGTCCCTTGCCGTGGCCAGGAAGTGGCCGGAAAATGGGTTGAAAGGTCACGGGTGAGCCAGGGGTTTTTCTTGGGTTTTTGGGCTTCCCAAACTTCACATAGAAGATAGAAAGGAAGAGGAGATCCTCGCGAGGGTGATCGGGAAAGGGAGAAGGAGAGAGATTCGAGAGAGAAGAGTGAGCTAAGAGAGTGTGAGAGAGATCTGTGAGAGAGAGAAGAGTGTTGACTTGGTGGAAAAGAGAGAAAATGAAGGAAAGGTAGATAAGGAGTTGCCACGTGGCAGCGTGAGGGAGAAAAAAAATCTAGATGGAGGGTCTGGATTAGATTAGGATAAAGGACCCAATTACACATTTTAATAACTATTAGGGGAAATGTGAAATTTTACAAATAAATTGGGGGTGGGGTTTTACATTGGTTATGCGTATGAAGGTACCGTGGTGTCTGCCCAAACTCGAGAGGATGTTATCTCCTATGATCCTATGGAAGCTTTACTTCTCGGTGCTGAACGTCGCCAAAAGATGAGCAATATGTTCAACATTGATGCTACTCCTATTGCTCTCGTTGCTGGATGATGAGGTCGTGGTTTTCAAGCCGGTGCAGGGTGTGGTTTTCAGGCTGCTGGTCGTGGTTTTCAAGCTGGTACTGGTCGTGGCGCTCGTGGTCTTTTTCAACGTGGTCGTGGCATGTTTTAACAGCCAGGGGCTTGTGTTCCTAATAATGGTGTGCTCGGTGTTGCACATCCGCATGTAATGTTTTTAATCCCAATAGTCGTGTTCAGTGCCAAATTTGCCGTAAACCTGGTCATTATGCTATCAACTACTGCAATCGTGTGAACGTGGTATACGAAGGTCGTGTTCCCCCTCCCAGCTTCAGGCCTATGCCGCTACTATTTTTACCCATGACCCTCCACCTATGGCTGCTCCACAGGTTCAAAATTGGCTATTTGATTATGGAGCTAATGCCCATATTACCAATGATTTAGCACAAGTGGTTGATCCCCGATAGTACAATGGCAATCATCATATGAATAGTGGGCACAAGTTTGCTTATTTCTAAAGTTGGTCAATCCCATATTCCCACTCCTACCCATACCTTTAATCTTTCAAACATTTTATATTGTCCCAATGCTTCAACCAATGTTATCTCTATAAATTGTTTTACTATGGATAACAACTGCTTCCTAACCTTATATCCCTATTCTTATTGTGTTCAGGACTTAACAACATGTAAGATCCTTTTGCAAGGCCAGAGTAAGAACGACTTCTATCTTTTTTCCAGTCTTTCATGCAAAAATAATCATGGCGTCTTTGCATATTTTGGTGGTCACATGTCTGATACGAAGTGGCATTCTAGACTATGGCATCCCTCTATTTCTATTTTAAAGTTTTTACTTGCTAGGAATAAACTGCCAATTCATGGCCATGTGACTTCTGCTCTATGTCATTCTTGTCATCTAGGCAAAAGTCACAAACTTCCATTTTCGCTTTCTATTTCAATTTCAAAGTTTCCTTTAGAATTAATTAATTCAGATGTATGGACTTCCTTGTCTTACTCAATTGATGGATTTAAATATTATGTGGTTTTTATTGATGATTATTTACGTTACTCTTGGATATATCCTTTAAAACTTAGATCCGAATTGTTTCATACTTTTGTTTCTTTTAAGAAACTCTTTGAAAATATGTTTAGTAGGCAAATAAAATCATTGCAAACCGATGAAGGTGGAGAATATATGAGTCATAATTTTAAAAACTATTTAACATCTCATGGCATTCATCATCGTTTTACATGTCCTCATCACCTTGAGCAAAACGGACTTGCAGAACGTAAACATCGACATTTGGTGACTTAACTCTACTTGCTCATGCATAAATACCTGTCGCGTTTTGGGTAGAAGCTTTTCACACTGCAATCCAGGTAAATCATCAGGGAAAACATCAGAAAAATGTCTAACCACCTTGACATTCTCCATGCTAATCGGAGCATCATCATTTAGTACCACGTGAGTTAAGTACCCTTGACAACCTTTCTTTAGTAACTTTTTGGCTCTTACGGCTGATATAATACCATGCCTCAGTCCACTAGGCTCAACAAAGAATGTAACCTCAGGTAATCCAGGACGATGAAAGGTCACTGATTTCCCGTAATAGTCAATCTTAGCATGATTGCAACGCAACCAATCTGTGCCCAAGATAACGTCAAAATCCACAATGTCTAGTGGAGTGATGTTAGCAGGCATAACCACATTCTCCACTACTACTGGACAACCTGGATATACATAATCCACATAACACTTTTCCCCTCTAGGCATAGCAAACTCTAACTCATACCCAAGATGTGAAGATTGAGGTTGTGTCAATTGAGCAAACATATGAGAAATCACAGAATAAGTAGCACCACAGTGAATCAACACTTTAGCATAATGACCAAGAATATTTAACGTACCCATGATCAAATCCGGATTGTTCTGAGCATCCTGCAGCGAAAGGTTGTTGATACGTCCCTGGTTCTGCTGCCTTCCTCTGCCTCTGTTGGCATGAACTCCTCGCCCCTGAGGATTACGCCCTTGTCTAGACTGACTATACTGTCTGGAAGACCCAACTTCACTGGTAGTAGCATCAACCTGTTGAGACTGTCATCTAGAATGCCACTGGGATCCATCAGCTAAAAATTGCTGCAGAGGCATATATCCTCTAGAGTACTGCTGTGGAGGCATATATCCTCCTGAATAATGACCATGACTGCCCTGCTGATAGGGATCCTGGGGGTACAGGTACTGTCCTGAAGAATAAGGAACGGAATCCCCCTGATAGTGGTATGCACCACCACGACCCATCTGGGTATAACCACCATGTCCTGAGAACTGCTGAGCTGGAGCTGGCGGTGGTAAAAGAGGCTGCTGAGGTCTCTGTTGGCTTTGAGGACAAAACTTAGCTTGATGTCCCTCCTGACCACAAGTAAAACAACCACTGCTACATCTTCGACATTCCCCTAAATGTCGACTACCGCACCTGCGGCACCAGGGTGCATTTCCTCTACCAAAGTTCCCCTGCCTCTGGGATCTGGAATCTCTGAAGAACCTACCGCCTCTTCTCTGACCTGTGGAACTGAAACCTCCACTGGAAGAACTAGAACTAGTCCCACTGCGCTTAAAGCTCTAAGTCTGGCAAGGCCCTTGTAAGAAATGACCTTTACCCTTATCCTTATTCTGATTCCCATTTTTCTCTTCCTCTTCGCTGTCACTAGGCAAATTCTCAGAATCCTCAAGCTGAAGTAAAGCTTCATAAAACTCATGATAAATAGTACAAGGAATTGCAGTCGCAATGGTACGCCATTTCTTCTTAGTGCCCAACTTAAAACGACGTAGCATCTCAACCGGATTAGCAGCAACTTCCAGATGATAACGAGATAGATCAGTAAATTTCTTGTAGTACTCATTAGCTGACAGCTTCTTCTGCCTCAAACTAGTGAACTCATGTTTCTTACGATCAATGTATGCAAGATGAATGAACCTCTTATAAAACAACTGCTTAAATACCTCCCAATCTCTAGATTCTTCCTAGGGTAACTCATCAGCCAACTGTCCTCACCATGAAGTTGGTTCCTTACCCAAAAACCATCAAGTCGTCTCGACCCATCTGTCCGGAGACAGACTCCCCTCACTCTGCATCAGCCTAAAGGTCTTCTCAATATGCATCAACCATTTCTCTGAACCCTCGGGACCTTCATTCCCCACAAAAGTGGTTATTTTCAAATTATGAATCGACTCCAGAGGGGTCCATTGAGGCGGGCGAATAACTGACTGAATAGCATTTGCTATAGTTTCCCCTAATTGAGCTATGTCAGGGAAACTAGGTTCATCTGAACGACATGGCTCTCTACGAGGCGGCATAGTTCTGACAGAAACATCAAGATAATTAGAATATTCACAAGATATGCAGGACTGCTAAACCTATGCTCTGATACCAAACTGACACACCCCGACCCGAAAGTGGGGCGTGCTGGCCGTCAGGTGAGAGTGACATAACCATGTGCACAGTGCGAAAGCAATAAAGAATAGAATTTACGAATCAATTAAAACCGAAACACTTGCAATACTAGTGTAAAAGAAGTGTGAATTCCACTAATACAGAGCATAAAAGTCTACGTGCAGTCAAGCAGAAGTACTACATAGAGATAACACCCAAAGGTGGTCCTACATAAGTGAATTCTGTCAGAACGTCCGATGAGCTCCTCGTATGCCACCAACGAACACTACTTAATACCTAGAAGGGCGAAAAACAAAGTTGAGTGGGTCAGAAACAAATCTTTTCAAAACCTTTCTTTTCTCAAAAGTTATAACCCCTCGCCGTAAAACCTATATAATTTCCCAGAAATAAAGTATATACTCATATATATAATTGTCAAAATCCTGCTGGAAAATATGTATGTATGAAAGTATGTATGCCATGCCAAAATATCATAACTGAATGCCAAAGCATAACTCTGTGAATGTGATTGAATACTAAATAATCAACTCAGCCCTCAGCTGTATATAGCTCATAACAATCATCATATCATATAGCTCATACTTATCTCAATCATATCATCATATATATACCCTGCACACATATCAATACCACCTCTAGTGGTCTGCACAACATCACTGAATATAAACTAATATGCTCTAGTGCTACGATCACGTGAAGACTGAGCGATAAATCGCGGGTCACCTACGAGTCGAACCCACCTATAGTGGTCTATTCGACAGGACTGAGCACCTAACTTGGATCCAAGGCAAGCATGCAGTGCGGGAGGTGTACATCACGTGAAGGACTGAGCCCCTCTCTGGGCGGGAGCACTAATATCAGTGTGCAGGTTTATGAGATCTAATCATATCACATCACATCACATCATTCGTTCACATCAAACTAGTATATAAATTTACATGTCACTTACCTATGCGTCCTCAGCACTAACATTAATATAAGCAATCGATAACGCATAATAAATAAATAGATAATTTGCATGGCATTTCATATCACATTTCACTTAAATTGATTTTTTGGGAAAAAACTCATTTATATAGGTATATACGGAAAACAAATGCCCACTCATTGATAAGTAGATAGGTTGTAACCCCCGTGCCTAACTTGGCTACGCTCGTCCTCTGGATAAGTCTCGCCTATATGAGAAGTAACTGAAATAACGTTAATTAACGCACATAATCGAAACCTTAGAAATAACTACTCATACATTGCTCAATTTGGGTATATGAATATACCACTGTGATCTACACAATCTCAGGATCATCCCCATATTTTTAGAAAAATTTTCCGACCACCCACGCACCGGCCATTCGCGGCCACGTGCCTAGCACGTGTAACAGAACCGTAACAGCGTTAGGAATATTCCGTCAGACTTGACGGAATATTCGCTCTTCTTCTCCAGTGAACCTCGCCGATTGCCGCCGTCTGAAACTCCGATTCTTGTCGGTTTCTGGAAAATTTTCAAATATTCATAACTTCTTCATTTTTGCACCATTTTCTATGTACTTTATACCAAATTGAAGTTCTCACAAAGATGAACACAACCATACCTGACTCGAGCCCCAAGTCGTCGGGGATTCACCGGAAAAGGTTTCGATAATTCCGGCCAAAACAAAAACTCCCCGATCTCGCTATTCCGACGTCCAAAATCTTCAAACGAACTACTCCGAGCTTCCTTAGGACCTCATAGAGCTTCCTATGAACTTAGAATTCCCTGAAAAACAACATTTCACGTGTGCATGAACAGTGCACAATTCGGAGGTTATGGTTTCGTGACAAATCGAAGGTTCCAGGTTCTAAAACTTGTACTAATGGCTTCCTAAGATCACAAGGAACATGAAAATGCTTACCTTAGCCTCGATCTGCAAAGTTTCAAGGGTTATGGATGTTGTCCGTACGAAAGCCGAGAGGGAGAGAGAGAGAGAGAAAGTTTGAGAGATAGAGAGTGAGTGGGGGAGTGAGAGAGAGAAATAGTGAATGTGTGAGTGTGTGTGTGGTCCAAATACCACTAACCGAACACTGCCAAACTTAGATTCACACACATACCTTAATTAACGCCCAAGGGCATTTTCGTCATTTCATATCCGTCATACGAAATCTCCGGGACGGGCTGTTACAATCTACCCACCTTATAAAATTTCGTCCCCGAAATTTACATAACCAAAACCATCCACTAGTACTCATAAAACAATCTCGGGTACATCTCTCTCATTCGATCCTCTATCTCCCACTTCGCTTCTTCCACTGAATGGTTCCTCCACAAGACTTTAACCAATTGCACTGTCTTGTTCCTCAGAACCTTTTCTTTCCAATCAAGTATCATCACCGACTCATCATCATAAGTCAAATCTGAACTGATCTCTAAGGGTTGATGATGTATCATATGAGAAAGATCTGCCACATAGTGACGAAGCATCGATACATGAAACACATTATGTACCTTAGACAGCTCTGATGGTAACTCAAGTCTGTAAGCAACTTCACCAACTCGCTAGGTGATCTGATAAGGTCCGATGAACCTAAGACTTACCTTGCCTTTCTTTCCGAATCGTACTACACCTCACCACGGTGATAACTTCAGAAATACCCAATCACCAACCTTGTACACTCGATCAGTGGCGTGTCTATCTGCTAAACTCTTTTGGCGATCTTGGGCCATTTTCATATTAGACTTAATAACCTGAATGTTCTGAGTAGTCTCCTCCACTAACTCAGGGCCCACTAAAACTTTTTCGACAACCTCTAACCAACATAAAGGTGTACGACAAGCCTTGTCATATAATGCCTCGAATGGCGCCATACCAATACTCGAGTGAAAGCTGTTGTTGTAGGCGAATTCCATCAAATCCAACTGCTTATGCCAAGCGTCATCAAACTGCAACACCAAAGATCTTAGCATATCTTCCAAAGTCTAAATCGTCCTCTCAGATTGTCCGTCTGTCTGAGGATGATACACCATGCTGTATAGTAATCTCAAACCCAAAGCTTCCTGGAATGCTATCAAAAACTTAGAAGTAAATCTTGGATCTCGATCAGAAATAATAGTCACAGGAACTCCATGATACTTCACAATCTTCGTGATGAATAACTCGGCTAACTTGTTCAAAGAATACTTTTCCCTCACAGGAACGAAGTGCGATGACTTAGTAAGCTGATCTACAACCACCCAGATTCCATCATAGCCGTTTTGTGTACGAGGTAACTTATACACAAAATCCATAGTGATATTTTCCCATTTCCACTGTGGAACGGGAAGTGGCTGTGACAACCCAAACAGCTTCTTTCTTTCGGTTTTAACCTGCTGGCACACGATACACCTACTTACATACTCAGCAATTTCCCTTTTTATACCTAGCCAATAATAAAATGGCCTAATGGTATGATACATTTTTGTTCCTCCTGGATGCATCGCATAAGCTGAACTATGTGCCTCATCAAGAATTGCCTTCTTTAATTCCTCATTATTTGGCACGTACATCATATTCTCTTGCATAAGCATGCCATCTGTCTCTTTAACTCTGAGATCTTTCTTTTTCCCTTGATTCCTCAAATGAATTA
This sequence comes from Heteromeles arbutifolia, assembly GCA_024362995.1. Lineage (NCBI taxonomy): Eukaryota > Viridiplantae > Streptophyta > Magnoliopsida > Rosales > Rosaceae > Heteromeles > Heteromeles arbutifolia. The sequence continues at coordinate 17,730,163 of JANCRC010000001.1, forward strand.
ACTCTTGAATCTCTTTATTATTCATATGAGTCTCGAGTATACGATCAATTAGAATAGGCCTAACTTGGAAACTAGCAAGTAAGGCTCTTTCTTGTTTTGACACAGGTTCTTCTTCTCGTTCTTCCAATTCCAATTTCACTCATGTAGACCTCAAATCTACAAGAAGATGAACACGAGAAGCATACAAAGCATTAACCCGACCTTGAGATTTCCTACTCAAAGCGTCAGCCACTACATTAGCATGTCCAGGGTGATACTCAATCGTGCAATCGTAGTCATTTAGCAACTCAATCCATCTCCGCTGACGAAGATTCAAATCTTTCTGCGTGAACAGATACTGAAGACTCTTGTGATCTGAGAAAATCCTACACTTCTCACCATAGAGATAGTGTATCCAAATCTTCAAAGCGAAAATAATGGCTGCCAATTCCAAATCATGTGTAGGGTAATTCATCTCGTGAGGCTTTAACTGACGCAAATAGTAAGTAATTACCTTACCATGTTGCATCAACACGCAACCCAAGCCATTCAAAGAAGCATTGCTGTAAACCTCAAAATTACCATTATCATCAAGAAGAGTCAAAACAGGTGCATGAGTGAGATAATACTTCAACTGCTGGAAACTCTGCTCATAATTATCATCCCACTCAAATTTAACTTTCTTCCTGGTCAACCTCGTTAGTGGTAAAGCCATAACTGAGAAATCTTTAACAAATTGCCGATAATAACCCGCTAAACCAAGGAAACTCCGTACCTCGGTGACGGTTCGCGGCTGCTCCCAATTCTCCACAGCTGCTATCTTCTGAGGGTCTACCTGAATACCCTGAGCTGAAACAACATGCCCCAAGAAAGCAACTTGATCTAACCAGAATTGGCACTTACTGAACTTAACATATAACTGATGTTCCCTTAGCTTCTTCAACACCAAAGTAAGATGTCGGACATGATCTGCTTTTGACTTAGAATACACCAGAATGTCGTCAATGAAGACAATGACGAATCTATCCAAATACTGCTGAAATACCTTATTCATCAAACCCATAAAAGCTGCTGGTGCATTCGTCAATCCGAATGACATCACAAGAAACTGATAATGACCAAAACGAGTCCTGAAAGCAGTTTTAGGAACATCGTCGCTCCTCATCTTCAACTGATAATAACCAGACCTTAGATCAATTTTAGAAAATACGCAGACACCTCTGAGTTGATAAAAAAGATCATCAATACGAGGCAAAGGATAACGGTTTTTAATCGTCATCCGATTCAATTGCCTGTAATCAATGCAAAGCCTCAAAGTACCGTCATTCTTCCGAACAAAAAAAACTAGAGCTCCCCAAGGTGAAGTACTAGGTTGAATGAAACCTTTATCAACCAATTCCTGTAACTAAATCTTCAATTCTCTTAACTCGGCAGGAGCCATACAATAAGGAGTTAAAGAAATAGGATCAGTACATGGTAGTAAGTCAATAGCGAACTCCACATCTCTGTCTGGCGGCAATCCAGGAAAATCATCAGGGAAAACATCAGAAAAATGTCTAACCACCTTGACATTCTCCACGCTAACCGGAGCATCATCATTTAGTACCACGTGAGCCAAGTACCCTTGACAACCTTTCTTTAGTAACTTTTTGGCTCTCACGGCTGATATAATACCATGCCTCAATCCACTAGGCTCACCAAAGAATGTAACCTCATGTAATCCAGGATGATGAAAGGTCACTGATTTCCCGTAACGGTCAATCTTAGCATGATTTCAATGCAACCAATCTGTGCCTAAGATAACGTCAAAATCCACAATGTCTAGCGGAGTGAGGTTAGCAGGCATAACCACAGTCTCCACTACTACTGGACAACCTGGATACACATAATCTACATAACATTTTTCCCTTCTAGGCATAACAAACTCTAACTCATACCCAAAAGGTGAAGATTGAGGTTGTGTCAATTGAGCAAACGTATGAGAAATCACAAAATAAGTAGCACCACAGTGAATCAACACTTTAGCATAATAACCAAGAATATTTAACGTACCCATGATTAAATCCGTTTTGTTTTGAGCATCCTGCAGCGAAATGTTGTTGATACGTCCCTGGTTCTGCTGTCATCCTCTGCCTCTGCTGGCATGAACTCCTCGCCTTTGAGGATTACGCCATTGTCCTGATTGACTATACTGTCTGGAAGATCCAACTCCACTGGTAGTAACATCAACCTGCTGAGACTGTCCTCCAGAATGCCACTGGGATCCACCAGCTAAAAATTGCTGCCGAGGCATATATCCTCCAGAATACTGCTGTGGAGGCATATATCCTCCTGAATACTGACCATGACTGCCCTGCTGATAGGGATCCTGGGGGTACTGGTACTGTCCTGAAGAATAAGGAACGGAATCCCCCTGATAGTGGTATGCACCACCATGACCCATCTAGGTATAACCACCCTATCCTGAGAATTGCTAAGGTGGAGCTGGCGATGGTAAATGAGGCTGCTAAGGTCTCTGCTGGCATTGAGGACAAAACTTAGCTTGATGTCCCTCCTGACCACAAGTAAAACAACCACTGCTACCTCTTCGACATTCCCTTAAATGTCGACTACCGCACCTACGGCACCAGGGTGCATTTCCTCTACCAAAGTTCCCCTACCTCTGGGATCTGGAATCTCTGAAGAACCTACTGCCTCCTCTCTGACCTGTGGAACTGAAACCTCCAGTGGAAGAACCAGAACTAGTCCAACTGTGCTTAAAGCTCTGAGTCTGACGAGGCCCTTGTAAGAAATGACCTTTACCCTTATCCTTATTCTGATTCCCATTTTTCTCTTCCTCTTCGCTGTCGCTAGGCAAATTCTTTGAATCCTCAAGCTGAAGTAAAGCTTCATAAAACTCATGATAAGTAGTACAAGGAATCACAGTCGCAATGGTATGCCATTTCTTCTTAGTGCCCAACTTAAAACGACGTAGCATCTTAACCGGATTAGCAGCAACTTCCGGATGATAACGAGATAGATCAGTAAATTTCCTGTAGTACTCATTAGCTGACAGCTTCTTCTGCCTCAAACTAGTGAACTCCTGTTTCTTACGATCAATGTATGCATGAGGAATGAATCTCTTATAGAACAACTGCTTAAATACCTCCCAATCTCTAGATTCTTCCTGGGGTAACTCATCAGCCAACTGTCCCCACCATGAAGCTGGTTCCTTACCCAAAAACCATGAAGTTGTCTCGACCCATCTGTTCGGAGATAGACTCCCCTGACTCTGCATCAGCCTGAAGGTCTTCTCAATATGCATAAACCATTTCTTTGAACCCTCGGGACCTTCATTCCGCACAAAAGTGGTTATTTTCAAATTATGAACCGACTCCAAAGGGGTCCGCTGAGGCGGACGAATAACTGACTGAATAGCATTTGCTATAGTTTTCCCTAACTGAGCTATGTCAGGGAAACTAGGTTTATCTGAACGATGTGGCTCTCTATGAGGCGGCATAGTTCTGACAGAAACATCAAGATAATTAGAATATTCACAAGATATGCAGGACTGCCAAACCTATGCTTTGATACCAAAATGATACACCCCGACCCGAAAGTGGGGCATGCTGGCCGTCAGGTGAGAGTGACGTAACCATGTGCACAGTGCGAAAGAATTAAAGAATAGAATTTACGAATCAATTAAAACCGAAACACTTGCAATACTAGTGTAAAAGAAGTGTGAATTCCACTAATACAGAGCATAAAAGTCTACGTGCAGTCAAGCAGAAGTACTACATAGAGATAATACCCAAAGGTGGTCCTACATAAGTGAATTATGTCAGAACGTTCGATGAGCTCCTCGTATGCACCAACGAACACTACTTAATACCTGGAGGGGCGAAAAACAAAGTTGAGTAGGTCAAAACAAATCTTTTCAAAACCTTTCTTTTCTCAAAAGTTATAACCCCTCGCCATAAAACCTGTATAATTTCCTAGAAATAAAGTATATACTCATATATATAATTGTCAAAATCCTGTTGGAAAATATGTATGTATGAAAGTATGTATGCCATGCCAAAGTATCATAACTGAATGCCAAAGCATAACTCTGTGAATGTGATTGAATACTAAATAATCAACTCATCCCTCAGCTGTATATAGCTCATAACAATCATCATATCATATAACTCATACTCATCTCAATCATATCATCATCTATATACCCTGCACACACATCAATACCACCTCTAGTGGTCTGCACAACATCACTGAATATAAACTAATATGCTCTAGTGCTACGATCACGTGAAGATTGAGCGATAAATCGCGGGTCACTTGCGAGTCGAACCTACCTATAGTGTTCTATTCGACAGGACTGAGCACTTAACTTGGATCCAAGGCAAGCATGTAGTGCGGGAGGTGAACATCACGTGAAGGACTGAGCCCCTCTCTGGGCGGGATCACTAATATTAGTGTGCAGGTGTATGAGCTCTAATCATATCACATCACATCACATCATTCGTTCACATCAAACTAGTATATAAATTTACCTGTCACTTACCTGTGCGTCCTCAGCACCAACATTAATATAAGTAGTCAGTAACGCATAATAAATAAATAGATGCATTTCATATCACATTTCATATCACATTTCCACTTAAACTGATTTTCTGGGAAAAAACTCATTTATATAGGTATATACGGAAAACAAATGCCCACTCACTGATAAGTAGACGGGTCGTAACCCCCGTGCCTAGCCTGGCTACGCTCGTCCTCCGGATAAGTCTCGCCTATATGAGAAGTAACTGAAATAATGTTAATTAACGCACATAATCGAAACCTTAGAAATAACTTCTCATACATTGCTCAATTTGGGTATATGAATATACCACTGCGATCTACACAATCTTAGGATCATCCCCATATTTTTAGAAACATTTTTCCGACCACCCACGCACCGACCAAGGCATGACCAGATGCGCCGGCCACGTGCGGCCACGTGCCTAGCACGTGTAACGGAACTGTAACAGCGTTAGGAATATTCTGTGGAATATTCCGTTAAAACGTAGCAGAAACCGTTAAAGATACCTCACGGCGTCAGAATATTCCGTTAGACTTGACAGAATATTCGCTCTTCTTCTCCGGCGAACCTCGCCGGTCGTCGCCGTCTGAAACTCCGATTCTAGCTGGTTTCTGGAAAATTTTCAAATCTTCATAACTTCTTCATTTTTGCACCATTTTCTACATACTTTATACCAAAATGAAGATCTCACAAAGATGAACACAACCATACCTGACTCGACCCCCAACTCGCCGGGGATTCGCCGGAAAAAGCCTCGATAATTCCGGCCAAAACGAAAACTCCCCGATCTCGCTATTTCGACGTCCAAAATCTTCAAACGAACTACTCCGAGCTTCCTTAGGACCTCATAAAGCTTCCTATGAACTTAGAATTCCCTGAAAAACAACATTTCACGTGTGCATGAACAATGCACAATTCAGAGGTTATGGTTTCGTGACGAATCGAAGGTTCCAGGTTCTAAAACTTGTACTAATGGCTTCCTAAGATCACAAGGAACATGAAAATGCTTACCTTAGCCTCGATCTGCAAAGTTTCAAGGTTTATGGATGCTGTCCGTATGAAAGCTGAGAGGGAGAGAAAGAGAGAGAGAGATAAAGTTTGAGAGATAGAGAGAGAGTGCAGGAGTGAGAAAGAGAAAGAGTGAATGTGTGAGTGTGTGTGTGGTCCAAATACCAATAACCAAACACTCCCAAACTTAGATTCACACACGTACCTTAATTAACGCCCAAGGGCATTTTCGTCATTTCATATCCGTCGTACGAAATCTCCGGGACGTGCTGTTACACCTGAATTATTTTTTCGGTAAATTAAGTCCCTAAATTCATTAAAAATTGCTAATTTCATCCCTACTATTATATTCAAAGCTATTTTGTCTAATTTTTCTTCAACTTAAGTCACTTGACACATTTTAGAGTGTAATACCGTCATTTTCTCGCCTATAAGCCCTTCACATTTCATATAGGTTGCGAATCTAACATCTAATTTACCCTCCAAAGTTAACTTACACTGTTTCTTATGAAAAACTACCAATTTACCTTCGAAAGTTAACTCCATACACTATTTCTTTATGGAAAACTACCAATCTACCCTCTAATTGTATCACATGCAAGTAATGTGACTTAAATTGACGGAAAATTGAATATAATATTAGGGATGTAATTGGTAGATTTTTATAATTTAATGACTAATTTTTCTGAAAAAATAGTTTAGAGATCTAATTTTCACTGAAGTGATAATTTAGGAACTAAATTGGCAATTCATCCTAAATACAAACATACAAGCTCTCTTAGAATTATTTGAGTTGAGCATCAATAACTCTTTTAGCATTTATAATCTTATGTGTGATTATTTCTCCTCCAGAAAATACGATAGTAATGAACTGATTGACTATAATGTATATAACACAAGCAAAATAAGATATTAAGTGCTGAGATTTTGCTACAATCAAACGCCCACCCGGCTGAAATTCCTCATGTGATGGCTGCAACTGGTGGGTTTTCTTGAATGTTAAGGCGGAGCATGTAAGGGTGAAGTATCGAACCGCAGTAAATGTAATTACCAATCTTGATGCCACTTGAAACCATCGACAATCTTGGATCATAGTAGTGATCAATCAAATTTCCTTCTAAATCAACGGCCAGAACTCCACCATTCTTCTCCACACTGGGTCTTAATTTGTATTTCTCCATAATTGCCATCACTTTTCTTATGGAAGGATACCTAACAGCCAAATCCAGAGCCAATGAAGGCGCCTGCATTCAAAATTGATCAATTTTGAGCCCTTTCCTAGGTAATGTTGGAAGCTTAAAGGGCATAAATGCAAAGTGGTTTATAACAGTCTTAATCTACTAATTACCAATGACAATGCGATCCAGTAACGGCCTTCTCCATCATATCTTATATTATCAGGATACCCTGGAAGATGATTAATAAAAGTATCCACGCTTCCCCTTTTCTGACCTTGTATGTAATACTTTGTACACCTCCTCCTGCAGTACGCATAAACAGAAAGACAGTCTAACATGTTACGTTCTTAGTATCAGGTTATCAGTTTACAGTATGCATTTGAACAACAATTTATGAATTGGACAAGCTCAAATCGATCGCATGCAAAAGTTGTACATTAACAACGTACATTGGGGTTTCACAGTAGATTACGTGACTTTGATCCGGTGAAACCACCACTCCATTAGCGAAGTACAGATCACGCACCAGCACTGTGGTCTGTTTGGTTGCTGAATCGTAGCTCATGAGTCTTCCGTGAGGCCGGCCCTCCAAAACGTCCCAAACATGGTCTTTTAAGCTGTATTTGTATGAAGCATCCGTGAAATAAATCATTCCATCCACTGCGACATCTACAGCGTCCGTCAGTGAAAATTTTACACCCTCAACCTTGTCTGTCAGCACCTTTACCTCCCCCTCACTTGTTACGTTCAGCAAGCCCTGCCATACACTAGATTTTTTTATTTTGTATAAACTATAGGGGTGTGATATTCACACACCCCATTTTACTACTCTCACACCCTTCTAATTTTCGGCCGTTGGATCGAATGAAGTGAAGAAGATCAAATGACAGAAATTAACAAGAGATGTAAAAGAAGTAAAACTATACTATAGATAATGTACCTTGTCTAACGCCTTTTTATCCACTACATACTACGCCATTATTGGATACAATATCATACAATATCTTAAAAATGAACCTGTAACATTTTCATTTTTTAGTTTGATATTCTATTCAATCCGATAACCCTTAAGTAAAGAGAGAAGTGTGAGAAGCTAAAAAAGATGGGAAAGTTACCTCTCTTTACAAACATACAATTAGTAGACTCTAGTCCCTTGACACGTCCTCACATGTGTATCAATTGATTTTTTAATATTAAATTATGTTAGTTAAAAAAATGATTTTATATATTTTAAAAAATTATTCAAAGAAAGAAGTGAAGCTAACCACCAACTACGAGACTTCTATTTTGAAATTCAAGTTTAAATTTTTCATTCAAAATTGTTTGAATTGCTAGTTTAGCTCTAGTTAAGTCACTTGTATCTTTTTCACTTGTCTGAAATACAAGCGATGACACTACTCTAATCTACGCTATGAGAGGGGAGAATTCAAACACGGGAAGCATTGGATTGAAAAGAATACACTACTCATTAGGACAATCCACTATTTGTCTCTTGTAATTTTTTAGAATTCTAGCTTATAAAAGGTAAACTTTGAAATTTTAAAAGCTTCGTAAAATTAGTGTTCTCCCTTAATACATTTAGATAAACATTGTTTGACTTCTTACATGAATGAGTTATAAGGTGATGCGGCATCATTTAACCATGCAAATGTTAAGATCACTTAGTCATTCATATGAAACAAGTTGATAGTTAATAAGAAGATATTGCTCATAAACATCAATTTGTTTGACATATATAAACGGTTAAACAATCTCTAAAGTAAAGAGATGCTTTTGAGAACGAATGTTTATATTATAACATTTGCAAAGTGAAATAATGTCATGTCATCATGTAAAGGAGAACAACAACTTATGAAACCTGTTGATTCACAAAATCAAGTTGCTCTTGGATCAACTTAGATCCAACCATAACCCACATAACACACGTTAATACAAGGCTATATCGTAGTTCATTATGAGTTGGGTTATGTCCACAATGGTGTAGTTTTTACATAGCTCATGTGGGCTATGTAGTGATACACAAATATGGTACAACAAAACACACACCATTATGTGAATCATTTTTTTTTTTTGTTCTTAAAGTTGCATAGAATGTAATCTGATTTGGAGCGTTTATCTAGTACGGTTATTTTTTAAAGACCATTCATACAAAGATTAGGACCACTCAAGGCCGCGCTTGAGAATTTGGAGGTCTCAAGCGAGCCTTTAAAGTGAGGTCCTAAAGTTCTTCGAGTCTCGACCTTTTGTATATTGATATGTGCAAAAAATCAAATATCATTAAAAATTAATATCAAAAGAATAAAGATATATAAACATTACTTGTAGCATCCCACATCGCCCAGGAGAGTGATCCTTAAATGTATATTCTCATCCCTACCTAGTACGAGGCCTTTTGGGAGCTTACTAGCTTCGGGTTCCGTAGGAACTCCGAAGTTAAGTGAGAAGGGGGCCAGAGCACTCCCAGGATGGGTGACCCACTGGGAAGTTGCTCGTGAGTTCCCAGAAACAAAACCGTGAGGGAATGGTAAGTCTAAAGCGGACAATATCGTGCTACAATGGCTGCGCCCGGGCCGGGATGTGACAATTGGTATCAGAGCCAATCCCTGGCCGGAAGTGTGCCGACGAGGACGTCGGGCCCCTAAGGGGAGTGGATTGTAACATCCCACATTGCCCAGGGGAGTGATTCTTAAATGTATATTCTCATCCCTACCTAGCACGAGGCCTTTTGGGAGCTCACTGGCTTCGGGTTCCGTAGGAACTCCGAAGTTAAGCGAGAAGGGGGCCAGGTCACTCTTATAATGAGTGACCCACTGAGAAGTTGCTCGTGAGTTCCCAGAAACAAAATCGTGGGGGAATGGTAAGCCCAAAGCGGACAATATCGTGCTACGGTGGTGGAGCGGGCCCGGAAAATGATCCGCCCCGGGCTAGGATGTGACATTACTTAGATATTACACTTCAAGCACTTTTAGATGCAAATGTACTAATTAAGTTTACATAATTTATTTTTTCAACCAATTCATTTTAACTGGTAAAACAGCTAACTCATTTAATGTTTTTTGTTACATAGTCAATCGAAGGTAAGATTCAATCAACATTAATTTTGAAAAACTTCTTTCTTTGGTTGAAGCACCTATAACTAGTATGATTAACAAAATACAGTAAGCAAAGGAAAGTGTTATTGGCACTCCAAAAATCTCATTCTATATTTCTTACAAGTGTATTTTTCTTTTCAAATATAGAAAGTTTGGAGTGTAAAATAAATTTTTTGAAATGCCAATAACAATGTCCTAAGAAAAAGTTCAAAAAATAAAAGTCTGTAAATTTTTTATTTGAACGGACACAAAAATTATAACATTAATTTATTTTTATATATATATATATATATATATATATAAGCCCGCTTATGAGAGATATTTTTCAGTGTGATTGGTACACGGGGTGGTATACCATGTGTCACTAAATAAATGGTGAGATATATGTGCTAAAAAATTAATAACTTAACAAATAAAATTTCTTACCATTCCTATTAAAACACGTGGTATACCGCTTGTGTTCCCGTCACAACTAAAAATTTATCTGGTTATGGGACCAATGAAAGTCCGATTAGACATATTTGGACAGTTGTCTATATTTTACTGACTAACCTTGTCGGCATCAGCCACTAGAACTTCATCGTGATGCCCGAAAGCGAGTCCGAGCGGTCTGCCGCCCGTGTTGACCCAGTTCTCTATCGCAAACTCGGGACTCTCCGACTTGTTCCTCTTGACTCGCTTCACCCACCCATCTGCACATCCTGTGTAAATAATCCCCGACCTCTTATCATAAGCCACGTCCTCAGGCCCCAGCAGGAATCCAAACCCAACACGCTCAGCTCCTCGAAGCATGTGCGGGTTTTGAGCTGGGGCCGTCTTGATCAAGTGCCGAGTCAACTCCTGAAACGGCAGGGGGGCCGGGTCGAACGAGTCGAGTTGGTAGACTAGGGTTGCAGCAAAAATGGGGATGATTAGGAATAGAAACCGAGTTGGAGCTGAGAGCCATGATGATTTGGAGCTGGGTTCGGGTAGAGTAACTGAGTCTGCTGGGTTCATTGACTTGGGTATGGCGTTGAATTTGTTGTTTGATTCTGAATCTATCTAGATACAAAGCCGAGGTAAATAGTGATTTTGATGTCATCAAATTTCAATAAAAATATTTAAACAAAAATATCTCGACAAAAATCTTCAAAGGTATCTTAAAATAATGCATCAAATAAGGTACGGACATTTCATTATTTTAACAGTATGTTTTTAATAATTAATTTTTTTTGTGGTTTTTTATTTTAATTACTACCTCATAATAGGTTAGTAATAATATGATTTAATTTTTTTATTTTTAAACACGTTCAAAACATCTTAAAAGGCGTGTAACGCTAGTTATAAAAAAAGTTTTTCGCATGCGGATAATAATGTGATTAAATTAGTTGTCAAATGATTTTTTTTTTTGGGTAAATTACATAAAATTATCTCAACTATTGGGTTAATCACAGTTTCATACCTCGTTTTAAAAAAATTTCAATGTCATACCTTATCTTCCAATTTGTTGCAATGTCATACCTTCCGTCAGTTGTCTGTCAATTAATCTGTTAAATGCTGACGTGACTTAAGACGGGACCCACTTTCTATTAAATAATTAATAATTTACCCTAAAACAGAAGAAAAAAAACCCAATCATCTTCGTCGACCCCTTCGCCTTCCTTGCAACCCAAATCCAAAACCTCTCCTTCGCAACCTCTTCGATCCCCCCCTTCATTCTTCTCTTTCCCTCCCTTTGTTCCACCAAATCTCTACCTCTCACTGGCTCGAACCCGACCCGATCCCCCTTGTCTTCTCCTTCGCAACCACCTCCCCGACCCGATCCCACACTTTCTCTCATCTCTCTCCTCTGTAAACCCTAAAAAGCAAACCCCCAAACTCTCCCTCTTCTGACCTGCCTCGATCGCACGTCGTTGACGTCGAGATTTTGATCAAGAGCGGCGAGTGTGCTGAGGAATTTGGCTGTGTTTGCCGAGAATCAAAATATTTTGGGTTTTTTTTTTATATTTTTTTATTTACAAAATTTGTTTGTTTCTGGGGAGAGATGAGAAGAGTAGGGGAATGGGATGAGTGGCCGGGAAGGGTGGGGGATGTTGGCGTGGGTGGGATCTGGGCTTGGGGTGGTTTTGGTTTTGGGTTGGGGGAAGATGGGAGCGGGAAAATTTTTTGATGAGGATAAGGGGTGGGGTGATGGGTTTGTAGGGAGGGATGGAGATGAATGGAGGGAGGGGAGGAGATGAAGGAAGGGAGGGGGAGTCGAATAGGTGGCAGATGGAGGTTTTGGATTTGGGTTGCCTGGAAGGGGAAGGGGTCAGGGAAGATGATTGGGTTTTATTTTTTATTTTTATTTTTTTAAGGGTAAATTATTAATTATTAATATTTTTTTAATTTTTTAATAAAAAGTGGGCCCGTCTCAATCCACGTCAGCATTTAATAGATTAATTCACAGACAACTGACGGAAGGTATGACATTGCAACAAATTCGAAGATAAGGTATGACATTGAAATTTTTTAAAAACGGGGTATGAAACTATGACTGGCCCAATAATTAAGATAGTTTTATGTAATTTACCTTTTTTTTTTAACAAATGATATTATCTACATTAAAGGGGGGGGTGTGCTTAGCCTCACAATGGGCTAGCACTAATGTGATTCAATTAATTGTTTATTAAATATTATTTTCTCTATTTTAACCACATTCAAAACATCTTAAGAGGCGTGTAATGCTGATTATAAAAAAAAGTCTTTCGTATGTGGATAATAATGTGATTAAATTAATTGTCAAATGATTTTTTTTTTTAACAAACGATATTATTTACACTAAAGGTGAGGGGTGGACTTAGTCTCACAATGGGCTAGCAATAATGTGATTCAATCAGTTGTTTATTAAATATTATTTTCTCTATTTTTAAACGCGTTCAAAACATCTTAAGAGGTGTGTAATGTTGGTTATAAAAAAAGGCTTTCGCACGCGGATAATAATGTGATTGAATTACATTAAATTAGTTGTCAAATGATTGTTTTTTTTTTAACAAACAATCTATATTAAGGGGGAGGGGTGGGCTTAGCCTCACAATGGGCTAGCAATAATGTGATTCAATCAATTGTTTATTAAATAATATTTTCTCTATTCTTAATGTAGATTGTATGGAGACCGATTTTATTATATGAATTCAGTTGCTTTAATTGGTTTACAATGAGTTTCTTCTAGCATGATCTACAATTATTCATTTACTTCAAATATTTGACTTTTCTTTTGTCAATTTACGCATATAAATATATTTAAAATGTGTAAGTCGTGCGTAGCTCGCCGTGATTCAAAAAATGTCTTTTGCACCTGCGTGAACGCATGCATGAAGGCTAGTTATATATAAAGCCAACACAAAAGGTAAATACTGCTTTTGGTGTCACCAAGTTTCAACAAAAATATTTGCATAAAAATGCCCCCAAGACAAAAAACTTCAAAGGTATCCCAAAATAATGCATTAAATAAGCACTACTACAAAAGGGCCTTATAGTGTCGGTGGCGTGCGTCGGTTTAATATAATATAGTGGCGGATAAGATAGTTCTGACACTTACTGAACATGACGTCGGATTTACTGTCGCTTATAAGCGTCATAAAATGTCTATGTCGCTTTTAAACCGACGTAAACATTTAAGGTCGCTTATAACCGACACAGATTTTAATAATTTTTAAATACTAGTGTAGCTTTAAATAAAACAGTGTCGCTTTTAAACGACATAAAGTATGAGTGTTGCTTATAACCGACACCAAGTATTATTTTTAAATGTTTTTAATCCTGTGTCGGTTTAAACCGACGCAAAACTGTCCCTGCTACTTTGTCAGAGTAACGTCGGCTAAAACCGACGCAAAACTGTCCAATTTCGACGCTATGGCCTGCCATTCAAAGTGCGTATATCAAGGTCGTATCAGGCTGAGGATAGCAAGGCTGTCAGAGATTGTGTCGGTTTGAACCGACGCAAAGTGCCATTATTCCGACTCGACTTGTTCAAACCTTCTTTCCCATTACTTCCGTGCATTCTGTACATGTCTTTCATTTCTGTCTTTTCTCCCATTTCAGCCTTACTCTTTCCCCCATTTCTATCTCGTTTACTCCTCTCATTCTCCCATTTCAGCCTTACTCTTTCCCCAATTTCTATCTCGTTTACTCCATCTCCTGCTCCTTCCACTAACTTGTGCAATGGATAATTCTAGTGAAGATCAACGTTCTCACGAACTTCATTTTGAAGATGAGGAGTTTGAAGCCGGTTCTTTTTTCAATTATTATTAAATTCAAATTTTGTTTTGTGTTTAAGCTTATATTATGCTTAAAGTGAATATTTACATTGCTTTCTTGGTTTTTACTTTTTTTTTTTGTATTAATAAGGAACAACTCAACGGAAGCGCGGATCCTCCATTCCCAAAGGGACGAAACAGCTTTGTTCGTTTGATTCTTCCGGCAAATGTATTAGTGATAATTCTAGTGCTTTTGCAAAATATGTTGCAGGGGAAGTTAGAGACCACATGTAACAACCTGTCCTGAAATAAAGTATCGATATTGTGAATTGACGTTTTTACCCTTACGTGGTTGTGGTTGTGTGTGAGCTACGTTGAGCCCATTTGAGAAGTTTTCCATATTATTAGACCAATGAGAACTTGGGCTAGGTTTGTGTGATTGGTTAAGAACTAAAAACACACACTTACATGCACACGTGTGCACCCTTTCCATTTCTGTCCGTCTCTCTCTCCTTCTTCTCGATTCTTCCCTCATCTTCTCTGCAACTCGTACGGACACCATCTTATCTCATGATCTTGGCATGGATCGAGGTCCTAAATGCCATTTTCATGATCCTTGTGAGCTTGTGAACCCAACCACACCTTTAGTTGGGTTTGAAACCCTCGAAAATCCTTGAATCCGTGAAGCTCCGTTGAAGGCACTGTTCATGTGCTCGTAAACCAGGAAGTTTTAGAACATTCTAAGATCACAGGGTGCTTTAGAATGTTCTTGTGAAGCTCGGAGGACAAAATTGGAGGTTTTTGGACGTCGGGATCGGGAATTCTGAAGTTTGCTGGATTTCGTGATTTTTCTCCGGCGAGATTCCGTCGTGTTTTGAGATTTAATGAGGTATAGAACTCTTATCCTTGTCCTAAGCTTCATTTTAGTGTTAATTTCGTGAATTTTGGTTGAAAATTGAGTGAGAAATTAGGAGTAAAAGATTTTTCCAGAATCCGGCGACGCAGCGGTCCCCGGCACTGGATTCCGGTGACTGGAGGTAGGGGACAAGGGAATATTTCGTCAAAGTTGACGGAATATTCTTAACGGAAGCTAACGGTGTCAGTTAACCTTAACGGAATATTCTAGGGATTTAATGGAATATTCCCTAATGGCGTTAGGGTTTCCGTCAGCATGCAAGACACGTGGCCGCGAGTGGGCAGTGCGTGTTGCCGTGCCTTGGCGGCGCGTGAGGGCACGTGGGACTGCAGAAAATTATTCTAAAAATATGAGGTGTTTGTGGGATTAAGTAGAGCGTGTTGGTATATTCAAACACCCCAATTGAGCAATGTATGAGAAACTATTATCTAAGTTTGGTTATGTGCGTAATTAACGGTTGTATAGTTGTATCGCATATATGTGAGATTTATCTTGAGGACGAGTCCAGCCACGCGAGGCTCGGGGGCTACGATCCGTCTACTTATTAGTGAGTGGTCTTTTGTTTTCAGTATATATATACTTGACTAATTCCCAGAAATACGTTTTGAATGATTTTATGAAATTGAATGCCATGTCGAATGCCATATATATTTATTACTATGTTTATGTGAGTATATGTTGTGGCACTGCGGACGCCAGGTAAGTCAGGTGAGTATGTGTTTTTGTTATGTTGATTATGGTGATATTGATGAGATTAGAATATGGCTTATTTACCTGCACATCGGGGTTTGTGCTCCGCCAGAGTAGGGCTTAGCTTTCTCGTGATCGTTCACCTCCCGCACCGTACGCTCACCTTGGATCCAAGGCAGGTGCCAGCCTGTCGTACAGACCATTATAGGTGGTTCCGACTTGTAGGTGACTCGCGATTCGTCGCCAGCCTTCACGTGACCGTAGCACAGAGCGTTTTTATATACCCAGCTTGTCGTACAGACCATTATAGGTGGTTCCGGCATGGGTGCAGGTTATTGATTGAGAGTTTGGATTGAGGATTTAGTTGAGGAGCTATAGATTCAGCTGTACAGGTCACTATAGGTGACTTCGGCTTATTTATATGCATTGCCGGCATGTTATGCATTGAGATATCACTTGATTGACTTTGACGATATTGTTGCATGCTTTGATATTGGATATGGTTTATTCGGACATGGCAATATTTAAATGTTGGTTTTCAGTATGAGTACGTATATATTTTTTCTGAGAAGTATATATATTTTACGACGAGGGGTTATAACTTTATATCGAAATGATTTTGGAAAAACTTTGTTCTTGCCCACTCACGCTTTTGTTTTGTGCCCCTCCAGGTATTAGATAGCATTGGTGGCAAGCAAGGTTTCAAGGCAAATCTGACAGTGCACTATCCATGTAAATCTTCTGATTATCCTGTTAAGTCTTTCTGGACTGCACCTAGTTTACTCGAACCTTGTAAATTATGCTTTGTTCTTCACACTTTATAATGATCTTTTATCGCTAGTTATGTTATTTTAGTACTTATCATTTTTATATGTTCCGCATTGCGCACATGGCTACGTCACGCTCACGTGACGGCTAGCACATCCCGATATTTGGGTCGGGGTGTGTCATCACATAAATCTCCCCTTGGTGAGTGATTGGCGTAAGATTAATGAAGAAGATAAAGAAGTTTTTTGGAATAGAATAAAGGTATAGATATTTTTATTTTTACTTGAAAATAGAACAAGTCAATGATAGAAATAATAATTGATTAGCTTGGTTTGTTTTTTGATGGATGTAGGGAAATATTTTTTTTGAAGATGCAAATATAGTGAAAATGCCTATGATCCGCCATATGACGCTTAAGGGTGCAGAGCATGCACACAAAGAGTTTAGAAATAAGTTAAAAAAAAAAGTTTTATACTAACAGAGCAGCGGAGGTCTGCAACCACCCTCATCGCGAAGTGAATCCTGCATAGTTTGTTATGGCGGATGAGTTTTTGTATATTATGTGGAATGTTAGATGTAAAATATTTGTATATTTTGGCACTATTTGTCTTGGTAATTATTTTTATTAATGTTTGTATTGGCCTATACTTAAATTTATTGTTTTGGTTATATAATTTTTTTTAGTTATAATTAATTGGAAACTAATGCAGATTTTTAAAAGAACTTTGATTATTATTAACAAAGGTGGTGTCGGTTAAGAGCGTCACTAGTTTGAATATTTTATTTATTTAATTGTTATCTGACGTTGGTGTAAGGTTTATTTATTAGTTTATTTTATCACTATGTCGGTTTCAACCGACACTAGGTTGGATATTATATAATTTATTTTATTAGTTGACGTCGCTTTGAACCGACACTAGGTTTAAGTTTACGTCGCTTTAAACCGACGTCAGATTCAGTGTCGCTTATAACCGACACTGAGTAGTGGCGAATTAAGTGCACAAACCGACACTGAAGCCCTTTCGTGACGCTAGCAATAGTGTCGCTATTCCAATCCGACATTACATTGTTTTATTTCGGATTTTTGCCAAATATCCGACATAAATTAGATTTCTTGTCGGTTTTAGCTCCGCCGGTGATAGCCTGTATTGTAGTAGTGAAGGCAGGGCCATTTTTGTCATTTTAACAGTGTTTTTTTTAATAATGAATTTTTTTGTATTTTTTTTAATTAGTACCTCACAATAAGCTAGTAATAATGTAATTCAATTTCTCTATTTTTAAACACGTTCGAACTATCTTAAGGGCTGTGTAATGCAGGTTATAAAAAATGTCTTTCGCACGCGGATAATAATGTGATTGAATTAGTTGTCAAATGATTATTTTTTTTTAAACAAACGATATTATCTACACTAAGGGAGAGGGGGTGAGATTAGCGTCACAATGGAATAGCAATAATGTGATTCAATCAGTTGTTTATTAAATATTATTTTCTCTATTTTTGAACACGTTCAAAACATCTTAAGAGCCGTGTAATGCCGATTAAAAAAAGGGTCATTCGCACGCGAATATTAATGTGATTAAATTAGTTGTCAAATTATTATTTTTTTTAACAAACAATATTATCTACACTAATGAGAAGGGGGTGGGTTTAGCCTCATAATGGGCTTGCAATAATGTGATTCAATCAATTGCTTATTAAATATTATTTTCTCTATTCTTAATATAAATTCTATAGAGATCGATTTTATTATGTGAATTCAGTTGCTTTAATTAGTTTATGAGGGGTTTCTTCTAGCATGATCTAAGATTCTTCATTTACTTTGTCAATTTACGCATATAAATACACTTAAAACGTGTAAGTCACGCGTAGCACGCCGTGATTCAAAAAATGTCTTCTGCACGCGCGTAAGCGCGTGAACAAAGTAATCAACTCAAATTATAAGTATAAAGATCCATATATATATAATACATATATATATATACACATATATTATATATATTATAAGTATATACATATATATATATTCCTATATATATATATACATATAGGAATCCTTTCACAAGAGGGATCCCCATTTTTCTAAAAAAATGGGGACACCCTCTTGACCGTAATCTCAACCACACAATTTCATTAAAGTCAATCCAACGATCAAGAGGATGTCCCCATTTTTTTAGAAAAATGGGGATCCCTCTTGGTGTGTGTGTGTGTCTATATACATATATATATATATACATATATATATATACACATATATATACACGACTGGGCTCTAGGCAGCCGCCTAGGAGGTGCTAGGCGGCTAGTGTCATATCCCGGCCCGGGGTCCACCACATCTTGGGCCCGCTCCACCACCGTAGCACGATATTGTCCACTTTGGGCCCCAACTACGCCCTCACGGTTTTGTTTATGGGAACTCACACGAGAACTTCCCAGTGGGTCACCCATTATGGGAGTGCTCTCGCGCGCTACTCACTTAACTTCAGAGTTCCGATGAACTCTGAAGCCAGTGAGCTCCCAAAAGGCCTTGTGTTAGGTAGGGATATATCCCCTGGGCGATGTGGGATCTTACAGCTAGGCGTTTTTTTTTTTTTTTTTTTTTTTTTTGAAATTAAAAAAAAAATCCTATCTGCATTACTATATTTCCTTATTTTCCTCATATTTTGCATTTTATGTGGTTTTAAATTGTGAACTTATTGTACATGTGTCATCCCACAATACTCCTCATTATGGTTATATGGCATATATGTTTAATGTGTTTTTAAATTTTGGACTTGTTGGATACTCTTTTTTGCATTTTATCATTCTTTTGTTATCTTATCCATGTATTTCATACAAGTATAATTTTTTGTAAGTGTCAATATGCATATATTTACAAGATATACAAGAAATTTACCTAAATCCGCCTAGGCTGCATAGGTGCCTACTTACATCCTGCCTAGCCGCCTAGGTTCTAAGCGCTAGGCCATTGCCTGACTAGCGCCTAACGTTTTTTAAAACCTTGCTACGGGTTGTCTACAGTTTAGTGGATTCTTTTTGCAGTGGTCTAACATTTTAGTGAATAAAATGTTGGATTTTACTTGGACATTCAAAGTTCAAAACTCTTCAATCTAAATTACTATAATAATTTCGAATTCCTCGTTATTAATGGAATTCATCATCACTTTTACCGCAGAAAGATTTGACTTAGCTAACAATAACTTATTCACTTGTATTTAATTTGATATTTAGTTATTGGCCCGTTGCGTATTTGGTTTGATATATAATTGAAAAAATGATGCAGTGCGAGTTGGGTATTGCTCTAGTGTGTAGTGTTTTCTTCTTCAATCAGTTGTATCTCAAGTTTAAGTTTTAGGACAATTAGATACAATAAACAGATGTTGACATTGGTATATGAGCAACATATTATTGTTACTAAAAAATACTTCATTGGTACAAAAGCTAGTACATACATGTGGCCATTGGTGTAGACCAGTCAATTAAAATTCAAAAGTAAAGCTGGTACATACTAATTTCTCGTTGACATTAACGCTAAGAACTTCTTTAGACGAAAGTTTGAGTATCACTAATATTATAATACATATATCTTTGTCATATCACGTACTAATCTATTCTTCTTGTAAACTTTTTTCCCTTTTTTTCTTATTTTGCCCTCACTTTTGATACACACTATTGACAAAAGGAGGGCAAAATAGTAATTTTGTACATTTTGACAAAATGACAATCATATCCCTATTTTTCCTATTTTACCCTCACTTTGATACACAACATTTACATAAGGAGGATAAAACAGTAATTATGTAATACTAAAAAAAAATATGCACTTATTAAGAGAAATTGTTCATACATACAAAGTGTGTTCTCTCTGCTAGTATTAAATAAATGTTTTATGTAATTCGTAATTAGGATTTCTTGGTCTCTAGATAGGCCGGCGAGGGTTTCAGAATCTTTTTATTTGTTTAACAAGATACTTGTCCTAGAAATAGCTCAATCATAAAACAGCTGAAAGATCCCGACACACAACCTAATTTTCCAAGTTTAATTTTTGTGGGTTTATAGTAATATCTCTTTTTAGCCGGCCTCTTGGACCTTGCTGCATTTTTTGTTGGGTTGGGTTGGTTTTGGGCGTTTTGCATTCTTTGTTCTATATTTTTGTTTATTTATTTTTTCTATTAACTTTTAAGAATTTAATTTAGATAACTCAATAGTCAAATGTCATTCGGCTTCTACGATGAGAAGTTTGGAAACACCGTTAAGTGATGCTATTATTCATTTGATATATATGGGTGGCCGGCGGACAACATGATCGATATATGTTTATATTATAAATTGATTGTTTTTGTTAATGTCAACGCCATTCTATATTTTATTCATCTTAATAACATGGGATTCCAATTTGGATGCAGAAGGGAAAGCACCCAGTATACTTAACAATAGCGATGTTCTAAGTATTCTAAAAAACTGCTTATGTATGAGTCCTCAATGAAAGCTTTGCATCGATTGACCCATTAATGTATCTCTGATATCCAAATAGAGCGAACCACTATTGTAATTTTAGTAAATTAAACGTCCAACTAAGAAACTTAGTAGTACGAACAAATAATAAGATCAAATCATTCATATCCCAAATTCTTGAAGCTTCACGCATATATAACAAAGAGTCTACAACAAACCTGTTTGCCAATTGTAAGTGCCCATAGAAGAGATTAGGCATCTTATTCTTGGCTTCCCACAAGATTGGCCTTCTCCTTTAGAACAAACTTTTGTACCCTCCCAGTAGAATTAGGCAAATCCCCAAACACGAAAGCTTGTGGAACCATAAAAGCAGGCAATTTCTCCTCACAAAACTTCACAATCTCTTTACAACTTTCTTCACCACCACCACCACCAAAACCTTCCTTCAACTTCACAAAAGCACAAGGAGTCTCCCCCAAAACCTCATCATGTTTCCCCACTACAGCAGCCTCCAAAACTCGTGGATGAGTCAGCAAAACTGCCTCCACCTCAAGTGTGCTAATAGACTCCCTACCAGAAATTATAATGTCCCTTGCCCTATCTTTCATTTGAATGTACCCATCTGAATGCCTAACTGCCAGGTCACCAGTCCTATACCATCCGCCCTTGAAAACTTCATGATTAGGGTTTGAGTTTTTCAGATATCCCAACATCAAAGTGTTGCCTCTTAACATAATCTCCCCCATTGTTTTTCCATCATATGGCACACTCTCCATGCTGTTCGGATCCTTCACATCAACACCTTCCATCATTAGATTGTACTGAGATTCCAACTTGGGTTTGCATGGTGTGATAATTGCCGGTCCAAGAGCCTCGGTCATGCCATATCCATGGCTCACATTAAACCCTAATTCTATAACCTTGATCAGAATCTCTGGTGCTGGCAATGCACCAGCAACAATAATCTCCACCCTTGATTTTATAACCCTAGTTTGATCATTTTCCGAGGCATCTGCTAGAATGTTTAATATAGAGGGTGCACCACATAAATGTGTTACCTTGTGAAGATCAATTGCTTCAAAAATGGCTTTGGCTGAGACGCTTTTTAGGCAGATATTGGTGCCACCAAGAGCAGCAACAGCCCAAGGGAAGCACCAGCCATTGCACCGAAACATTTCGACCGTCCATAGAAAAACAGGCATTTTTCTCATGTCACTTTGAAAAATTGCTCCCAGTGAATTCAGGTACACAGCTCTGTGGCTGTACACAACTCCTTTGGGATTACCTGTTGACCCAGAAGTGTAACTCACTGAAATCGGGTCACACTCATTGTTGGGTCTGAGAATCTGAAAACCGGGTTCTGCTGATTCCTGTAGGTCATTGTAATTTAGGGCACCTAAGGGAAGATCAAGATCAGTATGAGAAGATGATGATGATTGGTCACATTCTGGGATTAGAATGAGGAGAGGTGGCTTGGAGTTGGAGTTTGATGACAAAATGTCAAGTGCTTGGAGGACAACTTCAAGGTACTGATGATCTACAAGAATGGCCTTGGCTTCCAATTGATGCAATATCAAAGCTAATGCGGGTGCGTGCAGCCTAATGTTAAGTGCACAAAGGACTGCTCCTGCCATTGGAATGCTGAAATGTAACTCATAGAGTGCTGGAATGTTTGGTGCAAAAGCTGCAACCTGGTCAGGGAAGAAATTTAAACATTTTAAATGACTAGCAATTACTGTTACATTACACACACACACACACACATACTGTTTTTAGGTAATCAGGTCAAGTGTTGGCTCATCCTGCTATACAAAAATCACCGTATCTTATGTAGCGGGTAAGAACATTTTGCTATTTCTTGATCCAATACTAAGGTGATATTACATTATGTTGGTATATGGTCCATCCCATGATGAATGTTCTAGATTATTCTAGTAAGCAAGTGAGGTGGCTGGAGTATGCTAGACAATTCTAGCATGTTATTAAGTTGATGGAAGAAGCTAGAAAGCACTAGTTTCCTTGGTTGCAAATGGAAAGATCTAGAAGCTACAATTTTGTGGCTAGTCTCGAATTATCTAAGTTAGAGGTTGGTAGAATATTCTAGAAACTAGAAACTAGTTCTAGTTTGTAGAAGGAACTAGAAACTAGTAGAATGCCAAGCCTTCACCTGTAAATATGGGTGTAGTGCAACCAATCAAGAAACGAAGTGAGTAGCAAAGGATCAAGTCCAAAGCTAGAGTTCCACTCCAAGAGTGAGAGTGAGAGTGTTCCGCTACACATTGTGTGAGTGAAGTTTAGTGTGAGAGAAAGTGTTGTTATACTTTCTTGTATCCATCAAGCCTTGTCTTTGGCTTGGTAAGACTACTCTTGTTGTACTCATTATTTTCATATAGTGAAGATTGATCGTTGTTCCGTGGACATAGGCATAAATTGCCGAACCAAGTAAATTCTTGGTGTTTATTTTCTACTTTACTTTGTGCATTCTCTATCTTGTAGTACCGTCATTCCTAACAAGTGGTATCAGAGCCCGGTTGGCTCGTACTACCAGATGGAAGGAAGTGGCACTATGATAAAACTCACCAACTCCAATTGGGTAACATGGAAGCCAAGGATGGAGGACATTCTCTATTGCAAAGATCTGCAAGAGCCAATTGAAGGAGATGCCGCTAAGCCCGAGAGCATGTCCGATGCCGAGTGGAAAAAGATGAATCACAAGGCAATTGGCACAATTAGACAATGGGTGGACGATAGTGTTTTTCACCATGTGTCTAATGAAACCAATGCCCTCGAGTTTTGGACAAAGCTTGAGTCCTTGTTCGAGAAAAAGACCCCAGCTAAGAAAGCCTTCTTGATCAAAGAGCTCATCAATGTGAAATACAAGGATGGTTTAAGTGTAGCAGAACACTTGAACAATTTCCAGAATATCATCAACCAATTAGCTACTATGAACATGACGATTGAGGATGAGCTGCAAGTGCTCTTGTTACTTGGATCATTGCCAGACAGTTGGGAGACCTTTGTGGTGAGTATAAGTAACTCTGCTTCTAATGGTGTTCTTACTCTTGATAATGTTAAAAATGGCATGCTCAATGAAGAAACGAGGAGAAAGACTTCTGGCACAGATAGCAGCCAAGTATTTGTCACAGAGAATCGCGGAAGAAGCAAGAGTAGAGGGTCTAGAGGTCATGGCAGAAGTCCTAGCCGTTCCAAGTCAAGGTTCAGGGGTGCATGCCACCATTGTGGCAAAGAAGGCCATATGAAGAAAAATTGTCGAGTTTGGAAGAGAGAGCAAAGGGAAGGAAATAATCAGAAGAAAGATGATACAGGCAATACCACCGTAGTCCTATGTGGTGATGTACCAGAAATATTGTCTGTTGGTGAATGTCTGCATATGGGTGATTCTGACAGAGACATTGAATGGATCTTTGACAATGGAGCTTCCTTCCATGCTATATCCAAACAGGAGTTCTTCAGCACATACAAAGAATGTGACTTTGGCATAGTGAAAATGGGGAATGAAAGTTATTCCAAAATTATTGGAATTGGTGATATTTGCCTAAGAACTAATCTCGGCTACCAGTTGATATTGAAAGATGTGAGACATATTCCTGATATACGTCTCAATCTGATATCCATCGGTACCCTTGATCGACAAGGTTATTATCACCATATTGGCGAAGGAAAATTGAAGCTTACTAAAGGCTTAATGGTGGTAACAAGAGCACGACTTTGTTGTACGTTGTACCGGTCAAATGCCAAGGTTTTGAAAGGTGAGTTGAATGTTGTGGAGGACTCATCTTTAGACTTGTGGCATAAAAGGCTAGGCCACATGAGCGAGAAAGGCCTACAAGTTCTGGCAAAGAAGTCTCACATTCCATTGGCCAAAGACCAAGTGTTTCAAACATTCCAGGAGTTTCATGCCATGGTAGAGAGGGAAACTGGAAAACCTTTCAAGTGCCTTCGTAGCGACAACGGCGGCGAGTACACATCTCACCAGTTTAGAGAGTATTGTGCGAAATATGGCATACATCATGAGAAGACAGTTCCTGGAATTCCACAACATAATGGTGTTGCTGAAAGAATTAGCTACTATGAACATGACGATTGAGGATGAGCTGCAAGTGCTCTTGTTACTTGGATCATTGCCAGACAGTTGGGAGACCTTTGTGGTGAGTATAAGTAACTCTGCTTCTAATGGTGTTCTTACTCTTGATAATGTTAAAAATGGCATGCTCAATGAAGAAACAAGGAGAAAGACTTCTGGCACAGATAGCAGCCAAGTATTTGTCACAGAGAATCGCGGAAGAAGCAAGAGTAGAGGGCCTAGAGGTCATGGCAGAAGTCCTAGCCGTTCCAAGTCAAGGTTCAGGGGTGCATGCCACCATTGTGGCAAAGAAGGCCATATGAAGAAAAATTGTCGAGTTTGGAAGAGAGAGCAAAGGGAAGGAAATAATCAGAAGAAAGATGATACGGGCAATACCACCGTAGTCCTATGTGGTGATGTACCAGAAATATTGTCTGTTGGTGAATGTCTGCATATGGGTGATTCTGACAGAGACATTGAATGGATCTTTGACAATGGAGCTTCCTTCCATGCTACATCCAAACAGGAGTTCTTCAGCGCATACAAAGAATGTGACTTTGGCATAGTGAAAATGGGGAATGAAAGTTATTCCAAAATTATTGGAATTGGTGATATTTGCCTAAGAACTAATCTCGGCTACCAGTTGATATTGAAAGATGTGAGACATATTCCTGATATACGTCTCAATCTGATATCCATCGGTACCCTTGATCGACAAGGTTATTATCACCATATTGGCGAAGGAAAATTGAAGCTTACTAAAGGCTTAATGGTGGTAGCAAGAGCACGACTTTGTTGTACGTTGTACCGGTCAAATGCCAAGGTTTTGAAAGGTGAGTTGAATGTTGTGGAGGACTCATCTTTAGACTTGTGGCATAAAAGGCTAGGCCACATGAGCGAGAAAGGCCTACAAGTTCTGGCAAAGAAGTCTCACATTCCATTTGCCAAAGACCAAGTGTTTCAAACATTCCAGGAGTTCCATGCCATGGTAGAGAGGGAAACTGGAAAACCTTTCAAGTGCCTTCGTAGCGACAACGGCGGCGAGTACACATCTCACCAGTTTAGAGAGTATTGTGTGAAATATGGCATACATCATGAGAAGACAGTTCCTGGAATTCCACAACATAATGGTGTTGCTGAAAGAATGAACCGAACCATCATGAAGAAAGTCAGGTGTATGCTGAGAACTGCAAAGTTGTCTAAGCAGTTCTGGGGTGAAGTTGTAAGGACAGCCTACTATTTGATCAACCAATCTCCATCAGTACCATTGGGTATTGATGTTCTAGAGATAGTATGGACTAGTAATGATGTGTCATACTCTCATATGAAGTTGTTTGGTTGTAAAGCTTTTGTGCATGTACCCAAAGAGCAAAGATCGAAGTTAGACTACAAAGCTACACTGTGCATCTTTCTTGGTTATGGCGGTGAAGATTTTGGTTATAGATTATGGGACCCATACCAGAAGAAGTTTATAAGAAGCAGAGATGTGATCTTTTATGAAGATCAAACAATTGGGGATTCGGATAAAGAGGCTCAGCTAGATGGCGCAGTCAGAAGAGTTGATCCATTAGCTTCAGATAAAGAAAGTCATGGTGACATCCCTGAAGCAGCTGCCAATGAAGTGCCTGCAGAACCAGATAATGCTGATGAGGGGGAGCCTGATAAAGATGAGCCAGACCATGAAATTGCTGATCAAGGGGAGCCTGAAGAGCAGATTCAAGGGGAACCCAATCAGGGGGAGTCTCTAACCCCGCAAGGGAATGAAGATCAGGTCAGAAGATCCAGCAGAAGTCGAATATCGTCTACCAAGTATTCTTCATCAGAGTATATCATGTTGACTAATTATGGAGAGCCCAAAACTTATGAGGAGGCCAGAGCTTATAACGACGGTGACAGATGGATGAAGGCTGCTGGGATGGACTCCAGGTAACTTGGAGTCATGATCGGAATTCTTCCCTCATGGACTGGAATGGGAGATTGTTGGTATATGGTCCAGCCCATGATGAATGTTCTAGATTATTCTAGTAAGCAAGTGAGGTGGCTGGAGCATGCTAGACAATTCTAGCATGTTATTAAGTTGATGGAAAAATCTAGAAAGCACTAGTTTCCTTGGTTGCAAATGGAAAGATCTAGAAGCTACAATTTTGTGGCTAGTCTAGAATTATCTAAGTTAGAGGTTGGTAGAATATTCTAGAAACTAGAAACTAGTTCTAGTTTGTAGAAGGAACTAGAAACTAGTAGAATGCCAAGCCCTCACCTATAAATATGGGTGTAGTGCAACCAATCAAGAAACGAAGTGAGTAGCAAAGGATCAAGTCCAAAGCTAGAGTTCCACTCCAAGAGTGAGAGTGAGAGTGTTCCACTACACATTGTGTGAGAGAAAGTGTTGTTATACTTTCTTGTATCCATCAAGCCTTGTCTTTGGCTTGGTAAGACTACTCTTGTTGTACTCATTATTTTCATCTAGTGAAGATTGATCGTTGTTCATTATTTTCACCACGTAAATTCTTGGTGTCTATTTTCTACTTTACTTTGTGCATTCTCTATCTTGTAGTACCATCATTCCTAACACATTACACACACACACACATACTGTTTTTAGGTAATCAGGTCAAGTGTTGGCTCATCCTGCTATACAAAAATCACCGTATCTTATGTAGCGGGTAAGAACTTTTTGCTATTTCTTGATCCAATACTAAGGTGATATGTAGTTATTCCGTTAAGAGAAGTTTTTCTTGTGACTGTCACATTGTCACTTAATATTATTTTTCACTACTCATGTTAGAACACGTGATTAGTTTATATATGCAAGTGATCACTTGTGCAATAAAAAACACTTAGTTGGATTTATGCAGACAGATTTTTTCTAGGGTAAAGTACAAAAAACTACCTCAACTATTGGTGTCACGACACTTTCATACCTCATCTTTTTAAAATGACAATGTCATACCTCATCTTACGAATTTGTGCCAATGTCATACCTCCGTCATTGTTTTTGTTAATTTTTCTGTTAAGTGCTGACGTGGCTAGATACTGGGGCCACTCACTAATCCAACTGGATTAAAATATAATTAAATATATTTTTTAATAATTAAAAATTAAAAAAATTATTATTATTTTATATAAAATTGTGGATCCACCCTCTCTCTCCTCTCACTCTCGCTTCCCTTCTCTCTCTCTGGACACCCACCTACATCCCCAAAACCTTCCCACCCTTCCCACCCGTCACCCCCAACCTTCCTCCCCCTCACCATTTCTTCCCCCCGCTCATATCTTCTCTGCGCAACCTTTCCCTAAAAAAACTCTCCCATCTAGAGCCCCTCGACCTCTCCATCTCCTACCTCTACATCCAGTGCGCCCACACCTAGGGGATCCCCTCCGTCACTTTCCTCGACCGCAAGCTCCTCCTCGACTACCTCACCGGAAAGATCTCTTCCTCCGACTCCATCGAGTTCATCCTCCCTCCCCAGAATGACGCCATACACCACCCTAAAATCCCAACTGCCCTCGATTCCGCCAACAACTGTAACCACATCAGCAACGACAACGGCGATTAAGTGGCTTTGGATTCTAGGGTTTTCACTCAAATTGAGACGCCGGTGGACTACATGTCTTTGATTTACTCCAGCAAGAGGTCGTTGAAGGACCGCGAGGGGTTGCTGGAGTGTAAAGGCAGGAACTTTTACGCCGTTTTGACTTCGACGACGAAGAGGAAAGAGGAACGGCAGCGTATCGAGTCGCAGCAGAGGAAAGACGGGCTGGTGGCGAATAACAGGCTAATGGGTTCCGACGAGAGGGGCTTGACCGAGTTCAGAGATGAATCGGGTTACGACCCGAATATGAAGCCTAAATTGCACTTGAAAATAGGTAAAGTTGGGGAAGGGGTGCCCAGTGCGTTTCAGACGCTGATTACAATTTACAATGTGAAGGAGTTTTTGGAAGATGGGGTTTATATACCCACTGATGTGAAGGTGAAGCAGATTAATGGGGAAGACGGATTGCAGGTGAATGGGTGTGGTCCAAACCATTCGGGGAAGACGGAGAAGACGGGAGCGGGGTGGGATCTAGGTTGGGTGGTTCTAGTTTTGAGTTTGGAGCGGGGTGGGATCTGGGTTGGGTGGTTCTGGTTTTGAGTTTGGGGAAGACGGGGAACGAGGGGAAGAAAAGGTGAGGGGGAGGAAGGTTGGGGGGGGGGACGGGTGGAACGGGTTTGAGGGATGCGGGTGGATGTCCATGGAGAAAGAAGAGAGAGAGAAGAGAGAAAGGCGAGAGAGAGAGAGAGAGAGGGTGGTGGAGGAAGGTTGGGGGGGGACGGGTGGGAAGGGGTCGAGGGGGGTCGGGTGGGAAGAGGTTTTGGGGATGCAGAGAAGAGAGAGAGGCGAGAGAGATGGGAGAGAGAGAGAGGAGAAAGAGATTTAATATAAATTTATTTTTAATTTTAATTATTAAAATATATATTTAATTATATTTTAATCCAGTTGGATTAGTGAGTGGCCCTAGTATCTAGCCACGTTAGCACTTAACAGAAAAATTAATAGAAAAACTGACGGAGGTATGACATTGGCACAAATTCGTAAGATGAGGTATGACATTGTCATTTTAAAAAGATGAGGTATGAAAGTGTCGTGACACCAATAGTTGAGGTAGTTTTTTGTACTTTACCCTTTTTTCTGTCATGGTATGTGAGAGAGAACAAAAACATGTGTATTGTACAATTGAGATATTTTTTTCTTTCTTGATTATGCTTTGAATAAGTATTATATTAATAACCGGAATCAGTATGCAAGTTCTTTTCAAGGGAAGGGATCCTCTCCGGATTCCTTTCCACCTAATCCACCTAGTTCCGGATCCGGATTGTTGAAATTTGATCTAACGGCTACAAACAGGAGGCCTCTTTAAATATGATAATAACTGTAGCCATTTGATCAAATTTCAACGGCCCGGATCCCGAACTAGGTGGATTAGGGGGAAAGGGATCAGTCCCTTTCCCTTTTCAAGATTGTGATCAGGAGACAGACAGAGACATAGTGTATATTAACAATTATATTAACAAGTATAGGCAAGCTTTTTTCTTTTGACTTTGGGTCTGTGTACTACTTTGAGTTTGATGTAGTACCCTCTATAATGCAATATTGCAGTACAATTCAAACGTTTACATTCATACTCCTAATTAAGAGCCCATCAACACAAAAGTGATTAGCTTTTGACATAATCCCACTTCAAATTAATTAGCAAGGAAAGAATAAAAAAAGACGATCTTAAATTATCTTATATATTAAAATGGCTTATGACCGTTTCCAACTACTAAAGATTATTAGTGGAGATTTTTCTTTCTCCAATTCGGTTTGTTATATGATACAGAGAAGTTTTGATTATGTATGTCACACTAGTTATGTCACTGGTTCTGGTCGATGTGCTGCCTCATATATATATATATATATATATATATATATATATATATATATATATATATAGCTTTAGCAACATGCTAATTTTTAAACAGGACCACTAGAATATGCGAGAAAGTTTGAAAACTGAGTCTGAGACCCCTTTTATTTTGGAAGTGCGTGAATACGTGTATCGCATGCAGCGTAAGCTTTTTGGGTTTTAGTTGGTTTGGTCGAAGACTCAAAGTGTTTGTGTTTCCATTGAATTCTTATTCTCAATAAGTTAGTGGAAGGCTATCATTTATCTTTGTCGGCCTAGTGAGGCCTGGAAGATGAAAATAAACACACATACAACGCACAAATTAAATCTACAAATGGGAATAAAATTAGCAATACACAACAAACGTCTACTCATGCACGAATCAATTTCAATGACAGAGCATAAACTAGCATATATCAGTACATGTTAGGAAAACATGTGAGTACATGTGGATTCTACACATAGTTCTCTACATGCAACGACTTAAGAGTCCTATGACACACTTGAACTAAACATTTAACTTAAAAATTAATCAATTAATAATGGGTGAGAGGTTGTAATTGAATTGGAACTAAATGGTCGAAACTAAAGAAATGAAAGAACAATGACGAATTGAGAGCTTTTCTATTTCTCATATTTCTTCATGATCAAATACAATCTTATTCTTTAGCGACTACGAAAACTAGCTTACTATATATATACACACACACACATACATGGAGCTTAAGGGAAGGGATCCTCATTTTTTCAAAAAAAATGGGGACACGCTCCCCACCGTTAGATTGACTTTAATGAAATTATGTGGTTGAGATTAAAACACAGGCCACGCAATCTCAATCACACAATTTCATTAAAGTTAAATCCAACGGTGGGAAGCGTGTCTCCATTTTTTTGAAAAAATGGGGATCCTTCCCCTTAAGCAATTCCTATATATATATATATATAAAGTCGACTTATGCATAGAGTGGCAGATGATTCACCATGCATGTTACTTTGGTGGTTCCACGATCCTGGTTCCTCATGGGCATTGTCCATTTGACCCAGCATCTACACCAAGATGCATGATCAAGTTGCGACTTGGTCATTTGGCACCATCGACTCACAAAAAATGACCACCATTGACTTACAGAATTGATTAACTAATTTGTGTCTTATAATATTAAGTCCGTCGTTGAGATCGGTCTTATAATATTGAGTCCATCGTTGAGATCACGATCAATATTTAAATCCTAAATAAAAACCAATCAATTCTTGACTTGCTACCGTCGGAGTCGTTGGTGACTAGCTAGCCGTGAGCTAGCTAGCAAGTTAGATCGATCTCCATCGCCATGGCTTATATTGATGATCAAATTTCCATGAAACTCAAAACAAAATGTAATGTGATCTTAATTGTTAGAAGACCTTGAGATACAAGTTTGTGTTGAAAAAGAAAACACTACTTATAACAAAAGAAAATTGTCTTTTTACTCAATGATGAGTGAGATACTTACATAAAGATATATTCGTATATATATGAAACATTCAAATTTTTTACTTTTATCACTAAAATCATATACAAACTAGTATGACAATTCTTGAAACTAAAATATAATGAAATCAAATACAGTGAAATCCCTACATGTACTCATGTCGTAAAATATTAGAAATATGCTACTTACAACATCATGGCGAGATATGCCTAAGTGGACGAAAGCTGAGGCAACCTTGAGACATCTTTCAAGCGTCTGCTGCCATGAAAAACTCACTCCACCGTAAACGATCGAAATCTTATCGCCATGGACAACAGCAGCTCGCTCTAAGAAGCTTATAGGCGACAAGGGTATGTAGTTTGCCGAGCACTGAACAAGACTAGCCTTATTCATGATTGCTACGTCTCTAGCTGGCTTGCCTAGCTAAGTACAAAACCACAATATATATAGGACTCTTCCACACTTAATGTTGGATGACTTCATGTACACATGCTTGTCCTTCGTCTCCATGAGTCTGACTCGGGCAATAAACAAATAATTAAATAAAGTATGAGAGTAATCACTAGTAAAAAAAACACTTTGCGCGACGCAGGTCCTTCGTCGCGCAAAGTCATAAAAACGTTGCGCAAAAATTAGTGCAACGAACCCTCGTCGCGCACCCACCGTCGCGCCAAGGCAGTGACAGTAGGGTTTGCGCGACAAAGTACCTACGTCGCGCAAACCCACTTTGCGCGACGCAGGTCCTAAGTCGCGCAAAGTGGGTTTACGTGACGCAGATACTTCATCGCGCAAACCCTTTGTTTTTTTTTTTTTTTTTGCAAAAATATTTTTTATTTAATTTTTAATAAATATTGTAATTAAATTCTAAACAATAATTAATAAACCATGAAAAAGTATTTAATTATGAAATATATGAAAATGTACATACAAGATGTCCAAGCAAAAAAGAAAAAACTACAACAAATAGTCTTCTAGGTTTGATACATTAGGCTACTAGGTATCGACTAGGCGAAGTGGCTGGGAGGTCGAAGGTGAGCAAGATCAGGTGCTAGCATCGGGATTTGGAGGCCAAACATCTGTAAGGCCTGTACAATAAAACTTAAATGCAGCTAAAAAGAACACCAGGGTGCCTAATCGAATGCAGAAATCTACACTCATGTATTGCTTATATTCTGTCATTCCTGAGCTGGTTGGAGCCCTTATTCATGTGCTCCATGTTCCAAGTAGGGTCTACCGGAGGAAGTTGGAATTTCTCTGGTTTCAAGGCCAATGCGAAATTGGGCAATGTTGGTGCTGTCTCCATGATTCTGCAGTTGAAATATCCAAAAACACACGTTAATTATTCCCGAGGGTTTGTTCTATGTA
The DNA here is from genome assembly GCA_024362995.1 of Heteromeles arbutifolia. Taxonomy (NCBI): domain Eukaryota; kingdom Viridiplantae; phylum Streptophyta; class Magnoliopsida; order Rosales; family Rosaceae; genus Heteromeles; species Heteromeles arbutifolia. Next base: position 17,763,373 of record JANCRC010000001.1, read on the forward strand.
TTATCAGCCAAGAACATTGAGATTGCAATTAGGGGTGCCAAGAGTGAAAAGGAGATTGCATTTAGGCATAAACAAAATACTATTGGTAATACTTCTCTCAAGCAGGACATACTTTTCGTGTGAGTACATATCACGTTTTATCCGTACTTTGCTTGAAGCATCTTTTGGAATTTTCTCAGATATAGATACTTCATGGTTCCCCAGAGCGGTGGATTTCTGCATAATGTGTATAAAAAAGCACTTAACCATTAAAAGAAGAAAGATTGACAAGAAGAAGAAAACTGATAAGCTAATGGACATTTCAATCATGAAACATCCAATGCTACATACGAGACGGTAGATCTTCACAACACGACACAAATTTCAAGAAGAGCCTGTAGAATAATCTTTGCTAATATCTAGAGATTGGACTAGACTCTAGAGTAGATAATTTAGGAGACAGTTTTCTTAGGAAGAGTTCTCGTAGAAACTGAACTCCATCTTAATGGCCTAAGGTTGCAAATCTCATACTAAAGACAATTTTATGTTCGTTCCTTGTACGTGTTTGTGTTTGACGTTCTTGGAGATAGGGAGAGAGGATAAAGATATTGCGGCTACAACATATACTTTATTGCCCCTAGAAAAAACAGCAGATAATCTGCTAGATGCCACCCAATGAAATCAGCAAAATGAATACGCAAATACAGCCACTACCTACCTTGACAAAGGGGGAGCAGCGTTAAATGCTTCGCATGCCTTCTTACTTTCTTTGAAATACTCATCTGCTGCTTGCAAAGCAGCTACAGCCATCCCATGAAATTTTTCTGTGTTACCCTCATCAAGGATCAAACCATGATAGTAACATGCAGCAGCCTGGTTAAAATGGGAAGGTTAAAATTGGAAGAACTTTGGTTAGCTGTTCAGAACACAAACTTCAATCGTAATTCGTAATTAAAATCAAATATTCAACATTAGCAGCGTAAGACCCCTCCCTATCAGCTAGATCAACTCAAAAGAAAGAACTAAACTACATGGTTCATGAATAGTTCAATATACTTTCATTTGGCAGTTACTCGTTCAGAAAAGACAATAGCGTATCAGAACCTAGAACATAGGTATCAAAATCTGCATGCATGTAATCTAATACAAGGGAAGACAAACCGAATGAGCGAGTAATCACCAACGTAGCAAGTACAAATGACCAACTTGATGTCTTTTTTTAGATAAATGCAAGTGTGCTTTCTAGAGGAATCACTACAAGGCCACTATTTTCCCTCCATAAATAAAACATACATGTTAAATCACGCTTTTGGTTTCCTTATTACTCTCATAGACACTATCCTTATAGTGGGAGGTAAACTCATAAGTTTAGAAGGATAGCGGTAAGAGCATAAAAAACGAGCAGAAAGTGCAAGATACCTTTGCCTCAACATATTTCCACTTCACCCCAACAATTTAATAATGGAAGGTTCATAATGTTATCTTGAGCCTGCAAATAGATGGCATAAAGAAAGCAATATGCTTGAGGATCACCATGTGATTCAACAAACATATAACGTGTTCGGTTGACAAGAGTGATCATGAGAAACATAGTGAACCATAAGAATTAACAACTTATATATGACATGTAACTGATATGAAATATATAGGAACTTCTCACAACTACTCCAAATAGAGAACAGCCAAAATTACTCAACGTCGGGAAAGGCAAAAGGAAAACCTAAGAATGTAGCCAAAATTATATATGACATGTAACTGATATGAAGTTAGCTTGTGATAATGATAGCATTGCCATTAAGTGCAAAATCAGGGGTTTCAAATTTTGAATTATATGTTCTGATCACTGAATGATATGTTATGCAAAGAATAAAAAAAACCTTGTTTGCATCAAATTATCTGCAAATAAAGTCATCTAAACAACTTAAAGAACGTGTAAATTCTGAACAATTTCTATTTTGGTTTCAGGACAGGGTCCTAGCTACAAACAGAAGCAACTGTTTGGATTGAAACAGAAGGATGCCTGTGGACTATAGTATAGTCCACACCTAATAATCATTAATTTCATGGAAAGTTGTTCTATGCAATGCAACTAGTTAGTTGTGATCATATGATAGTAGTAGAAAAATCCATCACCTAATAACCATTAATTTCCCACAGCTACTAATTATACAAGCTTTAACACAATACTAATAAGCTGCAAGAACGAAAGAAAGCAGTACATGTGATGAAGCAGCTAAAATAATTCCAACAAAAATAACCAAAATTCGATTCAACACTAAAACCCCCAATTTAACCCTAAAATTCGATTTAACACTAAAACCCCCAATTTCTATTTTAATTTTCCTAATTGAATCTAATTACAATACCAAAATCTTCAAATTAAGGCATTAGAAAGAAGAAAAATACAGAATTCAGTAAAGATAAGTACTGGCTGGGTGCAGTCGAAGGGAAGGAAGGATGAGGAGGATGCTGGGTGGGTGGGTGCAGACGGGAGGAAGGAAGGATGAGGAGGAGGCTGGGTGGGTGGGTGTAGTCGGAGGAAGGAATAGAGAGACGGAGTGAGAGAGAGAGGGACGAGAGAGACCGAGTAAGAGAGGGAAGAGAGACCGGCAAAATACAGAATTAAGCAAAGATAAGTACTGGCTGGGTGCAATCGAAAGGAAGGAAGGATAAGGAGGATGCTGGCTGGGTGGGTGCAGACGGGAGGAAGGAAGGATGAGGAGGAGGCTGGGTGGGTGCAGTCGGAGGAAGGATGAGAAAGACGGAGTGAGAGAGAGGCACGAGAGAGACCGAGTAAGAGGGGGAAGAGAGGCCGGCAAAATTGGAATAATTTAAAAAAAAAAAGCGCCTATTAGCGAAAATAATGCCGCCAAAATTTTAATAGATTGCGCAACCTAGGTATACATCATCATGTCGCGTAAGTTATATTTTTTTAAATAAAAACTACTGAAAATGTGACTTTATTTCTTTTAAATTCAATTTTTTAAACATAAAATCCACAATAATATATTTTTCTAACAAAAACCCGATCTGAATTACAATAATAAATTTAAAGCTACTTAATAAATATACTTACCATTCAATTTCTTATGTGTTATACATTCAAAATAAATAAATTTAAAGCTACTTAACAAATATACACACACACACACACACACAATTGAATTTGATGGGATACACATTATACGAAGCTAATTTCAACAATCGAGATCGCATACGCCAAAAATCGCAAAAAACAAACATTCAGAGATCAAGTAACGGGACAAACCCTTTCGACGATTATACACCAAAAATCACGATTTAACGGTTATTTTAACTCCGATTTTGATGATTTTTTACAGCTACACTCCTTGACCCTATATGAATACAATGAATTAATTTGATCGTCAATTTAAAACATTTACACAAGTTGATACCACAATATCTTATGTTATACTTAATGAAAGTATAAAGGGTTTTAATCACAAATGGTCCCTGACATTGATCAAACACATCATTTTGGTCTCTGACATTGAAAATCAATAGAAATGGTCCCTGAGATTGTCCACCATCAATCATTTTGGTCCTTCCGTTAAAAACTCCGTTAAGTGTCCTGGAGCTCTTGGCCGGAAGTTTGGGCAATTTTCAAAGCTTCGTAACTCAATTGTTTCTTAACCAAATTTGACCCATAATATATCAAAATGAAGATAGGAAAGTGTAGAATAAGATTATACCTATTTGGAAGTCCAATGGTTGCCGGAGATGGCCGAAAAATAGCCTCAAAGTTGATTGGTCCGAATGAAAACTTGAAAACTCGTCGGAAACTGGGTAAACTTTATACTTTCATAACTTCTTCAATACTCAACAAAATCAAATGATTCAAAAACAAAAATCATACTTCTCGACGAGACAAAGAGAATGGTATCTTTTTAGACGGCTAACTCGCCCTGGTTTGGCCAGAAAATGGCTCGAAAGTGGCTGTCTTGGTCTTGAGTTACCCACTTTCGAGCCGTTTTCTGGCCAAACTAGTTTCAACGATCCAACCGTCAAACTTGTTTGTATATGTTTCGAGATCACAAATGCCAAAAATCGCAAAAAACAAACATTCAGATATCAAGTAACGGGACAAACATTTTCGATGGTTATCAACAAAAAATCATGATTTAACGGTAGTTTTAACTCCGATTTTGATGATTTTTAACAGCTACACTCCTTGACCCTATATGAATATAATGAGCTAATTCGATCGTCAATTTAAAATATTTACACAAGTGGATACCACAAAATCTTCTGTTATACTTGATGAAAGTATAATTAAACTCCAAGTGTTAGTGAATGTATCGTTTTGATGGGAAACGAATTGTACGAAACTAGTTTTAACGATCCAACCGTCAAACTTGTTTACATATGTTTCGAGATTGCATAAGCCAAAAATCGTAAAAAACAAACATTCAGATATCAAGTAAAGGGACAAACCTTTTCGACGGCTATAAACGAAAAATCACGATTTAACAGTTATTTTAACTCCGATTTTGATGATTTTTTATAACTACACTCTTTAACTCTATATGAATACAATGAACTAATTCGATTGTCAATTTAAAATATTGACACAAGTGGATACCAAAAAAGAAAAGGCAATGCACAAACCCCAAAAGAAAAGGAAAAGGGCAAAAAAAAAAAAAAAAAACTTTGCGCGACATAGGTCTTCGTCGCGCAAAGCTGTTTTGCGCGACGCAGGTGTACCTACATTGCACAAAGTTGTTGTTTTTTTTTTCTTTTTTCTCCCTTTTCCTTCTTCTTCCCTTTTGCTTATGAGTAGTCTTCGTCGCGCAAAGCTGTTTTGCGCGACGCAGGTGTACCTACATTGCACAAAGTTGTTGTTTTTTTTTTCTTTTTTCTCCCTTTTCCTTCTTCTTCCCTTTTGCTTATGAGTAGAAAATAAATAAATTAAAATCTACTTGGTAAATATATATATACCATAATAAACTAATTCGATCGTCAATTTAAAATATTTATACCAGTGGATACCAGAAAATCTTATGTTATACTTCATGAAAGTATAAATAAAACTCGAAGTGTTAGTTAATGTATCGTTTTGATGGGAAACGCATTGTACGAAACTAGTTTTAACGATCCAACCGTCAGACTTGTTTGCATAAGCTTCGAGATTGCATAAGCCAAAAATCGCAAAAAACAAACATTCAGATATCAAGTAAAGGGACAAAACTTTTCGACGGCTATAAACGAAAAATCACGACTTAACGGTTATTTTAACTCCGATTTTGATGTTTTTTTATAGCTACACTCTTTAACCCTATTTGAATACAATGAACTAATTCGATCGTCAATTTAAAATATTGACACAAGTGGATACCAGAAAAGAAAAGGCAATGCACAAACCCCAAAAGAAAAGGAAAAGGGCAAAAAAAAAAAAAAAAACACTTTGCGCGACGCAGATGTACCTACGTTGCGCAAAGTTGTTGTTTTTTTTTTTCTTTTTTCTCCCTTTTCCTTCTTCCCTTTTGTTTATGAGTAGAAAATAAATAAATTAAAATCTACTTGGTGTATATATATATACACCATAATAAACTAATTCGATCGTCAATTTAAAATATTTATACCAGTGGATACCACAAAATCTTATGTTATACTTCATGAAAGTATATATAAAACTCGAAGTGTTAGTTAATGTATCGTTTTGATGGGAAACGCATTGTACAAAACTAGTTTTACCGATCCAACTGTCAAACTTGTTTGCATATGTTTCGAGATTGCATAAGCCAAAAATCGTAAAAAATAAACATTCAGATATCAAGTAAAGAGACAAACCTTTTCGACGGCTATAAACGAAAAATCACGATTTAACGGTTATTTTAACTCCGATTTTGATGATTTTTTATAGCTACACTCTTTAACCCTATATGAATACAATGAACTAATTCGATCGTCAATTTAAAATATTTACACAAGTGGATACCAAAAAAGAAAAGGCAATGCAAGAACCCCAAAAGAAAAGGAAAAGCGCAAAAAAAAAAAAAAAAAAAAAAACTTTGCGCGACGTAGGTCTTCGTCGCACAAAGCTGTTTTGCGCGACGCAAGTGTACCTACGTTGCGCAAAGTTTTTTTTTTTTTTTTTTTCCCTCCTTGTCTTTCTTCCCTTTTGCTTATGAGTACAAAATAAATAAATAAAAATCTACTTAGTAAATATGTATATACCATAATAAACTAATTCGATCGTCAATTTAAATATTTACACTAGTGGATACCATAAAATCTTATGTTATACTTCATAAAAGTATAAATAAAGCTCAAAGTGTTAGTGAATGTATCGTTTTGATGGGAAGCATATTGTACAAAACTAGTTTCAACGATCCAACCGGCAAACTTATATGCATATGCTTCGAGATTGCATACGCCAAAAATCGCAAAAAAAAAAAAACATTCAGATATCAAGTAAAGGGACAAAATTTTGCGCGACGCACAAAATGTCGCGCAAACATCCTTTGCACGACTGCACTTTGCGCGACGAAGACTTGCGTCGTGCAAAGCTATTTTGCGCGACGTAGGTGCACCTTCGTCGCGCAAAACATCTTTGCATGACGCAAGTCTTCGTCACGCAAAGTTCCGTCGCGCAAAGAGTGTTTGCGCGACGTTTTGTGTTTACCGTCGCGCAAACATACTTTGCGCGACGAAATTTGCTGTGTCGCGCAAGTTTCCGTCGCGCAAACATGTTTTTGTACTAGTGAATCCAGATAAGGACGAAAGCATAAAACACTCATACGTAGTTGATGATCTCTAAACACTCGTTGCTTTTCTAAAATAAGAATTAATGATCTCTTTGTATTTGCAATTACTTGATCCCATGTACAACTGCTATAGTTGGAAAATTTACTTGATCCCATGTAATTACTATAAACACCACCACGTGGTATATATACTCAGCCTACGTTTATTGTACGAGTAGAAAACAAGTTTTTACTTTAAAGTGCGTATAAACTATGACATGTTTTGTAATAAGGTGATGTTATCCACGCACCCTGTTTTACCTTTCACACATCACTCTCAGTTTTCGACTGTCGTATCGAATGAATTGAAAATGATCAAAGGACAAAAGTTGACGGGGTGTGTGTGGGAGGTAAAAGATGGTGTGTGGATAGACCACCCTTTGTAATATGACATGTGTTATGGCTTTGTGTTTAAATCTTATGCAGCATTAATTCTAGAATTAAACTCTTGGAAACTGACTTTCATTTTTTGAGAAAGTGAATTGTTATTACACTAGTAAGCATAACTACTTGGGCAACAAAGGGAAATCTGTCTCGCAAAGGCAAATACGGTCGTCGGAAACATTGCGTGGCAAACATATTGTGTCGCAAAGCTCGTGACGTCAGACATTGCGAGACGAAGGGAAGTGCTTCGCCGCGCAGAATGAATGTTGCGCGACAAAAATGGTTGTCGTTATGCAAAACGAAGAGCGACGAAGCAATGTTCGTTGCGCGTGATACTCGCGCCACGAAACAGGGGTTCGACCCCCAAATCTTTATGCGACGGACATAGAGGCTGTGACATCCCACATCGCCCAGGATAATGATCTTTAAATGTATATTCCCATCCCTACAGGGGAGTGATCTTTAAATGTATATTCCCATCTCTACCTAGCACGAGGCCTTTTGGGAGCTCACTGGCTTTGGGTTCCGTAGGAACTTCAAAGTTAAGCGGGAGGGGGCTAGAGCATTCCCATGATGGGCGACCCACTGGGAAGTTGCTCGTGAGTTCCCAGAAACAAAACCGAGAGGGAATGGTAAGCCCAAAGCGGACAATATCGTGCTACGGTGGTGGAGCGAGCCCGAGAAGTGATCCGCCCTGGGCCGGGATGTAACAGTTGGTATCAGAGCCAATCCCTGGCTGGAAGTGTGCCGACGAGGATGTCGGGCCCCTAAGGGGGTGGATTGTGACATCCCACATTGCCCAGGATAGTTATCCTTAAATGTATATTCCCATCCCTACAGGGGAGTGATCCTTAAATGTATATTCCTATCTCTACCTAGCACGAGGCCTTTTAGGAGCTCATTGGCTTTGGGTTCCGTAGGAACTTCAAAGTTAAGCGAGAAGGGGGCTAGAGCATTCCCATGATGGGTGACCCACTGGGAAGTTGCTCGTGAGTTCCCAGAAACAAAACCATGAGGGAATGGTAAGCCCAAAGCGGACAATATCATGCTACGGTGGTGGAGCAGGCCTGGGAAGTGATCCGCCCCGGGCTGGGATGTGACAGTTGGTATCAAAGCCAATCCCTGGCTGGAAGTGTGCTGATGAGGACGTCGGGCCCTTAAGGGGGGTGGATTGTGACATCCCACATCGCCCAGGATAGTGATCCTTAAATGTATATTCTCATCCCTACAGGGGAGTGATCCTTAAATGTATATTCCCATCCCTACCTAGCACGAGGCCTTTTGGGAGCTCACTGGCTTTGGGTTCTGTAGGAACTTCGAAGTTAAGCGAGGAGGGGGCTAGAGCACTCCTATGATGGGTGACCCACTGGGAAGTTGCTCGTGAGTTCCCAGAAACAAAATCGTGAGGGAATGGTAAGCCCAAAGCGAACAATATCGTGCTACGGTGGTGGAGCAGGCCCGGGAAGTGATCCGCCTCGGGTCGGGGTGTGACGGAGGCCGTCACAGTAAGATTTTAAAATTAATTTTATTTATTTATTATTTAGTTTTTCCTTTTAAATGTTGATAATATTGTTTTACATATAAATTAATTTAATGAAATTAAAAACATAAAATGTAAAGAAGAGTATATAAGGAATTAAAGAAAATGTACATACAAGGGAAAAATATTTTTTAATTTGAAAACAATTTAAAACAAAACTAAAATAGGTAGTCTTCCATGTCACAATCGCGAGCTGGTGGTGTTGTTGCTGCGTTGGCAGGCTGGAAGGTTGTAGCTGCCATGACGAAGGGTTGAGAGGTCGTTCGCATAGGCGGCTCAACGTCGGGGAACTGAATGCCAGAGATTTGAAAGGCGAGACAAATTTGGTTCATCAAACTACTTTGGGCCGCAAGCTGAGACTACTGGGCGACAATCTGCGTCTTTAGGTCCGTCACTTTAGATGTCAGCGATTCGACCTCTTCTGTTCTCTGCCTGAAGGATGAGGAATACGGATCCCGAAGGCGGGCTTTCCCAAGCCCCATGTTTACGACCGAGGGTTTGATCGAGTGCGTCTGTCATGATCTGAAAACTGGCATCGTTAGGGGGAAACACCTCCTTAATCGAGGTCTGTGTGGGAAGTTGGGAAGCCACCTCCTCTAGAACGGTCTGACCCTTCTCCACCATGGTGGACAAGCAGAAAGAAATAAACAAATTAATTTTAATATACATGTAATTAATATTAATACTAATTGAATATTAAAAAAAATTGAAATAACTTACATAAAGCTGCTCTGTCAGCTCACCCCCAGGCCGAACGTACACCTTCTTGAACATGTCAATCTCAGGAAACATTGACCTCCCTGAAAACAAAAATGATAACATAGATTACCATTTGTGTAATAGAAAGTAAAAAGAATGAAAACGTAAAATAAATATACAGTTACCGTACGCCGCTCCTCCAACCTATAACAAAGTTTCTTCTTCGACTGATTGATCGAGTTTGCCTTCACTTTTTTATGTTGAATTAAAAAACGTATTAGTTTAGATATTTATAACAAATTAATGAAAAAATTAACATATTATTTAAAAATATAAAAAATTTGATTATATATATTATACTTACGAGATATTCTTCGTCTTGAAAATGGTCGCAGAGCCACTCCCACTCATCCCGGCGGTCCACCAACTCTATAAGGCACCCAACTGCTAGAGCGACCTCCGGGTCGTCAAATTTCTTATAATGCTTGCGGAGGTCGCTCTTCCATTGAGTAAACCTACCGGCACAAAGGTCGTTGATGTATTGGTTTTGATTGACATCGAGGTTTGTGACCTCATAGTGATGCTGCAAAACTCAGCAAATAAATAGTAGTTAAAATTTATAATAATTTGTATACTTTTATAAAACTTTAGTATTTGAGGTTGAAAATACTTACCGATAATTCATGAAGAACGACTTCCTTGACTTCAGGTAGGACAACTTTCCAGGACTCCCATAAGAGGGGGCAATGATTCCTGATAACCGAGCCAATGTCACTGACCAACGCACTGTGCTGCTCCTTTATTGCAACCGTACGATGTCGAGGATTCCACGTAATGGTGATCTTCTCAGTCATGGTGCGAGTGGTCTGTGACGTCTTCAAAAATCTGCATGGGCCCCTAAATTTTTTTTTTTTTGAACTACCAAATAAACAAAGTAAACATTAGAAGAATTCTATTTTCTACCGAAAATTCGGCAGAACCTCCCCTAGTACTATAACATTTCCTAAAACCTGCAGACAATATAACAACAAAAACAACACATCCACCCAACAATTCAAGCAGTTTATACCAACTGGGGACGTTAAAACAAAATTTACAACTTGTTTATATGGCTTCACACTGCGAGTCTACAACAAGTTTTGGCTTCCAAGGCTAGGTGTGCCAACTTAAATTGGTTACAATAGTGGTTCTACTAATATATAGAGCATTTATTTGTGGGATTACACGAACTCACAACAATAGGCGCAAAACACTCAAAGCGAAGTTCTTGTTAAGTTCATTCTAATTAATGGGAATGTGACAGTTTTGAAGCTTCAAGCATGCCTAAAGACTAATGTCAATGTTGCTTTGACTATCATGAAACCAGAAGCAGACTTATCAATCATGCCATTTACATAACGAAATGTCCAGCACAACGCACCTTAACAATTAAGTCGAGTAAAGCAGATATGACTGGACCAAAAGAAGAACCTAAGAGGATACAGTAAGTTTCTCAAAAATTTACTCCTACCTCCCCATCAATCCAATGTCCCAACCAAAACTCTCTCCCACAACTGCCTTGTACCCAAAACCCTTCAAGGGTTTTATAGAATTATGCATTTTCAACTTAGTCATCCAAGTTTCCAAAGTATTACTTGCCCTTCGATTTTCACAACCAAAAAAACTTTCAAAATTTCCATTATACTATGAGAAAGATGGATTACTTGTTTGGAACCCTTCTCCATGGACAGAGGAAGTCTCACCAGACTGCTCAACCTCCTCAGAACTCCGGGCCTGTCGATGAGTCGAACCGGGCGCTTAGTACAGGGTGCGTCACCAAAGAAGTCAATGACGTAGGAGCTGTAAATACCGTTGGACCGATAGGCGTGACCAGAGGTACACCCGTCGTGCCCATATCAGGTGGGGAAGTGGCAGCAACACTACCTGTTGGAGAAGGTGTCTGACTGACCCTACTAGCTGCCCGGCGGTTTGAAATTAAGTTCGACATCTACAAAAACAATAAATAAAAAAGTTAAATTCCACTACTTTGACCTATTAATAGCCAGGAAGATAGAGAGAACAAATTAGGGCTAAGAAAAGTGGCACAAATCATGAATACCAGAGATTTACCATAAGACAGAAAATGCGAGACTGACATATATAGGAAGTCGATAGTGATTAGCATTAACTAATTAATCTGGTTTGGATATAAAAAAAAAAAATCCTAACCTTAAAGCAAAATGGTATATATATCTCTTTAAATTCATTAATACCATTAAAGAAGGAATCGAATTATCAAATGACCCATACACGCGCAAAACATATATTGCATCCAATATCGTTTCAATCCTGTTTATCACTTTCTTAGGGAAAAGGGACCTTACATGCTTTTCTCTAGCAGGTACCCTTTCAAAGAAATCTTGACACTTGCGACTTGCACCAAGAGTAAATGGGCAACCGTGGGAATTACAAAAATACATTAGAACATGTTATCATAAGGAAAAAGTAACACCCTGAGATAGAAGAACTAAAACGTCTAAACATGCTATGAAAGGTTATATTAGCTTCTATGGCCTTCATAAAATTCTGACAAGACTATATTTTTGCAATGCTACTGACAGTGTACCAAATTTCCCTTGAAATAAAAAGATGGAAGTCATTTTGGTGAAATTCTTAATGCAGTGCCACATAACATGAAAAATATAAAAAAACCTAAAGATGATCAAGTTTTAGCAACTCCAACCACTATTAAAAATCCCCGCCTAGCATCGCCTAGGTGCTAGGCGGCTGGCCACCACCCCGATTAGTGCCTAGGCGTTTGAAAATTAAGAAATGGCGCCTAGACTTGTTGAGGCACCTGCCTAGACCGCCTAGGCACCCGCCTAGCCCGTCCAGACCTGCTTAGGCACCCGCCTAGGTCGCAACTCACTTAGACAGAAAATAGATAACTTTCATTTTGCATTTTATTTTTTTTCAATAAATTGTAAGAGACTTATTGCATACTTAAATGAACACGCATTATATCTTTGTTCTCCATGTTTTCATTATGTTCTAATACCTTATAATATGTATGTCATTCTATTTTGTAGTTTATGATGAAAGTATATATATATATATATATATATATATATATATATATATATATATATATATATATATATTTTAAGTATAAGCAGACACTTATTTGCACGAAATATGATAGATTTACTTAAATCCACCTAGTCCACCTAGGCGCCTGCCTAGCCACCTCCTAGCCCGCCGCCCGACTAGCGCCTAGCATCTTTTAGAACCTTGATTCCAACTAATTCCTAGCAAAACCCATATCATACAAACAAGAAACACGAACAAAAACATCCTAAAAAATCACATTCAAATCCAAATGACAAAAAAAATTTAAATTTTTTTCAAGAACCCAACTGTCAAAAAACCACCAGAAAACTATATTTGAACCCAAATGTGCTCTCGCTCTGTACCTAAGTCGAATGCCCCTCCCCCGTAGTTTAGATGGATATCCTATTGTTTGTCAAAAGAAGAACAGAAGAAGAAGCCATTGTTTTATACCAGTTCCTTGCCAAGTTCAATGGCAGCATCCTGATAGCTGCTCTTCTTCCCTTGGCTGCTCCCACAAAACACACAAATCCTCCTAACCTGGATTGCTACTTCATTCACTCTCAATCTCTATTCTTTCTCTCTCAAACCACTCATCTTTTTGAAATATAAAGATGGAAGTCATTTTGCTAGGAAATAATATATTTGTTGATTGTTAAAGTGTTGAACAGATCAGTGTACTATTTTTTATAAACTTGCCATGAAACTAGCTCCAGATTTCTTTAGCATTTCCTATTTTGTTATTTAATTTGTAAACAGTAACTTGAGCAGTTTCCAATGAACTGCGTTTCGGTCATAACTTTTGAACTTGCGTCTCTAATCTTTATCAAAGTAGTAGAACAAGTGTTGTTTTAAGAGCTTTTGTGATAAGTTTTAGTTGTGATGTAAATTTTAGTGCCTAAACTTTGCAACTTCTAAAGTAAGACTTCCACCCCCAAAATTTGAATTTTATTAGGAGCAAATGAATTAAATAAATTCAAATTTTGGAAAGATGAATAAACAGTTTTATATAAAAAAGATGATATAAGGATGCGAAAGAAGCTATACTAACTGAGCAAATTGCATTTGTGATAAATTCATACGAATCGACATGGGGGTGTAAAAAAGAGGATCCTATCAACTTGTAATAAGCTCATGAGCTTAGTTTTACTTCATCGTCGACAAAATTAGGTCCTCAACATAAGTAGTATGCATGTAGAAAATCTAGAAAGTAACAAAACAATACCAATCTATCTGAACTGGAAATCAAGCAAAGAACCGAAGTAAACCAAAATATATCCAAGCACAGAACTACCATACTAGAAGTAATAGAAAATATATCCAAAGTAAACCAAAGTAAACAAACATATATCAATCCAGAGAACTAAAGTAAACATGGGTGCGCTGGACAGACACTGCTTCTATTTATTTAGACAATTAGAAGATGGTCTAAGATATGCAAACAGAAACAACAACATGAAATATAAAGAAAAAGTCTTTAAGCAGTAAAAACACTTTGCAGTATAAGCAATTGAAAAACAAAAAAAAGAATGTGTTTGCGTACGTGTGTGTGAAGGTGGCCAGATATTAGAGGAAACTATAAGCAATCGAAAACCACCACCCAATATTCTCAATTCAAAAACCATAACCCAATATTCTCAATTCGAAAACCCTAACCCTAGATTCCCAATTCGAACCCTAAAGCACTAACCCAGGATTCCCAATTCAAACCATAAATCTCTAAGAGCCTGTTTGGTACTCTACTTGAATCCAACTTTTTAAACTCAAAAACAATTTTCAAGTTTTAGGCCTTACAAACTTGTTTGGTAGAACTATTTTCAAAAATTGAACTAAAGACTAACTCAAAAATATAGTTTATTATCTAAAAACACAAAAAGTGAGTTTTTAGAGTTTTTAAACTTAAACTCACTCATTTCTTTTCTCTCATTCTCCCCCCTCTCACTCCAAATCTATCTCTATCTTTTCTTCTTTCTCTCTCCCTCTTTTTTTTTTGTTGACCTTTTTAGTCTCTCCTCCAATTCACTCTTTTCACTCTCTCGATTCCTTCTCTCACTCATCTTCCTCTCTATCTCCTCTGATCCTCTCACTTCTTTCTCTTTCCTCCAATCATCTCTTACTTTCTTTTCTCCTCTCTCCTCTTTCTCTCTCGACCCCCTCTTTTTGATCTTTTTGTCCAGTTTAAGTTGTAAGATTTAAAAATTTTAAATCGCATACCAATCAAGTTTTTGAGTCTTAAAGAAAATTGTTTTCAAGAAAAATTCTTAAGAAATGTTTTGAGAAATTATAAAAATTTTCAAATAGGATACCAAACAAGCCCTAAATGTTCTAATTAAAACAATTCAACAGAAAAAAATGAAAAATTGGACTAAGAAATAATTGAATTAAGGGATAGTGAATTAAGGGATACTGGGTACTAACCTAGTCTTGTTGTGGCGGGCGGTTAGATGGTGTGGCGTCAGAGTGCGGCAGCTGAGAGAGGGAGAATGATAGAGAAACAGAGAGAGGGAGAGATTGAGATAGTGAGTGATGAGAACTGGAAAGAATCGAGAGAGAGAGAGAAGATAATGAGTTCGGACGGAATCGAGAGAGAGGAAAGTTAAGTTTGTGCTTCGCATGCAGAAAATGAAAGAGAGACGTAGATAAGTTAAGGCGCTGAACTCCAAACGCGCCCAATTTTGGCAAAAAAAATCAAATTTTTACATGTTTGTTTGACGGCGTTCTAATTTTCGTTGCGCGACCAGTTTTTAAATGAAAAAATTTTAAAAATTTGCGCGACAAACATTTCCAAAATGTCGTTGCGCATATTTGTACATTTAATTTATATTTTTGGATAACTAAATAAATAATTTTTTTTTGTTAAAGGAAACTTTTGTTTGTATACAAAATAAATAGGGTAAATCTCAGTTTATTACCCTCAAGTTTCATGGTTTTCAACATTTGGTACATGAAGTTTTTTTCTTCCTAGAGTCATACCTAAAGTGTTAATTTTCGGACAGTCTCGTACATCCTTTAGTCTAGCTGTTAAGTCTCCCGTTAACTGATGATGTGGCGCCCATGTGGACAATGAATGGGCGCCACGTGTCATTAAAGTGTCCACGTGGAAATTAAAAATTAAAAAAAAAAAAAAACACTCGTCTTCTACCTCCCCTAACCCCATCCCTCATTTCTGCAACCCGCACCCTCCATTCTCTCATCTGCAACCCCCACCCATCCTCCCTCCCTTCTCTCCTCTGCAACCCTCATCTTCTCTGATCTATAGCATGCCTCAGCTCCCCCAAACTGTAAAACACCTGCAGCCCAGTCCCCACCTCGGCCTGGTTCAAACCCTTTATCCCTCTCTCATTCGTATGCAACTTGTCTCTGGTCTCTTTGACCCACTCGAGTTCGGAATAGACCACATTAATGCCTGCGAGGTCGTATTCGTTATAAAGGGCTAAGATCTCGCAATGGAGCTGAGCGGTCTTGGCAAGATCGAGGTGCTCGGGGTCGTCGGAGGTGAAGGATCCGAGCTTACTGAAGAGACATAATGCTCTGATGGAGTGGTGGAGAAGATCAGAGAAGGCATGAAGATTTTGGAGCTGATGGAGTGGTGAAAAAGATTCGGGCCCTAGCTGGATCCGACATCAAGGTCACCGTCAACCTCCCCAACAAGCTCCTCTCCTTCGCCGCCAAGTCTCAGTCTTTCACTACCAATTGGGTCTAGCGAAACGTCGTTGCTTACCATCTCAACACCCAGATCAAAGCTGTCAACATCGGCAATGAGGTCTTCGTTGACACTTACAACACCACCAAGTTCCTTATCAGTCGGGTATTGACTGGCGGGGGGACCCCTTTGAGGCCTAAAGCGGATCTCACCATCTACCTCTTCGCTCTATTCAACGAGGATAAGAAATTCAGTCCCACATCGGAAAGAAACTATGAGCTCTTCTTCCCCAAAGAGCGGAAGGTGTACGACATACCGTTTACCGTCGAATGACTAAAAAACTACCACGATCGCTGGTCACCGGTATCTAGAAACAAGCATGTGACTGCTCTGGTCAACGGGGGATGGGACGTGTCGAAGAGCTTGACCGGGAACACGTGGTGTGTGGCGAATGGGGAGGCTGGGAATAAGAAGCTGCAGGCGGGACTAGACTATGCTTGCAGATGAGAGAAATGAGGCTGGTACGGTTTGTATAGGTGAAAATAGAGGGTCTTGCGGGTTGTAGAGAGAGACGGGAGAGAGGGGTGGGGGTGAGGTAAGAAACGGGTAGGTAAAATTTTTTTTTTTTTTTTTTTTTTGTATTTTAAATTTAAATTTAAATTTTTTTTTAACATGGACCCATATTGACATGTGGCACTTAGTCATTGTCCACGTGGATGCCATGACATCAATTAACGGAGGTTTTGACAGAAAACTTAACGGATGTATGAAAGTGTCCCAAAATTATGACTTTAGGTACCAGACTGGGACGAAAAAAACTTCACATACCAAATGTTGAAAACCAAGAAACTTCAGGGTAGTAAACTGAGATTAACCCAAATAAATACCATTAAGTAAATATCATTACATTTACATCACAAGTTTTCATTAATCCTCGTATAAACTAGAATAAATATCATCACTATCATCAGATTCAGACTCTCATTCTTCCTCATTTGTAGGCACGTCAACATCGTCGTTTGCACGCTCGGGTGTATTGTATTGCGGTAGATCCCCGAGGTCAATCATAATGGATTCGATTGGTATTGGATTTTTGGACCTCCAGCTACTTGATACGGTTCTTGTACAATAGTCATATCTCACAGTGTTTCTGCACCAAGTTCCGTTGAAGTCTCCAATTGTTGGTCAGCAACGTCACCATAATCGTCATCGTCAACATGATCTCAGTCCGGAATATCGTACAACCTTTTGTGCTCAATCTTCTAAACTACTTTCCATCCCCTTCGGCCTTTAGGGTTATCTCTATAGAAAATTTGTTTGACCATCGTTGCCAAAATGTAAGGGTCATTGGTATACCAACATCTGTTAGTGTTGACCGATAACAAACCATCGTCTTGCTTAACACCTCTAACCCTACGTGGGTTTGTATCAAAATAGCAACACTTAAATAGGATAATATGACATCGGTCTTTGAAAATGAATTGCACAACACTTGTCAATTTTCCATAGAAATCAATGTCTGTAATGTCGCTCGCACCCGGGACATGTACCCCACTATTTTGTGTACACAGCTTGTCATCGTGATCAGCTACCAAAAACTTGATGTCATTTACATGACAATCGGAGTACAATTTTGCGCTTAGGGGCCTAATAGCCAAGTTGTACAATTCTTTAGTGTAAGCGGGCGAATTCGTATCCTTCAATTGCTTCACCTAAATTAATTATAAAAATTTGACAAGTTAGTTTGCCATTTAAAATTATGCAAATAACCCAAAACATGAACAACTTACATTTTCATGAAACCAATGAGGAAACAATTCACGGTGCTTCTTGGCATATAAATGTGCAGGATGTTCCTACTTCATCAACTCTTCATGCTCATCTAGGTAGGTAATTGTCTCATCACAATTGTTAAGTACAAACCAATGTGCTACCTCCATGTCCATTTTGTTAAACGACTCCTTTCTGATTCGTTCGCCAAAAGGTCGTGCAATTTGGGCAAAAACAGAAAGTTTTTCACTTCTTACACACCGTCATTATTGCATTGTTGTTGATTGAACGTAGTCTCAACGTCTTGTAGGTACATTGCATAAAATATAAACGGCTCAAATCCGACCTATGCCTCTACGATTAATCATTCGGGCTTTGCCCTGTTCCGTACACTCTTTTTTAATTCACCCAGTAGTCTGCATCAATAAACAAAATAACGTGTAAAATCAGTCGAATCGTACATACATCATGAACTAAAGGAATTATGGCAATTAAATACCTTTCTATCGGATACATCCATCGATAGTTGATGGGTTCTGCTAAAAGTGCCCCATCCGGCAAGTGCATCATGACGTGGATCTTGCTTGTGAAGAAAGTTGGAGGAAATATTTGTTCAAACTTGCATAGCACTTCAATAATATTGTTGCACAATTGTTTAACATCAGACTTGAACAAAGATCTTGCAGTCAATTGAGAAAAATATCTCGCCAACAACATAATCGGCTTCACCATATCTTCGGGCAAGAGGTGTCGAATTCCCACTGGGAGAAGGCGTTGAAATATCACATGACAATCATGACTCTTGAGGCCTGAAAATTTTCCTCCATCCATGTTTGTGCAATGACCGATGTTTAAAGTATACCCATTTGGAAACTGTACAGAAGATCGAAACTCCAAAAACTTTTTCTTCATATCCGATTTCACCAAAAATGATGCAAGCTTCTTTCTGGTTATGTCTCCGTCCCTCGTTATCCATAAACCTGGCCTAATGCCCATTTTTTCCAGATCGATCTGAGCTTTTATTGTGTCCTTTGTTTTTCCCTTGATGTCTAGTATAGTTCTGACCAGTGTATCAAACATATTTTTCTTAAAATGCATTACATCAATGTTGTTTCTTAATTTTAATTTGGACCAGTATAGGAGCTTGAACAACCTTGTCTTATGTGTCCAGTTCAGATGTGTGTCTGGTCTTGTCCTATTACATATTTGCCCAACGGTGCAAAATCCAAACGATTCACCTGAGCCAAAATTTCATCTCTGGACCATTCTCTGGGTCTTGGCCGAAGCTTTGTGTCGTTAAAGAAGGCTGTCTTGTTCTGACGCCACTTGTGGTCCCACGGCAACCATCTACGATGCCCTAGGTAACAAACTTTCCCCCCGTGCCAACCAAACATTGTGTTCTTTTTGCAAACTAGGCATGCGTAATAACTTTTAGTGCTCCACCCAGACATCATAGCGTAAGCATGAAAATCGTTTATAGTCCACATCACTATTGGTCTCAAAGTGAACATCTTCCCAGTAGATTTATCATACGCGAGAACACCGTTTTCCCATAATTCTTTTAGTTCATCGACCAACGGTTGTAAATAAACATTAATAGACGTGCCCGGATCTTCTGTTATCAACAATGTCATCATCATATATTCTTTTTTCATGCACTTCCAAGGCAACAAATTATACGGAATTACGCAAATTGGTCAAGTGCTGTGATTTTGGTTTAGAACCCTGAACAGATTAAACCCGTATGTTGCAAGTCACAATCTAACGTTCTGGGGCACACGTGCAAAATTGGGGTACAACTGTTTGTCCTTATGCCACCTCATGTCGCTTGCAGTGTGCGTTGACATATACAATCACTGCAACCTGGGCTTTAATGGGAGATAACGCATTACTTTTTGTAGAATCCTCGTTTTTCTACTCTGAGAGGTCATTTTAAACCATGACTTATTACATATAGGGCATTTATCCATTGCTTTATTCTCTTTGTAGAATAAAATGCAATTATTTTTACACCTGTGAATTTTTTCATATCCCAATCTAAGACCACTTAGCACCTTCTTTGGACTTTTATGATCTGTAGGCAGGCAATTGTCCTTTGGAAGTATCATCTTGAAAACCCCCAAAAAGTAATCAAAACACTGGTTCGACATACGAAACTTTATTTTGCCATACATCAACTCAACAATGGCCATGATCACCGAAAATCCTTCGCAACCGGGGTATAATTCTTGCTTGGCACTTTTTCATAGTTTTTCATATTTTTCAAATGCTTCACTGTCCATGGTGGGAGGGACGCCATTTTCTACTTCCTCATTCGTATTCGAACTAGCGTTTGGAAAAGCATCATTGATAATGTCCATAATTTGTTCATTTGGGTCCACAATAGATTCAACTGTCTCCACTGCTCGCGTACTGTGTAAGGATGAAGCATGTTGTATTTGTTCTTCATGATGATTCCACGTAGTATAAGTCTCCATCATCCCATTTGTGACTAAATGGTATCGAACAGTTTCAAAATATTCAATCATTGAGTTGTTACACTTTCTACAAGGACACCGAATTTGAGTTGAACCCCGGTTGTTTGCAATTGCAAAATCGATGAACTGATTTATTCCATCCAAATAATCATTAGCACATCTGTTAGGATTATGTATCCACTGTTTGTCCATATCACCTGCAAACATAAAAATTTACAAGGGTTACAACAACTTCAATTATGACATGCCACCTTATGCCTCCGGTATGGATCCTATCTCATTCGAGAATGCACAGTTACATCCTGTAATTTAGGATTCCAACACATTAGAGTTTGATCGTGGGAAAACTTCAACAGCATCTCCCTGCAGTTCTTCAAGTGCATGACGTAGATACAAAAAACTACGATGCACCCGCAGAACGCAAATAGATGCTACCAAATTTCCCACGTTCAAACTCTAATGTGTGAACCGCAAACTACAACATGTAACTGTGCATTCTCAAACTGTCCAAAATTTTGGGATAATTCAAGAATTAATTGGACCGCAGCCATGCTTTCGCATCCATTCGCAAAATCCAACTAATTCTCAAACGAGAAACTAAGCTTATATGAACATTACAAAATATTTTTTTGTACATCCATACAAAAATGTTTGCATACAAATACATAAACTCACAACAAGTATACACTACATACAACACAATTTAAATGATTGGAAATTAAATAAGTTAGTTAAGAAAATAAACCTCCAAGATTAATGGCAACTGAGCATTCAATGCTGCTGGAAAATCCAGCAGGAAGACAGCTGCTGCAATTGTTTTGTAGCTTCTGCCTTCCTGCATTCTGGTTAAATTCAGTAAGTGAAAAGACTTTGCGCGACAAAAGCACCGTCGCGCAAAACATGGTGCTTCCACTTTTTTGCCGCGTTTTTTATAACACTTTGCGCAACGAACCATTGTTCGTCGCACATTACTTTCCCTTTTCTTTTTTTTTTTAAATGAATTTTTCCATTCATTCTTCAATTTTTTTCAAACCATATAAATACTTAATAAATCAAACACTTATTTCATTAAACCATTTGGGCATAATTAAGTAATATAAATATTTATTAAAATGCATTAATTTTATTCAAACAAAACATTAAGTACATGTTTAAGTAAACCGTTCAAAATAAAATACTTCTAATTCATATCTCATTATTAAATAAGCACTAAATATAAAATAAAATAAAAAAACTATTCTGCTCCTCCGCTGGTAGTTCTAGTTGTCGCTGTAGTTCTACTGCACGTTGATTATCAAACTTCCACTCCTGGAAACGAGACTTGAACATGTTGTCGATTGCCTTCATCAGATTTGGGTTACTTTTGCCAATGTCCCAATTAGGCTGTCATGCGAAAATTAATAAATTAAAATCTCACTATTATATTAAATTTAACAAACACAATTATTATTTAACTAATAACTTAACACATATAACTAACTCATCAATCATGTGCATCTTCAGCTCCTCGGGGATGGCTCTCCAAGACTCCCAATCCGCAACACATTTGACACGCACCAATGCTCCAACGTCGGACCAAAAGCTGGCGTGCTTATCTGACTTCACCACCCCCATTAATTCGTTAGTAGTAATTTGGTAACAACTTTTACCATAAGTGTGTCAGACACATACCTCAACTATTTACTTCTTGTCTATCAACAAAATATATATTCATAGTATTGAAGCTAAATAAAAACTTAATGCAAATTGCAAAATTTACAACGTAAACCTTTTCCAGAACCTTCGCCATCCATTGTCTTTGACGAACGCGCACCACCGTCGGTCATCGCACCAACAATCAAAAAACAAATTGATTATAATCTGCAAAATAGTAAAGCATTTCCAAAATGCATTCTGAATAAGAAGGAAAGCAGAAACACATATTTATAGGAAGGTTAGGCACTTTGCGCGACTAAGCCTTTGTCGCGCAAACATCTGCAGTAAATACAGTTTTGATTCCTCTGATTCACATGCACTGAATGCTCTGACCTAAAAACTGAACGACCTTTGCGCGACAAAGACTTTGTCGCGCAAGGTTTTATCACCTAGCGCAATGAAAGTTTCGTCGCACCAAACATATAGATTTGAAATATGGTGATAACGTTATCTGTGTTTTTTGCGCTCTTTGCGCAACGAAATGTCGTCGCCAAAAAATTTGCACGATGAACGTAATAGATTGTAATTATGAAGTTTACGTAAACATAGATCTTTAGTATTTATGTTTATGTAAACTTCATAATTACAAATAAATATTCGGTTATAATATTTATTCTAAAAATAATTAAAAACTTAAGTAAATTGAATTAATATTCCATGCAATTATTTAAACAACAAAACATGAATTAAACCGTAATTAAGTCCAAATACATAACCAATAAAAAGACCTTAAAATTAAATATTGTCCTCAAAAACATAAATTTAAAACTACTGTTTCGATTGTCCTCCATTCTGCTGCACGGCATAACGCCACTGCTTGTAACCCCCCTTCAACATTTCCTCCATCAACTTCATCAACTGTTCATCCGTTTCATCAAGAGTATAGTTACACTGTTACACATATATGCAAATAATTAATTCCAATATATAACAAAAAATTTAACAAAACTATATATTTTCTACTTTTGTCACACTTACTAATAATTGATCCATCACCGCCTTCTTCGCATTCTCGGGCACATATTTCTAAGAACACCACTCAGCAGTAGGGCAATTAGTTCGCATTGTTGCATCAATCGCATATGCAAACTCCACATATTGGCTCATATGATAGGGTCCGAAGGGCATGATTCGCTACCGGTTTTTATCTTTCATTCGAGCACAAAGAGAATTGTGAAGAATAAGCAGAGCAGAAACGCATATATATAGGAAGGTTAGGCACTTTGGGCGATGAAGCCTTTGTCGCACAAACCTCTGTAGTAAATACAGTATTGATTCAGATTCCTCTGATTCACATGCACTGAATGCTCTGACACAAAAACTAACTGGACTTTACGCGACGAAGCTTTTGTCGCGCAAGTGTTCCGCGGATTACCATGCACTGAATGCTTTGACCCAAAAATTAAACACTAATGGACCTTTTTACAGTGTTTTGTGCAACAAAATTTCGTCCCACAATGGTTTTTGCGACAAAGGTTTTGTCGCGTAAAACCTTGAGCGACAATTGAAATTATCTATTTTATTCCGTCTCGAAAACAGTTTCACAAAATACTAATGTCAATATTATAGTATTTTTGGAATCTGTTCTCGAGCCGAAACAAAATAAATACAGTCCATATAAATTTATTCTTCCAAATTATTAATAATTTAGTGTCATTATTTAATTAACCATAAATAGACTAATAAAAAAAACTATTCTAATCTTCCGCTAGTCCAGCCTCTCCATGTCGCTATGCGTCACGTTGAACATCACACTTCAACTCCCGGAAACGATACTTGAACACAACGTCGATGAACTTCATCATATTTGCATCACTTTTGTCAATGTCCCAATCAGGCTGATATGTAAAAATAAATAAATGATACATATCACTACTATATTTTATCTAAAGAACTAAATTATTATTTAACTAGTTAATAATTTACACGTACTGCTAACGCATCGATCATGACCGTCTTTATCTCCTGGGGGACGTCTCTCCAAGACTCCTAATTCACTCCGCATCTGTCATGCACTTATACCCCGACGTCGTCCCTAAACTTGTTCACCATATCCGACTTCTTATATCCTACTAATTTTGCATAAGTGATTCGGTAGCGGCTCTTAGCAGAAGAAGGGCCACCAGAGTCTGCCATCACGTACGAAAAAACAAACAAAAATTTAAATAATAATTCGGTGAAAGGAATATTTGCATTTTCGAAACGAATTGTGAAAAATAAGGAGAGCAGAAGAGCATATTTATAGGAAGATTAAGGGCCTTGCGCGAGGCAGCCTTTGTCGTGTAACAAGGAGATGTCCCTAAAATAGGGAATTGGTTGATCGGAAAGCTCGAGCCCTTTTAGAAAAAGGTGGGTCAACTAACAAAAGAAAGATGAAATCAGATACATTCTTAAAAGAAAGCGCTTTGCCTTACCTATCATGCCTCTGTTCAAGGCCCTTTTCTCTAAAACAAAAATGATAATGAAAAGAAAGAATAAGCATAGAATTCAGTTCGGTGACGTGAAGAAAGGGAAGGGATTTCCCTAGGAAAAACTTCGTCACACAATCTTTTCACGCCAAAAAAAAATTACCCACGGTTTTCTTACTGACTCTGCGCGACGAAGATTTAATTTTCCGTCGTGCAAACACTATTACGCAACAAAGTGTGCATCGTGCAAAGTAGCACCATTCTTGCACGATGAAGCTTTTTTTTTCGTTGCGCAAAACTCACTTGCATGACGAATTTTGCTTTGTCGCCTAAACATTTGTTGCGCAAATAGTTTTTCCTACTAGTGTTAGCACTCTAAATATCTCATTCTACACTCCTCACAAGTGTAATTTTCTTTCTAATTATAGAAAGTTTAGAGTGTAAAATGAGATTTGTGGAGTACCAATAATAATTCATGTGAGAAATAGTACAAAAACGTGAGGGAAGTCAATATGTTCCAAATATTTTTGGAATTCAGAGAAAGCGGATGTGGTGCAAAGGAGGCATGCAAGAGAACCGAAAGCAAGAGGAGATGGTCCTAGCACCACAAATTGGTTAGGTGATGATTTTCCATTCATGAGGGACTAGGGAATTTGTTTTTAATTGGAGCCCATAATTTTCCGATCACTTTGGGTTGCAATTTCTTATTTATTGAATTGAGTACTTTTGGTAATTTCGTATTTATTTAATTTAGTACTTTATTTAAACTAAGAGTATATTTATTTAATTTGGTACTTCATTTAAACTAAGAGAATCTTTATTCAAAGGACATAAACACACCAAATAAATAAAAAAACACACTAAATGAACTTAAAAAACACACCAAGTAAAATTACATAAACACACTAAATGAACTTAAGTTTCTTAAGCTTGTTTCAATTCCCATTGGTGCTCTATCAAGTCAATTTGCAGGGCTTTGTGATAGTATGAGGATTGAAGTAAAGTATATCGTTGAATGAGCCTTTCATTGTAACCTCTATCCTTTTCTAATGGCTCGTGGTGCACGGGTTCTTCGGTGGCGTCATAAGCAAAATATATTTGTGTTCTAGAATTGTTCATCGTGTCTGGCTCATATCATCAACGACATCATAATCATACTCATCTTCCACAGTCATGTTGTGAAGAATGATACACGTCATCATGATGGATTGAAGCGACTCTAAATCAAACAATCTGGCAGCACCCTGACAATCGCCCAACGAGCTTGGAGGATACCAAAACAACGCTCCACATCCTTCCTACACCCTTCTTGATAGCTTGTGAAGTGTTTGTCCTTTTCACTTCGCGGACGTGGCACTATTTTGACAAACGATGTCCACCTTGGGTAAATGCTGTCTGCTAGGTAGTATGCTTCGTGGTACTTATGTCCATTGACCCAATATGTGACTTTTGGTGCTTTTCTTTGTAGGATATCGTTGAACATTGGGGATTGGGCAAGGACATTGAGGTAATTTTGAGCTCCTGGAACACTGAAAAAACCATGCCAAATCCATGTATCAAATGATGCCACCGCCTCCAAAATGATACTCTTTGCTCATTTTATGTCCCCATAAGCTGCTTGCCATGCACTTGGACATTTTTTTCAGGCCCAATGCATACAGTCGATGCTTATAATCATGCCACGAAAACCTCACATCTCACCCTTCTTCAGAAGCCTTTGCAAGTCTCTAGATGTACTCTTTGGTGTAGATAGATTCGATTACGAAGCAAAACCTCATCAGGGACTCAAGAATGGTTGATTTTCCCATCCTCGCTATCTCATCCACTTGGTTTGCAGATGCTCCATATGCAAGCATCCATAAAGCAACATTAATTTTTTGCTGAGGAAGGAAACCCATGACACCAAAAGCATCATTCTTTTGCATAAAGTAAGAATCATAGTTGTAAACAGCAATCATGATTTTGTTGAGCAAATGTCGTTCCATTCTAAAATGACTTCTAAAGTACGTATCAAGGAATGCACTGTTATTGACAAAATAATCGTCCAAGAGATCCTTACCTCGTCATTACTTGCTTCTATCAATGTTTGTGGAACGGCTGGGCTTGGAGATCTCAACCACAGCTTGGATGACTCGACGGGAATGTGAGGCTTTTTGGCCTCTTACTTCGTCATCTCTACTTCTACGCTCCTCATCCTTATCCTCTTCCATCTCATTTTCGCCCCCTTGAGATTGAACATTTATTCCCCTTGCTTAAACAATTATTTTTCTTGCTCATCGATTTCCCACAACATCCTTGAAGAAGACATTGTAAGAAGGAAGCATAAACTATGAATAAGGATAGAGATTTTGATTTTGGTGTGTGATTTCTTAGGATAGATTATGGGTTATATGGAGGAAAAAGAAAGGATTAGGTTGTACATAATGCCATATGGCATGCCGTCATTCATTAAAAATTTGATCGAAATCTATCCTCAAAGATTCTAAACAGATTGTGACACGTGGCGCGATGGGATTGGTTAAAAATCTTATTGGAAATCTAACCTCAATGATTCTGAAAAGGTAACGACAAGTGGCACGACGACATTGGATAAAAATCTTATCGAAATCTATCTCAAAAAATTGTCCTTTTGGATAATGACACGTGGAGCAACGAGACTGATTAAAAGTCATATCCAAAATTACAAATAAATTTTTTTAATTATTTTATAAAATAAAAAATACTAATATTTTATTGCCTATTGCCATGACTATTTAGTTTAGGGATGGAGATACAAAAGGTAATTACTGTTCATTAAATACAGTTACTATTTACTGAAGGGGATTCAATAGGCAGTTGCCCTGGAGGCTTTCCTACACTGAAAGTGCTCTAAAAAAATACGTGTACTAAATTTCTAATGAAAAGTTTACTTACGCGAAATAAGAATGCAAGTTATGAGTATTAGTTTAGTTCCGGCAAATTCTCTGCTTACTAACATAGAATAATGTACATCCCAAGTTAAAAATGGTGGTAATTTTAACTAACTATACTTATAAAACTCATGAATTCACTGATGAAAAAACATCCAAATTCATCAATCACACACAGACTAATAAACATAACATTCAAACAAGAAAAAGTAAGTAAAAATATGGCTAATATCGAGAGAGGCACATAGCGAATTTAAAGCGGTAGACGCTTCTTTTTACATGCAGGTTATAATGGTGGTTTAAAACTCCAAGATACAACCTTGTTCAATCCGAAGCAATATTACGACAGATGGTGTGCCTAGTGTTTATTGATTGCCCATTGATGAAAGTGGGTAGGGGAGGATAATCAGAGATTTATTGAGTGTTTTGATCATAGGGGCCTCGTTTTTCAATTTAGTTGATTAAACATCTGTTTATTTTAAGAATTTGATTAAACATTTTTTTTCTACAATTTTATTAGAAGTACGTTTGGTTATATTGGTATGGTTGATTATATTGTTACGTTTAGAATCTAAACGTACCAAAATCCGTACGTTTATTTCAAATGTATTACAAGTTTTAAATACATTTTTTTTATATAACTATACGTAAAATTTTAACAAATTAATGAAGTTTTTTTTTTATGAAAGTATTATAATGACTATTTTTATGAAGGAAGAGACTAATTAAACATAAGAACAGAAATAAAAGTTATTATTTTTTAGTGATAATGAAGAACTAGTTAAATTAATATTTTTAATAACGCCACAAATTTTCCACTTGGACTTGGAATTAGATTTTTCTAGGAAATTGAAATAAATCGCATCCAAAGCCTATTTAAGCCTACCTTAAGTAGGGGATTAAATCAACTTTAGAGGGCAATTATTTATCTCTACAAGAAAGAGAGAAAGCTAGAGGATATTTGTTCTCCTCCTTTAGCATTCTTCTTCGCTTGCCCATGCAAAGAACAATTTTCCATTGATTTCTTTGTCTTCTCTGCGCCGCACCAATGTAGGAAAAACTTAATTTTCTTTGTCTTCTTCTTGGGTGGTGCTGTCGCGGGGCAACCGTCGAGGTGGTGCGGCACGTCGGCTGGCAAGGGCCAGGAGTCAGTTCGGTATGGGCCGAGAATGTGGTGTGGTAAGGGCCACATCTTATGCTGCTCGGCTTGACTAAAGTCAAGGGCTAGCTCGGTATGGGCCAAGGAAGTGACGTGGCATGGGCCACCATTTGAGCTGCCTCGTCTGTGCTACTTGCCAAAGATGAGGAAACTGCTTGAGTTTGATTTCTCAGCTGCCATAGATGGAGTAACCGAGGACGGAGCTGCCAAGATTGGAGCTGCTGACGATGAAGTGTCGGATGAGCAAACTGTTGAGTGCGAAGTGGTTGCTACCCCCTGACCATTTGCTGCTTAGCTAGTCTTCGAGTATTCAATCTTTTGAACTGTGTGACCTGCATCATAACATGATAAAGATATGTGGAATATGAAAATCGTTAACTAATCACATCAAAATAAGTAGTTGTGTGGAAATTCATTGGCAGTTTACCCCATTCCATTGAAGAGTAGACCCAAATGGGCGTCGGAGAATTAGTTTATCCTCTCTCACTGGACAGTTAATCCAGATGGGTGTTGTCACGCCCCGACCCGCGAATAAGAACTATTCACGAGCTAGGGTGTGAGTCATATCTTAGTTATAGAAATAAATTCTACAACCAAGATATGGTGGAAAATAAAATTATTAAAATGTATTGAATACGCAACGGAATAACTATAGTGCACAAATTAATTCACATTGAATAAGCAGCGGAAATAAAATATTAGTCTACAAAATTAATTCATAACAAAAGTACCAACTAAAATAATAATTGAAATGAGTAGCTCTTGCCAATACATAAAATGTATGCGAATGAGATGGATGAATGTACTAACTCCCTTCTAATCCCGTCAACACATACCTAAGGCACCCAAGCCTGCACGTCCCATACCATGCTTATACCACTTGGCTCCGAGTATGTTAGAATATGAGTTAACTCCCGTTCATCCCTTAACCCAATTTTTGTAATTAAACTCTCAATTTCCACTTTATTAAACAGGCACTTCCCCTGACGCCCAATTGTATATTCAAGCCCTGCACCCTACGCCTGACATATACAAGATTTCATCATTTTAATAATCAACCAATTGTATACTCAAGCCCTGCACCCTACGCCTGACATATACACGGTTCATTATTATTCAAGGCAAACTTCAGCCCTTGAATATCC
This sequence comes from Heteromeles arbutifolia, assembly GCA_024362995.1. Taxonomy (NCBI): domain Eukaryota; kingdom Viridiplantae; phylum Streptophyta; class Magnoliopsida; order Rosales; family Rosaceae; genus Heteromeles; species Heteromeles arbutifolia. The sequence continues at coordinate 17,793,035 of JANCRC010000001.1, forward strand.
TCATAACTCAAACACTTTACACAAGTGAGCACTAGACACAACTCAACTCAACTCTTTTTCTTGCTTTGCCATGCATTTATATGTATATGTCATGGTCACATGGATATCAATACTCACATTTTATCTAACAAGCATGCAAGCTTCAACATAAATCAAATTGATTAGTAACAAGAATAATATAATCATAATATTAATAACAAAGTAATAATTTATAATCCATCATATAAAGTGTTGCTCATTGACCACTCTATCTTTTTTCCTCGTCTCGTCCATCTTGTTCAGGCAACCTGTTTTTATTAGAAAGGAATAGACATCCATGTTAGAGAAAATAATTGTTAGAGTGAAATGTAGGTCTCAAAGGCCACAAGGCATGAAATTATGTCTCTAGCTTTTCCCTTTCCAAACATCATCTTTTATTTTTATTTTAGCCCACCACTTCTACTTCTTCTCATCTCCCTTCCCTTATATTCTCACTCACAAACTTGATCACTTTCTGTAACATCCCACATCGCCCAGGGGAGTGATCATTATATGTATATTCCCACATCTACCTAGCACGAGGCCTTTTGGGAGCTCATTGGCTTCGGGTTCCGTAGGAACTCCGAAGTTAAGCGAGAAGGGGGCTAGAGCACTCCCATGATGGGTGACCCACTGGGAAGTTCTTGTGTGAGTTCCCAGAAACAAAACCGTGAGGGCGTGGGGAAGGCTCAAAGCGGACAATATCGTGCTACGGTGGAGTTGAGCCCGGGAGGTGGCTGTGCCCGGGCCGGGATGTGACACTTTCTTTCACCCGACTCTCCTTTTCCTTCCACACAACACCTTCCCCTTTTAACGTATTTTTATCATCTTCTTGCTCCTTCTTTTCATTTCCCTCAATAACCACTGCTAGCTTAACCGAACATCAGCGTTTCAAACTGGGGTACAAACTAGCACATAGATTGGATTGTCGTTTTTTTTTTATATGTTATAGAGGAGATGATAAGGAATAACTTTTGTGAAGGAAGTGTTTCGATCCGAGCTACGAAAAATGGGGTTTTGGTGCTCATAACATGGCTGTGCGGGATTAGTGACATGAATTGGTGTTTCAAACATATTGGACGATCATACCATACCGTTGGATTTTTCTGAAATTTGGATATATCATGGTAGAGAGATATACAAACAACTCTTGTGAAGAAAGTACTATGATATAATCTATGGATGATGGTGTTTTGAGCTATTAAATAGGCTGGACGAATTTCTAGTTTTTGGATATCTTTCTTTTGATAGATGGAGTTTGGTAGAGAGATTTGTTGGAGAAGGTCTCATGTATTTTTCTGGGATTTTTCTCACACTTGTTGTACATCATTCTCAAGGGAAATAAATAGAGATTTTTGATAGTTTGGTGAAAGTGCTTCTCATGGAAATGATCTCAAAATAACAACACAAGATTTAAGTGGTTCACCAATTTGGCTACATCCACTAGAGTTTGCTTTCATTGTATTTCACTTCTATATATGAGGGACTTTACAAATACAATGAAAGATGGCTTAAAGCCTTCAAGAAAGATAAAGAGGTAATATGAAAAGGAGGATGACTTTTTGTGTTGGAGTTGTTCTCTTCTTTTTCTTCTTCTTCTTTCTTCTCTCTTCTCTCCATTCTTCCTCTATGTCCTTCCGTTGTTTCTTTTCTCCTTCCTTTATGTAGATTGCATGACATCTTCTTCTCCAAAGAATCTCCACAAGTGTGCCAATGGAAAGAAAGCAAGTGTTGGGCTAATCATTACCATGAAATGTGTTCCAATCACAAAGCAACAATTGTTATCCTAATCAATAGCAATGAAATGTGTTCCAATAGCAAGTCACCAAATGTTAGCCTAATAATTTATAATGGTATGTGTTCAAATGGCAAAGAGACGTGTGAAATTAATCAATATTACGCAAGGTGGATACAAGCATCCAAGGCCACGTTCATACCATTTTGGAGGGATGAAACATCACCAAACATTTAACTCTTAGATTCCTAATGAATACAAACTTGCCAACTCACTTATATTTGATAAAAATATCAAGTCAATCCCATATAATCACACTTCTCCAATTCACCCGTTCTCACCTCATTGGAAGATTTGGAATGATAGATTTGAAGCATTGAAGAGAGCATGTAGACAATTAATTGAAATTCACCTAGGCTAGTGAGTAAGCACTCTAAAACAATAGCATATTGCCCACATGCATGCCAATACATACACATACCTAGTATATGGCTTTATATAGACTTACACCTCTCCAATGTTTAGGGGTGATATCTCTCTACATTAACTCAACTTGCCAACTCACTCCAAACCAAGGTATTAAATATCGATGATATCGGAAATATCGGTAGTCCGAAAACACGGAAATATCGATGGAAATATCGGGATAATATCGATATCGATAAAAACTATATGGAAACCACGGAAATTGTAAGAAAAACTTGGAAATTTTTATTGAAACTTTGCAGGATGTTTATTTAGTCAATTATCTATTAGTTTATCACAAAAAATTGGAAGGAAATGCATTGCATGATGGATTTAACATTATCAAGTTGATTATATAGCGAGCTGACAAACATTGTGAGTGTAGAAAATATGTAGTAATTAATGAAAGAAGTTTAAACACACCATAATCATTTATATATAATGAATTAGTACAATATTTTACACTTTATACATTGCATGGTAAGATACATGAGTGACTTAGTACCACATAGAGTTCCTATGAGGTTCAAATTTTTCACTATCTTCATCATCTTTATGTGTAGAGTGAGTGTATTGTGAAGAGTAGTTATCAAATGATAAATCCCCAAAATAGTTTTGCATGTAATTGTTAACATGCCACCCATATGGATCCGAGATTGGTTAACGTTGTCCATAAGGAAAATCATTTGAAGATTGAGTCTCGGATTGTTTCTATGAGTCGCTCGATTCCATCCCAACAGGAATAGGATATGAAGGGTAGGGAAATGGTTGGTTAGGAGTACAACCATAGTTACTACTTCCCACTCCAACAGAGTCCGAAGTTCTAGATAACGAGTCATCTTCTTGACTTGACAAAATCCCCTTGCCTCTTTCTCTACGAGTATAGTTCTTCTCTATGGCACCAATTCCTGGTCCTGCCCGCCTACTGCCATGGTCATCATCCTGTGTTGCATGCGTGAAGTTTGCCTCACCAGTGAAGGGGCTCGTAAATCCGGGAGGTGGTCCAACATAGTTTCCATATCCACCACCACTACCTTCAGCTCCACTATATCCTTCATCATTCCCACCTCCGATGATAGGTGAGTCTCCTGATCTTGTACTAGAGCTATCATTAGTATCAGCACGATGTTGTGGTTGTGTAGGATTGGAAGAAGGTGGAATTCCAGTGTTTCTTGGTCTTGGGCGCAAAAGTTCTTCCAAAGAGTCAGCGCTGCTAGATCCCACCTTCTCCTGTAATACTCTTTCTACATTTATCCCTTCATTACGTGCTTCTTCAGTAACTCTGGGAGCTGGGTTGCCTTCATCATCATCTAAATGAAGAGGTTTAATCCATTGATAAAGTTGGTTACCCTCTATATCATCATCTTCAGCAACAATATCAAACACATCTAGTGGGTCACCACGGTCAACATGATCTATTTCTGCTTCCTTATCTCGAATTTGAAGCTTCATGTTGTAGTAGCAATAAACTAATTTTTCCAACCTACTATGAGCCAACCTATTTCTTTGCTGTGTGTATGAGTGCAAATGTGCTCCAATTTCTTTCACAAGTAGATGAGGAAGTTGTTTGTGATAATACCTTGATTGCTAACTTTCTCACAGTTGGTGCATCGGTCTCATAAATGATCCACCATTCAGCTACAATGAAAAACAATGTTGATAAGCCTAATAACTCCAACAAATTCTATTATAAACTTATAGTGAAATATGTTTACACTCACTAGGAGACATTTTTGTTCGAGCAGCAACTGATGTTGGTTCTCCAAAAGTTCTTCTTGCATCTTTAAACCATGTTAGCTGAATTCAATAAATCGTGTTAGTTTAATCCAACAAAGTAATTATTATAATTTAAGTAATTGTGTACCTCATTTCCAAATTGGCCAACTGCTGGTGATGCAGGGTCTAATTTAGGGTATACATTATGTACAGCACGTATAAGGGTACCATCATCTCCAACACCGGGTCTGTATTAGTATCGCGGATTCAAATAATATGCTGTTCAAAGAAACACATACTCTAATAAGAGAAATAATACTTATGCAACTAAAGAAATGAATTGCAAATTATGACATAATTTATACCTGCTGCATGCAAATCGTGGTATAATGTTTTATACCATCGGTCTTCAATTATCTTTATGACCCACCTTGCACCATGTTTTCTTTCCAATTCATCCTTCACTACACGCATCAACTCATATATTGCCCCCATAGTAGGATACACTTCTGTGTCAACAATCCATAAAACTTTGTAAAGAGGTTCAAACACTTGGCACACATGTTCTGATTGAGTCCAAAAAGCATGATCAAGCACTATACTTTCCACCATACGACCTGCATTTGAGCGGCTCACATTGTGGTTAGCCCAATCGTCACTAGTGAATAGTTGCTTCAACCTTGCTTTCTTCTTAAGTAGGCTGTCTAATGCAATATAGTTGGTGGCGAATCGAGTGGTAGCTGGACGAATAATTTCTCTTTTGCAAAATTCACGCATCTTTGCCAACAACCAACCGTGATTGTAAATATAATTTGTGATCGTTCTAGCTCTTTTTACCACAGTAGCAACATTCTCTTTCTTCCCCATTGCCTCAAACATGAGATCAATACAATGTGCTGCACATGATGTCCAAAACACATTATGATGCTTCATTAACTTTTTTCCAGCTTTGACAAATGCAGAACCGTTGTCGGTCACGACTTGGACAACATTATTCTCTCCCACCTCCATGATTACATCCCTCAATAATTTGTAAATATACTTGTAGTTCTTTATATGGTCTGAAGCATCAACAGACTTCAAAAAAATTGTCTTTCCCTTGGAGTATACCATGAAGTTTATGATAGACAATCTGGTCGGGCCAGTCCATCCGTCACACATGATTGTGCAACCATTAGTTTCCCACTTTGACCTCAACTTGTTAACATACTCGCCAATGTCTTTATACTCCATATCCAAAAATTTGTTTCTTATCTCATAGGGAATGGGAGGTTGTACACCAACACCGGCCCGTTGACATCCTGCTACCATATTTTTGAAATGATGTGATGATGCTTTCTGAGTAGGGACATTTTCATAGATAAAGAACTTGCTAATTAGATGCCCCATTCCCTCCTTCACATTACCTCCAGTGAAATAACTCCAAACACTCTTTTGACGTGCTTTGGATGACTTATATCAACTTGGGGCTATTGGTGGTGTTGGTTGTGATTCTCTAAGATTGCCTCCCCATCTCATTTGTGCACCACCACTTGTCCCGGAACCTTGTGCTCTATTAGGAATTTTATGAAGGTGTTCTCTTTCCCATGTTGACTGTTTGGAGGCACGTAATGCTTGTTTCAAACTGCGTCGTTCTTCAGGTCCCATGTCATCATCACATTCGTCCTCATTGTCATCATCATCACTGTCAACCGCTTGGCCAATAACTTCTCCTCGTAGCCCAGCTCGAATATTTTCCATTCCATGTGTTATCTTTTCCTTCTATTGTTTTTTATTTTTTAATAATGTGCTGATGAATGCCTTCACTTCTTGGGGGACATTATCGCATCGTTGGACATTTTTTGCTGGATCTAATCCACTAAGATGGTACTTAAGTCGTGTCACTCCGCCACTCTTCATTACCCGACCACAATATTTGCAAATTATGCCATGTTTGTTTCCGTCTATTGGGTCTCCATGTTCCCAAGCTGGATCACGTTTAGTAACTCCACTGGACATCTTAAACGTACCTATATTTATTTTTCATGAAAATTAGACAATTATTTTTTGGCCAAAAAAATATAGTAGTGATGACGGTTATATAAGGGAACCTAAATAATAAAGTTATTCTACAGAAGAATTAAATACGAAGTAAAGAAAATGATTGTAAAAATTTAAGTAATTATAAAAATAATATGAAATAATAAAACCTAATATTAATGAATAATAATCCAATTTGATAATAAAACCTAATATTAATAAAATAATAAATAACATTAAACATATTAAAATTATCCTAGGGAATAATTATACAACATTACTTAATTACTTAAAAAAATTAGCATGTAATTGTTAACATTACTTAATTACTTACAAAAATTAACATGTAAGTATTAATTACTTAAAAAAATTAACATATGAGTCCACACAAATTTTTTTGTTGTTGTATAAATTACAATAATATAAATATAAGTTTGTAAACTTACCTTAAATATGGAACCCTTTGTGTTCAAGCTCTGGAATGGATCTGGAATGGCTTTGAAAAGGGTAAGGGAAGAAGAAGAAACGAAAATGCTCTGAATGGCTCTGATACTCCACCTCTTTGAATGTGAAAGAATATCACAGACTCACAGTGGCACACGGTTTCATTATGAAAGCACTATTATTTTTGTCTGTGGTCTGAAATTGTAAAAAGTGATTGTAAAAGTTGTCAAGTGAGGTGAGTCAGATGACCCAACCACACACACACACACACATGCCACCACACACGCACACAGAGATCACACACGCACACAGACATCACACGCAGACAGTCTCTCTCTCTTTCTCGATCCTTCTCTCTTCTCTGAGCTCCCTTCTCCCCCTTCTCCATTCTCCCACACACACGCACAGAGACCCAAGGTCTCTCGATTGATCATTTTCCCACACACAAGCACAGAGACCCACATCGCCTTCTGCTCCTCCCTCGTCGGCGCCGTCTCTCTCCTTTCTCTCTGCACCGAGGGTCCGAGACCCACATACACACACGCACACCATCGCACCTGCTTCAAGAAGACACCCATCATCATCAGCAACCTCGTCTTTCTCCCTCTCCTTCTCGTCTCTGCAACTCGGCGAACGCAAGAACTCCGGCGAGTTTCTTGAATTTCTCTGGTTAGGTAAGCTTCGGGTTTGCCTCTTTCTGTTCTAGATTGAACCTTATATGTGAAATTTAAGTTCAAAATCGTGTTTTTGCAAGGTTTTTGGGACGAAATCGGCTCGGGAATAGGCACACCCATCTCCGGCGAGGCCGTGGGTGTCGACGAACTTTCGGAACACCTCCGACCGTTTCACGACAAACGGAATATATAAAAACATTCATCTCGTCTTCTATTTCATTTTGATACCTAGATCGGAGTCTAGGGTCCTCTTTTACAGTCGGCCAGAGCTGTAGAAGCTCCGGCGTTCTTCTCCGAGCAGCACAGTTCCAAAATATCGTGATATTTTGACGAAAACCCCCTAGATACCTATTAAAATATTGGTCCCGTAAAAAACCGATAATATTGGCGAAATATCGCCGATATTATCGGCATTTTGTTCCTTGCTCCAAACTCAACACTTAGCCATACGTTTAAGCTATAGACTTCCCACCTTCACACCCTAATTGTTAGCTTATTAATTTCCAACCTAACCCTTGGAGAAAAATCTAGCTAACTCTAATATAAAATTCCCACCTCTTGGAGCTTAACTCTCCAACCCTTTTTACGCTTCACTAACTCAAGATCAAAATGGCTATCAAGGGTAACTTAGTTGCTATTGGCACGAAAAGCGTAAGTAGAAACCCTAACAAATCAAACTAATACATATATACATATAAGCTACACAGTTACTGGACAAAATTATGATGAGGATGCCAAACAAAATAGAAACCTCTCTAGTTGGAGAAATTTGAGTATACAAGTATAAGTTAAGCACAAAAATAGATTTTATAGTGAAAAAATCCCTACTAACTTACATGTCAAAAATACAAGTTCTTGTACTTATAATATATAAAGGGAAATCATTACATTTGAAATCGATATAAGTGTGTGTGTGTGTATAACCATTTTTTTTATACGGGGTATTACAAGTGTCGAAAAATTAGTTTACCCTTTCGCACTGGAGCGCAATTAGTTTATCATTTCGCACTGGAGAATATACCTAGATGGGTGTTGGGGAATTAGTTTACCCTCTTGCATTGGAGAGCAGACCCAGATGTGTGTCGGGGAATTGGTTTATCCTCTTGCGCTTAAGAGCTTACCCATATGGGTGTTGGGGAATTATTTTACCCTCTCGCACTGGAGAGCAATTAGTTTACCCTTCCACACTAGAGAACAGACCTATATGAGTGTCGGAGAATTAGTTTACCCTCTCGCATTATAGAGCAATTAGTTTATCCTCTCGCATTGGAGAGCAGACCCAGATAGGTGTTGGGGTATTAGTTTACCCTTTCACACTGGAGAACAATTAGTTTACCTTCTTGCATTAGATAGCAGACCCATATGTATGTCGGGGAATTGGTTTAACATATCGCACTGGATAGTAATTAGTGTACCCTATCGCACTGGAGAGCAAACCCATATGGGTGTCAGGGAATTGGTTTACCCTCTCGCAGTGGAGAGTATACCCATATGGGTGTCGGGGAATTAGTTTACCCTCTCGCACTAGAGAGGTTATCCAGATGGGTGTCGGGAAATTGGTTTACCCTCTCGCACTGGAGATCATGAAAGTCGTTATTGTGAGCGTAGTTGAGGAAAAATGGAATGCTAGACAACTGAAATAATCCTCAGCCTATGAGGTCTTGTTCGACGATCAGCTTAAGACTTTGAACTGCTTGTGGAACTTGCGTAAAGGTGTACGTGGAAAGCGCGGTGAGCTGCTCTTAGACTTTCTTTAAGTATTGCATCATCGTTAGATGTTTCGTCGTGTGCCTTTTTAAGGCTTGGTTGGTGATCAGTTGAGAATCTGAATGGATTGCAAGCTACTTCACCGTGAAGTTTTTCTCTACCAGGGGGTGCTAATAAAGCATTATCTTCTGCTTAGTTATTGGATGCTTTGAAGTTTGGAGTGCCATGGGCTTGGTCGGCGCGATTAGGAGCCACAGGGTAAGATCGGCACAACTGGGAGCCGAGGTGCAAGATCAAGGGCTGCTAGAAGCTGTGGAGCAGGTATGCATTACTGTAAGCGCGGAGTTGGGGCCGACTTGGGCTAGGTTGTGCACAGCAGGAGGAATTAGACCACTAGGTCATGGATGCTCGGCTACTGGTGATGTAATGCTCTAATATTGAATCGTCTATAGTGATGAGAACAAGACATGCCACCGGTTTGGGTTGGTGTGTCCTTCTGGTACTCGTCTGCCCCCATTGCGCCATTAGGCTGGGTTGCTACATCAGTCAGAACAGAAGTAGTCTTTATATCTACCAGTGTACATGAGATGGTTCCATCTGCTCGATTTTGTTAATGAAATGTGACTTGTTTATGTTGGTCAGGCCTCGTCGGAGCACTTCGTCAGTAGTTTCATTGCGCTGGAAATTGCACAATCGTTCGGTCATGAACCTCCCAACTTCTTCTTGAGTTTGCCTCTACCAGGGCAGCGAAGCTTCTAGCTGCCCCCAGTTGTGACATGTTGGTTTAGGCAACTATTCCCTGTGCTTGGCTGGTCCATGTCGTGGCTATGGTGCATGTGGTACGTTCCTGGCAGGTGAGTGGGTTACTCGCAAGATGCCCATTCAACTTGAGTCGGATTGAGTAACTGCTTCTTTCCGTCCGTCATGCTACCTACTCTGATGTAAGGTGAATGATGCTCCTTATGGCCTAACTGCAAATGAACACTTTGCCTGGAAGGTTGTCCATGTTGATTATTGGAGTGTGGCCCTAACCGTGAATGTATCATCGTCTGTGGGGCTAACCGAGAGTGCACGCTTCTCCCCATGCTAAGACAAGAGTATACGCTATCTTAGGGACCCAGTCGGGAGTGTACACTGCCAGAATGCTTGGTTTATGGCTGGTCGAGGGACTGCTTGCTGGGACACTACTGGAGAGGTTCATTATCTGCCATTATCCTACTTCGGGACACCTCGTCTAGGGCATGCTGTGTCTCGATATGCTACAAAAGTTGATTCACCATGGTCGCCTGCTGCGCAAAGGCGTTAGTCAACTTTATGACTTGTCGAGACAAGTGTTGTTCGCCATGTGGGGTGGAAGAGTTTGGACGGTATGCGTCTCTTTGAGTAGTGGAAGTGTAATGGACTTCGGATGCGAGATTTAAGTTAGGATATGTTAAATCTACGAAAAATAGGCTGAAAATAGCCCCAGTTCAATCGTCGGTCCAGAAATCTAAAGTCGGGACGGTTAAATCGGTCTTGGGCCAGTTTGGATCGCCAAATGGGTCGCGGAAGCAGGTTGGGCCGCGAAAGTGGGTTGTGCCACGTGCGAGGCGCTTAGGCGCAGTGTGACGCTGAGAGCGCATTGGATCTAGGTTGAAGGGATTGTTGGCGCGGCTTGGGCCTGTGATGCACCTGCGCTGCTAGGGTAGCGCCTTGGGCCGGGTCGGCCTGGCTCGGTTGCCTTGCGGCGTGGGCTGCTTGGGTCGCCTCCTGGGCTGCTAGCGCAGCTGCTCCCTGCTCTTCGTAGGTTTGCTGCCATGGAGCTAGCCGACTCCCCACTGCCACGGTGTTCCCCGTGGCTGCCATGGTGGTGGTGCTCCGTGATGGCAAAGTTGCTCCTCTTTCCATCGTGTTGAGCCTCGTGGATCATCATGGTGGAGCCACATCTCGTTCTCCATCACTTGATCCGGATCTTTGAACATAGGAAGTTCCGTTTGTCGTGGTTTCCGAATTTCTCGTTATTGTATTTTTCCCTTACCTATATTCAAAGAACTAACAAAATTCTAGGAATAAGAAAGTATGAAAAATTTACGAACGAATGAGAAATGAGAAACTTTGAATGCGTGAGTCTTCTTCGAGCATGTGAATCAAACTCTCAAAGAAAGCACCAATTTGTGGATGCAATTTGTGGATGGCCAAAAGCCTCACGCGCCCATGATGAATGGGGGGGGGGCTTTGGCCGAAAAATCTCCGATGCCAAAGTTAGAATTCTAAAACGAATGTGTTTTGGAGTTTGTAGGTAGCAAATGACTTAGCTTTTTAGTGGGATAATAGGGCTATTTATAGGGAAGTGACCGGCCATATTTGGAGAATAGTGGCCGGCCATATATGGTGTAATTGAAGAATAATTGCAAGATATTATGTGAAATAATATATTGCAATTAACATGGTAATTAATCCCAAATTAAATAGGAAGTTTTGGGAGTTACTTTTTGAATAAGTATTTGATGAGGAGTGATGAGAGCGATTGGGTTCTACAAAAGGTACTGCGAGATATTGGGAGTGAGTCCAGGGGACAACTTGGATTGTTACAATCAAAGGCCTTTTTCCAAATAAAATGCAATAATCCTATGTAATAGGATATTTCTTGTTTCAATTTTCATAAAAAAGAGCTCCCTAAGTTATTAGTTTTAATTGCGACATTGAGAAGAAAGAATCGAACACAAGAACTTGGTTCTTGTTGCAAAAGTGAATCACTTAACCTTATATCTACATTTGTCTATATAAATGTATGAATAATATCTTCAATATTATTTATTTAATTCAATAATTGTCCGTTATAGATTTTGATTTGAAAGACTAATTCCAATAAAATTAGAAGCGGAATCAGATGGTGACTCCTACTATAGCCCATCCACATCTTTGGGAAATCTAGTATCTTCTACGCAAAAATTCCACCACACGGAACAAGGAAAAAAAATGGACGCTCCTACATGAATGGTGGAGAACAATTTAGAAACAAAAGACAACAGAAATACAGAACTGAAATACTTATACTTTATTATTCAAAAATACTTGCAATACATAATGATACACAATAAATACATAAAATTAAAATAATATTAACTTGAATGAATCAAAGGTAGAGGTTAGCGCAAAAGCTTTGTGCTTCGAACAGTATTTATGTCCCACTCTTGTGCTTGTGATTTTACAACGTCTGCTCAACCAGGATACAACTACCTAATTCTACAACCTGCACTGGATTATAGTATTCTAGCGAATTGCGTTTGTACGGAAGAGAGAGAGAGAAGATGATTTGTGATGGAACTGATAACTCCAGTTATATAGGCTCTTTCATACCTCTTCAAATACATTTTGGATGTATCTGAAGCTATACAACTCTTTCCAAAGAGTTGTGTCTATTAATCAAAACGTTTTTAATTAATTTATTAAAAACTTAATTCGAAATTAAAACTAACTAATCAAGCCTAATCCACACAATTAATTTATATTAATATTACGGTATAATCATCAAGCCTAATCCACACAATTAGTAGCCCAAGCCTCAATCCTCATTCCAAATAGTCCAACACCTAATCACTAATAAAAAGGACTTGACCTATATAAAGGCCTTTAACACGTTGTTTCCCGATGTGGGACAATAGGAGTCTCAAAACTCCTACAATGAATTCCTGGTCTTGCCCATGAGCTAGTGAAGACCGAGCTATTATACCAATTACCAAATAATAACTAACATAAAACGTTACCAAATAATAAACATAGATTTCAAATTACTTAATAACCCATCACTTGGGAGAGAGACTCTGGAAAGGGACCTAAAGAAACAAAAAGTGCGTATCATGACTCTGGTTATGGCACTCTATGGGTTTGAAATTTTTTAATCAACCCCTATTTCGAGGTGTGACATAGTATCCGTTAGAGAGAAATTTTGGGCTTTCTTTTAATAACTGAGGATGAGGATGTTTCAATTTTCATCCATTCGTCCGTATTAGAGATGTAGGGTTTGATTTTCTTCTTTCCATATCACTTGTATAAGAAAAAGGGGTTTTTAATTCAGTTTCTGATCATTCACTTCTTCACGATTTGAGTTAGTGAATAGAGAACACACTAGCAAAGGAGCCCGCGCGATGCTACGGGTTTTAAAACTGTTAGGCATAACAAAAACAGTTGGTGCAAAGTTGCAATGAATAGTTTGAAACGAACAGTTTCTTGACACGTTCATGCTTCGGTAAATAATATTCATCAGCATATGTAAAAACCAAACTAAATTTATTAATTTAAAAAATTATTTGCTTCCTCTACCCAACCCAAATTAATTCATACAAAATTTGCACAACACAAATTAAGAGATCAAACCAAATCTACACAATTCAAATAAGAGATCAAACCAAGCTAATCTTTTCCTTTTGGAAAAAGCAGCATACTCTTGGTAGAAAAGTGAGGTAATTAGTAGTGTACCTCTAATTAGACCTCTGTAAATCAGGTTGGCCTTAATTGATCAAACCGCACCTGCTTTTTGAAATTCTGAAATATTTATCAAAATGAAATCACACAAAATCAAATTTGAAAAACAAACCATACTAATTCAAATAAGAAATACACAGTTCCCAAATAAAGAGCATGGTTCAAGTTAGTGATTTGATTTAGGCACAGAATGCAATAGCAACCTATCTATTTATATAAATTAAAAATATTTAAATATAAACTTCAATAATGTTGACAGTTATTCTGTACTGTAAGCAATTATTTTTGTTTAACAAAGTTCATTATTTTGTAAGCAATTATTCGTTTACAAATTCGAAAGCGATTTATTCACCTAAGTTCCTAATCAGAATAACATAAACATTCACATTAATAAAGAACTTGGAAAATGGTAAGGACCTCCAACTGTTGACATCTTCTCATCTTGTCTAAAAATAAACATCACATATGGGTTCTTCCACTGGATGAACACTTCATTTTCTATATTCTATTGGGTTCACTTTCTTTTCATTTTTTTTCATTTTTACCATACCAATCTATGCATCAGTATGCCTTAACCTTTGAGTCCCTATATGCACCTACTTTATTACCCTCTCTCTCTCCAGCTTTCCTTTTAAATATGTTATCATAAACTCATGCTCACTTTCACCTAGGGGTGGTTCGGTATGGGATCCCATACCGAAATCCTTGTCCCGATTCCCAAACCAAAATTTTCGGGAATCCCAATTTCAATACCAATCCCAAACCAAATTTTCGGGAATCCCAATTTTTGGGAATCCCGAAAATCCCATACCGAAACCCTTGTCCCGATTCCCAAACCGAAATTTTCGGGAATCCCAATTTCAATACCGATCCCAAACCAAATTTTCGGGAATCCCGAAATAGTTTCGGGATTTCGGGACAAATCGGGAATCCCGAAATGGTTTTGGGCTTTTGGACTAAAATTTGACGTATTATGCTTTTGGGCTAAAATTCAACCTTTTATATTGAAAAATTGACATATAGGCATGCCCAATCTGCCAATTTATTTCTACTAATTTGTGCATACAAATCTGCCAATCAAATGGCAATGCCTAGTTAGTATCTGCCTATTCAAAAGCAATCTGCCAATATGAAACGTTAATATATGCTTGAGTAAACTAGTAAATCTATCTATAATCATGCTAGTCCCCAAAATTACGTCTAAAACGTTAATATATGCTTGAGTGAACTTCTGTACATATATAATATAAACATTATAGATAGATGTAAAGTTTCTCAAGCAAATTGTAACTTATAATCTATCCATGTATCCATCTATCAATCTCCCATGGTTATTCTGCATCTATGTATCCATCTATCAATCTCCTGTGATTTAAAAATTCTGCATATGTTCCACTATCTATCTTAGGGCTCCTTCCTATATATGTTCCATCATCGATTTCCAGTGCTCCTTCAGTATTTCAATTTTTACTATTGTAGGCAGATGATGTTCCTCTTAAAGATGTGATCCTATATATTTAAAAATTAAATAATATATATATATATATATATATATATATATATATATATATATATTGGTTTGGTTTGGGAATACAGAAATCCCAAAAACTTGAGACCGATTACCGTACCAAAATTTCGGGATCGGTTCGGTATTGGGTACCAAAATTTTTGGGAATTTCGGTTTGGGATTTTTTCGGTTTGGTTTCGGGAATTTTTCGGTTCGGTTTGGGATTTTTGGGAATTTTTTCCAGCCCTATTTTCACCCAACAACAAAAGAAACAAAGGAGAAAGGAAGACACCACATTTAATTAATTCATGATTCTGTCTAATTAGCTTTGATTGAACTGGAAAACCTAAATCCTAAGCTCCATATAACAACCTGCATTTAAACTGTCAAGTGATTTAAACTGCATTAGGCTAATTATTTTCAAATTTAAACTCACAACCATTACAAAGAGTTGCAAGCATCACAATGCATAATTGAAATATTAAAAGAATAATAAATCTCTCCCCACCTAAAACAGTCAGATTCTCATTCTCATCCAAGGGCCCGATGATGTTTAAATACTCTATGGCATTTTGCACCTGTAAAAGATATCAAGAGGCAAAAGGTGAGTTGCAGATGAGCAGCAAAATTTACAAATAAGCACAACATCATTTCAGGAGGAACAATTTGGGGTCAGCCTTGAGCTGCACGTGTGCAGGGTGCAACTAAACCACCATATGCCTGTAAGATAACAAATAGACATTAATAAGCATATGCACTGAATGCTAAGGAATTAGCAATCTTTAGCTCTAATCAGTTTAAGAAAGTAACGCTACAATGAAAACCAAATTACAACAATTCTCAATAAGCTTTCATATCATTTTAGTTATGACAACTTAAATATTTCCATGTGATCAAATAATTGGAGAACCTCACATGATCCCTCATCCATGTGATCTCACTTCTTTTTTCAAATGGGTAGCCTCCAATCGATCTAATATCTATTGAGCAACACTCAAAGATCACTTTAAGCAAAAACATAAGGGGTTCCATTTATTTCCCAAATAAAATCAATGGTTTACATAGAAATTAGAAAAGCTGACAAGTGAGCAAAGAATTTGACTATGGCAAAGGAGGCAGGGGTGTCTCCAAGGACTGCATCGAAGCTGGTGGCGTTCAAATTGACGGCGAAGTCGCAAGCTGATGTTCAAATTCCTGATTTTCTGTAATGGTATAATGATGTTTGAGTGAAAAGAATAAACATTAGGCTCATTCATATCTCTATCAGTACAATTAATTTGATTAAATCGTCCATAACTTTCTTACAATAAAGCTCTATGTTTCTGTTTAACCGCACTAAAAAGCCTGTTTTTGACTCAAGAATCTTGTCAATCCATCTCAGTAATTTTTCGAAAAAATCACACGCATTTTAATCTAACACCAACCAAGGAGTTGTCAAATCAGGAAAAATCAAAAAGAGAAAAAACTTACCCAAAAAATAATAGGACCGCCGGAACCGTCGGTAAATCTGAGATTGACCAAGCAAGGAACCAAACCGCAAAATATCGTCTTAGCCAGGAAAACTCTAGCACAGGAACGGAGCCAACCCAAAACCAAACGGTTACAATTCCATCCAAAATTAATCAAAACACAGAATAAAAATCAAAACACAGTAGTTAGAAAACATACCTCAGTTGTAGAAAATTAACTTCCCAACGATGCAAAAACAACCGGTGCTCAAACGGAAAACAAAATCAGAAATAGATCCGACCAAAATCGGTGCAAATCAGACATAAATAAACGCAAAAAATCTCTTGTCTAGGCTTGGAAGCTACGAAATTGAAGAATCTATTCCTCATATTGATTCTACTTGATATATCATTAGTAGGATCGCTAAATCATGAAATTATCCAAAAATCCTATATCGTAGAAAATTGCAGGCAATCAAAAGCTCAAGAATTTTACACATAAGAACTAACTTTCAAATAATTAAATATATAATTACGGGAGAAAGGATACCTGTGTATGGAGGTGCTTCAATGGAGGAGGGAGAGAGAGAGAGAGAGGAAGAGAGAGAAGCTCTGATATCGGGAGGAAGAAACCACGAGTAGGTTTTTTATTTTTAGTTGCTTCAGCGAACGAAGAGGTGGAAGAAAAGAAGAAGACAGAAACGAAAAATATTTGGAGGGAGAAATGGAGGGTGAATCGGTGTTGTAGTTGGTTGCGAGATAGTGACAGAGAAGTCGATGGAAAAGAAGAGCCCAGAAGAGGAAAAGAAGAGCAAGGAAGCAGGTGGAACACCCCAGATTTTTCAGCCTGCTTCCATTTCACCGATGACAAACACGTGTAAAACATGGCACAATTGAAATTAAATAGACCAAGCAGGGGCAATTTCGTCAGATCACTGTTACTTTCACTGTTCATCAACAGTGTTTCACCCGTTTGGGTTTTAGTATATATATATTTCCCTAAAAAAAAATACGTATAGTAAATCACTGAAAGAGGGAACAATCATTAGCTTTGTTGGTAGAGGAGGTTTTGGATTGAAATTTCATGAAAGAAAGGTTGTATTCTTGAATTAAAAAAAGAATTAAGAAAGTTAAAGATTTTTACCATAAAATCAATTGGCAATATGAAAAGTAACAACTTAATTATAAACTCATGCAAGGTCTTTCCTCCCATTAATGTGATATTCATTCTCAATACGTCACTTCACGTGTGACAAATTTTCAAGTCTAGAAAGTAGACAACATAAACAGTGTGACGTGGAGTGAATATAGTCGTTGGACTTCACATGTAGGACAACTTACTCTGATACCATAAAGAAAATTGAGATTCCACCATAAAATTAATTGGTATTATGAGGAGTATGCTAACTTACTTATAAGGTCATGCAAAATCCATCATCTATCAATTCAAGATTCATTCTCAATAAAGAATAATGCATTCTAACTCAGATTCACCTAAATGGACTTGTGAGATCCACTAAAAGGTTAATCCAAAGTTGACTGAAACTAATTGGTTAAAACCAAAATTTTCAAACACTCTCGTTGGATCAATAATGCTATCCCACGACCATGACTAACTTTTAGTCAGCTCAAAGCATGATCAGGAACAAGGATGAAAAATACCAAGACTAACTTTCTTTTTATTTTAGAAATATTATGACATATTAACGACAAAATTCCAGATATATTCAGTCAATTTACATATTTTCCTTAGCAAGACATTGAGAAATTCATTTTCCATAGACTGTTTACTAGGAGATTAATGAAATAGAAGTTTATCATTCACGTTCATCTCAATTTTTATAGACAAGCCTTTTGAGTTGTCAAACCTAAAAATATTTTGGGTTGTTATTCTTACCAAACCAGCAGAAGATTAAGCAAAGAGGAAATTGGGAGAAAAGTTTAGAGAGAAAAAGTGTATAAACTGATTTCATTACAATGTGCAAGATTAGTTACAACTGTTATCTCTCTAGCTATATGTAGAAATAGAAAACTTAATGACTAAGTAATCCTCTAACTACCAAATGATACAAGATTGTGACACATGTACATCCAAGATTATGACAGCTGTTCAATTCCATTCTTACACATAATACCCTCTCAATCTCAATTGGAAAACCCTAGTTTGAGATTGGAACAATGTTTCAAGAACAACGGACCATGTAAGCCTTTAGTCAATATATCTGCAACTTGATCTGCAGTAGAAATATACTCAACCAGTCAATCCCCTTTTTGAACTCGTTCACGGACGAAATGAAAATTTGTATCAAGGTATAAAGCCAATGTAGAAACATTGTCACAATGTAAGAGTGGAGGAGAAGGCAAGAAAACATGCAAGTCCTTGAGATTTAATCGAATCCAAGCCCATCAGTAGAACTCCTAGAAACACTTCCTTGTTTCTTCGACTGCCAGGATACTAGATTTTGACCTAAGAATACAACATACCCTGTGGTGGATCTTCTGGTATTGATATCAGAAACCCAATCAGCATCATTATAGGCTGTTAAATCCATAGATTTTGCTACAGGAAATGTAATACCACACTGCAATGTGCCTTGTAAGTACCTTAGATCCTTTTCACCAAACAAAAATGTGTATATGTAAGAGTAGCCATAAATTGACAGGCATAGTTAATTGCATAGGCTATATCGGTTCTGGTAAAGGTAAGATACTGAAGAGCCCCTACCAGACTTCTAAATAGAGTAGGATCAACCAAAGGTGTCCTTTCATCCTTCAGAAGCTAAGTGTGTGGTTTACAGGGAGTGGAACATGATTTACAGGAATCCATAGATGCTTTCTTAAGTAAATCCTTCACATACTTTGATTGAGAGATGAATAGATCCTCATTTTCTTTGTAAGTGACCTGAAGCCCTGAAAAGAAAGTTAAGGGGCCCATGTCCTTCATATCAAAAACTTCACCCAACTGATCAATAACTTCCTGTACTAAACCAGAATGTGAGCCAGTGATGATAATATCGTCAACATATAAGAATAGGATGACAATTTCACTACCTTGAGCCTTGACAAACAAGCTAGTATCTGAATTAGAAACAACAAAGCCTAGATTTGGTAAATAAATGGTGAATTAGCATTCCAAGCTCTTGGCTTGTTTAAGTCCATATAGAGACTTCACAAGCTTACAAACATGCTGAGGATGAACATAATCTTGGAAACCCTGCGGCTGCTTCATAAACACTTCTTCTTGTAAATCTCCATGAAGAAAAACGTTTTTGACATCTAATTGTTTTAATGGCCATTTATGTGATGCAGCAAGAGCTAAAACAATTCGAACTGTTGTGTGTCTCACAACTGGGCTAAATGTATCCTCATAATCCAGTCCATGCTTCTGACTATAACCCTGAGCAACTAAGCGAGCTTATACCTGGAAATATTTCCATGTTGATCTTTTTTTTTCACTTTGTAAACCCACTTACTACCAATTATGTTCCTATCAGTGGGTGGTGGAACCAATTCCCAAGTGCCTTGCTTCTGTAATGCATTAAATTGTTCTACCATGGCATTCCTCCAATGATCATGAATAACAGCCGGTCTAAAAGTAGTAATCTCAATAGAATCTTGAATGCTTAAAACAGCAGTATAGCCCTTTTTAAATGCAATATCAGAAGATCCATTGATAGACAATTGTGAGCAATAAGAAGTTGAAGCAGCAAAAGAACTATAATCTTTTCCGATAATAACCCTTGACTTAATTCTTGTTTGCATAGGATGATGAGAATACATTATTGGAGATAGAGAAATAGCCGAATCACCGGATGTTTCAACAGGAGCATTATTATTATCAAGAAAGAGATATACCTCAAGGTGTGCATGACTGTGGCCATGCAACAAAGTATTGGAACTTGGAGAGAAATGAGGAGTATGTTGTGGAGATGCTTGTATTGTAGAACCAGTACCAAATCTATTTTCCAGATTCCCAGAAGAAGATGACCCTGGTGAAGATAACTCAAAATCCCTATGTTGTGCAGAAGCTGAAAAACTCAAACTAGCATCATGATCTGTGAGTGAAACTAAACTACTATTTCTATCATGAGACTGCTGTGAACCATTGAAATATGGTACAACAATAGGAACTAGAGTAGGATGTTTCACTGAGGAATAAGATTGCTTTGAAATAGATGATACTTTAAGAGCACTAATAAATGGAAAAAAATGTTTTATCATGAACTACATGTCTGGAGATGAATAACTTCTTTTTATCTCTATGATAGCACACAATTCCTTTATAACCCAAAGCATAACCTAAAAATATACATTGATCAGTTCTAGCATCCAATTTGCTAGAAGTATAGGGCTTCAGATAGGGATAAACTGTTGTACCAAAAATTTTAAGACCTTTCAACTCTGGATGAACCTCAAACAAATTAAGAAATAGAGATTGCATAGTATTCTATTAATGAGACACATAGCATGAGAAACAGCATGAAACCAGAAGTTATGTTGCAAATGAGCAGTAGTTAATAGAGTAGCAATAGTTTGTATAACATGTCTATGCTTTCTCTCAGCCACTCCATTTTGCTGATGAGTGTAAGCACAAGAGACTAAATGGAGAATACCATTGGAGGCCAGAAAATTCTTAAACTTCAGACTCGTACTCACCACCACCATCAGATTGAAAATACTTCACATTTGCTTGGAAATGGTTCTTAATGAAAGCATAAAAGTGCTCAAAAATAGACTGAACTTGAGATTTATAGCACAAGGGAAAAATCTATGTAAATCTGGAGAAATCATCAATGAAACTAACATAGTATTTATATCCCTCAACTGATACAATTGGTGATGGCCCCCAAACATCACTTATTCTTTCAAAGGGTTTTACAGACATATGTGAACTGGAAGAAAACATTTGTCTAGACATCTTGCCACTGAGACAGAATTTACATACATGTTTGTCTACATCAGCCTTATAGGAAATATTGGATAGAGAAAGCATAGTATGTAAGATCTCATTACTAGGATGACCTAGTCTATGTTGCCACATTGAAGCCTTGATCACTTGCCCAAGAAAAGTAGCTGGTGGTGTCTGCTGCAACTTATTGTAGTTGAAAAACATCTGTTTTGGAATGTAATACAAGCCCCCATTACTCATTCCTCTCATTAATATTGTCTTTGTTGCCTTATCTTGCACCCAAAAACCAAACTCATCAAGAATTACATAACAATTATTGTCTCTGCATAGGGATAAACTGACAATATACTTGCAGCTAAATGAGGAACATATAAGACAGTTAACAAATGCAATGGTTTAGAAGTAGTGGAAATAGAATTTAACCCAGTATTTTTCACTAGAAGACACTCTCCATTTCCCACTGTGATTTTTTGATCTCCCTCAAAAGGTGTAACCATGTTTAAGTCGACCATATCTCTTGTCATATGGTGTGTGTTTATGATCCATGCTTGATTATCATTAAATTCAGAAGATGCATTTGCATCCATTGCAGTGAGTGAGGGAGGTGGATTAGCACCTTGAAACGCATAGTTACTTGTATGATAACAATTGAGTGCTGTGTGACCCCGTTTTCCACAAATTTGACACTCTGGAATAGAACCACCAGAGACAGGTTGTTGCTCATTTATGTAAAAACAGTTTGGTGCAGTGTGTCCACGTTTGCTACAAATTTGACACTCAGGTATGATATTAGACTTCTGACCAGTATTGCCATTCCAATTAGACCAAGAATTCCCAGATGAACCTCCACCAAATGAACCTTTCTTAGATTGATAACTGCCTAAGGAACCAAAAAACCCTCCATTGTTTCGATTACCACCATTATAACTTCCATTGTTTCGAGGTCTATAGTTGTTCCTTGGACCATTAAAACCCCCAAAATTTCTATTGCCACCAGAATTGCCATTGTAGTTGTTCCCAGTATTACCATTGTAATTATTTCCTGGAAGTCTTTGATACTGACCTACAAATCCAGCACTTCCATTGAAATTAGAACCATTCTGAGTTGAAGAACCACCCTGATAGAACTGTCTATTTGCTCCAATGTTGGAGGATTATCCTTGATAGAATTGTCTCTGATTTCCACTATTGGAGGACTCTCCTTCACAGTACATCCCTGACATTGGAAACTGAACAGAATGAGGTGATTCTTCTGCAATCTTCTTAGCACTTAGCACTTAGCAGCTGTACATGAAATTCTTTACGAGTAATAGGTGATTCTCGGGTTACAATGACAGTTCTAATCATGTTGTATTTTGCAGGTAAGCTAGCTAATGCAGCCACAATCAAATCATTCTCAGAAATGCTTTCCCGTGCGGCAAGCAACTGATCTTTAAGATGCTTGAGTCTTGGAATATATTTTTCAATGGAATCGGTCCCTTTTTTATGGTGTGAAGTTCAGTCTTCAAATGATTAATTCTTGCCTGTGAGACCATTGCATATCGATCACACAAGTGTGTCCAAGCTTCATAAACCGTTTTACTCCCAACTACATATTCAATCGCTTCATCCCCCAATGTTACAATTAGAAGACTTAGTAAAGCCTTATCTGTCTTAATCCATTGTCTGTATGCATCAGTAATCTCCTTAGTAACACCATTGTCAAGTGAAATCACATATTTGGGAGGACAGACATTGGTACCATCAAAGTAATCAAACAACAATTCACAATCTTCAACAATGCAGAGAGTTTCGGCTCAAAATCTTCAATCAAAAAAGCTTTGTGCCCTAATTTTATCAATTTTCAAGATTTGGACAAATTCAACAAGCGTCGTGCTCAATTTCTTCTTCCAATCACTAATTGAAACAATTCATAGATAGAAAAATTTTCACAAACAAAATTCATATAGCTTCGTGCCAAAATTTTCAAGAATCTTCAAGAACTCAAATAGTATGGGCTTCGTGCCTCAAAATTGCAACAAGTTTCAGATCTACAACTACAACTTCAATCGTAAATAAAGAAAAACCTAATTTATGTCATCGATCACCGCCATTAATACCGATCACCACCATTGTTGTAGATAAAGAGATGCAAACTTGCAGAAACTATGCGAACTTACAGAAACTTTCAGCGAGACTCTAGATCTTACCAGTTCTCTCCCCTAAGCTCAAGATCCTCAAAAACCTAAGCTCTCGGTACCATCTTAACAAACTAGCGGAAGATTAAGCAAAAAGGAAATTGAGAGAAAAGTTTAGAGAGAGAAAGAATATAAACTGATTTCATTACAATGTGAAAGATTAGTTACAACTGTGATCTCTCTAGCTATATATAGAAATAGAAAACTTAATGATTAAGTAATCCTCTAACTACCAAATGACACAAGATTGTAAGTTGTAACACATGTACATCCAAGATTATGACAGCTGTTCAATTACATTGTTACACTTAATAGTTATTTTCATTTCTTAAAAGTCATCATGAACATTCTCTGTGAAGAAGATAATGGAGAGATTTTGGTGCATGATGTTTTTCCCTAAAGTACCTGTTCAAAATTTTGAATTCACGAGGTGAGATTCAAACTAAAGTACCCGAGCTGCAATTTTAGGTTGGTCAGTCCCTTTTCCTTGAATTCGATAGTCTTTTATCTATTGACGTGTTTTAGGGGGAAGTGGACAAGAGATGAACTAGTCAATCAGTAATCAAATATCTTTAGGTCTGCTCTAGCATATCCTCCCAAAATTCAACGTCACTAAATAAATAAAACTTCTTCTGCAAGTTCCACAACAGGACGGCGTATAAAATGGGGCCCTTGATCTATCAACAAGAAACTTGTAACCAACAACCCAAATTAAGCGAATAGTCAAACGAGACTGCTCCTCCACAAACACCATATATATATATATATATATATATATATATATATATATGTATATATATTTACTCACACCTCCAAAACCCAATTCATAGATCAAAAAAACCATCAAACACTTTAAAAAAACAAAAGAAGTTGCAAACCCTTATCATTTTGTCCCTAAGTTTGCTGCTAGGGATCTCAGCAGAGCAATGTGGGAGTCAAGCTGGTGGTGCCGTGTGCCCAAATGGGCTGTGTTGTAGCCAGTTTGGGTGGTGTGGCACCACATCTGACTACTGCGCAGCCGGTTGCCAGAGCCAGTGTAGCTCAACCCCTAAACCTACTCCAACCCCAACCCCAACCCCAAGTGGCGGTGGTGGTGACATCAGCAGCCTCGTTAGCTCGTCTGTTTTCGACCAAATGCTTAAGTATCGAAATGATGGGAGATGCCCTAGTAATGGTTTTTACAAGTATGATGCTTTCATTGTTGCTGCTCGGTCCTTTAATGGGTTTGGCACAACTGGGGATGTTGCTACTCGCAAAAAGGAGCTGGCTGCTTTTTTGGCTCAAACCTCTCATGAGACTACTGGTCAGTACTAAACTAACGGTTATGTTTGTTTGTTTGTTTAGTTTTCTGTGTTTAAATTGTCATAAAATCATAAAACTAGTTTAGTAACGATCGTCTCAAGTTGGCTAAATCAATGTATTTCCTTATATGTACTCAAGTTCAAACTTTTTCTTTGATAATTTAAAAGAATTCGGGATAATACCGTTTGTAAAAAAAATTGGATCCATCATTTGGATGGTTATAAAAAAACAGCGCTCGTATTATAGAACTTTACTATACATTATTTTTGTGCTTAATCATCAATGTTAATTATGTAGGAGGATGGGCAAGTGCACCAGATGGTCCTTATGCATGGGGATATTGCTTTGTCAATGAGCAAAACCAGGATGTGTATTGTACACCGTCCAACCAATATCCATGTGCTGCCGGCAAGAAATATTATGGCAGAGGACCATCCAACTCACCCAGTAAGTCTCTCTTAACTTTTAACATCAAGGCATTCACCAACTTATTTGTCCAAAAAAAAAACAAAAAAGGCATTCACCAACTTGGTAGTGGGTCAAGAAAAGTATTTGGGTGTAATAGTAAAAGGAAGCTTTTAAGGATGCAGTCCACACCACATCGAATTTTAATGATTTGAGTCGTTTATTTTTTAAGTTGCACCTCATAGATCATCTTTGCAAAATATTAGTCAAATTAAAAATATTTGAGGCTTCTAATTGAGTTCAAAAAAAATTGACGAACACTATGTTCTAAGAAAACTAGTGAAATTTTATTGTAATTAAATAGGCAAATAGTTTCGGATTGAATTAAATTTTTCCAAGCATGACCTATGAATTGAGATTTACAAAATAAACGGTTCGGATTGTTGAAATTCGATGTGATGTGAGTCCCACAACTAATTCCCATTTTGTTAAAAAATGAGGATCCTTTCTCTTAAAGGGTATGGTAAAATCACTATGTGGTGTTTCTAATATACGTTTTTTTATTTCTATTTATTTTTAAAAAATTATGATTAAGAGAGGGGGAGTGTTCAAAATTATTACAAGAATTTTGGTGAGGGGAGGTTTTCGAACTCTGAATATATTGGTGGAAATCTAACACCCTATCCACTAGAAGATGACAATAAATTTATGTTTTAGTGTCGTAAATTGATGTTTGCAAGCCAATTTTTCTGTTTTCAAATTTTAAATGAAATAAATTAAATGAGAAAATAGTAAAAACACAATACTACAATATCAAATAAATAAGTGTGGAAAGAAGAAAAGTGAGCGTAAAAAGTGATCTTTCAAGGCACTTGTTTTATTTTGCGGATCCTCTTTGTGAGGATCGATCCGGCTATCCGTGCATTGTGTACATTCATCGTATATCGTGCGGTCAGAAATAATTTTAATTTTTTTTATTTAAATTTGAACACAAACAATACCTGACGAAAACTGATCGCACCATATATAATGGACGGACACAATTCATCAATTCTCAAGATCTTCACAAAAAGAATTCAGAGAAAATCATGTTGGATAACAATGATGAAATATAACACCACGTGCCGGTTACTAGATTTATTTCTTGGCTCTGGTCTGTTGACTAGTTGATGGGAGATTGACTTGCTTTTTGACTTCTTGACTTCTCTAGCAACTACAACTATGGTCAAGCGGGCCAAGCAATCGGAAAGGATCTGATAAACAACCCGGATCTAGTGGCCACAGACCCGGTTGTATCATTCAGGACAGCTATATGGTTTTGGATGACTCCACAGGGAAACAAGCCATCAAGTCATGATGTCATCACTGGTAGGTGGAGCCCATCTAGTGCAGACACATCAGCGGGTCGGGTTCCCGGGTATGGAGTGATCACCAACATCATCAATGGAGGGCTTGAATGCGGCAAAGGTCAGGATGCTAGGGTTGCTAGTCGGATCGGGTTCTACAGAAGGTACTGTGAGATATTGCAAGTGAGCCCGGGAGACAATTTGGATTGTTATAATCAAAGGCCTTTTGCCCAAAAAATTATGGGTAAAAGCAGTGTCTACCCTAGGAGATATTGTCATAAGGACAATAATCCTATCCTATGTACCAAATAAAATGCAATAATCCTATGTAATTGGAAATTTCTCGTCTACGCTATAAGTTATTACTTACTAATTTTAATTGCGATATAGGAACGAGAGAATCGAACACGAGAACTTAGTTGTTGTTGCAATGGTGAATCACTCTTATGCTACTAGTCTACTAAGAAATCACTTTTCTATAGAGTTATGGGCTATTATCCATCCCATCTTGGGAAACCTTAGTACTATGGTCTAAATTGAAATTTTTGTTAGTACTTTATCAAAAAAATCCATGTGCGCCTCACATGTGAAATTAAAATTGTTATTTTCAAGTTTCAACAATTGCCTTAACTTAGAAGTTGAAAACATGTGAGGATGGTTGTTCACGAACTACAAATGTTATGCGCTTACGAGTTAATTCAAGTAATTTTCATTTTTCACACGTTCTTTTTAACTTTTCATACATTTTTTTATATTTATGATTATTAGATTGAATAAATTAAACTGAATTAACGATCAAGAGTAAACAAGAGTATATAAAAGGTTAAAACATCGACTAAAAAAAAACCTAAAACATAGAAATCAGTCAATTGTTTGTATTGACGATTCTAAACTCACATGTGAAGCGCACTTGCGTTTTTTTAACAAACTTACAAAGTAACTAACAAAAAAGGAGCGTTATATATAGAGCTAAAAAATATATATTATATTTTAAGGAACTACACTAGTTTTTAAACATTTCAAGGAGAGACAAAACCACAAAATACCTAAAGCCAAGCCCAAAACATATATACATGCCATCAGTCCAACTTATCCTCGACCATTACTGCATAATCAGTTTTTTATATATATATATATATATATATATATTAATAGAATCAGTTTATATAGCTTTAGTATAATCAGTTTGTATAATTTTAGTAGAATCATTTTGCATATTTTCAATGAAACTATATACATGCCATCAGTCCAACACGTCATCCATTATTTTTACAAAATTAGTTTCAAATAAGTAGAATCAGTTTCGTATACTTTTTAGTAGAATCGGTTTGTATGACTTTAATAGAATCAATTTGTACTTTAAACAAAACTATATACATGCCATTAATCTAACCCCTCATCGACTATTTTTCCAGAATCAGTTTCAAATATATGTAGAATCAGTATGGAGCAAAAAATAATCCAAAAATCCTAGAAGCGACATGTGGACTTTAGCCAAGAAAGACAAGATTGCTCCTATTAAATGAGCAGGGTATATTTATATTCCCCATGCATAGCTCAGCATCCCTGGACATGCAGGCAGCGGACTCAAAACTCCTCTGCATGTGGAAGAAGTCAAAGACATTAATGATATGATTATCCCTAAATCCTATCATTACTACATTCTCAATTGAAGACAAACTCTATCAACTAAGTAATCCCAATCAAATTTAATCTGGGATATTATCACCATTATGCCACAATATTATTTACACAATATCATGGGAATATTCTCAAAAAAATCCAACCCTAGGCTCGGCCACCCTTTCTATAAATACCTTTTTCTCCACCAAAATTCGTTAAGCTTTTCTATACACAAGAAACCTTAAACACTCACTCTATTCAAAGAGACTAACTTAGTCCATGTCCAATCGAGCCGGCCGTAGGGTTATAGGCTAAATAATAGCTCTGTTTGGCATACAACTCATCTCCAATAGAGGTCTGGGCCAAAAAATCTTGGGACCTACCGGGCCAAAATCTAGCCATATGGTCAGCGGGGTGGCCATCTTTAGCCAACCAAACATCCCTTTCAATTGGGCCCAACTGGATTTTTTTAAGACGAAATTAAACAAAAAATGAAAAATTCTAATTCTTTTCCTATAAATACCTAAGACATTTCTACACCATTTCTCACATCCTTTTTACCCTTCCATACTATCTTACCTCATTTTATTTCAATCTTCACATTCTATTCACCTCAAACACTCTTTTCATACACACCTCTCTCACCACTTCCAATAATCTTTCCTTTAATTTTTTCAATAATTTTCAAATGGCCACATCTTCAAGTGGCACTCAAAATATGTCCGGAAGCTTATTCATTTAGCGACAAATGGCACTTAAAATATGTCCGAAAACCTTATTTTAATGTGATAGTTTAATTCAATTAACCTATAAAATTAAAGAACAAACTTAAAATAATAAATTATTGAGGGGGCTAAAAAATAGCCCCATTCGGTTGGAGATGCTATATAAATATTGTCTAGCACTGTTCATTAAAAAATAATTTCTTGTAGGGCTATAATCTGGACAGGGGCTAAACATAGCCTCTTCGGTTGAAGATGGCCTTATGCATTATCGAGGGCTCGTGAGGCTTTTGGTCCTTGATCAAAGGTGTTGATTGTTTTGCAAGTGCATTTTCATCAAAGCAAAGGACGGCAGAAATTTACTTTGTATATTTTTAGTAGAATCAGTTTGTATAGTTTTAGTATAATCACTTTGTACACTTTCAACAAAATTAAACGTATGTCATCAACCCAACCCCTCACTGACTGTTTTTACATGCTTTATAATTACCGAGTGAAACTTTTACATGTTTTGATAAGCGATAGTAGGAGGGGAAACCAAACTCGAGACTTCGAGTGTAAGGGTAGAGTGGATGTTCTTAATCAACTGAGTTACGAGCCCTTTTTGCAAACTTCTGCATGTTAGATTAACTTGTCATGAGGCAAATTAGTGTGATTATGGTATGCTCCTCTTGCAGTTACGATGGGGATCTTTTCATGTGTTATACGAGAAATATGCAGGAGATTAAAAGATGTCCTCATCAATGCCTTAACCTGGTGAGATTTTCTGGGTTCATTAGGATGGGCGGGTCAATTATCGATACGGAATTTGCCATGTACTTAATGGAAAATGTTGTAGTACTTGAAAAGTTCTTCATAGATCTTGAAAAGGTCAAATTAGATCGACGACCCTACATACTGCCAGAGTCCGTTACAACCGAAGAGAAATTAGAAGCAACAAAGGAACATGCTTTACAGCTATTTGGAACACAATTACCAACTGGAGCTAAATTTGTTATCATATAAGCCATTTCATTTGTTAACCAGTGCTAAGATTCAAGAGCACAGAGAGAATCTTAGAGAAGAAGAAAGAGAGAGAAACCAACTTTTGATGATATATTTTTTAATGATCAAGTAATACAAGCTTAGGCTATTTATACATGCATGCATGAGTAACTAACTAACTAATTAAATCTTTAATCTTCTTACACTTGGCACAATCCTATACATCAATTGCTACACTCTATCATCCCCCTGCAAGCTCATGCCACTGTTCGAAGCATAAGATTGTCACAGTGAGTACAGAAGAGAGGTGCACTCAAACCCTTTGTGAGTATATATGCGAACTGTTCTTTGGAGCTTACAAACTGCAAATCAAGCTGCCATTTGGCTACTCGTTCCCGAACAAAATGCACATCAATCTCAATATGTTTAGTCTTTTGATGTTGCACTGGATTGAATGTAGGGCAATTGCTGACAAATTGTCACAAAACAACATTGGGACATCAGATGAAGACACCTGCAGAAACTGTAAGAGTTGCTTGATCCAATCGAGTTTAGTAGAAGTAGAAGAGAAAGCTCGATATTTAGTTTTAGTTGATGATCGAGACACAGTAAGCTGTTTCTTCGAAGACCATGAGATTAGATTTGAGCCAAGAAACATAACCATACCAATAGTAGATTGCCTATTATTCGGATCACCTGCCCAATCAGCATCACTAAATGCTTTTAATAGCAAATCACCTCTGCGATATGCAATACCATAATCCAGAGTACCTTTGAGATAACGAAGAATTCATTTGATAGCAGTGAAATGAGACATCATAGGCTGCTGCATGAATTGACAAACTTGATGAACAGAAAAGGCTATGTCAGGCCTTATAAACATCAGGTATTGTAGGGCACCAACAATACTTCTATACAAACTAGGATTGCCATAGATCTCACCATCATCATTCAACAGGCGATTGTATGGCAGGCAAGGAGTATCACACGGTTTTGACTCAAGCATCTCAATCTTTTCTAACAAATCCTTGACATATTTGGTCTGGGATAAAAACAAACCAGATGTAGTCTTAGAAATTTGAATTCCCAAGAAATAATGCAATGAACCAAAATCTTTGATATCAAACTCAGTTGTAAGTGAGTTGATAACTTGTAGCACAACATCATTGTCACTGCCTATGATGATTATATCATCAACATATAACGAAAGAACTACTATTGCAAAACCAGTTCTCTTAACAAACAAGGATGAGTCCGAGTATCTACTCTGAAACCCTAATTGAGGTAAGAAATTTGTAAATCTTTCATTTCAGGCTCTAGGTGCCTATTTTAAACCATATAATGATTTATGAAGTTTGCAAACCATATTAGAATTGACTGAATCTTCAAAACCTGGTGGTTGAGCCATATACACTTCTTCTTGCAAGATGCCATGTAGAAAAGCATTTTTAACATCAAGTTGTATGAGATGCCATTCTTAATGTGATGCAAGTGCTAAAACCAATCTCACAGTGGTTGGTTTGACAACTGGACTGAAAGTCTCTTCATAATCGAGTCTTGGTTCTTGACTAAATCCTTTTGTTACCAATCTGGCTTTGTGCCTTGTAACTGACCCATTAGAGTTCTTCTTCACCTTGAATACCCATTTACAGCCTACCAAATTCTTATCGGGTGGCATATGAACCAATGTCCAAGTGCCTTGTTGATATAGTGTTGCAATCTCTTCCTTCATTGCTTGTAACCAAACTGGGACTTGGAGTGCTTTCTTGTAAGATGTAGGTTCACTTATAGACAAATCAGAATTAAGAGATTGATGCAATGAAGCACTCAGAGCTTTCTTTTTTATAATTCCACTCTTACTCCTTGTTTGCATTGGATGAAGATTGAGTGGTGGAATATCCAGCACCACTTGTAATGATTCTGGATTAAATTCAGTAGTGACACTTTGATGCTGAGAATCATGAACATGAACCATAGGGATTGTAGATGAAGAATGTGATGTGCCAGTAATGGATGGAGAATAATAAAGGGTATGAAGATTTTGTAACGGTGATAGTGGGGTAGAAGATAATGAATTTGTGGAGAGTGACACTGGAGAAGTAATAGGTGATGCAAGACTATGGTTTATGTTTGATGGTATACATGTAAGTGATTGAGAATGATATGAAGTGACTACATTATTTGAAGTAACCACAAGTAATGAAATAAATGACTGATGTGTCTTTGATGTAATGCAATTGACCTTAGAGTGGTTCAATAAGTCTGTATAGGGAAACTCAGTTTCATCAAATACAACATGTCTTGAAATATACACCTTTTTCTTAGACACTTTATAGCAAATATACCCTTTTATACTTGGTTCCATATCCTAGACAAACGCATTTATTTGTTTTAGGTTGCAGTTTAGTAGAATTGTATGGTCTGAGAAGAGGAAAACATGTACATCCGAACAACCTAAGATGAGATATAACAGGTACTTGACCAAACAATAGTTCAAATGGTGACTTGTTTGACAGAATTAGATAGGGCATTCTGTTGATAAGACATGCAGCTGTTTGACAAGCATAAAACCAGAAAGAATAAGGAAGTTTAGTTGTTTGTAGTAGAGTGATTGTTGTCTCAACAATGTGCCTATGCTTCCTTTCAGCAATGCCATTTTGTTCTGGTGTATGTGGACAAGATTTATGATGTTTGATACCTTTATTGAATAAAAATGATTGAAAGGCTTTACTAATGTACTTTCACCCCCCCTCTATCACTTTGAAGAACCTTAATTTATGCAGAAAATTGAGTACAGACATAAGAATGAAATGCTTAATCAAAGGGAAAATCTAATAGTGTCTTGTACATTCATGTATGAAGGTTACATAATACCTATACCCTTCAACAGAAACACAACGTGCAGGACCCTAAAAATCACTGTGAATACAAGTAAATGGTTGTACAGACTTATTAACACTAGATTGAAATGGTAGTTTGCAAAACTTGTCTTCCAAGCAACTGTGACACATTACATGGTTGGAATTCTGAGAAGTTGAAACATTAGATTTATTTAACATCAGAGACACAATGTTATTGGTTGGGTGACCTAATCTGTTATGCCAAAGAGTAGATGTAACAAGCTAACCAAGAAATGCAGTGGCTTGACAGTTGATGTTTGGAGAAGCAAGCAAAGGTATAGGGTAGAGACCATTACTGCACATTCCTTTGTAGAGAATCATCTTTGTGGTATTGTCCTGAATCCAAAAACAAAATGCATCAAAGACAAGCCAACAATTGTTGTCTAAACAAATTTTGTGCATTGACAGGAAGTTTTGTGTCGGTTTAGGAACATAAAGCACATAATTAAGTTTGATTGGATGCAAAGATGGTTTTTAAGTATAATGCTGCCTATATGGGATACTTCCAAACCTTCACCATTGGCAGTTTGAATGACTTCAGTTGTTGGATAAGGTGAGGCCAATGATAGATTGCTTAAGTCAGCAGTCATGTGATTGGTAGCTCATGAATGAGTAAGCCAAACTTGAGAGGTAGATGAAGCTGTTGAGGAACTTGGTTGAGCCATCACAGTACGCAGTGCTTGAGGATGGGACTAATTTTGATGAAGTGGAGTATAGGAATGTTGAGTTGAAATATGTGGATGTGGAGAATAAGACTGCATTGATTGACCTGTCATCTGAGATTGATGAACAGAACTATTGAAACCAACAAAATCGGGGCCTTTTTCATTGTAAAAACAGTACTAAGTACTGTTATTATGTCTACCACAGATGTTACAAGTTGATCTCTCAGAGGGTTTGAAGTGACAAAATGCTACAGTATGTCCTTCAGAGTTGCACAATTGACATGGAGGTAATAGAGGAGCACTGGGAGTACCATAGTACTGTGTTAAAGAGTGACCAAGTACACCTAGTGTAGGTGTAGGAAGCACATGAGTTTGAGTGAGAAACATCTGTTTAGATGTAAATGGCCTTGAATTGTTATTGTACCTTCATTTGCCTCTATTCTTATTCCCATTATATGACCTGAAACCTCCATTGACAAAGTTAGACTGGCTATATCCTCGAGAACCATTAGACTAGTTTGTAGCTACCATTGTAGTAAGTAATGGAGCAGTTGTAGAATTCTCAACAATGATCTCTTCAGCAAGCAATTGAGATCGAAATTCTTTGAGAGATATTACACTTTCATGGCCTCTAATGACTGTTCGAAATGTATTGTATTCAGGGGGTAACCCATTTAAAGCCAGAATAACAATGTCTTCATCAAGAAAATATACCTCTTCCTTGATCCTATGCAAATATTGATAAACTGAATCTGTGCCCTTCTTTATGTTTTGAAGATTGGATTTCATTTGGAAAATACTAGTTTTGGAAACAATTGAGAACTGTTCTTTCAATCGAATCCACAAATCTTTCAAACTAGTACTTCCAATTACACAAGATAAGGCAACAGGTAAAAGAGTGGTAGTAATTAATTGCATTATGGCCCTATCATGCATTTTCCATATGATAAACTCATCAGTTTCAGTAATGGAGGGTGAATTAGAAGAATTAGTACCCCAGTCACCCGATGCAGATGAATGTTGAGGCGGTCGGGGTGTGGAACCATCAATGAATCCAAGAATGCCATTGCTTTCCAGAAGAAGTTACATCTGGATCTGCCAATTCAGGTAATTGGAATCATCGAGTTTGACATTGACCGACGTTGAAATCGTCGAGATCATAGCTGCAATCGAAGATTGAAGAAGGTGAAGCTGCGATGCAGTCACCATACTTGCCAAGATCAGAACTTGCAGAAGTCGAAAGAGAAAACCCTAGAAATCACCGACTTTGAATCTTTCCAAGAAAACAAAGAAGAAATCTAGAAAATTGCAGAGGAAGATGAAGAAATAAAGAGACGAAGATGACGATTATAGTAACGGAAACAAGATAAGGATCAAGAGAGCTCGCTTAAGCGATCTTGGTGATTGATACCATGTTAGCCAGTGCTGAGATTCAAGAGTACAGAGAGAATCTTGAAGAAGAAGAAAGAAAGAGAAACCAACTTTTGATGATATATTTCTTAATGATCAAGTAATACAAGTTTAGGCTATTTATACATGCATGCATGAGTAACTAACTAACTAACTAAATCTTTAATGTTCTTACACTTGGCACAATCCTATACATCAATTGCTACACTCTATCATCATTTACCTGTTTTTGCCGCATACTTGAAGCTTTTTTTAGAGTGGAATATAATACACAGCTTTCAACAATTTATATTTTGACTTAATTTTGCTACTGATCATATACATTTTATAATGTATGAGTGATATTTTAATGTATTGATGTGAAATCCCGTTCCTAGATTTCACTATTGTAATTTGCGTATTTTTTATTCGCGAAATTTTATAGTATTTTCGCGAATTTTAATTAATTTTAGATTTTAATTAGTTAATTACAAAGTTTGAATTTTTGAAATTAATTATTTAAAATCCGTAGACCTTTGGGGTCACTCTTAATGTTTTCGAATTGAGCTCGACCCCATGAGCGCGTAGGCAAAGGCCGTTCGTGAATCGGGACGAGGAATGAGGAGTTACTGACGTTAGAAGTTTCTTAAATAAAATAGAGAATTAATATTTTTAAGGATTCCTATTAATTTGGGAAGGGACCAGTTAGAAAAGAAGAAATTTGAGGGAAAAAAAAAAGAAAAAAAAAAGATTAGAAGCTATTAGATGGTAGCAAGAAAGATGGGAAGAATGAGAGATGTGGGAGAGAAAATGAAGGATAGTGACCAATCAGAGGGAACAAAGGAGGGAAATGAGAGAGAGGGAGGAACTAGCCAAACCCAGTCCCCTCCCTTTGATCCGATTCCCCGACCCAATTTCTACACACACCCGATACCGATTCTGGCTTTTTTCGGCTAATTGAACGTCGCCACCACCACTCATGAGCTCCTCTCATAATCGTGAACATCATCCTCCTAAATTTGGCCCATTTTTGAACACGATTTCAAGAGAAAATATAACTAGACCTGTGAGGGTTTTGAGTTTTTCGACGACAAATTCGTCGTCTTCGGTCACCATTCCCACCACCACCACCAGTTGACTCCCCTTGAACCCAAAAGCAAGGCCCAAACACTATCAGGGGCGTCGGAGCATCAATGGAGTCAAATCGACAACCACCCAAATCTAGGGTTTCTGGTGATCCACGACTTATTTCAGCTGTTTCCTGACCAAATTGGGCTTCGGCCCGGGTATGAAAAAAGTTTCTCACTGAACTCTTCATGCCTGTAAGATTTGGTAATTTTAGGAGTTAGTCGGAAAATTGGGTTTCCGTTCGCCGGAAACCGTAGCATGTGGCGGCGCATACGATGGCTCGTGGCCAGTGGGCCAACTTTGTCTTCCTAGGCTAAATTAGATATTCTGAATCCAATTTTGACAGTTGTTTGATGTGATTTTGTTATTTGAACCTAGTTTTGTAGATCGCCTTC
Organism: Heteromeles arbutifolia; assembly: GCA_024362995.1. Classification (NCBI taxonomy): domain Eukaryota; kingdom Viridiplantae; phylum Streptophyta; class Magnoliopsida; order Rosales; family Rosaceae; genus Heteromeles; species Heteromeles arbutifolia. Next base: position 17,829,177 of record JANCRC010000001.1, read on the forward strand.
CCTTGACCTTTGTAGTAAATGATGAATTGACCATTAGATCGTCACCAAATTTTAGTATAGATTCGTACGTATTATTTGAGGACCTTAGTAACTTACGGATTGGAAATCTGGTGGGCGGATCTTCCTGATTGATTTACTAGGGTTGATTTTGATCAAAATGTTCGTAACCATTCTTAAATACTAAAATTAGTATTATTAGATATCAAGTAGGGCTTAGTGGGCCTATACTTGTTAGTGAGTTATCCCAGATAATACGTACTTCGGTTTACGTGAATGGGATGCCTTATTGTGATATATATGTGTATTTATCTTCTTGATAATATGAATGATATGTATGATAATTGTTATGACAATGAGAGCCTAAAATCCTATTAGAAGTATTCTGTATAACTTATATGCTTTTGTGACATGTTAGTTAGTGGCCATGAGAAGTTGATAGTACAGGTGCCTACGTTGTAAATCATAGGGGTTGAGGTAGGGGTTGGTTGTGTGTTGAACTTACTACACCATGTAGCAGTGGTACATGGATGGTCATGCTTGATATATCCGCGATAGGGGACTATACGTATTACAGGGGTGATCATGCTTGGTATATCCGTAATTAGTGATCATTGCCTGCATGATTAGACTATGCATATGGTTCTACTTGGTATGTCCGCAATGGGAGACCATACGCATTATAGGAGTGATCATGATTGGTATATCCGCGATGGGTGATCACTACCTAGAGTTATAGGATACAGTCCTACTTGGTATATCCGCAATGGGGGACTGTTAGGGGTAATCATGCTTGGTATATCCACAATGGGTGATCACTGCCTATATTATTAAACTATGCATATGGTTCTGCTTGGTTTATCCGCAATGGAGGACCATACGCATTCTAGGAGTGATCATGCTTGGTATATTCGTGATGGGTGATCACTACCTAAAGTTAAGATGTGGTCTTACTTGGTATATCCGCGACAGGGGACTATACGTATTTTTGAGGTGATCATGCTTGGTATATCCGCGATGGATGATCACTGCCTGCACGATTAGATTATGCCTATGGTTCTGCTTGGTATATCCACAATGGGGGACCATACGCATTCAGGGGTGATGAGGATTAATTGTACTTGGTACATTTCGATAGGCGACCATATTTTAGTTTGATAACATTGAGTGGTTCGGAATCCCTACTCTTGCTCATTTCCATAAGGTTAGTTCGACCCTAGATTCGAGTGAATATGAATTGCTCACAGTAGACGTTGTGTTTATAAATTCGATTTATCATGTTATTACTTAGAGTCCAAGTAAGGAATTATGTAGAATTCCTTTATTAAATTTTGTGAATTGATGTGTGATGTTATTGATTGATTAACGTAGTTAAATGTTAATATCGTGCATCTTTGATTCTTGGGATTGATTAATTTGAGTGATTATGGAATGACGTTGGAAATGATTGTTATTATTATGATTAGATTAGTTGATCAATGTGGCTTGAGAATAATATTGTGCTTCGTTGATTCTTTGATATGTTACATGCTATGGATTGAGGTATCATGTTGAAAACATAGTGATTTATATGATTGATGAAATAGAAATCTTGAATGTTATGTGGGTTGTTACGTAGTCCTGAATCTAGTAATTCATGCTTGTCAAGTTCCAATAGTTGAAGGAGGAATCCTTTGCCTTTTTGTTAGAACGTACTGTGATAAACGTTGAAATGCAGTGAAAGGTAAATTACGAATGACTTGATCCCTTCTTAGGGTACATAGGTAGTCTACCGCAAGGTTCGATGCAACCATGAAATAAAAGAAAATGACTGTGTGGTTAAATCACTGATTGTGTTTTGATCTTGTCACAGAGGTGAGACATGATAGATAAACAAGAATATGGTGACGTCACGTGTCGATCTTGGATGTATGTCGAGCTCGGGGTGTGACAACTGATTACTGTTACATGCGTTTGATTTAATTTATCTATTAGATGAATTTTGAAATTTAAATTCATTTACAATTTAATTATAGTTAAATAAGAGTTAAATGGTTATAAACTAAATAGGCATATACCGCCACTTAGTATTATAGTCTAATGATATTCTCTTCACTTGTAAGTGAGAGCTCTTATGTTTGATTCTCGTCAAATGCAAATTTGAATCATATTATTGCTAATCTATTGTGAGACTTAGCTCACCCTCTTTCTTTTTGTGTAGATCGTTTGTTTCTAGAAAAACAAAAAACAAAAACAAAAAAAAAACAAAAAGAAAGAAAAAGGGGCGTATATCCATGCCCACCCAAGGAAACGTTGAACATGCTTTCGTCCCTCAATACGCAGGCTTTTCACTTTGGCCCATCCAAAAACCCGCGAACAATAACGAACCTACCCACAACCATGATCCGTCATAGCACCCCTGATAGCACACAAATCTCAAACCCCTGCAAAACCCTAACTTCTTCAACCTCACAGACCTTCCACCATCGTCCACGAAGAAAATGAAGGAGAAGGGTGTGGAGCCCGATCTTGTTACGTATAATACTTTGATTTTTGGGTTATCAAAATGTGGGCGGATTATGGAGGCTAAGAAGTATTTGGGTGTCATGGTGGAAATGGGTCATTTCCCGAATGCGGTGACATACACTTCATTGATGAACGGAATGTGTCGGAAAGGGGATGTCTTGGCTGCAATGGAGTTGTTAGAGGAGATGCAAGCGCAGGGGTGCCAGCCAAATGTTTGCACGTATAATACCTTGCTTCATGGCTTGTGTAAGTCGGAATTTTTAGTGAAAGGGTTGGAATTGTATTGGTTGATGAAAGAATGCGGGATGAAGCTTGATACAGCTTCTTATGCTACACTCGTGAGGGCACTTTGTAAGGATGGTAGGGTTGCAGATGCTTACGAAGTGTTTGATTATGCAGTTGAGAGTAAGAGTGTAACTGATGTTGCTGCTTACACGACCTTGGAGGGTACACTGAAGTGGCTTAAGAAAGCAAGGGAGCAAGGCCTTGCTGTCTAACTGGTATTTGCTCTCTTTTCCATAATAACTAGATTTATTCGGTGGATTCTAGTAGTTTTTGTAATCTTTCTTGATATAATTTGTCTTTGTAACTGAATATGCCAGTTTAATGTTTATCAATTCCCATACTAGCAAAAGTGGAAAATATATGAAATTTACGAAGCTTAGATTTGTGATGTTGTTTCAGCTTGAATGTTTTCAGTGACATTTTAGTTTGCGAATCTCACTTTAACTGTCAGGGTTAAGCAAATGCCATTAACCCTGTTATGTTTGTTTAATGTTTACCGGAAAGGAGATAACTGATTTGAAAGCACTGAAGTGAGTTAAAGTATTCTTGTTCCCTTCTGGCAACACTTGAAAATGTACAAATTTTTTGTCTTTGAGGTATGCCAAAGTTACTGCTGTTTGGATTTGTATGCTTTCTGCTTACGTATTTTTAGATTGTTTTCAACTGGAGTTGTTAGGTTTCCTATAGTTTGTCATATCTTGTTTTGACATAACCGTGATCACGATTTTGAACTCTTTTGCCTTGATATGATCCCTTCATGGGTGGAAGTTGAAAGAGTAGAACCTGTTGCACATTGATGCTTATAAGTACTCCAAATCTAATCATTATGGGTTTCTCTACTTGTGCTATATTATATGTGTAATCCGGCTAGATATGTTCATCTCAAAATAAGGTTAGACAAGTGAATTGTGAATTCTGATTTTTCTTTGTCTGTTATTATGCAAGTAAGGCTGTTATTCTGGCCTGCCTGTTTCGTTGGCTGTTGTAGGTTGTTTGAGTTGTCAACAGTCGTCGCTGATGAAGCAAGAAGGCTATATCTAGCACACTAACACTATCGATTTTATCTGCACCAGGCCAAATGACTCTTCTGATGAACCGCAACGATGACAAGATCCCCAATTGGAAGGCCCTGGACACGAAGCCACAAGAAGTTTCATATGTCTAGCCATAGGCTGTAAGATCTGTAGTAGATTTCGTGATGCTGCAAAGAACTACAATTTACAGGAGCAGTTTGAGTAACCAGTGGAGCCAGAGTAAATGACCGGCATTAATAATCCCCGGAAGCTCAATTCCACCACTTTGTATTCACTTCCAGACAAACATTTTACCCTCTTGACAGATATGCTCCAACAAACTAACCATGGTCGCAGACAAACCTCTCCCCCGGATTTTGCATCAGACGCTATCTGCTATTTGTTGTTGACCAGCTACTCCTGTGGAGCTGTAATTGTCTGCTACTATCCATTTAAGTACAAAAATCCCTTTTTTCTTGATTGGGTGGCTGAATAAAATAATAGCTTATACAAATTGAGTCAAAAAGGGCTTTAAGAAAGGTTATCCAGATGACAGGACCATGTCTACTCTTTTGCGATCTTGTATTACTTTGAATTTTATGAAAAGCAATAGAATAAGCCCCCAAATAGTATTTGTCTGTTCGGATTTGCATTAACAATTGAGTGGGATATCATGACTCTTAATATGTTCTAATTCTCTAATCCTGGTTCTACATCATATTATGAACCAATTAACCTGATACGAGATAATACGACCAATTAACGAGTTGGATCGTTATTAAGTCATCTGTTAAGAACTTATTATAGTAATGGGTTTGACACAGCACGATTCGTTAAGATAACATATATGACACGAAAACGACAAATACGACTGTTTGTCAGGTCAATGTACATGATACATCTCCTTCAATTTGTGACCACAATTGAACCCTATAACTTTACTCCGTCGTTTTTTTTTTAATCAGAATAATTTCATTAGATAGACTTCAAAATTACATCAACATTGTCAGTAAAACAATAAGATCAATACAATCTACAGGCAAAAGCTATACAAACAACTAAACAACTCACATTACCAGAAGTAAGCTTTATCTCATGTCAAACCCACACCGCAAAACTACCAAAACGTAAAACAACCTACAAGCTTAAATCACGAGAAATACAACTACATGATCGAAGCGTACTCGCCATCAAACCAAGAAATTAGTGTGTAACAATGGTGATTTGGGGAAAACATGGTCTCCAGATATCCAACTGGGCCTTTTTTATTAATATTTTACTTTTGACAAGACGAGATTTTAAACTACTCTAAGTTGCAAGAGAGAGACAAATTATTTTGGCCAATTAACATAACCCACATTTACTTATTATGTTGTTTATTCAGTGAACAAAATTATGCACAATTAGGCAAAGGCAGAAAAGGGTGCCCTAAAAAATGCAACAAAGAGTGTAGCATTACTCTTTGTCTTTGATTTAGAGTTTGCTAGGTTTGCGTCCTGCCAACAAGGTTCTGCAAAACATGTGATACAAAAACTACATGGGGCATTTTTAACTCCTGAGGTTTAGGCTCTTTTGTGACACTAATAGCCAACAGCCTGCCGCCCCTCTTAACCCAAAAATGTTTACTATCATTGCTTTGGTTTCAGAATAAAAGGTGAATTTAAAAAGTGTCAAAATGTTTCATTGTCCCTGAATTAAAAATTGGGTGTATATGGTGCACAAAATGACAAGGAAATCCAGTGATTATTTGATTAGATGGACCAGACCATTTTGGTTAGAAGAACTATCTAATTACAATTATTATTACCATAGCCAGCAAACCCTAGCTAGATTCTTGTATTTGAGGGCTATAGATTTATGCTTAAATCTTGTCTTAGTGTTGTTGTTTTGTTTTGAATTTTAACCTACTGATACCTTCTTTCTCTGTTTCTCTCAAATGACCAGCAAAGCACTAGCCAGCCTTTCATGTTTCATAAACAATCCATCCAAACGAATATATATGATTGAGTTCTGATTGTGGATTGTGCGGTGGATTTGAAACATGATCACGTGAGATGTTATTGTTTTACTTAAATTATAACACGTGAATTTTTTTTTCTAATATATCTAGAAGTGTGACATATCAACCATGTCGCTCACCTTTATTATAACACGTAAAATGATACATCACGTGACTTGTATCTCAGGTGCTATAAAATTAGAGGAGAGAGAATGGGCTGGTAAATGATTGGGGGAGGCAAGGAGGCATAAGCCTCACACGGCCTGTACATTGCTGTTTGCAGATTGAGGGTCCAAACCCCAAAAAGAAATCAGACCTAAACTCATAAACTGAGAAAAAAATAGAAACAGAATTTGTGCCTTGTTAGCCAAATTTGATGCAGGATCTTCTTGCAGGGCGACCCAGGTTACAATCACATGCAGGCACTACCGGGTTGTCACCAAAAGAGGACATAAATTCAATCTCATATATATTTTATATAGAAAATTCTTCCATACTACGTAACATTAAATACTATAAGTATTGAATAACTTGAATTGATTTCGATTATTATTATTATTGTAGTCCCGTGAATAGAGGTTATCCAATACTCGTAGCACCAAAGTGGAACTCAGTTATATATAGAGATTTTGAGAGTTGAGGTTTTCCAATTCAGGGTTTCTTTCCAAGTGTAAAAATATTAGAGACTTTTTGCAAAAGCAAATGGCGGTTTCATTTGCATCCATAGTAGCTGTGAGGTCTATTAGCCTACCATCTAGGCTAAACCCTAAATCCCAAAAAATTGAGTCAGATTTAAACAAGTTAAAGACTACGAAATTTTCAAGTTCTGTAGTGAGTGAGGATCTTCTGGTGGGCTTGTCTGGCCTAGCAGAGTTGTACAATTGCATTGAGGAACTTGTTCTCTCTCCAGTGACCCAACAAGCACTTCGCCATCAACAGTGCAAAGCAATTGTGGAAGAAGCACTTGACGGGTCAGTTGGGTTGCTAGACTCATGTGGTAGTGCAAGAGACATTCTCTTGACAATGAAGGAACATGTCCAGAACATCCAATCCGCATTGCGCAGGAGGACTGGAGATTCAAGCATCGAAACCACCGTTCATTCCTACATTTGCTTCCGCAAAAAGGCAAAGAAGAACATTGCAAAGAGCCTCAGAGAACTGAAGAAAATGGAAACAAATCTTGGGTCATTCCATCTCTTGGATTGTGACCACAATGTACTAATAGTGCTTAAATTGTTAAGAGAGTTAAGTGATGTAACAATTTCCATATTTCAATCCCTCTTCGTGTTTCTATCCACGCCGGTGGCTAGCACAACGGGTAGCAAATGGTCATTGGTGTCAAAGTTAATGGCGGCGAAATTTGCAGCAACAGAAAAAGGCCAAACGGTTTACAATGAAGTGGGAAGTGTTGATGTTGCTCTTTGCTCACTCCATGGAAATATCAGGAGGGATGCCAAGATTGATGTGCTGGTGGTTCAGTGGAGACTAGACACATTGGATTGCAGCATATCCAGCCTTGATGCTGGATTGGAAATATTCTTCAGATGCCTATTGCAACATAGAGTGTCTCTACTTAATGTCCTTACACCTTGAAGCTGTATAAGTTGTCTGTAAAGTCAGTCATGGCATCGACATTTACAGGATTGTACCATGTTCAAGAACCATTTTGTACAATTGTTCCAAAACTATGGAATTCAATACGTAATATTAATTATTCTTGTCAGCTTATTTTGTGTTTTTTATAAGATTTGCACCAAGTATGTTCTCTATGAATATCATAGATTTTGGATTCTAACACTTACAATTTACAAACAAATTAAAGTTAATTACTGAATGCAAATAATTTTTTTGGTTTGTGATAATGGAATTATGTAGGTATTGTGACTTATTAGATAAAAATTGAACTTCATTACCAGATAAATTAGATTGTCATCCTTAAATAAAATGACTTTCTTTATTCAATTTTGGTGTTAAATTAAATTTTGATATAGGTCCTAGGTACAAACATAATAATGTACTTAACCAAAAAGGACAAAAAAATAAAATCTAAAACATTACCTGGTTTAGTAAAACCTTATAACTCATTAATCGACCTACGAAACCAGTTAGCTCTTTTTAGTAAAACTTCATAACTCATTTTACCTAAGGACGAAAAATGTGCATGACCTTTCATTAATTAACCTACAGAGCCAAATAGCTCTTTTTAGTAAAACTTTATCACTCATTTTACCTAAGGACGAAAATGTGCATGACCTTTCATTAATCAACCTACGGAGCCAGTTAGCTCTTGGTCATGCGTATCCGAATATTTTCTGAATTTGAATCCTCCTCTCAATTGATATAAAAAAAATATAAAAAAAATAAAACCAACGAAATGCAATTTAGCTGAAAGTGATTGGACTTAAGAATATTGTCAAACCCAAAAACAGTCACCCCTTCAACCCCACCAAAAAAAAAAAAAAAAAAAAAAAAAAAAACTAACGTGATGCATCCTATAAATTTGAATGATTAGGAGTATATTTTATAGACATAGGTATAGGTGGCCCCCCCCCCCAACCCCCCCAAAAAAAAAAAAAAAAAAAAAAAAAAACCTAACGTGATGCATCCTATAAATTTGAATGATTGAGGAGTATATTTTATGGAGGCATATTCTTCGCTCTCATTTTTCCACATACTTTCATTCTTCTTTTATTTATGTGGTCACGGTTAAATCATGTCAACATTTTATATTAATTTTTTTATAAAGATAATAAGATAAAAAGACGTGGCTTAACCGTAACCATATAAACAGGGGAATGATGGAAGTGTATGGAAAAAAAATGAGCAGATTTTATAGACATAGGTTTATGCCACCAATATATAATAAAAACTCTTGGAATTGGATCCCCTCCGAGGCAAATCCTCGGGATACTGCTGACCACACAATAAGGGCCGTTGGATTTTGATCCAACGGCTACAAAGAGGAGGATCACTCTAAAGGTTATAATAATTGTAACCGTTGGATCAAAATCCAACAGCCCGTGTTGTGTGGTCAGCAGAATCCCGAGACTTTGCCTCGGAGGGGATCCAATTCCAAAACTCTTTGATTCTTGCTGACTCAAGAAACCCTATGTGAATGCAAACAAGAGATAATCCACTATGCAAAAGAAAAATGCAAACATTATTGAGAGCACGTCGACTAATCAATAATAAGTGATTTATTCAGATATAAAGTTCTTATGGAGGTAGAGTTTAGTATTAGTTTTTAATATTTCAACTCAGTATGATTAATGTGCTATTATCTTTCAAGTTTTTATTTATTAATATATAATTTAACATTGTATTCCAGTAGGCTGTTCAAGAACTCTAGCAATGGAAGATGGAAGTATATTATGGAAATGGAGGACAGATAAAATTGTAATTCTGGGGTTTAAAGTGTTCTGCTTTATTCTTCTCACGTAGAGGGTGATATATAGTTATACAAGTTCCTATGAAATAGGAAATAGGAATCCTCCCTTAATCTTAAAGTTGACTCACGCCAACACTCCCCTTCAAGTTGATGCGTAGATATCTCCTAGGACCAACTTGTCAAGTGAGTCTCGAAACACTCTCGCTGATACTGCATGAGTCAGTACATCAGTTAACTGTTCTTCAAACCTCACATATGGAATGTCAATCAACCTGATATCTAACTTCTCCTTGATAAAATGTCTATCCACTTCAACATGTTTTGTGCGATCATGTTGGACCAGATTATTAGCTATTTCTCTTGCAGCTTGATTATCGCAGTACAATGACATAGCTCCCTATGATTTGAATCCTATTTCTGTAAGAACAATCCTCAGCCACAATAATTCGCAAATCACATGCGCCATACCCCGATACTCTGCCTCTGCCGTGGACCTAGCTACCACGTTTTGTTTTTTGCTTCTCCAAGTTACAAGATTTCCTACTACAAAAGTGAAGTAGCCTGACGTAGAGTGTCTATCAGTAATATTCCCAGCCCAATCAAAATTTGTATATCCTTTTATCTCCATATGCCCATGTTTCCTGAAAATCAACCCTTTTCCAAGTGCACCTTTTAGATAACTCAATATTCGCATCACTGCCGCCATATGATCCTCACGAGGAGAGTGCATAAATTGACTTACCACAATAACAACGTATGCAATATTCGACCTTGTAAGAGATAAATAAATCAACCTTCCAACCAGCTTCTGGTACCTTTCCTTATTTTTAGGAACTTAATCCGGGTAAATTACTAGATGATGATTCTGCATGATAGGAGTTTCTGTTGGTTTGCATCCTAACATCCATGTTTCGGACAAAAGATCTAGCATATACTTCCGCTGAGACAAGTAAATATCATCACGAGAATGAGCAACTTCAATTCCCAAGAAGTATTTTAAGCCTCCTAGATCTTTCATCTCAAACTCCAAAGAAAGATACTCTTGGAGTCTTCTCATCTTCTCTATGTCGTCACCTGTAACCACCACATCATCCACATACATTATTAACAAGGTGACTTTACCTTCCCTGTGTTTGATAAACAGGGTGTGATCTGCATTTCCCTGTCAGTAGCCATATTTCTTCATCGCATTAGTGAATCTTCCAAACCAAGCCCTTGGTGACTGTTTGAGTCTGTAGAGAGCTTTTCGTAGTCTACATACTTTGCCTGCTGCATTTTGCACTCCGTACCTGGGAGGAAAATCCATGTACACTTCTTCTTCCAAGTCTCCATGTAAGAAAGCATTTTTTACATCAAATTGTTTCAATGGCCAGTCAAAGTTAGCAGCTAAGGATAAAAGAACTTGAATAATATTCATTTCGCAATAGGGGCAAATGTTTCCTAATAATCGACTCCAAATGTCTGTGTGTACCCCTTTGCTACCAATCTTGCCATGTATATGTCTATGGTTCCATCTGCTTTGTGTTTGATCGTGAACACCCATTTACATCCCACCGGTATCTTCCCTTGTGGTAGTGACTCCACACTCCAAGTTTCATTCTTCTGCAAAGCCTCCATTTTGACCTCCATGGCTTCTA